>LR999454.1:8015098-9485931 GCA_905216605.1 Arabidopsis arenosa
TTCTTCAAACTCAGTGGCCACTTCTGCCTCATCAGAATCAGTTAAACAAACCTGAATAGTTTCACACGAGATAGAGAAATTAACACAAGAAATAGTACTAGGCTGGATGAAAAACATCGACTACCATTCTAGACACAAACCTGAACAATAAGCATAACCTCCGCAATTCTTGTAATGGCATCTTCATCATTTGAAAACACGCCGGGTTTTCTCCCTTCTCGAACCTAATATAATTAGTTTGAGCAAGGTGAAAGAAAAAATTAATTAGGTTAAGTCATGTTTGAGATATAACATAACAACATGTCCTGCTAGATACATACCGTCAACTGTCGCCAGAACCCACTATGTTGAAACCTATTCCAAACTTGGAACTTTGACTTTTCTATAAACTTCTGAAAGATTGAAGCATATTGAGAAGCAATTTTGGAGACGTTAGGGCAATCCACAGGCTCCTCGACTGCTGTCACACCCGCGCTGGAAAGATCTTGCATTAGTTTTTCCATGACAATGTGAAAAACGCAAGTTTCAGGGAAGAAAGTAGATATACCAAAAACTTCCTAGACTGAATCCAACAGTTGGCTTCCCCTGAAGGGATAATCCAACCGAGAACTCACACTTGTTCCTGTAGCCATTTGTAATCGGTGATTCTATAATGCCCTCGAGGTTGCATGCAAGACCACCTAGGGATTAAACGTATGAATTAAAACTCCCACCAAATCAAAATGGATTCACTTTGCAAGGATGTAGTTAAAGCTTCAAAGATGATATACCAACCAACAGCTAAGAAGTGTAATCCTATCATTCAACAATGTAGAGTTTTCTTACCTCTGTCTCTAGATGTAAGGACCCATTGTGGAAGTGAATTCCCATTTGGACAAGCTTTACGCGCATTCCTCGCCTGCCATATTTCCAAGAAAAATCAGCCTGTTGAAGCTGAAATACATAAATAAACACAAATTCAAACAAGAAACCAAAGCTCCTCACAAGTTTTTTCAACATCTGCCCAATAGAAGCCTTTTTTTGTTCAAGCTGGTCACCATAAGACAAGTCTGCCAAAGGAGTCACAGCCCCACGAGCACTTTTCACCGATTTTCTTGCATCATTCTTGTCAAATGTACGGGGAAGAACATCAGCGATCTTCAAATTACTGCTATTAACAATTTTTCCATCCAAAATCTGCAATACATCAGATTATCAAACAACATTCTCCGATATACCTCGAAAGAAATAACCTCAACACAAACAAACAAACAAACAAGAAAATCACCTCTACGTCGCTCTGCAATTGTTCTGCATTCTCAAATGTAACAAAACCAACTATCATTCCTCTTCTTTTCTTGGCAGACTTATATTGAACTCCCTGCAAAATTGACTGAATCAGTAACTAAATTCACAAGCTTTATCTACACTAACCTAAAAGATCAAAACTTTTACCTGCTCTCCTAAAAATTTCTTCAGTTCATCAGATTGCCATTTATTAGGTAAATGCACTAAACATTTACTTAGTGACAAATCAACAACACTAACACTACCACCACCTCCTTCATCACCATCAATTGATTCCATCATCTGCTCAGTGAACAAAACCTCGTCGTCTTCTTTCTCTTCTTGCTCAGTCATCTTCATAGCCTTGGCCTTCTTTCCACGCTCAGAAGTCGGATCCCAAGTATTATCTGGTTTCATCCGGAGCTCCGCCTCACCGTGAGCGTATTTACACTCGCTACCATGACTACACGAAGCCTCACGCCGAAAGTAGGAACAGAGACTCGTCTTCCACCACGGTGAAGGAGTACTCTTCGGGTCTGATGATTCGAGATTGGGTTTCTCGTCTTCATCGGTTCGTTTCCGTTTCTCACCAACGGCTTCAATGTTATCCGTTGGATTTGAATCGGACGATTGAAGCTCGTCGATTGATGATGTCTCCATTGGAGTTGGGTCGACGGAAGCAGGAGGTGTTAGGGTTTTGGTGGGTAATGGAAGCTCGTTGATTTCAATTGATGATGTTTCCATTGGAAGTGGCTGGGAAGTTAGGGTTTCGGCGGCGGCGGAGGGAAGCTCGTCGCTATCGGAAGTGGCGGTAGATGGTCGAGAAGCGTTAATGGAAGTGAAGGAGATTCAAATCAAACTGTATCAGGTGGAGAAATTATCTGGGGAGTCCCCTTTTGCGAAACCGTAACCTCATATCTCCCCCTTATAAACAGAAATTATTATTGATTTAATTTTAATTCGAAAAGTGTTGGTTTTACCAGTATACCCCAACCGAAATCTAAATATTACAACCAAAACCTGGATCTATTCGAACCAGACCCGAACCAGACTCGACCCACCCATAACCCGAATCTCTTCTTCGATTCTCTGCGTATTAGGTTTTTATTTGAAATCGAAAACTCAACTCAAACTCATATACACTTAGGGTTCATTCCTTCGGAGAAAAATCTGCTTTCGACGGCGATCTTGGTATAACTACAGACAACTACGTTATTGGGCAAGGTAAAATCGAGTTTTTATTTTGGGTTTTGCGATTGAAATCGATTGAAATCGAGTGAAAATCTGCGAAAATCGATTGTTCGTTATGTTTGTATAAAATCCGAAGAGATGGAGAATGTTAGTGGTAATAGAATCGATTGAAATATTGAATGGAAGTACTAATCTAAATGATTTTGTTTGTAGGTTTGTGGAAGGGAGTTATGCCTCGAACAAAGAACGCAAATGTATCTTTAACGGAGACTCCGCCAGAAGCCAATCTTGAAGGAGTGCCACCGCCGGCAGTGGTGGAATCTGAAGCAACAGATTCAATCTCTAACGTGGTTGCAACGGTAAGAGCCAATCTTGAAGAAGTGCCACCGCCGGCGGTAGTGGAATCTGAAGCAACAGATTCAATCTCTAACGTGGTTGCAACGGTAAGATCTCTAAAATTTGGACAACTAACAGAACTAGGTATAAGTTTGTTGCTTGTGTCTCTTAGAAATTTCTGAAACTAAAAGGTAAAACTGTGATAATTAGGTATAACTAACGTGCATTTATAACTTATAAATATCTGAAACTAAAAGGTAAAACTATGAATAACTAGGTATAACTATGCTGCTTTTGCTTTTATAACTTAGAAATATCTGAAACTAAAAGGTAAAACTATGAATAACTTGGTATAACTATTCTGTTTTTCTAACTTAGAAAGTTTTAAAACTAAAAGGCACAACTGTGTATAACTTGGTCCATATTGATTGCAGGATTCTAATGTGGAAACTGAAGCTCTACAACCTTTTAAAATGTACTTCAGTCCGAGTGAGTATACAAAGCCATTCAAGATTTCAGCAAAGTGCTATATTCATAAGGTAGTGGGCTTATTGGAGACTAATCTTAGAGGAAAGGAGTTGAAATGGTTTAAGGAACACCCACAGTTCCGACACTTCTTCCACATGCACAGGGACGCAAATCATAAGTTGATGGGTATGTGGCTGTTATTTCTTCGCACAGCATGTTTAGAGAAGAAGCGCGAAGTTTGGTTTATCGTCAACGGGGTTCCGATCCGCTATTCTCTCAAAGAATTTGCTCTCATGTCAGGATTATATTGTCACCAATATCCGAAGTCCTATGAAACTAAGGGCAGCATGGAGTTTGTTAGCAGGATATTTGGACCTGGAGCAACAATAAAATATCAAGATGTGGAGGAAAAGTTCCTATCAATGAAGAGATCTTCTGATGATCGTTTGAGAGTAGCTGTGTTGTACTTCTTAAGCAGCATCATCGTTGGAAAGACTAAGACAGGAGACAAGGCACCAACTGTGGAGAAGTTTTTCCAAAGGGCTGTGGCTGATCTAGACTTGTGCGAAACATTCCCGTGGGGGAGATATGCATTTGATCAAAATCTGAAAGACATTTTCTATATAATGGAAAAATGTGAAGGAGTTGTTGGTCCACAGAAAGTGTTTCCTAGTTTCGTTATGCCTCTGGAGGTATGCATTATTCATCTCTTAAATTTTTATAAACTCGGTATAAGTAAGAGTATATATGCAGTTATACAACTTAGTTTTGAATGATCTTTTATTTTTTGCAGCTTCTAGCGTTTGAGTCAATTCCAGTTCTCAAGAACACTTTTTGCGTCGATGTGGGATCAGCAGATCCTAATTGTCCTCGGATGTGCAAGACAAAGTTTAAACCAAGTACTATGAAAGGTTTTCCTATGTCAGATGTGTATGACAAACTCGGTACAACTAAGGTTAGTTAAAATCTGAAATGCAAACTAGATAACATGTTTATTATTTATGTGTCATGGAGGTTGTATTAATTAGATTTTTTTATGATGCACAGGACATTCAGAGTATCTTGACTCCATCTCCTGCTGAGGAACAACTTTTGAAAAGCATTATGGATGTTGAGCGTGGATGGAATGATAAAGATGATGTAGTTGCTGATGGTTGGCACAAGCGTCTAGTTGATGAGGAAAGGAGTATATTTTTTGAAGAGAAATTCAATGAAGATGTAGGCAACCGAACATTTGAGGAAACTGTGATTATGCCTACAAGAAAAGGCCGTCGGGGAAAGAAAGGCAAAGAGAAAGTGACTGAGCCTCCGAATGATGCAAGTAGTGATGGATTGGCTGAGCTTGTGTACACGTTGAAGACAACGTTGGAGAATGGATTTAAGGATATGCATGAGAAGATGATGGATCTCAGTAAGAAGTATGAAGACCAAGATACAAGACTCAAAACTATGGAAGCAACAATCCAATCAATCCAAGTCAGAGTTAAAAGTGGTGGTGCTAAAGAGAAAGAGACGGATCTAAATCCAGATTTGGTTGACTATAGTGATAAAGAGGATGAGGTTGGAGCAAACCAAGTGATGGCAGTTCAAGATGAGAGTGGTAAGGATGGACCAAATTCTGAAGAGTTAACCAAGGAGAATGAAGGTGGTGAAAAAGTGATGGAGAAGGAGATGGAAAAAGAAGGGGCTGAAGATGATGAGATGGAGTCGGAGATGGAAAAAGAGGATGATGTGGATGGTGGTACTAAGGGGAGTGAGGTTGGAGAGATAGAAAAGGAGATTGAAAAAGAGGGTGATGTGGATGGTGGTACTAAGGGGAGTGAGGTTGGAGAGATAGAAAAGGAGATTGAAAAAGAGGGTGATGTGGATGGTGGTACTAAGGGGAGTGAGGTTGGAGAGATAGAAAAGGAGATTGAAAAAGAGGGTGATGTGGATGATGAGCCAAGTAACAATGAGAACATGCTTAAAAGGACTTACAAGAGATGTGAAAAGAGAAAAAGAATTAGCAAAAATGAAGTGGATCCAAAAGAACAAGGGAAAAAGGCGGATGACAATGTTGATGAACCAAGGCAAGAGGACGCTAAGAAGGTGAAGTTGATAAAGAAGAATGCGAAGAAGGGGTCTACCACCGTTGTGTATCGGAGTCCTATTGTGACGAGGACTAAGAAGAATTAAGTACCGTTGTGTATTGGAGTCCACCACTGTTTTTGAAAACTCTTTAAGATGTTTTGTTTTGTCATGAACATGAATTTGGTTGTTGTTTTATTTTGGTATAACTCTGTCGGTTTTGAAAAACTAGGTACAATTGTGTGAACAAAATGGTTATTGTTTTATTTTGGTGTAACTTTGTAAAACTAGGTACAACTGTGAACGATAAATATGTACAACTGCATCGTTTTGTTAAACTAGGTACAACTGTGTACGATAAATATGTACAACTGCATTATTTTGTTAAACTAGGTAAAATTATGTACTTTGTTCATTGGTATATTTATTAAATGTGTACAACTGCTTTATTTTTGTTAAACTCGGTAGGAATAGATAGAAATTACTAGGATAAATATGTTTAGTCATACAAATACTAGAAGTCACCAAATACATATTTTTGAGACAAGTAGAACTACAAAGTAGTACCTTAGTTGTACCAAGTTACAAGAACAATTGTGAGAAAACAACCAACGATAAAGGGTACCATCATCTTAGTAATTTCCTTCGTCTCTTTCTTTCTCCCCATCTTTAGCAGTGCAACTTCTTCTTCAAGAACACTAACTTGAAAATCCAACTGTTCTACCTCATTTACCAATGCCTCGTCTACCCACTTGAAGACATGGGTGTCGTTCATAAGCTACATTCAAAAATTAAAATAGAATTAAGAGAACGTGATCTTACTCAAAATATTCACAAACTTACAATGAGACTTTTACGTTTCTATCATAAGCATATTTGCATCGGTAGTAGCGGCGGTAAGGATTTGGGACTGATTTAGAGATCTTTTCAACGATCTCGTCGCCACACTTACACCTCTTTGGAATCCCAGCAACTCTTACTCTGGTTCGGTTTGAGGAGGTTTCACTCGAGCTCGGAGCGGAAGAGACATGGCTCATCTTTCTTCTATGGAAGATTTAGGGATTTGGTGGGTTTGGGGTTAAAGAAGATTTAGGGATTTGGATAATAAATTGGAGATATTGAGATGTAATTGGGAGGATTTTAAGGATTTCGTGGGAGCTGGGGTAATAAATAAAAGGGTTGAAATGATTTTAGGGGAAAAATAAAAGAAATTGGGTTCATTCGAAAATTTTGGGTATTTTGGAGGGAAAAGAGAAAATTTTGGATATTTGGGGCAAATAACACGTGAACCACATGGCGCCGTCATTTGTACACGTGGCGCCGTCATTTGTACACATGGCGCCGTCAAATATACACAGTTTTTCCAAGTTTACAAGTTGTACTCGCTTACACACAGTTGGACTTTTGGGGTTTTTCTGTATAATTAGTTATTCTTGGATTAATATTAATTTTTATTAGTTGTACACATGATTTTATGTATATGTGGTAAATTCCAAACATATTCATTCAATAATATGTGTAAAATGTTTATTTTTCAGACTTTCGACATTCACCATGGATATTCAAAAGAAAGACATCTTAAAAGTATAAGAACTTTCATGTAGAAAGTTCAAATGTGTAAGATTTTTGAAAATTTTATTTACCAAATTTTGATTACAAACCACTAATTTGATTATGTAACACTAAGTTGTCTATTTCATTACAACAAGCATTGTGATATAATTTTTGAATTTATGAAGATTTGTTAATTTCTTCGTAGTTATACCAAGCCAAGTTTACCCAAGTTTTACAAAATCAAAGACATACATAGTTGTACCATTACGAAACCAAGTTTTACCAAGTTTTACAAAACCAGAGAATACATAAAAACACGAAATCAGAGACATACATAGTTGTACCATTACGAAACCAAGTTTTACCAAGTTTTACAAAACCAGAGAATACATAAAAACACGAAATCAGAGACATACATAGTTGTACCATTACGAAACCAAGTTTTACCAAGTTTTACAAAACCAGAGAATACATAAAAACACGAAATCAGAGACATACATAGTTGTACCATTACAAAACCAAGTTTTACCAAGTTTTACAAAACCAGAGAATACATAAATACACGAAATCAAATACTATGGTTGCCAAATAACAACCATTGCAGCGATTGCCTCGGCCTCCTTTTGTTTTGAGTCCTTTGACGTTTTGGACGCCTTTCCCCTGTGGATGGAAACCTCAACACTTTTGTTCTACCCTTCTTCTTTTTCCGAGGCAGAGGTAATACCTTCAATGCTTTGATGTCATCTGGGATATCCCACTGTGACTTATCCGGGACTAAATAAATAGTCCTATAATACGCCAATGCCCACATCTCAGCCCAATAATACTTTGAAACCAATTCATGTATTTCCATACTTCGAGTTCTTGTTGTATCGTTCTCGAAGGCAATGAAACCGGCTAGTGCATGCACACAAGGATACTTTTGGATATCGAACACCTTGCAACTGCAAGTTTTCAAGAGCAAGTTGACAAAATATTCTTTCCCTTCACTACCTCTGACATTGTATTCAAGCTGGAATGTGTTTAGCTCCGTCACTTTTAGTTTCTCAGCTTCAACCCATAAATCATGCAAGTAGTTCTCCACTAAAGGCACCAACTTATTCTCATTAGATCCTGACGCGGCTTCTTTCCGATGTTCATTAAACCAAACAGAAATCTTGGATATGATCGCATCAAGCATGGGTATTAAAGAATACTTCCTTGCATTGAGGAAAACAGAATTCAAAGATTCCACACAGTTGCTTGTGTCCAAATTGTATCGCTGTCCTCTGAAACAACACCTAGCCCATTTTTCTTTCACGGTTGTATCCTCCAAATAATTGGCCGCAGAAGGATATCTTAGCTTAAAAGTTCTGTACTCCCTCTCGAATTCAGCCATGGTGTAAACCCGACTTAACTCCATGAATCTCCATGCGACTACGTCTCTGTTGACGTTAGTGGCATGACCTTTCACATTTTGGGATAAATGCCAAATACAATACCCGTGATGAGCCGCGAAATACACATTACGTATGCCTTTGATGAGGCTTGAATTTCTGTCACTCATAAATACCAATTCTGGAGTATCGGGTACAACTGTTAGCAGCTTCTCGAAGAACCATCCCCAACTAGCATCATTCTCACTGTCGAGTACGCCAATCGCTATGATATAATGATGACGATTTGGGTCTTGAGCTGAGGCAAATACTAGAACACCACCATATCCGTTCTTCAAATGTGTTGCATCCACAATTATCACTTTCCTCATCACTTGAAAGCCTTCAATGCTAGCTCCCAAAGCTATGAATAGGTACAGAAATTTATCTTCCTCATCCAATTTCAGATATGTTATTGTACCTTCATTTACCTTCTTCAACATGTACAAATAACAATTGATATCCTTGTAGCTATCTTCCGCGCTACCTTTTAAATCACAAATGGCTTGCCTTTTCCCTCTCAATGCGGTGGAGTACGATATCTTCACACCTAATTTCGTCTGAACAAGCTCCATGATAACCTTAGGAACTGGAGTTTCCATTTGTCCTGGAAAAGTATCATGAAGAAGCGCTGCTACTAATTCAGGGGTACCTTTCCTCTTCCTCATCCTTGTCTTACTCTTACTTATCCGGGTACAAGTATGCATCTTGTTGTACTTTCTAATCGAGTAAATACTTGTATTCTGAATATTTGAAGCTCGTATACGCCAAGCACAGCTTTCTTTAGCACACGTTAGCAAATACCGCTCCTTATCAGACTTTTTAATAACATAACCAAAACTGTTAGCAAATGCACCTTTGTCCACCACTTCCTGCAATGCCGCTCTGCTTGGAAATTCTTGAAATAAATTCAAACCAATACCGTCTTCCCATTCTTTTTTAAACTGACCAGCTTCTACAACAGGCGGTGGCTCAACGTATTCATCACCCCTATCATCATGTATATCCATAGATTCATCCTGTGATCCAATCTCAGCATCTTGAGTATCATCAACCTCCACTATTGCCTCTTTTGGTTCTGTTCCTTGTTCCTCACATTCGCACAAAACGATGGCAGCATTATCTCTCATTTCATCCTCATAGTTCTTACCAGCAGAACTTTTATTGATGACCTCCACTCTCGACAGTTGCTCGGGCAATTCTGGTGGAGTGATGACCTCCACATACAAAACATATCTACGGTTATTTTCACCTGAAGATATATAGACACCGACATCCTCATCATCACAAATGTAAATCTCTTCAGTTGATCCCAACAACACTGCATTATACCTCAGTTGCAATTTAACCTTACTTTCATCTAACTCAAGCTTCGTGCATATCCTACCTACTAACATGGAGAGAGTTATATTCTCCCCTGATGTCTTCATCATCAAGGTATACATGCGACCTTTGCATTTAAAATATATGTTCACGTTCTCACACATTGTATCCTGCAAAAACAATACAAAAACTCTGTCAGTTATACTAGTTTTACTAGTTGTACTACAATTCTGGGTAATACTAGTATAACTAGTCATACTACATACATCTGGGTAATACTAGTATAACTAGTAATACTACATATATATTTTTCAATAGATTCAGGTACATTTCTACCCAGTTCTACCAGTTGTACTTTCGCGACAAGAACTCAAATCGAATGGTTTCGGGTTCAAAACTACAATTCACTATGATTCAGTTGCTGTAATCCATTTCTTACCCATTTAAAGACCTATTCGACCCAGAAACTATGCATAAACTTCCAATGTGCATATCCAAACACAATTTGCTTAATCTCAAATCTAATTGAATTGAATCTTCTACATTTCTAAATCCAAAACTTCAATTTGAAGCTCTATGCAGCTCGAACAACATACCTTTTCTCTCTATCTCGACGCAGCTCGCCGGAGGAGAGGATACGGCTGCAATGGCGACTCAAATCGAATTTTCCGGCGAGAAGAGCTCGAGCTCGAGCGTTCTCACGTTTTTTTTTTTTTTTTTTTTTCTGTTTTCGATTTTTTTTTTTAATTTCAAAAATTAATTAATTAAAATGAGGGAAAAAAAAAAGGGTAAAATCGTCAGATCACATTTCATTTATTGAGAAGGGGATATGTAGACATAAAAGGGATATAAGAGGTTTATGATTTACAAAAGGGGAGTTATGAGACATTTTCTCGATTCAGACCTTAAACCCTACCCGGTTAGATGATTTTACTTCGGTCCAATGTAGTCTGCTTATTTTATTAATTTCGGTTTAGTTTTAAATATCTACACCAATTTTAATTCCCGGTTTACTAATAAAGTGGTTATGAGTTTTCGGTTTAGTCTCCAATCCTAAGTTGAGTCCGAGCCACATATGCTACTATGTAGAAAAAATCAATTTGGCGTGCCATCTTATAATCTGAGTGCCATTATAAATGTGATATTTCCAAATTACTCTTAATAAAATTAAGAACGAAATGGTACGAAATAGTACAACTTGGTCCAACTAAGAAATAATAATACAATTGGTACAGATGAAAGATTGTAGGATAACTGGTCCAAATGGTATAAGTGAAATATAATTGTACAAATGGTACAACTATATATAAATAGGAACAATTGGTACAAATGGTATTACTGAAATATAATAGTACAACTAATACAAATGGTATAACTGAGATATGAATTGGACAACTAGACAACTGGCACAACTGATACATACAAATAGGGACAACTGGGACAAATGGTAGAATTTAAGCAATTTGTAATTCTAAACCCTAGCGCCGTCACACTCACTAATTCGCCTTTTCTTGCTTTGTTCATTGTCGTCGTCGCCGATTCTCCACCGCCGCCGATTCTCCTTCGTCACTACAAAGCCGATTTTGGAGAAATCTAGATCGGGCTTGTTGTTGGATCTCAGATTTGCGAGAAGATCGAAGATCTATGGATCTAGGATGAGAAGATCGAAGAGAAGGAAGAGAGATCCATTGAGAAAAAGAGATCTAAGGTTTCGTTGATGGTAATGACGAAGAAGAAGAAATCTAGGGTTAAGGATCCGAAAAATTTAGAAGAAGAATAAGAAATCTAGGGTTAAGGATCCGAAAAATCCAGAAGAAGAAGAAGAAGAAGAAGATGAGGAAGAAGGAGATGAAGAAGAAGGAGATGCTAGAGAAGAAGGAGAAGAAGCGTGAAAATGAAAAAGCTGAAGAAGAAGATAAAATAATTACGTTGTTAGATTGACAATGGCAAGGGTACGTAAATATTGAATTAGGGTAAAGGTTTTCTAACATTTACTCCAGATTTTATATTGAAAGAAAAACAAAAAATAAAATATAATATAAGAGTGGCATAAACGATTACTTGTTTGGAGAAAGTGGCATTAGTGACAATAATTCTCCTAAGTTCCTAACACTTTAGTAGAAAGTTACCGATAAATAGAGTGTCGGCACACATTGGAGGGCGGGCGGTGAGACGGTCAGGTCCTAATTCTATGTTCCAATAATTAAAAAGCTATTTTTTAAATTTTTTTATAAAAGTATTAAAAAAAATTAGATTACAACATAAAAATAAAATTTAGAAGGACCCACAAATTTTTTATTTATTTTTTTAGTATTAATAATTAATTTTTTAAATAAAAATAACATACAAACTTTTTTTACAGCAAAAGAACACTAAAAACAATTCTATGGACCCAAATTTTTTTTTGTCCTAAGGTCTATAAAAGTGTTGAACCGACCCTAAATAGATTTAAAAAAAACAGCTTAGTTCCAGCCAAATTTATTTAGTGTAAGAATCAACAAATGTTGGATTCATAAACCATAAAAGATAAAACTATATTGTTATCAACTAGATCATGATCCGTGCTATACAGCACGGGATTTAATATTTTTCATGAACTAAATTGTATATTTTGTTCAAAGAAATAAGAAATAATATAGTATAATAGTATAATATAAAAGGGAATATATCATAATATTTTATATTTATTACTATTTGGATATAATGTTATATATTTTATTTAACTAAAGAAGGAGAGAATATTATATTTTAGAATTTAATATAGTTAGCAGCATTAGATTTGTATTTTTTATAACAATTTCTTTGGTTCAATTAGGTATTAATAATTTCTCTTACAAAAAAAAAATTAGGTATTGATAATTTTATTGTGTGATTGTGAACAAACAAAAAAGTAGTTGTATTGGGCCTAAGTTTTATAAAGGATTATATTGGGTTTGTGGGGCCCAGTTTCATGGTTTAAAAAAAAAACAAAAATAAAACGGTTTAACATACCTTTGGAATTTGCTGATGTGTTCCTTTTTGATGTCTACTTGAATTTTGCTACCCTGTAATTAAAATAAGATGACTTAAAACTTACGGCACATATATTACAAAGAGAAGTGTATAAAATTTCAATGGTACTTACAGCCTCATCTGTCAAAATCATTTCCAAAAACATGCCAGAACCTTTTGTAAAATGAATCCACGAATGAAGTATACTAACTTGAATACACCAAAAAGTCTTGACATGCTTCAAGTTATAAATAGGAGTGTAGCGACTAACGATAGCCATTTCTGCTGTATTTTTAATTGTAAGATATGAGAATGGTGCTGAGATGATTTCTGTGAGAAAGATACGTCAAATCTAAATAGATATTTATAGTTGTAGATTGTTTGTGATAATTAGGAGATTCAGAAATATATTAATTAGCATAAAATAGTTAGATAATTTTTTAGTATGGTATATTCTAGATTATTTGGAATATAGGATCAAAATTATATAACAGAGAGATTTGACAATCTTTAAAAAAGATTTTAAGGAAACTGAATAGCTAATTATATTGATGCGTGAAAGCTAAACAAAAAACGTAAAACTAAACAAAAAAACGATCTAGAATATAACAACTATTATAACTTATTTTTTTTTATAAAGGGTTTTAAGGAAACTAAATATATTCTCAAAGATTTTAAAGAAACTGAATATATTCTCAAAGATTACGAATTGCTTGAATACAAATTTATATCTAAACAAAATATAACAACCTAATATCTTTAAGATCTTTAAACCCGTCTTTCGTTATTTGACCCGTTTTTTAATTAATTTGTTAATGTTAGTGACATGGAATTAAAATGATTATGATTAGAGATCTCTAATGGCATATATTATAATTTCTTACAAAATTGACGTCACGACTTATAGGATTTATCTCCCAAATAATAGTATAGGATCTAACATTTTGAATAACATTTTCAATAACATTTTCGAACTATATGAGTATTATAATTCAAAATAGCATTTTTTATAAATTGGATTGATATAAAATATTTTCAATGATATATCATTTTCATTAACATTTTCAATAACATTTTTTTATAACATGTTCGAATAATGGATTACTATATAATATTTTGAATAACATTTTCAATAACATTTCCGAATAATATATTAGTATATTAGTATAGGATTTTTACTAATTGTGTTACATTTTCGAATTGATTAGTATATAACATTCTCGAATTATATTAATTATGTATTATATAAACAAACTCTTTTAATATCTTTAAACCCGTTTGACCCGTTGACCCGTTAATATATATTAGTGAAATAGAATAAAATGATTATAATTAAAGATCTAATGGCATATATTGTAATTTTTTACAAAATCTAAGTTATGACTCTTAGGATGTACTTCCCAAATATTAGTATAGGATTTCATTTGCTTTATTTTCAACAATTACATATTTAATACCGTATCAATTATGCAGAGATAATGGAACTGAGGTACTCATGAACAAAAAGCTTCAACAGCTAATTAAGCTCATGACGACGCCACAACAAGGTTCTCCAAACACTCTAGTCAAGACTTCAACATTGCAACTCCTCGATCCAATACATGGCAAAAAAAAAGATAAGTCTAAATTCCTACAACCGAATTAGGACAACCATGGCTATGGTTGCATTTTGCATATTACTCCCTCAATTTTAAATTAACTGTAGTTTTATATTTTTAATGAATGCCTTTTACAGATTTTTCTATTTTATCCCTGTTATTTTAGTTTATTAATTGATGATATCAAATAAATAATACATTGATTAGAGGTAAAACAGAAAATTATATATTTTTTTTAATTTGTGTGAAAAAACCTTAAGCGACAACTAATTTAAAACAGAGGGGATATGATTTAGAGCTTCATAAGATGAATAAGATGGATATTTTTGGTTTGAAGTTGTTTTGGGACGATAATCCTTTATTTATATAGGGACTAGATTAATTCCTAATTCAGCTCTCATCAAATTAAAATTTATTAAATGTATCTACAGATTAATGTTTTTCTAACACTTATATTTTATATTATATAGTTTATACCAAAATGACCACATAGATTTTTACTAAGAATTTTTACCAACCACAAAAAAATATAAATTGACTAATTAAATAATAATCTTGATTAATACATACATGTGTGACCTCGAATAATTCTTACACTTATTCCATGCAAAACATTTGTACAAGAGTTTATTACTTGAGAATACTGTAAGATTTATTTTTGTTTTTTTTTTCCACTTTTTGATAAAGTCCAACTAAAGAAAAACTCTGGAAATGCTATTTGCGACAAAGCGCTTCCTTTGAGATTTTTTTTTTGGTAAGTAAGCGCTTCTTTGAGATAAATCAATTGATTAGGCCCCTCAATATTAAGCAAATTTTGATATATTAGTAAAATACATGTTTTTAGTGCTATTTTTCTTAATTTTGAATTTTTGTTTAATATATTAAAAGTATTGATATTTCTCTTTATTATTTCATAATATAATATTTTGAATTTTAGTATTTTCATAGATAAAAATAGTATTAATTAAGAAAATAGATTATGAAAATATTGTAAAATTATACATTCATAGTAAATAGTACAAAATGTTATATTCATAGATTAAGAAACTAGTTTTAATTATATCTAATTTATTAAAAAATAAATTATTTAAATTTAGTTATAAGTTATAACACATTTTAATACAAAAATGTATTAAACCTCTTTTCTTTTTTTTGCCTTAGGCCACCAAAATTCTTGGCACCGCAGTGAGTTTAGGCTACGAGTTCCGGCTATGAGAACTGAGAAGAACACAATCTTGATTTCTCTTTTCTTTTCTTTGTTTTATTGTTTTATTTTTTCCTTAATTTTTAGGGCACATGCAGTAGTACATGTGTGTCTTGGGTGTTAACAGTATTATAATATTATAATAAAGTATTATAATAAAGTAAAGAAAGAGAGAAATAGTGAGAGAGATGATAATTTTTGCCTGTCTCCGACCGAGTTTTTGCCTGTTTCCATTCAGCGCTGGCCACGTGCCACTTACACCCCTTGGAAAAAAGCTGCAAATTTACACCCGTTGCCTCTCTCCAACCTTGTTTTTCTATTATTTTTGTTTTTTTATTCCTTACACCCGGGTGAAATGTGGCCTACTGTGTATGGTCTTAGAATAAGGAAGATTCCTAAAATTGGAAGAGATTGAGAAGTCTAATATGATCTCGTTGACTTTAAATTTCGACAGCCTGTAAGCTTGAGATTGTCTAACGATTGGTTTGTATTAATTGTATATTATTAGTACTACTACTAGTATATTAGAGACATTAATTACTGGTGTTTAAAATAATGAGAGCACTAAGTTTACGTTAATTAGTGCTTTTTTTAACAATGAGAGTACTAATAAGTCTTACACTAATTAGTGCATTAAATTTGGACAGCCTGTAAGCTTGTCTAACGATTGTCTGTATTATAATTCTTAATACTATAGGAAGCACTAAGTTTACATTTCAAAAAATCAAAATCTCTCATACTCGTTACTCCGATCATCTCTCTCGGTAACTCTATGGATTCGAAGACAGAGTCGAAGCTCATATCACTCACATCTCAAATAATGTCTCCCGCAAAATCTATTAGATTTGATCTTGATTGGGTTGATGAAAAGAAGATGAATTCTTTCATTACTAAAGTAATGTCTCTCGTCAGCTTAATGGATTTGGATTTGCAGCCGAAGCCGGAGTCGGAGTTCATGTCACTCACTACTCAAATCATTTCCCTACTTCACTCTATCGATTTGGAGTCTCAGCCGAAGCCGCTGTCAAATCTCATCTCACTTGTTTCTCAAGGAAACTTTGACCATAATACCGACTTCAGGTTATTCTTTCGTCAAACAATAGCACTTGAGCCGGAGCCAATCTTTGTTTCACTCATCTATCAAATATTCTCCCTCGTAGTATCTATGAATTCTAAGAGGGAGAAGCTTATTTCCTTATGTCCTCAAGCATGCGTAGTATTGGGTAATAATGGAAAATTTGATGTGATCGTGCGTAAACAAGAAGGGCAGTTTCATCGGGGTAAAGCAATCCCGTGGAGTAGAGATAGTAAGTGGGAATGTCCCCTTTTAACTGGAAGACATACTGGTCTAATGGAGAAGATGTTACTCATTTTCGATGTAGAAATTGCGATGGCGACAACCATAAAGAATATAACAAGGCTCCGGTTGAGATCAAACATTCTCTTCATCGGAAACATTTTCTTCAGCTTGTCTTGTTGGATGAGAGTAGTTATTCGAGGGTATGCTATTGTTGTGATGAAGATCTCAAAAAGATGTTCTATTATTGCCACGCTTGCGATTTTGGTCTTAATTTCGTTTGTGCGAAGAAAGAAGCAATCTTATATATAGACCAACCGAAGTGGCATGAGCATAAACTTGCTCTGTTTCTAAGAAAGACTTCCTTAACTTGCAACGCATGTGGTTTATCACATTCAAGTTGTCCTCTCTATATGTGTCCTCCTTGTGACTTTGTGATCCATAAGAGTTGTATCAGCTTACCACGTGTCATAAGGATATCACGTCATTTCCATCGTATCGCTTTTACCACTTATTTTGATCAAGGAGATTGGTCTTGTGGTGTTTGTCGCAAGAAGATCGACAATGATTATGGAGGTTATGCTTGCATTAAAGGTTGTTCATATGCGGCTCATTCGAAATGTGCCACTCAGAGCAATGTGTGGGATGGTCAAGAACTTGAGGGAGAGCCAGAAGATATTGAAGAAGAAGTGCTTCCTCCGTTTTTGAGAATAAGTGATGGAATCATACATCATTTTAGTCATCAGCAGCATCATATGAAACTTGACGAGAACACGGGCAGAGATTACGACGAAAATAAGCAGTGTGAAGCATGCATCAGGCCAATCTACTTCGGTAATTTCTACTCTTGTTTACAATGTGATTTTATTCTTCACGAAGAGTGTGCAAATCTTTCTCGCAAAATACATCACCCGATACATCCACATCTGCTTAATCTAATTGGAGGATATGATGGTGTTATAAACTATTATAACGATAAATGCTCAGCTTGTATTGGATTGTGCAAAGGTGGTTTCTTCTATGAGTGTGGTAAAGAAGGATGTAAGTTTATGCTACATGTGCAGTGCGCCACAACAACTGAGCCATTAGTCCATGAGAGTCATATCCATCCATTATTTCTAACATCCAAACCAGGCGAGAAAATACGTTGTTCAGTTTGCAAGGATTCATCAGAAACATTCAATTGCATTGAGTGCGACTTTGCTTTGTGTTTCTATTGTGCTATTTTACCTCAAAAGGTGAGGTATAAGCATGATAAGCACACACTCACTGTAAGTGCGGATGAGGTAAGATAAATTGCGGAAAGTAAACGAGACAAGAAATTTGTTAACGAGGTTCGGTTTTTCCTACTCCCCGGGACCACGTCCAGATTTCGATTTCACTAGAACAAGAAAGCAAATTACAACCAATTCGCAAACGCGTAAAACAAGCCCAACCCTCTTGATTTACCGCTCCCTTCTATAACGTGAAACCTTAAGGATAATCTTTACCCTTAACTAAACTCCCCTTGAGTCTAGATTTAATCAGGATAACCTAACCCTGAGCTAAACTCCCCTTGAGCCTAGACTTCAAAACAAACCACTTGATCACACAAGCACAAACCCGCAAAACTAAGTTGCACAAAACCGCGAAACTATGTCGCACACACCCTCAGAAAGCTCTCAATGATTTGCCTTTATCCGTCAGCTCTCTTGCCTCTCCAAGACGTCCTCATGCTCTTCCTTATATAGCCAAAACGATTTCCTAATCACCATAGGAGAAGATTTCCAATTTTCATAAGAAAAAGTAAATTTCCTTTTATACTTTTCCTTTTCTTCATTAAACTCCACTTTCATCAAGTCTTCCAAATCTATTTAAGTCCTTTTTCCTTTGAGATTCATCTTCCAAACATGCTCCAAACATATCTTCTCAAACCTTCTAGAAACCGACACTCACACAAAAACAGTCGCATCTTGACATACTTCTTGAATCATTCAGAAACTCCATTCAGACAAAATCTTGTATTACTTCTTGACTCATTCAACAACTTCATCAGACTGCAGCTACATCTTCATTCTCCCCCTTTTTGACTATGTTTGTGAACTCATCAGTTTCTAACTCCAAAACAACATCAAGAAACACATCATCATTCTCCCCCTGAATGAGTCACAACATGGTCAAAACTACTTAGAAAATTCTCCCCGCTTTGCAATACGAGGTTGATAGCCTAGTACACAATCTCCATAGAAATCATCTTTTCTAACCCAAATCTTCATGCGCCTTAAGCCTTCATGACTGGATTCTCGAATGAATCTGAAACAATTCCTCTTAATATGCCCTTGAACTCCACAATGATAACATGTGGGACCATGAAATCTCATATCATAAGCATTCTCCATTCGATTTCTCTCCCTCAACAATCTGAAACACCTTGGCCTAATATGCCCAACAACACCACAATGATGGCAAACAGGTCGAAAAACTCGTCGAGGTGCACTCTGCAGTTCTTTAACTTTTCCTGAATCAGACTTTGTATCAGTTCTCGTATCAGATACAGTCTTTGCATTAATTGCAGTCCCTGCTGCAGTTTCTGTGTCAGTTCCTGAAGCAGACGTGATTTTACCACCATAAACGAACGCCGGATCCGATTTGGAAAGACTTCCTTTAAATCCAAGGCCACACTTATCTGTTTTGCCTATATTCAGAATATGATCCAACTTCTTTGTGCCATTATTAAGCATCCTCAAATTTTTTTGAGTTTCTTCAAGTTGTACTTTAGCTTGTGATGAATCTTCTTCTTTTTCTGCTGCATATTTTTGTGCTTCAATGACTTTAGCCTCTAACTTAAGTTTCTCCTTAGTTAACACTGAATTCTCCTCAACCATTTTAAGCCAATGCTCATATAAAGCTCTATAATTCTCAGCAAATTCTTCATCATCAATACTCTCTGCATCACTCTCGCATTCATCGTTTTCACTTTTAAGTGCAGGTCCTGTTGGAGACACTGATGCAGACCCTGTTGCAGATGCTGAAGCAGACCCTGTTGCAGACCCTGTTGCAGATGCTGAAGCAGACCCTGTTGCAGATGCTGAAGCAGACCTTGTTGCAGACGCTGATGCAGAGACTGACGCAGATGCTGATACACCTCCTACTACAGAAGTTGACTCAAAGGTTGTAAACGCCACAAAACTCTTCAACTCTTCCCCATCATCTGAATCAGTTTCAGAGTTATTCATAATAATTTTCTTCTTCTTTGGCTTCAGCAAATTCGCACATTCCAAACGCACATGTCCAAAACCTTTGCACTCAAAACATTGTATGTCCTTTGATGAAGTGCCCAACTCTTCTCTTTTTCCATTAACCCTAAGCCCGTGAAGAGATCTGTTTCCCTCATTCCATGAGAACCGCTTCTTGAATGGCAAACTCTGTATCTCCATCAATCTTGATATGAAACTCTGTCTTACTTCCTGAATGATCTCCTGAACGATTTTCTGACCTCACCCTTGATCTACCCGAAACAAGACTAAATCTCTATCGAGAACCCGCTCTGATACCAAATGAAGATGTAGCTGCAGTCTGATGAAGTTGTTGAATGAGTCAAGAAGTAATACAAGATTTTGTCTGAATGGAGTTTCTGAATGATTCAAGAAGTATGTCAAGATGCGACTGTTTTTGTGTGAGTGTCGGTTTCTAGAAGGTTTGAGAAGATATGTTTGGAGCATGTTTGGAAGATGAATCTCAAAGGAAAAAGGACTTAAATAGATTTGGAAGACTTGATGAAAGTGGAGTTTAATGAAGAAAAGGAAAAGTATAAAAGGAAATTTACTTTTTCTTATGAAAATTGGAAATCTTCTCCTATGGTGATTAGGAAATCGTTTTGGCTATATAAGGAAGAGCATGAGGACGTCTTGGAGAGGCAAGAGAGCTGACGGATAAAGGCAAATCATTGAGAGCTTTCTGAGGGTGTGTGCGACATAGTTTCGCGGTTTTGTGCAACTTAGTTTTGCGGGTTTGTGCTTGTGTGATCAAGTGGTTTGTTTTGAAGTCTAGGCTCAAGGGGAGTTTAGCTCAGGGTTAGGTTATCCTGATTAAATCTAGACTCAAGGGGAGTTTAGTTAAGGGTAAAGATTATCCTTAAGGTTTCACGTTATAGAAGGGAGCGGTAAATCAAGAGGGTTGGGCTTGTTTTACGCGTTTGCGAATTGGTTGTAATTTGCTTTCTTGTTCTAGTGAAATCGAAATCTGGACGTGGTCCCGGGGAGTAGGAAAAACCGAACCTCGTTAACAAATTTCTTGTCTCGTTTACTTTCCGCATGTTATTTGACCTCATCCGCACTTACACTCACTCTTTCTTATGGGAAGGAGACAGGTACCATGACGTCTTGGTGTGAAGTTTGTGAGGCTAAAATAAATCTGAAAGGACGGTTTTATACATGTAATGAGTATTGTTGTGTCACCCTACACATTAAATGTACGCTAGGGGACTTACACATGAGGCCCGGTTCAACGTGGATCACCTTTGGTAACAAGGTCGATGTTCTACCCAACAATAATCGTATGTCTCGATCTATTTGCTCTTTTTGTGTGAAGCACTGTCCACATACAATAGTTTACATGTGTTCTGCATTGATATTATGTTCCCAAAGTTGTGTAGTGCGTAGCATATTGCATAAACGCGGGCGTTACAGAGAGTTAGCTTTTTTGAGTAGGTATAATTAGTGTCTAATATGTTTATGATGTATTCCTATGGAAATTTTATGCAAAGAAGTATCTTGCTTTTGTATCAGTGGTGATTCTTCAATGAACTTATTCTTTTGTTTTCCAAAGTCTCAAACCATTTCTTCTGAATTCCATATTTTAGATATGAAACCTTTTTTGTCATAGATGTTCCTCTCCAATGACCAAGATATGCTCATGTCAACGTCTAATTTTGCAGTTTTTTTCTTGCTTATATCAATTAGATTTGTTGTCTTATGCTGTACCGTGCTTTAACTGTGATCAACAATATGTCTTGGAACCATTGAAGCTTCAGTAATGGTGAAATCAAGTTGCTTGTGAGAACCCCATCGGTCCAAATAACTATGCAGAGAGAGATAAAGTGAAATTTCAAGTTACTTCTCTGATTGGTTTCTGTATTTTTGTCCAATCGTAAGTAATAACACTTGTATTAGTATATATATTTTTTGTGTAAGGTATAGTTTAATAACTTTAGTTCCAGCCAAATTTATTTGGATAGATCATAGACTTATATTATTATTCAATTCATTTGTTTTATTTTCAACAATCACGTACATATTTGATATCATAACAAAGTTGCAGAGGTAAAAGGAACCGGGTACTCATGAACAAGAAGCTTCAACAGCTAACCTTCTGACAACACCACGACAAGGTTCTCCGAAGACTCTAGTCGAGACTTCAACGTTGCAACTCCTCGATCGAATACATGTCTCTTACGTGTCACACTCCAAGGATAAATAAATTGAGGAAATGAGAGTCAGAAGAAAAAAGAAAAAAAATGAGTGAAGACCATTTGGACGACGAAGAGAGATCGAGAGCTGTTGCAATGGCCGTGTGTGAAGCTACCGCATGCAAGTACCTTGGGGTGTACCAAAGCTTGCAAAATTTATAGAAGATATAACGTGAGTGGAGACTAAGGAGGGAACCGGACTAGTTCTGTTTCTGTTAGATATCACTGTTTCCATTGAGAAAGGTTTTAGAAGTTCTGAATCATAGTGTACAACAAGAACCATAATTGTCCTAAAATATTTTTTGATGAAACAAGATCTACCTTATGAGTATAACTTTGATTATAACTTTTATGAGTATATCTTTTAGCCATTAAACTAACCATATATCTCTTTACATTACTACTTAAGTTCCTCTTGGTCTTAAATATCCATTTGCAACCAATGGACTTCTTCTCTTCTGGACAAGATCTCAAACCTTATTGTCTAGCATTGACTGATACTCTTCTTTCATTACATGTAATTAAATTCAATGAATTACTCATGGCCTAACGGATTTGATAGGATCATCTTCCATTAGAGTTCGATTTTTTTTTCATGTTCCATAAGAAACACTTTGTAATCATCTGAACCAGCGCTTCTGTTTTCTCTTGTAGATCGTTGTAAATACACTTGTTCTTGTTTCACATCTTTTTAGGATTTTGAATTTGACCTTCATGATTGATATCATCTTCATCTCCAAATGTAGGAAAAACTTCGGTATCAACTTAAAGTTTAAATTTTGCTTTATCAAAAGCAACTATATGAATCGATTTTGGACTTGATATTGAATTTTTTCGCCGCTAACTTTATTTCTCCCCCAAATTTAATATCCTTAAAAACGTAGTTGTTCCTGTCTCAAAATTATTCTTATGTGTGGGATCCTAAAAGTTATACGTACTCCTAAAAATTGTTTAGAATAACTAATAAAGTAGATGCTTCTAAAGTCCAAATTTTTCTCAAATGGCATGCCTTAACTGTACATCCCCATATGTAAAAAATGATTTAGTCGGCTTTGGTTTGGACCTTTAACATCATTATTCTAATCTATAATTTAAACATATACATATATATATATATATATAAATTAATATATGTATTGAAGATATATATTTTACCAGAAAAGTATATCTATAAGTTTGGTTCATTTTTATTTATTTTATTTCTTAAGACATTTTATTTGGTTGGAAATTTTTAAAATTAAATGTTGATATTTGTTGTGAAAAACTAAATTCATTAAAATTGGAAGAAAAAAATAGAATTTTTAAACTAATGTTTTAGTAGTATTTAAATTTGTTATTTTTTAAGTCATATAAAATATAATGATTTATATTCTAATATAATGTGCACTAAAAAAAATTTAAGCATTTATATAGAAAAACAGAATTAGTTAATTTGGTTAATAATAAGGGAAGTTAAGAATATCAAAATTTGGTAACTCTAGATATTAGAAGAAATTTATGTATGTTGGTTAGTGGTTTAAAGGAAATGAAGATATAGATAATAGTGTTTGGCAAATGTTATAGCATAATCAAAAAAAAAAAATGCTGACAAAAATTGTGGACTTAGCTCTCAGCACCAAAAACCATTTTTTAATATATATTCCTTCTGTTTCATAATATAAGTCGTTTTAGCTAAACGCACGCCGATTAAAAAGATCTACTTTTTTAAAATTCAGTCAATCATAAAAGAGACTGCATAATATAAATAATTATAAAATATTAAAATAATATATAAGTTTTATAAAAACTTGAAAACAACTTATATTGTGAAACAAAAAAGTTTTTCCAATGCTTTATATTATGAAACGGAGAGAGTAGAAGATATTATTAGTAGTACTATATAAGAGACAATAATTAGTGGTTTTTTAAATGATGACAGCACTAAGTTTTACATTAATCAGTGCTTTAAATTTGGACAGCCTGCCATACTTCGGAGTTCGGTCCAATAGTTTTACAATAATTAGTGCTTTAAATTTGGACAGCCTGTAAGCTTTGAGATTATCTCACGATTGTCTGTATTAATTGAATATATTAGCGATACAGAGAAGCACTAAGTTTATATTCATATTCAAAAAGTCAAAATCTCTCCTCTACAGCTCTACTCGTTACTCAGATCACCTCTCTCGGCAACTATGGATTCAGTGACGGAGTCGAAGCTCGTATCACTCACATCTCAAATACTTTCTCCCATGGAATCTACGAAATCCGATTTGGATTGGTTTACTGATAGGAACATCATCTCTTTCATTGTTCAAGTAATATCTCTCGTCAGCTCAATGGATTTGGATATGCAGCCGAAGCCAGAGTCGGAGTTCATGTCACTCACTACTCAAATAATCTCTCTACTCCACTCTATCGATTTGGATTCTCAACCGAAGATGCTGTCAGATCTCGTATTATTCATTTCTCAAAAAAACTTTGAGCATTTCGACTTCAGCTTCACGTTCAGTCGAACATTGGTACTCGAGCCGGAGCCGGCTATCATGTCACTCATATTTCAAATATTCTCCCTCGTCATCTCCAAGAATCGTAAGAGAGGGAAGCTTATTTCCTTATGTCCTCAAGCATTCATAAGATTGAGTAATGGAGAATTTGATGTTTTCGAAGCTATCTCGTATAGTATAGATAGCAAGTGGGAGTGTCTTCCTTTAAATTGGAAGACATACTGGCCTACGGGAGAAGATATTACCTATTTTCGATGTAGAAATTGCGAAGGCCGGAACCATAAAGAATATAACAAGGCTCCGGTAGAGATCAAACACTCTCTTCATCGGAAACATTCTCTTCAGCTTGTCTTGTTATGTGAGGAAAATTATACGAGGGTTTGCTATTGCTGTGATGAAGATCTCAGAAGGATGTTTTATTACTGCCCGCCGTGCGATTTTGCTCTTAATTTTGTTTGTGCGAAGAAAGAAGCAATCTTATATATCGACCAACCGAAGTGGCATGAGCATACACTTGCTCTGTTTCTAAGAAAGACTTCCTTAACTTGCAACGTATGTGCCTTATCCCATTCAAGATGTCCTCTCTATATGTGTCCCCCTTGTGACTTTGTGATCCATAAGAGTTGTATCAGCTTACCACGTGTCATAAGGATATCACGCCATCTCCATCGTATCGCTTTTACTGCTTCTTTTGATCAAGGAGATTGGTCTTGTGGTGTTTGTCGCACGAAGATCGACAATGATTACGGAGGCTATGCTTGCATCAAGGGTTGTTCGTATGCGGCTCATTCAACATGTGCCACTCAAAGCAATGTGTGGGATGGTCAAGAACTTAACGGAGAGCCAGAAGATATTGAAGAAGAACAACTTGAGCCATTTTTGAAGATAAGTGATGGAATTATACAACATTTTAGTCATCAACATCATCATTTGAGACTTGACGAGAACACAAGCAGAGATTACGACGAGAATAAGCAGTGTCAATCATGCATCACGCCAATCTATTTCGGTAATTTCTACTCATGTATGCAATGTGATTTCCTTGTTCACGAAGAGTGTGCAAAACTTCCTCGCAAAATATATCATCCAATACATCCACATCTGCTCAGTCTAGTAGGAGGATATGATGGTGTTATAAGCTATTATAAGGATAAATGCTCAGCTTGTGACGGATTGTGCAAAGGGGGTTTCTTCTATGAGTGTGGTAAAGAAGGATGTAATTTTATACTACACGTGCAGTGCGCCACAATTTCTGAGCCATTAGTCCATGAAAGTCATATCCATCCTCTATTTCTAACATCCAAACCAGGAGAGAAAAGACATTGTTCGGTCTGCGAGCGTTCAGCAGAAACATTCAATTGCATTGAGTGCGAATTTGCTTTGTGTTTCGCTTGTGCTATTTTACCTCAAAAGGTGAGGTATAAGCATGATAAGCACACACTCACTCTTTCTTATGGGAAGGAGACAAGTACCATGACGTCTTGGTGTGAAATTTGCGAGGAAAAAATAAATCTACAAAAACGGTATTATATGTGTGATGAATATTGTTGTGTCACCCTACATATTAATTGTTTGCTTGGAGACTTATACATGAGGCCCGGTTCATCGTGGGTCACTCCTGGTTACAAGGTAAGTGTTCTACCCAACAATCATCATATGTCTCGATCTGTTTGCTCCATTTGTGCGAAACATTGTTCACAGAATGTAGTTTACCAGTGCTCTGGATTAATATTCTGTTCTCGGAGATGTGCAATGCTTGCTGGTATGCGCAAACAACGGCGAGATAGAAAAAACATATATTGAATTTGTATTTGTTATATTGATTAGTCAAACACTGATATGTCCAATATTATTATGAGATTGTTTCAATATAAATTTTGCTCTGTCTCAGTGGTGATTCTTGAAGGCCTTTTTCGATCTCAAAGTCTCAAACCATCTCCTTTGAATCTCATATTTTTGGTATAAAACCTTTTCTTGTAAGTTCCTCTTAGGCCCTTATGTACAAATGACTTAAGTTTAGTCAGTTTCGTTTTGTACCGAAATGTTGGCTCCGATTGGTAATGGCATAATGGCGGAATGACGTATTCTAATGCGATTACGCAAGAAATTGGCCAATCAAGAAAATATGCATAATCGCATTAGAAACGCAAATTTGCGTTTTTGCCTAAAGTATAATCCCATTATGCAAATAAGTGGGTATATAATTGCTTATTTGCATAATTGATTTTTATTATTTTATCCATATAAAATATTTAGCAATTAGAAAAGTAAAAAAATAATTGTTTACAAGAAAACTTATACCATTTTTTTAATACTCCCTCCGTTTCATAATATAAATCGTTTTAGCTATAAGCACGCAGATTAAGAAGATATACTTTTAAAAAATTCAGTCAATCACAACAGAGACTGCATAATATAAATAATTATAAAATATTAAAATAATATATAATTTGCATATGAATTTGAAAACGACTTATATTGTGAAACAAAATTTTTTCTCCAAAACGACTTATATTATGAAACAGAGGGAGTAACATTTAAAATTTCACAAGGTTTTAATAATTTTTTAATTTTATATATTTTTATTATCAAATATTACTTAAAATTTATTAAAAACATTATTTTATTCATTATATGTAAGTATATATTAATGATATAATACTATATTCCGCCATTACGTAAAATGTATCTAATCAACATATTCTTTTCAGTAATTTTATTTTGTGACTTTTCATTCTACAAGTTTTTATTCTGCGAATATTTATTCTGCAACTTATGTTATTATGCGGTGATGTAATGTTACCAATCGGAGACTCGACAGTAATTGCGAGTGATTTAACGTTATCCGGAATCAAGTCTGGCTTAGGGGTAGTGGTGACTGGTGACAGTGCTAAAGCACTAGATCCTACAGTTTTTTTTTGTAAGCTTTTAAGGGTCCTAAATTTTTAAAATTTTACGGATAAAACTCTAAATTTTTATATTATGAACATTTGTCAGAATCTTTTATAAATAGATACAAGGTCCAAAAAGTTTTTGAGCCGGGCCTGTCCGGAATAAAGCAGAGTAGCAAAGAAGGAAGCGAGCTAGTTGTCGTGGCGTGGCCATCAATTGTTCTGTACTACAATCTCTTGTTTTAAGATTATAGGTTACGTTTTCAAAAAAAAAAAAAAAAAAAAAGATTATAGGTTATGTACAACGCAGAATAAATTTTCCAATTGACGAAAAAAAATATTCAAATTCTCAACAACTCTGAACTTTTTGCCGGCGTGGGAATAGTTCCATGAAGAGCCCACTAGTGTATGTTCATGTTAACTAAATAACTAAAGAAAGAGAACGATGAACTATCTCCACATATATAAATGCATTTATCTATATAGAACAAACGAGTTTTCAAAAATTAACATGAATATAATTCACATAGTGATTTTTAGTTGATTTCTTTTCTTTATTGATAATTTGATACAATGTAAAATGATGTGATAATACTGAACTACATTCGTAGAAATGAAGTACGTTCATAAACAAACTATATATATGATCCGTTTTTCGCCAATTTTTTTTCTAATTAACAAAATTTTCGATTTGAAATAGGAGTATATATTTATTTTGGTGGAAAAAAATAGGAGTATATCTGGTATTTACTATTTAGAATCATAAATATTTTGAATTATAAGACATTTTGCTATATTGCTTTCCAAATATTAATATTCAGCCAATTATAAGACAATTTTTTTTTTAGACATCAACCAAACATTTAGTAACTTTAATTCCAGCCAAATTATTTATTTTTATAGACCATAAGACTATACGATTATCGATTTCATTTTGCTTTATTTCCAACAATTACATGCTTAAAATCATATCAAATCAGCAGAGGAACCGGGGGCTCATGAACAAGAAGCTTCAACAGCTAAACTCTTGACGACGCCACGACAAGGTTCCCCGAACACTCTAGTCGAGACTTCAATGTTGCAACTCCTCGATCCAATACATGCCTGGCAAGAGTCACACTCCAAGTGTAAATAAATTTGAGGAAAGTCCGAAGCAAAAAGAGAAAAGAATTAGTCTAGACCTTTTGAACGAGGGAGAGAGATCGAGAGCTGTTGCAATGGCCGTGTGTGAAGCTACCGCAAGTACCTTGGGGTGTACCGAAGCTTGCAAATTTTATAGAAGATATGACCTGAGTGGAGACAGGACATTTTAAGGAAAGAACCGGCCTGGTTATGTTTCTGTTAGAGATTTTTGAGTCGGAAGTCCATGTGTCCACGGGCGGTGGATGAGACTGTGACACCATTAGACAAAGATTGCTTCCTGTTTGTTTTGTCCCGAATGATATTTGTGTTGGATCTCCTCCCATCTCCTCAAACAGAACAAGTGTGTTCCCGCTCGGTTTTAGCCACGAGCGAGGGACGTGATACCTAAAAAAGACAACTTAGGCTTGAGGAAGCGTTCAACCATCATTCTATTGAATGATGTAAGCTTGTTTAGTACTTACAATGTTTGTGAAGGTTTTCCGCAGTTCTTGAGGCATTTGTTTGCGCGGTAAGATCCTCTATAGTCGCATGAATCTGTGCAACCGCCGTTTCCAGCGATACTGGTTGGCCAGTACCTACCTATGCTCTGTCCATTTACCCATGCAATGCCCTTTCCTGTACCCGTGAAGTCTATCGCTACTGGCTCGCTCCCAGATGGAGCATCAAATGTCGTCTAAGAAACATAAGCGATTGTTAGAGGGTGACAAGAAAAAACAATAGTTTTCTCAAAATGTTTTGGAAAATATTTCTAATGTTTTTGTTGGTGTATAATCATCACCTTGTACCAAATCAGTGGCTGTTTAGTGGGCAGAGGAGACTTTGAAACCCATTCAGAAGATTCTACAGTTGCCAGACCTGAGTCTTCCCCTTTGAGTCCAACCTATAAATCGCAACCGTTAAAACATGAAATCCAGAGGTAGGAGCAGTATTATGACAAGAGATTCTTTGATTAAAGTACCTGATAAGTCCATTGCTGTGAAGCCAAATCAATTGAGCTACCACCTTTAGCGCTTTTAAGTGTCACAGGACCGGTTATTCCTGCTCCCACTAAGTCAAAGAAAGCTCCATAGTTCTGGGGATAAGTTAGATAAATTGGTTGTGTTAATCCTGCCTATAGTAACATTTTGTGCCATTATTCTTATGCAAACAAACAATGCATTGCAGATAGGAAACGAATAAAACATACCGCAAGCCCTACGGTCACACTAAGGAGATCAATTGTGTTCTTCCCGGCTACAAGATTAATCGGGATATCCAAAGAAATCTTCTGTTTGCCATGTCCGCTTCCTGTAACCGCAAAAGTGTGTATACAATACGTATCATTGATATAGTTAAGAAACTCAGTGCCAAACTTAAATTTCAACTGTTTGTGATAACTCAAGAGTAATTTTGTACCTGCAAGTTTTCCATTTATAAAAGCATAAACTACTTGACCAAGAGATTCAATGTGAAGGACGGCTTTAGATCCTTCGTCAAGGAAAGTCTCATCGCCTTTTATATCCATCCTGTTTTAGATTGAAACACAGAAAAAAGCTCTGTAGGTATAAGAACAAAACAAAGCATCTTTTGCAAGAAGAGAAGTTACTAAGAAAATGGCTCAGGTCTACTCTACCTAAGCGAGTACCACAAGTAATCACTTTTATCAGCTGTTGTGTTTATCTGCTCTAGCAATCCAGGTTTCAAGAATGCATCAGACTTGGAAATTCCTGTAGGTTCTTTAATGTAACTCCATTGTGACCCTAACTCTGCCGATGAACCACCATCAGGCTTCAATGATTGACGAGTAAATGCAGTAGACTCAGTTGCAGAATTTATCTAGACATGCAGAATATATATCCAACTTAGTCAGTTATGATAAGTGGTGATGAGCTTAATAGTTTTAGAGATGCTATTGAACATTACCTTTGCGGTGTTGAATGCTACATTTTTGCAATCCGGCAAGATGCTTACGGACCACGCAGGCAAGTGATATGATTTTCCATTGAAAGTTACAGTTGCATCAGATTTGGTGCCAACATTTGCAAGAAAAGCAGCACATGATCCGGATGATGTTTTATATACAGCAGCCTGTGAAGACAAATTAGTTCATATTAGAATTCAGAGCATTTTCAAGCAGAGGAGTGACATGAAGTCATAGTTACCTCCAAATTTGAACCTAGAGAAGTAATTGTTGGATCTGTGGCAATCAATGCGTCTTCACAAAGCTTAATAGCCTTGTGTAGATCTCGTAAGTGTCCCCATTTTGGTTGTCTGAGAAGTCCTGCAACAAAACGAATCACATCTCTTAAGTAATCCACACACCTTTGCAACTACAAATCAAAGAGTAAAAACAAAGACATCCAGTGGTAGAATCCATACCATACTCATCAATTGGAGCATCATAGTCATAACTAGTAGAGATTAAAGGTCCTCCACTTGTTCTATCAAAGTTTGTTCCACCGTGATACTAAACAAAACAAGACCAAAACAACTTATCTAACCAGTTTGCTCAATATTTCCTAGCAGAGTAATCAATTGGCGTAATCAATTGGCTTTTTTGTTTGTTACCATGTAATAGTTCTGGAAAGTTCCACCTCGTTGGTAAAACCGCGCGACTGCAAATGCAAGATCTTCAACTGGCCTGTAAGGAGAAGGATCTCCAAATCCAAGGAACCTGGTGGTCCGGATATACAAGAAAGTAAGTCAAATACCATCTTTGGAAACAACCAAATTAGTAAGGCAAGAAAAAGCAAGAGACTCACCATCCACTCCAGTTCTCTGTCCACATCTTTGGTTTATTGTTTGAGTTTGGAGTAAACTGGTCACAGTAGAAACCATTGCATGTGTTGATCTGCCAAAAATAAAGCAAACAAAGAGCAAGAATGTCCCAATCAGAAAGACTAACCACCACAAATTTGACACACTACCTATAATACTTAAGTAGTTGAAATCTTAGAAATTACTCACCATGGGATCAGGAGCATCTGCTTGTTGACACATATTCCATGGTACGCCAGTATCTAACGAAAGAGCCATAGAAGCAGACCACTTGATATAACTTTTCGCCGCGGTACCATAAGCTGAATTGATATTTCCATATTCATTCTCAATCTGACATCCAAAACATATAACTTGTTACAACACCAGTACATAAACAAGATTTTTCAACTAGTTCTCAGTGTAAAATTCAACCTGCGAGAGAATGATTGGACCTCCTTGTGATGCATAAAGCTTTTCTTGCTTCATCAAATCAACAATCTTTGTGGTAAATCTCTGCATTTCTTCCTGCAACACACAACAAACCAAACCCATCTTAAATTATACATTTACAACACAAACAAAAATAAATGACACATCACCTAACCATACCTTAAACGGCTCATTATCAGTTCGAAACTTAATTCCAGGAACAAAATGCAACCACACTGGGAAACCACTGTTGCACACACAAAAAAAACAATCACCCAAGATTTTAATTACAAACCGCTAAATTAATCACACCAAAACCGGATTTAACCCGATCTTACCCGTAATTCCATTCAGCACAAACATAAGGACCAATTCTTAGATGAACATAAAGACCAGCCTCCTCCACAAGCTTCACAAATTTCACTAAATCATATCTTCCTTCAAAATTATACTGCAAAAATTTCCAAAAATTCAGAAAAAAAACTCCAAAATTCCAAATAATCAAGCAAAAATCCAAAAAACCAAACCGACCTTATTCTTCTCCGGTTCGTGGCCACTCCAAAACACATACGTCTCTATAACATCTAAACCACCGTCTTTAGATTTCTGTATAAGGTCTGGCCACATCTACCAAAACAAAAAAGTTTGTTATCCAGCCTGTCACAGATACATCTTTAATAATACATACGCGTTAACAGTCGGAGCCATAGACATGCGGAAACAGTGTAGTTACCTCAGGAGTACTCCGAGGATAATGAATAGAGCCTGAGATCAGAACTTTCCGTTTCCCGTCAATTACTAAAGCACGGTGGTCGTACGTCACATTCGCCGCCGTCGCCGCCATCACTATCTGAAGTATAAGTAATAATATCATCTTCATCTTCCTTCCTTGAACCATTTTTTCTTCGAGATTCGATCGATGTGATTGATTTCGTTTTTGAAATCTATATATAAACACGAATCTTCTTGAAGACAGAGTTAAGCCATGTTGCTTCACGGCTTTGTGTTACTGCATTTTCTCATACCTACACAGATTTCTTAAATGGATTACTTTCGCTTTCGCTTTTGCTCTGATTTTGCGATTGCTTCAGTGGTTGGATTTGATCACCACATTTTTTGGTTAGGCGTATACGCATTGCAATTGCATCATCCTCGTCTTGTTCTTGGATTTAAGAATAATGGCGGCGAAGAAGAAGATTAAGAAGAAGGATTAGTGTTAATGGTTTGATTAGGATTTTGTAGAGTGACGAAGACGCGGGTATAGTAGTAGCCGAGAGAAGAAGCAAGTTAATAAAGGAGAGAAGACGAGTAGGGGGGAGTTATCAAGTGTTTCTCAGAGTTATTTGTTATGGTGGACCTAATGATTTTATTGGTAGGACAGAAGGAGACACGTGGTGGTTTAATGGTGTAGAAAGCTATGGGTATTGATGAGATGGAGACAATGGTAACTACGACTTACGAGTTTTGACTTTGATTGTAATTTTGGAGTTACACTATTGTTTCGAAACCAAAATTGGCTTATGTGACTCGAGTGTATCGACCACAAGACCACTCAACTTCGTTGAAATTTGAAAAGTTGCTAATGTGGGAAGCTATATGAATATAAAAATCCAATAATGATAATATAAAATTATTCTTTTTTAAAAAAAAGTATACAATTATTCTCTAGTTAAGATATATGAATAAAAAGATTCTATAACATAAAAGATTATTGAGTTCTTTATATTGATATATAAAATGATACACTAAATCAACATTAGGTATGTAAATAGAATCATATTAGTCTCATGTATATAGGCTAATGTGAATTGATTTTATCGACCACAGGACCACTCAACTTCGTTGAATTTGCTAATGTGGTAAGCTATATGAATACATAAATCCAATGATGATAAGATATATACAAATATTCTCTAGGTAAGATATATGAATAAAAAGATTCTAGCTATAACATAAAAGATTATTGATTTTTTAATATGATACACTAAATCAACATTAGGTATGTATATATATTCATATTATAGTCTCATGTTCGTACACAATTTCAGATTTTGTTTTCCATACAAGTAAAAATTTGGATCATGGAAAAAAAATAAATAAAAAATAAATAAAAGTTGGATCATGATGGGGAATGATTGTATTTAAGGATGAAAATTGTACGGTAGAATGAGTGAACATAACTTCTACCATTCCTAAATTTCAACCACCACCATTATTATTGATTATCGAAACATTATCTGACAATAAATTATTTTTCAAAAACATTATTTAATTTGATAGAAATGATATATTCCAGAGTTTCTACACGTAAGAAGCAAAGACAAAATTAGAAAATAGACGGGATGATATTGTGACAAGGAAGCCAGTCCCATAAAATTAAAGACTTGTAACGCATATCTATGTGAATGGATAAAACACCTGCCGTCATAAAAATTTGTCTATTATTCAATGTTGGTTATGCACAAAAAATTAACATAAATTGTAAGCTTAGTGGATAGTGCGTATGTGTGTGTGGGGGTTACGGGTGACGACGATGTCACATTACCATCACATAAATGTTTGTTCCAACGACTTAATACGATTTGGTACACTGCGTCATAGCTTAGCCACACGACATCACCCACTGTAACCTGCTTTCTCTTAAAAAAGTAAATTAATTAATCGAAAATCGATTTTCAAACACAAGTCAAAAATCGTGATGTTCTATTACAGATAATGAGATAAATATGGCTACTTTGGTGCAAAGATTACGTGAACGATGATGTCCTAAAACAGTTTATACCTCAAATAGTTCCAAAGAAGATAACTTTGTTCGAGAAGATCATACCACTGAACATGTTAAACGCTAATCGAAAGTGAATTGGTTTGTCTTTCAATAATATATGTTACTGGAGTATATGCTTTCAGATATTTGCGTTTTCGAGACGGATACAAAATAAGTAACGGATACGAGATAGTAAAAAATATTTTGCTTAGCTCTAGCCTCTAATAAATGTGTTTATTTATGGAACAAAATAATTAGGATTAACAAAATAGAATTGTTATTGAAAGAGAATAATATTAAAAGAGAGTATAAATGGAGAGTGTTGGGGATAGTTGTCATTGTCCCAACTAATAAGCCAACAACAACATGTGACGCGAGTTTCCATGAATCGTCCGTGTTTGGTACTATTATGCTTAGCGACCCTCTCTTCTCTCATCATTTTACACTAGTCGCTCACCTATTTTTCATTATTTTACTCATTTTTTAGTTTTCTATTTATTATTTTTCTTATACCATGTCAATCGTATGCAATTTATTTACCTAATCCATCCAGTCTCACATAAGTTCTGTGAGGTTTTAAATCATTTATCAAGCCGACAAAAAAAAAATCATATAGCTAAAAATTGTTTCAAAAAGATAATTTCTTTCTGTTCTCTTACATTTAAGATTTTTTACCAAGAAAATTTCGATTCATGTCTTTATAGGAATAAATAGTGAGAATTTTTTTTTTGATAAAGATATACTGAGAAATTTGATATCTTTTGCATCTATTTTGTCTCTTGGTCTTGGATCAATTTACACAACCTATGTAGTTTTGAGCTTATACACAATTATATAAGAGAGGTATCACATCACATGTCATGTTCACAAAGTCGTTATTGTTTACTTTTCTACATGAAAGCCTGATTTTTCTCCACATTATTTCTTAAATTGCAAAATTTTGGGTCCAACCAAAGAATCGAATAATAATAATTTTGGAAAATATTAAGATTTCTATCATTCTATTCCATGAAGATATTTGTAACCTAGTTATTTGTATTAGTGCTGTCACTATGTGAGTTCAAATTTGCACATTGCATGTTGTTGACAAAAAAAACATTTCACAGTTATGGATAAATGCATTCTATCTACTACAATGGGTTTATGTTATTGTTGTCTATGTCATCAGCCAGATTCAAATCCGCATATTGTATGTTCTTGACAAAACAAAAACATTTCGCAATCATGAGTAAATGCATTCTCTCTTACACAATGGGGTTTAAAATACACAATGGGGTTGAAAAACTATATTCTTAAAAAAAAAAAAAAAATTTGAGAAGTTTGTACATATATAGATCGGATTTAATTTTGCACCTACTACACAAGAAATCATTTAATTTCTGCGTTTAATTATTACCAAACCTACAAACCAAAGTTTCTAAATATCCAATTCGCTATCAGTTTTCACTCTCAGACAACTCTTCCTTTGCAGAAGAAAAAGAAGAAGAAGAAGAACCATTATCTAATTCACAGAACTCTTCATCTTCATCTTCGGAATTAGCGTCAGTATCCGAACAACTCAAATAGAACTCATTCTCACGGTGTTGACGTGATTCCGATGGAGAATCATCCAATATCGAAAGAGGATTTCTGTTATTTGGGTCATCATAAAGAGCAACATGCCTGTAATAAAGTTCAAGTTCCTTCTCTGCAATTGCTATAAAATGTCTCACAGATTCAAGAGATTGTTCGTACTTCGATCTTTCATATGCCTACAAAAGAAATAAGACTGTTAGGAACTAGCAAACAAGACATAGCCCCAACCAAATGAGTAGACTGCAGAATGATAAACTAATCTCTAATAGCCAAAACCGAATTGAAACGAATGATAAGCCTCTAACATATTCATCGCCTGGTTTCTATTAGACAATAGTAAGGTTTCTAGTTTCGGAATTCTAAATGCAAACCGTAAGCAGGTAAGGTTATACCTCCCATTCATCTACAGTAAGATGTGTCAAACCGAATAACAGGTTGAGGACTTACCCTTTTCTTCGATAGTGTATCGATTGGAGACATAACTTGTGGCTGCACATAACCCTTCCCTCTATAAAATATGATTGTATCATCGCCGATGATGTTAACAGGCACACCACCACTCAGTTTGGCAAGCTCCTCTGCGTATTGTTGCACTTGGCCTGGCTTACTATTATTGCAGATAACCTTAACGGTTTCATGCTTTTTCCAATGCAGATGCATGTTTAATATAACACCACCAAACACTCCTCTTCTCCCAATCGGTACGTAATTAGATCTTTTCTGACCCATTTTCTTCAGATAGAATCGTTCTTCCCCGGTAATCTCATGAGGTCGAACCTCAGGTCCCTGCACTTTCGCAACTTCATACCGTTTTAGTTTCTCAATCAGCAATGCTTCTTTAATCTTGGCCTGATACACGAAGCAACACCAAACACACTTCAATAAATTAAATTCATAGTTTTGCTATTGAATTAGACTAGACTCTCACAAACCTTTTCAAGCTTGTACTTGATTCTTTCCTCTGCATTAACAAACTTCTTCTTCTTCCCTTTAACAGTAAGTCGCCGCGGGTCTTTCCTATTAGCTGCATTTCTTTCCTCTCTTTCTTTCTTTCTTTTCAACTTCAACCGCTTTTTCGTCAACCACTTATACTTCTTGGGAGGATCAAGCTCCCGAGTTTCAAATTTTGGTTTCCCTTCTGATATCACAAGATTCACCGTACCATGACTGAAATTCCTACATATCGGTCTTGAGATCACTGTCGGTTGAACAAACGTCGAAGGTAAATCATAAAACTCTTGGCTTTGAGGAAGCAACCTAGTGGGGAAAATTTGACAAGAATATAATCACATTTTGGGACATAACATACTAAACTAAATGTTGTATAGTCTCAAATATACGAACCTGGAAGAAATGAGAACTGGATATGAAGATCTAAGAAAAGATGAAGCTTTTCGAAACCCACAAGCAAAAGCAATTGCCATAATTCGGGCTAAATCATCTCAAGACTCAAGCTTTTTATATAATCTGCTACAAAATTCAACATTTAGCCACAAGTATCCAATTTAAGAATAACATTTTAGCCAAGGTTCTCTAAGAAGCATTTCGTCGAACAAGTGGTGATTAAAACTACGAAATAACAAAATACTTTGAGAATTTGACGTTTGAATACATTCTAGTCCATATCGGAGATAAAGGATGAATAATTGAATATCAAACCTTTACCTGAGAAAGCTCAATGGAGCTGGGTTGAGAAAGTGTTTGCTTTGAAGGATTCGATGTTGGCTTCCTCAAATCGGAATGATAGAAGAGTGGAGGGTGATGAAGTACACTGATTTCGTCCCGGTGACGTGGTTTTGAGAATCAGCAGCCTGCTTCGCCGGAGGTGGTGACGGCTAGGAGAAGCTCGGCGAGAGAACGAGAGAGAAGCAAAAAAAAGAGAGAGACGAGTTTTTGTTATTGGGCCTGGGAAACTAACAAGCCCATTATGTGGATCAGATTCTTGATTACTAAAATAAACTATGGGCTTTAGAGAAAAAGTATTAAAGTGTTGGAAACAGGCTCATTCTGTGTTGTCAAGCTTTGTTTTGTATTTTAATGAGATACTCTGGGCCTACGGAATGTACATACTCATAGTCAAGAGAGCCACAACTATGCAACCAAACAGAAACAGTTATGAAACTAAAGATCAGAATTATAGAAGGCCACAAATTGCATCAATATCTGCAAAAAAAAAAAAATATAGAATCCGAGTGTTGCCACAAAACGATGCAACATTTTTAGCGGATACATATAGCGGTTAGCGGTAGATAAATAGTTAAAAACGGTACACATTAGCGATAAGGAAAGCAATACAAAAAAGAGGGTTATTACTAGATTTGATGAAGATATTCTTCAGATTTGTAAACCTTGGAATTGATCCGCAATTTCCTTTGCAACGAACTTTTCGTCATTTTTTTCTTCTTTTTCTTTTTCTTCTTCAGGATTGTCATGCTCGTACTGACTCTAGATTCTGCATTATTCTTCTTCTTCAGGATTGTCTTCCTCGTACCGACTCTTGATTTTGCATCTGAATCTGAATCTACGCGGTTAATTATATTCTGAATAAGCTCAGGTTTCCCTTTAACAAAGTCATCGTCTGCAAATTCCCATAGGTCAGAGTCAACTTTCCTAATGCCCTACAACATCAAAACAAAGTCTTAATCCAAGCAAAAAATATTAACTAATCTTTGCAAATAGAAAGATACGCACAGCGCAACAACTTACATAATCTTTAAGCGTCTAGATGAATAATGGGAAATGGTGGTGTCCAAAGCATCTCGGAAGAAGATCTTTGCAAAACTCCGATGGATTCCAAACGATGAAACTCTTGCCGCTTTGGCTCCAAGAGATGATTGCATCTGTTGAAGGATCATCAACCACCTCATATGTGCGGTCCAGACGAGTAACAAATGTACGTCTCAATGCAACCGAACTCTTAGTCTTAACCATAGCAAAACACTTTGAAACCCTAAAATCTCTTACACATGGTCGCTGCACTTTTTATAGCCGAATACTTTTGGTCTTTTTTTTTTTGTTTTTTTCCTTTCTAGTCGATGTGGGATATCTGTCATTTACTTTCTTTAAATTTGTAAACAAGAGTTCATTAACATAATCAAAGATAACGTTGTCGTTTCGAAGAATGGACAAAAACATAAACCTTCTTATAGTGATCACCTTTATTAATGTTATATCAAAGAAACAAAAACATACATCCATACATACTCATAGTTAACTACATACATAGCAAAGAAACCTTTTGCACATTAAACAAGGCGATTGTGCACCCCTTCGCCGACATGCGGAGGAGCTGCCGAAGCGGTAGGGAGAATAACAGCCTCTCTCTGGGCATCAATGAACCGCCTCATTGTCTCTTCATCGACTCCGAATGCCATGGACAATGACGTCAGATTCAGAGTCTTGAGTAGTGAGTTTGATCCGACTAGGAACTGAGGCCGATTCTTGTGAGCCGATGTGGTAAATCCTACAAACTCGAATGGTCCGGTCCGAGATGCGATCTGGCAAAAAGCGAAGTATCGAGGGATCCAGAAGACATCTCCTACGGAGACTCTCGTGTTCATAGCAGAAGTTCCATTAGGAAATACAACTTGAATGTCTCCAGAGCCAGCTAAAACGATGCCATATTCTGTGGCTGTTGGGTTCATGTGTGGAGCCATCATTGATCCCTGATAATTGTTAAAATTCAATCAATTAAATACCGTTTATAATTGTTTTCTTTTTTCTAAACCAATTTAATCTATACCAAAACATTAATTCTTAGTCGGTCTAGTATCCAAGAATTACAAAACTATGTGTTCGGAACTAACAAATCCTATAAAGCGTACATAATGATATATTTTATCAATTTTTTATTCCCATAGATAGAAAATTTGCTAGATGTTGCTAACATACTTGTTTATTAATCTAATTTTAGTGTAGTAACCAACTAAGAGATATGAATCATACCGCGGTGAGATTTACAAGATAAACTCCGATCCCCGAGTGTTTGAGAGGCTCGTAATCGTCATAGTCAAGAGCTATACTCCATCCATAGTCATTTTTGAAACTGCGTTTCTGATCATAGATGTTGTATGAGTCCTCGCACTCGGACGATCCTGACCCTTTATTCTTTTCTTCTGTTAGATCCAAAATCGATCTTACAATATTCCTCCAAGACCACCCTGAAGTGGATTGTTGATCTTGAGGGGATCCTTGTTTCATCTCCAAGAGTTTCTTGAGTTGCTTATGTTTCTCTTCCCCTCTCAACCCCAAGAATTGGGTCCATATCGTCGGTTGTGGTTGTGGCCCTTCCATGACGTGTACAATCGGGCCACGGAATTGACTCATCATCATTTGTTGAAGCTCTGGTCGGGATACCTATATTACAAGCATAGAACTGATATGAGAAATATGAGAATATGATAAGCGCTAATTAATATTCTCTCCGTTTAAATTTTTGTTTATGAAAATATCATTTAAGTTTTTGGTTATGATGCAAATGTACTATATAGAACACATTCAAAATTAGTTCTTTTCTTATCTTGTATTTGTTTTTCCTTTTACGCATACTCTCTAATCAAGTAATAGCCAAATTCTTTATCAAAAAAAAAAAAAAGTAATAGCCAAATCTAGATCTAGAGTGATCTTATCATCCATATAATGTACAAAAAGCGAAAAAATAATGTGAGCAAATATGGTTAAGTATTGTACCTCTCAAAATTCAAAATTTTATAACTATCTTACAACGTTAATTAATGGCACTCACAGAATTTAAAAAAGTATAATTTTCTTAAGATTTTAAGAAATTTATACTATAAAAGCCGAATATTATACTCAAAATTATAATATAATGTTATAGCTTGTGCTGCATTAAATGGAAATATGAAATAATATAGTTTTGCTTAGGAAAAACCAACATATGGGATAAAAATTAAGGGTATATAAGAAATTCTAAAAGTGTCCAAACCACATTTTCTTTTTCGATATGGATGAAAGAATCATGTGGGTTGAAATAGTACTAACGTTGAATGCTGAAGTTAAAGTGTCAGGATCAAAGCCAGCGAGAACAGACGACGGTCCTCCACCTATATAGAAAGGCTACACAGAAGTAACAAGTTAGCCAAATGCAAAATTTTATAAATCAATGCAACTTTGATTAGTCCTATATATTAAATCTAAGTACTTGGAAGGTTTCGAAACCGAGGCTCTGAGTTGGATCAATGCTGCAAATGACGTGAAGGCGTTGACCTCGGCCTGTGTTAAGCAAATAAAAGACAGAACCAGCCGGAATCCAGTAGATGTCTCCTGCTTTCAATTTCCTCTCTCCGAATTCGTCTTTGCATATCACTCCAAGCGTTGCTTCACCTGCAAGTAATCACATGTTGAGAGAGAGACACACATGTTGAAAAAAAGAGAGACACACATGTTGAGAGAGAGCGAAATAGAGACCTTGACGAATAAAGATGAGAAGGCTTGAGTCAAGATACTGAGGGACAAAGAGGGTCTTAGGTTCCATTGTTAGAAACCCAATGTGCATTGGCTTCTCAATGATCCTTCCTCTTGGTGATATCACAACTCTCATCTCTCCACCTTCTGATTTGATCACCTGCTTCGAATCTCTCATCATGAACCATCCTCTTCTTCCTCCACCACCTCCGCCTCGTCCACTTCCTCCTCCTCCTCCACCTCCTTCTCCTTCTCCTCCCCACTCTCCTCCTCCTCCACCTCCTCCCCATTCTCCTCCTCCTCCACCTCCTCCCCACTCTCCTCCTCCTTCTCCTCCCCACTCTTCTTCTCCTTCATATCCATTTGATCTCGTCATCATAACTCCATTGATAAGCACCACCAGAAGCAAAAACCCTAAAGCTCTCTTGTTTTTCTCCATTTTTCCCCACTCTCTCTGATGATTCACAATGTTTTGCTATCTTTGTAAGAAGGGTGCATGCATATATGTGTTAAGTAGGGAGAAAGCGGACGACACGTGTGAGACATGCAAAAGTTTGGAGCCTTCGTGTCTATACACGCACTTTCTTTTATTTAGAGTTTGATACATAAACGTTTTCTTTCTACCACCTCTCCTTTCATTATGTGGTTTGGCTTATATTTAATTAATTGAGATTGGAGATCAAAATCATAATCATTCGATGAAAAATTTAAATTGAAGTGATTAAGAACCGAGAATTATATTATGTTACACTTTTTTTCTCTTTAGATTCCGAGTATGAAGTGGCGCCGTATATCATTATAGCGACCTTGATTCGATCCATTTATTGCAAACCAAAAATACTAACATATTTTTTATGATAGATTAACCTCAAAACATCTCTTTAGAACCGGGCCTGGACAAAAGCAGGACACACATGAATTTGAAACCTCGCTAAAATCAGTAGATGAGTTAGGTACAAGAACAAATTTGAAGTACAAGTGGCAGAACGTTAAAACGACTTCTACCCAGTTTCAAGCAAAAACAAGTGTGGAATGCAAGAAGGACCACAAAATACTTGTTTATATTTGTTTTCTAAGGAGTCAAGGACATGTTTTACATTTTTGTAACATTTTTTAAAAATTATAGTCTCGTAATCGATGGTTCTGTTAAACCAACGAAAATGATATATTGTTTAGAACTAGAAAGCGTAACGGTCTTGAAACAGTTCGTGAAATATGGATTTATGTCAGCTAGACATTTCATGGGATAGAATTGTGAGTGCATAGTAGGTCTTTGAAACCTTATAGTCGTGTGTCCCAAGGAAAGAACATGAGAGACGAATAGACACTTAGGTGTTAATGTGTGGATGCATTTCTCATGAAAAATATTATTCGCATATAGTTTCTAAGAGTTGATCTATATCTAGCTTCAGTTATCTCCAGCTTCTTTCTAAACTCCACCAAAATCATCATCTGCAAGCCACCACCATTTTGTTATTTTCCAATTTGGCGGCCAGTTCACCCATCTAAAACGTTTTCAAGCTTTACAATATCTTCATCTTCTCTGGCTTCTATGTTGATCTTCAGTTCAAAGGGAGTATAGATGTCCCGGAAAGATAGTGGAGCAAAAATGAGATCAAATAATTGTCTCGGTCCAAACATCCTTCAATCCTTTCAAAGCTCCAAACAACTTGATGGGTAAAAATAAACATCTTCTACTCGTGTTACCCGTATACTATGTAGCTTGGTCACGTTTTTGGGTACGAGAAATATTAGCTAATAAGTTTTTAAGTGGTCTAAAGAAGTCAAGCACATTTACCTCAAACGACCACCCAGCTCATGATAGCGCTAATTAGACCATGTAACCATCCTTATCCTTAGAGGTCTAGATAGAGGTACCTCTAAGGGGACAGACAACTAGCTGATACGATTAGCTTTTAATGAAGATCGACTAACATGTAAGTTCACGCTAATTGTGTCATGAGGTCGAACTGCAAGGACCAAATGTTACATTTTGTTTTCAAGTGTAAGATCAAACTAATATGAAACATTCTTTTGATGTTTTGATTAGCAATCACTAATGAAATCAACTAAGAATAGAGTGTAAGCATAAAATGAACAATTAAACAAGAATTCAGAAAGATTTAAGAAACCAGAAACACACTAATCATCGTCAGTAACGCAATTAATAGGAAACAATTCATTCTAACGTCAACTTTGATTGGTTTGGAGTATCGTTCTTTCATGCATATTTTACAACTTGGTGTGCTAAACTTCAATATCTAGATCTAGATGCTCATCCAATTTTGCATTAAAAAGTAAAAACAACCCTAGATTAAGAACCATTTGATTAATTTTCAAATCACTATATAATCTTATTAATTCAAGAAATCATTTAGAAAACCTTATTTGGAATCTACTCACACATATTAGAAGAAAGCAAATGTCAACGTGTTAAAAGCCATAATTAGTTTAATAAACTAAAAATAAGAGGTAGACTGGTATACTTGACTGGTATCATGTGAGATAGGAAGGTCTATGACCGTATGCTAGCTTATTTGGTACTACATGGTTTAATCTAATATTGGTGTAGTTCCAAGAGGTACACACTGTGACACTGGTAGGCTCCTATAGAACTAGTCATGGTAGAGTGGACGCAGATCAATATCATGAACCGATATTGAGTGTTTGTGTCTGTGTGTGAAATCATCATTGATTAGGTATTTGCTAGACTGGTACTGTTGGTGAACAACAATGCTCCACTAAATGGAGGATCTTCATTCTTTTTCTCGTGTTCATGCATTTTTGATCCAAATTCTCACATTTTTCATTAAAAATATGTGAAGTGACACACAAGAGTTGGCATACTCTAAAAAAGTAAAGACTCAAGATCGATAAAAACACAACACTATACCATATTTAATTTTTTGTCCTTAAAATGCAACACTAAAAGTCACGTATTGTTGTTGATGATGATGATGATTGATAGTATTTTGATCATGGTATGATGATGACGACAATAATGATTGTATGATGATGAGAAGTTGATCATGGTGGTGGTTATTGTTAAAGGGATTTGTTTCAATTTTAAAACATAAAAAAGAAACAATGGGTGAAATGGTCATTCATTAACCTATTATCACCTAACTAAATTGACACATTAACTCATTAGTATCGTACTCTTGTAAATAAATTGGTTTGGATTGGACTTAATTTATGAATTGTCTCCTTTGTAATTTGTACTTTATAAAATCTTATTGATAATATTAACCAAAAGCCTTTTATCACATGAGCACCTTGCATCCTCGAAATTTTTTCTTTTGACAAAAGAACTAACTGTTGAGGTATAGCATACAAGATAAATTAGCTAGATTCGGAATTCATACGTAAGTTTTGATGAAAATAATTAATTAAAGGTTAGTTTCATTTTTTTTTGGTCAACTGGATTTTGTAATATAACCTAAGTAGACAGAAAATATTCATCTAACAGAGGCAAAAGACTTAGGAGAAACATGGCATTTATGAAAACATGGCATTTCCAAAAGAATGTTGACTCCACAACAATACCAAGAAAAGAAACCCACAATAGAGAAGCTAAACAGAGGACGAGGCTCTCTCATTTTTAAAAACCCCTTGTAGCATGTAGCCAATTAGTCGGATGATTTGCTGTTATATAAGATTAAAGACGACACTCGCTAGTAACTTTATGAGCGATAAGATGAGCTCCTCTGTTAGTTTTGGGATTTTCTAATTATAAACTCCATTCCAAAAAAAGTTGTAAACATATCAGCAACTCCTGAGATTCGAACTTGAATGAATGCCATGCTTTTGGTCTCAAAACACACATGACCAAAGAAACATTGTTAATGCAAAAATAACTTTGGAACATTTGTGACTGTTCACACAATTCCAAAGCCCACATGGTTAAAAGAAAACTTGCGTGGTCTTTGTCCCTTAAGTTGGTAAAAACTCTCCGACTGTGGATCATGTTAGTTTCATTCAAAAGCAATAAAATTTGTTGGGGGTTCTTTTTTTTGGGGAAAATAAGCATGTATATTATACAATAATATATAGTCAAAATGATGAAACTAAAAGGTGATAAGAATGAGATAGAAAAGAAAATAAAATAAAAGTTAAACTAATCGTCAAATCAACTTTTTGTACGGTGGAGTATCATCAATCCACAGTTATTCTCAACTTACAGACAAAAAAAAAGCACTCAAAAGAATGGATATTAATTAATAAAAGAATTAGATAATTGATTATGAATATTCTAAAAGAAATGAAACCGCGTTGTTTCTCAGATGTATAACAAGCCTCAGTCTCCAAGAAAAAGTTATACATTTGTGCCCGGATTATTATTAATTTGCAGAAAGCAGTTTTGAATTTTAATGTTGTCAATATAGAATTTGAAGTTTCTGTTACTTTTAGGAGAAAAGTCGGAAGTCACACCGATGGAAAATGGGGCTAATTAACTTGTTTTGGTCACCTGTTCAAAAACATTAAGTGTCTGAAAGATTTCAAAAACTTTAGTTAAAAAAGGAAGAAGATAGATTTTTGAATTGTTCTTTTCAACGGAATTTGAAGCAGAATTATCCTAATTTTGATATTCACACGAGCAAACATACATATCATTAACTGCTTTACATTATATATATATATATAAAAAAAAAAACATACATAGACATAGATTTCGATGGTTAACTAATCTTATGAAGGACGTGCCTAAGTGGAATGAATTAGGTAACTAAGTAATAAAAAAACATATGGAATTAAGAAAATATTATTGATGTGAATTATTGCTATCAAGCAATGGATTATTTCCCACTTTTTATTTTAATGTAAATTGCTATGGAAAGCATGAACACGTTATTCATCTGTAATATTTTAATTTGGACGTTTAGTTTAGAATATAATGCTCGTATAAAAATAAATCTTAAATCTTAAAATCTAAATCACAATTTTCATTTAACAATTTAAATGTCTCTATAAATCATTAATAAATTACAAAAAAATAACATGTTAACAAAATATCACCCATCCGTAAGAGTTTTTATTTTACTTCTTAATCCCAATAATATATACTACTCATAGTTTTTTCTTAACAAGTTATTTTTCTATAATATTTTTATTTTTATTTTGTCATTTAATTTAGCATATACCACTCTAAATAAATTTTAAACAAAAATCCAAAATCGTAGCCTTCATTTAATAAATTAATGTCTATATTAAACAATACCATCTATCGGGCTGGTCCAGAGGCCAAGCAAGTGGAGTCATCGCTTAGGGTCTCACATTATTAAACATTTTTTTTTACATTGACAAAAAAACCCAAATTTTTAGTTATGCGTAAAACATCAAAGAAAATTTGAAAACTTTGGACCGGTGGGAGATATATTTTCCAACAATATGTATTATGCGACTCTTATTTCGGATGGTGACATAATCAACATTAAAACAAACCAATAGACTTACGTGTTTTCGCCATACCATGAAAATTATAAAAGATAAAATCGGCCAAACAATATCGTTATTGTTATTTTCTTGAATATCACTATCTAACCTTTTTTGTTCGTTGATTACCCTTTAAAATGCATTTAGAAAAGAGTGTTTGTTTCAAACTCGTTGATCATAAGGACACTGAGAAAATCAAAATCTGATCAAAGCAGTATGATACAAAGGTCTACATCGTGTATAAGGAAATTTATTTTTCTACATACAATGAACTCATGTTCCATTCCAATAATCATTTGGTCTCACTGCTGACCAAAAAAATAAAATCATTTGTTCTCATTTTTAAATTAATCATGCATATTCACGGAAATCCTTTGTGATTATATATCTTATATATAGCTTAATAATTTATATCATATAATATGTTCTCTTTTTTTTTTTCTGTTACAAAACCATTAAAATAATATACTACAAACTAGTTAGTTCACTCTCTAATTTTATTTTCATTTCTCACTAAGTTCATTCTCTTTATACAAGAATAAAACATATTTATTATGTCGCAAAAATTGGCCGTAAATACGTAGTTTTTGTTTAGTCAAAATGAATTGTATTTTGATGTGTTCTGTCCAAAGTATATATATGTTTATAAGCTATTTCACTTTATCCTTAAGAAGAATAAATTAAATGTCAGAATATGAATAGAAACCATGCGGTTTGGATGCAATGAGAAAAGAGAACCATGCAAAAACTTAAAAGGCTGCGCCATTTTATTCAAGTTTGGCACTGTCCCCTTCACACGCTTATCAGTTTGCACTTGCATTCACTATTTTGAAGATTGAAAAAAAGCTAAAAGAAATGAAAAACGATGAAAACTTTTAAGAAAATGTTTTTTCGTATATATCTAAATGTTTGACAAACTACGCAAACCGTGTGCTCGTGGCCATTCCATACGTGCACCATAACTTGGCTGCGAACACTTGTAGAAAAGTAATATTTATTTATAATATGGATTTAGTTATATTAAGAAGGACAGTAGACTTTGGACTTTGTCGTGATACGAGTTTAATTAGAGTAAGAACCAAATCTAATAAAGTTGTAAAGGCTTTTTATAAAAGAAATTATGTTTAGTCTTGTTGGCGCGTCGTATTCACCATACCATTTACTTGGTTCCACATGTTTTCTTTGTATAAGTTTATCAGTAATCCACCACGAATCAATTAAACAATAACTACTAATCAAGCCAAGAAATCAAGAAACTAAGGAAATCATAAAGATTCAAGTTCAAGAATTGAAGAGTTTTGGATCATATCATGACATAATAGAGTTTCATTATGCATAATCATAGAGCATGGAACACCAATTAATGACTAATAATGTGATACCTTGATATATAGAAAAACAATAGTGCACCAAAATGCAGATATATAAGCATATTTGAGCAGCATTGAATTCAAAACGAGTGATAGATTTTGAAATAATTTTTAGTATTATGTTAGTGAGAACTATACTTTTAACGTATAGTGATTTTTTTTTCACTATATACGCTCCCATATGCGAATCAATAACTGACTTAGTTAGCGTTGTTGGGGTCAAATGTAACATGATGTTGTGCATATACTTGATTTAACTATGTAAAATTTAAATTATGATTTTTTTTTTTTTTTTTTACTTCAAGATTAAAGATAGAAATGAGCATATGAGTTGGGAAGTTAGGAAAATTTCAGAATAAAACTTTAGAAATACCGATCGATGAAGAGGCTCTCTAACTGATTCAATTATGAAGTTAGTAAGGACTGAAGGTTGGTACTTTGTTTTTCCTTTCGGCTGCTTATGATAACAAAGGGACTAGTAAAAGTAAAGCCAATTTGTGTAATCATTACAATTATATACCCTAATTGCATTCAAACCTAATTTAAATAATATATACTGTTGTTAATAAAGGTTATCGATATCAATCGAGTTTTACCCGACTAGAAAATTTTTAATGACATTTCTGGCAGAGCTATTTACGTAAATAATTTTTCTCAAACCTAGTAGGCTAACAACATTTTGTTTCTTAACAGATTGTGATGTGTTTTAATTTCTTTTATCTTTGACAACAAATCATTTCTTTTAGTTTGTATATTGGGTAAACGTTACAAATATACAACCTGATTTTCATTTGTCATGCCACCATTTGCATATTAATTAGAATCATAGTAATAAATAAGTATACAATTAATAATAACTAAAAAAACTGATTTACATTTCGGTGGTCAAAGTCATTGTTTACTGTGAATTTCCGTTATACGATGTTATTGTGATACTTTTGTCAAATTTAATAGATCAGGTTCAATCTTGTACACTTTATTTGGTATACACTTTAAAATAAAATTTAGTTCGAAATAGTCCCTAGGAAATTCGGTCGTACGTTCTAATTTCTTCGAATCCTACACTAGGCGACTGCACACACTCTCGTATCAAGTCTTGTATCAAAAACACTTTAAGGATTGAATAAGATTGTGTATATAAAAGACTCTTTCTTTTATTGCTTGGAAACTAACTCAAAACCAAGATACAATCTTAACCCTAAAACTCACACACATAAGGAATACCACATACATTGGCATCTCTTATATAGACACCACATTAACCCTAATCCTAACCGACTTTAAGGACTAGTATTAGATAACTCCTAATACTATTGGTTAACTTCAAATCTTCATATCTTTAAAACCGACTTTCTTTAATGACTTATTACTCAAGTCATCTCTTCAAGCTTATCAACAATCTCCCTCTTAAGCTTGAACTCAAACTTTGCTACATCATAAACACCAACAAGTTCCCGCATTTCTTTAAACTTGATTCTGCCAAGAGCTTTAGTGAGTATATCTGCCTTCTGTTCTTCTCCAGGAATGTGCTCTACCTCAACCAATTCATTTTGAACACATTTACGAATAAAGTGATATTTCTTGTGTATATGTTTACTCCGACCATGAAAAACAGGATTCTTCGTGAGAGCTATTGCTGACTTATTATCAATGAGAATCAGAACCCTTTTACATGGTCTCTCAGTAACCTCCTGAAGAAGCTCTTGAAGCCAAACAGCCTGTTTAGCAGCTTCTGTAGCAGCCATGAACTCAGCCTCACATGACGAGAGAGCCACTGTTTCTTGCTTTTGGGAACACCATGTGATCGGACAGTTATTGAGATAAAAGATATGACCTGTTGTACTTCTTCCATCATCTTCATCAACATTGTGACTACTGTCACTAAATCCTATCAACTCTGTCTTGTTCCTGCGGCCAAAACAGAGACCATATGATCGAGTACCTTGTAAATATCTGAGTATCTGCTTCAAAGCTGCTCCATGAGATTCTTTTGGCTCATGCATATACCTGCTCAAGACTCCAACACAGTATGAGAGATCCGGCCTAGTATGAAGCAGATACCTGAGGCATCCAATATTCCTTCTATACACCTTTTCATCTATGTTCTTCTCTGTCTGAGCTTTACTTAATTTCAAATTTGCACACATTGGGATATGTACTGCATTGCAATCTCCAAAGCCAGTTTCTTCAAGAATTTTGTTTGCATATCTTTCTTGACATAGCTTAATACCATCCGTGCTTTGAATTACTTCAATTCCTAAATAGTAAGTAAGCTTACCAAGATCACTCATCTCAAATTTCTCTGCCATACCTTTCTTGAAATTAATGATCATGTTCAAACTAGAACCAGTAACCAGTAGATCATCAACATATACTGCCACAACAAGAAGATTTTCATTATCCCTTTTTTGATATAGTGAAGGTTCCTTAGAACATTTCACAAACTGTAGTTCCATAAGTATTTGATTCAGCTTGTTGTTCCATGCCCTTGGGGCTTGTTTTAGCCCATAAAGAGCTTTATGCAGCTTATATACTTTGTTCTCTGCTCCCTCTGTAACATAACCTTCAGGCTGACACACATATACTTCTTCTTTCAATTCTCCATGTAAAAAAGCTGTTTTCACGTCAAGGTGATGTACTTCCCACCCATTAGATGCAGCAAGAGCAATAATGAGACGTACTGTTTCTATACGAGCTACTGGAGCAAAAAACCTCATCAAAATCTATGCCATGTCTCTGTACATAGCCTTTAGCTACTAGTCTGGCTTTGTATTTGTTAATGCTTCCATCAGAGTTCCTCTTGATTTTGAACACCCATTTGAGCCCAATTGGCTTTATTCCAGCAGGGAGATCTACTAGATCCCAAGTTTTGTTTTTTGTTATTGAGGAAATTTCTTCATCACACGCTTCCCTCCATTCTTTTCCTTCTTTTGCTTCACTATAGTCCCATGGTTCCTCATTTATAGCAAGAAGGAGTCGTTCACATTCAAGTTCTGCTAACAGAACATAATCATTCAGATACTTTGGTTTAGTAGTTTCTCTTCCTGATCTTCTTAGTTTAGGCTGTGGTTGTTCCATTCTTTCTTCAGAACTTATGTCATGAGTATCAGTATCAATATTTTCAATATTTTCTTCACCAGGTTCCTCATCTCTGTCACTGCCATTATCTCTTTCAGTGTTTTCTGTCTCAGTGTAAACATTTTCTTCTCTTATACCGTTATTTCCGAATTCTCCAAATACCAAACTGAACATCCCTGGACTGTTATTAGTTTCATTCTCTGAGCTATTCCATTTCCAGCCTTTACTTTCATCAAACACTACATCTCTGTTTACCACAATTCTCCTCTTTGTAGGATCTAATAGTCTATAAGCCTTTGATCCTGGTTCAGTTCCTAGGTTAACTAACATTCTTGAGCGATCATCTAGCTTCCTTAAATGGGTAGCTTCTGTTTTAGCATATCCAATACAGCCAAAAACCCTCAAATGTTCTATGTTTGGCCTTTTTCCCCAGAAGGCTTCATATGGTGTCTGATTTAACAAAGTTCTTGTTGACACTCTATTTATGAGATATGTGGCATGCCTTACTGCTTCTCCCCATAGGTAGTTTGGTACACTCATGTGTTTTAAGAGACTTCTTGTCATTCCCATTAATGTTCTGTTTCTTCTTTCAACTACCCCATTTTGTTGTGGAGAATAAGGTGCTGTTAAGTGTCTCTTGATCCCTGTGGTATCACAAAATGTTTGAAATTCTTGAGACACAAACTCTCCCCCTCTGTCTGTTCTGAGTGTCTTAATCGTAGTACCTGTTTCCTTTTCAATGCTGGTTTTGAAGATTTTGAACTTCTGAAACGCTTCATTCTTTTCTTTTAGAAGAATTGACCACATATACCTTGAATAGTCATCTATTAGAACAAAAACATACTTGTTGTGTGCTGCAGTTGAAGGTGTAATAGGACCACATAGATCCCCATGTATGAGCTCAAGTTTACCAGAAGCTCTAAACGCTGTTGCTTGAGGAAAAGATTTCCTGGCTTGTTTTCCAAGTAGACATGAGCCACATACTTCCTTTTCAATTTCAAATTGTGGGAGACCCATGACTAATTCTTTCTGCATCATGCTCTTCAATGCATCTGTTCCGATATGTCCTAGTCTTGCGTGCCATATTCTTGATTCATTTGATATCACAAGTTGCAGACATTTTGGACTTTCAACTTCAAGACTTACTTTGTAAAGTCTGTTTCTTGACCTTGTTGCTTTTACTAGCAACTTACCTTCTCTGTCATACAAAGTTAGGTAATTTTGTTTCATTCTAACATCACATCCAGCTTCAGTAGCCTGTCCTAGACTCACAATGTTACTTTTTAACTCAGGTATGTAATAGACATCAGGTAATGATCTTCTTTCTCCAGTTTTGGTTATAAATGTGATCAGACCTTTTCCTTTTATGTCAATACGGGAGTCGTCTCCGAATCTCACCTTTCCTGTGATTGTTTGATCTAGGCTAGAGAAGTAGTCTAGATGTCCTGTCATATGATTTTGCCCCATTATCTAGGTACCACATGTTTTCCACATTTAAACTTGTCTCAAAGTTACTTGGTAGTACGTTCCTTTCATTGAGAAACACTACTTCATGCATCATTAGTGCATCTGCTTGTTGAGTATCATCACTCTTATTTTCACTTTTATTTTCTTGAGCCTCTTGTAGCTTTAGCAGTCTATCCGGACAGTCTGATGCGTAATGACCTAGTTTGTCACATCGGTAGCAAGTGATCTTGCTTGTATCTCTGTATCCTCCATTACCCTGTGGGTTACTAAAACGTCCTCGTCCTCTTCCTCTTCCATAAGAACGTCCACCATTACCTCTTCCTCTGTTTGCAGACCAAGTTTGCTGAGTGTTTTGATTCTCAGAACTAGCATACATTAGCTTGCTCTGATCATCTTGATTATCTTCATCATCACAGATTCTTTCTTCATAAGCTTTTAATCTTCCAACTATGTCTTCAAAGCTTGTTGCATTAAGATCAAGAACTTGTTCAAGTGCGGCAATGATATGTATGTACTTCTTTCTAGGTAAGCTATTTAGAAACTTTTTGACAAGTTTAGGTTCTTCAAAATTGTTTCCAAGATCTGCTGCTTTTGTAGATAATTCAGACAATTTTCCTGCAAAATCATCAATCTTATCAGTCTCCTTCATCTTTATTCTCTCAAATTCTCCCATAAGAGTTTGCAGTCTTGCATTATTGACCCTATCAGCTCCTAGATTCCTAGACTTAATTGCATCCCATATTTTCTTAGCTGTATTCAGCTTCCCAACTTGAAGTGTTAATGCTTCGGGAATAGATTGAAGAAGAAGGGCACTGGCCATGTTGTTCTTGTCAGCATCCTCTGATCCGGGTTCAATAGCATCCCATACTTTATGAACCTTTAGAGCCATCGTCATACGTATAGTCCAGAACGTATAGTTTGTTGTGGTTAGCATCGGACATTTAATAGAAGAAGAAGAGCCTCCTTCGTCTTTGTTGTTAACCGCGGGAATCAAGTCTCCCATGTTTCCTAATAGATCACCTTCTTGTGATCGTTACTCTGTTTTCTCGTGATCAAAGCTCTGATACCAATTCTCGTATCAAGTCTTGTATCAAAAACACTTTAAGGATTGAATAAGATTGTGTATATAAAAGACTCTTTCTTTTATTGCTTGGAAACTAACTCAAAACCAAGATACAATCTTAACCCTAAAACTCACACACATAAGGAATACCACATACATTGGCATCTCTTATATAGACACCACATTAACCCTAATCCTAACCGACTTTAAGGACTAGTATTAGATAACTCCTAATACTATTGGTTAACTTCAAATCTTCATATCTTTAAAACCGACTTTCTTTAATGACTTATTACTCAAGTCATCTCTTCAAGCTTATCAACACACACAATTTCCGTCCCAGGCGATTCGAACCAACCATCGCTTGGATCATATTGGTAACTAGTCATTTGGGTTAACCAAAAGAAAAAAAAAATAGTCATCTCGACCTCGTGCCGACAAATAACGAACTAAACGATGCAGATAATATTCCTTTGCTTGTAATGACAGTCACGTGGGATGCACATGATGTTGGTAAAATTGTATAAAATATAAAACATAGCTTGGACCACTATTGATTTTGTTCTTTGGTTGAATGTTAATTAGACCATTCATATAAATAGTATCGAGTCAACGTGGCCATATTGTGACATATGTCGGTAAACACATTTTTTTGGTTATATGCTTACTAGAAAAAATTGTTAAGTTTTAGATATCTTTGTCTTTTATGGGTTAAGGAAATGTATTATATTAAAAGTTTCGAGAATCACTTCCCTATGTATAAGTATAACATATCTAATGGTCTCAAATATAATCTAAAGAGAAATTCTGGGAGACAATATAACTTCAATAGGAACACAATGATTAAGGTCAATATTTCCAAATAATTTTTACCCTTGAAAACACCATCATTAAAGTTGTTAGATTTTCTTTTTAACATCGAGGTTGTTAGTTAATTCCATCAGTAACCTTATTGACAATTTAGATATCCACACCACACATACATGAGTGCGTATACGTAGATCATACACACATTTGTATACATGTGGTCACATGGAGCAAAACGCGTAATCTTTAGCAGTCACTACTGTCTACAAGGACGTGTCATGTCTTCTTCGTGTCCTTAGCGAAATGGAGTTAATTCGTCTTCACATTGTTATGGTTTCAAGAACTTGGAAATTTTATTTTATATTATTGACAAAATATGTACTAGAGGATGACAAAACACGCGTCAGATTTAACCAAGAGCTGTGTCCACTAATTTTGTTCGAATGTGTTTAAAACTCGTCTTGTGGATCAATGTTAAGGATCGAATTGTTCCACGTACAAAAATCGAAGTAGTTAGTTTCTTATCCATTTTATATAGTTTTAAATAGATAATTTATTTTATTTAATATTGTATAGTTTTGCCTTGAAATCTATCCCGGTTATTAAAAAGGTCACATACATGTGAAAAAGTTACATTATTGGTTTCCGGTGAGCATCAAAAAGATTATTAAACAAACAACAAATATACAAAACGGTCTAGACATTAAATTTAAAACGTAATCTCAATTATCTCCTTCGCATTAGCAATAGGAGAAGATTCTTAGAATCTTAATACAACCTCGCTATTTTATCTATATGACTACATAATACTAACACGTAACATGTTTGACAAGTTTGTAGCAGTTTCGTTACGTGCTTATACATAATTGGTTGACTTAGAGAAATTAAAAAAAAAAAAAAACTCCGCATATATCATATCCTAGGGTCTTTAATATGCATATGGAAGTAACCACTAAAGCACTTTAAAGCGAGCTAATAATACCATAAGTTATGATCATGTCCAAAGAGGATCCCACCAGGACATTGATGAATTATTGTTGTTGTTGTCCTCAAGGAATCCCAAATCATTGCTCTCTTCGTCAGGGCTACTAATGAACTCATCGCCGCTTTCAAGTGAACTCTCGAAGGACATCTTTTGTTGTCCTTGCTCTTGTGCTGACAACTTTGTTTGCTCCATATTATATATCAATTCTAGTAGACTTGATCTTTGGAGTTGCATGCCTACCAACTCTACTTGAGTTTTCGCAAGTTGTGCTTGAAGCTCGCTCACTTGTCTCTGCAAATGGTAAATTGCACCCGCACATCCGTAAACCGGATCTCTCATCCTAGCTCCGGCTTCATAGACCATGCTATTAACAGCATCAGTTCTTTGCGATTCCGGGAGTTCCTGATTATAGAAAAAAGTTAACACATAAATGTCATCTTTCACTAAAACATGATTTTCTAGAAGAGGATATAAAAGTCTTGGACATGTTGTGGAATGTGGATTTGATTTTTTGAAATAATTGAATTTTTTATTTGACATTGTGGATTTGTTTTTTGATGTTTGACCCATGAAGAAAACTTACATGACTTTTTCAAATTATGAATGAAAAGGAATTGATGGAATAGACCTTTTTCTTTTTTAACATAACTTTTAATTTTATTTCTTAAAGGGTTAGAGATGTATATTTTTATGTTGAACATGTATAATAATGTTGCATGTAGCTTTGAGAAGAGGTTGTTATTGACCTTTCATTACAATTGTAGGGCCTAGTTCCGGTCACATGACTTATGAACCCATTATTGTTCAACAACTAGACTTTTAACCACTTTAACTTCCTTTTCACATTTTGCAAACCAGATTTCATTTCTTCCATTTAAAAATTTCAAAACTATATATTATTTTATACAAAGAACAAAAACATCATTCTCTTTATATCTTTTAAATTAGATTATCCTTATAACTCCTTGGTATTAATTACTGCAAAACATTACTACATATTTTCTGTTGTAGAAATTCTTTTATTAATAGTGTAAGCCATGTTTGTGTTAATTGTCCTCGTTATAATTTTGATAAGCAAATGCGAAATATCTACTCATGAAAAAAAAAAAAAAAAAATATCTACTCATGTACACACGTGGGTAATGTCATATACATATGAGATACACACGTGTAACAAGTAAAGAAAGAAGAAGAAAAAGTACCTGCAAGAACTTAATAATGTTGCTAGCTCCGAAGACACGGTGAGCGATAGTGAACTTCGCCGGATCCGTCGGAGGAAAATACGGTGCCAAAACGCATTTCTCGGCGCACCGCCGCCTCAAAATCTTGCAAGCCGCACAAGGGCTTAGTACCACCGGCGGTGGTGTTGGCTGCTGCGGGGAAGGTGGCGGTGGAGGTGAAGAGGTAGGAGAAGGAGAGGTAACAGGAGTTTTGGTTTCTGCCACGGCGGCGACGGCGGAAGCAGTAGGTGTAGCAACCCCACCGTTAATCTCCATCTTTAGCATGATTCTCAAAATATTTTGGGGACTTATCTGATAATTTGATTTTCTTTTGAGTCAATTAGTTGAGTTTTAAAATGAGGAAGGAGTTGAAACAAAAATAGTTGATGAGCCAACCAAAGTGTGTTTTGTAGAGTGAAGTGATTTATGGTAAGGAAGATTGTGAGAGTATATATAGAGAGAGACACACAAAAGAGAATGATTACGTGACGTTATAAATATGAGTTATGATGTCATGTTTTTATTTGGAATAATTTTATATATCTTTACGGTGACTACTACTAAATTCGTCTTGAGCTTTTTTGTTTCAACGGTTGATTGACTTTGGCGGCTCAATTAATTATTTCCACATTCGCACTTAGCCAAAACTTTGTTATATTTTAATTACAATTTATCCTTAAAGTAGTCTTAAAAAGGAGTAATCCGTTCCCCGTTTTCACACATCTCCCTTATACACTCTCACATATATATACAGTAAAACCTCTATAAATTAATAATATTGGGACCAGCAAATTTTATTAATTTAAAGAGGTATTAATTTATCGATAAATTAATAATTATTAATTTATAGAGAGATTTTACTAATTTTGTAATTTCTTAAAAAAATTTCTATCTAAAAATAATTTTTTTTTATAAGTAATATCTTTTAAAAACTAATTACAAGTAGAGAAGCAATTATTAAGTTTAAAAAAACAACACAAACTTTTTTCGAATAATAGAGTCATATTTTATTAAATTTTTTACATAGAATCTATATATAATAGCAATCTAATAAATACCATTTGCACATCTGAAAGGTGGCGTCTTTTTATCGCAACCTTTCGTTGAAATATGGGTGGTTATTTTTTCGGTTGTGTTTTTTATCGCAACTCTTCGCTAAAATATTGACGGTTATTTTTTTTTTTGACGGTTATTTTTCGATTAGGTCTTTTTATCGCAACTTTCCGATAAAATATTGGTGGTTACTTTTTCCGTTTGTATCTTTTTATCGCAATTTTCCGTTAAATATTGACGGTTATTTTTTTCCTCGGTTGTGTCCTTTTATCGCAACTTTTCGTTAAATTATTGATGGTTATTTTTTTCGGTTGTGACTTTTTATCGCAACTCTTCGTTAAAATATTGACGGGTTATTTTATTCGTTGAAGGATATTTTTTAGTTATGCCTATTTATCGTAACTTTCCGTTACAATATTGACAGTTACTTTTTTGTTTGTATCTTTTTATAGAAAGTTTTCGTTAAAATATTGAAGGTTATTTTTTCCGATGTGTTTTTATCGCAACTCTTCGTTAATATATTGACGGTTACTTTTTTTCTTGACGGTTATTTTTTGGTTGTCTTTTAATCGCAACTTTCCGATAAAATATTGACGGTTCTTTTTTCGATTATGTTTTTTTTATCGCAACTCTTCGTTAAAATATAGACGGTTATTTTTTTGTTGACGCTTATTTTTTAGTTGTCTTTGTCTCGCAACTTTCCGATAAAATATTGGCGGTTACTGTTTTCGTTTGTATCTTTTATCGTAATTTTCCGTTAAAATATTGACAGTTATTTTTTCTCAGTTGTGTCTTTTTATCGCAACTTTCCGTGAAAATATTGACGGTTATTTTTTCTCGGTTGTGTCTTTTTATCGCAACTTTCTGTTAAAATATAGACGGTTATTTTCTCTTGGGTTGTGTTTTTTATCGTATCTCTTCGTTAAAATATTGACGGTTATTTTTTTCGCTAACGGGTTATTTTTTCGGTTGTGTTTTTTTATTGCAACTTTCCGTTAAAAATTTGACAGTTATTTTTTTCGTTTGTGTCTTTTTATCGCAATTCTTCATTAAAAGATTGAGTGTTACTTTTTTTGTTGACGGTTATTTTTTCAGTTTTGTCTTTTTATCGTAACTTTCCATTAAAATATCGACGGTTTCTATTTTTATTTGTGTCCTTTTATCGCAACTTTCCGTTAAATATTGACGGTTATTTTTTCTCGGTTGTGTTTTTTTTTTCGCAACTCTTCGTTAAAATATTGACGGTTATTTTTTTGTTGACGGTTATTTTTTCAGTTGTGTCTTTTTATCGCAATTTTCCGTTAAAATATTGACGGTTACTTTTTTCGTTTGTGTCTTTTTATCGTGACTTTCCGTAAAAATATTGACGGTTATTTTTCTAAACTGTGTTTTTTTATCGCATCTTTTCGTTAAAATATATAATAGAATAAATATTAATTTTATATTTAAAGAACGATTGGCAAACAGGAAACATCAATTCTTGGGCGAAGTTCTTAGTCACCCACAAGTTATTCTGAGTATCGACTCCATCCGAATTTTTGAGTTTTGACCCGCTAGAATTTCTCATCTCTATATTATAACTCTTTGTTATGTATTTTGTCACTTATAAATAATTTTACATTCATAAAAAATGTTTCAAAAGTGTCTTTAGTCATAATTTTTTTTATTCATAAATTGTTTTAACATCTTTTGGAAAATATTTACAATATAACTTTAAAACAGAGTTAATTTTTTGTAATAATTCATATATTTGAATATATTATCATAATAATTTAATACATAAATACAATCTAATATATTTGTTGAAAATGAGTTCTCCCGCGATATCGCGGGGGTTCATAACCTAGTATTTTAAATATATATCCTAGTAATTAAAATATGACATATATAAATTTATATCATATATATATATATATATATATTCATAAGTTTATACAATTATTAATTTATGATATAGATGGGACCATATGTTTATATGGGATTTTCAAAAAATTATTATCTTATTAATTTATCGATTTATGTCATATTTTACACTGGTTCCAACTCGGGACCGGAAGAATTTATTAATTTAGAGAGGTTATTAATTTAGAGAGTATTAATTTATAGAGGTTTTACTGTAAATATATTGTTTTACATAAATTGTGAAGAAGTACAAACGCCTTACTATCTTTGATATTTGATTAATTACGATTAAAAAAAAAAAACCTGAATTGCACAAAGGCGTTAACGAGATAAATATGAAAGCCAAGCTAATTTCGGCACTATTAAATGATCGCTAAGAGAATAGAATCCTTATTTTTATGATAAGTGTTGGGAATGTAATTTATTTCATCGTGGAGAAATGTTGATTATGCTACTAGACTCCCGTCTAGTGTAAGATGGATAATTCAACTATTGAAAGCGAATCAAGTTAGGTTCTTTGTCAAAATGTCGGCACGGCCAGAATGGCTTCAAGATGATAAAAAAAATGTTCGAGCATAGAAATTATAAGCATCTAGAGATCAAGTTGATTATGTTTAATCTATCATTAATCACATTTGATGCGAAGAATATAACAAAATCTAAACCTAAACATCATTAATCATTAATTCATCCTAATCTGACATATCCTACCTCCTATATATATGACTCTACTCACGTTTAATATAAAAATCCTAAATAAAAAATTGATGCAAGACATAACTAATATATAAAATACCCGATTTTCTATGACCAATAGATGTTTCCTACCATTTTCCGACGAAATTTGTTTATAAGATATGTTCCGTAGAAAATCAAGATTGGTAGGATTTTCGTAGGAAATATTCACTAAATGGCACATGGATTTCATTCACGAATTGCTTGAAAACTTATAGACAAATTTAAATTAAACATTATAATACAAACTTAAAAACTAGGTCTAAAATCTCATGATATTGTTTAAATAGTGAAACATTTCAGATCGGGTCGATTCATAATCAAAACAAATATTTTGGTCTCGGTTTAGAGGGTCGTGGTATGGATAGTTACTGCACCACGGGTCACCAAACGAAACCATGGGTTCATGTATAGAGTCTTAGAAGCGGATTTTGGGAACAAGGGGAAGGAGGTCGAGGGGATAAAACAAGAGCCGGTCCGAGAACATTCAAGTGTTCATCATACCGCAAACATGCAAATAATCGGAGAACGGGGCATTCATGCAACTCTAGAGACCAATAAGTGATCCTCCATCGAATAACCAACCATCTCCTCCACCTCCATATCATATGACGGCTCATGGAGACTAAAATAGCTACATAGCTTATTGCAACAATTTCACACAACTTTTAAATAATTAAAAAATTTATAATTAAAAATGTTAATATTAAAAAATAGTAAATGGATTCGGACATTTATATGACAGAAATACCTAGAAATATGTTTGTTAAATTTGATGTTTATTTAAAAAACAACAGGCTACCAAAGAAAAAAATGTGTTCAATAATAGAAATGACATAAACATATTTAAAATCCCTACTTGATAAATCACATGTCTACATAAAAAAAAAAAAAACGTTACAGAAAAAAAATCATGTATTCTGTAATAATCGAATAATAAACATAAAATCATTTGTTTCATGTTTTTAAGTTTTAACTTATTTTTCCAATGGACAAAGAAACTTTATTATCATTTTCTTTAATACTACTCTATTGTTATCTCTAATCCGAATTGAATAATTATTCACTAAAATAAGATTTTTTTAGGTGAAGAAAGAATAAAAGAGAATTGAAGGAAAAATGTTCAATGATTATTGAAAAGTACCTATTTTGCAAAATGTAAACAAAAACACCTATTCTGCAAAGTTATCCTAGAAAACTATGTATTACATTAATTTTATCATTAATAATTATTGAAATTAATTAAAATAAAATAAATTATTGTTCCTCTTTAGTCTCATAAAACTTCCTTACTGAAACATTGAAGGTTTAATTGGAACTTTGACGGCTTCTTGCGATAGGTAGAATGCATAGGAAATCGAGTCGTCAATCTCTTCTATTGAAAGGACGAATTCACAGTATCCATGAACAATCTATCAATCAACAACATCGGTATGTTCTTCTATATATGATTGCATAGATTTTGTAGACTATTAATTCAACTACACTATAATGACAAGCATTACTTAACCGATGGCTAACTGATGTACATGTTGGTTTTAGTTTTCTTATAGTGATTTTCTGTGGTCTTTACATTAGTCTTTAGTCAGTTTTAATTATGTTCATTTTGGCGTTATGTTTTTTTTTCGATCTGAGAAGGATTTCTTCTCAACTTTGGTCAGTCATCTCAGCTTGAAATGAATTTGGCTCGATCTTTCAATCTTTTCCGTTAAATTCTCTTGATTCTAAATTATGTTTTCCATTTGTTATGCTTTGGTCGAACCTCTAATTTCGACTCTTTTGTCAAAAATATCTAAAAATTACTAAACACTCCAAAAATATACTACTAACTCAAAGACTCCGATGAAATTAAAACAAACCGAAATACAATCCTTAGCACACTAAAAACCACATATATCAATAAAAATGAAAAAAAAAATCCCGCAGTAATATAATGTAAAGAAATTAATGCAAAAAGCCAAATGGTTATTTTAGGTTGCCTAATTTTGGTAATATAAATGTCATCTTTTTTTTTTTTTTATATACTTAAATTCTTGAGTTTGTATAACTGTGTAAGACTTTTCTCTTTCAAATAACGATTTCTATGAAATGGTAGGATATATCCAAAACAATGGAGTCTTTATAAACCCTTTTTTTCTTCTTTATAGTTAAGAGAAAAGAAGACCGAACATTAACAAATTTTGGCCGAACCTGACAAAAAAATGAATGAAAGAATTTTGGCATAATTATACAGTCTTATTGTCTTTATTTATTATGAGAATTATGGACGTATCCTCACTTGTTTCAACGTTTTCTTTTTGACATGACATATTTAATTGATGCATTTAGGAAAAATATTCAGTTTAGTCTTAGCTTTAGAATATATATAACTATCTATGTGACTTTATAAAGCGTGGCTACATTCTCTTTTATAACAACTTGTTCATACATGTTTTTTTCGCATGTTTAAACGAGTATGAAATAGTTTTATTCATGATTATGGTCTATGGACGACTCGTACCTTAATATATATCTATGACTAATTTGAGTAATAATTTAGTTTAGTTGTAATCATTCCTTGATTCTAAGATCTTTCTTCTCCTTTATTGGTTAACATTTAATCTTATTTCGATACTTCTATGAAAATACAGCCATATATATATATCGTTTTCTAGAGGCAAAAAATAGTTTGATTTTCACATATAGGCTGCAACTTCCCAGCGGTCCGAATTATAACGTATGGACTGTCATTAATATAAAGAAAATACTTCAATGAAATAAATAGAAATTTTACATGTCAACTATGGAATAAAAAAAACTAACTTATAGTGGTATATAGACTTATAGTGGTTGAAAAAATCGTTATCGAAAAAAAATTAATGTATGATTTTTCACAAGTTTTGAAAAAAATTCTGAAAATTAAATTGAAAATTCTTCATTTATACAAAAAAACAAAGAATAAAACTTAGACGTCAACTACAGAAGAAAAATCACGTGGTGCACGTTACAACTACTTGTCGTCCGAGAAGCAAAAGAACGACACGTAGTCAGTGGTCGAGCAAGCCAGTTCGGTTCTAAAAGAGTTATTGGGTGTGCTATGTCATATTTCTGTCTCTGCTGCAACAATCAAGACAACGCTATCTTTCTACTTTCTCTCAACCATATCAATTTATTCAACTCTTAGAAAAGATATTTGATTTAATTAGCTCGATCATATTATAGTAAAAACAAAATTACTTAAGTGGGGGACATATTTAGGATAAGTTTGGTGGAAATTGGTCAGCTCGTTGGACACATTAAGTAAGGAAAAAAGGGTTTCTTTGATTTTTGAGGTACTAACGAAAGCTCTCCCTCTGTTTTTTTTTTCTTTTCTTTGTCACGAAAGGTCTTTTGGTTGCTTTTATTCATTCACAAAGGAACTTTCTTAGAAATAATTTAGGAATCATATCCCATGAGCCATATTCTTATAATCATGGTTCTAAATGGTAGTTGTGAAACAGATTATGCGGAAATGGATTAAACAGCAATTAGAGTTGTTTTAAGATTTTACTTTTGTTTCACAAAAAGTATCGTTAGATTTTTTTTGTTTCACAAAAAATATCGTTAATACATAATTTGAATAAAACTTTATTTAATCTTATTTTTTTTAGTGTATAAATAAGATATAAATTTGTTTAGTGTATTGATAAGAAGTATGGCAACTTTTAATAAAAAAAATTAATATGTGTGAAAAACTGTAGACTAACACTTCTATGAAAGAGAGGGAAAAAAAAGTATGGATCTAGGCATCAAGCAAAATAAATATTATGAAATGAACCAACGAAAAATTAAATGGCAATTGCAATATATGCTTTGTTGAGACGACAATGACAAAAAGTTTCGAATGTTATAATTTTTTGGGATTATTGTTGATTTTGCTCTTTTTTATCAAAATCTTTTGAAAATGCCATTTTCATTAAAATCTTACGGATTTGCCATTTTTTTACACTTAAAAATGTACGTATTTCGGATTTTTTTTGGTAAAAATACGTAGTTTATACAAAATACTAAACCCTAAGAACAACCACAACCGACTAAACCCAAACATAAAGAATAAAACGCATGTTAAATCATATTTTCGTAGCCTGAAAAAGGGCAAAATCCATAAACTATTCAAAAAAGGTCAAAATCCACAAATGCCATCCCAAAAAATGGCAAATCCATAATTGATTTTAATTTTTTTGTAGAAATGTATGAATCAACAAAATTAACCCATACAATTTAAAATATATTATTTTAAAACTTTCGGTTAAAAGAAATAATTGTGAACCGTACTTAAAGATCCATCCTATTTTTGGTGGTTAACATGCAATACAAATACGGTTCACAAAAAAAAAAAGCGCATTAGACCGTCTCCCACATGAACCATAATATCATATCCCTATTCACCGTATATATATCTACCTAAAGTAATCAATACGTTAATTTTATATGTAAGATAGATCGCACTCACTTATTATGCGTCAAAATGCATAATCTAGCACTTCTTAGTTACTATACTAGTGCGAATTGTTATCAACTTATAAGTACATATGGATTAGATGTCATCAAGTTGTCATGTGTGTATAATACAAATTAAATGACTCAAAAACTATACCGACTAATAATAATGCTTAAACAAAAATTAAGATAGTGCATATCATTTGCCATTATTAATAAATAAGACAAGATGTAGACGGGAGTAGGGATTTGTCAAACACTCAAACTACTACCTTTTTAGCTTAAGAAAGATATTAGAAGAATTGAAACACTTATCGCATTATTTAGGCCCTTCCAATCCAAAGACTCCCAAATTTCTAAGTTGTAGAAAAAGGAGTTTCCACCGCATAATATTAGCCTCTTATAGTCTTACTTATATAAAAGTACGAACACTTTCAAAGACAAATAAAGAGATTAAGGAATAATGTTTTGACAGATATATGCACAGTTGATAGATTGGCTGTATTGGAATAGACCATCCCAAGCTAGGAAATACCAAAATTAATACAAAGTATTTTAAATGCTGTTAACTTAAGTGATGTATAGGTTTCGGTTCGGAACATGCTTTTTAATTATATTATAAAAAAGAGACCTAACATTTTTTTTTTAATTATACTCTTAAAACTTTAAATCCATATACGATGCTATATTTAGAAATAATGATTTAAATCTTGTAGATTTTTTTTTCTCACAAAAGCATTTTAGATCTTAATAATTTACATATAAAGTAAAAAAAAAATCATCACATAAAAAACATGTATAGAATTGATAAATTATTCAGAAACAAAGTTTCTTCTTTGCAGAATCCAAAACTAAAGTTGGCAGACATATTTGTGTCCAACTTGATTTTGAATTAATGTGAAAATAGCTTCTTGGCTTTTTCAAAAGCCAAACAATGAGATCTTTATAATTTCTCCATTTTCTTAGTTGTAATTTCAGTTTATAATGAATAAAAATAAAAAAAGACAATTTTGTCAAATTAAGGATTAAGGTGGCAATAGCTAATTAGATGATATATTCCCTAGTCTCCATCTGCACCCACTATATTACCACCCATTTACATTTTATATGCTGATATAATTTTCCACAAACGTGAAAAAAATATTACGAAATATACAAGCTTACGTGTGTGTATGTATATAGTGTATATATGTGTGTATCTCTGTCACTCTGTGTTGTCCCTCACAAAGTATCTTCTAATGCGCGTGGACCTTTGTGATACTTCCAAAATTCCAAAGGAGAAAACACTATTCCTTTTTTAATACGTGTGTTATTTGTAAGAAAATAGTATTGCATGTTGGAATTATCTGATAGTAATAAGCGTTTGCCTCAGTGAAGTCTCATTGTTGACAAAAAAGAACAAAAGAGAATGAAGTACCACTGAAAATTGATGAATATTCTAATCTTTGTAGGTTGTATCATAATTCTTCTAACTCCTAATAATTATTCGAGATTTCATAATGTTTAAGTTAGACTATAACAACTTTTTTGCATATATAATTTGACAACAAAATAAATCATATATACTGCTTTTGCTGTGTTTCGTATGTTTCATTAGTTTTACGCCTTGTTTTAAAAATCTCCTTCTAACTCCGATTACTCTCTGCTTAATCGCTAGGCCTACCATATCCGGCTCGATTAATGACTAATTCTTTGAAGAAATCAGTTACCCTATTACTCTCCGCCTAATCCGATTTTTTCCACCTAATCCGATTACTCTCCGCCCAATCTTGCATAATTTAATTATTTTCAGATTGCAAGTATAAAACAACTTTTTTTTTATTCAGACATTTAAATTGAGGGTTTGTGATGTTTTACAATAACTTATGTTTAAAATTTTTATAAAAATCATTAAATTTTGTCTTAAAAATATATTTTATGTGTTTACTACAATTTTGAAAATAATATTAGATTAATATGTTTTAAAATATTAAAATAACCCTAAAACTAGTCTCCGATTTTAATCCGATTTTCTGATTAATCGTTAGGCCCATACCGAACGTCCGACTAACGCCTAGCGATTTTTAGAACAAGGGTTTTACGTAAATCATATGTTTGTTTTTTGATAAATTTTGATTATATTAAATGAGACAAGAAAAGTCTACCAATTGGTGTTACATTGCGATGTTGTTAGTTGTTACATTACAAAAGCGCACTGAGAAAAACTTACGGCTCACAACTTAAGAAACTAAATTGAACCAAAGAAAGGTAGAGGAAGTCCAAATTTCCCAAACACACTCAGAAAGTGGAAGGTGAAACGATGAGATTGGTGGAACCGTTCATTATTTTCTCTCCATATTTCATAAATTGACACATCCCAAGTTAGAAGGTTGAGGTATCAAAGTTAATTGCTTCCCTGAGAGGGATACTAGTTCATTGATGAAGAAGGTCATGTACGCATGTAGATGTAGGTTTGGTAACCAAAGCTTCTCAGCTAGTTTTGTCCAGATGACTTGAGAGTATGTAAAAAAAAAAAGACGAGTTTATCGCGGCTCGCAGGAGCTTAGTTGCAAAACAAGTAGTTGGGAACAGTACTTTGGACTAGGATATCAATTATGCATGAGCAGAAGTCAGTGTGTGATCCATATATTCCAAGGGTCAATCCATAATCGACAGTTTGATCCATTATATATTGAGTATAATTCGAATGCATTGACTTGCAATCTCTCTTAGTTTCCAGAGTTGTCAAGAGGTCTAAGTTTGCACTTGATTTCGCTTGATTACCAAAATATTCTCGTCGTTAATGACATTCTAGTGGATCTAGGCAACACAGATAAAACATGTTCTTAGGAATAGCATCCAGATCAGCTTAATTGAGTAAGTACGATTCCATAACTCTAGGTTTATAATCTTTAAACATCTCTTAGAATTAAGTGCAATAATTGTATCCCATGCAACATGCAACTATTGCTACTTGCCATCCTTCTAAAAATATATTTCTATATATATGCAAGGCGGTGCACGTTGAGTTGATAAAATTTATACAACGATTGGAGAGCTAGGCAACTGTTTTAACTCTGCTCTGATCCTCCTCAATTCTAGGAAACTCGGTGATTTGGCTCAGAATTTTCTAGTTAATTGACAAAAAGAAATTATTATGCATTTTTATGTTTACTATGTATAATGAGAAATATTTTCAAACCATTAGACTAATCTATGCTTTTGTAATAATTACTTCGATATTGTTGTAGTCGTTAGCAAATTTAGATAATATGAATAAGGGAATTTGTACAAAGTGTAAACACAACATATGTTTATCAAACTCCCGACAGAAAATTGTGATTTAGAAATATCATTTAAAAATGGCATTATGGTTAATGGCAAATTTTCGCACGCATGTGGGGTACATATTTTTTTAACAAAAATTTGGATCTAATTTATAATTTTTTCAGACCGAAAAGCAAAACAGATTAAATTATTTATCTGTCTGATGGTCGAATTCTTGACTTTAAAGACTCTTTTTATTTGATCAATTAGCATATTGGTTGAGTTATCCACAACGGATCATATAAAATACATTTTGTGCATATAATTTTTATTTTGGGCATGTCTCTGTATAAACCATTCATACTACATCGTCCACAGGTATAGTTCACTAAATTCTGATTCAAATAAAAACATTTGTCAGAAATATGATCGCAAATATGTTTAGTAAACTTTATTTTTTGGGGAAAAGATTATTCTGTGTGGCTGAGCTCAAGTAATGTTATTACTCTAGCTTATTCAATTCTTCCTCAATGTTAGTATTTTCACTTGTTATTTCTTATCTACCTGTCAATATATGCTTTTTAACTCTTTTTTATATCAACTTGTTTTGTTTTTTAACTGTAAAACAAATTGTTTAACTAGTTAACATAATATGATTATTTATTATTTGATTAAAACTATGAGCATAAAATAGCCCCAAAAATAAATATCTAGTATGTGCTCTAGTTAGAATACGTTATAAGTAAGATGTACGACAAAGCATTATACAGGTAAAACCTCTATAAATTAATAATATTGGGACCACTGTATTTAACTAAATTTTATTAATTTATCGTATTTATTAATTTACAGAGGTGATATTTAGGCTAAAATATCAATTTCAGACCGGAGAAAATTATTAATTTAATGATATATTAATTTATCGAATATTAATTTATATAAGTTTCACTGTATATAGTGTATAAACGTATATTAATTTATATAGGTTTTAGTGCTTATTAATTCTTTGAGAGGAAAATTACATTATTTGTTAGTTTTTTTATTAAACAAAATGACATTGTTTTATTTTCTACCAAAACAAAATTTATTGTGATATCTATTATAATATCGTAGGCCATATAATTTTCATTGCATAGTCAAAATACTATAAAATTTTCAACTTTCAGTATCGTACATGCCGTTTTTTTTTTTTTTTTGACAAAGAACATGCCATATGTTATAACAATGAAATGCACGTAAATCTCTAAAAGGAGATGAACTAAAATTCTAATAATGAGATTTAAGAAAAATTATTTAGTATGATCAATCAATCAATCAGTCAATTTTCATAACATAATAATTAATAGATTGATAAAATAGATAACAATAATGATTTAATGCGTTGGTCAAAGATTGTGTTTCGGCCCATGCACACTCATATTTGCATAGACAACAACACGTCTTTGAGAGATACGGCTTCGGTACGTTCAAACTGGTCACTATTATCTTTGATCGCTCAATAAATGCTGCAATAGAGTGAATGAGAAAGCTCATCATAATGAAATTCAATTATTAATCAAATTCAGAATTTTATTCACATATATTACTATATGAGTATACTCTATTGGTCTTTGTCCAAAAAAAAAAGAGTATACTCTATTGGTCAAAGGTTTTGTTCTCTTAAGAATTGATTACATGATTTGTATGTGTTTCCCTTTTAAAAAGGGAAAAACCTTAAGAGTGCCAAGTATGCATCAAAAGAAGAAGGACTATATTGACTACCATTTAATAAAACATTCCAACGGACTTAGACCCGATTACTTCTTTACAACTCCAAAACTAGAATTGATGATGTACCCTCATTCTTTGTATACCCAATAAATGATAATTGATGATGTAGCCTCAGCTTCTATTTGCAGTATTATACTACTCAATATTTGACTCATTCACTAGAATTTCAAACGATCAATATCCATTTCGAGGTTACTAATTAGCGTGTCTAATGTATATTTAGTTGTCACCCTCAAATCCCAAAAAAAAAAATTGTTTTTGATTTTATCATTCAGTGCAAGTTTTTGGAAAATGTATGTATTCGGTAAAATCATATTTTTAAAATGTGAAACTTGAAAAGCCCACATACCATTTGACTGATGTAAACCCTAACAATTGACAAAAATGAGTAAACCTTCTTATTTCAGATTTGACTAACACTACAGAAATGGAGTAACACATTTCTCTTTCTATAAAAACATAGACACAATTTTTTTTTTTTTACGGATTAACACTATATACGTGGGACAAGTGAGAAACATAGGTAATTAATAGTTTCATACCTCATTCAAGACAATTATCTTCGTGACAAATTTTCAATTATTTTTTACAAAGAAATCTTAGTTCATAAAAAGAGATGAACCATTTAATTGGTTAGCTTGGATTGTACGTAGCTACAATAAGTTCATAAGTTGGTAGGCTATTAGCAGTACACTGGAAGTCTAGAACAAACCTATTTAAATACTCGTCAACATTCTTGTAGATGAACATCTACATGGATATTATTTTATACTCCCTCCGTTTCGTTTTAGTTGTCGTTTAAGGTTTTCGCACACAAATTAAGAAAATCATTAAATTTTTTTTTTTTACCCTTTATTAATATATTTTATAATTTTTTTATTGGTCAAAACATTAAAACATTAATGACAAAACATGAATTTTCACCAAACATTTGCATTGAAAACCTAAAACGACAACTATTATGAAACAAAATTTTAATCCTAAAACGACAACTAAATTGAAACGGAGGGAGTAGTATCTATTATAAAGCCAATAATTATGAAGTCGACATGCATTTAAAATAACGGAATATATATATGGTCTGATTGTTTACTTGCCGAATATATATATTCGGTATCTATTATTAATTGCATTGAATTCTTGAGATGAAAAAAATAATTTAAGAGACCCACACGTAATGAAGCAGCAGTAATGTTACATCCAATTTCCCATGTACACAAACAAGCCTTCTCTTCACTAACATTTAATGTGTCGATAGGGTACACACACACACGTCTTTTTCTCTTTTGTTTTACACACAAGTCAGAAAACCTCTTCTTCTTTTCTTCTTTCTTTCTCCATTTTTAATTTTTCCACACACACACATTTACTCTTAGTTGATCTCCTGAAGTCCTTTTGAATTTTATTTTATTTAGAATTCAAGCAAAATGGAACATGTATAAAGATGATACAAGTTGGTTTTGATTGGATCACATAAAGTCCAAGACCAGTCCAAACCACACTAATCAAACTAAGTTTCAGGCCCAACAAAAACTGACTCAAATTTTCTGTAAATTAAACTTTTTAGAAAAGTTAATTTGTAATTAATATTTTTTATAAGCCCATCAAAAATGACCCAAATCAGAACTAGTCACACTATCATCTGAGAAGAACGCATTTACGCATATAAAAATCAGATTTTCATAACCATAATTTCAAGATAGAAGTGTTCAAGTAATGTTGTAAGGGAACCATTATCCTTCATAACCATATTTACAAGATGGCCATATTTTCATAACCATATTTACAAATTCAGAATACTAACTGTCACTGATTTAGTGTCTTTGTAGAGGAACCATCATCCTTCAATACCCTACAAGCTCCTTCCTTCATTTCCTTCACATTAATCCTCACCCCTTTAGCTACCTCACAACCCTATCGTCCCCCGCATGCGCCCTAAACGCCACACGGATATCTTCAGTCAACAAAATCGCATTCATCTTTTGCTCGCGTATAATGGCCATGCTATTAGTGGAATACCGTTTACTATACTTTCTAGAGTTGAATTCCATCCGCAATGAGTCAAAAATCTTGCCGTGGATGGATGCGCTAAGACTTGTGCTTGTGGGGCCCAAGAGGGTATCACAAAACCTTTTTTATATAAATCATGTGATCCTAAAGACTTTCTAGACCCAAAGACTAATCCAAGAGTCCGGGAAAACCATGTTAGAATTCGAACCCCGGTGGCCAATGCTACTCTAAATATCACAAAACCTTTGTCTTTGGTTCGCTCTAAATATCCAGGTGGTAAACAAGTTAATTAATCGGATTTGTTATGCGAATCAAAATATGAAGAACTAGCAGTTGCACTCGGACTCCGTATGACCCAAAGAAACCGTTGCTCACTTTTTTCAAGACCAAGAGCAAGCTCATTGATTTGTCACATGTGAGTGTACCACCACTACCAAACGACACATACAAAACCGAACCAAGCGGTTGGTTATCCAACCAATTTACACATTCGGACTCTTCAAAATAGTTCCCGTTTGATAATTTGGAATATAAGACATACATGTTCCAAAAATTATAGGAGCAAAAAACGAAAAAAATTCCCCTAGCCTTCTCGGGGAAAAAAAAGAAAGTTGTTGCACTGTTAGGAATTGAAAAATAATGAGATAAAAGTAAAAATTTAAGACAATTAAAATTATATAAAAAACCGGAGCCCAATTAGAAAATATTGAACAGAATTGGATACCAACAATGAGTTGATGATTAATTTATTAAATAAGGCCCATAATACTGTCTACAAATACAGAGATGATAAAACCCTACTACACAAGGCAGCCGAATAATAACAAAAAAAAAAAAATGGACCTGATGATAACGTCGAGCGCAGAGATGAAGAAGATTACGAGTCTCGATGATGATAAGCTTTGGGCAGGATTTGATTGGGAGGAAACTGATAAAATCCTGAGTGGTGAAATTAAACCCAGGACCTTGATCACTAGTTATCCTTTCCCAGCTATTCGATATCCTCAGAGAGGACCTTTGATTGCACAGGAATTGGTCTCAGTGTTCCCGAATTCTTGCTACATGAGGAGAGGGATTAGATCCAAATTACATGAGGTCATAGCAAAAGCTAAAAAGAAGCATTTTACATCTCTAATTCTCACTCATACAAACTCTCGTGGACATGGTCAGTGTTTATTTATACTCCTCTTCTTGATATATAGACCAGACCTCTGTGGTGTGGTGTCATATCTTTGTCTTTCTTGTTTGGTTATGCAGATGAACTCATTATCATAAGCTTGCTGAATGGTGCATCCGCTGTTTTCAGTGTTATTGATTTCATCCCACGGGCTGATATACCGGTACATTTGGTTTGCATATTTATATATTCAAATCTGCATTCATAAACTCAAATTTGTTTTCATTATTTTCTGGTCTTACAGAATTGTGCAAATCCCCTGAGCCGCCGCATATATCCTGAGCTTCATATGAAGAGTTTTGATTCTCAGGCCAGTGTTGGCACAGCCAGAATGATACAAGCACTCTTCCCCAAGGTCACTTCTTCTGGTGGAAGGCCTGTTGCATGGTTTCAGAAGCAGAATAATCATATATTTTTTCGATCTCATCGGTAACTTGTCTCACCACCCACTTTTTTGTTATCTCTTGAGGTTATTTTTGGTCTGACTATAAATAATAAATCAATCTTCTTGTTCAGTTTCTGCTATGAGGAAGCACTTTCAGGAGAAAGTTCAAGTGTTCGCAGACAAGTACAGGTTTCATATCTATTGCTTTTACTTTACTGACCTTTTTGATGTGTTGGAGATGTAGCATTCTTGTTTTGATTTTCTTCAACTATTCTTTTTTGTGTGGCAGGAATGTGGACCTCGCTTCGCACTCAAGTTAAAGGCTGTTGAAAGAGTATCGTTTGAAACCGGGAAATTCAAATTGCTTTGTGTGGTAAATCACTGCAAGACTGATTTTGTTTGATGAGTAGTTTCTCTTGACAAGCCCTACCTAACACAACACATTGTTTCTCCTTTGTTTTAGGAAGTCTTGGATGATTATGCCTAGATCATTTCAGCTTTGACGACCCTTCTTGTTACGGTAGTCTGCGTATTTCGTCTAATTTGTTTGTCCTAGTCCATGTTTTGTGCACAACTAAAACAAAAAATCCAACTTTTAGGGAGTCTTGGATGAGCTCTAGATAGACTAGCTAACTTTTACGGTGGATTCTTGGAGCCAATGCTCCACTCTGCCTTTTTTAAATTTTTATCCCAAACACGTTTTTACATATTTTTTTCAGCTTAACTAATTAAACTTACATAGAAGTTTACAAGGTTTTATTCACCAAAATTAAGCTCTCCGGATGGGTAGAAGCCTTTTTTATCCGTTGTTTGTCCGGTCTTGTGCAGGGTTAGGAACATCCTTTCCGGAGATCAGTACACATCCGGGGAGCTTAATCGGTTCGGTTAATCCCTAAACTCAGACGACACATTTTTGTCTAGTTTAGGCAAATTGAGAAAAAAACGACAAGATGTTTTGCATTTATAATGTTTAATCTCAAAACTTCACAATTCGAATTTTTTAAAATATTCATCTCAAACCTTTATTGTTCAAATATTCATGTTGTATTTATATCGTGTTTCAACCGTTATTACCGTCGTTTTATTGAAACGGTATGTTAATTTTCGTTAACTAAATTTGATGTGGCAACTAAAACCGACAAAATGAATAAAATGATAATTTCAGACTAGAGTTGTGGTGGCTCACTATGATGAACAAGAGACATGTGATCGCGGTTGTGAAGAACAATGTGATTGCAAAGAGAGGAACACATGAGACATTAACGTAGATTTCAGGTTGTGCTTATGTTTCTCTTGTTAGCTATATTCACTCCAAATAAGAAGCTAATTAATGTCACAATTTGATATAAATAGGAACCTAAACTATTAACCGAAGTGATATCGTGTTAATTTTATTTTATCTTCATCTATATATATATATATATATATATATATATATTATTGGTGATCTGTATCATGTGTTTGAGCTCTCTAATCCGACAGCAACAGAGTAATGCGTCATAGCACTTAAGCCAATAACAATTTATGTATTTTTGATATTTCTACTGTGAAAAAATGCAGAAACAAAATATCATTTTTTAGCCAAAAAAACTACTGAATAAATTTTCATTTTTTGACCAAACCGTCGTGGTCCTAATATTAGTCAATAGAGCATATTTAACCCTCTTAATCAGTGTTTTAAAGTTCGTTAAAATGAAATTACATCATTTCAATTAACTCAAAATCCTCAAATTTAACCAATAACCCCAAATTCGAGCTCAGTCCTAGTCGATTACCATATCATAATTGAGACACAAAACTCATTGGAAACCCCTATAAACCTAACATGACAACTAATCAAACATGGAGAATGAAACAAAAGTAAAAGCAAAAACAAGAGAGAAAATAAGCATAATCAATATCATAGGTAGAATATGGTAAGCAAGGCTTTTAGAGCCAATGATCCTAGCTATGTTAGTAGAGCTTCAGCATCTTCAAGTAGATTTGAGAAAGGAAAGGGTATTGCTTTTGTTTTAGCCAAAAACTCCAATTAATCCAAGAGCATCTCAAACTCAGAGGCCATCTCATATGGTGTTGGTTGACGAAGATGGTGAGAATGACACTAATGATGATTTTGGAGGAAATGAAAATAATGAAGAGTTTGCGGATGATGAGTTTGATGATAATGATAAGTTGGGTTTTTAAAGTTTAGAGTTTTATTTAAGACAACTGTGGCTTTTTTATGTTAGCTTTCTTTTTACTTTGAGTTTAGTCTAATAGCTAAGACTATATTGGATTTTACTTTTCAAAGATGTTTTTGTTTTCAAAGTTGGTTTTGGTTTTAGTTTAATAGTTAAGACAAGTAACCTTACTATTTTGAAGGTCGCCTTGCATCTAGAAAGCGACCAAGGTGTGTGTCTTAGGTGCAAGGCAACATCTAGGACCCTTTGGACCTAGGATCGCCTTTCACCATTATAAACATAGATTAGTATCCAAACTGAGTTCTTTATTGGCTACCTCAACTCTGCAAACATAGATTATTATCCAGCTGAAACTCGGTCTCGACTTACCGTTCAGTTGTTTCAGCATGAGAAGATTACATGTAGTCATTCTGGTTTTTATCTACCCGTTTCAGAGGATACTACAAAGATGGTCACATGCCACTAAAATAGAAGATGTGACATTGCAGTAGGATGTAGATTTTAAGTTGTGAGAAAACAAAAATATTCAACTGAATACAGCAAAAGTTAGTAATTCAATCAATATCATTTGGTCAAAACTAAAATTCAGCTAGATTCAAAAATATTTAGAATATCTAAAAATAACACTTGAAATATATCTTATAAAAAATGATCGAATACAATATATGGACAATTCATATATACAAAAACACTTTTTGAACGATTCGTGTTCGAGTATATAAGGTAAACATGCTAAATTTTTATATGACTTGTAATCAACAAAAATAATGAATAAAAAAGTTCAAGCTACCAGAAATAAAAAATTTAAGCTACTAGGTAATTTTACATTATATTGCCATGTTAATTTTAAAATTAAGTTTTTTACTACTCTTTTTATCAATTATTTACATGTTTTTAATAGTTAAAAATTTTATGAAATAATAACTCAATTTTACCGACCAAAATATTATTTATATTACTATTAACTTTTAAATTATTTAATATTTTCTTTATTATCCACTCATTACCTAAACCATTAGATAATTCTATTTATTTATTTAAACAATATTTTTAGTTATTCTTATATATTCATATTTTCTAGATAGTTGTTATATTGTTGCTATTTAAATATTTAATTATTTTATTATATTCTGCTAAAAATACAAATAAGTTATTCTAGATTTATTTTTTTACCATTTGTACTTTTAGTTATTCTACTAGGTTCACTAATTCAGCAAAAGAAATTAAAATAAGTCAACATTATATTACTACACAATAGCTGAATTTCACGGTTACCATTTAAATTGATAGAATATTTTTAGTCAATATTATGTACCATAACTCAATTAACATAATGTTTAATGTGTAAACAAAATAATAAAATTTAAATTTTAAAATATCGAATAAGGTATTTAGAAAACATTACATTTATTGTAATTTTACCATTAAATTTGAATTATGTTTCGTAACTACAATTATTATTAAAATATATACTTTAATTCAAATATTATTAATTTTAAATAAAAATCTCAAAAATTAAAAAACCGCAAATATCAAACTATCTGAAATTTTGATTAAATGTCATTACAAATTTTCAATTATATATGTATTTGATATTTATCTTCTTTTTTTTTTCGTCTTTTTGATATTTATCAGCATGGGACATCATCTACTTTTTATCTATAAGAAAAATAAATTCGATTTTTGATTTCCTACGTGACTCGTATCGAAACATATTATTAAATTTGTTTGACTTTACTTGATAAAATATATTTTTAAAAAGTATTATATTAATAGCTACAATATCTCCAAATTATTTTATTTAGAGCCAAATAAATTAATACATTTCAAATCAAATAAATTATTTTATTTTGTATCAAATTGTTACACACTTTTGGAATATACATTTTCCTAAATTCGTTTATTTTGTTTTTAACCAAAACATTAAAATATAGTTTAAATACTAATTTTATAAATTTTCAATGCAAATATTTCAAAATGAGAAAATATTATTCACACCAATATTCTTATTTTTCTCTTAAATTTGAATAGCTTCTTTTTTGGAAACAAACATTAAAATGATTTTTTTAACATTGTATATAAATATTATGCATTTATACATACATCCAAAATGTCTAATTTAAATTACAAGCTGTTAAAATATTTACACATCAATTACAATTAATTCAAAATGACTATCTAAAATTTATTCACATTAAACCTCTCTCTTCATTTTAAGATTTTGATAAGATTCGTTTTTAAAAATTATGGAGCAAGTTTATCAAATAAAATTAAAATATTTATATTTAATAAATTATCTCATATTAGAAATGCATTCTCTTATGCGACATGAATTGGAGACAGGTATAGGATATAATGGAACATGGCGAAACCAAACGGAATTACACCCACTTTTAAATATATATATATATATATATATATATATATATATTTGTCAACCACACATTAATTATTAAAAAGCTCCTTGATTGGTTGCCCAATTAGGAGGAGAAGTGTTTACAAAAGTAACTTCGGAAAATAAAAGTCTAGAAGAACGGGCTAAGCAGTCCGCCTTAACATCTTCTAAATATTTTTATTTGTTTAATCATTTTTAACAGTTTTATATACGGTTTGATAGTTCACAAGTTTAATAAAAATCTAATTAACCATTAATCTATTTCAATTTTATCCCGGTCCGACCGCTAAGTTGTTACGAATTTTAAAAAACTGATGAAACCATTATTATTTCAAATATTCAAATATTAATTAGCTAGATTAAAACCAAACAGAAAATTAAACTAAATACCCAATTGATATGAGTTTGGGTCATAAATACTACTCCCTCTGTCCCAAATTATAAGAGGTTTTGGCTAAAAGCACAAGGATTAAGAAACAATAAATGTTTTCTCATTTATAAAAATTCAACCAATTAAAAAAAAGACTGCATAATTTAAACACTCAAAAATTATTAAATAAATATAAATAGTGCATTAAAACTTGAAAAAATCTATTAAAATGGAACAAAGAAAAAACCCTTAAAGCTCTTATAATTTGGGACAGAGGGAGTATATAAAATATATGTGTTTACATCAATCTAACCTATATTATATTTCAATCTAAGAATTTTTCTAATCTATTCTTCAATTTTAAACTCCAAAATTTGACATATGGATCACATTTTATGACATTCTACACTTTTTTGGATATATTATAATTTATATACTATATATATTCAAAACAATAAAATAATTTACATTTACTAAAATTTTATTACAATACATTTCATAAAATATAAAACCCCGCACGAAAGTGCGGGTCATGATCTAGTTATTATTAAAATATATACTTTAATTCAAATATTATTAATTTTAAATAAAAATCTCAAAAATTAAAAAACCGCAAATATCAAACTATCTGAAATTTTGATTAAATGTCATTACAAATTTTCAATTATATATGTATTTGATATTTATCTTCTTTTTTTTTTCGTCTTTTTGATATTTATCAGCATGGGACATCATCTACTTTTTATCTATAAGAAAAATAAATTCGATTTTTGATTTCCTACGTGACTCGTATCGAAACATATTATTAAATTTGTTTGATAAATCGATTTGGCTACTAATTTTTCAAATATAACATACGGCTCCATGCCTCGTACCAATTTTGACCCTTTTGTCGGTAGGCAACAACCCCTAAATCCAAAAAATTGAAAAACAAAATTCATCATATCAACACATTTCAAACTCGGGAATTTTATTCAACAGTTATGTTTTCTTATTTGGACCCTACTAAAGAATGTATATTTCAAACTAAGAAAATATAATTTACTGCATTATGTAGACTTGTTAAATTTAAGTGCCATAGGTAGTCACGCTCAAATCTGTGTGTTAGATTTGATTCTGAACAAGAGATTTGCGAAACGATTATAAAATTCTTCCAATGTGGCCGTATTATCAACCAATTATTATTCAAATCAATTAATAACTAATTATACTCATTATTATTTGCCAAAATAAATAAAATAAAATAATAGTGTCCAAATATCTACCTGGAAAATATGAAGCAATCATGACAGAATATCTTGAAACTCACCACTCACATTTCAAAATCCAATGTTTTGTTGGCCTCTGACAACAACCAGTGGAATGTTGATGGACAACATGTTAACCTAATCAACAATAACTACTTTGATTTTTTAATTGTCTTGTATTATTGAAAGAATTCCTTAAAACCATATGCCACTTGATATATTTCTATCCACAAAGATATATCCAACACAAGGATTGATAACTTGATATGTCACTCACTTTTTTCTACTGATGATTCTTTGAACTTATTTTTTATACACTCATGTTTATCCTTCTAATCATAAAACTATAATCATATTATAACATTAGAAAAAAAAAAAAGATCCATTACAGGTAACAAATAATTAACCACCCCAGCCACCATTAAATTACAAAATAAAATACCAAAGAAGAAAATATTCTTGTTTTTAAAAGAAGAGAAGTCTTAGGTCTTTGTCTCAACATTAAAAATTGGGAAACTAAAAAAGGATAGAAACCCTAGAAAATTTAAAAAAACCAAACATCCCCCATATTAGTGAAAGTGGTATACAAACATGTGATGACATAAACTTTGATATATAGTAATATTATATAATTATTTATTAATGATCTTCTAGACCAAAGGAGTGTTGAGTAAACCATTGTTCCAAGATGAAGCCATTCCATTCCAGCTTTCCCTTCCGGGATCAATCTCCGGTACAACTCCGGCAGAATCTCCGGTCATCTGCCATGGAAATCCCCATAAGACCTTGCTAGGATTCTCTGAGATATTGTTGTTATTGTTCACATTCTCTTGCTTTCTCTCGTTTCCTTCCAAAGACATCCCCAATGTAGAAGCCATCTTGATTTCATTTTGATGATTGTTACCATTTCCGGACATAAACCCATAACACAAGCTATTGTTGAAATTACCGTTTTGTCCTCCAAAGATCCCTACATCATTGGCTGAGTTTCCATAAATATAAAGATCACCTCCAAACCCAAAAGAAGGCGTAGTAGCCTGAGAGGATGAATGATGCTTTTGAAGAGTAGCAAAAGCGAGGTTAAGATCAATGGAGTCATAACCAAAAGATGATGGTGGCATTCCCGTAATTAAAGAGTTCTGAAGTGGATCATTATGGAAACTAATAGACTTATTGTTGTTCTTGGAGAAAGCTGAGGAAGAGGATCGTTTGTTTCGACGGCAACCACCACCAACGGGAACGTTACGAAGAGTACCGCCTTTAGTCCAATATCTCCGACAAGATTTGCAAAAGTAACGAGGTTGAGAGAGGCTATAGTTGTTGTAGTAACAAAACTTTGTGTTTGGAGATTCACATCTTGGACAATTTTGAGCTTCACCTCCTAATTCTCCTCTTGATACTTTCTTCTTCATTTCTTCTTCCATTTTCTTATTGTTATTATTGCTTCCTTTTGTTGAGCTTACCAATATAGTTTCCAAGGTCTCGTTTGAGATTTCCTACACATTCAAACAAATTAAATTAAATTCTGCTGACGAGTGAAATAATGATGATTTACTTTATATAACGGATTAGTCGTACGTGGCACCGATTCTTTTACCGACAATAATTCTTTGTCTACAAGGAAATGATTACTTCAATGGGTTTTGAGATAAGCTTAGGGTAATCAAGTTGATATTTATCATTAAATTGGTGAGCTCTTGATGAAATTTTTGTTGCTATGAGCAGAAGTTGAAAAGTATTACCTTATTTTTTAAGTGTTAGTGTTCTTAAAATTTTGGATTGAAGTATTAAGAGAGCTCAGAATTATAAACAAAAGTTGTTATGAAAAACTAAAATTATAGAAGAATAAATTACCTGTGGAGGATCCATCCATGCAACAAAGGATCGAAGCAACGATTACTTGTGTGTTTCTCCAGTAATAATAGCAATTATGGTTGATATTTTGCTCAAACTCTAGGGAACCAGAGAGAGGAAGAAAGAGAGAAAGAGAGTTTGAAGAAAAGTGGTGAGCAAGAGATGAATGGAGGAGAAGAGCACGGTTCTTAATATATAAAGCAAAATAGATAAAGTGTGTCCTTTATAATATGGTTATATTTCATAATTCAAATTGATTATTTATTTGTTTTGTAGCTACTTGTTGTTTTTTAAATATTGATACTATTCACGACAAAAAAAAATTGATACTATTCACATTTAGTCGAGAATGTTTTGCAAAAGTCTTCAACAATATAAGTAAGTAATACTTTTACAAGGAGTCATTTTAATTCATTTATTTAGAAGATATTAATTAGAAAATTACCTATTTAAATAAATAAGGAAAATTTCAAAAATACCTCTTTCTAAAAATATTCCTAAATGCTGTTAATTTTCAATTACAACCCTTTTACTATGTTTTATAAGATTTTATAAAAATGATTATAAATATAATTCATATTGTTTCACACAGTTTAAAATAAATAAATAAAGAAGTAGACAATAGTGATGGTTAAAATATCTAAAAGGAATATAAATCAAATGACGATAAATGGATTGAAGTCCCAAAACTAAATGACAAGAAAAAATATCATATGGATCAATGATTAGCCAAAAGAGATATTGAAAAATATATGCTTAAACCGAAGGTTATAGATACATGCTCTTTCTAAAAACGAATTCCAAACATTCTTTTGTATTTTAACAAATGTATTTTTAAAATATATATTAAATGAAAATATATTAAATTTTATAGACTTTCAACTTAAAACCAATTGATTTAATGAATTACATGTCGCATATCTTTTAGGGTCATTTTGAAAATACCCTGTTTTTGATGTATGCTTTGAAAAATACCCTTTTTCTATTTTTAATAAAATCTATAATCTTTTATATGTAAAATGACAATTTGTATTAATTTAAATTTAAAGCTATATTTTAGTAAATCAAAACTAAACTCGAATTTAGAGAAAAAAATTAACAAAATTGAAATAATATTAAATATATATATAAATTTAACACAAAGCTGATTTATTAGTTTTATATATATAATATTCAACAAGATAATATCTAAAAATATTATAAAGTATATCCCTTACTATTTTTTATATTATAGAAAATAAAATAATCTCCAACATTCCAAACTTTGCTTCTATTCAATGATTCTCTTTGAATTTGTTTTGCAAAGTAAACTATACTATGTGGTTTCAATAATAATGAATCATCAGAATCTGCACCATAACAATAACACATGACTTAACAAAAATCATAACTTAACATTGGTAGAATGTTGTTATTCATTATTGTTTTAAAAGAATATTTAAGATAATAATTTTTTGTAATTTTTAGTTATATTAAGACTTTGTAAAAATTAAATATTTAATTCTTACAAATAAATTGATTTGATATTTGAAATATAGATATTATTAATCATAATTAAGTTTAATTTAACATATTTAAAAATATTTTTTAAAATAAAAATGAAGAAAAAGCTAATTTTCAAAAGTGTAAACAAAAAAGAGAGTATTTTTCCAAATTTACTCAACTAAAAAATGCATAAATTCTATTTAAAAGTAATTGTGGTGTCGACCAAATGTGTAGAAATGAGCATGTGTAAAAAATGCATTTTTTCAACTTTAAGGTAAAACAGTTTTTTTTTTTATTTTTTTTGTCATCCGAAATTACTTAGAGTTCAAAAGAGACATTCCTGGAAATATTGTTTATATATGTGATATAAAACGGTTCTGTACGAATTATCCGCTTTAACAGTTCATAGCATAAAGAAAAGGCTCAATCATAATTTTAGTTTGCTAAACAACAATAAAAGAGACATAGAGCTAGAAATCACTGTGGTAAAAGGCTAAGTTTTTGGATGCCAATGATTGCATCCGAGCAACGACTGGTCATCAGAAAGAACTGTTGAGCTGCTACCACATTGTCTTCTTGCCCGCGCCATCAACGTTCGGTCCATCAGATTTCAGTTGACGTAGAAATTGATCGGCCATGTCGTTTTGAATCTTTTGTTACTGTTGAAGGCAGCTAAAACCCTTATCTCATCTTCCTTGCTCTCTGAACCACAGCTCATAAACACATCAACAACATCAACGGGTACATTTCTCTTGAGAGAACTTAGCATGTGTGTAGCAATCATGTCTGATGATTCATGAGGATCTATAGGAGACAACATCCTAAGCACCAAGATGGAGCCTTCAAAGAAGATGTTGTTTCCATTGAATGCACGGTAGCATGACTCAAGAATTATTTTTGTCAATTCTCGACAGGTTATGATGTTCATGTTCTCATATTCCTCGACCTGAACACTACAAGAAATTTGTATATTATTAACACATAAATATGCTATCATACATTTAACATAGCGAAATCAATAATTGTTTTGGTAACATCGAGTATGAAAAACAATGATATAATTCATGCATGATTGGTTTTAAGTACCGTGTTTAAGAATCTTACTACTATTACCACATATATTAATTACAAGCTTGCGAGTTATCACAATTTAAGCTTGAGAACTATCACAATTATCAAAGAATTGTTTCTGGTAACATTGAGTATGAAAAACAACGAACACAATATATTTCATGCAACAATTGTTTTAAGTACCGTGTTTGAGAATTTCACTACTATTACCACAAAGATGGGTTACAAGCTTGCGAGTTATCGCAAAGCTTGAAAACCATCACATTAATCATAATTGGTCACAATGTAAAAAGTGTTGATTACACAAGTTTAATTTTTTTTTTAGTCTCAACTTGTTTGAGTACTAATAATCGTTACTTACGTTATTTGCACATATTTAGGAGCTGTTGTGAGTTGTGATATGAACTAACTCAGAATTGTTTGGGGATCTTTTTTTTAGTTTGCATTAGCACCACTGAAAGCACTTTCTCGCTTTCCCGGATCGATGGTTAGCATTTAACTAATAGATTCTCGCATACTATGAGTGTATCCAGTCTCATCTTAATTAATTAGAAGGCCCTTAGCAAAAAAAAAAAAAAATTTTACTAAAAATATTTTTTTAAAAAATTGGACTCTTTTTACTTAAAGAATATATATAATAGTCAAGTCTTTTTTTATTTCCCGATGTAAGAAATGTTTGTATATATATTTTTATCACTCATTGAAATAATGCTAAACTTTCCAAAGTCTATATCTGCTCACAAAATTAGTCTCCCAAAACTATGACAAATGACTTAAAAAAAAGAGAAAAAAAAAAAGCACAATGACAAATGAATGGTGATGATTAATAAAAATATTTGGGTCGTACACATATACGTATATTATGTACACACAAGTCAAGATGACAGAATTTGGCGTGGGTTCAACTATATACATGTGGACCCTGCCACACCAATAGCCACCATCACCATCAACCAACCCCAACCCCAACCCCATTCTCAATTCAAATTCCAAACCATTTCTCCTTTATACGAGTGGCGTATGTATGTTTATACATACGCGTATGAATGTATATATTTTTGGTTTGCCTTTTTTTCAATCTGAAATATATTCTAAAAAGCTTGGTGAAATACCCAAAAATTAAACGGGAAAAATGTCATTTAAATCATCAGTTGGCTATTTCCGTTGATTTAAAGCATGAACTCTGCACCTGGTGATTAAAATGCTCAATTTTATGTTGACTTTTAATTTAATCACGAATTCTCGATGACAAAGCCAATTGAAACACAAAATCGGAATCGAAAAAAGAAAATTGATATCAAAATTAGAACTTCATAATTAAAATTTCTCTCGATTTCTTCTCTAATCCTCTCGATTTCTTCTCAAATCCCGATTTAATCTTAGTTTCTCAAGATTTCTTCTTTCGATTTCGATTTTATGTCTCAATTGGCTTTTGTCTAAGAAAATTCGTGATTAAATTGAAAGTCCACAAGAATAGAGTTCATGCTTTAAATCAACGAAAATAGCCAACTGATTATTTAAATGACATTTTTCCCAAAATTAAACCGACGAATAACAAAATATTTTCGAAAGCCAAGTTTTAGGAAAAAGAATCTCACGACAAAACCACAAAAAATCAAGCTTAAAACTAAAGTCGAAGAGGTTACAACACATAAACGAACAAAGAGCAATGATCTATATTTGAAAACTAACGAACTCCCAAACCTTTTTTTTTCTCCCAAACTTCTTGATGGTCAAAACAAACCCCAAATGACATATGAACCCAAATAGCAATTCGCAAAAATCTCATACAGTGAACGACTCTTCCTCCCGAACAAATTATTTCTTGGCTTCTAATCTGGCTAGAAAGAATCACAACTAAACGTCTAATTTCTCAATTCTTTCGAAAATGTCTAAACTTCTAGGTTCTAATTAATACATTTTTGTTTTGTTTGTTAGAGGCTCTACCAAGTTCAGACTAATAATCAGTCTTAAAAATTTTCACATTTGAAAATACAATTGACTAAGATATGTATAAAGATATTATTGAAATGTTTTTGTAGTATAATAATATTAAATAGAAATAGGAAATGAGATTGCTATTTTGTCTATCAAGAGAAAAGGAATCAGATGCGGCGTGGCTGTACAATTATACGGTCCTCGTGGGGGCCAATTAGTTAGAGCACACACAGATTTGAGGATGTTGATTGATTCATTCCTATTTTCATCTTATTATTTGTCTATTTTTCGCTGTTATGTTTCTTTAGTTTTTCTAAATAAATGTATGAAATATCAGTGTGCTACATGAGTTAGCTAGTGACGGTAGCTGCTTTAGTGGCTTCATTATTTTTAATTTTTGGTTTTCTTAAGTACTCCACCCTAAAATATTTGAACTTCATATGCTCTTGATTTAAAAGTACTCTCATATGTACCTAAAAAAGATAGCTCTTTATACATTCTTTTTAATAAAAAAATTGTTTATTCTGTATGTTAATGGTATATGATGTAATATTTAATAAATTTTATTTTACTTTTTTTTTAATGTCCTTCTATTTTAATATTAGTAGGATTGAAAATTCAATTATCTTTTTGAATATCAATTTTATCATTTAACCTAAGTACGTCAAACAAAAAATATTAATTGGTATAGTCAGATCAAATCAAACAATTATATTTTTTATACACCCGTAGTGCTAAACAAAATTGTTAAAAGATAACTAGATAAGTGAAGTTTATGTTTAATAATTTAAAGACAACTAGTATATCTAACACTGGATTAGTGACTTGCATGTGCTCTACGATGACAATAATTGATAGTTCTAACGATCAAAAGTGGTGACATCAGATAGGTCTTAGCCACATCTTTTAGTTTATTTTAAATTCCCCTCGTTTTAATTTATATATATACACACATATTTTTTTTCATTCATACATAAAAATAAAAACATGAAATGTCAATTATAGAAAACCTTTAATACTGACATAAGAAAAATACAAAACCTATAGTTTTGCTTACAAAACAAGAGGATTGACAAGAAATGCCAAAGCCAACGAACCGAAATTCCTATATGTCAGAATATTAAAATATTAATAAATAATAACCTCCAATAAGACAACTCTTATATTATTCATATGATCAGTTAGTAACAAGAGTAGAGAATATTGGCAAATTCTGACATCAATTAGATAGATACAATTCGACAAGCATCATGTTGGAGTTCAGTGACTTCAGCAACGATGAAGCCGCAACTAACTAAATTGTAACCATGTGAAGGCAGATTGTGTCAGTTTAGAGATGAAATAGGATTTTGTCTTGAAATTTTAACATGACCCTAATCTTTTATGGAGCTAGTTTAGTTTTGAGTTTTATGATTTTTATGTTCTGTTTCAAAAATCTTATATTGTGGATAGATGGACACGTAAAGCACAGCCGAGATTTCTTGAACTCATCAATTTTTTTAGGTTACCCTAATATTAAAAACATTTTTTAGAAAGAAATATTTCATTTGAATTTGATAAAAACCAAAACTATATTATAAACTAACTCCGTTTTCATGATATAATGCTCAAACGAGTTTAATTATGGTGTTTTTATCAATTTTGATATTAAATCCCATGAGGAACGAATATGTTATGTATTAATATATTTTATCTGAAATTTATGTTGTGCATTTTGTGGTTTGGTTTTATCATTTAAACTTTTATTTTGTATAAATTTGTTATGTATTTTTAAAATATTATTTTGTATCGTTTGTTTTTTACTAACCGTATTTATTTTATACAATAACCATATTTTTTCATATCTACGTACTTAAATCGCCTGATCCACACTCTTCTTTAATTTCGCCGTTCAATTTACTATTAATTTTAATTTTAGATTTTGGTACTCGTGTTACATCATAATTAGACAACATATAAAATATATCTCATATAGGTTTTTTTTTGGCAAACATCTCATATATTTGTCTAGAAGACATCATATGAATGCCAAATTGTCTTTCCACTTCTAATTTACCATTTCGCAAATTTATATCATGAATACCACAGTTTTTAATTTAATAAATGTCATGTGAAAGTTGTTTGAACCGTCTTTAAGAACATTCATATCACTTTTTCGAATATCAAAATTTTCTAGTAGTTGTTGGAATCGTCCTTCTCATATCCATTTATATATACTAGAATCACCATGCATATCAACAAAAAGGCATAATGGGATTTTCATTTGCTTTATTTCTTCTATTCAAATTCCAAATTGGTCTTGTACAAATTTACTTTTGTCGGCTATTTATATATATCAATGAGAATTCGTTATTAAAGGGAGAGTTTAATTTTAGTGGAAGATAGTTATGAAATATTAGGATGATAAAGAAAGGTACTGATCACATTGGGATGCATTTGTAAGATTATGAGAAGTCAGGGAAATGGGCCAACCTATGTTTCTTTTGACTGGTCAAAACATTTGATTATAATCAAGATTTGCTCTTTTAGTCAAAGAAAACAGTATAATGTTTAGAATAACAACTTGAGTGATATTTGGGGAATTTTGGAAGAATGGGCCACTCAGTGTTCTCTTAAGTGGGGAAGTAGCTTATGCGAAGAAAAGAATCTCATAGAATTATGATATGATGTGTCTGTGTGTGTATATACGTGCAAATAATGCGAAGGAATCTCTATGCGTGGATAAGGAAAAAAACAATTCCATCATTATGTTTTTTGTTCTTTTGTTTTCTGGTTGATTGTTTAATTTGATGATTGATTTAGACTTTTGGTTGGTATGTGGATGGGTTTTTAATCAGTCATAACATATGATCTAAAACATTTTCTTACCATTTTTATAAGTTAAAGTAGGACTAATAGTAATAATAGTAGGATTAGGACTAATAAGTAGCATTTTATTTACTTTCTTGATCATTAATACACACTTTTTGGATAAACCATAGAAAAATGATGAAACTATAATAATGCAAGTTATAAAAAACATAACATTGTGTATCAAAGCAGTAATTCTTTGTATAAATTTATATAATTCAACAAACGTATGGTAGTAAGTTAAACGATTTATGTAGGGTTTAAATTAAAGTTTAGGGTTAAATATTTATATTATGATTTTAGTAATGATTCACCACTATAGACTTCTAAAATGATAAGAAAAACCAGTTTCTTACATGTGTTATAAATTTCGGTATACAATCTTTTAATATATAAAAATTAATAAAACTAATTGGTAACTCCTTTTAGCATTAGTTAATCACCAGTTTATCTCTTATTCTTTTAACTATTTCATTATATTTCACCGTTTTTAACTTTTCGTTAGAGTTTAATTCATTATCGTTTTCGATTACCAATTGAATAATATATGTAACTCAAAACATAAGTTAGAGCTTAGAGATGCAAGGGTGAAGAATATATGTAAGGAGCAATTGACATAACGTAAGAAATGACAAGAGGTAAAATGGTGGGGTTCATGCATGCAAAATCCAAAGGGGTCCAGAGATAGGACAATGGAATGGAACAGCCTTAAGGCTTATTTAGGCCCTTTAGATTGATCAGTCGGTGCGTTGTGGGTCCTTATTACGACAAAGATCGATCAACACTTCTTCCATATGCTACACGATCTCACACGTGGCATCATCTCATTATCTTCTACCGACACACGAATATTTTCCGACTTACGAGGAAAGTAACCAAAACCAACTTGGCCTTATACACTCTCATCCACATTTATTTCAATTATATTGCATATACTTCGCATTTTTGTATAAATGTTAGTATTTCTCAATTTCTTTTTCCATGCCGTCAATTAGAGCAGGAATATAGTTGTATAAGAACATGATGAACCTTAACATTTGTTTTATTCATAAACTACTAAACCAGTATTTTGTATTAATAGTTTAGTACTATTTGTTCGCCAAAAAAAAGTTTGTCATTTGTGTTATCATTTGTTTGTATTAGCGCCTAATACCAACAATATAAAAACACATAAAATCTAGATGAATGACACGTCCACCAAAGTTATATCATATCATACATGATATTTTCCGAACTTCTTCATTTCATACACGATATAGACGGAAAATGATCAAATATCAGTCATCTCAAATCAAAATTTTACCCATAATATTGTATTGTAATGAACAAATCTTTTACATACAATATGAAAAACTACGTACGAACATAATTAGAGAAACGAGGCATTGGTTTGGTGACCCATGCATTCATCTCTTATCTTGATGGCATCATGAATCATCAAGATTCAAGTCCTCCTTACGTGAGAGTATAGAGCCAAAATAGATAACAATGAGTAAATAAATGATGTTGAAACAAAAATTTAATATACTATAGTTACTGGAATAGAAAACAACGTCAGCGTGAAAGAGAAAGGGACGAAGAGATATCAACGCAAGAAACGGTGATGCATTGGGCCAAGTGTTAAAAACAACAAACAAAAATGTTGTTCTCCAAGTGATATAACGGTATTATCCAAAATTTTGTTATTTGCGTCACAATTTGGCCACTTATAAAATGCATGTACCTTTTGCATTTCTAATTAATTTGCCAACGAATTTACTACTGAAAATTGAAGCTGATTTTGCAAGAGACTAAATTATAGTTTATGCATTGAAAAACTTTACATGCTTATAAAAAGAAATAACATATCAATTGTGAGGCTATATATTTTATAGCCCATAGTCGACAAATAAAATGTTTTTTTATAGCAAATAATCACATTTATAAGATACAAATTCTCAATCATTACAACCAAAATGTAAAGAACCTATAACATCAAGATTGGAACAATAGCTCTCTTTTCAATTTCATGCCAAAAAAAAAAAAACCATAATCACAAATTCACAATTATATAGAAAGTTCGAAATAGTCACTATTATTAAAGCCATACAGTTCCCTGGTCTAAGAAGAATATATTTCAATCATAAGTAGTGATGTATACAAACGTTTTAGAAGAGCAAAAAATCGTTGAAAAAGAAGAGAGCCGCTCACAATCAGTTTTATTTCTACGATTTTGATTGTGAGCAAATACGGACATGAGCTACTAATGAAAAATACGTATTGATTCAGAATTGGTTGCAATTTCTCTAATCATCAATGATTTTTTTTGAAAGTGTAAGCCGAAGGCCCATACGACCGGCCCATCATCTTAGAGTTGGGCTTGTAATGTGAATTTACTGTTTTTGATCTGACTAAAGAGGGAAATTTTTAGGACAACAATTTACTTTGACTTAAATTTTTATAGTCAACAGACTGATCAGAAAGAGTAGAGTTAGGGTTATTAACTTATTTATTATTGCTTTGAAGTTGTTCGCCGAATTGTCTGAGTGACTTATTTTCATAGTTCGTTAACCAGAGTAATGTGGTTCACGACTTGTTGTTGTTTCTGCAGGAAGAAGATCGTTTGGTTATCTCTAAAGTCTTATGTTCATCGGAATGACCCGTTCTTAGAAAAGATGGAATCGTTGCCGCAACCACTACATGGTAGAGTATTGGAATGAGTTCGAATGAAAAATGGAAGTCCAAAGTGGCTATTTTGGATAACTTAAATTTTTGATTATTAGTCAAATGTTTCACTTTAGAAGTGAAAGAAGAAACCCAAACTGGATCGGGTTTGAGAATTACATTTGAAATTGGAGTAATGGACTTTCAACCCAAATAACTATCCATAATCACCAAATTTTTTTTTTTATAGTTGATTTTTGTAACGACACAAAATCCCAATGCATCACAAATTCACAATTAATGTGGAATATCAATTCTCATCAAATTGTCATTAACGTGAGATTCTCCTGTTGATTACATTCGTTTTTTGGCTTTGGCTTTATAAGAAAGGACTTATTCACCTAGCTCATTTCATCATCGATCAATGACATCAGTCATCAGAAATTTCCGTTTCAATTGCTAATTTCTTTCCATTATTTTCTGCAATTTAATATGCTTAAGTTGCTACATATCTATTATCTAGGTTGATTATTCTAATTTTGTGATTTATGATTTGCTTAGATTGTGAAAGTTGTGAAATTAGTTGCCTGGATTGTTTCGGTTTAAGCAATTTATTTATTTTATTTTGCATATATTGTCTAGTTGATTTCAATATCTCTCGTAAAAGTTTTCTGCAAATGAAAAAATAAGGTTTAGAAAACTTCTTAGTGATCTTGCTAAAGTCCATGATTTGTGTTATTTCTTTGACGTGATGGGTTATCTATTTGTTATTGAGCTTCATACATTATCTTGAATATCTTGATGATTTATCGTAATCTAATCCAAAAAATTAAATTAAATTATTTCTTTCTAAATTTGTTAATTCTGTTTTTTTTTTATTTAATTATTTATTGCAATTTATTCATATTGTTTTGCATAATACATTGAACTTTAATTTCTGGCTTTTGTTTAGTATACTAATTCGTTTTTGTTTATTTGTGAACTGATTCGATTTTATGACTAACTACAACATATTTTGATTGACGTTCACAACATTCAAGATTCGATTGATGATTGAACTGTTACAGGTGGTGCTAATGGAAACGAGTTATGTGAATCGACGCCCACAATTTTATTTGGTAGTGGTCCACCACATGTGAACACACCATTGCCTGACACTGTATGTTTATGATTGATATTGAAAAAGTTTGATAGGAATCGATTTAAGGCGTGACAACATAAGATGTATATCTTTCTAATGATCATCTTCTGCTGAAAGATATCATCTTCTGTTGCCACGTCTTAACCCATTCTCACAGAACATTTCTGGCATCAGTCTAACGCTTACATCATCATGCACTAACGAGTTCGCATGTGGTGGACCATTCCCAAAATGAATTTGGGACGTCGGCTCACTTAACCTGGTTCCATTAGCATCACCTGAAACAGTTCAATCATCGATCGGATCACGATTGTTGTGAACGTCAATCAAAATCTGATTGTTGTTGTTGTTAGTTATACGCAAAGTCTACACAAAATTGTAATCAAAGATGCACAAATCTTGTTTCGCTCGCACAACTTCAAAACGTCTTACGGTTCTTAGATGCACAAAATTGTGAGTTCCTAGAGAAATTAGATTGCTTTTTTCACAGTACAGAGCTTTACATTTGTTTTTGAGATCTATAGATCCATCAACTATAGCAAGCAAACTCTAAACAACATTCTTCGGTAATACCATAGCGAAACACAATCTAGATCATACTCCATCAGCGAGAACTACACAATTCATGTTTGCGTATAGACGAACAATTCAAGAACAAAAGCCATGACAAATAGAAGAGAATGATATCACACAGTAGAAATCAACTCCGAATTCTAATTAATCACCCTAAGATATAAAGAGATCTTGAAATTAAGAGTTGTAGTAGAAATCGAGAAATTTACAAAAAAGTACAAAGCAAAAAGAAGAACAATTTGTTCATTTTGTGTAAATTTTATTTATCTTTTGTTTTTTTATTAAACATGATATGTGATAAAATGAAATCTTAAGCCCTTTTTCAAAAAAAAAAAAAAGAATAAAACATTTAGGTTTTGTTTACTTCACAGCAAAGAACATGTTAATCTTCATGAAATCAAGAGTGGTACTACAAATCGAGAAATCCATAAAAATACATAGAAAAATAAGACAAATTTTCATTGTGTTAATTTTTTCCGTCTATTTAAAGAAAAAATGATATGTGTTAAAATGAAATCTTTGAGTTTTATATACATCATAACAAAGAACATGTTCATCTTCATGATAATAAAATTTTTAGTAGAAATCGAGAAATCCACAATAATATGTAGCGAAAAGAAGATTTTTTTTTGTGTGTAAGTTTTATTCGTCCCTTGTTAATAAACAAATGATCTGTGTTGAAATAATTTTTTTAGGTTTTATTTACCTCACAACAAAAACATGTTCATCTTCATGGTATTAAGAATTGTAGTAGAAATCGATAAATATACAAAAATACAGAACAAATATAAGAATTGTTTTCATTTTGTGTAAATTTTATTCGTCCCCTTCTCTAAACATGATCTGAGTTAAATTGAAATCGTAAGCCCTCTTCAAGAAAAAAAAAAACGAAAAACAAAATCGTTAAGTGTATTTACCTCATAACAAAGAATGTGCCCATCTTCATAAAATCAAGAGTTGCAGTAGAAATTAAGAAAGCCACATAAATACATAACAAAAAGAATAGATTTTTTCGTTCCAATTTTGTCCGTCCAAGATTGCATTGAGATAAACTACTAAGTTCGACCAAATACTAAACTGAGAATTACATAGTTAAAATACTAAACAAGACACGATCAGAGGACAATGGTTGTGGAGATTGAAGAGGAAACAAGCATGGGACTCGATGGCAGCTTCGGTCATTTGGTCGTCGGTGAGGGGTCAGTTGTTCCACGCCACCATGGGATAGAGTTGATGGTTGTCCCCGAGCTGCGCCGTTGTCTTGTAATTTGCTAGCTCAGTCGGTGGTTCTTGATGGAGACTAACAAATTGGGTGGTTTCAGCGGAGAGGAAGTTAGCAAAAAACCCTTCGATGAGCATGCAAGGACCAAAATATTGAAATTATGAAAAGCATTTTTATGCAAACTATTAATATGTCCCAAAGCATTTTAGTTGACTGAGAAACAGGTGACGACACTGGCTTTAAGCATAAAATGTTTACTTGTCAAATCAAATAAAAACATCCATACACAGAGATTTGTTTAGTGGTTTATATGTTTATGTCAGCTGCAACGATATTTATGTTCTTATTTCTCATGTGTAATTTTGACCTATGTGGTATATGACTTATTTTTATCGGAAGTTTGAAAGCTTTAAGGAGATGTTGTTTGGAGGCACAACTATGTAATCTTACTAATGGCACGTTTTTCAACACCGTTATGCCCCCTGAAATTAAACCAAAAACTAATACAAATCACTGGAAAAAAAAAACAACAAGTAGAATTAAATCAACTAAATGTAATATAAACAACTAAGTTTCTATTTTTTTGCCTTGTTTTCATTCACTTGAAACACACGAGACTCATAGAAAACCTTTTTAATAAAAATAGTTAAAAAAATAAAAATAAAAACAAAAATAAAAAATTTTAAACGAAATCAAAAACTAAAATCTATGGGCGTTAGCTAATTGGTCTCCGGCTACAGGGCCAAGAATTTGTAACGAGCAAATTTTTTACATGTAATATAAACCGCAAGTGCACAGACAAACGCAGTAGTATATTTAGGGATCGAATCCACAAAAACCAAAGAAACACACTATAAACTATATAAATTTAGACTTAGCTATAACAAAATAGGAGTTACCTTAGAAACTAGAAAATCGTACAGATCTGCCTCTGCAGCTAGAAAACATTTGGTCTCAAACCCTAAAAATAAGGAAAGACATTTTACAAAACGTAACCAATCGGTTAAGAGAAGTTTAAAACAAACCAATCGGTTAAGAGAAGTTTAAAACTAACCAATCGGTTAAGAGAAGTTTAAAAGTCGTTAGACAAAACCAATAAATAGCATATTTGTACCTCCAGTAAGTCTTCGCATCTTTGAAGCATCAGAACTTCAAGAATCAACTCATCTTTCACTACATCGCTTCATAACAACATCAAAATTAGAACATTTTTCTCAACAGTTTAATATATGAAAAAAATATCTCACACAATACAAGTCCCTCTGAATCCCTTGGAATGAGAAAGATCAAAGTTTTAAACTTCTTAAGTCCCTCCAAAATTATCACGATCTTTAAAGCAGACAAATCCACGCCACATAGCACAAGAAAGGTGACACTCTGCAACTTCTCACAAATGCATGCAACGTGGCTTCTGCAGCTTGTCAATACGACATCCTTTAGATTACCGCAAGTGTACTCCAAACACTTGAGGTACTTGCAATGTGCTGTTACCATTTGGAGCACATACTCTAGAGGGACTATTACATAAGTAATAAAGAAATCAAGTCACCACCTTCTTTTCCTAGTGTATCAATCTCAATCTCCTACGATCGCTAGACCCATTAGAGCAGCGTTATCATCATCTTCTGCATCATCATGATGCTCCTCATCATCCTCCTCATCATAACTTATTACATCCTCGATTGATTCTTCTTCATCAAATTGTTGCCCATTAACTGAATCATGGTGATTTAATAAGAACTGATTGAGTTCATCTGTATCAAAGTTCACTTCTTCCATCCTGTCCAAAAGAAACCCCACCATTGTATCAAGGATATTAATTAATTACAGTCCTAGACTCCTAGGCATATATATCGAACTAATAAAACTGATTTATGCTGGTCACAAGCTACTACATCACCATCACTGCATCAATGATATTAATTAGTTACAATCTTAGATTCCTAGGCATATATATCGAACGAGTAAATCTGCTTTAAGAATTTTAGACCTATATTCATTGTGGGTGGTGGTACAAAAAGGTTGAATCTCTTGTGTTCGTAAAAAAATGTCTTAGTCGCGTTAAGAGCCTAAGATTTTACTCACACCCCTAAATTGTAGTGATTGCCCACCAAACCACATCACTCACTTTTGTCCCAATTTCAAAAGTATATCCTCCAAATTAAACCTGAGACCATACAGATTGAAAATGGGTTTCAATTTTTTAATTTTTGAAAAGTATATCATCAAAATCATCTAAGAACTTATTAAAACTCAAATAATTTAAAATATAAGGTTGAATAATTTAGGGAGATTTACTCAGATGTTATACATTTTATATGAAATTACCAGAAACATACAGATCTTTTTTTTATTACTATCATATTTCGGGTATATTTTTTATACCCAGCGTGCCCCTGTTAAACGTTACAGGAAAAAACGTAATTACAAAGAATGCCACTGCCACGTCAGCAAAGCCGCGTCGCCACGTCAGAAATCGCTGACGTGTATTAATGAACTCAGCCGTCGAGCGATATAGCGGCAGTGACGGCTGAGTTACGGTATGTTGCGGCTGATTTAAGAAAAATGGCTGAGTTATGAGCAAACGGCTGACTTACGAGTATAACCCAGCCTGGAGTTACGGCTGACTTACTGAAATCTGTCTGAGTTATGATAAAATGGCTGACTTTCGAGCATAACCCAGCCTAAGTTACGGCTGAGTTTTCACCCGATGGTTGATTTGTCAAATTTTTGGCTGAGTTATTGCTTCGACACGGCTGACTTAACTTTCTCCGGCTGGCTGAGTTATCAAAGACGGCTTAGTTATGGGATGACGTTACGGCTGATTTATGTTCGAGTATCATAAATCAGCCGTAATGAGCTGGATTAACGGAAAACTCGGCCTTATTATGGCTGACTTAGTAGCGAAAGATTAATTACTAGAATAGCATGCAATGACGGCCGACTTATTAAACGACACGACTGAGTTAAATATTTTTGGTTGAGTTACGACAGTAAACGGCTGAATTTGGCTGCCGTTTTTTCGTTTTTTAATTACTGTAATAGTATTCATGTTGCGGCTGAGTTAAAGTTTTGTTTGATGGCTGGTTTGATTAAGCTGATTTACATTTTCGTTTGGTGGCTTACTTGCCACTTCATCAATTAAAAAATGACGTGGATGCAACATTCCATGTCATCATCATCAAAGGACAAAAAAATAGGGCCAAATTTTTTCAACTCGTCTTCTTCACCTGAGTTTATCACATCACCGGAACTTCCAATTCCTCATCGTCTTCCTCATTCTTCTTCAATTTCTTTCATCCTTCTCCCGATATGGTTGATCCGGTTCCGGTAATTGGGTATAAAAACACAAATACGTATTTAACACCGATGAAAGAGGGTGTAGAGTTGTGCAGATAGATGCGAAAACAACGCACGAAAAACTTGTGAAGTTGGTGCTCGATGATAAAGTTAGAGGAAATGTTGCGTCTCTTATTGTTTCGCTGCAAATTTACATGTCACGGCTGAGTTATATGCTTAAGGGAAGACGAAAGGTTCGGTCAATTTACATGTCACGGCTGAGTTATATGTTCCAGGGAAGACGAAAGGTTCAGTAAAATTACATTACGGCTGAGTTATATGCTTAAGGAAAGACGAAAAGTTCGGTCAATTTACATGTCACAGCTGAGTTATATGTTCCAGGGAAGACGAAAGGTTCGGTAAAATTACATTACGGCTGAGTTATATGTTTAAGGGAAGACGAAAGGTTCGGTAAATTTACATGTCACGGCTGAGTTATATTCTCCAGGGAAGATGATAGATGGGTGTAAATTATATGTTACGGGTGAGTTATATGCTTCAGGGAAGACGAAAGGTTCGGTAAATTACATGTCACGGCTGAGTTATCATTCAGGGAAGACGAAAGGTTGTGTAAATTATATGTTACGGCTAATTTACATCACGTTACGGCTGAGTTACATCACTTTACGGCTGATTTATAATACAGATCGGAAAGCAACATTTTTTTGGAGAAGACAATATGAAATTTATTGGTCAAATAACAACAATCAAATTAAGATTCGTAAAAATATGTTTGAGGGATACATAGGAGGAAGACTAAACCGTATGAATCAAAACATAGATAGAAGTAGAAATGTCTCCAAATAGATCGATTGAGAGGAAGATTAAACGAGAGACATGTAAAATCAAAGTAAAAGAGTAGCTATTCTTGATTTCAACTCAAACCTGTAACGAATCATGTAGAATTCCATAGATCTCTTTGTTTTGGGTTTTGATTTTTGATGACTTTTTTCGTGAGCGTGGTTGCGAGTAGATCTGACGAAGCTTTTGATTTGGGACCCTATGGCAAGCGTTGTGGCTGTGAGGTTTAGGAAGATCCAGCCCAATCCTGTTATTTGAAGATCTCTGTCAATGTTGTACCCAAGTTAGTTGCAGATTATTAGATCTAAAAGCTTTTCTTGGATTTGGAGACAAAAAAAAAGAGAAGAGGAGAAATGATCTAAAAGCTTTTCTTGGATTTGGAGACAAAAAAGAGAAGAGGAGAAATAACGTGAGTTTGAGGAGTGTGAGATTGGTGATGTGGATTAATGACATGGATAATCAAATTTTTATTTATTATTTTTAATTAAAAACGAATTAAAAATTATTAATTAAAAAAAACTAATGAAGGGTGTTAATTGTAATTACACAAATGCTCAAAACATATGAGTAATTTTTAGAAAATGTATGATATTCTAGTAATATTCGAACTTTTGGTTAACATCTGAGTAAAAATTTCAATAATTTATAATCGTTATCGTTTTTTTCTCCTTCTCTAGTTTAATGTTTTTGGTGGAAATATCTAATTTTGAATTTTGACGATGCAAAGTTTTTAATCTGAATTCTAATAGTTAATGTGTGTTTGAACTATGTTTTTACTTTTAGTATGAGTAATTCATGAACACGATCGAATTTGAAGGTTAAAAAGATTTTGAAGAAAATTCTTGCACTCGAAAGACTAGTGAGTCTCCGTCTCTTTGCAAAACTGAAAATCTAACAAAAGATTATGGTTTTGGAGAGGAAAAACAAATGAAACTTGAAGCCAAATTTATATGACAAACCAAAGCAGAACAACCTCTTTTTACTATCAATGATATATCTCTTAAATCCAAAAAAAACTCATTATTTAGAATATGAAACACTCGTGTCCACCTCATAACCTCCCAATTTGTAGAGCTTCTAGAGCTAATGAAGGAGACTTGGTCAACACTCAACACTAGAGATCACACGATCGATACATAATTTATGTTTCAATTGGGTTTTGTTTTACCAATACGTCGTGAGATCACAAATGGACCCAGACTTGGTCGGCGCTTCTAATGCTATGTTGGCTGAAGTTGCTAATAAGAAGCTTGATCACGATGTGAAACTATTAATTATTGGTCTCTATGCAAGGATGGACCGAGAAAAAGTATTAGTCAAGAACAAATATAATTACAAAATATTTGAATTTGAAAGCGACTGTTGTTATTAGGTTATAATTGAGATACCATGATTGTTTCCAAAGAGAAATGTGGGATTGATAGAAAATTTTCCGCCATTGTCGTTATCATCGTAACGATCTCGGGAGAAGATGTGACGATTTCTCAAGAGAAAGGGGATGAAATTGGTGGATTATTAAGGAGATAGCGTCGATTCTTTCTTTGTAGAAGTGGAACCTGAAATCCAAATCAGAACCTTACGCACAATTTGCAAGATAATTGATGAAGCTAGCGAAGGATACGATCGATGAATTCTTCGAAGCAATGGAACAACTCTTTCAAGAATACATCAGATTTTCTTGCATCTTGCGGTAAGCAAGAAATCAAAATCCGTCTATAGCAACAATCGAATATGTTATCTCTAATTCTTAAAATTTTCAGGATCAAGACAGAGTTACATCCCTACATTGTCCCCTCTTACAAGATGCAACAAAGATTCTAGATTCGTTATACTATGGAAGAGAGCAACACCGTATGCTACCTCCAACGAAGCCACGGGCCGGGACAGAACATTTATATACACTCGTCGCACTCGCGACACATTGCATTTCTTAAGCTCGCATATCCACTCCTTAAACAAAACACTATCTATAAACCCGAGGATACTTCCAGCGACTCAAAAACATTACCACCATCGAAACAACAATTCATCTTCTTATTTTGACTTAACATACGCTGGAATCGAATCCGCTTGCCAATATGTTTCAAAGGCTGCGGGCTTGCGGCTTACCGTTTAATTTTCCTCGATTTGAACTCTGTTTTCTACGTGATTTCTTTGCATAGGACCAACGCCTACGGATCATGAAACAAAACTTAACGTTGATGTCAGCGATTTTTGCAGATCGACCAAGCTCAATCATTAGCGTTCTTGATGGTTCTTCTCTCCCGTAGATACTCCCGAGTATTCTATAGATCGGATCACAATCTTATCGAAAAAGTTTTCGAGCGCTTGAAAAAGGTCTTTGCACTTGTGACGAAAGGTTGATACCTAAAGAAGAGGTGGACAGATAGGGATGAAGTGATTCAGCTCATGAGTCATGAGTCGACCAACAGAACAACTTATGGAAGATTTTAGCATTGTAACGTGCAAGACAAGTGGTATATGACTAATCTTTATCAGAAACTTGGAAACTTTAAGGAGATGATGATGTTTGGAGGCAGCTATGTAATCTTACTAATGGCACGTTTTCCGAAAACGTTATGCCTCTGAAATTAAACCAAACACTAATAGAAATCACTGAAAAATAAAATAAATCAACTAGTTTTATTATGATTCAACTCAAATGTAACATAAACAACTAAACCTTAGCCAACTACTAAACTAAACTACATTAGCTAGAAACTCAAAATTATAAACATAGACAATGTATTGAAAGAAAGAAATCGAAAGAACACCCAAGCATGGGTCATCATAGTCATGAGTAGCTAAGTCGATGGCTAGAAGACCATTAGCAAAGGCAAGAAAGAGAATGATGAGACCATGTCCAATGTCTATCGTGCTAGAGAGTTGATAGATTGAGACTCCTCCGGCGAGCAACGAAAAGGTCGAAACTAATACATCCATGGTAGGGTAATAGAAAGGGATATAAAACATGACAGGTAATATGATCAATGATGTTACAAATCTGAGATGTTTTAGTACCGGCATTTTCGTTGGATCCGGATAGTCGTCGTCGTAGAATAAACACTTGAGTAACATCACGGCGAACAAGGTCGTGACGCCAAATCTTATCGGGGTAAACAAAACCTCACTTCCTGATTTCAACAAGCCAAAGATTGAGAAAATTATCAACGTGTACCAAATCCCACGAGTGAATACACGAAAACCCATCAATCTCTCTTTCTCCAAATTTTCCCAAGCCATTGTCGTTAAACAAGGGTATTTAGTGTCTTCCACTTCCACTTCCACTTCCACATCTGAGTTTTTGTTTTGTTTTGGTTGTTTCTTCTTTGTTGAGACTTTTTTTTTCTTTTGGCCGTAAAACTTCATTGTTGAGACTTGATTAGGGCTTCTTCTAAAGTTCTAATATATAGGGGATTGAGTCCAAACCTAAAAGATTAAAGTCGAGTTGAGTTTAACATAGCTCCGGAAATTTAGGTGTGGATCTACATGAATCTTTATATATATATCAAATCTTTTGTCTCCTTTATTTTCTCAAATCTTTTGTCTCGTTAATCATATGGTTTCTTATCCATATAGTCTTAATTAGTGTTCTTGTACAATATAGTTTTACATTGTTCAAGCTGAATTATCCCCAAAGTATTAGAGATTAATTGGATGTAGCATTAGACTTTTACTTCTGTAAAATTATCTATATGAAATATATATCTCATGTAAAAATTTGTAAACCCTTTTAATTAATTAATTAATTAATACTTTAATAGTTCACAGAAAAAATTAAAACAAAAATTCATCTTTATATATATATTTTTAATGTATCAATTTTCTCCAACTTTATGCTCCATCTGTATCAGACAGAATGATTTTCTCAGATTTTCACCAAAATCAAGAAAATAATAAATGATACATTTTAATTAATTGCTTTTGTATTAATCTCTCAAAGGTTAATCTTAAATTGCTTTTTACTCCGCTTATCTTTTTCAATATTAATTATTTATTGTAAAAGTAAAAACATTAATTAATTAATTGATTTTGAAAACAAAATGCAATAAATATACTATAGAAAATCAATATTTTGATACAAGAATAAAACCTCATAAAATCATCTTTTGGATACAGAGAAAGTATTTATCTACTTCACAAGTTCAGTATTTTTTAATATATTAATATATGAAATCAAAAACCAAAAAATGTTTTGATACCATGAGATGTTGCCCGATTTAATACCACAAAAACAAGTTCAAGTACAAAAATGGCTAGTCTATGAGAAGGATTGTCGAGAGACGATGACGCTTGGGAAGATATGAGCTAACTTCATACAAGCTTTATGAGATAATAAGTTCATTCCGGAGTTGAAAGTATTGATGAGATAAAAGTGAAAAAATCGAACCCACAATATCAAGATTAAGTCACTTCTCTAAATTGTGAGATTAAATAATTTCTCACTAAGTTATAATCATTGGAAAACATGGGAGCTGCTCTCTTCTCCTCTTTCTCTAACTGGCAAAAAACATTGGCAACCTTAGCATAACTAAGTGAGCTTTCTTATTCGTCACTCTCGAAATAACTTCAGATTCTACGACGACGACGGTTAGTTAGCACGCGACTTATTCAAATTTTTATTTTTGATTCTTCAATGCCTCCTCTACCCTCACACAGATGGATAGTTCGCCTATTATGGAACATTTTTCGCTAACCTTGGAGCTAGTTCTTTGGTGTTTCTCTACATCATCCAGAATGAAAATTTTCATGAATATGAAGATCGTTTCAGTGAAAAAAATAACCTATTTATCCTAGACGTCGCTACCATATACCTAATCGAAAGGAGCTGCTGAATCTGCCGCATAACCGCAGTCGCCTTCGCAGATTCCAAATCATTCTCATCTTGCTCAAATCAGGCTTCATGGTCACTCACTGCTTTGGCATTCTTTACGGTGTTGGTCGATCCCTTAAACCAATTATGAGCTTCTACGTCCCAATGATCTGCGTTTGCTGCTATTTCCACATACTAGTCATCTTAGCCGTCCTACACCGAAAAGGTTTATGGCAAATTTCGATGGATGTTTAGCTGATTCTTATCACCTTTTTCTTGTATATTAATTGACTCAAAAACTAATTTGGAACCAAAAAATATATATTTATTTATCGAAATATTACTTTATTGAGTATTAATTTATAAAGATTAATTATATCTATAGTGAACCAGTTTTATGGATAGAGTTTATAAATCCTGTATGCATTAGTCATAAAATGTTTTTTTTTTAAACTCTAGTCATAAAACGTTTAATTGTATGATTATGTTTGCAACATTTGTTTTGTGTTTATAATTGTTTTCCAACCAATGAAAATGAATTTCCACCAGACTTTTACCCGAAGAAAAGTGTTTTAGTCTTTAATTTTATTTTTTAATTGGAGATGCAAAATCCTCGTTTTCTCATGGCAGTTGTCGACGGGAACAAAAACTGAACTCCGCTTCTAAGATCCTTCGACGGAGAGATAAATTTCAGATCTGATCGGAGAATCTTTCTCAAATTTCTCCATTCTAATTTCTCTTTCTCGAGAGTGTGAAGCGAGCACAACGAAGAAGAAGAAGAAGAAGAAATGGAGGAGTTCTTAGATAAGTTACCGCAGATGGATCTGATGCGTTCGGAGAAGATGACGCTTGTTCAGCTTATCATTCCTGTTGAATCCGCTCATCGTTCCATCACTTATCTCGGCGAACTCGGACTCTTGCAGTTTCGCGACGTGAGTGTGTTTAAACTCAGATCCGTCTTCTTCTCTTTACGAATCTATCGAATCTGTTCGTAATTATCGGTTTAGGTTGATTAGAATTCAGTGAGAAGTTAGATGTTTAATCTCACAATGTTGATCCGTCTCTATTGATCACGACCACGAGTGGACATAGTAGTGATGATGATCTTTAGAAATTGTTGAACTGGATTGAAATTGGTTGGATTTAGCGTTAATGGATCTCAATTGGTGTTGGAAATTAGGTTTTAGATTAGCTTATGAGTGGGAATCTCAGATGTTGTAAAATCGAAGAATCTGACACACTCTATCTTTGTTTCTTTAACAGTTAAATGCTGATAAAAGCCCATTTCAACGGACATTTGCTAATCAGGTATCAAACTCAATGTTCTCTGTAACTCTACTATATTCGAGCTCTGTTGTATGTGATTCAGTGCAGATAGTTTTTAGTATATTGATGTGGTGGGACAATTTGGCTTGATATACATGTGTGTGTATATATGTATTAGGCTTAGTACTAAGTTTGTTGAAATATGGTGATTGTTTGAGTGTCACCAATATATGTGATGGTCGTTCTTTAACTTTGTTTCAAAAAATTTTACAAGATTTGAAATAATCTTAGATTTCTTTTCTTGTTTGTATTACATTAACTCCCACGCAGGTAGAACTTGTTTACCAGGTTAACTCCCACGCAGGTAGAACTTGTTTACCAGGCCATGATTACCACAATAAGAAACTGGACGTATTGCTCAGCTGTGAAAATATTGGTTCCTTAGTCATACGTTTGATCTTCCATATAGTCCTGGTGTTTCTTGTACACTTTGGTTTGAAAGTTCTAGGAGTTTGATGTAGCTTAGAGATTTGGAGTGGATATATGGGCTGGTCTGGGCATTTACTTAATTGCACTGAAATATGTTTTCCAAAATACCACTTTGACATGACGATACAAATCCTTATTAACAGCATTTATTTTCGATATTAAGCGGTATGTGGTGAAAACTTTCTTGGGCACAGAGCTTATTTACTTATGCAAATTCCTGGGGGATTTTATTAGGTAAAACGATGTGGTGAGATGTCAAGAAAGCTGCGGTTTTTTAAAGATCAAATTGATAAAGCTGGTCTAAGATGTTCACCACGCCATGAAATAGAACCAGATATTGAACTTGGAGATTTAGAGGTCAGAATTCAATTTTATAATTCTGTTTTGGCTGAGAAGTCTCTATTTCAATCCCTCTTTTGTTGTGGGATGACTTGCTTTTTTATGACACTTATACTTTTTTTCTTGCATCGTCAATTGCTTTCTCTGGCAGAGACAACTTGCTGATCACGAGCATGAAGTACTTGAAATGAATTCAAACAGTGAAAAGCTTCGGCAGACATATAACGAACTTCTTGAATTCAAGATAGTTCTTGAGAAGGTATGTGTATTCGCCTTTCGTCTCAGATCTATATCTAGTAATTGACAAGGTTATATAGCGCAGTAGCTGTTGTTCTCTTTATGCTTAACTTCTCATATATTGCTCTTTTTACTTTTTTTTTTACAGGCAAGTGGTTTCCTTGTCTCAAGTAATGCTCATGCAATTGGAGATGAAACAGAACTACATGAAAGCACCTACTCTAATAACGGTTTTATTGAGACTGCCTCTTTACTTGAACAGGTGATTGCATGTCAAAGTTTCCATTTTACTGTTGTTATTCTCATTATTATCTTTACTAAGAAAACAGTCATTTTATTCACAGGAAATGAATCCTGGACCCTCTAATCAATCAGGATTGAGATTTATTAGTGGAATCATCAACAAAGACAAACTTCTTAGGTTTGAAAGAATGTTGTTTCGTGCAACAAGAGGCAATATGCTTTTCAACCAAACAACCTCTGATGAGGAAATCATGGATCCTTCAACATCAGAAATGGTCAGCATAATCTCTTATCTCAGTGATCATATGTTATTTCAGTGAGATCCTTATTTACTAACTGGTTTTGTGCTCGTAGGTGGAGAAAGTTGTATTTGTGGTATTCTTTTCTGGGGAGCAAGCGAGGACAAAAATATTGAAAATATGTGAAGCATTTGGTGCAAATTGCTATCCTGTCCCTGAGGATACAACAAAGCAGAGGCAGCTTACAAGAGAAGTAAGTTGAACATTCCAAAACGTGTTCTTATTTAGAGAGAGCTTTTTTTTTTTGTGCAAACGTGTTCCAAAACGTGTTCTGATTTAGAGAGAGCTATTTGAAGATATTTCTATACATTGTTTTTGTAAAGCGATTTTTGCAAGTTGATTTCATCTTGTTCATATGATTTGTTACTGACTTTTGTATCTAATCATATGTGACTGTTGATTTCTTTGTCACACTGTGTGCATCACACTATGGTGTTCCTAAATTATCAATGTATCTGGTGTGTAGGTTTTATCCCGACTCTCTGATCTGGAAGCCACATTAGATGCTGGAACTCGCCATCGGAATAATGCCCTTAATTCTGTTGGCTATAGCTTGACTAACTGGATGACCACGGTAAGAAATAACATCTGCAATTAGTTTTTTTTTCTTTAATTATATGAAGTATATGTGGGATTTATGGTCCATACAGTATGGTACATCCATGATTATAGCTGGCCTTTTACTGGTAGGTTCGGAGAGAAAAAGCAGTTTATGATACTCTGAATATGCTAAATTTTGATGTAACCAAGAAATGCCTTGTTGGCGAAGGTTGGTGCCCCACATTTGCTAAGACCCAGGTATACTACAACGTTGTTACACTTTTACAAAATCGAATATCATTTCGTTGCAAGTGCAATTCATCAACAACTTATGTGCAGATTCATGAGGTCCTGCAGCGAGCCACTTTCGACAGCAATTCACAGGTGGGCGTTATATTTCATGTAATGCAAGCAGTAGAATCACCTCCCACCTATTTCAGAACGAACAAACTTACAAATGCCTTCCAGGAGATTATTGATGCTTACGGGTTAGTTCCACTTTTGAGCAATACCTCATTATTAAGATGCAAGTTTCTGTTCCTGTGTTTCCCTCATCATACATACATGATTTTAGAATAACTGGCTGCTTTCTATCAAAGCTTAACTTTCTTCATTTCATATCTTCTTAATCAAATTATTTGTTGATTGCATATGCCAATTTATTTCCGCTGATCACCATTCCATTGTGTGTTTGACTTGATGCTTACTTGGCAGTGTTGCGAGATATCAAGAGGCAAACCCTGCAGTGTATTCAGTTGTCACATATCCCTTTTTGTTTGCTGTTATGTTTGGTGATTGGGGTCATGGTCTATGTTTGCTGCTAGGAGCGTTGTATCTTCTTGCTCGTGAAAGAAAGCTGAGTACGCAGGTATGGTACTTGTTTTTGTATTAGTTGAACGAGAAACCAGTTTCAATACTGGCTTTGAGATAACACCATAACATAGAGTTTTGTTTTGTGGCTGATATTTATTTTGTACCTTCAGTTTTGACGTGAGCTGCAGCAATAGTTATGTTACATTCTCGTGCTCTCAGCTTGTGATGCAATTTCCTGTGCTCTTAGAGGATTTTTATTTTCCAAATGAAAGATGGTGAATTGTAATTATTTAGAGTCGGTATAGAATATACAGCAATTGCACTTAGTTTATCTTTTCATTGTAGGATATACGTTAACATGAGGGTTAAAAGAGAACTGTTGTGGTGTGTATATCATTGACCCTGTGTAAAATTTCAACCTATGTGGTATGACTTTTCTGTGTCTTATCTTTACCAGAAACTTGGAAGCTTTATGGAGATGCTTTTTGGAGGCCGCTATGTAATCCTACTAATGGCACTTTTTTCAGTATATTGTGGGCTTATCTACAATGAGTTCTTCTCTGTTCCTTTCCATATCTTTGGTGGTTCAGCTTACAAATGCAGAGATACTACTTGTAGGTATGTATTTTGTTTGAATCTCTGATGTCTTTAGTAAGGAGTCGTATCTTTCTTTATTATTATTATTATTATTCTATCTGTTGCTGATATGCATATTACTTTTTTCCAGTGATGCTTACACGGTTGGTTTAGTCAAGTACCGTGATCCATACCCTTTTGGCGTAGATCCTAGTTGGCGTGGAAGTCGTACAGAACTGCCTTACCTAAACTCTCTTAAGATGAAGATGTCTATTCTGCTGGGAATTGCTCAGATGAATCTGGGACTAATATTAAGTTTCTTTAATGCTCGCTTTTTCGGCTCTTCATTGGACATAAGGTTTGTCTTATTTGTTACTTTATCTTTCGAACGTTCTGAATTCTTTCATATTATTAAAACCACCGGGATGGCTTATGTCTTTGTGATGTGTCATCAGGTATCAGTTTATACCTCAGATGATATTTCTGAACAGCCTATTCGGTTACCTTTCACTGCTCATCATCATCAAGTGGTGCACTGGATCTCAAGCAGACTTGTATCATGTAATGATCTACATGTTTCTGAGTCCCACCGAAGAACTTGGAGAAAATGAGTTGTTCTGGGGCCAGCGTCCGCTTCAGGCACGTTTTCCTTCTCTTTTTTTATCCAAAGCTACGCTGGTTTATTTTTCCATCCTACTCCTCTTGACACTCACACAAGATACAATAATCCGCAGATTATGTTATTGCTTTTGGCATTCATCGCTGTCCCATGGATGCTCTTTCCGAAACCTTTTGCCCTCAGGAAAATTCACATGGAGGTAAGGCTTTTCACAGTAACTGTTTTATTTACAGTTCACTTTGGGCACGGGGCTTATCAAAGGGATGAAATGTTTTTTTCAGAGGTTTCAAGGTCGCACTTACGGGGTTCTTGGTACTTCTGAGGTGGATCTCGATGTAGAACCAGACTCCGCTAGAGGAGGAGGCCATCACGAAGAAGAGTTTAACTTCAGCGAGATTTTTGTACATCAATTGATTCACTCCATAGAATTTGTTCTAGGTTCAGTTTCTAACACAGCATCTTACCTTCGTCTTTGGGCTCTTAGGTAAATTACCAACCTCTCCGCTTTTTACAAAATATTCCACTAATCCTTCCCACTTGTTTCTAATATGGTCTTATAAATTCTAATTTGGCATTACAGTTTGGCTCATTCGGAATTGTCAACAGTCTTCTATGAGAAAGTTCTTCTTCTTGCCTGGGGGTGAGTATTGGTTTAAATTACATGTTTAAACTTAATATCTCACTTTTATTGATACAATTTTTCTCTTGTAAACAGGTATGAAAACATTTTGATCCGGTTAATTGGAGTAGCGGTGTTTGCATTTGCAACAGCGTTTATACTTCTGATGATGGAAACACTAAGTGCATTTCTCCATGCTCTGCGTCTCCATTGGGTAGAATTCATGGGGAAGTTCTTCAATGGAGATGGTTACAAGTTCAAGCCATTCTCTTTCGCTTTAATCTCAGATGACGATGAATAAAAACCATAAAATCCTCAGCCATTTGCACATCCCACTTTCCCAAATCTCCCCCAAAAATATATATAGAAGAAAATTGGCTTTTTCCAAACCCCCAAAACTCATTATACGGTAACTCTGCTTTGTCTTTTTTTTTTGAATCTTTTTAACCGAATCTTTCAAATTGGTAATTTGTTATGCCGTAGTAGTTAATGTCAAAAGTGGACAATTTAGATCTCTTTTTGGAGGTTTTCAGGTTTTTTTCTTTCTTTTTTTTTTTAAATATACATACATCCCCTGTCATGGATTTTTGGAGGTTTGAGATATAAATGGAACCTTAATGTTGGCTATCATTTACCCGTTTTATAAACTATACATAATATTTTTAACATTGGAATTGTAATGGTAATGATATTTATTTCTCTCACAAAATCGTAAGATTTTGATGGTGAGGTTGTCTCATCTTCAGACGATCCTAACATTTCGTCCTAAAAATTGCACAAATTATTGGCTGGTCGAGCAGACATTTTCATTACTCAAAACGGAGCTTTCAATCCTGCATTTAACTAAACCATATTAACTTCTGTTTGAGTTCAACAAACTAACTAAACCGAATCAAATCCAAATTGAAAACCAGAAATAAACCAAAATGTCAGAAATAAACCAAATTCCCATTATTTATTAGTAAAGCAAAGAGGCTTGCTAATTGTGGTTATTGAAATATAGCGGCGACTTTTGACTCATTCATAAAATTCCCAGCAAATTCCAAGTGGGGAATAGTAATTACTATCTTCGAAATATTTTAGCTAGAATGATACATCTTATATCCAAGTTGAACAAATTTCATGCATTGACTTCAAAAACAGAAAGAGAAAGTGAACTTTCTTGGTTGTATAATTGTATTTGGGAAATCTCTCTTAGCTTGGTTTATTTGGGAACGATGGGGAATTGTATTTCAAGGTATTCTAATTTTAAAGGTTTTACAGGTTTACACTTGTAAAACCTGTAAAACCTTTAAAATACCTTGAAATACCTTACAAAAATATCAAGTAAAACTAATTTTATATGTATGAAATTGAATATAAATATTCAAATTCTGACCCATTACTCAGTCGAAATTTTTGTTGAACTTATTTTTTGTTAAAAGAAATATATTAGTCAAATGTGAATTTTTGACCCGTTAAATTTTTTTCTTCGTAGATTTAACAATTTATATTCGTTTTAAAAAATTCAAATCTTGGCATATGCAGAAAAAATTTTACTTTTTTTGGTTATATGGATGATATGATGATTTATTTGTTTCATAAAATAGAATCATATAAAGATGAGAGGTGAAGTATAATGATTAATAACAAATTAATATGGTAAGTTAGATATCAAATCTTATATGTTCATTTTGATTGGTCATTCTTTTTTTTTTAAGTTAATAATATATTTTTGTTTTTAATAATTAAATTGCATAAATTAGTATTTGACTTGTTAATCTTTAATGAGCTGAATTAATTTACTCTTTAAATTTTTATCTCTAATGGCATTCTAATGTAATAACTTACAAAGGGAAAGGTTATTAAAGGGTAATTATAAAATTGTACTCCCCAAATAATAGTATAGGATACTAATAAAAGAAGCTCATTGAGACTTCTAAAGCCATCCACATCAGCATTACAAAACCTTTCTAAACTCATGCCATGTCAGCACTCTTCATCTCTAAATAATTAACTTACGCCTTAATGCACAAACTAAAATTCCATCTATTTTGTTTTTTGGGCTTGCATATCCAAATGACGCCACATATTCCATAGCAGTGAGTCAGTGACGAGACATTGGTATAGCGAATCGTTATGACTCCCTCATAGTTTCAGTTCATTGTCACCTCTCTTAAGTTAATCAATTTGAATTCGTTAAAAAAAAACAATAATACCACCGTTACCAATGACAAATGGCTAAAACGATCCAAGAGGAAAATCAAACGTCCACTGTAATTTTATCTCATTGGTATATTACGGCCATATTTTATTACGTTTTATAGATTAAGTAATGTATACTTTTTTACTTTAATAAAATCGAAATTGAATACCATTTTTTGGATAAAGAGCCTACCAACTTTACTAAGAAATATTATTAGAAATTTACATATCTTGAAATTCCATAATACATGAATCTTCATCTATGTAGGTCGGATCCTAGATACAACTATCCGGATCCGTATACATCCCAAAAATATGATTACGTTTAAAAAATATGAATGTTTTACGCAAAATGATCATGTAAAGAATATTTATGCATCTCCGCATATGAATCAAATTTTGGATATGGATTGAAGTTGTTTTACAAGAATTGAATAATTAAATTCACTCTAGGTACAATTTTCCCCTCACAATCGTATAATAAGTATTCATATTTATATCACATATAATGAGATTTTTATAGATGAACAATAAATTATGAAACAAATTTGTAGCTTCATAGTATTATTTAAACAAATTATATGGGATGTTTTACTACTTAATATATTCTTACAACTTTACCACTTTACTATTCTCTAAACAATTCTCAATAATTACTTATTCGAAAATTAAATAGACTAAGAATAAAAAATTATAAACATTATAAGATCTTTAAAAATAAACAAAAAGTAATACATTTGATAACTTTGATTATACAAACCTAAATCATCATCAACATAAAATAATTATAAAAAAAAAAATTGAAAAGCTTATACATTATATATATAATAACTAACACTTAAACTATCAGAAAATATATATTTAATAATGTTGCGAAAAATATGATTGTATATACGGTAGTCGGCGCTACATAGCTACTAATAAAATATTAAAAGTTTGTTGACTTGGATAACAACTATTAGTAGAAATGTTACAAGGTTTTTCTGGACAAGTACAAATGAAGTGGATACATATTTCCGAGTTTATTGATTTGATTCTCACTACGAAGTTCCTCTAGATAAGCAAAAGTATGTTTTGCAGTTAACAAACTTTTAATATTTGCAAACAAACTTATTGAAAGTTGATTATGATTTATGTGCTTTAGCTTGTGCTTCTAATTCTCTCGAAGATAAAAATTCTTATTAACCCACTTGAAAACATATTTATGTTTCTCTGGAGGAACCTCGTCTAGAATCTCAAGAATTTCGGATATATATATATTGCATTTGTACCGCACTGAGACTGAATTTGTAAACTGTTGTTTGTCGTTCCCTACAATATCATACGAGCCAGACTAAAATGCGTTGAAAGACAATTCGAGCTCAGATTGGACTTGAAACTTGAATGTGTAAGGGAGAGAAAACCTTGTAGGCCAAAAACTCAAACTCTAGATACCAATCAAAATCTACAAGCTACATAACATGATATTAGTCATTACTTTGTAAACGACACTAAGACAATCATGGAAGAAAATTATGCAATGTCCTCACCTCGACCGTTGTAACCTCATCGCTATGAGAATCCCAGAGATTATAAGAGAAGATTCTGCAATGTCATAACGCTTCATATTTTTTGTTTTAGTAAACACATATTATTCTTTAATTTCCCATCAAAAGCATGTTTTTCCTACCACAAACGTCATTTTGCAATTTTTAGTGAAAACATGATTCCCAAAAAAAAAATCAAAAATATGATTACGCATTTTCCGTTAAAAATATGTTTTGAATCTTTCAGTCAAAATATAATTTTTCACTTTCTCTCCTAAAAATCAACTTATATATAATATAACATATAACAAAAAAAAAAATGGGATGGGCTCTCTATAATTGACGATCTTCTAATTAGTTATACAAAATATGTATAGGATTTTCATGAAATGAGGGGCGGATCTAAAGCCAAGGGTGGAGTGACGGTTGCCCCCAAGGAAATCTTCATACGTATTAAAGTTTTTGTATGCAATTTTATGAAGGGGAAATGGTAGTTTTAAGTAGTAAATACTATATCTGCACCCAAATGGCTTCAACGTTCAGGTCTCATAAGTGGTAAAAAAAACTAAAAACTATTTTACTTGTCTATTTTTCCAATATGTTTATGTTTACGATCATATTTTTGGGTGAATCATTCATTCATTTGTGTCCAAACTCATTTTTCTAATTATTTAAATATTACAGTTATTGGTTGCATCCTTATTCAACTAATAGGCCCATTTAAACATTCTGATCCAAAGCAAAACGTAACGAAGCCTTATTAAGAGATACACTTAGGGATTCGAAATTGATACATTAAAGACAACACTAGCTTGCAGAAGAAGAATACAAAATCTCTGGAGAAAGTTGGAAACTTGGGAAGAATGACGACAATTTCCGATCTGTCAGATGATTTGGTTGGTGAGATCTTTTCTAGGGTTCCATTTACATCTCTAAGCGCAGTGCGATCTACTTGTAAAGGATGGAACGCTATATCGAAAAATCATATCTTTGGTAAAAATCAGCAGCAAGAAATCAGTTTCTGGAGTTCATGGTTATAGATTCTAGGGTTTGTTCTTTGAGATTAGATCTCCAAGGAATCCGTAACGAAGACGAAGAAGACTTCGTTCATCCATCTATGAAGCAAATAAGTATACCTAATAATGATGATCAAGTCGAGATATCTCAAGTCTATCACTGCGATGGCTTATTGTTATGCATCACCAAAGACAACTCGAGTCTTATGGTATGGAATCCGTATATGGGGCAAACGAAATGGATCCGACCCAGAAACACATTCCACAGATATGACAGGTTTGCTCTTGGATACGCAACAACCGTAACCACAAAATCTTGAGGTTTCTTTATGATGCCGAGAGAAACAGAACCGGTCGAGAAAGGGACATTGATGTCTACGATTTTAGCTCTGATTCATGGAGGGTTCTTGATGTTAATCCCGATTGGGATGAACTGTTTTATCAGAGTGGCGTGTCTTTGAAGGGAAATTCATACTTGTTCGGTCGAGAGGTAACAACAGAGGCAGAAGTGGGGAAAGAAGACTTGTTGGTAACAGAGATCGAAGATTATTTACTCTGTTTTGATTTTACAACAGAGAGATTTGGACCGCGTTTGTCTCTGCCGTTTAACCCTCCCTCTCCTATTTTTGAATATTTGACTCTATCTTGGGCTAGAGATGATAAGCTCGCTGTGTTATATAGCCACTACGACACATATGAGACTATAGAGATTTGGATTTCGACTAAGATTGAGCCCAATGCGGTATCATGGAGCACTTTTTTGACAGTGGATATGTCACTAATCAATGGTTTACCGGATGGTTTTTCAATTTACTATGAACCTAGGAGCTTCTTCATTGATGAGGAGAAGAAAGTAGCTGTGTTTTTTGATATTACAGAGACCGAGACCGGTTGTTACCAAATGGCTTACATTGTTGGAGATGAAGGATATTTCAAATCTGTCAACATTGGAGTAATCTTGAATTCCCAGTTGATAGCAGGCGAACTTGTGTGCTCTTCTTCTTATGTTCCAAGTTTAGTGCAACTGCAAGATTAGTCCATTTTCTTCAATACTTTTATTTGTTTCTTGCTTTGAACAAGGCTGCTTTTAGTTTGAAGAAAGAGTTGACATATAAGTATGATAACTAAAGATCTCTTTTTCAAGTAAAGTTCCAATCTGATGAAATCTTTGTACAAATTAAAGAATTTTTTATATTGGACATGTCAATGATTGCCTTATACATGAAGTCTTTATTGGCTGTATGCAATATTGTTCTTAAGCTCCATAGTTTACAAATGGCTTGAATTCCTTTGCTTGCTGCAATCTTGAGTCCTCTTTTGCTAGACTCGTATTGGGAATGCTATTCCTTAGGATTTCAGGTATTTGATGTTCTAAGCATGGATAATATCTGCATCTTGACCATAGCAAACAAACAGAGTATGTGATTATATCACATTTTGTGCATCTAGTGATAATATAAAAGCTGATCATGAGAACCTATTGGCTCAACGTTAAAGAAGTGATCAAAACCTAAATGCAATTAAATAACTCATAAATGCTTGAATGATTTGAGATCTAACCCACCTTCTCAAAACTGGAGCGTTACTTTCCACTTTCAAGAGCAAGAAATTTGAGTAGACACCCAAATCATTCGGACGTTTCTGCATTAATCTAACATTCCGAAGAATATCGAGCTCATATTTCCCGAACTTGATCAGAAAATCGTTGTGCTTGCGATATTTCTTTAATATTTGTAGGTTGTTCTTTTTTATTCCCGAATTACTAATCGAGTATGCCACATACTCGGCCTAGTTGTGCTCCAACTTTGTTTGTTTAGTTTTGTTAGTTAGTTCAACGGTATACGGGATTCTATTGATGGTCAAATTTTTGTTGTAAAGACAACTAAAATGACTAAAGGGACATTCACCTTGTTGCCAAGCCTAGCCGCAATGTTATTTCCGAGCTTCCAAATAAGGATCGAACATGGTAGGATAGTTATAAAATATCGTTCTAAAAATGAATCGTAAATTTTAATTGATTTTAGAACAACTTGTAAATTAAATGTTTGATTGTGAATATGTGTGGATTGGTTTTCAGTAGAATGTTTATGGTTTCGAATATGAAAGTGTAGACCGAAAACTTTACACTAAAAATTAAAAAAATTTTATCAGAATTCTAAGTTGTGGGACGAAAAAAATTTCTAACGAAACTAGACCTATAGATATGATAAACGGGTAAATCGATTTTACATATTTTAATTTTGATTAAATTCGAAGTTGATAATTAAATCTTTAGTAGATCAAGTAGAATTAAACCTAAACTCTAAATTTAAGTGATTTTTTCCGAAAATAATTGGTTTCACGATATGAATTCATCGCCGCAACAACTACCTACTCACCGGCCATGTCACACCACAACAGGTCGAGTCATCTAGACACAACTCTCCACATAAAGTGTATGTGTTTAACCGGACTAGCTAAGTGTTTGTGTTTTAACTAATAAACCAAAAACAGTTAATAAACCGGACTAAGTGTTTGAGATTAAATTAATAAACCGGACTAAAGTATTTTACCTTTTAACTTTTAACCACACACGACTAATCAATATACATATATATATATATATATATATATATATATATATATTTTTTTTTAACGGCAATCAATATAAATATTTATCCAATCAAAATAAACCTAATAAGAAAAATAGGTTTTAGAAAACCTAGAAACTGGTCACATGAGATTAATGTACTTCTAACATGAAAAAATAACTTGCCGTCAAAAAAAAAGAACATGAAAAATAAATTAGGTATAATAATTATTATTTAAGAATATTAATTGACAAAAAAAATTGAATTTGACATCTTTGAAAAAACACCAGCCATTGGCAGAAGAACAAAGGTTTAGCCACAGTTTTTTTTTTTTTTCTCGTCTCTTCGCAAATCTTCTTCTTCTTCGAATTCTCTCTGCAAATCTCTTCTCCTTCCCCAAAACCGTTACTCTCTTCTTCATTATCTCTCCACCCAATTCTCCAAACCGCGTTTTCTCAAACCCTAACGTACGGATTAGGGTTTTTGTTCGTTGATTCCAAAGGGTACGAACTTCAATTTCTCCACCAAATTCGCTTTAAAGGTTAAAGATTTCTACTTTCTTATGAGTTTTAAGCTTGAATCTTGAACCTTTCGTGGCCCTTCGTTGGAATTTTGGAGTGGGTCAAAGTTTTTTTGCATTGCTGGATAATCTTTTCGAAATTTAAGGTTTTTGAGAGTTGAAAAAAGTTGTTCTTTTTGATAAAAATTGTTCCTTTGTGTTTTTGAGAGTTTACTTTAGTTTGAGATTTGTCTTCATTGTTTAAAAGAAGGAGTAATGTGTAGTTGCAGTAGTTTTTTTTTTATATAATTGAGAATTGTGGATTATGTTGTGATTCTAATGATTGTTTAATAATTGTTTAATTAAAATATGATTAGGTAACGATGAATGAGAAAGGAGAAAAGACTTGTCCTCTATGTGCAGAGGAGATGGACTTGACTGATCAACATCTTAAACCTTGCAAATGTGGTTATCAGGTTTGATACATTATTATACGACAACTTTCCCTCAAATGTGGTTACTAGACTTGTTTCTCTTGTTTGTTTCTTGTCACTGTTTGAGTAGAATGTTTATAGTTTGAAACCATTGGCAGTTGATATGTTTCTTTGAGGGATTTATTTTGGTATTGAAACTATGGTTGGTAGTTCCAATTCAATTTGCTATGAGCAGGGTTTTTTCTTAGCATATTGTTTTGAGTTTGAGCACCAAAGTGTCATTAAGAATCTATGCTTTTGTTAATTCTGTATTGTGTATATATATTAACACATGCCTCTGTAGAGAGTTGTGTTCTGCTTAAAAAGGAGCATGATGTGTAGTCTCAGATTTCGAACTGTGTTATAGGTTGTCCCACATTGTTTTCAAGTATCTTGTGAATGGACCCTTTCTTATAATCGATGTTGAAGATAATCTAGCTTTATCTTGTTACCTATTCGTTTATGTTTGATTCATTCATTGTGCCACTGTGGTGATCTATAATGTATTTGATTTTTATTTAAATATATGTACTTTTTGCAGATATGTGTTTGGTGTTGGCATCATATTATAGAGATGGCTGAGAAAGATAAGACAGAGGGTCGCTGTCCTGCATGTCGTACCCGTTATGATAAGGAAAAGATTGTTGGGATGACAGTCAGCTGTGAAAGGTAGATCTGAAGCTAAAAACAAACCTTTATTGTTTCTGTGAAACGTGTAAAAACTTATCCTTTTTTTTTGTTCTGATAATTCACTAGGCTGGTTGCTGAACTCAACAATGACCGGAAAAAGTCACAGAAGGCGAAGCCTAAACCTTCGGAGGGGAGGAAAGATCTAACTGGTGTGAGAGTTATCCAGAGAAATTTGGTTTACGTTATGAGCTTGCCTTTTGACCTGGCAGATGAAGATGTAACTGAAACAGCTTAACTTATCTCCTTGGCACTTACATTTGCTTTGAAAATAGATCACCTTTTTCATCTCATTAATCTGGGTTTTTATGTATGCAGCTTTTTCAGCGAAGAGAATACTTTGGTCAATATGGGAAAGTCATCAAAGTAGCAATGTCTCGGACTGCAGCTGGGGCTGTCCAACAATTTCCAAACAATACTTGCAGTGTGTATGTATCTGTATATCCTTACACATTCCATTGATTGTATCTAGTTCTTGATGAACTAATATCTGTGATTCCATATCACCTTTCTGCGGTCGACATGACATGTTTGCTTTTAACAAACTTCATTGAGCTAACATTTTCATTTCTTTTTGTGAAATTTCCCAGATATATTACTTATTCCAAAGAGGAGGAAGCAATTCGTTGTATCCGATCAGTACATGGATTTATTTTGGATGGTAGAAATTTGAAGTATGTGATGATTCCTTTTTTTCAAAACTAGTTATAGTAGGTTGTGGTTCAATTTCTAATATTTTTTTGGATGTCATTAGGGCATGTTTTGGAACCATGAAGTATTGTCATGCGTGGTTGAGAAACATGGTAAGCAGAAATTGTCTTGCATTTGCCTCACTAGTTCCCTCTAAATACTTAAATACAAATCCAATTGTGTTTCGTGTATGCCTTTTGTTTCTGCAGCCTTGCTCCAATTCTGAATGCCTTTACTTGCATGAGATTGGTTCCCAAGAGGATAGTTTCACAAAAGATGAGACCATATCAGTGCACATGAGGTAAATTTTTGTCAATAATCCCGATATTGCTTTGCCTTTTAGTTGACATTAATAGTGCATTTAGCACATGTTTTGTGGATGCAGATGTGAACTTGTTCACTAGCTAGTTTTCTTTTTAACTTTCATCCTTACATGAGGCTAGGAGAGATTTAATTTTGCATCAGTTCTTTCTTCTGCTCTATATGTTGTGCTCGTTAGGTGGTTATCTGATTCTCGTTCTGTTTGAATAGGAGAATGGTTCAAGAAATTACTGGTTGGAGGGATCATTATGTGCGGCGTTCAGGGAGCATGTTACCTCCACCAGTTGATGATTATGTTGATAATGAGTCTAGCACAGGAACAATTCCAAAAGTTGTTTTGAATGTAAGTTGCCAGCTCTTCTTGGAGCCTCTTGAAATTATACTTTATGAGAAGGACTAGACTAGATGTGTTTATGTATAATATATTCTGCTTTTGGCTTCTTCTTTTTCGCCCTTTTCTCCTTTGCAGAATGCACATAGTGTCGCTAAAAATTCTCCTCCAAATGACAGCAACAGTCAATCTGTTACTCTTCCTGCTGGAGCCATGTGGTACACTGAATTCTTATGATAGTGTTTTGTTTCAGTTGTGTACCTCCTTTTTCTCAGAAACTTGTAACTGGTTTTTCAGGGGAATGCATTCTTCAAGCCAGTCTTCGGTACCAAATACACCAAGTTCTAGGGAACCCTTAAAAGACAAAACTGCTACAGTTTCATCTGCGGTTGCAATAAATCCTGCACCGATGTCTTTACATCGCAGTGATGAATTAAAGAAGCCAACATTAGAAGATAATCGTACTGCAGATGGAAATGCTTTGAAACCACCAAGCCTATTGGATGGTCAAACTGATTTTCCTGAGCTTTCCGTGTCTAATAAGACCCAGATCAGTAATAGTAGGGAAGTAATCTCTGTCAGTGTGGATAATATTAGAGCTATTAGTGAGCCATCAGATTGCACAGACTTTCCAGAACATACTTCTCAGTCTAGTAGATCCATGCTGTCTAATGGAAACATAATGATTAACAGAAGAATACAGAGTGTATGCAGCGATGATGTGTCAGTGGATGCAGATAGTGCTGTGGATGGCTATCATGGAATAACAAGATCTGACAATTCACATTTTGATCATGCTTCCATAAAGTCATCTCATACAGAGGTGTCCCAAGATTATTTACAGCGTTGTGTCGATGAACCTAGAGAAGTTCAGCCATTACAAAAGTCCAGTAGAACTAACGCAAATGAGGTCGGTGTCTCGAGACAAGAAGTTAATACAGGTACTTCTTTGATGTCACCATTGAGAACAGATCATTATCTGGAAGCCGAGGATGATATATCGTTGTTCAATAGACAAAGACTCAAGGATCCAGAAGTTCTTAGCTGTCAGCCCAATGGTTTCCTACGCCCGTCAAATAGTATGCAGCCTTGTTCATCCCAGTATAAGGCTGAGCATGATGAAACCAGGACTGTGTTTGGATCTTCCTATTCTGACAGCAGAGGAAGTAGTATAGCACCCATCTCACATGGATATACCGAGATGCCACTTAGGGAGCCCAATCATTTAAACGGCAGTCTTAACCATTCTATTTTGGTTCCAGACAAGGCAAGGGACACACAGCCAATTGAAAAAAGTTTCGTCGACTTGCAAGAAAACTCTAGGAGTGATATAGATGACAGGATAATTGCAAATATAATGTCTTTAGATCTTGATGAATACTTAACTTCACCTCATAACTTTGCAAACCTATTTGGGGAAAGTGACGAAGAGGCCAGGTCTCTTCAGCTAGCCAGTTCCAGTAAAGTTGAGGATAATCAGTCCCGGTTTTCTTTTGCAAGGCAAGAGGAATCAAAGGATCAATCTTTTGATTCTTACAACGTCCATAACCAGATATCACGTGGCAATGAATTCTACCAGGATTCTTTAGAACGACAGAGTCCTAATATGGGTATGTTTGGGACGTATAATGGTCTTTCATCCGGTTATCGTAGAGGACTAGACTATGTCACGGAAAGCTCCACTTTGCCCTCATCCTATAAACCTAACTGTGAGTGTTGATTTCTTGTCCTTACCTTTAGCTTCTAGCCTTCTAGGTTCATGTTTACTTATACTGCACCAAACTGGTTCTTTCTAGTTGATGGTTGTAAATTTGGATTTCAAACACTCTAGTGCCGATCAATAGTAATGTTTATAACATCTAGTTCAAGCGTACTGGTCTGTTAGATACTGAAAATGAATATATATTTCCACTGTTTTTAGTTGATGTGTTTCTTGGTTATTGAAATATTATACTTCCGGGATATTGACTTGGGTTTGTTTTGGAGCATTTGTGTAATGGAGCCATAGTTCCTACATATTATTGGGATTGTGGAGCATTTGTATAATCTTAATCAATCCTTTGTTTTTGTCTTGTAGCTGTTCCAAGAGGTCCAGTATCAGCACCACCTGGCTTTTCAGTTCCAAGTCGACCTCCTCCTCCAGGCTTCTCCTCAAATGGGAGAGACCATCAGATTTTTGATGGCCTTTCAGGTAGTTTATATATCTTTAAAGTTGCTTGGGATCTTATAATGTATCGCATATGTTGCTGCCACCTATCGCTAGATAAATTAACTATCTGTTCTCGTTACTTGTAGGAAACTCTCGTTTTTCTGATTCAATAGCGTATGGTAATCATTATCAGCAGTCACTTCCAATTGATAATGTGAGGGATGTTCAATTCATGGATCCTGCCATTTTGGCCGTTGGTCAAGGCTTTGAGAATGCAAGCCTAGACTTCAGATCAAACTTCCAAGGAAACACAAACATGTTTGGAAACGCGGCAAAGCTCCAACAACAACAGCAAGCGGTAATGCAGAGCCCTTTGTCTTCGCATCAAAACTGTAGATTCACTGATTCTTTGGGAATGGCACCAAGGCTTATGGATCAATCTCAAGGCAATAACATACTGACCAGAAATCTGACCTTGCCTAATGGTCGCCACTGGGATGCGTTGATGAGTAACGAGATCCAAACTCGAAACAGACTCCAAAATGAGAGACTTGTTGGATCAACAAATTGGATCCCCGGTTACAATGGGACGTTCAGGATTTAAACACCGTCTGTCGGAATCAGTGAGCTTGGTTTGCCTTTGGACTGACTGATAGGAACCATCATCGGTCTGGTCTAGGAGCCGCGCTTAAAAATCGCCTCGACCTTGAATCTTTTCTTCTGGTTACTTAGTAAGGTTTGGTGTAAAAAAAGCTTTAGGAAGGTTTTTTATTCGTTTATGCATTTTATAACATTTACTTTGGTTTTTGAAATATGTCAAATATGGATTTTCGAGGTTAACATAAGATCTGTCTTCTTTAGCTTCCATATCAAAATCACTCATTGATTAGCACCAAAATTCTCAACTCGTACTTAAAAAAGTCATTAGTTGACTAATTAACATGGTTCCTACCAAAAGAGAAAGATAATCACTGATTTAATAACACTAAATGTGCTTTTTCTGACATAAGATATGAATAGTAAACAAAGTGAGATGGGTTTCTTAGTATTCTATTACAACAACAAAATCATATACTATAATTTAATGCAGATATTTATGCATTTGCAGAGAGACACATCTTTGATTCTGTTACATGATAATAATTTACATATTGTTTTTAAGGATTGGACCCATTATGTTTTCACAAATCGTCTCACGTTGTCTCATTTTGTGCCACTAAAAAAATACAATTGTTTATATTAAGGATTCTATCCGACAATGTAGGTCATCATTCGTATTTATTTTGCTTTTATGCATTTGTTGCATTGTTCCTGTTTGACTACCATATACCCTACGCAATTCCAAAATTTTATAATAAACTGTATTTAGTATTTGGTCTGGTCAGAAAAATATTCATTACTCATCGTATTTAATTTGATAGAAACTATACCATATCTTTTTAGTTGGCCCCAATTTGCTTGAGCGTAGAAAACGTTAATACAATCTGGGTCAGATTTTGTCATGTCCACAAAATAATAATAATATAGATCTATTGGAAGATTTTTTTCATGAAAATCGCTTACAAATTTTATTTGGTTGGGGTCTACTTGATAAAAATATTTACTCTTAAAAGTAGTATTATCAACGGTATATTTCAAGTATCGGAAGAGATTATGGACTAAAAGTTCAGAACTCATACGGTTTACCAAAATAATAATAAGATTTGGATCAAACACCTCTAATTCATAAAGCGATCAGTTTAATGAAAGACCAAAGAATAGATAAATTTGTTAGCGTTACATGATTCGACTAAACTAAACTAGAAGTTGTGAATTGATCTTTTTCAGCTAACTTAAACATGACCACTTTAGGCCAAACACAGCCGAACCCACATGTATTAGTAATGATCTTGCATGCCTTAAAAATTACACCAGATTAATACTTTTAATGTTATTGTAAATCACATGAATACATTTCATCATAAAAGCATATTTTGTGTTCAGAAATTTGTCGATTGAAGATGATAGTTTCCTTAATTTATTCTAAAAAGAAGGATAATGATATGTTTAAAGAAGGAAACATGTGAGAGTTTTAGATTACTGGTAAAGGCATAGGATACGAGTCATAGGATAAGACCATTTTTGGAATATTTAGTTTTTTTTTCTTAAGACATCACATCTTACTGAATAATTATTACACTACCCCGAACGGTAGATAGACGTAGAGATTTGATTTGACAGAACAGAAGATCGGGAATCTCTTGTTTTGCTTTTAGCTTGACAATTGGCATTAATAACAACTACACAAATTTCTTTTAATTTTGTTGACTATATAAATATATATTTAAAAAAGAAAAGAAAACCAACGTAGCCCAAAAAAGTACTAAAGTACTAAAGTTTCATTTCCAATTGAGCAAACAAATATCCTAGGTTCTTCTTCATTTGTGGACGTTTAGTTTTAATGATTTACTAGTATCAAACTCCGATGGTAAAATCGTAAAGATAAACCGTTAATCAATGTTCAAGAAAGCGCTAGGCGCTAAGCGGACGGTGATTCAGGGCCTAGCGCTTAGAACGCCTAATCGGGGACTAGGCGGTTTTAAACGGTTTAGAATAAAGTATTATAAATATGATATTATAGCTAAAAATCATATAAAATTATATATTAAAAAAATAAAATATGAAATCGTAAACAAAAATAAGACACACACATTTCTTTAATTCATATCAAACAACATATGAATGTTTATAACCATGTGTATGACGGTAAAACTTATAAATTTAAATTATGCAGTTGAAAATTTGAAAAATACACTAAAAACAAGATTAATGATATTTTAGGCGGTCATCTAGGTGTCACCTGAACGCCTAGTCGGGACCTAAGCGACCACTTAGAGCGCTTTTTAGAACACTGCCGTTAACTATTTGACTAAATACTCTAATCTTTGGCTAAATGGATGTACGTGTCTAAGCTTACAAACTCTTAATAATTCAAAAAAAAAAGTATTTAACTAAAAACACTTCTCGAATTATTTATTTAACTAAATAAAAAGAAATTTAGAAGATATATAGAGCATATAATCTATTTCCAAAAGTCCATATTGTACATGGCTCAGTAAAAATAGTTAAGTACAATACATTTCACACGTGACTATAGAATAAGCATTTATATTTTGGCACTATATCCGAATATGTAATGTTTTTGCCAAATCGTTATCGTTTCGGGTGCCGAAGAGGCAGCCAAAACCTATCACTATCTCTCTTTACTGTTCTTTTCAACAGTGTTATTTTAGTTAAAAATATCTATATATAAAACCACCACATAAAACGACAAAACTTCATCCTCATATTTTATTTTTATTTACAAATTGTACCTTCCAACTTTCAAGAGTCCTCTTACCAAAGAAACACATTTTCACATAAACAACCATATTATATGATAAAGACATTTCATGAACAATAGTATACACACATTTAGTTGATCAAGTTTCTCTCAACGAACCAAATTTGATGTAAAAACCCACATTTTCTCATCTGAATTTGGAAAAATTTGATCATTGTATGTAAAAATGTAAACCCAAATGACATTTTTGAAAGGGGACTAGAGAGAGAGAGATGGTAAAAAACTCTCATATGTCCCCATATAAGTTAAGGTTGTGGATAAAAGTAACCACGTGTCGCATTGTCATTGGGAGGTTGTGGCCGGAAATGTGAGAATCCTGATGATGCTGCTGCAACTGAGAACAATGGTGGTGGTTGTGCTCCCGGTGGCTGCGGTCTCACGGCGCTTGTTTGCCCCGGTCTCTGCCATCCCCAGTTACTCATCATCCCTTCAGCTTCACTTCTCTTATCTGTTGCTCTTCCCTGAAAACAAAACATTGTTACATTGTCTCGGTTTTTGCTGATGTTGCATTTGCGTTCAGATTCTATCTTTTTACCTCGACGGGATTATTATAACTCGGGCATGCTCCGTTCCAGTAAACACGATGGTCCGAGGATCCATAAGGAAGAGGTGTATTCACCGGCTTTCCCATGTATTCATTATCTATCTGCAGTTTGTTTAAAAGACGATAAGAAACGTTTTGAAACACGTATTCATGAGAGATTGACGTTTGAAGTAAGTTACCCTCAAGCTAACTCCACGCTGAGTTTCATAAGTATTAGAAGGGAAGTGAAAGAGCCTCCCGTTTTGCTTTGGCGCATTACCGGACGATAAAGAGATTCCCAAGTTGAGATCGAGTTTGTCATGACCACCTGCATACATTAAAATATCAGAGCCGTTCTTATAGATTGAGTTGAACTTTCATTCGAATATGATTGATTACCTTCGTTATTGGTCTCAGAGTTAATCTCATTTTGGTATGAACTCATCTCGAAGTTGGTGACTGCTTCTCTGCCATTGGTGTTGATTGCAGCCTTGTCATAAGCCCTGTATTCAAGAAAGTGTTCAGAAAGAGAGAAACTTCATGTAGGACTTGAAAACAAAATGAAAGTTCTACTAGAGGTTTCTAGCAAAATTCATGATCATTAAGGACCTTGCAGCTTCTACTTCGCTGTCGAACAGCCCAAGATAAATATACCTGCAATTCAAGCATCTTAATCACCATTGCTAACCATTCTCTCTCTCTTTTGGTTTCATTACTTAGACACCATTCCTAGTTTCATAACCTTTCTAAAATCAAAGGTTTCAGATTAAAAGACAAAAGTTGCTCACTTTTTACCAAGAAACTGCCCCATCCTAGCTTCCCATCTACCACATTTATGTAATGTAACCCCTCGATACTTCGAACTCCCTCGCGAGAAACCCGTGCTCTGTCGACGAAGTATATGCACAAACTCTTCCTTACTCAAATTTTGTACCTGTAGAACAAGATAACACAGTTATAACCAAACTAAGCTTCCTACTCAAAACAAGTATATAACTTATATCCAAACCTGTTTCATATCTTCTTCGTAATCACCAAGAGTAAAGTTGATATCAGCATCAACACCTCTAAATTTTATAGCAGCTCGATCATAAGCTCTACAAAAATATACAAACATTAATCAAAAATCTCCAAACCCGAACAATTCGAAACAAATCTTTATCTATAATCCAAAATTTACCTAGCTGCAGCATGAGCAGTGTCAAAACCACCTACATGAATCAAGAAACCATGAATCAAAATCTTGATTCTATCAAGAACCATTTAAAAAAAAAACATCTTTTAGTTACCTAAATAAACTTGTTTCCCACAATCCCTGCAAAACAAAAATTGAATCAACATCAATCTCACAATAAAATTCTTTATTTTTTTCGATAACTCAGGTGATCCTAAAAGCTTTCTAGGCCCAATTAACTGATAAAACTTACCAAATATGTGATTCCCATCGACCAGTTCTTCTATAAAAGGTAACTCCTCTATACTGTGAACTTCTTGACCTTGGTCCTCTCCTACTCTTCTTCACCTGAGCCGGAACCGGCGCCGGAGTCGGAACCGGAACCGGAGTTACCAATTTCGTTTCTCCATCACCGAAACGGTCAAAAGAAAGATCTATCCAACTTCTTGAGCTTGATCCATCAACATCTCGTAGATGTCCACAGTCACCACTCACCGGAAAAAACTCTTTAGTAACTCCGGCGGAGCTTTCATCTCCGCCGCTACTACTTCCGACTTTTAAAATATCGAAACTGAGAGTGAAAGCTCGAGTGGAGCAAGAGTCTTCGTCACCATCGGCATTGATAACAGACGACGTCGATGTACCGGACTCTTCCACTCGATTCCCGGCGGAACCGTCTGATGTTTGCCGATCTAAGTATGAGTCACCACCGTACTGAGTCGACTCGGGAGAATCAGCGTCGAGATTAAGATCCAACATCTCAAAACGGTGAAGTCACAATCTAGTGAAGGTGATGACGGAATCAGTATCAGAGATCGTCTTCAACAAACAACAACGATTATATAATCATGATCGGAATGGAGAATAATTTAGAAATTACGGTGGAGGAATAGTGAAAATAGAGAAATTTTGTCGCCGGAAAATGTTACCGGCGGCGAGAGACAGTTAAACGGATTTTATTTTAATTGGAGAAGAAGATAGAAGGAGACGTGTGAGGGAACATTTCAGACCCATTTTCAGAGGACGGATCATTATTTATAATAAATTTTTATTTTTTCTCTTTCTATAACTATAAATGTGTATAATAACTTTATTATAAAATTTTAACATTGTTGTTGGTCCTTTTTTGGCAGTGGTATACCGACTAAGCAAGTTTCCGGTTTTTTTTTTGTTTTGGTTGATTTTTTTTTTTTCAATTAAAATCCGGTACGCACTGCTTTTGGTCAATGGTTTTAAAAGGAGACAATACATGAAATAAAACATCAACTTTTAGTTCCGACCAAAACAAGAGTAATGATCGCTACAATATTATTTTTTCTTTAAATAATCATGCTTGTTACATAAGATATTATTTAGATATTTGTTCTAGTTGTAGTTGATTCGTACCGTTAGCAATAGTAAAATGTGATTTGTTGCTCGGGGGGACATGGTGTTGATAGCATGAGTTAAGAAATGTGTTGGTGTGCTTAGAGATTGAGTGTGTGCACGCACAAGTTTGGCTTGTTGGATATGGTCCAAGTATATATGAGGATGCGATGTTCTATGCGGGCATATGGTATTTGAGTCGTAGGTCTAGGATGAGTGGATATTGGTATTTTTGATGAGTGTATTAAGGAGGTGTTATTATAGTGTTGATGGTGGAAGTGAGTCATATTTTTATGGTTAATATAAGTAATCATGGGAGGACCAACGAGTGTTGTATTGACTACTACTTATATGGTTTTGTTCACGGTGTCTATGGTTCTTGTAGTTTCCTTGTCCTTGATTTCCATGTCCTAGTTTATGATGAGCATATTGTTTTAGAATTGTGGGTGATGAGTATGACTCGGGGTTTACTTTGTATGCTACCATGCAGGACCGGCTCAATAAATTTGGAATCCCTGTACAAATCTAAAAAATTGACCTTTTTTCATACACAAAAAAAAAATAGGACCTTTTTTATGTTAAATTTTTTTAAAATATTGGTATTTTTCATACTAAATGTAAAAATTGGACCTTTTTCATGCTAAAAATATCTTAAAATTTTAAAAATTATATTTTTTTCATACTAAAAAAAATTTTGGACCCTTAAATTTACCCAAAAAAAATTGGGTCATGCACATTTGCTCCTCCTGCACACCTCAAACGCCGCCCCTGCTACCATGGAGGGCATTGATCATGCTTCAATGAAGTTGGGGAATGGTGATTGATGACATGCAGTGATGTTGTCAAACTTTTCCGAATCCGTTCAAAAGATCTATCACCAATACGTGGTCAAATACTGTAGATATCGACATTTGCTAGAAAATCACATAATTTAAAATCTCTTGTAATTTTGCATTCAGTAATCTGCAGTAATTAATATCTTCGAGAATCGAATCTCAAACTTGTGTAAAAGTATTAAATTATAGTAACCGTTAGACCAAAGGATTGTCGTCTAGTATTTCTCGCTAACAATCGAAAATTAAAAGTATTTTTAAAAATTATTAGTTGAATATTTGTTATTTTCTTTGATATATATAGCATTTAGTATTCAGGTTATGTCAATTTCTTTGTAAAAAGTTTTCCGCAAATCTACCAAGAATGATTTTAGCAGCCCATGTGCAATGTTTTTTTTTTTTTTTGATATACCCGATCGGCTGATCCGGTCAGCCCTGGGGGAACGCACCGAAGTGCTACCATGTGGACTCACTACCACCCCGAAGGATGGGCTACCACACTGCCTAACCCAAGTTTGGAATGCTTTCCGACTAATGCCCGGGGGTAGCTGGATCGCCTGTTACCAGACTACCAGGTAAACTGCCTGGGCCGAAGCCCAAGCCCAGACTTCCCACAAAGTGTTGATAACAGCGAGGGAGGAAGATCGAACCTGGGTTCGGGGATTTCACCCTCAACTCCAGACTCGCCCTACCACTAGCCCACCACCTTGCGGGCATGTGTAATGTTTTCATTAGGTAGAATCGAATCTACTATTGTAGTTTGTTACATTTTTTCCCTAGAAACGATACAACTATACTATCACAACCCTTATTACTAATTGATTGAGGTACATTTTTCATAAAACTAATATTTAATCGTTTCTTTTAGTTTGAGCTAAACGGCTAAAATCCATTTGATCGCAAGAAATTTTCCAGTCTTAAGTGGTTTGTTTTCAAGTTTAAACTCTTTCTGTAATAAATAGACTAAAATCCGTCAGGAAATCATATATCAACCAACATTGATATATCACCACCACATAGCAAGATTGAGATTGAGAAATTGAAGGTTTAGGGTTAATAAAATACATCTAAAACATGCGATTGCGAGCTCTTTCTCGTGGACGGCACATTGTACTAACGATTGGGATTGGTCAATAAGGTAGGTCAGTGTGATCCAACGGTTGGGATTAACTCAAATGTAGAGAATATTGTCTTAACGCTAATTTTAAGAAAAAGATTAGGCTTCATGTGATCGATCAGAAATTATCAACGGTGTTATCCTTATTTCATCGTCTCCTACATGTGCATGAGTAACATGTGATTCTCTCGTATTTAAACAACTTGGATATTGTATATACTATATAGTTTTTGTTTTCTCTTTTTCGTAGGTGTGGCTTTTATTTTTTGTCGACAGCGTTACTTTACATTACGTAGAGTTCAAAATTATATGTATACTTTATAGAAGATTTCCTAAATTCATTCTTTTAACGTGATTAATCTTATTTTCTATAAGAGCTTATCATTTAAACTTCAAGTTTTTTTTCTTGAAAATAATAAGGATCTCAAACTTGAACAACAATTTACAAGGATGAGAAAAAACTTTTCTTCATGGTTCTAGAACCTATGATAACTTAAATACTAAAAATACTACAAAATCAAGTATCAATAGTTCAATTGGTAAAGTATATGAGTAAACCATATTAAATATTCTGATCTCTAGCCTGAAGAGATTTACGGGTGTAGGCCCATAACTTCTTAGTTGTAATAAAAAAACGTTACAAAATATTACTCCCTCCATTTTTTGTATTTGATGATTAAAGTTTTAATTTGCACATAGCTTAAAAAATTATTTACTTATTTATTTATTTATAAACTAAAACATTATTTATTACCTACCTAAACATGTTTCAACCAATAAAAATATTATGAATAATATAAGTCGTCAAACTCAATTAAAAAAATTAATTTTGCATTGAATATTAAAAACATCATCTAATTTAAAACAAAAAAAATTTCCTAAAACATAAAAAAAATTGGAGGGAGTATAACCAAGTTTGCTTTTCGCCTTGATTGCAAAAAAAAATTTAGTAGTCATGTTTAACAAATATCGTGATTAATGTTGATTAAAGAGGAAAAAAAATCACTAAATAAATATATACAAATTAAGATAGATTACTTTAATAGCGAAACTAGCTTAATTACTTTATCAAATATTAATATTTATAAAGTATACTAATAATTTTATCTTCTGTGATTTCTAACTAAAATTACCAATCATGCCAGGGATAGTTACACCAAGCTAGTTGTTTGTATCATTAAAATATCTGCGAGATCTTAAAAGCAAGCAATGTAGACACCTTGCCGACAGGGGAATATGCAAGTGGAAAATTAAATGTTCATTGTTTAACATAAATAGTTCGAAGATGAATATGGTTAATTTATTTCGATTGGATGTGGTTGTTGAAATAATATTTCCTGGGATGTAGTTGCTGAAAAAATATGTTTATAGGTTGTGACTTGTGATTAGATGACTATACTTTTGGGAAAAGAAATGACTAATCTTTTAAAATTTTAAATTTTCACCATAACAACACCTACTTTTTTTGGTTTTTGTGTAATTTGGATCTTTAACCGACTAATCCGATAATTGAATCTGTCTCTTTGTTTTAAAAAGCCAAAATTCAGGGCATATACTCCCTCCATATCAAAAAGATTGGTTTTATAGAGTTTTTAAACTAATTAAGGTAAACATTTAATGTTTAGTTATAAATGCACTATTTATTCATACCAAACCATTTCTCATAGCTGTTAACCAATAATAATTCATCAAATTTAAAAATTCTCAATTAATGATTCTTGAAATTCATAATTTATTAACACTAATTGATACTCCCTCTGTCCCATTTTATTAGATGTTTGGACTAAAAGCACAAATATTAAGAAACAATAAATGTTTTCTCATTTATGAAAATTCAACCAATAGAAGAAAATACTACATAATTAAAAACCATTAAACTAATATAAATCATGCATTGAAAGTAGAAAAAATCTTATATAATGGAACAAATGAAAAGGCCTAAAACATCTTATATATTGGGACAGAGGGAGTAAAAATTTACAGAAAATTAATCTTTTTGATACAAAAGTAAAACCTCAAAAATCATTCTTTATGATACGGAGGGAGTAGTAATTAGTAGCCCATGCATGGCATGATCAATCGTCAAGAAAACTGAAGTTATATAAGCGAACTAGATTTTAACCCGCGCTACACCGCGGGATGATTTAATTTTAAAGTTAGTATAAAAATATTTTGTAAATTGTATCTCCTTATAACATATTTATTTATATTATAGTTTACAATTGTTATTAAGTAACGGTATACCACGAGTCCACGAGATAATTATTAATAAACTGAGGATTTAACCCGTATTAAAGCGGTATATAAATATTGATTCAAATTCGTCCGCCATATAAATCATTTCCGAAATATAACCCGTTCCGTAATTTCTTAACCCGTCCTGTGATTTGTATTAAAAAAAATAAGGATTAAATCCGTATTGAAGCGGCGGATTAATGATATTTTAATCTTTTTATTATTGTTGATTCAAAAACTCGTCCCGCCAAACCCATCCCGCCAAAAAACTCATTTATTTTATTAATGTTCTTATTTATGATATGATTCTGAATCATTGTCTAAATATTTTAATCGATGTAGAACGTTGAACACACATTTTCGTCAATTGGATAATATATGTCCGTTTTTAAAATTTCGAATCACAGTATATGCAGAAAAAAAATTGATTTTTTTTTTTACTTTATGTATTATATGATGATTCAAAACAGTTAAAAACAAATCATACAAAGATGATAGGAGAATCATAATTATAAATCTTAATCAAATCTTCTAAAAATCTAAATTATTAAATATGGAATATCCGGTGTATGAATTGGGTTAAATATAACCCGACCCAACAAATTTTTTGTGAAGGAATTTTTAAAATGGGTCGGGTATCCGATATACCCGAAAGCTTTTTTACCCACCCGTCACAAAAAGTGCCGCGATTATACTAGTATAGATTTACGCTTAAAAATTCTAGGTTATTAATCACCATTTCACCAACAAGTGGGTTTGACATCAAATGTCAATGTTAAAAATTGGTTTCTATTTTGAGGATCCTTTTTAGCAAGAAAATAAAGACCATATCATATACTATTTTTTTTTTTTTTAACAACATGTAATATGCAGATTTAAATTTAGATAGTGACACAATAACTTAAACAACCCATTATGTTACATTTCCGGTTGTAAATTTTCTAAATACCACTTATCTATTAAAAAAGATTGTATCAATGAAAACATACTTTTATAAGTTGCGGGTGTAACTAGTGTTTGCTAATCAGATTTTTAAGTGGATATAATGTCTCAAAATTAGCATCTTATTGGACTATTTTTATTTTATAGTATCAGTAAGAAAAAAATTATGAAAAGATCTGAATTTTATATTCCATTCAAAAGTAAAGATGAACATCGATACATTTGATTGTGTGAATAATATGTTTTTATAAGGTGTGTTATTGAGAATTCAAAAACCTCTTTCGAATGTTTTTGAATGAGTCTCAACAACACATCTTCTTTAATCTCAGCAAAAACTTAACCATATATATGTAGTATATATTTGCATAACAAAATGAAGTTATAATTGAGAAAGGAGGCAAGTGGTTGAAATATTTGACAAGAAACTAATAAATACATGTTTTACCAATAAAATCTATGGTGTAGATTTGTTTCGTTACATGGGAAAAGCCAAACCAAAATGTAGACACGCACTTCTTCCACACATTTTCCCTAAAGATCCTTCCAAATTAGTTGGCTCCCATGATTTTGACATTTCCTATCATTATGTAACCCATTCACTTCCCAACATTGTTTGTTTTTGAAATTCTTTAAAAACCATTGTTATGTACTTATGTATTACTCCACTATCATGGCGCCTCAATTAATTTAGAGTCCCTGTACAAATCTTAAAAATTGGCCATTTTTTCATAGAATTTTTTTTTTTTGGCCTTTTTCATGCTAAAAAAATCTTTAAAATTGGTCTTTTTCATACTAAAAATATATATTTGGGCATTTTTCATATTAAAATTATCTTAAAATCTTAAAAATTATCATTTTTTCTTAAAAAAAAAAAAAATTGGGCCCTTAAATTTACCCAAAAAAAATTTGGTCCGGTACATTTGCTCCTCTTGCCCCCCTCAACGCCGGCCCTGTCCACTATTTAGGTACCCATTTTTAGGACGGTACGTAGTATCCTCAAAAACGGTACGACGAAATACTTATCTTTAGTTTTCATGTGTTTCATGAGTACTACATCGTACTTTCCGTTTTAAAATTAGTATCACAGTACCAATTGTTTTCTTCAAATATATAGAATTGACCCCATCCTTATTAAAAAAGAAAAACTTTCGTTTTAAGCTTTAACTGATTTTTTTTCTTTTTAACAATTCCATCATTACTATTCACTTAGTCGGATAGATCTTAAGTTACATCATATGCTATTTTTTTTTACAGAGTGTAAAGCAAGAAAACCAATCTTTAAAATGGTGGTTCTTAACATATAGAGAAAATCAATAAATTCAAATAGAAGAAAATTTAAGCCGTTTAATTTAAAATTAATTGTTTTATTCCAGTAAAATTTATATTTCTTTCCTTTCTGAATAATAAACATTTTTAGAAAGTAAAATTATTTTACGAAATAGATGTTTTCTATTTTAGTAAAACATGTGTACAATGTATTCTATTTATCTTATAAACTAGAGTTGAATAAATATGTAGTTACAAAACAGAAGTATATTAGTTATAAATACTTTCTTAATACGCATGTAAATCTAACTAAGAAAATTTACAAACATATTAAAAAAAGAAGTTATTCCAAATCATATGAGTTTATCAAAGGCAAAACGTATTATAATTTTTTCACCATCTCTGTCATAATGAAATTTGGTCGACATGAAAAGAAAAAGAGAAGAAATTAATCATAGGTTAGTATTGGAATGAAGAAAGTGAAAAATATGAAAATGATTAGAAAAGAAGAATTTAGAAATGCTTTTCTTGCAATCTTAGTCACACAACAAAATACTTTTGTGCCCTTTCCCATGATGGTAAGTGGTAACCAAGTCTCCAACCTTAAAAGATACATAAATATATAAAAAACTTATAAATCTGGAAAACGTAAACTATTCCAATTTTGGTTACTCCCAATAATGGGTCTCCTCGTTACCTACTAGAGCCGGTAGGTGAACCAAGTGTTTCTTTTTCTTAATTCAGACAACTAGTTTTTTTTCTCAATTTTTGGTGATAATGTAAAAATCTTATCTACCCAATAATGTTATGCCACGTAGTGGATATGCCAACGTATATGATCCAACGGACGATACTTTGCCCTGCTTTTTGTTTTTTTTTTCCTAGTGACCTTTTTTAATATCTAAACACCACCATTGCTGATGATATGACACATTTAGAAAACAAAATCATACATCAAAATCACACCGAAAAAGAAAAGAAATTTTTGATGTGATTGATAGCAATATTTGAAGCGTAGGAGGTTGAATTATTTCTTCCATTGCCAATCAAACTGATGCAATAAATAGTTAAATATAGCAATTTAATTAGGTTGTTGATATATATGGTTAGAACTTAGAAGTTAAAGGTTTCAGAACTGATTGAACAAACCAAATGATTTATAATTGTATGTTGAACAAGCATGCAATTGTTTTTTTTCAATTTATGTTCTCATTTTTTTTATAAAAACTGAGTTAATTTAGTTTCAATTATTTGCTCAACCGCACAATGTATTAAAAACCTGAAGTTGTTGTCCAAGTCGGAAGAAAAGAACTCACAAATGAATGACCTAAATGTTTGGAGTATAAAAATTTAAGAAATTTTTTTTGTCTCGAACCAAGAACAACTAATCAAGGTAGACTATTTTGAAGGAACAATTAGCATGGTGATCAATTCAAAATAGTCAGTCTTGAAGATTTGACAAAGCAATATGCGCTCTAAAATATTTTTCATCACCACGTCAATGTGCTTCCAATTTTGCGTGAATATGAAACAAAGTTACAACTATGAGATTTGCTTTAGAATGGGCATATTTTTCTGTAACAGTTTCATTCCATACTTGAACATTTCTTCCCTCAACACTTCCAAACATTTGAGAGATATACGATCTTCAATTCGTTTACCGATATAGAAATGTTTGTCATAGATGTATGCGAAAATCTATGAGCATTTGAGAGTGTAGGCTCTTAAATATTAATATGCATTTACTCTAAATAATACTGATATTTACAGAATATTTTTGTTTATGAAACAATTTCTTTTTTCTTTTCTATAATGTCAATACTACAGAAAGAAGATGTATAATTGATGTCGACAATTTTCTTAAACTTTTCAAATACCGGATCATTGTTGATTTGGGTAACGACAAACTAAGTGCAAACAAAAAATTGTAAAAAGCAGTGGAGGACCTTACAATAATACACTATAATATAGTATTGTTAACATATATATCAAACGAACTTTCAAAATCATGTTAAACCAACGAAGAAACAAGGGACCATTACGCAATTGATATAAAAAAGAGCATATGGATATCTTTTGAGAATAGAATATATTAAGTTATGTGGAGGGTTTGTAGTGCACAGCATCCAACATGAATGAATACAAAAGATTGGACAAAATAAGTAAACTTCTTTATAATAATTTAGCCAAGTACAAAAGCAGTGTTTCCATTAATGGTGAGAATCTCTTGTCGGCAAGAATAGTGTACGTCTGTACGAGGTTTTGATATCTCTATGGGTTAACGTGGTCGTATCCTGACCGTTCATTTCTTTTTGTTTTCTTACAACCTTTTTTTTTTTGGTAATGAACTTTTGTTTTGCAGCAACCAAAAAAAAAGACAGTCTGTCTTTTTTTGTTCTAAGAAAAACAACCTTTTGACACACATGCTTGAGTCTTCTTCACCAAAGATTAATGATGTATATGAATAATTTAAACTCGAGAATTAAGACTTATATAAAACGTAAAACTAATTAAATTTATTTTGGGTATAGAAATAAATTATGAGTTAGATTGAACATGTAGAACCATAAACCAAGTTATGGATCAGATACTTTTCTATCGATAGTGCAACTTGGTTTTAAAATAATTTGGTACTAGTTAAAAGTTTATTTTCTCTTGTTAAATATTGGATTATCTGGTTTAACAAAATGGTGTAATTGTTTTTGTAAAAAAAATATGGATCAATATAACTCTTATATATATATATTACTTTAGCTTTGAAAATTTTAATTAAAAATTAGAATAATAGCTGGAAGAAAATCATGTGATTCACGATCATTATATAGCTAGCAGATTTTTCTCGTATAGAAAAGGTTTGGAGCGTACGTAATGTTTTTGCTTTTGTTATTTTTTGGGAATATAAAATCGAGATCAAACGTGTTTCTATCTAATCGACACAATTTCAACGAAAGATGTTTATCAAATACACCTCAATCTTTTACGCTTCAAAATTATGTAAAATATTCAATATTCCATCCCAAATATTGATAATATATATGAGCCAAAAACTAAATACATTAATCGTTACTCTTTCAGAATTATCAATTTGTATCTCTTTTCATCCTCTTGTTACATGAATTATATACATAAAATGCCAAGCGACCATCATGACTTAATAATAATAATCATAAAGAACGTGATTCGTTTGAATAATTTCTTAAATCACTATGAAAAACGACAAAAAAATATCACTCTGAAAAATAAAATAATAATAATTCGTTTGAATCATTTTAACTCGCTCTGAAATCACTCAAGTAATCAAAATATAAGTTTGCTTATCTTCAAAACAATTCCCAAAGTGGGTCTGAAGGCACATGCATACATAGATAAATTACAGAAACGAGAATAATATCTCTCTTTCTATTGAAAGATAAAAATATTAGATATGGAGTAAAAAATTGTATGTTATGTAAAGATCTATATGATTATTGGTTCACACCAAAACATGTTAACGTCACAAGCATTATTATCAAATCAATTCATTGCCTCCAACAACATTATATGCATGAATCTATTATATACATTTGTGTAGATGTTTCTAATATTATATGTAAGATACGAATTGAATAAGATTATTGGTTCATCAAATCCAAATGCAGTGGATGCTATCAATTAAAAAACGTATCCAATTTAGTATATTTAGTACCCATGAAGTTTTCTAGTGGCTTCTTAAACTAAAATAACGATAAAAGATAGATTAATATAATAATCATGGGGCATGGAATATGATGCCACCCTTGAATTAATTATGATTATCCGGTTTAATTAAAATATCATACTCTTTAGAACCAGATTTTTTTTTTTTTTTGTTAATGAATTTAGTTAATTAGATTTAAGAAGAGATGAACCCGACAACTATTGGGCTTTCCTAAGCCCATTCCAACTCTCCATTAGTATGATATTGTCCGCTTTGGGGCTATATGCTCAAGCCCGCACGGATTTGTTATTGGGCTCCTTCCCAAAAGGCCTCATACTAATTGGAGTTGGACTTTACTTATATATTAGAAACTTCTTTTATAAACTTCCGATGTGGGACGTTGGTTTGTACCCAACAATCTCCCCTTCAAACCAAGGACCACGAACATTGGGCCTCCTCTTCAGCGAAACCTTGGCACCCTAACTCGGCACCTTCTTATTCGCGAAGTTCTTGAGGCACCTTCTTATCGTGTCACATTTGAGGGCTTCTCCCACACCGAACTTTAGCCCACACCCCTAGGTCCACATTTTTCAACCTAGGCTCTGATACCATTTATTGGGTTTTTCTAAGCCCATTCCAACTCCATTAGTATGATATTGTCCGCTTTGGGGCTATATGCTCAAGCCCGCACGGATTTGTTATTGGGCTCCTTCCCAAAAGGCCTCATACTTATTGGAGTTGGACTTTACTTATATATTAGAAACTTCTTTTCTAAACTTCCGATGTGGGACGTTGGTTTGTACCCAACAACAACTGTCTATAAGAAATATGATGTTGACATGAGGTTTTTCCAATATATATAAAAGAATTAAACAAATAAATCTATTTGACTTTCTTTATTGATTACACCAAATTTTGCTTAAATGAAAAATGTAATCCTATCATTAATCAAGCTACCTTAATGTTGATACTTTACGAGTTGACGTGTAGAGAAGACTTGGCATTTAAAGCTCTTGCCTACTGATGATGCCACTATCTGAAAGATCCAATCCAAATTTGAGGGTTAATTAAAGGAAAGAGTTAAAACTTTGTAAGGCTAATTTCTAACCTTGTAAGTCGTATTCTTACATTTTGAGTTGATAGGCACTTAATGAGTTAGCTTAGTTTCACATCATTACATCAACATATCTATGTTAGCACATTTTTCAAAAAATTTAATATGTATTTTCAAATTTTTTACAAATTTCTTAAAACTTTGACAAGTCAAGTTTTTTAAAGTTAACTTGACAAGTATTTGCTTTTTTTTTTCCATTATTATATTTAGGTTTTGAATGTTTCGTAGTTTTTGAAAGAGTTTTTAGTTTTTGGTTTTCAAAAACTCATTTCACACCAATCAAGTTTTTCAAATTTTGGGATTTCTAAAACAAAAATCTAATTATAAAATCTAAAATCTAAAAACTAAAAACAAAATCCAGAAACCAAATTCAAAAACAGCATCCATTCATGGCCTTAAACCCCAAATCATGAAATCCAATTCCTAACCTCAACAACTTTAAATCATAATAACCATCTTAAATTTTTTATCAAACCTAACAAATTTTAGTCACAAAATTTTAACTTTGACCCCAAATTTCTAAATCTTAATTGCCATTTTCGACTTCTCCGAGCCCATACTGTGACAATGTATACATTATTGCCGAACCTTTCTTTTGTCATCGGAAGTTAAGTCGTAAAAATAAAAAAAAGAAATAAAGAAACACGAAATAAGTTACTTTTTTTTTGCCATGGGACCATTTGTATAGATTTATAGTCTCTTGATTATACTTCTAAACAATTTTTAATTTTTAATGAAATATTTACATTCTTATCAAAAAAAAAAAAAAAAAAAAAAAAAAAAAAGTTACATGTTAAATTAAAAATTAGAGGTGTTATGGACCAGATTAAATTTTAAATTGGGGGTGCTACTTTCACCGATTCCTATACTAGAAGTGACTAGATGACACATTTGATGATTCATTTTTTCAGAAGATGATTCCCATAAAATTGAGTCGACCAGTGGAATATAATAAAAGTGGGAACGAAGATAAAAAATGATAAACCTTGACGTCCTCTTTATCAAGTCTTTTCTTGTCACTAATAAAGAAAATTTAATTTTTGACTTGACAAGAGACCAAGAACATTTTCTTCATATGAGAACACACAAACAAACAAACAAACCATTTACCAAAAAAGCAAAGAAGTTATATAGAGTGCATAGATCTAACTTACCAAACATATAATGAATATACCAATTGTGAGACTTAAATCGCTAATCATTCGTTTCATCGGTAACATGGAAGCCTATATATCAATGTCTAACTATTAGTCTTTCCTACTTATGACTTACTATTGTGCTTATATGCAGAATTTGGAAGTTGATGTTGGTGTTTCTGGTTGATTATCGTAACAGGCCGCCTTTGCTTCACTACGAGCAGTCCCCGTGAAAATTAATCATGTCGCTGTGCCCTGCATTCTCCTCATCATTAGTGTTACTCAAAATATTATCAACAAAATGCATCAGTGGGCTTATGACTTGTTTAAGCAGATCCTCTTTATCAGTGCAAGTTGGATTCATGCTAAAATGTGATCATTAATAAAGTTCGTAGGACATGGAGCGACATAATCAGGATCAATTATACCTCGAGCATGAATGGTATTGATTCCTGGTCCTTTGAGTTCAGTCCCGTTGTCGCTCAACAATGAAATTCCAGCTGAAGTTATATGGAACGGGAAGGCTAAAGGAGGGGACATAGGAGATTTTGCCACCTTAATGATTCTCTGACCTGCAGAAAGCATAAAGCCAATCATATGAACGAACATTCTTGGTAGTTACGGAGACCTTGCATGAAATTGGTTAAATCTTGCCTGACTTGGCTTCAAGAACCAGCCGGATCGTTACAGCATGAGCCCAGTTAATCCCCAACGCAGCAACAAGGTGAGAATCATATGTCTTTGTGTGTTCTTGTAATAGTTTAGCTGTTGCCAAGGAAATATATGATTGTGGTGAATGAGAATTAACAAGGATCACAAAACAACAAAAAAGATACTTCAGTTTCTGTTTATTGTACCTTGGAAAGAATACTGACTAGTTTCATCGCGGTTTTGAGATCTAACTTGATTAGTCACTACTATAGGAATCCGTGAAAATTCAGCAAGCGATCTACAAGTGTCAGAGAATCAATGTCAATCATTCTACAGATGAAGAGCTGATGTGAAGATAAGTTACAAGCTTTGAGCTGACATGAGACTAACGTTCATACTTTAAGAAAGAAATATGCCAACCCAACTGAGGCTGTCTCTGAGCTCCTGGTTTGTTTTCACTGAAAATCAATCACTTGATCAAAAGAACAAAAAATGAAACAATATACCTTGTTTACTAAGGTCACCAAGGAAACAAGAATTCCAAGAAAATGATCAGTAGGAAACAGAAATTAGACTAACCCTGAAAGAAGAGCTGTCATACTATCAATCACTAGAAGCTTTACTTGGTTTTGAAGAATTGAATCCTTGAGTTCTTGTATACTGCCAATTAGAAAGAAGAAGAAAATTGAACTACCGCAGTATGATAATAGTTCTTAGCTGTACATTCAAAATTTCTCAACTCATAGACCGAATTTGATAAGTAATTCAATTGCCAGTAACTGAAGTTGAGAGCAAGCTCTTATTAGTTACCAAGTAAAACTGACAATGTTATAGTCATCCAATATGTCCTACAAGCCAACAATAACAAAACACTGAGTGAAATCTTACGGACCTTTCAGTAAAGTTAGCTAAAGATGTTGGCCGCAAAACAAGGATTCTTCCAGCCATCTGCACAGCAAATGGTTATGTAAGCAATCTGGAATATAAAAGACTTAACCAAAGACATAGACACAAAGAATAAACCATATAGCTGTTCCACACAAAACCTCTTGTGCCATTCCTTTAAGGTGAAACACTTCAGGGAAGCTTTTCAATCCCATCTCTATCACCCTGAAAGATACATTCTCTGAGTATTTGTACACAAAATTAAACCATGCTGGAAAACGAAAAATCAGTTTACCTTCTTGAACTAAACTTGGATTCCACATCTATGTATATCACACGACCATCTAATCCTCCGTAAGCTACTGGAAACGAGGCTGATAAGGCAAGCTTCATGCAAAACTGCATAGTAGAGAGAACCTTTTACCGTATGCAAACACACCAAAGGTAACAACTTTCAACTTAACTATACAACAACGCGATACTAATTCGACACTAGAATTACGAAATCTTCAATCTCCGAAGAAACTAACCTGTGATTTACCAATACCAGGTGGACCAACTAACTCAGTAAGAACACCAAACGGTATACCACCGCACAAAGTTTCATCTAACCCCTTCAAATGTGTAGGAAGATGACCTAATAAATGTTCGTTTTCGACCTTCTTCTCCAACAAAGATCTCGCCTTGTAAACATCAACATTAGATTAAAGATCACACAAACATATCCATCATATGTAACAACAAAAGAGAGCTTACTGATTGACATGGTGGAGAAGTAGCTTCACTAATCAATGTAATTGCTAATCTTATCTCTTTCATTCCAACATCTAATAGCTCCATTAGTTCAAACTCTGTCATTGATAATGCATCCTGATCATCACAACAGTTTCAATTTGATAATCATAAACCTAAGAATCTCTCATCGGAAAATAAAAAAAAGGATGGGTTGATTGAGTAAAACCTTGGCGGTGATGATGTTTCTTGCGGCGAAGATGTTTGAGATTTTGGTGTGAAGACCCATTTCTCCGATGAGTTTGTTTGACATTTTTGGTTTTTCGTCTCCGGCGCCGGGAAGATTCTTTAGACGGTGGAGAGATTAGAGAAGCTTTCTCTCTCTCCCGCCATTTTGAGAGTCCTTAATTCGCTTGCTAAATTGATTTGGGCCTGGTCCGTTTTGTATTATCCATGACCCGGACCAGATTCATGATTTTAGTTTTGGGCCTTTTGGGTTTTGGGCTTTTGGCTATTAAAATAAATAATTTTTTTAAATAAAAAAGAATACCAAATTCATCGATTTTTTTGTTTCTAGACATGATGAGGTTAACAGGTAATTAAATTTTTTTATATATATATATATGCTAAAATAATATTTAAAATTACAATATGATAGATTTTGTGTCCGGTGAAAATTTGAAATGGTAAATGGAATTTGTTTGAATAGTAACGATATAAACTCAAATATTTTACCACGTGTCAATAATTCAACTCGTAAATTTTCTTTTTGAGGCAAAGCTAAAAAATCGTCGGTTTGAGTGGTACTTAGAAGGAAAACTATATAAATGTTTTGATCTTTGGGCTGAAGAGATATACGGATCTAAATCCAAAACCTTTTAATCATTCAAAAAAATAAACTCAAATTCAAATATTTCTTGTATTTATGCACGCAATATTGAACAAGTTTTGGTCAGATAGAATGATCTCTATCTTAAAAGTTTTATATACAATGGAATAAACGTCGAGATCATTGTTGACAAAAAAAAAAAAAAAGCAAATAAACGTCGATACAAGCCAAAAGAAATAAAGAATTAAGTTGTGGATTTTGTTTCTATTACTATTTTTTAACTTATAAGAATATTCCCACCAAGTCTTTTTCAAAACATTGGATCCAGCTAAGCAGTGTAATATTTGCTAATTTAGTTTAAATTTGCTTTTGAGTACTTTATATTTGTTTTATGAGCTTTAACTTTTAAGATTTTCTCATTTGGTCAATGTAAAAGAAGGAGAGTGGAAAAAGTGGAGGAACCACCAATAACGTGCAGGATTAGTATTTCTGTATTTGATAAACCCAGGACATATTAATATCAGGATTAATCCACATAAAGTTGAATAGACAAAAAACTTAAAGATTTTAATAATGGTTGTTGAGTATATAAATAAATAAGATACTCTTTATAAAGGTTTTAGTCCAAACATCAAATTAAAAACGCGTGAAATTTAAAAACTAACTCAGGAGACAATGAAAGAGATAGTACAATATAATCAATCTAAGGGGATCATGACCATTGGATATAGGTGGGGAAGAGTTTGGAGAAGCTATAGTGATTAGTGAGTTTGTTTTCAGTAATAATGGAACTATTAAAGAACTAAGAGCTTGTTGGTCAGTGGTTTGTTTTACTAGGTTGAAGATTAGTCATATGGTTATAAGAGATCATCTACATAATCTTTATGGTTTCTTTTTGGCCATTGTGAACGTTTTAAGAATGTATTTCACTAATCGTTCTTCTAGGTACATAAAAATGTATACAGTTCAGGAAACTCATTAAGCTGTACAATCCAAAAATCTGAGCTAGTGATAAATGAAAGGACGGTCTAATTAATGATTATTGGAAGTCATGAAAGACTCATAATAAGCTTTTTTTTTTTTTTTTTTTTTGAACAACAATAAGCTTTTAATTTATGATGGGGTCATAACAATTCAAGAAGGACGGTGGATGAAGTCTTTTGGACATTTTTTTGGTCCACTTATCTTTTATTGATCTATTCGCTATATGAGAGTAATACTTACAACTACAATGAATTTCCTAGAACATTCATTCGATAACGTAGATAAAAATTCGGAATGGAGATAAAACAAATTTGGGATGTAAGAAAAGCTAAGAAAATTTAATTGGTCGCTTGTTTGGTCAAACTCAGTATATGAATTGAAATGCTTATTTTTGGCTTTCTTTAAAAAAAAAATCTATAAAAAATTTGATGCTGAGAAAATGATAAATCTGGATGAAAATTACACATAGCTAATACAACCAATTTATGCTGAGAGAAGTTTGCTCTTACGTGGTAAACTTTTCAAACAATGAAATAATACACAAAAACAAACTAATGAAAATTAATATCAGAAAATATAATTACATAAACATAGTTAAGTGACTATTACAATCAAAGTTTTATTTTCTAAAAAAAACAGACGCAGCCACATGATACAAGATACATGCATTTTAAATAGTAAAACGTGTTGAAATCCAATTACGAATTACTCATATAAAATTTTTCCCTAAACTAATTACGAAATACTACCTTTTTCCCGATAGTAAGAGAAAACAAAAGAAATGTTTTCCTCCAGCAAAGTCAACTGCCGAACTTGCTCAAGACTTTCCTTTCTTCATCTTATCTAGAAACTAACTAAACTAAATTGTGAAAAAAAAACAAAAGCTAAACTAAAATAAGGTCACATTATCTGTAAAAACACTTAATATTGTTACTAAATTTTATTTGGTGATGCAATTTTCATAACATTGAAGTGAAGACTTAAGATCATCTTAGATCTTAAATATTTCAAACGTTATCCTCCCTTATACTAATTTGTTAAAGTTCATGAGTTTCTAATTGGAATAGTCTATATATACTATATAATGCACCAACTCTATCGTTAATTCATGAAAAATTCAATTAACATCTTGTTTGAAGATGAAGACTTTCTTTTGTTTCCATTAGAGTTTGGCAATGGATTTAAAATAAAATGATTCCTTTTTGTTTTGTTTCATAACTTTCATTTATCACTCACCTTCTACTTCAACTTGTTTGTGACTTTTAGGTGCCTGACCCAAAGTATTCACACACACACACACGTATTCATAACCTTCTTAAAGCATTCTTGAATATTCATGACAAAAGTACTAGGTATTATACAATATTAATGAAATATAATATGAGACACTCGAAACCATTGACCCACCTAAACACCGAACCTTACCACATTTCTGAGCAATTTTTCAACAGAAGACCAATTCCTAATCATGTTTAACAATTAATTAATTTGGATTTTGGAGATATCTTCACTCTTTCTTTGCCTATAAATTAGACTCTATCTCTCTTCTTATCCTTCTACTTTCTTTTTCCTCTTCTGAGCAAAAAAGTTTTACTAATCCTTTTTTTTATAGAAAATTTGTGTTTTGCTTTGACAAGAAGCAAGACTAGCCTTATCTGTACCTTTCTTTCTGAATTAAAGAACCCTTTAAAATTCATATAATTTTCTTAATTCTCATTTTATATGTAGATTTGATTCTTACACACTGATCAATTTATGTTTTTACAATAAAGTTTTCATTATATTTCAGTTTATTTGTAGATTTGCTTCTTACACACACTCATGTTTTTTCTTTGCAGAGAAACTTGACATTTATGGAGTCTCTGACGACCAAATCCTCCACCGCGAAGAGCGTTGAGCTACCGCCTCGCCGTGGAAAGGTGAAGCGAGAGATCTTTGGTTTCTTAGCCAATTCCATCGTTTCCGTGGTGAAAGCCGGTGGATCGTTTGGGAGGAACTCCGGAGGTGGTGGTGGTGGCTCTTCTTCCTCCACCACCACTCCTCCAGGGAGTGGCTACACCTCCGAACAAAACAACGAATCCACTTAAACAACAAACAGACATGAAGACATAATTACGAAAGTGCCACCACCATGGCACTCTTGAGAGAAAGCTGAGTGGTTCTGTTCGTTTTAGAAAACAGAACGCTACTTTTTTCTCCAAGTCCGGTTCGGTTTTATGGTGGTTTGTTTTCTTATGTGTGGTACAACCCGGTTTAACTTCGGTTTTTTGTAGGTTAAACTGGGAATACGCAATGGTGTGATTAATTTGCTTTTGATTATGTTGTAAACAAAATTATCTCCCTAATCTGTTGTTTCTACGTGTTTTTAAAGTGGAGTAATGATGTTCTCTGGGAGATATTTTGTTTTGGTTTGGGTTTGGGTTTGGTTTGGATTTGGAATATGTAATTTGTATGCTTTAAGTGTCTGTTTGTATCTTAAATGCAATGTATAATTAAGTGTGTTTTATTCGCTTCTTTCTCTTCTTTTCTTGGGGAATTTAAAGAAGCTTTCAAAAAAAAGTTGTAAGTATTAAAATTAAAATCATTAATGTTATTACTTATATATTTTTGAAGATTTGCTAAATGGAAAGACTGATAATTTAATAAAAAGATACAGACTAACAATTTAGAATGAAATTTATCTTAATGTACATTTGTAGCTTTATTCATTTGCTGTATTTATTTAATTTGATTGTTGGGGCATAGTTAATAAATAAGTTTGGTGAAAAGTGCAATGGCCAAGCCAGCCACCTTAGCTTTTGCCTTTTTCGAATGTTTTCTATTATTATTTTTCTCAATATTTAACGGAAAAAAATCCTAAGACATAGTATTTCAAATACAAGTCACATTTCCGGAAAATAGATCACTACTAGTCAAACTCTTAGGATCTTAAAATCAATTATTTGGATTCTTTTCAAATTTTATCTTCAGTGATATATATATATATATATATATATATATATATATATGATTGTTTAGCTAATTATATCAGAAGTGCATCAAAATATGTTATTGAAAATAAAGTAACTTCGAGGCAACATAATAAGTAGTTATGTTGGTTGGTTAATTGGTACGAGGATGAGACTCTTTAAGAGGGGAAGACAAACCTCTTGCATAAAAGTTATTATCATTGATATATAAAACAACATTTCAATTAAAAAATGTTATTTCTATAAATATTATCAGTCGTATATGATTTCTTATGTAGCTATTCATGATATTCAAAAGTTCAAAACCGTAAAGAAAAGATCCTATACTATTATTTGGGGAGTACACTTTATAAGATACCCTTAACTAACCTTCCCTTTTGTAAGAATTTACTTAAGAATGCCATTACAAAAATCTTCTTTTAGAACAAATTTCATTCAATTTATTAAGGATAAACAAGTAAAATACTAATTTATGTCATTTAATTAATTTAATTAAATTATAAAACGAAAATCTGTTATTTTTTTTTTAAATGACCAATCAAAATGAACATATAAGATTTGATATCTAACTTACCATATTAATTTGTTATTAATCATTAAACTTCACCTCTCATCTTTATATGCTTATATTAATATGAAACAAATAAATCATCATATCATCTACATAATAATAAAAAAAAAAATTTTATTCTGCATATGCCAAGATTTGAATTTTTTAAAACGCATATAAATTGTTCAATCTATAAAGGAAACAATTAAACGGGTCAAAAATTCAGACTTGAGTAATATATTTTTTTTACACAAAAATAAAGTCAACAAAAATTCCGACTGAGCAACGGGTCAGAATTTGAATATTTATATTCGATTTCATACATTTATTTTTTCGAAATGTATAATTTTATATACTACAATAAAAATTTAAATATTTTAATTTGCAACATTTAAAATAAGTTTTACTTGATATTTTTAGAGAATATCATCAATACTTAATAGTTAAAAAAGTTAAAAATTATAAATACTCTAATTTGATTATTTTTAAAAATATTTATAATAGGTAGCGGGTTAAATATAATATATTATATGATGAAATGAGTTTTGATCCTTATAACTATTTGAATAGTTATATTTAATTTCATATAATTTGTTTTTGAAATTCATAATTTTATAAACTACAAAAAAAATTTAAAGATTTTAATTTGGAATATTTAAAAATAGTGTAGAACATTTAAATATGGTTTGACACTTCTAAATATTTGAAAATTTGATTCCGCAAGCAATTTTAGAATTAACGAATAATAGATTGTGCACGCAATATTTTAAAATAAAATATTGAGATTCTAAAATAAAAATATAGACTCCACGCACGGGTTGATTTTGGTATTATTATATACTAAATATATGTTTATAACATATTCGATTATGCGAATAATTGGTAAATTCCATAATTATAAATCTCAAACAAATTCTGTAATTAGATTAGCTCAAACAAATCTCTATTTCAACAACCAAAGAATTATAAATTGAAAAATAATTTTCTAAATTAATTCAAAATAATAGCTAATTTTCTTAATTAATTCAAAATAATCTATATTTTATATGCGATTCATTTATGATATTTTAATTTTGATCAAACTGAAATATATGCAATCCTATTTTGTGGTTGTTAACATAAATTAACTCATTGTTCAAAAATATTACTTTTTAAAAAATAAAATTATTTTCCGTTTTCATATCTTAAAAAAAAAATTATCCATAATTGACTATTATAGAAAAAATTCTATATTTATTCTAATATTGTATATAGGGACTGACAAAAAAATTAATATTTTTTCACTTACTATTAAAATATATTAAAACTTAGTTCTAATATATATATTATATAAATTTTGTAATAAATAAAATTCAACCCGTACTTTAGTACGGGTGATGATCTAGTTATATCGTAACTAAGTATCTGACATAGTGTAGCTCATTAGCTCCTAAGCATGCGAGTTCGGTTAATCGAACCGAAACAAGCCGGCTTTTTCAGTTATCGGTCAACCAAAGTAGTTTTAGAGGGTTAAATTAATCGAAAAATTTTTGGTTTGGTTCTCGGTTAATTTTGTTTTGAGTTTAAGAATTACCCGAATTTTGATTTTTTAAGTTCAGTTAATCAGTTAAATATGGGTATTTTGGTTAAATCTGGGTAATTTGGTTTGGTTAAATTCAGGTATTGATAGAAACCAATCATATTTTGTTATAAACTGGTCTAATTTTGGTATAATCCAGCTATTAAAAAAAAACAGTTATCTAAGAAACCGATCGGTTCGACACGAATCGAACCAAAATTCTCGGGTAGCCGAATCCAAATAAAAAGTATGTCGATCTGTTCAGCGTTTTGCAACTAAAATCAAAACCTTAAAATATCACGAAAACACAACTCTTTCATAAGAAAACAAGAAAAATTTCCATAGAAATCTAATTTCACCTCTTCATCAAGATCATCTTTGTCGTTATCGTCTCCAAAAGGATAGTCATAGTAAAACTCTGGTGAGTTACCGCCCTAGATCTTGCATTTGAGATTGTACTTCCTATATGCGAGTTCTTCGTTCACGGCTCCCAAAAGTTCATCAAGAATCGCTTCATAAACATTGCTGAGTCTATCGTAAAATTCATCATATCTCCTAAAATTTCTTCGGAGAGATCGTCCTTTCTAAGCGATGACTTTTTCTTCTTTGTACATTGTTAGCGCGAAAAATATGCTATCATACATATTACATAGCGATATCATAAATGTTATGACATTGACAGTTATGGTAGGTGTCATCCATACGATAGCATTATTTTGGTATGCTACGATGAGTTCAGGCTATAATATTTCAACGTTTTTATTTGTTTTTATATAGCACTTCCATTTTTGTTAGTATAGGTCATTCTACAATAACAATTCTATATTACATTAATATATAATTGTGTAGTCTTATGTTTAGTGCTATAATATAAGCAGATACAACAGTTTTTGATAATTGTTATACACGGTTTATATATATATATATATATATATATAATACACTCTTTTAAAAAAAATATTTGTCGATATGATATAAGAATAAAACTGTTTTTTTTTTTGCTATTATGTGTTTTCAGTGAGTTATCTATTGATATACTTCACCATGTATTGCATAGTATAAACAAGAACATATAGAAATTAAAATCATTTCACATAAATCTGATTCCAATCTAACATACACAACAAAAGTCTACAAAATCATTCATCATACATAACACAAGTCTGAATCCAAAATACATAACACAAGTCATAAATTGATTATCTTAGTCTTAAACTTAATTAAAACTAGCTAACATGGACCAAAGTTTCTTCATTCCCCTGCAACGAGCAACAATGTCTTTACATCAGATTTATGATATCAGTAGCAGATGTAAAACCAAAGCACAAGCATCACACTAATTACATACCTCAATTTCTCTAACTCAAAAGACAACCAACTTCTCCTTCAGGTTTTGAGAAATTTTTTGACCACTTAATATTCTTCCCATTCTCTCTTGTTCAGCTTTTCCATCCGACCATGCATGACTTCTTTTCCCTATAATTATGTGTTGGTGGCAGACCATTTCTATGGCACATATAAACATGTTTTCTACTGAACTTCAACCACATACTGTATGTATTTTTTCCACATAAAGAACAATTCATTTTACCATTTACTTTGCAGCCACCAAGATTTCCATACGCAGAAAAATCACTAATCGTCCAAAACATCATTGCCTTAAGAGTAAAAGTTGATTTACTAAAGACGTCATATGTTAACTCCCTATTGTTCTACGTATGGCTTAGATTCTCTATGAGATCAACACTATTAATATCCGGCTTTTATGGACCATGAATTAATAATGTAAGCATGATGTTCTCCTTCTTTATGCATAAATCAGGTGATACATTGTAGTTTACTAAAAAAACAAGCCAACAATTATACATGGTATTCTTCATGCTGAATAGATTAATTCTATCTGTGGAAAGTTCAAGCTTCGGTTTCTTTTCTTCAGCTGCAAATGAAGAGGATTTGTCATTCATCTGATCTCATGTGACTGAATCTATTGGGTGACGAAGTTTTCCATTGTTGCTCTTATTACTAAAATGCCACCTTAAATCCTTAGCAATTTTCTCATACCTAAACATTCTCTTTAGTCGTGGGTTTATCAGAAAGTATCGTAATACCTTTCTTTACTTCACTAGCATGCATGTTAGTTTTCTATCTTGAAGCTTTTCATTTAGGACAGTTTTCGAGCTTCTTGTACTTCTTTCTAAATAGGCAGCAATCATTGACACATGCATGAATCTTTTGGTAACCCATATAAAAGGATTTTTTTAAAAAATTCACCTCGTATAGTGATGCGTGTAGCACATTATCCTCTAGTTACATCTCTGAAATATCTGTAGCATATCATTGAAGCTCTCGTCAGACCAACCATTTTGTGTCATAAGTCTGAACAGTGATACAATTTCCGACATCTTGCTATGGTTTACACAACTTGGATATAATGGTGTTTCAGCATCTGCAAGATTTGCAAGGAACTCATCTTCTTTCTTGTTCTCACCCTTTGCAATCTCACACAAGTCATCCTTAGGAACAAATTCTTCATCCAAATATTCAGCAGCTTGATATAACCCAAAAATCTCATCATTCCACTGATTTTGATTGCTTTCATCTTCAATCACTGAATTCAATTTTTCATGATGATACCAATCATACCGCATCTTATAAGCCTCATCCATTCCTCTTGTTACTAGATGATCAACTACAACATTGCCTGAGTGACGATCTATATTACGATAATCAACGCAAGAATATATAATCATATCAACATCTCCCATAGATGCAACCATAACCCGTACAAAATTTGTAACCCTATCTCATAAGCAGTATTTCATAAGCACAATCAGCTCTTCATTGCAGAGTTAAAGGAAAAAAAGAAAGAACCAAGTAAAGTCTCTAAACGCCTAACCTGTATAATTAAATTTCTTACATGCAAAGGTGCACCCAAGCCTTGTCTACCATTATATGTTCCAACCGTAATTTAAACCCTCTATATCAGATTTAATGAAAGCATCTCGCCACATCACAAAATCACTTAATATTCAGATCAATTAACAAATAACTCAAACTCAGAAAATAACTCAATCTAAAAAATCTCTATAATTCAATCTTATATCAGCTCAATACACTATGTCAAATACATATCACCATATTTAAAATCAATAAAACTGAAAACACAAAACCAAAAAGACAACACCCATAGTAATGTACTAGACAAAGAAAACATAACAAGAACCAAAGATCAGCTTCAAATTTCCATTATTTTACTCACCAACACTTGCAAAACAAAATTACAAAATGAGTATAAGGTTATGCAAGAATGTGAAGCAATGAAAGTTATATATCTAGTCTGATGTGTTTGACAAAACAAACTAATTGAATAGATCTAAAGATTCAGAGAACAGATGAAGCTAAAATACTAAAAATTCAAAACTTCCTAAACCAACCTTGTTCATTATTATCTGACAATAATAGAAGCAGTAATGTCAACCAATTTGTATGTATTTGACAACACAAAAAATATGAATATATTAAATGCATCCCAAATTTCAGAGAACATATCCAAAAAATCTCAATTCTTGTAAGCAAAATTGTTCATTCTATTTATCTAGCTACGCCTAAATCAAACCACACAAATATTAATGTGAACAAATTGTTGTAAATTCGCAAAGAACACGGACATGCAAAAGGAAAAAAAGCTTTGAAGTATCGAATCAGATAAAATCCATAAATCCAAACTTTATAAAACTATAATCATACAGAATTATTGTCGAGATTCACGACAATTAGAAGGAAACAAATCATAGTAAAAAAATAATCAATTGATTAAGAGAGATATACCTTCGATTTGAGCTTAATGCCGACAGAAAGATATGCGGAATTAGGGTCGGCGACATGTTCAGTATCGCGGCTATCTGCAATGACGGCGGCAACGAGTTTAATCGGTGGCTGCGAAAAATCGATTTGTTGGTCAGAAAGAGTTAGTATGAGAGATGGTTAAGTTTTAAGATTTTTCGAGAAAGAGGTAAAAATGAATCCGTAGGCAAAAAATCTAATTTTTGGCTAAGTGTTTGCCGGAATAAATAATTTTAATTTCTCGTAAAATTCTGTCTTAAAGTTAATAAAATACTACTATTATATAATAACCAAAATTACAACTAATCTTCGATAGCAGTTCAATAAGCCGTGGTACTATATTGTACTATTAATGTGGACATTTTTTGAAGTGGTAGAGACGACGACGCGTGACAAAAGAGCGAAGGCGCAAGACAAGAGAGCGAAAGCCGAGATAACTATATCCAAACTGAAAACCAAAAATATCGGTTTGGGTCAAAAATCAAAATCGTAGGACTGATAGATCCAATCCAGATGAAATTCTAGGACCGGACGTAAATCCCATTGGGCTAACTTTTTTTTTGTGCAACTTTTGTAAGAAACAAACATCATATGATCCAATGTGTTCCTCGTTGTGATTTTCTTTTTGTGCAATCCTGACAGCATAATTCTTTTCCCGAAGGATAACTGAAACAAACCAAATAAAGGAATACAAAAGTTAGGATGATCTTGCCGAAGTCAGAAGCAATATAAAAATTCTTGAATTAGATAGCTTCACACTCACGTCATTATATTTTGTAACCTTATATAAATCGTTAACCTCGTAATGTTACAATCCATGCACAATTAAATAAATTCATAGAAGCAACGGTGTTAGTACCTTCAATCCAGTTCTCGTTATTACTTATACACATGGCCGAGGTTCTCGTTGTTGTCATCTTCTCGTTTTCAACGTAGTATCAGTTCTGATCGGGAAAACGGCCTTTTTCGACCTCAACTATTTGCTGGCGGGTTTTTCCAACCCAAACTATGACCCCCAGTCGATTTCAACCCAAACTCAAAAATAATTCAAAATCAAAACCTGAACTAATGCAAATGAGCCGATTTCAACATGACGCGAGACAATGTTAGTTCGGAAGTTAACGGTTCTCAAGGTTATTTGATTTTATTTTCAGAGTTTGTTGAATGCTGTAGAGAAAGAATTACCCAAGGTTGAGTAACCGTTAACTTCCGCACTAACACCGTTTCGCGTCGTGTTGAAATCAGCTCATTTGCATTAGTTCAGGTTTTAATTTTGAATTATTTTTGGGTTTGGGTTGAAATCGATTAGGGGTCATAGTTTGGGTTGGAAAAACCCGCCAACAAATAATTGAGGTTGAAAAAGGCCGTTTTCCCCAGTTCTGATCATATGTAATTCAAATCTTTCACCTTTATTTCTTTAATTTAAACAAGAAAAATAAATATCTCAACATTAAAAAAGTGTATATATAGTTATTATTTAGTATAAATATTATTTAGATAGACTGCTATAATATGTATTTTAGAGCTATTTTTCTTGATTATCTACTTAACATTTTTGAAGTACAAATTTGCTCAAATCCAATCGGGTCGGGTTTTTAGTGAGATTTTTACCCGGATTTTTTTTTGACCCGACTCATTAGCCAATCAAAGCTCTCGAATCCTTTTAAATAAGACTTTCCAAAAAAAAATCAAGTAATTCGACTATTAATTTTGACCCGGAAAGACTTTCCAAAACAAATCCAAACAAAATTAAATGATTGATTTAGTAGTTATAACAAACATATATTTTCGGTGTAAATCGTTTCCTATTTAGGTGCTAATGTGTTTAGTGCAAATTCTATTTTTTTCCTAAAAAAACATGTGATTTATGATATAAAGATTACACGATAAATGCAAATCCTATCAAATCGTTAATTTTGGTATCTAATTAAAAGCATATTCTCTCTACATATTCGATCAAATTAGATTTCCTAAACAAAATTATCTACAATCTTCCATCATATTCAATCGAATCTATATTGTTACTTCACGAAATTGTAATCTTCCCTTAAACGTTTGTTACATTCATTGTGATTAACCTAAAAATCCATTTTTAGTTTCCCGTATCTTAGATATTTACTTGCTCCCAAAGAATTTTCTCAAATCGACTTTGACCAACCCTAGACATCTAAGTTCTCTATAAATATCGCTCTTCAGTCAATCTTCTACATCATCAAGCAATTACCTCATTTCTTAATAAACTCCTTCATTCATCAAATCTAGCAATGGCGGCTTCCTTTGTATTTCTCAGAGATGTGAAACCCTACAAGATAACATGGCAAGTGAGGGTCCTTCATACCTGAAAATCATACACAAGAAGATTTGTTGAGACGTTGGACATGGTGTTGGCTGATATGCAAGTAAGATGCCAAAATTGAGTCTATAGTATGATTATTCTTTTTACGACATTATTTACAAATGCTCACAAATTTTTTTTTACAGAGTAAAAGATTCTTGCTTCAGTGAGAAAGAAATATGTTAATCTCTTTGAAAAGCTGATAATCCGAGGATAATAGAAAACCATTGAAAACTTTGGATGAAGTTATGCAAGTGGAGAACATTTCTACCAATCAATCATCCCAAGATAGGATTCATCAATCTTTTTCTGTCTGGTTCACTCTTTTTCATTGCTATGTTGTTATTCTTATCTTTCTTTTTATCTCATGCCTAAATATTATATTAGTACTTGGATTCATATTTTACATTATGTAAACATTAAAGTGATAATATTTATGTCAAACAAAGCCAAATGAAGAAAACTACCATTTAGATTGTTTAGCAGTATTTGAGCTTATGCTTACAATTCTCACATGACCTTACAGCATCTTTACTATACTAATCACGAAACTAAAGAATCTACGAGATAACTATACTCTTGAATGTATAAGTCAAAACTTCCAACGAGTACTAAGTAAGTCTTTAACTTATACATTGAATTGAAATCAAAAATCATCAACCTAAGAGACCATAAACTAAAACAAAATTCACTATATTTGAACCATTTAACAATATTTCGTCTCATTCTTACAATTTTCACATGCCCTTAAATTGCAGCATCATTACTTGAGTCTAATTACCAAATTAAGAGTCTAAGAGATCATAAACACACAAATAAACTATTCAAAATTCAATTCTAGAAACATAAATTTCTATATATTCAGAGAAACTAAATTACCTATGCTGGAGTGTCTTTAAGAACTGAATCGAAGTTGGTTGTGTTCAATTCAACAACTTTGTCTTTTTTTTTATCAAGGGCGAGCCCGAGGAAGAAGACACGGACGATTACAAGGCAGATGCTTAAAACACATCAAATCGAATTGAATCTCCATGTTGAAGACGAACCCTCTTCTGAGATTTCAAAGCTTATCTTCTTTTTTTCTCAAGAGAGAGAGAGAGAGAGGAAGAGAAGATCTACATAAAGCTGTCATCCTTTGAACTCCGACACGACATCGCACACACACTCTTTGAACTCCGTTCGTGTACATAATGGGTTTTGTTCACCATTTCATTTAAAGGCCTTATGGGCTATCTACACTACACTAATGTATTTAAGCTTAACCAAAATTTTAAAATGGCCCTTCTTAACTAAAGAAATTGAGTTTGGGTTTGTTCAATTGTAATGCATTGATTCATACTTTCATAGTAATGGGTTCTCGGGCAGGGGAATAAGACATTCAATTAGAAGGAATTTCTATTGTGAATATTTAAATATATTAAAAAAATTAAAATAATAATGGACGAGTTACATTGCGAGAAGAGTTTCAATCGCCATTAATAAATATTTATAAAAATAAGAAAAAAAAACTCCACGTTACAATACGGGTTAAATCCTCATTTTATTTTTTTACGAACATCATTAATATTAGAATTTTAGATATGTCGAAGCAGAATGATTTTGTGAACATCATGCGAAATAAACATTAACTATATTGACGGTTGAAGATGAATTTTGTTATTTTTGAAAGGAGAACCATATATTTATGTTTAAATTAGGTAAATAGGTTTCAGATAATTAGCTCAAATTTGTTATATTAGCACTATATCATCATATTTGATCCAATGTACACCGCGGATTAATTATATTTTTTTTAATTAAATATTTAAATTTTATAAAACTTTGAAAGTATTTATAATATTCAAATTCTATAAATTTTTATAATATTAATAATATAGATGAACTCTATAAAAATTAACCATTTGAAAGCAAAATTTAAAATTGACTCGAAGTATAGATCTTTTACAAAAAAAGTATTATTGAAAATAAAAATAACAAAATGATGTTTATTTTCACATGACGGGACTATATGGTGAGACGGGTTTGGATTGATATTAATATGGGACGGTATACCACGGGTGAAATCCTAGAATTAACAATCAAAATACAATTATAAAATCTTAAACACTTAACAAAACAAATACAACCTAAAATTTAATTTTTTTAGTTACAAAAAATCGATCCGCGGTGTATAACAAAAAATATTACACGTAACAAATTCATCAATTTATAAAAACAAAACTAAATAAAAAAATTAACCCGCGGTGTACCGCGGGTCATATCCTAGTAAAATTTTATTTCATAGAGCAAACAATTGTGTTAGTTATCTCTAGTGTTTTACAAAATAATATTTTAAACTTTATTTACGATCCATATTTTACTAAGAAAATATATTATTAAACGTCTCATTTTTTATTCGTGTTAGCTTAGTCCTCAGAATCTATAGGGATAGTCCTGAAGCGAGAGTGTATAAAAGACAACGAGGTATGTATCCAATATTGATGATGCATTTAGCAGGTTCATGTGTGTTAAAAAAAATCTAGAAAATAATATATTTTAATCCCTAATAATTTCAGCTAAAAAAATAAAATAAAATTTAGGATGATAAACGTAAACTAAAAGAGAAATAATTACAATATAGAAATCTGATATTTCCTAATTATCTATCAAAATACTATAGCTGAACATCATAAATAGTTTTACTATATGTTATTTTTCTTTACTATATCTATGGTTTGTTAAACTATTACATATAAATATGTGTGTGTATATATATAGGAAATTGTTTTTACTTAATTATTGATGTGTTTTAAAGATTTTGTTATTATTTTCTCGTCTTCTACTAATTAGTATCAGTTCTGACCATCTGTAATTCACATCTCTTACCTTTATTTCTTTTTTTTAAAACAATAAAAACTAAATATAGTATCTAAACAATTATATATATATATATATATATATATATATTATTTGGTATATGGGTACAATATGTATTTTAATGCTATTTTCTTGATTGAAAAATTACATCTCATTGAGTAAAAAAGTAGTGTTAATTATCACAAATATTTTACAAAATAATATTTTAAACTATATTTATGATGCATATTTTATCCAAAAATAATTAAACATTTCATTTTTTATTCACCTTAGCCCCCCAAATCTCCAGGCACTGCCCTCAAAGACAACAAGGTATAAATACTATTTGGTATATTGGTACAATATGTGTATATTAGCGTTATTTTTCTTGATTATAAATATATATTTCATAGAGAAAAAATAGTGTTAATTACCCTCTAATAATTAACAAAATAAAACTTTTAACTTTATTTACGGTTCATACTTTATCGGAAAAATGGGTAAAAAAACCCTCACCTTTCTTAAAAACATAGAAAAAACCCTCAACTTTTTTTGTGGGTTTTTAAACCCCCACCTTTTCATAAATGGTAAAATAAACCCTAGTATTAATAATCTTAATTTAAATTAAAAAAAAACGATATACTAAAACATAAATAAATATAAACAATTTGATTTATTGTTTCTTCTAAAATTCTAGCTTACAATATTTTTCTAAACTGAAAATATGAAAGTCATGATGTAAAAAATTTAATTAGTAAAGTTTTATTCGGTGTGTTACAAAAATTCATCAAGGTGAAACCAAACAGATTTTGTTACGAATTGAGGGTTTATCACGATTTTGTTTGGTTTCACCTTGATGAATTTTTGTAACACACCGAATAATGTTCAAACATAATGAGGTATGTATTCAATATTGATAACGCATATAGCAGATTCAATTGTACATCACACAAAGTTTTACTATATGTTATTTCTCTTTTAGTTATATCTATTGTTTGTAAAACTATTACATTTATTAAATTTTATCCAGAAAAACTAATTGTATTTGTTTTTTTATTGGCCTTATTAGCCCTCCACATCCCTAAGTACAGTTTTGGGCGAGATGTTCAAAAACAACGAGGTATGTATCCAATATTGACAATGCATTTAGTAGAAAAATATAGTTTATCAATTGTTTGTTATACTATTACGTTTAGTTATATATATATACATATATATTATTGACAATGCATTTAGGAGAAGGAACATATTTTTTCGAATCTAGAACGAGGAACAATGTTAGCAAGACCTATGGGCGAAGGATATATTCAATATCTACGGCTTTCTAAAGACACGACTCAACCGGCCGATTCTAAGATTCCGGGTCTTTGGTCTTCTTCGGTTAAACCCGAGTTTTGTTGCATCTATAGAGTGCCAGACCGGTTACGCAAAGTGAACCCCGAGGCTTACACTCCTCAAATGCTGCTAATCGGTCCTCTTCACCATTCCAAGAAAGTTGAAGCCTTCAAGCGCTATAAAACCGAGTTAAGGTAACAATTAACAACATAGTATAGAAAGATAGTATTTTAACTAGTATTAATTTTATTTGAAACATTTAGATAATACGTATGGATTATTCCAGATATTTGAACTATCTCAACATGGAGCTTCACAAGAAGAAGTGCCTTGATAGTATTGCAAATATATTTGGGGATCAAACTATTGAAGAGTTCAAGAAAATCATCATAAGAGATGAGAGATACATAAGAGAAAGCTACGCCGAGTCAACGATTTGGATCAATACTAAAGATTTCGTAGAAATGATCCTCCACGACTCGGTGTTCATACTATTGTTCTTCATTCAAACCGGAAGTACTTTAAACTTCAGCAAGAAAGAAGATATTCTTTTAAACCAGAGTCGTCTCATAAACGCTACCGCCATTTTAGAAGATCTAATCTTGCTCGAGAACCAACTTCCTTACGCCCTTTTAGAGAAACTCTTTGAACCTTTTTTCTCAAATCTTGATACTAAGGAAACGTTTCGTGACATTACCCTTCGAGCTTTTGGCTTCGAGGGAAAGATCAAAAAAGAAGTGAGATTCAAACATTTTACAGATTTGTTTCGGTGTGTCCGTGTCAGCACACTTTCTTTGACAGAAGAACAAATTAGTATAGCAAAGAATGAGCCACCGAAGAGTAGAAAGATTATGTACAACGCAGACAAACTAGACAGTGCAGGAGTGAATTTTGTGAATGTGGATGAAGAAAATGATTTATCGTTGGTGATTACTTTCAAAGACGGAATCTTGAAAATGCCTTGTTTCACAGTGGAAGACAACACCGAGAGGGTTGTGAGGAATTTAATGGCACTCGAGCAATGCCATTACCCACGAACTACTTATGTTTGTGACTACATCTCCTTCTTGGATTTCCTCATTAATACCGACCAAGACGTTGACTTGCTCGTCAAGAAAGGTAAAAGCAATTTACAAAAACATAATTTAAAATATTATTGAAAACAGTATAAGTTTTATATTTTGGTTTCATTTTGTCCTGATTAAAAACAAAAGAAAACCCAGGTTTCAATTTTTCGGTTTCCATCGACGGCTATTAGATTTCAAACGGGATATTTTTTTTTGTCGTCTTATATTGTAGTTAGTTGAATATCATCATAGTAAGATTATATTAAATATCTCGAATATAATCAGATATTTATAATAACGATTTTGTTTACTAAACAAGTTGGACATTCATATTATAAATTACTAAACTGGTGTTTTATTTTATTTTTTCAATTCTAAGATTTGTAACACATTTTACGTTGAAAGGAATTGTAAAGAACTGGTTAGGACTTAGGACATCAAGGATCGGTGACAGAAATGGTGAACAAGCTGTGTTTAGGGCTCGTGGATTTCGGCTCTCACTATTGTGATATAGTTGAAAATCTCAACAAACACTACGACAATCGCCTCAACAGATCGGTTGGAACTCTCCGGCGAGTTTATTTCAAAGATCTGTGGACCGGTACTGCCACCATCGCCGCCGTTGTTCTCCTCGTGTTGACTTTGATTCAGACTGTGGCTTCCATTCTCCAAGTTATGATGCAGAACGACAGTAAGTCTCCGTCGCCTCCGGCTCCGTCCCGGGGACTGTAGACTGTTTCTTGTTATACACGAAACAAAACTTTATTTGTCTTTTTATTTTCCACACAAAATCTTGTTTTTCTCTTTAAATCGACATTCCACAAATAATGCTTCTTTTTCATGTTGTTGGTAAGGGTAACATCATCCATTCATTTTCATTATGTATCTTCAAGTTAATAACAACGTATTGCTTGCGTTCAAAAAATAAAATTTGTTTTTCTCTTTATCTTACTCAATTTTCAGAGTGAATTTGGAAGGGTAAAACATAACAAATAAAAGTTATGTATGTACTAATTAATCTTTGAGTTGTAACTTATAATCAAAAGTTTTATATTTTGTAATCAGTATTGAAAAATTTCGTTTTAAAAATTCATTTTCAGGAGAATTAGCTAAAAAGAATACTTTCTACTATCTTTGTGCGTGAATCTAAATTTTTATATTTTTATGATTGTATAGTTCCCTAGTTTGAGTGTTTAATTTGTTCCCCTTAGCCTTTGGGGCTTTTGCTTTCCCTTGTTTAACGAATCTTTTAGACGAAAAAATAAAATAAAAGAATGTGCTTCGGGAGGAAGTCGAACCAGTGAAAATACATTTAATAAGAAGTCTAGCCACAAGTAAAGCTTATCAGAAAGGTGGGCTTTATTGAAAGTTCACAAAACCGGTGTTTACATTATACTATGAAATCAAAATATTGGTGGCCCAAAGTCAGGGGATCTATCACTTTTTAAAGCACTAGCTGAAACTTAAAGAACAAATGGTCCAAAAATCAGAAACTTTTTTTTTTCTTTTTTGTAACATGGTAAGTATTTATACCATTTTTAAATTTGCGATAGCGATTACAGAAGATACTAAGAAGACAGAAAAACCAAAAACTATAACCTAAAACTACGATTACAGCAGAAACACGACAAGGAAAACACAAGGGAAAAACATCCAGCAGAGGCTCGAAAAAGAAACACTGATTCCAAACCGCGAAGCTTGGATATTTGTGTGAATGCCTCAGCTCCAAAGAACTCGGATCTTCATCGTCGTTGCCACGAGCAAACCCTATCCAAAACAGTCCTCAAACCTCAGAACAAAAGAGCGCTTACAGCTTAAAACTTTTATTTGGTAAGCCCCATACGGTTGTTTAGCCGTACCATAGAGCAATAAGAGTCTTGCAAGATGGATTATGCTATTTATGTGACTTCATAGAAAAATAACGAACGACACTTTTTTAATGTCCTTTGGAAATTCATACATGAGCGTTCTCTTCAATTCCATTAGCTCCGAGAGTTTTCTCATACTAGTCTTTAAAAAAAAATGTTCTAGGAAAAACCTTCCTCAACCGTTTTGGCTTTCCATGACGTAAATCAATTCTCGTAGATGTCGTAGTTTATCCAAAAAGCGTGAAATGAATAACTTTTCCAAAATTTGGATATATAACCAACCTTAGAGCATAAGAGTCTTGTAAAATGGATTATGCATGAAACATCGCCTCATAGAAAAATAACAAATCACACCAGTTTTTACATCCATCGGTTCTTCATACATAAGCTTTCTTTCCAATTCTATCAGCTCCAAAAAAATTATCTTACCATTAAGGTTTTTTTTACAAAATATATAGATGATCTCTTATAAAAACAACATTTAATTTAACCGTTTTGGCTCTTCACAATGTGAATCAATTCCCGTTTTATCTAAAATCGCAAAATAGAAAATAAACTCTTCCAAAATTTGGATACATTACCACTCGAAGTGGTTGATGATGCCTTATTAGATGCATAAACCTGGTTTCGTCCAAATAGAAATGATCTTGATCTTCCATTGTAATAAGATCCATACCATCAAAAGCTACATGGTCCTCCTGAATCCTGACCATATGGTTCATGAAACGCTTCCAAGACATTCGAGCAATGAAGAATGGGCATGATGGATACATTAAGTCACTCTACTCTTGTGACAACATATATCTTCTTGTCATTTCGGGTTAGAAACGCCGATAATCGCATTTCTCCGGTGATTTCTACTTTGTACTCCCTTTAAAACGGATTGGTGCTCTCAAAACGGAGCTTTAAGCAAAAATTGACAAATTTCTTGACAAACAAAACGTTTGACCAAGCAGCTCCCTCAAAGTCACATCTCACTTTGACTTACTCCACAAGACCCAAATTTAACTACACGCACCTTATTGGTTACTATTAATAACCCTTATGGTACGCCTTCCCGTAGACAATAACTGACGTTTCTTCTTCCTTTAAAAAAGTTCAAATTAAGCATCTCTTCTCTCACTTTACCCTCTCCTCTCTCTCTCTCTCTGTTTCCTTTTTGTAACTCTTCATCTTCTTTCCCCAAAAATCAGATTTTTACGTTTCCTCATTCTCCGTTGTTTAATTCCGAACTTTCTAGGGTTTTTTTCTCCAACGAGAGAGAAAAAAGCTTCTAGCTTTAGCGATGGGATGTTTCGGACGCACTACGAAATCGAACAAACGATCAGAGATCAAAACCACGAAGAACAACGATTTCACCCCAAAAAAACTCACCGTAAATACAAATATCGTTCATAAGAACGTAAATCGAGATAATCACACACAACCCAGCTCAGGTATCGACTTGATTTCGATAAAAATTCGATTTTTATTTCTCAATTTGGAATCTTGCGATGTGGGTATTCCTCTGTTTTAGTAGTTTCGATTTGGGTTTCTTCGTTTTTAGGTTTTGTGTTCTTATTGTTGTATATATGGATTCGTGTAGATTGTTTAAAAGTTAGTCTATGTGGAGATGTGAACAAGGAGGTAGTTACTAAGGAGGATCAATTAGCTTTGGATGCTAAGGATACTAATGTTGAAGATGAAGTTATAGGGAAGAAAGCACAGACTTTTACGTTTGAAGAACTCGCTGTTTCGACCGGAAACTTTAAGTCGGATTGTTTTTTAGGTGAAGGAGGGTTTGGAAAAGTTTACAAAGGTTTCATTGAGAAAATCAATCAGGTATATATATATATGTTTTTTGGTTGATTATTTACTGTGTAATGTGGCTAGGTGGTTAGAGCTTTAAAGGATTTGTGAATTGGTTTTTGATAGGTTGTTGCAATTAAGCAACTTGATAGGAATGGTGCTCAAGGAATTAGGGAATTTGTTGTTGAAGTGTTGACGTTAAGTCTCGCTGATCATCCGAATCTTGTGAAGCTTATTGGATTTTGTGCTGAGGGTGCTCAGAGACTGTTGGTTTACGAGTACATGCCGCTAGGTTCTTTGGAAAATCACCTCCATGGTATGTTGTATACCTCAACTCAATTGCTCTTTATCTTTCTCTCAGGGCATGTCTTGTTATAAGCAAGCCAGAGGATCATTATAATGGTATTGCATCACTCTTTGCTTTGTTGATTATGTTAACTTGTTTTCGTATATTCTGTTTGGTTTTAGATCTTCCTCACGGCAGAAAACCGCTTGTTTGGAGCACTCGGATGAAAATAGCGGCTGGTGCAGCAAGAGGACTAGAGTATCTCCATGATGCAATGAAACCTCCTGTGATCTACCGCGATCTTAAATGTTCGAATATCTTGCTCGATGAAGGATATCACGCAAAACTCTCAGACTTTGGATTAGCTAAAGTCGGACCAAGAGGGAGTGAAACCCATGTTTCCACAAGGGTTATGGGAACATACGGTTACTGTGCTCCTGATTACGCGTTAACAGGACAACTCACATTCAAATCAGATGTATACAGTTTCGGAGTTGTTCTTTTGGAGCTTATCACTGGAAGGAAAGCTTTCGATAACACGAGAACACGTAATCACCAGAGTCTAGTTGAATGGGTAAAGCTAAAGATCTCTCTCTAGCTCTATTGTAACTTTTGCTTCTCTCTTTTTTCTAGTTGAGCATAATTCACACTTTTCGACATAATTTTACAGGCACGTCCGTTGTTTAAAGATAGAAATAATTTCAAGAAAATGGTTGATCCGTTACTCGAAGGAGATTATCCGGTTAGGGCATTGTACCAAGCACTTGCAATAGCTGCAATGTGTGTTCAAGAACAGCCAAGTATGAGACCGGTGATAGCCGATGTAGTAATGGCTTTAGATCACTTAGCTTCTTCCAAATATGATCATAGTCACCGTCAAAAGCAGCCTAATGTGACAGAGAATAAAGTCGATGAAGAGAAAACACTTATAGAATCTAATGTTTGTTTGGAGGAGAAACAAGAAGAGATCAAGATTTGCTCTGAATCTGATCAAGCGGCTTAATCATCAAAGACGATTCTTCTTTTGAAAAACAAAACAAAAGATTGTTAAAATTTTGATATTTTTCTTCTTGATATGTAGAATGCTTCGTTTATGTAAGCAACAATTTTGTTCGACTTAGTAAAGAAAGAAACTTTTCCGGTTTATGCAAAAGTCCGGTTTAGTACCAAACCAATCAAGCCGGTTCTACGGGGATTAATTTATGAAATTCGATATCCCAAATGACACTGTTACCCTCAAAACTTCTGTAAATTACAACTATGCCACAACTATATAAAGGAGAAACCCGAAATAAGAATCCGGAAGCGAAGCTAAAGTTACGCAACGGCCGCCGCGAAGCTAACCTCCAAAAATGGCGAAAGGAGACGATAATGTGCAGAGGAAGAAGAATAAATTGACGAGGAAGAAGATGAGTAGGAAGAACGATACCGCCACCGTCTCTGCTCGTATCTCCGCCATTATCGCCGCCAAGAAACGTCGCAAGTCTGGTAAACGCAGCATGTGTCAGGTATCTCACTTCGATTCGATTTTAGGGTTTTTGAAATCGGAAATGTTCAATTTGAGAGAAGACTATGTGTTTGATGAATCGTAGGGAATGTGTTTTACTCTTCCTACACTTGAAGATCCATTCAATGAAAGACAAGGTAAAGCTGATATAACTACAAAGAAAAAGAAAAAGAAAAAGGTTAAGAGTAGAGAAGAGAAGAAACCATCTACTATGTCCATTGATGGTGTTGAGAAGAAGATGGATGGTCCACCAAAGTTTCTCATGTTAAACTTGAATGAGATTGAGAGCTCGTTTCGTAAAGATAGTACATATAGTGAACAGCATGATAAGTCTTTGTTCACTAGTACTTGGGGTATTGAGTTCTGGAAATGTTTTTCATCTGGGAAAGATATTTTGGAGACAAGTGGAATGTCTTCCACTGTGGAACAGATTGCTTGGATTGTTTCAAGTGCAGCTGATGCTATTGCTAGACGGGAGAAAGACGAGGAGGAGGAGGAGGAGTTGTTGGGAAACAGTCCTTTTCTTTTGTACCTTGTGCCATCTCAGTCTAAAGCTTCTCAGGTTAGGATCACATTGTTTTAGTTTTGTGAGTGTCTTCTTTCTTTAGTGCAGCTGTTTTCGTAATGCAGCCATTTGTGTTTTTATTGTGCTTAGGTCCGATCGGTTTGCAAGGCACTGAAAGGTATTGGAATTCACACTGTGAGCTTACACCAAGGAGCGTCACTAGATCATCAGATTTCAGGGTACATCTAACCATTCCATTACCTATTTTTTCTTTCTGCAGTATAGTCTGTTTTACACATTTTCCATGCTGTTGCTACATTAAGGATAATCTCCTTCATTTTTTCCTCCGATTATGACAAACTGCCTTTCGAGCTGTAGATTGAAAAGCGTTGAGCCTGAGTTTATAGTTGCTACACCTGAGAGACTTTTGGAGATTGTTAACTTGAAGGGCGTTGATATATCCAGCGTTTCATTGCTGGTATGCTAAAATCTTTCTCCTGTTTGTTTCATGTTTCGTTATACTGCAGTCCAAACATGTCCAAATCGTATTACTATGAAAAACCTACTATAGCTTCAAATTTAATTGTTTCACGTAAGATTTTATGTCGACTTCTGTAGTGGGGAAGGTTGGCAGGTCCTTTTTTGTTTCAAAGATGTTTGTTAGTTTTTGTTCCTTTTCAAGCTATCGATAAAATAACAACAACCATCTCTATCTGCTACCTGTTATGGATTGAGTTTAGTTTCCTATTCTGAGTATTTGGCCCAGTGTTTATGTTAGAAGTTTGTCCCAGGATTGATTGCTTTAAGTGTCTATAGGATCTTAATAGTGGTCTAGGTAGGTTTCCAAATTTTATTCTGAGTTCTCTACTTTAGTTGAATCCTGATCCCTATAACTACATATCTACTTAGCCCACATCTTTCCACAATAAGAAAAGCTCATTTTCATGACAGTTTTCTCTGGCATTTTTAATGTTATGGAGGACATCTATATATCTTCTTATGTTTATGGATATTGGTTGGTCTCCCTCTAACTCCATGTAGCATGCTATGGAGTCTCCTTATCCTATATTTAAGAGCGTTCAACACTGCTAATTGATATCTCACACTTACACAGGTAATTGATGAACTAGGTTCACTTTGCGCTGGTGGTTATCTAGATGCTGTTAAATCCATTAAGCAGGCCATTTCCAACAAACACCAATCGATAGTTTTCAACGACAGTTTTAGTGCTTCGACTATCCCAGCCGTCCAGAGTCTTTTGGGGCGATCAATTAACAGATTAACCGTCAATGATTCTGTTGCCAGCCAAGGCTCTTGTATTATCCAGACTGTAAATGTCTGCGCCTCGGAGGAAAAAAAGTTGCAGAAGGTACGTCATATGATACATTATATTCATCTATGACCCTAGCGTTTAAGTTTTAAGAATGGGAGATTATAAGAAAGCAAAGTTGCTAGAGTTTTGGACATTCAAAACAAACAGTTAACAGGAGAACTATTGGGATGTATCTACATCTTAAGAACTGTCACTGAAGCCAAAATTAATGTTTTTCTTTTCCTTTTGCAGTTTGCAGAGCATCTGGATTCATCTTCGTCGAAGATAATATACATTGTTACAAAGGAAGAAAGTTTCAAAAAGATAAAGGCTCTACTTAAGCTCAAGGGTCTCTCTGTCTCAACCGATAGTGACTCTAAACTATCAGAGGTCAAAAAGAGGTAAGAGCTTCTCAACTTCGGCATATTATTATGAAAGACCATAGCTTTCTTCATACTTACCACTTATTCTCTTTTTTCGTTTCCGCTCTGGCTTCAGCCGGAAACCTGTGGCGCACTTGGTTGACATAGAACAGTTGGATACTACAGTTATGAGGGACTTCGAAACCGTTCTACTTCCAGACTTTTTCCCATCAATTGAAATTTACACTCAGATTCTGACGAGTATGGCTAGAGAGAGTGTTCACGGCGTACTTCACAGCTATATAACAGAAAAGGAGGCTGCTTCTTATCGAGCTGGACCATTGGTGAATGTCCTGGAGAATTGTGGTCAGAACGTGCCTGACCCTTGGAGGAATATGTATGTTGCTATGTCTGATTAATCAAATGTTGTCTCCAATTCTTTCTCTTTTAGTAACAATGGTTTACAAAAGTTTTGACTGCATAAAATTTTAGTTAAAGTGATCAATTTGACTGTGTACCGAGTTAGACCATCAAAGTTTTGTGCTAATGGTTCCTTTCTTTTTTCGTTAATATTGTCTTTCCACAGGTGTCTAATTTAGATAAATTCTAGAAAAATCATATTTTAAAAACAAAATTGACTTGTTTTTTTTTTTTTTTTGGTCTATTATTTACATCATTAGAAATCTTCACAAAATTGAGAGGTCTCAGACAAGATTCTACAAGTGTATACTTTTGGTATACTTTTCAAAAATCCTTATCCTCAAAAATGTGATAAGGGAGAAGGAAAGCAAAATGTGGTCGCAAAGCTTCTTGGCTTCTCTTCACTTCTCTTCTCCTTCCAAATTGTCTCTCTTCTCACCATCATCTTCTTCTTCTTCTTGTTTTCATCACAAGATCCATAAACGTATCCTCTGCTTAACCCAAAATCCATCATCCAAAACTGAGATCAATCTCAGCAAAAGACACTTAAATCTCTCAATTCTCACACTCTTCTTCAATGGGTTTTTCTTATTGGATAAAGCCAAATCCATTGAAGAACTTCAAAGATACACTGATTCCAACAATGGCTTCACTCTTCTCATACCCTCTTCTTATACCAAGGTAGACAAAGCAGGAGCTAATGCTCTGTTTGAAGAACCAAACAATGGAAGCAACAATATTGGTGTTGTAGTTAGTCCTGTCCGTATAAAGAGTCTTGACCAATTTGGTACTCCTCAATTTGTTGCTGATAAGCTCATCAACGCAGAGAAACGAAAGGTAATAAAAAAAACAAAAAACAAAAACAAGATTTTCTATATAAATGTGTATGTGATTTGGTTCTTGTTGTTGTTGTTGTTGAATTAGGAAAGTACAAATGAAGCAGAAGTTGTGTCAGTGGGAGAGAGATCAGGATTAGGACAACAAGTGTATGAGTTTGAATACAAAATTGATAGTACGAGAGGAGGGATTAAGAGGGTTTTCTCAGCTGCGTTTGTGAGTTCTAATAAGCTTTATCTATTGAATGTTGTTCATTCAGATAAACCAGAGAATCCATTGGATTCAAGTACGAGAATGTTGTTGGAACAAGTTCTTCACTCTTTTGATGCTCTGCCTCTTACATGACCAACCCAATAAACTGTTTTCTTGTTGAGCTTGTTTGATGGGCTTCTTATTCTTTAGTTAATGGGCTTTTGTAGTAATTTATTTAGCCCAATAAATGTGAGATTTCTTTTGTTACAAATACTGTTGCCTAGTTATTTAACATGTTGGTGTCTTGGTGATGATGAGCCTAGTTAACATTCTTTGTGAACATTCTCTTCTTTTGTTAACATATGTTTAAATTATAAAAGATAAACGAAAAATCTTTGTTGTAACAATCATTATTTTTTTATCAATAACATTCAATATACGAGTTTGAATTTGGATGATGACACGCGATAACACTATCACAAACTAAGTCCTCATTATCAACAAAAAGCTTTCTTTATCGACTTATTATTATAATATTATTGTATTGTATGAATGTATATGTTTGAGAGCCAAATGAAAACAAAATCTTTCACAAAATACCCAACTGTTTAGTATTTTTTCTGAAAAATTAAATGATACGTATAAATGAAGAAGAAGATGGGTATGTGTAACACGTTATGGCTTTGTGATTAATTTTGGCATAGAATTATCATATCTTACGGTCTAACTTTTCTGTTTATAAACAGTACCTAATGAGACACTAATTTTCCACAGCGATGATCATGATAATAATAATTGTAATATTCACCCTAAATAATTCACCAAGTAGACAAACAGAGGTAAAATCTTAAGTTTCCCTATTGAACATAATAAATTCTCTACAATTTGGTTTTGACCACTCCTGTTGTGGTCATATTCAATTTTAAAAACATAGATATCATCATATATATGCATATAATGCGATAAGCTATACTATATACTATTATATCTATGATTAGTTAACTCGCGACGCGATGTGATTGTTCATGTACAATAAAAATTGTTTAAGAGTTATTACGGTTGCATGAATTTAAAACTATATAAAAATCGTTTCATACAATCGTGTAACCCTCGCTATTAAATACTTCAAAACTTATTTTGTAGAACGATTGACGTATCGGGCTATTGCATTTAAATAGATTTTCTTACAAACTTAGTTATTCATGCTAACTAATTTTTTTTGTGTCTTAAACGTTATACTTAATTTGAATCTTTGATATAGTGTTACGTTTGAAATATCCCACGAGGCACTAAACATTGAACACATCGACCATTTACATTCTTTTTTGTCAACATGCTTTCTTTCCTAAAGATGAACCCTAGATTATTTTTTATTTTTTTTTAATTTTAGATGAACCCTAGATGACAACAAACTAACAACATTGGTATAAACTATTAAACTACCTAATATGGTTACATAATCAATCATTTTATGTACTTTAACGACAATACTAATTGAGAAATAACAAAGAATGTGTCAAATGTCAATGTATGTGAGGACTGAGGAAGGTGTGTTGGGTAAGGAGAATTCAGATTTGGATGGGATAAGTGCATTGACTCCGAAAGATTGGTAATTAATTGTGTTTGTGGGAGAAAAGAAAGAAAGAACAGAAAAGTCAGCAATTCAGAAGTTAGAAAAGAAAGGTACGGACAGTCTGCCATATTTTGATCAGTCACTCGTCAAATCATCTCTTTTATTTGTTTTTTTTATATTTCGCTTTACTTAGTTTTTTATATGTATATAACCTTTTTGCTAGTTAACTAATCAAATCTTCTATATATTTAACGTGTCATATACTCATATATATCAATATGAAATTATAAGTTTAATGTGGATAAACTTATAATTCTTTCATATTAAACTTATCACTTTTCGTATTGATTATTCAACTGTTTTATAAGAAATTTAATACTCGCGTATTCAACAAAATTATCATATCGAACTGGAATGGATGTATTTTTGGATAATTTTAAATCTTTACGAGTTCTTTATAGTATGGACGTATTACTTATATCTTTTAACGATTGATTTATTATATAAAAAAGTTAATTATATGTATTTTCATGGACTTGCGTGATAGCAGTTGACTTATTCCAAAAGCTACAATTTTGAAATGGAAATTATTTTTCAAAGTTCATAAATTGTAGTTTACCAATTTAATATAATACTTGATATGTGTATAGATATATATATACACACACACACACATCATCTCTAGTAATATATATAAAATTTTGAAGTTAACAATCAAATTATCCAAACTATTGATAATAACATAATTCAATATCTATAATTCAAATGTTGGAGTTACACCTCTGTGAGATGACCAAAAAAAAAAAAGAGTTACTCCTCTGTGAGCCCTCTTTTAAAGATAAACAAAAATCAGAAACAAATCATACACATATACATATTGATGGGGCAAAATAATCCATGAACGGTCACTGTTAAAGATAAATATATATATATATATATATATGCAAGTGATAGAGCTGAGAGCTCCATTAATTTCAACGGACGTGGGGTTTTCTATAGAGTTTCAGAAGTTCCTAACGATCTTCACAATAAAAGGAATTCGTTGACAATGCTTTAACAAGGATGTTAAAGTCTCGGTTATCCAAAGGATCTAGTTTAATTTTGATATTGGAATTTCATTTTTTTAGGCAACCAAGTTGACTTACACACTGACACGTCGCTCATAATCATATAAAGGAAAAAGTAGGATTTTGGTGAAAAGAAACAAACTCTAATTCAATCTTTTTAGCTGAAAACAACATTTTAATTTAAACTTCGAGAAGGATAATGTCGTGGAACCACAATTGTCAAAATTAGAAATTTTATTTTCATATACATATCAGTTTTCTTGAAGAAATTGTTTCAATTTGAACCCAAAAAAAAAAAAAAAGTGTTTCAAATTACTAAATTAGAATATTTAAATTTACTCATCAAAATTCTTATAAGATATTATCTATATTTTTTACCACCACAAATTTATTTTATGTAAATACAATATCAAATTGTAGAAATAACTATCGAAACCAACACTTTTTTTTTGTTAATAACACTTTAGAAATGCAATATCCAAATTATCAATTTTTATTCTGTCATATATGAATGAAAGTATATACTATTATTTGTTTTTAATAAAAAAATAAAACCTTTAATATAAGCGGATAAACACAGTAAAATTTATATAAAAACATTAGTTTTGAAATAACTTTTGTCAATCAAAAATTCAACAATTGTCGAGAAACATAAATTTTTTGTAAATTTTCAATTGAACAGGTGATAGTATCCATTGAAGTAGCAAACTTGTAACGTGAAAAAACATGAGTTTGACATTCTTTTTGCGATTACATATTGTCATATGGTCCAGCTTTGCAATTACTTCATCTATTGGTACGTCGTTGTTGTAGGTTTACGCATCTTAAATAGTTTACAGATTAGTATATGTATAATTCAATGTATACGCGTACGTGTGTACGTGAATGAAATTAAAAATCGGAAGCAATACGTACTTGCATTGTGCAATAAAGTGTTCTCATAGAATTTTTAGTTTGAAAAAGAGACAAATAGGGACAAAAGAGTGGAAATGCGAAACAGCAAAAGAGCTATTTGGTATTTTACCAACAGTTTAGGATTTAATAAGAATGTTGACAGAACACTACGCATTTATGTGAATGAATACAACAATTTTTTATTTTTGGGAAATAGAATTGAAAAAGAGACAGTGTTAAAAGGAAAATGCAGAGGCAAATTGCAATTTGTCTGCATGCATGCATTTATAGTCTTGTCTCTTAGTAGTATTTTTATCCCATATATATTTTATTACAACGAAATAATGGCCCATGAAATAAAGAGAAAATTATCGAAAAAGAAATGAAGATATATATCGAATCTATATATTTGTAACTTCATTTTACTAATCATATAATTAGTTAGATTGGTATCACGTGGACGAACTAAAAAAGTCTATGCATATGGCCAAATAAAAAACCTTGTAATTGGTTTGCATTTCTCTTCGAAAATTAATATATACACTTTCATGGCTTATGAAATTCATTCAGAATACGATACTATATATTAAACTTTGTTATTTTATGATCATGACAGTTATTATTATTAATTTTTTAATTCATTGTGATTTATGAAGTCCGGATGCAATAAATCTAAACTAATAGTATTGGAATTTATATACGTAAATCTTGTGGTTTCGTTAGCATATATAGCCGCCCAATAAATTGGACTTAAATTACTTGAATTAAATCATGAAAAGTTATAACTTTTTACGGTTTATATATCACCGACCTGAAACTTTCTTTCTTTTTTTTTTGCTTTTTGAAAAAGCCGACATGAAACTTTCTTCACCGAACCAAACAAATCGGAGTATAAACTTTATAGGTTTTTAACTGAAATATTATTGGTAATGTAGAATTTAAAATATGGAATTTCAATATGATTATTTGTAGACGAGAACATTAATATCCTTTAGTCCCAAAAGAATTGAATATCCAGAATCAAGAATGTTGACAGAGGGGCAGAGACAGGGCTTTGGAGCCTATAGACAACTAATAGGTGCGAATGCTAATGCATGCAATGTTTTTGCATGCAGACGTTAAAGTCAAAATGCTCAGTTTCTGGAGATTCTAAACAGACAATTCTATGCTTGATGTGATATTTGAAACACATTTTTATGTCTTAATTTACAAAATTTGTTAGATCAACACATGTCAATGTGTAAATCAAAATCAAATGTATTTATGATTATTATGTCAATGTAGATCATGAAAACATAATTAATACATAAAACGCGTACATTTTCATTTCACATTGTTATACCAATTTACTAGCTTGTCTGTCCATGTAAAGATTGGAGAAAATTTACCCATTTTTTTCTTTTAATATGATGTGTCAACGTCATCCTGTTGAGAGAAGTAAATCATAATAAAGTAATTATGACATAATCATTTAATTGTTTCTCTTCATTCTCTCTCTACATACATGCATATCCACAAAGATATATATATACATACATGTTTATCTATTCTAGGTCTTGACATGATTGATCATATATTTTAGGATTAATATCTATAATTATTTTGTGGAACTTTTATAAACCATGAAAATGTATTTTTATCATTTGTTAATGAGTACTGGCGTTTCTCTTTGTTTTGTGTTTTTTATCATTCTGCACAAAAATAAAAAATAATACTGTGGTTTTATGTTTGTACACAGAAGGATGAGTCAATGTCTTAATTAATTGTAAGAGAGAATTGTATATATTTTAAAAAACCTATTGAATGATCCACCTCGAGAACCCATACACCTTCATTGTTTCTCTTTGATTTTTGTTCCTTTTCTCTTTTCTCTCTCCTTTTAATATATTATTAATTGGAGAATGTCGTAAACTATTCTACAAAACTTTTTTCTTATATAGATTGATTATATGTTTAACAAAAGTGATTATGTAACGTTATTTCTTTCTATTTGAAGCCAATGATGTTTGAATTATTTGAAACCAATGATGTTTGAATTATATGCCATTCGATTATATATGGTAAATCTCGCCTGCATGGCTGTATCAATATACTACTGTATAAGAAAGTGAAAACTCCCGACAAAATAAACTTTGAAAGGTGAAAACTATAGTCATTCCAAAAAATATATTCCTTTATACATATATACTAAATTCAAATATACAGAACTATATAGAGTACGTAATAATTTTGGGAGCATATGAGATTGGGCCAATTTCAATATAACATAAAAAACAATATAGTACAATGTTCTTTCTTTATGTTTATTTTTTGTCTAACCCTTCCTTCTCTTGTGTCCCTTTCCAATGCACTTTAATATTTATAACTTTACCATTTTCTCTCTAACCATATAAACATCCATTTCCGGGTATAAATAACCTCATCCACACACACATCTCTCTCTATATATATAACCCTAAGTGTGTGGAGACAGGATAACTAGAGAACACAAACACATACACACAAAGCATCAATATTTGTCTGAACGGAGAATGAGTCCGGTAGCTTCAACGAGGTGGTGTCCGACGCCGGAGCAACTGATGATCTTGGAAGAGATGTACCGGAGCGGTATACGGACTCCGAATGCGGTGCAGATACAACAGATCACAGCTCACTTGGCGTTCTATGGTCGCATCGAGGGCAAAAACGTCTTTTATTGGTTCCAGAACCATAAGGCCAGAGATAGACAGAAGCTGAGGAAGAAACTAGCCAAGCAACTTCACCAACAACAACATCAACTTCAGCTCCAACTTCAACAGATCAAACCAAAACCAATGTCATCGATGATGTCTCAACCAGTTAATAATACTATCATTGATCATCACAATCCTTACCATCATCACCATCATAATCATAATCATCATCGTCCATATGATCATATGTCCTTCGCTTGCTGCTCTCACCCTTCTTCCATGTGTCTTCCTCATCAGGTATGTAATATACCTAAGAGTTTCCTTCTTTTTTTTTTTTTCCTTTTTTTTCATAAATATTTTGTTAAATAATGTTTTTCTTTCATTATAATTTTTTATGCAATTTTTATGGTCAAAATCGGTTCTTGGATATAACCAAAAAAAATTTTGTACCTACACAAAATCTTTATGATGGCTATATGATGGTTTTTATTTTCCAAACCGGCTCATTTTAAGATGGAAAATGATCTCAAAACCTTTGTAATTCCATATTTGTTTTTGCTATTAAAACCTTTTACATGGCTAAACGAGAAAGCCGCAAGTGATAATACTCACTCTCTTTTATTTGTTGGGTTTAGAGATAGAACATTAACTTGCTAATATGTTTACTACAAATTTCTTTCGTTAGTTTTCTCTTTTAAGTTGATCAGTTTATATGGTTCTTTTGGAATATATAGGGAATTGGAGGAGAAAATCAAAGCAAAATGGTAAATGAATATTATTGCACCAAAAATGGAGCTGAAGAGATATTGATGCAAAAATCAATCACGGGTCCAAACTCAACGTACGGTCGAGATTGGATGATGATGATGGATATGGGCCCACGACCATCATATCCCTCATCATCATCACCCATTCCATGTTGTAACATGATGATGAGCAGTCCAAAGATACCATTGAAAACCCTTGAACTTTTCCCAATCTCATCCATCAACTCCAAACAAGACAGTACCAAACTTTAAAGAAAAGACAACAAATACAAAAGAGATTCTGCAGGTATTTCATTCATGTATCACTGTATGATGTGTCAAAGGCTAAGACGAAAACACGTGTACTTGAGGGTAAAGTAATAGCCGTTGGATATAATTCGTTGAATAACTACAAATCCCTCTCTCCCTCTTCTTTCATATGTCTCTATCTCCGCAGTAGAATTAATGGGTACTTTTCTTTTAATTAATTTGTTCTTTTCTTTTATAAGATCTTTGATGGGGTTTGGGAGTTATTATGACTTGTTAAAATGGGTGTCTTGGTTTCTGTAATTGCATGCATGCATGCATGTGTAGGCTATTGTCTTTAGGACTAGACAGTGAGAAAGATCTCCTTTGTCTAATGTGTAACTTCACTCTTTATTTTGATGTGGTCACCTTTCATTTTGATATGTACTATGATTCTCTCCTTTTTCTCTTTTATTTTCTCATGATAATAATAATTTAAAAGTGATTAGAAAGTTCTTTTGCTTTTTGTTAATTAGATTAGGTGACCAGTTACAACTTCACATCATATATTATTACGAAGTGTTAGACAAAAAAATAAAAATAATTATAGTATAACTATGGTCGAATAGGAAGAAGGAAAAATATGGGCTAAGAAAATATTGTAAGTTTATTAACTTCTGTTTTTGTATTATAAAAAACACACATATGAATTATAGTATATAAGAAGATGAAAATATAGTTTACTCGAAAAAATCGATAAAGTTCAATATTTGGTGAATTATTAACTTCTGTTTTTGTATTATAAAAAAACACATGAATTATAGTATATAATAATTAATAAGATGAAAATATAGTTTAGTCGAAGAAATCGAAAAAGTTTAATATATATTTGGTGAACAAAAAAACTCTCAGTTCTGGAGTGGCGCTAGATGTGTAAGTGGTTAGTTAGGAGGTTGATTTATCAGGTCTTTTGGTTTGGCAGATTGCTTTATTGTTATGGAAATGACAAGAGAGAAATATTTTACAATATAAGAATAGATAAGAATTAGTGGGGTAGTTCATACTCTTGTAACATTAGGAAAAGGACTAATGGAAGTCTGGAACCAGTGATTCAGAGTGAAGTCATAAGCGTTGTGTTTTGGAAAAATGTGTAAATGAGCTAAAAAGGTGTATTTTTGACTATTCATAGTGTAAAAGATTTCAAATATACATGTTTTAAATTATGGCATTATATATTTTTTGTTTCAGGAGAGATTTGGTGAGGTCCTAGGAGTAGTTGAAGGAAGCTTGGGTTGGAGTTTTGATTAGTGGCATCTACAAAATGGTTATTGGGTGGCTTTGGTGGTTAATTAGGCGGGTTCTTGGGAAACAACATAGAGACATCCTGATTATCAATTTGTTTGTCAAAAACTGAAAAAATGTTCAATTTACTTTGATCAATTTGTTTCTCTATCTCTCTTTCTCTCTAATATTGTTCTAAAGGATGGATCAATGAAAAATGTCAAGTGATATATGAGAGAAGCAGAACGGAGTTCAGCTTTTTAGTTAGACATCCCACCTTTCGGATAAGTCAAGGCGCATCAACTCACGACAAACAAAAATCGTAGTTAGTTGGTGACAAACAAAAAACTAACTACGATTTTTGGTTTTCTCCATAAATGATTTTTCGAAGTTATAAATTCAAATCAAATATGGGAATTTGATCTCTATCATAATAAAAAACGTAAAATTTAGCTAAAAGATTGAGTTCAAAAAATAATAAACGGAGAGAAATTTGATCGTTCTATACACTCTGTTACCGTGTTCCTATAATCGAACACATACAAAAAGCTTTAGTTGATGGCCGTTAACGGAGGTCGACCGTTACAAACGTGTTTAGCTTCTCCGTTCTGCATCTGTTTTGGTGACTTTGAATCGTGAAACGCTTTCAACAATTCCTCAAACGACGGCGTTTTAAGTTCTTCTATCGATACAACTGTTGGAATGTTGTACTCTCTCTTCCTCGGTGTTGAGCTTGTTGCTTCATCCACCTGTTGATTTTTTCAGGAAATATAATTTAAGTAAACAATTTTGCTCAATTCAATCATGTATATGATTATATAAAAAATGATCAAATCGTGTTACCTTGTACTCATGACCAAGACATTTTCCTGTGTTCTGTTTGATTTCGATAACGTTGTCGTCATGGTGAGTTCTTAGTTCTTTCAAGCTTTCAGAACAAGGAACGATTGTGGAATTAACATCCGTTGATGCGTCTTTATCGAGTTGTAACGAGTCTGCGAAACCAAAGTTAAGAGGATTGGTTATAAATTGGATATGAAATATGAGAAAAAAACGAATTATGATTACTTACTGTCAATGGATGAGAGGATATTGCTGTTTGCAGAATCGACATCGGTTAAAGTGGTTGAGACCGCGGAAGAAAACTGCGCTCGTAGTTTCTCATTGTTTTCTATGGCTCCCCTGGTATATTATACAATTAACATGGTGAGACGATAAGTTTGAATTTTGAGAAATGTTGTAAGAAATAACAGTAGGAGGGAAGTGTAGTAAGTTAAGTTACCGAATAATAGAATCCGAGGTTGCAACATTCCTTCTTTCTAGATCGACTAATGATTCTTGAGCGGTCTTCCATTGTTGGGTTCCGGTTTTTGAATTCTCCAGACTAGGGGATCAAATCATGACACAAAGGTTTAATATCGCATAAAGGATAAGAAAAGTAGTTGAAATTTTTAGGGGTTTGACAGAAGAGAGATGATTACCATTTTAGAAGCATTTTCTGCATATCTTCCTTTGCAACCTCAACTGCAGAAATGTTATCAAGATGATGAGATTCCGCTTGGACCATGTGAGCGTTCCATTGGACTTTAACCGACGAAGCTGAATCTTGCATTGTGGACATTTCTTGCTGCAATGCACCGGTTTGGGAAGATGATCCTTCGCGTATATCCTGCACAGCTATCTGAACCAATTCTTTCTTCCTAGCATTTGAATTTGCTAGTAATTCCGCCACTTTTTCAAGCATTTGTTTTTCTTCATTTGCAATGGATTCCTGGAATGAACGAAAGAAGAACCCACCTCGATGTAAGTCTAGCATAATGAAGCTAAATGCCATTGACAATGAGTAGCAAAAAACCCACCTCGAATTTCTTAGTGAATGCAGATAATTTCTGCTCGTTGACGTTTTGAGCGTCTTCTGCTAGCTTTGTTAGCTTAGTGGCATGTATGTCTAGAGTCTTGAAGAAGTCTAACATCACAGTGGAGACGGACTTAGCAGAATCCATTGATCGGGAATGCAAGTCGCGCTGTTGCTGTGTGAATGAAGAGAGCTTCTCCTCTTGATTGTGAAGGCTACCTTGAAGCCCTTCAAGTAGCGTGTAAGCTTCTGATGTAAATCCTTTAAACATCTGTATCAAAACACAAGTCCATAGGGTCGATCAAAAGTCAATTAGAAGAATATGTCAGAGCTTTAAGAGAGTTGACTACATGATTCTCTTCTTACATCTTCCAATGCACAAGAATGTTTTGTCACTTCCGAGTTCAAGTCATTCAAAGTTGATTGGCTGTCTTTATCCAGATTCCCAGCTATATCATCTAAAGATTTGATGCCTGAATTGTACTTTTCCTTCAACTGTGCTAAACTTCCCCGTAGTGTTTCAGTAGCCTGCAGAGAAGACGATAAGACAATGTGTAAACATAATCGAAGATAGGCATCACAGTGTTATTAATTAGGTAAGGAAAAATATTGTTACCTCTGTCTTTGCAGATACGAAAGATGCCATTACTTTTTCCATGTCTTGCAATTGTTTTTCCTGTTGGCTCACTGAACCGGCAACACTGTTGTTCAAGAGTTCAAGTTGCCGTAGCAATTGTGACTGGAACTCTTGTATGAGCGATCTATTACTGTCTTCAATCTTGTCCTTCCTCTCTGGAATCAATAGCTGAGTTAGTTTCCAGAATGTGATGACAACAGTGGGAGAAAAAAGAGAGAGCAAGTAAATACACACCAATTTTGGCGAACAAGTTTGAAACATCGGATGCTGCATTTGCTAACTCTGCCTGAAGCTCGACAGCACGGTCAACAAGTGTTTTCTCTGTGGAAATGTGAAAAAGGTTAACCTATGATATCATCTGAGAGATACTACTGTCCAAAAAGGTAAATGAAACCTTACCAGATTTAAGGAGATTGGATATCAAGTACTCCTTTTCTTTAATTGTTGCAACTGCTTGTCTATGTTTCTCTTCGAGATCTAACAATGCTTGTTCAGTTTCATAGAGCTTTTTCTGAAATCAGAGAAGAAAGAGTAAAAGAAGATAATCCTTGCATGTCAGTAAAAAGGGAACTGTGAGCTCGGCAACAAGCAAAGAACAAAAACTTGTGATTTCTACCTCAGTCTTGTCAAGCTTCTCTCTCAGTCCAGCAGTTACAAGCTGTTCCGAGTTGTACAGCTCTTGAAGGTCAACAATTTGCTACATCCAACAATCAGAATAGTCAGCATATTTAGTAGCTTGGAAGACACCAACTGCAATTTAATCTCACAGCCAAAAAGATAAAAAAACAAAACTGCACTATAATCCATTCAAATTCATCTGCTCACCTTGTCTTTAGCTTCTCCCTCTACTTCCATTTGCTCAATCTTTTCAGCCATAGCCTGCAGCAACCGATACAGAATGAAATCTGAATCTAGCATCGAAAATTGTTAAATGACTGAGGCACTTATTCCCTACTAAGAACTGTACCTTTTTCTCAGCTTCTTCTTGAGTATACCTCTCCTTTGGAATATAAATTCCATTTTTCTCCCTTGCAGCATAGACCTCTGAAAAGTCATGAGCAGACAGTTAACCCAACAGATTCACTATAAGTATTTGATAAGCAAAGAAGATCCTCAATATGTGCCAAATACCTTGCTTCAGACGTTCAATTTCAGAATACAAATCTTTCATAATAGCTGATTTCATCATCTTTTGGTTAACCTGATTGCAGCAGAAGTATTATATAAGTAAAGTGGCAGAAATAAAAGAGCAGCGTCATCGTTTATGTTTGACGGACCTCTGGTTTATTTTTGATGTGTTTCGCACGGTGTGCATAATCAAGTGTGCTGAGTGTTTCTTCCAGGCAGTGAACAGATGGTGAAACTGTAGCAATTACACATGTTTTTGTTTTTCCTCCCAAAGAGTCTCTCAATAATCTTGTCAACTTGCTTTCTCTGAAATTTAAATGTGTAATCACATGGTTAGAAACATGTAGATCTTGTCTCAAAACTTCCCGAGAGAGAGATCTTGAAAGCAAAATCTTTCTGTTACCTATATGGAATGTGACCAGAATGTTCAACCAAAGCATTTATGACACGTCCGAGCGTGAGCAAACTTTTGTTGATCTCACCAGCTTCCCTGGCTCTACCCTGCAACATAGTGAATCTCATATTGTTTAGTAAAAATCATCAAGGTAAGAGACTTTATTCTGTCATTGAAAAATCATGGTTCTTTACTGTTACGTGTACCTCTCGAGCACCAGACCGTGAAATATTCTCTGAACCAGCAAGATCAACCAGATTTAGCTTTCCACTTTTGACAATCTCTTCCCCTTCTGGAGTACATTCCTTTATGTGGATTGTAACCGAAAATATTGAATGAGATCTACTACTTTGTTTGTTGAGGAGAGTTTCTGCTGTGCGTCTCTTAGCTGACCCTTTCTCCAAGACTTTATAAATCTCATCAGCAGTAGACACTATTTCTTCTTCCAATCCTCGGACAAAAACACCACCTTTGCCATCTTCCATAAGAGCCAGAGGTTTCTTTGATTTATCATCAGTGAATTTTGTTTCTTCCGGAGCTAAAAGGTCTGTTAGTTCTTCATTGTAGAGCTCAAGAAATGAAACTTTTAAACTGTATTCAGCAGCACTTTGTGCTTCCAGTATATCAAATATCTGTTTAACTGCTCTAGGGATAACACCTGCATCACTCGGAATTTCACCGTTCTGTCAAGAAAAGAAATAGGTTACATCAAATGAGGATTCAGTTACCATCAGTGAAGAAACTTCAAATGATGTTCTTGAAATGGTTAGCGTACCTTTTTTCTTGCTCCTCCTTCCATTGTATATGTCTTACCAGTTCCAGTTTGCCCATATGCAAAGATGGTGCAATTATACCCATCAAGAACCTCAAAGACAATTGGAGAAACTGCTTGATGGTACAAGTCCTTTTGCTGGGATGTTGGGCCAAAAACCTATCAAATTCCACAAACTTGTAAGCATGATACTTTCTTTCAGAAACTTATCATTATGCACACTATCTAAAAAGCCTTAAAGACTAAACTAAAAACGTAATGAGATGAACTAAACCTTATCAAACAAAAACGTTTTATCAATCTGCTTCCCAGCTATATTCTGAGCTACCGCCACTTCCTTTTTCCGATCATTGCAGGTAAGAACCGCAGGTGTTTGTAACCTCGTCTCCTCTGAATTAAACGGTCTGCAAAATACAGAACCATCATAGATTAAAGATTAGTACATTGAAACAACAACAATAAGTTACTTATCAATGTGTTACCACCCAGCAAAAAGGAATTAACCAAATGTACCTGCAACGAACGATAACTTGTATATTCACACCCTTTTCTTTCTCATTCTTACTAACAGGATTCGAGTTTGAGTTTGAGTCAACTCGAAAATCTCGATTTGACTTATCAGTCGAACGTGGAGTTTGACATGGAGATTTCGCTGAACTTCCTTTTTTCGCATTATTAGAATCCATATCTTCTCTTCCTTCTTCTTACAGTTTCGTAAGCAACAAAACTATCTATATCTCTCTCTGCATCAACGTAGAAACAAATCTCTATCAACCACCACAATAAGTCAAAGATCCACACAAAACAAGCTTCAAAATCACAATCAACAAAACTCAAACTCCATTAACCTAATAAACACATCAATGAAACCTACAAATTTCTAAGAATACATCAAATCACGCCCTAAACATTGAACAAAAACGAATTCGTATTCCCAATTAAACCTAGAAACCGCGATTAGATTCGGCAATGGAAGATTCAAAACTTCAAATGCGCCTCCGAATCTCCAGAGATTCTGGGGAATTGAAACATGAGTAGAAGAAAATGTACCGATCAAACAACGAACGTCGGAGTTTAGATTCCGATTCCTTGAAGCAATCTCCGAGAATCTGGCGATTTCAAACACAAATTCGAATTTTGAATTTCTGGCGATGGTGGTTTTATTTTTCCGACGAAGAAGAGAGATTGATGAATGAGAAAATATAAGACGCAAAGGTTAAATTAAAACGAAGAGCAAAAAACATATGAAATTCGGAGGATTGAAAAATAAAAATAAATGAGCCGTTACGGCAGGCGCTGGCGTTTGACTTGTTAGACGCTAATGATGCTAACGGCGTTAATTTTTGAACCGTTATGTTGTAAAATCCGTGATCCGACCGTTGTGAAAAAGGACAACACGCAAATAAAGAAAAGGTGATTTGAAAACTTTCGAATTTTGATTTGGGAAGTTTTTGTTTTTTACCCCTTAATTCTTATTGTAATATGTGATTAGCCCATAACATGGATATTTTAAATTTACCCACTTCAATCAAACCTGTGATTTTATTAAAATTTTAAAATCATTTTTCATCGATAAAATATTCGTATCTAATAACGTTTATTGCTATATTCTGACACAATATTTTTTTTATTGTTTTAATCTGTGTTTTAAAAAATAATCTTAACGTTCTTAGAAAATCGTTAATTTTTCAATTTTTATTTATTTCAATATAATTTTAATTTTTAACTACTTAGATTTAAATTTATAAGTTTTGATTTCATATACTATAGTTATAAATGTTGATGTGTTATTTGATATTAATCAACTGATTTTTTTTTTTGTCTAATTTTACTTTTTAATTAAATATTTTTTTACCAATAATTTTTTCCTTTCTAATTTCTATCTATGATATCATATAATGTTTTATTTATGAACGTAATAACTATGATAGCACTTACAAATTTTTTAGGCATTTGTTTTAATTTTAATTAGACTAAGTTCTTAGAATTATAATTCAATAAGTTAACGATTGTTATACTTTACTATGAAACTTTTAGAACACAAATCCAGTCTCGAGTTTTTAGGGAGTCAGTATATGTTTCAAGGATTGAACAAAGAAAAAACAAATACAAAACATACCTATAATATTACTATAATCTTCTTAACAAAAAATATTATTATAATCTTAATCAATTTGTAAATGTCAAGTGAAAAAAACTTGGCCACACGTCTAGGGAATACACACGGAAGTACGTAGATGTGAAGGCACACACGTGACCCGGACGTGAACTTTCCAATGAACGGTGGCATATGCATCAAGTGAAAATTGTGTCGCCAATCTACTTTGTTTACGATCCTTGCTTAAGGCCACTATCAATTTTTTTATTTCACATTATTGCCCAAGAGAAACCTTTTAATAGGCCCAGTTCTCTGAAACCCATTTGTATTTTTTCTTACAGAATAAATGACGTCACTCACCTAAGTAGATCAGCATGTAGTAATAAGAGGTAGTTGGTGATGTAACAGTTAGTTGATGACCGTTAGGTTTAGCACCTAAGTTTCAAAATTTTCCCGGGAGACAAAAAAAGATTCAAAACACCAAAGCAGAGAGAGAGAAAAATCAATAAAAATGAAGGAAGAAGAGAGAGTTGGTTCATCGTCGTCTTCTTCATCTTCTCTTCCTGTGAGCTACGGAGTTGACTGCGAAAAATACGACTTCTCTTCCTCTGTCTCTTCTCTGTCTCAACCATTTTCTCCTGAAAGTTCAAGCAACAAGAGTCACGTTCTTGAAAACAATCTTTCCTTTGTTTTTTCGTTGGACCATAACAACAACAGTTTCATGTTTCCTAAAGATAGACCATGTTCTTGTCTCCACCATGTGTAAATCTTCTCTCTAACTTTCTCTCTTCACGTCTCTTTTGTTCTTATGATTTTAATTTCTTGGTTTCTTGTGGCAGCTTCGAGTGGATCCTACAAAGATGTTGTGGCTGCCTTTGTTAGCTTCCCTTATTCCTCTTTCAGACTTAAACCATCGTATCTTGTGGCAGGTCCGATAACTCTAGAGCCTATTTAAACTATGGTCTTCATGCTATATATAAAGTATATTTGTGTGAATTTGTACAATTGTGTCTCTTTTGATTTTCTTTAAGGCACAATATATTGATTTAGCTCTATATCAAATTTTGTGTTAGTAGTCATTTCTTTTTCTACGTAGTTAGTATTATTATTTTGTGTCATTTTTTTTTTTGTAAACTACGAAGTTCCCGACCAAAGTCTATACACCTCCCTAGGTCCGGACCAGCTTTTAATATGTTTACCCGTCTCAGCTGCCACTCGCTCTTGACCTCTTAGAAATTTACAGAGTACATTTCCAGTCGAGCTATCGAACTCTGGTTTACTATTTTATTTTGTTGTAGTTGCTAGTTAAATAACAACCATATTTTAGAAGTTAGCCCCTAAATTTACTAATAAAATATGGCCTGAAACTTTTTGCCTCACATGGTTTTACTATGATTTCCTTCTCTCCTCATTCTCTCTGAGCCCGCCACACTCCTCACTCTTTTCCCGTGAGTCCGACGTGACGACACAACCACAACGGTGACGGTGAAGGTGAGCCTCTGTCTCGACTCCTCTGCCTTTCTCTTCTCTTTTTTCTTCTTTATCTCATGATTTTTGGCTGCTCTCTTTTGGTGGTTAAGGCCTTAAGGGTTCGTCAACGACACTACACACGCACGTAATAAAGAGGAGAAGAGGAACGTGCATGATTATTATGAGAACTAGGCCCAATTAAAGCCCAATGGATTTGGTTTGTTACACATAAAAAACATGTATTATTCCTCCAAGATTATTATTTATTAATCAATCTCATGGTAACAACTAACAACAATCTTGGTTCACACTTCACATTAAATAACATTGCATTAAGGATATATGAATTCAGAAAAAGATCTTTAATTCAGATTTGTATGTATCCAGAAAAAAGAAGGTGGATGATTTCAGTGTCAAATTTAGATTTGGAAAATTACGAAATCAGGTAGTAAATTTATGGTTTTAACACGATCGGTCTTTTGTTGGAGTTATTCAACCAAAGAGAAATAGAATCATGTTGTGTTGGTACAAAAATGATACAAATCCCAATTCTTATTGACAATAGATTTTTAAGAAGATCCAACGACACCTAATAGTGCCACATGTGAAATCGAAATGAGAGTTGAGAAATAAATGTTCATCTGTTTTTGAGTGGCAAATTAATAAGAAAGTTAATTTCTTTCGATTTTGGACCGCTCTCTTTCTACTGTCACTTACCTGTCCCTATTTATTACCTTTGTAGTTTTGTTTTGTTTTTTTTTTTCCATTTCTCCTAATTATTATTTTTCGATTAATTAATTTTTTTCTTACTAACACGAACTTCGACCACTCTACTAATTTAATTTCCGTGTTTTCATCCGAAAAACATGGGTTTTCATTTCTCGTTGTAAACAATGGTTTTGTTTTACCATTCAAATTAATGTGTATTAAATGCAAATTATAGTTATCAACGATTAATCCAAAAGAAAGAACAACTATGTATAAAAGAATCTATTGTAAGAAAAAAAAATGGAGTTATATTTAATGAGTTATAGAGAATATAGATTCTTGGTCCATAAAGTAAGTGGCAGAACCATACTGTAACCAAATTTAGTATCTAACCAGAAATATATCGATACGGTCAATTGATTTTTAAAGCCATAATAGTTTTTTCAATTGATGAAATTGTATAAAAATAGTGATACAAAAATATATGTCAATACTTTACCTTTACGGTAAAAACTTACTAATCAAATTCATTATCATATTTAGTTAGCCCTTAAAACGATGATAAAACCTAAACTGTGAATGCTTTAGTTAAACCTAAATTGAATAACGTTATTGTAACCTTATAGTAATGGAACATTGGAACTAAACAAAATAAAATTTGGATATGCGCTCTCATAATCTGGTGAACGATAATAATGTCTCCAACTAGGTCTTCTCCGTATGAAAGTGATGGCATAAACAACCATGAAAAGTTTGACATAATGATGTTTAGTTATCGCATTTATTCTTTGCTCATCCGATTACTAAATATGTTTTAACTAAGTCGATCCTGAAAATCTAGTGAGAAGTTTGTAAAAAACATTTTTTTGTTGTCGTTAAGCATGATTATAAATTTTTCTTTTTTTGGCATTTAACTTTCATTAAGCGTACCCCTTGTTTGAAAAATCGTTAGGCGCTAGTCGGGCGTTAGGTATGGGCCTAGCGATTAATCGGAAAATCGGATTAAAATCGGGGATTAATCGGGGATTAGTTTTAGGATTATTTTAATATTTTTAAAACATATTAATCAAATATTGTTTTCAAAATTGCAGTAATAAAAGACGTGGCTAGAAAAAACTATACTGTATATTAATAAGATGAATTTTGTCATTTTCCATGGAGACAAATGGGGCCCAGAATCTGGTAATGAAATCAAATGCCCATTGAATGTTTGCCTACCAAACAAACTTTTTTCCTTTTTATTTTCCTGTGTTTTCACGATAAATTGTTCTGCGAATAGAAATAGCAAAAAACAAATAATGTTGCATGTAAAATGTAAATATGATTTTATAACTATGAAACGTAGATTAAGACATGTTCAGAATCTGAACATTATAATTCAGCAGTCCACTGTAGACTCCTTTATTTATCAACTTTTTACACTCAAAGTAATTTATAGTCTTGAATATTTTTACTTTCATTTTTGTTTTTGTTTTTGTTTTTTAACTTTCAAAAAGGACTACCATGAATTACAGAGGCAAGCTTGAGTAAATGCGAAACGATTGTACAAAAAAAGTGAAAATAAACATTACAAAAAATATTAAAATGATACAACATTTAACATAAGAAAAAGGAAGGCAGCATTCCAATAGGATGACAAATTAGTAAACCCTCATCGTATTGGAAGTGCATGCCCCTAAAACCCTTATTTCAAAGTATGTAATTAACAAATTATAACACCCAAAAAAAATCATATAAAACAAAAACTAATTAAAGTTTCTTTTACATTGATCATATCTCCTTTCCAATCCATTTATAAAAAAAAAAACGTAAATTTTTAACTAAGGGAAAAAAAGAAAAAAAAAAACGAAGAAAATTAAGGAAGAGAAAATATTGTCACCTTGTGTTGTTTTTGCGTTTGCGTTTGCGTTTTTGTGCCAAAACGTTTTACATGAAAGCGTCAGGGACCTTGAAAGTGTTAGGATCTTCATCTTGAATCCATCCAAACTTCTCCAAATAAGGATTCAAAATCGATTTTGGTGGATAATCATCAATGCAATGATTCCACACATTTCCTTTTGATTCACCAACAGTAAGATCTCTCACAACTTCCCAAACGCAACTATTACACTTAAAACCAGCTCCAAAGCTTATCATAAACACTCTATCTCCTCTCTTCAATCTCTTCTTGGCCTCCATGTAAGCCAACACATACCACAAACTACTCGCTGAAGTATTCCCAAACCGGTGAAGAGTCATCCTCGCCGGTTCAATATCATACTCGTTTAAATCCAAGCTATGTCCAATCCCATCAATCACAGCTTTTCCTCCGGTATGAATGCAAAAATGTTCGATCCCGGTCTTGAAGTTGATTCCTGCCTTTAAAGGAGCCCCCGGTGGGAGATTCGTGGAACCCTTGCTAGGGTTTTGACGAATCTTGATTTTCTTGATGAGAAGCTTTAACATGAACCTTAAGAGCTCGGTTACAGGAAGAATCTTGGGTGTTATAACCTTGAGATTGTCTACAAAAGCACGAGTGGCGGCTTTTGGTAGATTCTTCCCTAAGTAAAACCCAACACGGCCTTGTTCGTCTTCGGCTTGGATACAACAATTATAAGACTCCTCTCTAGCTCCATGGTGAGTCCGTACCATACACTTGAGCTTAAACATTGCATTCTTCTTCAAGCTACGTTTGTTAGTCAAGAGAATAGCACATCCACCGGACCGGAACAAACAGTTGGCTAAGATCATCGACCGGTTGTTTCCACTATACCAATTAGGGCTCAAAGACTCGGAGGTAGCAACAAGAGCTAACTTGTTTGCATAGCTCTTAAATATGTTCTTGACAATGTCTACAGAGATTAGACTTGCGCTGCATCCCATCCCGGTTAAGTTGAAGACTTTAACGTCGTCTCTCATCTTGTAATGGTTAATGATTCTTGAAGCTAAAGAAGGTGTTGAAGAGAGCATGGAGACATTGACTACGAGGATGTCTATGTCTTTAGGAGAAATTTGATTTCTCTCCAAGAGTTTTCCGATGCTATCCACGTAGAACTCTTCCATCTCCGAGATCCCATCTTGTAACGAAGGACGCTCTTCTCGACCTTCAAAGACAAGTCTTGGAGCGTAGGTTTGTTCTCCAATCCCTGAGCTTACTATGGCTTTGAGAAGGAACTTATATTCGGTTAACCCGAGGTTTTGGTTTCGATAAATGATCTCTCCGCTGAATTGAGTGCTCACCATTCGATCATCAGAAGGTTTATGACATTGGTAGTCTAAAATGTAGCAATCTTTATCTTTCTTTGAGTCTATGAGTTTCCAGATCTTGAAAAAGAGGTAAGAGAGGAGAAGAGAGAAAAAGAGAAAGAGAAGATCCATAACTATTCTTTTTTTTCTTGTCTTCTTTGTTTTGGTATTTTTGTTTGTTTGTTTTGGGCTTAAGAAGAGATGATGAAGTGTGTAAGATGCATGAAAATGAAGTGGAGATTGTAAAGGGGATTATATAAGAGAATATATGAGAATGGATGAGGAAACGCCAGCTCTGATTTTCCCAGTGGGTTCTACACATCACCATTGAGTTGTAATATAGTATATTAGAAGAAAGAGAATTTTAATAAATTTTCGTTGACGGTAAGAACAAGTTTAAGGTGATTTTTTTACTTAGGAGATTAAGTGGGGACATGTTGACGCGGAAGAAGACTTCACATGTTCCATCATTAAAACATAAGTGAAACTTCCTTTCAATAAGTCCACCATTTACCACTTACCAAACCCTTTTCAAAAATAAAAAAAAAGTCCACCATTTACTATTTCTTTCATATTTAATATCGTTCTTGAATATTTTGTCCTCTACAACTCTTTTACATTTGAAACCAGAGTTTATGTACATTTGAAGAAAAAGAGAGTCTCTCTCCTATATACGTTCTCAAACTCTCATTTCGTAACTTCAAATTAGGCATCGATCCGTTCGGTGGTTAGCTTTGATTATCTATTGAATACTTCGAACATGCGAACCACTAAACTTTTCGAAAATCACTAGTTATACTGATATTCAAAAGACTTTATAGAAAAAATAGATATGAAACAGTCTATGGGTGGGTACTAAGAGATATCCTTTAAACAGTCTATGGTTTGCTCTAATGTTTAATTTTTAATTTTCATAGTTTTGAGTGATAAAAGAGTGTGAGTTGGATAAGAATGTGAACTTAGGAAGAAGAGAGTGAAGAGGAAACAAATAAAAAACACACAAAAGTGATAGTGTGAAGTTGTCTTAAGCCATCTCAACTTCCACCAACCGAATATGGCTTAAGTAATTACGTATCAATCTTAAATTACAAAAACCACTCAACACTTTGGCTCACATATTCTGCGTGCGTCTCTCTTCGTACTTCCCCATCTTCTCTTCTGTCTATTGCCTTAAACACTTAATTTTGCCTTTAATATTTTTCTCTCTTTCTCTACCTTAATTATATTATATTCATCAACAAAGTTAGGTGTGTGCATGTGTATGGATATTTATGTGTATTTATATATGCCTCCGGAAACATGACTTTCTATTTATGTATATTATAAATTTCAATATACTTCTTTCTATAACTAGGATTTTTGAGACTATTTCCGCCGTGTAATTAGTTGCAGTGGCCAACTAAATACGGATTCAAATCTAGTTTGATATGATGTTTTACACTTTTTAATTTATGATTTATTGATCAGAAATTATATATTGAATATATACATGTAATAATTTTATTGTCACTAGGTTTACTAATCAGAAATTTTATATTGAATATGATGTTATTGTCACTAGGTTTTAGAATTTATATATTGAATATCTAAGAAATAAGTTTGAATTGAATGTTGATATGCTCGTAACAATTTTGATTGAGGGCTAGATTTTGGTGTTACAATTTCGTTTGGTTAGAGGTTAAAGAAGGGCTTTCTTTTTATGTATGATCTTTGATTATTGGAGATATATGTTACATCAATATTTGTTTTGAACACTACCATAACCCATCATTATGTAGATTTTGGTGTTACAATTTCGTTTGATTAGAGGATATAAAGAAGGGCTTTCTATTTATGTATATCATGTTTGATTAGAGATATACGTTACAAATGTAATATATGTTTTGAACAACTACCATAACCCATCATTAGTCATTCGAATGTAATATGTGAAAGAAGAAGAGTAAGAAAATATGGACATAGGAAACATATTGAAATATCACATGGCTTGCTTGGAAATTAAATTTTCGTTGCATAATATTATATCTTAACAAAACAAATGGTTAGACAGAGATTTCTAAAATTATTAGCTTGCTTCCAAACAATATATTATTTATATCTGAAACAATTACGAAATTTCTCCAGCTTGATCACATTAATTACAAAACGAACAAGTTATAGTATTACAACAAATAATTATTAGATATTTTAAAATAATTGTATTTTTACAACCCATTTGTGATTTGTTACTGAAGTCACTATACAATGTTCTCGATCGAGTCTCATACCTTTTATGTGAACGTTTTAGAATTTTACTGTCTATTGATCTTTCAATGAAGAATTCCAGTTTCATTTGGTCAAGTGTTTAATGCGCTTCTTAAATTTCGATTAGCAAAGAAAATAAAAGCATGGAGAAAGATGAATAGTCTAGTCTTAAGCTATTGACCCAACTCTAGGAAGGTGCTTTAATTTATACTCGTGAATCTTAAAAGATTCGTTAATTATGGTTTTATATGGGCCATCCTTTTGATCTAAATCTCTATCATATTTTTTTGTCATTAGTTAATATTTTTTACCTATGATCGTTACGTAATTACATTTTTTTTTTGCATGACTACTTGCTTTTTTTTTCCCGTTTTTTTGTGCATTATTATTTGTTTGATGTTTAATTCATTTGTTTGTTGTTTTTAACTTAGCTTGACACTCGTTTGTCTTAACTAAGATAATTTCTAACATCTTTAGTATGGAACAAAATTGGTCCTTAAAGATTCGACCCGTCCGTATTATCATTCGTAGACGGTTTCTGGTGGCTCTTGGCCTATATGGCACCCGACCCTTGAGTAAAGCAATAGTTTTAGGCCACACAACAAATTTAAGTTTAATGGCCTCATTTGGAATATTAATCGTAGCTTAGTGTTGTAGTTGACTTTTTTTTTTATTTTCTAGTCACGGGTTATGTCACAATGACAGTCACATTATCACTTACTTATTCGTTTGGGTCTATATTTTCTTTCTTGAGTCTCTTGGATCGTTTCTTAATCGAAAAAACTTATGCAAAAACAACATATTTCTTAAAAACTTGTTTTTTTGGTCATCATATTCTGTTTTTTTTTGGTCATCATATTCTTTTTTCATTTTAAGTTGTAACACTTTTTAATTTGTCTATACAATTCGCCACTGAATATTTCGATAAATCTAAGAAAAAAGATCTATATAAGTTCAGTCGGTGTTGTCTCATCTCTTAATTAAGATATTTCTTACAAGGTTCAAATATTATTCTTTTACAACCACACGTAAATTCTTTTTACACTTTTCAAATTTTGTTTTCTAAATTAAAAAATTCGTCAGTTCTTTTTTGACTTTTATACATTATAGTATGGATAAGATGATATTTAGATTATTGAAAAATTGGTTGTTTGATAGATAACGACGAACTATCTTAAATGCAGTCAACTAGGCTGCTTGAAATCTTAATTTAAACAAATTTTGTAATTACAAGTCTTCTACTGAAGTGAGGTTTATTTTGACTTCCGTGATAAATCGGACTCGGAGACTGAGATTATAAATGAGGAGACGACATTAATAGTCAAGCAGAAAGACTTCGTCCAATTTTCTTTTTTTAATTCATGCCGTTATAGTCCCAATAGATAAACATTCATAGTACTATATTATTAGTGACAATAAATAGTGACAAAGATTGATAACAACTCACTAATACTCTCCGCAACCGTAAGAAGTACTCTACAATATCTGCTTTGTCAACGCTTATCACACGTCCAGTATTGTTGGTAAAAACTATTCAGTTTATGACAAGTAAAAATAGTAAGTATAATTGTTGGGAAATTAACTATCCGTTCAATTATCGGATCGTTGGCTTCGGTTGGGAAATGTAAGATTATTATCGGATCGGACTCGGTTCAATTCTTTTCAGATTCGGGTACGGAAGTTTAGTATCCGTTCGGATAATATGACTATTCGGTTAGGTTTCGGTTTGAATAAATTTCGGATTCGGATCAGTTTTCATTCAGTTTTCAGAGGGAAAATGTTCACTTTTAATTAAAAATTGATTCAGTTTTATTAATATTTGGTTAAATTTTGTGATAAATTGTATAATTTTGAAAAACATAATTTAAGATTTTCGAATATTAAGGTTAGTTCGTATATAGTTTTTGTTATATTAGTGATAAAATATATATTGACACAAAGATTGATAAAAACTCACTAATACCCTCCACATTCTTAAGGAGTACTCTACAATATCTGCTTGATCAACACTTATCACACTTGTCCAATATTATCAGTAAAAACATTCAATTTATGACAAATAAAAATAGTCATGTTTTCACCTTTTTTTTTGCAAAATATTTTCAGCAAGTTCAAAGGAAATTGACAACTCAGATATTCTTAAATTATACAAATAACATTATGATTTAATCTAATTTTCTGGTATTAAAAAAAATCAACGAATAGTTAGTGACTTAGTGTATCTTTAAAATGTTTCGCTAATTTTAAACATGTCTGAACAATAATTGTAATAGTTACATGTATAAAGGGGGCGCTATTAATTGAATTATTGAGTGCAAATTGCACTGTGCAATAAAGATATATGGACGAACTTTTTAATAAAAAAGAAGATTATATTAATTATTTTTTATGGTTACACCATATTTAAAGATATGTGATATACTAATAAAAATTATACGATATCTTTGGTTATATATATTCTGAAAGAGACTTGAAAGCGTTGCAAGTTCAACTCCTTTTTCTCATTTTGGATGCTTAATCATGGATATTTATACGACTTGTTAAATTTAAACAATTTTAAAGATTGTTACGATATATATTACTCATCGGTGTTCCGTCGCAATATAAATACCATAGTTGTCCTTTTTTTTTTTTTTTTTTTTGGCAAAGACCATAGTTTTTTTTGGTACAAGGTTAAATTAACAAAGACCATAGTTGTCCATACCACCGTATTCGAGAATAACTATTCTTAAAGCTAAATGATAAAATTTCATATTACGTATATAAACACCAAAATTAATATATTAAATTACCATTTTTTGGACGTTTCTGGTTATGGCATCGTCAAATTAATTGGCCATAACTATTAAGTTGTTTGTACATTTACATGTATACATGCACGTGGAAGCTATACTAAGTCTACTCACTTGTTTAGTTTTGTTCATTTAATTTTTCCATATTCCATAATGAGTCAATTTGATTTTTCCCTTTCGTGAAAATTTTCAGTACATGATTATATATAACAATCAATAAATGAATACAGTCGTCATCGAAACTTCCCATCTGTATTTTTCTAAACATAAGAATTTCTTAATTTCTAATGATGGTCGAACATGCTGCATGTGGTCACGTTATTTAGATTAGACATGAAATGTGTATATAACATGTAAAATTATTCATATATACAGAAAAAGCAAGACATTATGTTTGGCTCATTGATGTTTATTTTGATAGACGAAGAGATTTAAATCTAGAAGATGAAAAATGGTTTATATGGATTTAACTATTTTACAATTACGCAGGCAGAAGTATTTGTTACTTTAAAGATTTTCATTATATGTTAAGGTAAACTATTCTATGGTTAAATTTGGACGACTACAAAAATATTGTACAACGTAACTCTTTCTCTTTCGCGAAACACATTTTCGTTTTAGCTATGTCATTGCTTTAAGAAGGCAACGATTGCTTTGAAATCTAGACAAATATTGTACAACTCTTTCTCTTTCGCGAAACACATTCTCTTGTACAAAAATGAAATCTAGACATTGCTTTGACACAGTTAAGCTGAATTAAAAAAGAGAGAACTGCAACACGAATGACATCAATCTAGGAGGAGTTACACTAATATCTTGACACCAGTTTGCTTGTCTTGACTTTTCATATATATGAATATAAGTTGACAAAAATGAAAAATTATATTATCAATAATGTAGGTCACGGAAAGACATAGTCTCATAGACTAATCAAATATGTGTTACTTTAAATTTATTCTGGTAGTAGATACGTAATTTAGTCTCTACGTTGTCTTAATCTGTTCTGGTAGCAGATGTGTTGTTCATTCACTATCGATACTAATACGAATTCAATTATCAAAAAAATAAAAATATTATTAGAATTCAATATAACTGGTTTTACAACAAGTCAACGCGACTAATTACATTCATTTTTTATTATTTGATTTTGTTAAAAAATATACAAATTCTATACTAAGAGTCCTATAAAACTATAAAAGTAAAAGCTCTCAACAAACTTTTCAATTACTATAATTATTTGGTGAATTATTTTGTGACAATACTAACAATATCCTATATATGTATAAAAATTAAAGCTCACAAAACATCTTTCATTTATGAGATTGCCATTGGTCACCTAATCATTTTAATATTTAAAAGGCACAATTTGTTGTTTTTAATTATATCACAAAAGTTTTTGAACTTTTTTTTTTTTTTTTTTTTTTTTTTTTTTTTTTTTTTTTTTTTTTTTACTTTAAAGATCTTACCATTAAAAAGGCCCAAAAGATTGGAAACCTAGAAATACACAGTGCCTCCTATAAGAGCAACACCTACAAACACACATACAAACAAAGAGAAGAGCACATTACTATTGAAACACTTGAAACCATGAAGCAAGGAGCGATAATCTTGGAGGCATAACCGCCTGGGCCCTAGTAAGAGGGTCAAGGTGGCAACGGATTAAGTTTTTAGCTTCGAGAATCAAAACGCAGGGAGGCTTCGAAGTAGACGTGTGTAGTCTCGAGTTCCTTTCCTTCCACACAAGGTACAATGAGGCCTGAAAGGCGAGCTTTAGGATCAGAGAGATGTTCTGGTCAGCTGAGGAATTCATTAGCCAAACCACTGCATCCATAAAGCCCACCGGAGGAGTGACATTAGCCTTATTGGTGAAGTAAGACCACACTTCAGCAGCATAAACACAGTCGAAAAATAGGTGTTGTCTTGATTCGTCATGAACATTACATAGGAGGCAAACAGATGGCACCACTAGACCCCAGCTAATGAGCCTATCCCTTGTGTGCAACCTATTTCTGGTAGCAATCCAGGCAATAAAAGCATGTTTGGGGACTCTACCTTTGTACCAAATAGAGTCAGCCCAAGGCACTGGAATTCCAGAAGGATTCAGAAACTCCCATACTTTTGATGCTGAGAAAACATTTGAAGCATCACTGTCCCCAACCTTCCACAAGAACTCATCATCATCATCATCATTCTCCCCAAGAGCATTCACCACTGAAGGTGAAGGAAGACAAGCCTGAAGCAGCTGGATGGTACTGTTTCTACTGCGGCTACGAGAGATCCACCACTCTCCATCCCTCACAGCATCAGCAACCACCGCAGTCCTTGGCAGACCAGAAACCCGAGGACCTCTCTCTCCAGTAAGATCAATGATCGGTCCTAAGGCAGTCCAATTCTCATTCCAGAAATTACAAGAGATACCAGAGTTAACTTTGCACACAATAAATGGCCTTGCTAGAGGCCTGAGCTTACATATTGATTTCCAAATCCAACTTCCAGAATTCAAGTAATTCAAATCCCAAAAAGACTGGTTACCAATCAGGTTCCTGCGCACCCACGAAACCCACAAAGATCCACTTGCCGCAAATATTAGCCAAATAAGCTTTAGCCCGAGAACCTTATTCCAAGGAACAAGCCTTCTCAACCCCAGACCACCACAGTTCTTATGAGTACAAACAGATTCCCAAGAGATTTTTGCCCCTCTCGCAGAATTAGGAGCACCATTCCATAGAAACGCATTACACATCCTCTCAATATCCTCAAGACACTTTACCGGAAGAAGGAAGATTGAAGCCCAAAAGGTAATGATAGAATAGATAACTGAGCGAATTAATTGCAGTCTCCCTGCGAATGACAAGTGTCTTACTGTCCAAGCGTTGAAGCGAGAGAGAACCCTATCAATCAACGGTTGATAATCTTGCTTTGTCAGTTTTCTAGATGTCAGAGGCACCCCCAGGTATCTCACCGGGAATGATCCTTGAATAAGCCCCAATCTGTCAGCCATATCTTGATTAATCTGAAGGTTTCCACCATCTAAAAACAGAGCCGTTTTCTCTCTATTGATACCAAGCCCAGAAACAGCTTTAAACTCCTCCAAAATTCGCAGAATTCCCAGAAGAGACTGCTCCGTACCATCAAAGAAAATTAGGACATCATCAGCAAAGCTGAGATGAGTAACAAGAGGCACCAAACACTTAGGGTGGGGTCCAAAACTCTGATCAAGAACTCCTCTATCCAGTTTCTTAGCCAAAACATCCATCGCAAGGACAAATAGTAATGAAGAAATAGGATCTCCCTGTCGCAACCCTTTCTTTCCCTGAAAATACCCAACAAGCTCTCCATTTATAGCAATACTAAAACTAGTAGTAGTGAAGCATTGCTTGAGCCAACCCACAAATTTATCTGGCAGCCCGATGGCATTAAGCACATTTTCCAAGAATTGCCAATTCAGGTTATCATATGCTTTTGCCAAATCCACCTGAAGACAGCCTCTAGAAGTGATTCCAGAGGCATGGAAGTCCGAAACCAACTCAGAAGCAAGCAGTACATTCTCGCATAAATGTCTACCTTGAACAAAGCCCACTTGGTTTCCTTGGACTGCATCAGAGATGAATAACTTGAGTTTATTCTTCAGGAGTCTCGCAATGATCTTGTATACAGTAGTGCAGCAAGAAACATGACGAAATTGGGTTAAAGTATCTGCCCCTTGAACCTTAGGAATCAGAGTAATAGCAGTAGCATTGAAGATCCTTGGTAGATAACCATTCATAAAGAATTCTTGAACTGCCTCCACTGTTTCCTTCCCCACCTGTTCCCAAGATTCCCATAAGAATTCCACTGGAAAACCGTCAGGACCAGGAGCTTTTCTCCGCGGCATAGTAGCAACAGTATCTCTGATTTCTTCCATAGACGGAACCTTCAACAATTGAGAGGCTAAAGAAGAGTCACACCTAAAGGGAAGCAGATTCTTAATATCCTCAACAGAAGGCGGAGTAACTCCTGAGTTTTCTGTGCCAAGGAGATTTTTATAGTAGGAGAGAAGCATATCCTTTATCTGATCTGAATTTTCTATCCTCTCACCATCTTCCCCTCTCAGATATTTTATTGAATTTCTCCCCTGGTTAGCAATGACTGATTTAAAGAAAAAAGCAGTGCATGCATCCCCATCCTTAGTCCACCTAATTCTTGACTTCTGCATGTAGAAAGTCTCCTGAGCTTTAGCGAAGAAGTTCCACTTTTTTCTTGCAACAAACTCCTCCCTGAACAAGGAATCCGACGGGTTACTCAACAACTCCTCTTGAACAAGCTCTAACTGAGCCAACGCTTCCTTTGTTTTCTGCTGAATATTTCCAAAGCCCTCCCTATTTAGCTCCCTGCAAGCAGCTTTCACTTTTTTCATTCTCTGCCCAAAGGTAAACAATTTACATCCCACAGACACCTCCTGATGCCAAGCAGTCCGGATAACCTCCTTGTATCTATGGTGAGTAGACAAGAAGGAAAAATATTTGAATGCCTTTTTTCTCCTTTCAATAGTGGAACTCAAAGACACTAAAGCTGGGGCATGGTCAGAATCCCCAGGAGGATCAAACACAGCAAGTGACTCTGGGAAAGAATCCCTCCAAGACTCATTCACTACCACTCTGTCAAGTTTCCTTATGATGGGGTCTTCCTGTCTACCATTAGACCAAGTAAAGAAAACTCCTCGACTAGGCAGATCATCCAGTTCATTATCCCCCAAAAAAGTCTGAAGCTCACTCATGCCTGCAAGAGGCAAGTGATGAGGTAAAACCGAGTAATGCTCACTTGCAGTTAATATTTGATTAAAATCCCCCATAACTACCAATGGTCTCTGATTAGCTGGAGAGTTCTGGACAATATTGGTCAGCTCCCTCCAAAGATCACGTCTCTCAACCACTGTATTAAAGGCTGGTTTTTGAACTTGATTGCCGGTTTATAATTTCCTCAACTCGATTGTTGGCTCTATCCTCTATCATCTTTCTTTCGTTCCTCTCTCCCTCAATCGTATAATAACCAAGTTCATGAATATTTTGAAGTCTACAAAAGCAGATTTTACGCATATGTCAAAAACTAAATACTAAATATTCTATTTGATCAAATTTTGAAGTATGTCAGAAATGCGTAGATTTTACTTATATTCCGTGAGACATAAGCTTTTCACCTTTTTTGTAAAATAACAAAAATCACATTGAAGACACTGTTTTTTTTTTTTTTTTTTTGAAATCGATTTCCTTTGTTCCTTAATTTTGAACATTATTTTACTTTATTATAAAAATCAAAGTATTTAACGTTTTGATCATCTTTGTATATATGTATTTCTTTTGATCCAGGGCAAGAGTTTCCCTTTTTATAGAAATAATTTTTGAATACCTCTTAAATAATATATTATATAAATGATGTGATCAAAAATATATATTTCTAAAAAATATTTAATAAATTATGGTGGATTAGTTTGGGTAATCCATAATTCTATTTTTGTAAGGTTATTAAAGTTTATTATTATTATTCTTATTATTAAAGTTTGTTTAGTTTAACCATCTAGATTCAAACTCATGTAATTCATGTTATTAATGAAAAGAAATAGTTTATACAAAGATAAAGAAACAAAATCATCTTTAAGTATTTTTCGTTTATCAAAACAAAAAAAAAAACAAATTGATACGTTTAACAAGTTTCCTTAACCATTCAAATTTGTTATTTCACATTCAATGAAATTTACTTTTCCTCTTTATAAACTTTACTTACATTCAATTAGTTAATACAAAAGAAAAAAAGTTTACAACAAATAGAAACATTGTTATCCTACATAAATCGGCGCACAGCCACAAATTGATAGGTTTATCATAAATAACATCTTCTAAACTGGGCTGCTTCATTTTGTGGGCTATACAAATATTGGTCACTCACATTCTCACATACTCGATCACAGGCTTCAACAGCCAACACGTGTCCAACAATGACCGATCCAACGATCACTGTTTCATCACAAGATCCTCAAGAGTATGTATTTTCATAAATGCCACTCCAACTTCAACGTCCGGATTCTGAATCTTTAAGTGAACGTCCCGAGTCCGATGATTTAAGCGAAGGAACAATAATACACGACCGTCCCGTACCTAAGAAAAGGTCAGAGAGGTAATTACCCAAATCTTCAGGGGCAAATCTGACTTCCTCCCAATTTTCAACGTGGTACTTTTCATAAAACGACGTCGCAACAGTTGTTAACTTCTTCGTCACGGAATCTTTTAAATCTTCTCTTAGTTTCGAATCCGGTACGACCCATTCGCTCTGTTTCTGAAACGCTTCCTCGAACGCTTCGTTAAACCGTTTCAACCGCTCTTTCGCCACGTTTTCTTCGAGCATTTCTTCGTTGGAATCGGAAAGCGATGTAATCACTTCTCCCCAAGCGATTTTCTCATATTTTTCGAGGTATTGAGTAACTTTTCCTTCGTGATTCGCTACCCATTCGTCCCCAAGTACGATTCTCAAATTCGATGTACGTACCTTGGAGATCACGTAATGCAGATTGTTGGCTAGGAAGAGATATGAGAGAGCCATGTCGTTGTACATACGAGATTTCGTGTCGATTTTACAGAGCAATACGAGGATTAGCCATGCAATTCTTGTGGTTACCGTAGAAGAAGATGAAGATCCGGTTTCTCCGTCCTTGTTGTGTTCGTCATTGTTCCCAAAGTAATCTTCCGGTAATGGCAACGTCGATTCGGTGAGAACTCCAGCGAGACATTCATGGTAATCCGCGAGGAAAACGATGAAATTCATTACGTACCTGTTGTGATTATTGTGAATTAGATCAACTTAAAGCGTTAAACAAATTGGAGAAAATCACCTTTTTAGGGTTTTTTTAGGGTTTATTTTCAAGTACCTTGTGAGCTGATGAACTCCGCCTCCAGGGATTGGAGATTTCGAAGATTCTTTTGTAATCGAAGCTTCGAATTTAGCCACCATCGAATTAATCTCTTCACCGAGATTCTTAAGAGAATCAGCGGCTTGTAATCGAACCGCAGAAGTCGAATCGTAACTGAAAATCTCTTCAATCTGGGGCATAAGCTGCGATATCGTTTGGTAAATATCGAGAGTAAGGAAGATTTTCTCGACGGTTTTCTTACATCTTGCAACACTCACGGGGAAGATAAAGAGAGTTAAAGCACTATCTAACGTAATCTCCGTGAAACAAGACTCCGCGACGGAAACAGACGGCGAGAAAACGTGATCGCAAAGGATTCTTTCTCCCTCGAACAAATTCGCGATAAGGACTTTCGTAGCTTCTAACCATTTCTTGATGTTCTTCTCCATACTATCCCAATCCAACTTTTGAATCTTACCAAAACTTAGATTCTCAAACCCTAAGTTACTCAACGCTTCAACCATGATTGATCCTCTTATCTTCTTGTAAATCTTGATACATTCGTTTTCGTAACCCGATGATATCATACAATCAGAGATCATTTTCAAATCCGTCATAACATCAGCTTCTTCAGATTTAGGAACTTGGGAATAAATTGACACTTTATTCCTTGCATTGAAAGATGGGGAAGACCGAACGGATATGGATTCCGGATCAAGATTCCGTCGATTCGATTTTAAAATCCGGTTAAAACTCTTTTTCTAACTGTTTCATAGCGATTGTTACAAGATTATGCGCTCTAGTGAGTTTTGGTGATTCAGGATTCACCAAAACCACTCCTTGAATTGCGTATTGTAAGCTGTTGATAACCTCGATGAATCGTCGTCCTTCTACGCGATTATCGGTGGAGAAAATCGAGGAGAGGGAGCAAGAAGATGAACTAGATAGATCGGGAGAAATCCATTTACGTGTGAGAGTTTCAGCTGCTTCAATACTATCCATTAGAAGAGACTCAGAGAAGCTTTGGTATGGACGTGGTTTTAACCTTCTTCCTAGAGTTGAAGACGGTTTAAATAGTAGCATCATTTTTGCTTTTGTTGTGTTTTTGTGTTTTTGTTTTCTTAGTTTTGTAAAATATGATAGAATCTGAAGAAGTGATGTTTGAGGTTTAATTTTTGTTTTGTTTTGGAGGTTCTAAGGAAGTATGTTTTTGATTTTTGATTTGACTATTTTTATGTTTGAGGTCTTTGATTCGAGTACATTTAAGCTTGTGGTTATCCTCCATTTGCTTTTTTAAAAAATGTAAAAATAGATTTGATTTTATTGTAGTCTAAGAATTTAGACAACTTTCTACTTGTAAAATAGCGAAAACAATGGATTTGGATACGTTAGTCTATTTACGATTTTGGTTTCTTTAAACCCTCAGTTATTTGAGACTGCTGTCTAAATGTAGAATGTATCTTACCATTTTTTAAGTAAAAAAGAAGGAGAAACGTCAAATATCAAATCTTAATTTCTTATTTATTTTCGACATATTATATCTTTAAAGAATCTAAATATAGAGAATCTAATTGTAAGAGTATCATGTTTAGAAAATCTACACTTCGGGGTTCGAGACTTCAAAAATACTACCACTACAAAAAATACGCTTGTTAACGTCATTTATATGAAAGGTTAACGTCGGTTTATAACTAACGTTAATAATAACTTAGAGTCGGTTTTCCAAATGACGTCTCATCGTCCGACGTAAAACTTTTTTACTTCATTTCAAAAACCGACGCAAAATGTAACGTCATAAAACTTGACGTCAGAATTTGTAAGTAACGTCGATTAATAAACGACGTAATGAAAGCATATTTATGTTTTCTCATTTATAGACAATTTATACTATATGTTTTTATCAAATCTAAACAAAACTTGCTATGAATTAATTTTCTTTTACTTAAAGTTAGAAAGACAATTGATCAAAATGATAATATTTATATTGTTTTGAATATATAATTTTACATAAAGCATAAATTTGTCCTTAAAAATATAAAATTCTGAAAAAGAATTCACAACATGTATTGACTGATGTATATATGTCTTCAAAGTGACCAAGTGTAGTATTCAAAGTTACTTGCACGAAGCCACGAAGTCTTTGTAAGCTGCCTTGTACGAAGTTCCAAGTTTATCTGAAAGAAAAAAAAAGAAGCAAAAAAGCTTTAAGATAAACTCAACATGAAAGGATATACTATTTTCAAGTGAAATCACAGCTATTTAAAATTATAATTAGGAAAGAGAGAAGGTACAAGTATCAAAAAGCAGATTATAGATTTCATAAGTGAGCTACTGAAATGATTTCCAATATAGCTCAATGACCATTCCTATTGGTGACATATCATGATATCCAAAACACACACAAGCAACATTCATAACTGTTATCTTTACATGTGTGGTAAACATGATTTTTAATTGAAATTTGGTCCAGTTCAAATATCATCTTCAATCCATATATATCATCATGTTCCAGTTCATAACATTTCACTAACAAATTTCTGATCAACTATTGACCCTACATCGAAATGGGTTGGTTTAAGTTTGTTTTGTCAAAGGAAGAAGACTCAGAAGCTAGACAATTTATAAAGTTTAATAAGTTTTACTTGATCTGTCTCAAGTGCAGAAAGATCCATCATGATTTGAGCAAGATCGTTTACTGATTCAAGAACGTAGACAAAGTGTGAGCACTTGCCTACTACAACTTTCTCCCTTTCTACTGATAATTCCTCTGCTTTTTTCTTATCTTGGTCATCTGATGCTCGTCAAACTGAAAAGAAGATTTCAGGTATATATTGCATCAATAAAGTACATACGAGGAATGATGGCCATAAACTGAAAGAATAAAACACATATAGAAGATGGACAATATCAAAGTCATCTTCTTCAGGTCTATATCTGTTTCTCCTCAGATTCATCTCTAAATTCATCCCATCAGGCTAATACATTTCAAGTCAAATGTGAATTAGTCATAATAAAGTTTTTATGCTCAAATGATGCCAAAGGGTTTCTAAGGATGTTGAGAAAATGTAGATGCACGATAAAGTTATTACTAAGTTAACAACTACTCCAATTCCTTTAACTTTTCAGATCAATATTCTTAAAAATTGAGTATTTGACAAACACATGAAAAGGAAAAATCAAATCAATAAGATCTCTTAAGAGATTGGAGAGAGTACAAAGAATGCATACCTTGAGGGATAAGATTCGTATGCAAGCTGCATAATGGCAAGCACCACAAATGTAAAGCCAATCATAGTTGTTTCTTCTACATAAACAATTAATTTGGCAAAATTAACTAATGATTTGAGTCAATAGAACCTTGAATAATGCAACAACTTTTCAAATCAGCGAACAAAGACTGAATTTTACCTGAATCTCCATGAAATTTGCAAAGAGATTGAAGCAAGCTGAAATCCAACCAAAAATTTCAAGTTCAAGCCAAAAAATCTACCTAGAAAACTTTCATGAATCCATCATCATAAAACCGAATCGAGAATCCTTGTTAGAGTAGCTATCAATCGAAAAACACGCAAATTCTTCAAAAATATTATACCATACGAATCTTATCGATCTCGAGCAATTGAAAAAGAGAAACTCTCGAGACAGAAATAGCAAACCACATGATCGGATTGAGCAATCGAAGATCGATTTCAAAGAAATCAGATGCAAAAGTAACAAATATCTTCGATTAGGTCATTGGAATCGATAGATCCATTGGCACACAAAAAGCTTCAAGATCTGCATTTTTTTTTCTCTGTAAGCGTTAGATCGATATTGATTCACTAAACTGATAAGTATTGGTATAATAAAATGTTACGTCGGTTAACCAAACGACGCTAAAACCCGTCCCATTTTAACATTTTACGTCGGTTTAAGAAATGACTTTAATAAACCGACGTCTCCAACCAGGTTTCTTGTAGTGTACTCTGTTTCATATTATAGGATGTTTTAGTCATTTTATTTTGTTTTACAATATAAAAAGTTTTTGAAAAAAAATATTCAAGTTTCTATGCAAAAAATAAATAAATTTACACAATTTTGACTATTTATATTTTGTAATATATTTTGTCATTGGTCAAATTAATTTTAGTTAGATATTAAGTAGTGTTTTTAATATAAAAAATACCAAACAAAAGAGATTAATTCATTTTTTAAACTTTGTGATTTTATGCAAAACATCTTATATTTTGAAACAGAGGGAGTAACAGACGAGTAACATTTTTGTTTGGTACGTTTTGTTCTGACAATTAAATATATCTAATTCAATATGGTGGTATATATGTTTGTTGTGTTGGATACTCTTAAATTTTCTTATATATATTTACTGAAATTAATACTCTTTAAACTAGTTTCATTGTAATCAATTTCATCATCAAACTCAATATTGATACTCTTTTAATCAATTTCATTATTGAGTTTGATACTCATATTGAAAATCGATTTTTATAACAAGATCAATAATTCATTAGAATTAATTAATAAAATTAACTGGAACAATAATTTAGTACATCACGAAAGCCATGATATATAATTATTTAATAAAAAATCACGTACATAGGAAAAAAAAAACTTTAGCTCTCCGATCCCCCCAACATATGGTAAAGATGATGATATTTAGACACAATCCTCTGTTTTGGAAGTCTGAATTTTCGAAGATCTGTTGATGTTTAGATAAAGTGTAGTAGCAATTCATTAATAAATAACTAATCTATAAAGAATGTAATAATGAAGTTGAGTTATATACAAAGAAATATATATAGAGTGTAGCAAATTACCTTGTTGACTATATATTTTGAATCTTTTTTGTTCTTGGCCTCAGATAAAAAAAGTATACAACACAAATAACCACAATGAAAATCACAATTGCTATGATGATTCTCATACAGGTTTCAACATCCACTGATATAACTTTCCTGCTCTTATGTTTTTTCTTCCAACCTGCAATTTATTTAAGTTTTTTTTTTTTTAATCATATCAAACTTAGTATACTAAAGGCTTAAGAATCTCTTATCAAAGGAAATTAAACAAAAGCAATTTTCTTTAGCGTACGTAGAGAAGCTTTTTTACTTTTGCTTGATGATCTCTGAGAAAATGCGGTATTCGCAACCACTTTTGAGCCATGGAGTAGAGCTTGAGGACTTGAAGCTTTTACTACATCTTCAACAACGGTCATAGGCGATCCATGATCATTCGTAGCCATAACATATGATTCATCGTCATGTCTAGACAAAAAGAAAGCATAACAATATGTTTGTATTTAGTTGCAACCAAAATGAAACAAGTGAAATCTAGGATTATGAGGTGTTCTTACTTCGAGACATCATATCTTCTTGAAAGAGAATATCCGGAAGTTAAATAGAGAGAGACGAGTACAAGGAAGGCCATGAGAGGAAACTTGGAAGCCATTGAAGTCCTTGTGTTTAATTTGCAAATGTGGAAAATATACAAACAAATAGGAAAGAAGACTTCCCCATATATAGTCACTAGGGATTGCCTACGCATGGGTTTGATATTAATATCATGAAATACATATTTGTGCACACACAAAAAAATGCTAAATATTTTTTGAGCTGCTTTTAAGATTTGACTATTTGTGTATTTAATTTTATGCTACATGTATATTTAGTGTTTATAGTATCTTGAAAATAAATGTTAAGATATATTTTGTGGATTTCTGAATTGATTGAATTCATTTTTTTCTTACATAGATTATCGTTATAATACATTAACTGTTTTTTTTCTAATAGACGTAAGTCTTTACTTATCATGTCGTTAAAACGGCATACCGTTTCTATGACAATAAAAATATGAAAAAGATTGTATGAATTAATATATAACATCTCTTGATTTATGTAACTATTGGACATTTTATATATATATATATATATTTACATTTTAGTATCTGGCGATAGCGTATATTATTAGTAAGAGTCTGAAGTTTATACAACTAAATTATTTTGCTATTGAACATGAAATCATTTCTTCAACTTCTCCACATATTTAAGCTCCTCAGCAAACTTTGATCGTCTCTTAAAAACCTGATTCTATAAGAAAAGTTTTTGGTTCTCTTTAAATTTGCTAAGCAACCAAAACAAAATCTACTATAGCCTTGTTCTCTTTGTAATCGATGAGTCAGTGTTCGGCCTCAAAAAATTATAACTTACTTGCATGTCAAGTATATGCCCAGCTAATTTAACTATACGATGAAAGTCTTTATAATTAGATAATAAGTGTATTTATCAGAAACAGCAAAACTTACTTTTTGTTCGACAAAAGCTTTCTCTATAATCTGGAGGACAAGAGAGCTATCACCCATTCCTGAAAAACATAAGCACACAAGGTTTGTAAGTGCTTTAAATGTTGTCTCCCGCTGCTCATCACACTCAATCCCCGTCTTTGCAGGGACAACTTTGAAACGCGCAATTAAAGTGATGAAGAAGCTAAAATGATCTGTAATCTGAATATATCCATCTCTATAGGCAATGTGAAGAATTTCCACTATCCGATACAACACAGCTGGTTTAAGTTGTTCATCTGCAATATACGGTTTTTCGGTCATCAACTTTTATAAAGTTTAGTCATCAAGAAAGGAAAGAACTGTGAGATACTCACATAAACAGCATGAAACTATTGCTTTCAGCATAGGGGAGCTGAAATGGTCTATGGTAACTTTTGGTGTTTTTAATCATTTATTAACAGAAACTCAATATACTAGCTTGAATTTTGACTATCACAGCTATCTCACAGGAAGGTAGAAATCATAGGTTTAAAAACGTAATACAAGAAATTTCAGGGAGTGAATTAAAAAAATAGTAGCCAATAATTGGAGGATTAATAACATACCGGTTTACAAAACAAACCGGAAATCACACTAAACTCGGTATTTGCCTAAAATAATAAAGAGTCATATTAATTAAACCAAGAGATGATTTTACACATGTGATTCGAACGAAATCTGTAACTTGTAATTTGAAATTTTGTTTTAACGGACAAAATTTTTCAGATTAGGGGGGAAAATTCCAATTTCAATTCAAATCCAAATGTATCTAACGGAATAATTAATCCGGGGTAGTTTAGTAATTTCGTATCAATTAGCCTTAACCACTACAAATAGAATTTTCTGGTCACCGACTCAAAAAAACTTGGTCTCTACGAATCAAATGATCAAATTCATCAGAATCAACCTGTTTCGGTTCAAGCCGGTGATGAATCTGGGGACGAGAACGCAATTTGGGGCGAAAATCCTTGTCTCCGCCGTCAAGAGAAGCGTGTGACTGAATCGGAAAACTCTTCCGATTACAACGCAAAACAACAATCAGGTATATATATAATAAACCCAGTTCTGATCGATTTTTAAGTTTGTTTTTGATTCATCGATTGTTTCGTTTACTTCATAATTCTCTTCCGATTATTCAGAACAAAATCATGTAATTGAATCTGGTTCCGTTGCTTCAAATGTATCACAAATTCTTCTGATTACGCAAAATAAGGTTAGTTCTCACAAATTCTTTCTTCGGTTTTACCTTTTTTTTTATCCATTTATAGTAATCTGTTTAGCGATTTAGAAGAATCAGTGAATTTTGTAGTAGTGTGATGATGATGATGATGATGATTGATGATGATCTTCAATTTGTCTCCGTTTATTGCTAGTTTTTTCTCTGGTTTCAACCATGTAGGGTTTTTGAATAACGTTGGTTACATGTGTTTTGATTAAGAAAATCTAGCCATTTAGAACTATTTGTGATCATTTTTCTCTGTTTAGTGGCTCTAGTGTTTTGGTGTCCCTAAGATATATTACCTGATTCTCAAAATCTATATCTCTATTTCAGAGCTCTCGTGAACATAAGATATAGTTAAAATGTAAGATTCTGTATAGTTTAAAGCCTTTTTTGTATTTCATTCGCTCTATGTTACTCCATTAGTTGCTGAATTACTAATAAATGTCATTGCTTTCAAGTGCAGAGAACAAAAGGGAGACTATTTCGGTAGCCAAGACATACAATGGAACTTTTGACAAAGGTTTTCAAGATGAAGGATTGTTTAGCTTCAGAGAAGCTTTGAAGACAGTTCAGTAGCCAACAAAGGTATGGTTAAGTAACTCTCTCTCTCTCTCTCCCACTTATCATGTCTCTGGCACTGTCTCAAAAACTGAGCATAAATCCACGAAAACCCAAACTCTAACGCACAAAAAAATAAATCAAACACACAAAACACAAAACCAAAATCACACAAACAAAAAACATAGCACACAACGTCCACACATAACTTAAAGAAACATAAAACAGAACATAAATCCACGAAAACCCACACTCGAACAAACACAAAAAAAAAAAATCACACACACAAAACGAAATTGAAACACACAAACAAAAAACATAGTACACAACGTCCAAACGCAACTTCAAGAAACAGAAAACAAACTTTCACATGAATTTTTTAACAAAAAGTGTGAATAATCACATTTGATGGCAAGAAATTGCGTTGTGACTGTTCCCTTATTTCTTACTTTCTTATCTACTTGCTTTAGTATAGCTTGTATTAACTTATATATATTTGAAAATGCTTTCGTGTACACGAGCATTGTTTGCAGTTTAAACCAGGTTTTCATAAGAAAGAGCAAATGTTTCAGATATGTTTCAATATACTCATGACTCACAAGGTAATCTTGTTAAACCTTTTTCATCGTTTGAAACTCTTTTCTATTAGAACCAATGCGACTTTATGTAAACCCACTTTAATATATGTTTTAAGTATTCAGGGGTTTCAGTTATAATCTTACATTTATTCAGAGGATTGCTCCGACCGGGTATCAAAATTAGAGAAAAGGTTCGTGCCTTATAGCATTGTGTGATTCTGTCTGTTTGATGTAGACATTGTTCCTTATTTTGTGTATAATATCCTTTAAATTGGCTTGAATGATGTTTAACTTGCAGGAATAACTTTGTGTGAGCCTGCTGATGTATGAGAGTTGATAAAGAGACTTGAAGAAGGTAAGCTTTTGTGACGAATTGGTAAAGCATTTTCTAGATTCTGAACCTGGATTTATACTGAAACTCACAGTTATCCATTTTCTCACAGTTATCCATATTAATGCAGTTCACGCCATAGAAAGCATAAATTCAACGTATAAAGTGAATAAGGTTTGGACTGGTGGACTTGCACTGAGAGGTACAATTTCTTGTCAAAACCCCGGAACCGTAGTCATCTTTATAAGACTATCTGTGTCTCTACCAGTTTCTGAAGCTTGTTAATGTCCTCTCTGTTTCCAGTGTGGATGTACAAAACATTTGTCACATCATTCTCATCGTTCCTTGGTTGTGATATACATCATGCGAAGGGAAACAAATATAAGTAAGCACATTTGTGTCCGTTTTTTGCTAGTTTTTATTGGTTGTGATATGCATCATGCGTAAGTAACTAACTATATCAGCGTGTGGTTGGTTTCTAATGTATTAAGGTTTCCATGGCTGATTTGTTCTACAGATGGCACTCTGCTGGAACTTTCGATTGTCAGTCAAGGACTGGAGGTCTAATTAGAACAATGAGGTGTGATTCTGAGCCAACAGTGGTATCCACATTGCTCTTAGGTTGTTGGACCTCATCAGGGAGCAATTCCTTACTATCTCTTTTGCTGATTTCCATCAGTTACATGATTTTAGATTTTTAAAAAGCACTCTTTGGGTTTGGATTCTAACTCTCGATGTCCTTTTGGTGTGAAATTGATCTTTCAGCTTGCTGGTGTTGTGGCCGTTGAAGTTACTGGTGGCCCTGGAAGAGAGGTTAATCATTGCTGAGAGTTTATGTTCTGCTTTCTTTGTAGAGATGGCTGATTGATAATATAGACATTCTCTCAATACTTATAATACTGAAACACTGTGGGACTTGATTGTCTGTTTCTAACATGCATATCTTGCTTTCAGGACATCCCCAGCCACCTCCAGAGGGTCGTCTTCCTGATGCTACAAAGGGTTTTGATCACTTGAGTGATGTATTTGCTAAGGAGATGGGCTTGTCTGACAAGGACATTGTTGCTTTTTCTGATGCCCACATTCCTATTTCTCCATTTCAGAGCTAACAACACTTGTGAAAAAGGTTCATATACGTAAGATGTAGTTAAAACTAAACAATTCTGTAATCTTTTGCTGGTTTAGTTCATAGTCTTTTGCATTTTATTCGATCTATGTTACTCTTTTTTGTTGCTGACTTACTAATAAAGGTCATTGCTTACAAGTGAAGAGATCCTTAAGTTGCAAAGCCCAAAAGGGAGACGATTCGCTAGCCAAGACATACAAATGTTAAGGTAAAGTCTCTTCCTCTCTCTCTCTCCTTTACCGCAATTAGACACCTAGGATATAGAGGCTTGCACTATCCCAAAAATGTTTACTTCCGTACCATTCTATATCTCTTACAAAACGTTTGTCTGTTTTCTTTTTAATCTTTGAATAAGAACTACATAAGGTGAACTACAGAAGATGAAGCTGACTTGCAATTTCCAGCAGCTTCCAACAATGATATTACCGTTAAGATAATATGAGCTAAGGAAGCAACTAATTGTCGACATGGAGGATTCTGTAAGTTTGTCATTTTGTTTTATGATCTTCTGAATTTAAGTTATTCGTTCTATGTTTAAGCTGCTTGTTATTAACAAATGTTCTTTGGTTTCAAGAGCTTTCTTAAGTTGAAATGGAAATTTTGACAAAGGGTTTCAAGATGAAGGATTGTTTAGCTGCAAAGAAGCTTTGAAGACCATTTACTAGCCACAAAAGGTATGGTTAAGTAGCTCTCTCTCTCTCTCTCTCACTTATCATGTCTCTTGCTCTGTCTCAAAAACAGAGCATCAATTCATGAAAACACACTCAAACGCACACAAAAAAAATCAAACACACAAAAATTAATTAAAGTCACCAAAACAAAAAACAAAATTCAAACGCACAAACAAAAAAACATAGCACACAACGTCCACGAGCAACTTCAAAAAACAGAAAACAGAACATAAATCCACGAAAACCGACACTCGAACGTACACAAAAAAAATTCAAACACACAACAATTAATTAAAAGTTACACACAAACAAAAAACATAGCACACAACGTCCAAACGCAATTTCAAAAACAGAAAACAGCTTTCACAGATTAATCACATCGGATGTCAAGAACTTGCTTTGTTCCCTTGTTTCTTACTTTCTTATCTACTTGCTTTAGTATAGCTTGTATTAACTTATTTTTATCTTCAAGCGAAATGCAAACATGCTATATAGTTGAAAATGCTTTCGTGTACATGAGGATGGTTCTCAGTTTATACCAGGTTTTCATAAGAAAGAGCAAAAGTGTCGGATGCGTTTCAATATACTTACTCATGAATGATAAGGTAATCTGTTAAACCATAAATGTGACTTTATGTAAAACTACTTTAATATATATTTTAAGTATTCATGGGATTCAGTTATAATTTTCCCTTTATTTTGAGGATTGCTCCGACCGGTTATCAAAATTAAAGAAGGTTAGTACTTAATAGTATTGTGTTTTCTCATAATTAAGTTGTGTGGTTATGTCTGTTTGATGCAGACATTGTTCAGTATTTGGTGTAACTTGCAGGAATTACTTTGTGTGAGCCTGCTGATGTATCATTAAGGAGTTGACAAAGGTAAGCTTTTGTAACGAATTGGTAAAGTGTTTTCTTAGTTCAAAACTATTTGAGATAAAGATGCAACCAAAACATATATTTTCACTTTCTTTTTGATTCTGTTTAGGCATACCGATCAAGAGTGGGTGACAAGAGGGATGCTGTTTCTGAAATCTTCCTATCTTGCTTTCAATTAGTTTCTGGAAGTGCTTTAGGTCCAAAGTCCTGGCGTTGAGAACTAGATGATGGAGAGAAAGAGAAGCATGGATTTCTATCTGGTTAGAATTATACATGCAAGTCCTTGTTTTTCATTTTCCATTGCATTGGCCTCGAACCTTGATTTATACTGAAACTCACAGTTATCCATTTTATCTTGTTAATGCAGTTCACGCCATAGAAAGCATAAAATCAACGTATAAAGTGAATAATGTTTGGACTGGTGATCCTTTCTCTCCAAGACTATTCCCTTGGGAAGGTACTTCTAATTACCAAATCAAGTCCCTGTAAGTCATTCATTTCAACCAGACAATAACTTATTTTTGTAATCTCCCTCTCTGATAATTCTTCTGATCAGCTTGTTTTTGTTTTTCTTGATGCGAGAATGAATCTTAGTTCAAGTGGGTTACAAGGACCAATAGCCTTCTCCTTTAGAGATCTCTCCCTCGAGTTATTGTAAGTATACAAATGCAAGCCATACACACACGCTTTCCACATCCTTTTCTTTTTGTGCAAATCTTCCCACCTCTTTATTCACAATATATATAAGAGTCGTGTGCATTGTTTTCCCAAGGATATCAAGCAACAACCTGATAGGGGATTTTTGGACAGATCTAAAGTATCTGATGTTCTTTAAGGTTGACCCCATAGAGAGGCTTTTCGTTTGACAGACATTTGAGATTTAAAAGGAAATAACTTGGATGGGTTTGTCCCAAGATCTATTAGGAAAAGAAGAAGGGCTGGTGGACTTGCACTGAGAGGTACATTTTTTTGTCAATACCCGGAACCATAGTCATCTTTGTCAATTTCCTCTCTGTTTTCAATGTGGATGAACAAATATTTGTTGTCACTCACGTATAGTTGTAGCCACATTAGTGATCATTCTCATTGTCGCCTTGGTTGTGATATGCATCATGCGAAGGGAAAGAAAAGAAGTAAGCACAGTTAGTCTTTTACATAATTTAAACGGTTAATAAAAGTCAGAATTAATTGTTGAAAGCAAGCGAGTGTTTTAGTTTCCTACTGTATTCGGGAGCTTAGACATTGTTTTATTGTTGCTAAAGTAGAAAATGTTTGCAGGAGGAGCGAGCTCTTTTTGACAGTGCATCATCGGAACTTGTAAGTTTGTCATTTTTGGTTTAAAGATCTTTGGAATTCAAATATATGTTCTATATTTAAGCTGCTTGTTATTAACAAGGGTTATTTGGTTTCAAAAGCTTTCTTAAGTTGAAATGGAACTTTTGACAAAGGGTTTTAAGATGAAGGATTGTTTGGCTGCAAAGAAAATCATTCAGTAGCCAACAAAGGTATGTATGGTTAAGTAGCTCTCTCTCTCACTTATCATGTCTCTTGCACTGTCTCAAAAACAGAACATAAATCCACGAAAATCCACACTCAAACGCACACAAAACTAATTTAAAGTCATCGAAACACAAAACGAAATTCAAACACACAAACAAAAAATATAGCACACAACGTCCAAATACAACTTCAAGAAACAGAGAACAGTACATAAATCCACGAAAACCCACACTCAAACGCACACAAAAATTAATTAAAAGTCACCAAATCACAAAACGAAATTCAAACGCAACTTCAAGAAACAGAAAACAAACTTTCACAGGAAATTTTTTAACAAAAAGTGTGAATCACATTTGATGTCAAGAACTTGCTTTGTGACTCTTCCCTTATTTCTTACTTTAATATCTACTTGCTTTGGTACAGCTTGTATTAACTTATTTACTTCTTCAAGTGAAATGCAAACATGTTATATAGTTGAAAATGCTTTCGTGTACACGAGCATTGTTTGCAGTTTAAACCAGGTTTTCATAAGAAAGAGCAAAAGTTTCATATACGTTTCAATATACTCATGAATGATAAGGTAATCCTGTTAAACCATTTTCATCATTTTAAACTCTTTTCTATTAGAATTAATTTAACTTTATGTAAAACTGATTATATGTTTTAAGTATTGAGAGGTTTCAGCTATGATCTTCCATTTATTCAGAGGATAGCTCCGACGGGGTATCCAAATTCTGCCTCAAAGTTAGAGAATGGTAGTGCTTAATAGTATAGTATTATATATGTTTTTTTTTCTTCTCATAATTAAATTAACATTGTTCTTTTGTTCATTATTTTGTGTCTAATTAAATTAACATTGTTCTTTTGTTCATTATTTTGTGTCTAATGTCCTTTTAATTGGCTTAATTGATGTGTAACTTGCAGAAATAACTTTGTGTGAGTCTGATGATGTATCTATTAAGGAGTTGATAAAGAGACTTAAAGAAGGTAAGCTTTTGTAACGAATTGGTAAAACAGCTGAAGTTATTGATACAGCTGCTTCGCCTAAATGTGATTATGAACCTCTGGAATTGTCCTAGACATCAGGCTATCCAAATACTCAGTTCTATACCTACCTTTATTTTGCAGTTGCGAGCAGAAAAATCAAGATATCCACAGCACAATCTCTGAATGAATTTTCCACCACCATCAAAGACGGTGTGTTGTGTTCATCTTTACTTTGTTAGTTGACTAGCTATATTCTGAACCTTGATTTATACTGAAACTCACAGTTATCCATTTTCTCTTGTTAATTTAGTTCACGCCATAGAAGGCATAAAATCAATGTAGAAAGTGAATAAGGTTTGGACTGGTGATCATTGCTCTCCAAGACTATTCCCTTGAAAAGGTACTTCTAATTACCAAATCAAGTCCCTGTAAGTCCATTCATTTCAACCAGACAATAACAAATTTTTGTAATATCACTCAAGGATAATTCTGCTAATGAGCTTGTTATTGTTTTTCTTGATGCGAGAATGAGTCTTAGTTCAAGTGGGTTACAAGGACCAATAGCCGTCTCATTTAGAAATCTCTCCTTTTTTGTGTCATTGTAAGTATACCCTTCTTGTCTCATTCTGAAGTTCTTTTGGTTTAGTAAGTTTTATTTCTTTGGCTATAATTTGGTTGTATTAATTTTATCTTGCTCAAACTCAAAGTACATAACAAAAGGTTTTTTTTTTTTGGAGGCAAAGAATTTCAATTTGGAGATGACTTGGTGAAGCCAAGAACAAGCGGCCCTTGGATGATGTAACTGAGTTACGGTAACTATCTTTTACCTCTCATAAAAAAAAAACACAAACACGGCCAAAAAAGTTTCTTACACTCGAAACATTACATTTAAAAACACAAACCCACGAAAACATAAAACACACAAAACAAAAAATCCACGTGCACACAAAAATGCAAAAACAAACTCCACAACTTCACGTTCACGAATCACGATTACATAAACTCCACAACTTCACGATCACATAGAATTTTGCTTCCTCTGCAACACAATTTCAATTTTGATTTTTTCACAATGACTTGTATAATTTTAACTCAATTCTTCTTGTTTTAATGTTCTTTTCCCAATGTATTTTGAGCGTCAGTGAACTTGTAAAGTTTCTTGTTATCAGTTATTACATTTTTTAAGTTGTTTGTTTTTTTACATAGAATTTTTGTAATTAGGATATCAATGTTCTTGTTGTAATTCTTGTTTTTAATATTCTCTTTGCAATGTATTTTCTGAGCGTCATTAAACTTGAAACTGTAACTTATATAGTATATCACTAATTTTTTTATAAGAAAAACAAAGTAGATAATTCAATTTTAATCGTATCGTTTCCATTGCAATCGCAAACTAATCAAAATAATCACACCAATATTATTTACTGCTGCAATATCATTAATCACAAACTCACACGTGTGTCAAACATAAGAACCCGAAGAATGGACTGACGAAACACTCCCTGATCCACGAGACCCAAAATACAAATCCGAAAGATAATTCCCAATATCCTCAGGGGCAAATCCGACATTCTCCAATAACCCGACCCGATACCTTTCACAAAACTCCGAATATCTCGGTATAATCATCATCCCCACAGACCGTTTAATCTCATCTCTCAATTTCGAATCCGGTACAACCCAACCGGTTTGCCTCTTATACGCTTCCTCAAACCCATCACTAAACCGTCTAATCCTCTCCTCCACCGTCGTCACATCATCAGAAAGTGACGTCATCACCTCTCCCCAAACAATCTCCTCAAACTTTCCGGCGTACTTCTTCACCTTCCCTTCATGCTTCTTAACCCAATCCTCACTCAAAACCATCTTCAGATTCGACGATCGGACTTTAACAACAACGTAATTAAGATTATTAATCAAAAACAGATACGAGAGAGCTACGTCGTTGTAGAGACGAGACTTCGCGTCGATTTTGCAGAGTAAGAACAGAATCAGCCACGCGATTCGCGATTTCACCGGAGACGAATCACCGGAGTTTTCTTCTTCCGGTGAAGGTAACAACGGTTTCGAGATGATATCGGAGAGTGTATCACTGTAATCAGCGAGGAAGACGATGAAATTCATCACATACCTAGTCAATTGATGAATTCCACCACCGGAGATCAACGATTTCGATGATTCTTTCGAAATCGAAGATTCGAATTCATCGATCATGGAAATCACACCTTCTCTGAGATTTGATAAAGTTACAACGATTTGTGATCTGACGGTGGAGGTTGAATCGGAGCTGAAGAGTTCATCGATCTTAGGCAATAGATCGATGATTGTTTGATAAACATCGAGAGTCAGAAAGATCTTCTCCGGTGATTTTCGACATTTCGCCATTTTTTCCGGGAAAGTAAACAAAGCTAAAGCGCTTTGTAATGTGATTTCTGCAAATGCAGATTCACGAATCGATGATGATGATGAAGAGAAGACGTGATCGGAGAGGATTCGTTCGCCGGAAAACAGAGTATTCACTGCTCTTGTTGTAACTCGTAACCATTTTCGTATCTTCTTCTCCATAACTTCCCATTCAAGTTTCTGTATCTGCGAGAACGTTAGATTCTCGAATCCGAGTTGGTTTATCGCTTCGACGATGATCGATTTACGGATTTTCTTGTAGATTTTAAAGCATTCTTTGCTATATCCGGATGATATCATACAATCCGCGATCATCTTTAAATCATCCATGACATCGGAGTCGGAATCGGAAGCTTTTGAAGAACGGATAGAGACGGATTCGGGGTCGAGGTAGCGTCGATTTGATTTAAGAATGCGGTAAAACTCTTTAGAGAGATGATTCACGGAGATTCGCATTAGATTCTCGGCTTTGACGAGTTTCGTTGACGTTGGATTCACTGAGATTAGTCGAATCATACCGGTGTGTAAGTTGTTTACAGTGTTGATGAATCGTTTGGCTTCTTCGCGGTTTTCGGTTGAAAATAGCGATGAGATGAAACGGAAAGAAGAAGAGTCTACGAGTTCCGGTGAAATCCATCGATGTATGATAGATTCGGCGTCTTCGATACTATCTTCCATTAAAGACTCTGAGAAGCTTTGGTGTGAATGTTGTTTTAGCTTAGAAGAAGAAGTTGTTGATAAAGCGAAGAGTACCATTTTTGTATGTTTTATGTGTAAATGATTTCGTTTGGAATTAGTATTTATAGTGGTTATGTTCTGTTTTTATGATATGATTCTTTTGACTTGAGTATTTTTTATTTGAATTATGTGTATAGAATAACAAAAACGTGTGACAATGACATGTTTCGCGTTTACATACTTTTTACATTAGTTTAGAAAGATTCAGCGTGGGTTTTAAAACTCATCGAATAATTTATGTAGTAGTGTTGTGTCCATGCAATGGAATAGATCATAGAAGAATTGGTGAAAAATGAATTTGTTAAATAGTATTTATTGCGTTTGTTAAACCTATATATAGGTTTTAGACGAGACGAGTTTTAGGACTCGGCCTCAATCTTCGTTTACTAAAATCAAGAATAAATAAATAGGCTCATAAGTCATAATAATAACGAAATAATGAAACTATATTGTTCATCAAACTCAAATGACCAAAATGGAGTATATTAAACCACCACTTGTTTTCCTACAATTTAAAATTTTTTAAAAATGTTACTTATAATTCAAATTCATCAAAAAAAATTAGATTTTTTATCCGACAATGTTCTTGGAAATCATTGTAAATTGATTGTTGGGAGTAAATAAACAATCTCGAGAAATGTGTATGTTGTGTTTTATCACATGTTTGCTTACCATTAATGGATTTTTATTTTTGAATGCTTTTTTTTTTTTTTGAATATTAAGAGGTTCTGGACCAAAATTTATAATCACCCAGACCCGAAACCACATCATGTAATATTAGTTTCGTCCCAAACGTCATTCGGGTCGGGGCGACCTCTAAGCTTCGCCTAAGGTCTTTACCAGTTGAAGTAACGACATTTGGTCAATAACGCATAAAATGCGTTCTAGATGAAATTAACGCATAAAATCGATCAATAAAAGATCACATGTAAGCTAGATATACCCACATATTATGACCTAATTGATCATTACATAACTGAATAAGATTATCTCCAACAATAATCATCACAATTCTTATTTTTTTGAAATGTAAACCGACCATAGCATTTACATTAATTACGCTATAACGTAGGTTTTGTATGTATACAATCACGGACGGTGTAACATGGTTTATTTTTACATACAGTAAAACCTCTATAAATTAATAATGTTGGGACCAGAAAATTTTATTAATTTAGAGAGGTATTAATTTATCGATAAATTAATAATTATTAATTTATAGAGAGATTTTACTAATTTTGTAATTTTTTAAAGAAATTTCTATCTATAAATAATTTTTTTCTTTATAAACAATATATTTTAAAAACTAATTACAAGTAGAGAAACAATTATCAAGTTTAAAAAACAATACAAATTTTTTTCGAATAATAGAGTCATATTTCATCAAATTTTTTACATATAATATTTTAAATATATATGATAGTAATTCATATATAACATATAATATATATATATATATATATATATATATTGATAAGTTAATACAATTATTAATTTATGATATAGATGGGACCATATATTTACATGAGATTTTTAAAAAATTTATTATCTTATTAATTTATCGATTTATTTCATATTTTACACTGGTCCCAACTCGGGACCGGAAGAATTTATTAATTTAGAGAGGTTATTAATTTATAGAGTATTAATTTATAGAGGTTTTACTGTACTTGGCTGTTTCCGTTTACACATATCCACAGAGGGCAATTCAAAACTAATTCTTTGTAAATTATTTAAAGTCAAAGTACCAATTCTTGTATACCAAAATTTTGTCGAGAAAAATACTAATTTCTCTACAATCCAACTTTGACTATCTTTCACTATTTAATCAAATTCTAATACATGTATGCAGTATTTTATACAAAGAATTTATACTTTCAATGGCTTAACTTTAAAGGAAATTATTTTCAAGTAAGTTCACGGAAAACGAATCCATTGCCTAATATTTCATCTAGCCGTCATTAATTATGGTGAGTCATTTGACATTTTTGAGTCATTTCCCATGCAAACGAGGGAAAAGGACCAATAATATTACATTACAAATAAGTGATTAAACAAATGAAAAGTAAGACCATTCGTGTATTTATTTGGTCATATCTTGTGGAAAATATATATACTTACGTTTCTTCTTCTCAAGTCACCTAAACCATTACACTAGACGCGTCGATGACTAAGCTTTGATGAAATACAAAAAGCTTGTTTGTTTAAGTAATTTCAAAACTTATTTGCATCAATAAACAACATTAATTACTTGATGATACTATAATATCTAGACCTTGTATAATTGTTTTTTTTCCACAATAAGAGCAGTTTCTATTTTCTGCTAAAAAGAAAATCAATTAATTATGTACCACACTATGGACTAACAATGTACTGTAATATGACTGATTCTTCAATTCGTCGGATATCCATTAATTCCCCAATATTGAAATTTGATTATGTTTTATTAATTACAGCTGGAAGACAAAATTACATTATAATGGTTATACAACTCCGCGTTAATTTAATTACTTCGCGTAATCCTATATTGATGGTTACAAAATGTCAATACAATGAATCGACATTACTTGTCTCTTTCTTCATTTATATCCTTACATTTTAAAAAACCACAATGAATCCGTGTCACATTTGTTTTATCCTTAATATCGAAAAAAAGTAATGGATTTTCAAAATCACATTTGTTCTACCTTTGTCCCAAAATGGTCTAGTAAGACCTGTCTTGTAGTTGTAATTAAGAATTATGAAAAGTTGTAAGAATTAGTTTTACACCACTGAAAGAAAACGTAAAATAAAACATTATTACTTTACTTACTTGTTTTAGTCCATTTATAATTTGATGTCTTTCTATTAGCGGCGACAAATAATCACTTGACCATCAAGGCTGTAAAAAAAAAACAAAATCAATGGACCATCGAGTTTTGAACATCTCTTTTTTCCTACTAAAACAGATTCTAGATTTTATTTAATTCTTGATATAAATCCTTTTTTATAGATAAAATAATCGAGTCATCACTTTTAGTCTTTTACATGTATGTACGGGAACTAACAGAGATGATGGTTTTATTTATTACTATTAATCATGCATAATATGCAAACTACATTTGTATCCTTTTATTTTAATTTGGTTTGAGAGTAACTTCAAGTAATATGCTAATGCTAGTCTGTTATGAAATCTGACACGATGGTCAATAGAGATTTTACTTTTTCTATCGACCTAATTTAAGTTTTTCTTTCGCAAATTAATAAATATACCCTTTTGGATAAAGGTTTTATACTGGAGGAAATAAAGAAGCATACAAGAGTAAATCTTATAGGGTAAAAAAAAAAAATCTTATAGGTTTTTGAGTTTTTACTTTACCCAAAACAAAAAAAAAACTATTATACGTTTTTCTAAAATGTTTAAGTCGTCTTTTATTCACATAGATCACCAAAATGAATTTGGCTTATTTTTGTTAACTGTTTTTGCTATATGCATCTACACCAAAAGCGCACAGTTACATTTGTCAAATCGTCGGGCTTTAAGTTAGATAAAAAAAAGTAACATAAGACAAAATCATAAATGTCACATCCATAAACAAATTATTATTATTATTTTTTTTATTTTTTTTTATAAACAAAAATATTGTGAGACGCGTTAGATGTGATTATAAAATAACTATAAATAAAATAAATATGTAACTTTTTTCCTTTGTTGAATAATTAGTTGTGATGACAAAATTTGCATAGCAAGTTCAAGTTTAGTGGGATGCCTTTCGATTAGGAAAACGACTCTTCGACGAGGCAACTTTACTTTCGTTTCTGCTTTGTTAGTTAAATCATTAAGTAAGGAATCAACTAATCAAATAACCCAACAAACGTCTTTGGCAGCTGACACGTAGTAAATATTAAAAAAAAAAAAGGATTTATATATAATTTTATGATATATGAAATTGATAATCACTTGTTTAGTGTTAAAACTATTCTCAAGAGTGACTCTTCAACATTGTTTAAATGTGAACAATGGTTAGTGTTAATTACACGGACTTGTTTTTCGCTTTATTGGCCGTCCATAAATCTGCTTTATAGGAATGGGTTTTATTTAGTTATCAATTACATGCTTTGAGTCTACTTACTAAATTTAATATTACTAGATTTATTTACTTTCGTCATATTTGATTTCTTTTACAGGATGCATGGATCTTCTTTTTTTGACAAAAAAATAATAATGTAGGACGGATTTGATATTTTCAGTTATGTTTATGCACTTAATTTTTCCTTTTTTTGCAGCGGTGAATTATAGTGTATATACTATAAATCCGATTTAGTTGATTTATTATTTGTCGAAACATTAGACTATGTTCATTGGGAATAGTTTTGAAAAATATTAGACAATCTCTGGATATATTAAGTATTAACCAGTCAAAGACTACTTGTTTTTTCTTATCAGAAAAAGACTATTTTACTTACATATGGGCAAAGAATATATAAAGACGAGAGAATCGACAAAATTAAAAGAAAAAAAGGGGAGAAGAAGAAGAATTATGCAATGTTAATGGTTCTTGTCAATATGCATATACATATTTATTTAAATTAATTCATCTTTGCTATATTATATTTATGAGTGGAGTGATTAGTCTTTGAACAGATTTTGTAGGGCAATTATAAAAAAAAAAAACACTGTCTTTCCTCAAAGTCACTGGAAAGATTCATTTTGTTTCCTCTTTTCTTTTAAAATTTTACTAGGTTGAAACCCGCGCTCCGCCGCGGGATATTTTTAAATGATTTTTTTTAATATTGAAGAAATTTAAATTGGAGAAATGATTTTAATTAAATATTTAATAATTAAATAATTTGAAGGCAAAAAAAGAACCAAATCAAATTTGAATGTTAAACTGAGATCAAACCGTAAATCAATTTTAGTATTCAGATAAAATTTGTATCCTGAAAAAGTCTGAAAACGATCATTTTTTTCTAGAAAAACAGATGAACAAAGGAGAGAGATAGATTAGATAAACAGTTAAACGGAGAGGAAAAAAAGGAAGACCTTTGCTTTCATATCTGAAAGACTTTCACTAATGGCAGCCAATAAGAGACGATTGTTTCACTGTATGTCTAAAAGAGTTTTCATCACCGGAGTGCGGGGGAGCTATGGCGGTGTTCAGCAATCGAACTCTAAATCTCCTACGTCTTTTTCTCAGCGATTGATGTAATTGGAATCTGAATTCAGTGCCCACAAGTAAATATCTTTCTTTCCTCTTATTTTTTTCTCAAGTTTCCGTTTTTGTTTTCTCCGATTTGAATATATCGTCGATGAAATCGTTGAGCTTTTATTTTTTGACAAAAGTTATGATATTTGATTCGATCGGACTTATATATATATATGGACATGCCATAGCTGTATAGAACTCATGACTTAGATACTTGAAAATATGTTATATGGAATGATCATCTTTGATTTTAATGTTCCATATGCATACTTGATTTATATGTTGAAGAGGCGTAAAAGGCTAAGAGATTTGTTTGTTTGTTTGTTATAGGAGTATAGAACGTTACTCAAATGATTTTTAGTTATTCATTAAGATCTATGATAACGCTTAATAAATCTTATAATATTTTATTGCAATAGTTCTTAACTAATTCGATTTGTATCCAATTTTATCCAAAGGGTAAACATTACAAGTAAGGGCTTGACTGGTTTAAACGTAGCGGTTGCGGTTGTGGGAGTTTGCGGAAACGGACGGTTGCGGTTTCAAGCATTATTTAGCATTTTGACCGACTGGTTTAGCGGTTAAAAACAAATATGTTTGCGGGAGATTTACGACTGGTTGATCAGCGGGTACAATAGCGGTTAAACCAAAATTTACCAAAATAAATTTAGTATATGATTATAAAAAGTATAAAAACACCAAAAACTATAATTATGAAAAAATATAAAAATTTTAAACATGATTAATGATTAAAAACCATAAATAATTATTCAAATAAATTTTATATTGAAAACAAAAATAATTATTAATATTGGAAAATTAAAGTTAGATAATTTTTTTTTTTTAGAATTAACGTGAATATATATAAGACTTGATAATATATATTTAAATTTGTTCATTTTTCTTTTTCAGTTTCTTTCCTTTTTTAAACCAACCGCAACCGTCCGCAACCGCAAACGCTTGCGGAAAGGAGCTTTTAAAATCCAGCGATTTCGAACTGTTCGAAGTGGTATGGAACAGTTTCTATGATTAGTACCAACCGCTAACAACCGCAACCAACCGCTAACAACCGCTAGGCGGGAGAACCAATCAAGCCCTAAATTGAAGTCCAACAATCCTATTCTAAAACATTAAGCCCATATGTTAGAGCCCAAGAACAAATGAGACAATATTAATAAAAGCAGAAGGGATGATTATTGGCCAAAAAATCTGATGTGTATTAATCCAAATATTTTTATTGGATGATGATTTTAATGATGTGTCATGTCCAGAACACTCCAAAAAGCTGAGGTGTCCGCACTGGAGAGAAACCTAGTGTTTATAATTTAATGTTTTATCTTTACTTAAATTGTAAAAAATTTTACTTCTAGGGATTAGTTTTTTATTTATGTAATTAGACTTTGTAATTATAATTATAGTCTCTATTGCCAACGTTAATATCTAATGAAAAGATGATGTTTCAAAAGTAAAATTCTAGTATATTTTTCAGTTAATAATTTATTTTCTTAGCAAAGGTATTTTTTGAATTTTTTATTTAGTGATTTGATATAATTAAATAAAATTTTAGAACTTGATTGTTTACTTTTATACTATTCGGAACCAATTATTACAAAAAGTATCATTACCATGTGCACTCTAAATATAGTAAATTTTATAAATATTAAATTTTACTAATTATTTTATATCTTTTGCAACTTTAAAGAATTAATAATTAGAATTTTCAAAGATCGTATTAGTTAGAGATGCTGAATTAATTACCATGTTCAGTTTTGTTTAGTACTTATATTTTGATTATGTATCAGTTTTAATGATGTGTTAGTTTGAGAATAGCTTGAAAAGCTAATGTGTAAACACCATTAAAAAACTTTTAATACTATCTTTTTGTAAATATAATAATTTTATAATCTAAATTTTATATTATCACATATTCTTGACATATTATATTTACAAAAATATATAAAATATTTAATTCTATATATGATATATTAATTTTTATATATATATATATGTAGCGCAGGCCAATCTGTCAATCTTCGGGCATAACTTTCTAAAATCCGTAATCCGTGTAGGATTGCCCGCAAGATCCTTTTTTTAACGGATTTAATATTTTGTGTTCATAACAGGACCGGACTGGGTTAAGCCCATGAGTTTAGGCCCATTTTGATATTTCTATATAAGAGAATAATGTGGAAAAATGAAAGGTTCTTATTGGATATGAAAAATGAGTTGTATTATTTAGAATGTTTTCATTGGTCATTCATTTTAACTGAGGTGTCAACACGACAATGCTTAAAAAAGCTGAGGTGTCAACCTCTGGAGAGATTCAAGGGTTATTATTGTATTGATTTGGTTTCTTTTTACAAGATGTTTTAGTCAAAAGTAAGATATTTTTTTAAAAAATCACAATTATATTTCTTAAAAAATTTTAATTAATGGCTTACAAATTCCAGTTAGTCATTGTCGAGATTGTAACTGCCGGCTTGCATCCTTTTGTTTTTGGGGCAAAACCAGCTTGCATCTAATGATCATTCTAATTCAAACGTTAATTCTCTATATGATTTATTTCTCAAACATTCTACAATCGATTAGTTCAATTTTCTATAAAAGTTTATACTAATAAGATGATTAGTTTTGTTAATTGTGAGTAGGATGATTTACTTGTTTTACATAATTACGTTTTTTCTTAATGTTCTGACAGATCACATGTACGTCTTCGTTTGATAACCCACCGAAAGGCTTAAATGGGTTAAGAGAAAATTTGGTCAAGTAAATAAAACTCATACTCATAAATAAATAAAACTGAAGACATATAGGTCCATTACATGCTTACCAAAAGAAAAGAAGAATGGTAGACCAACGAAGAACTCAATTAGTCTACGCATAAAATCTCGGTTTGACTTTGATCTAATATTCTTGGAGGCGGCTATTTAGAATTTTCGAAATATATAGCTTGCTCTAGTTTCTACGTTCTAATAAAAGTTTCTATTCAGAGAAAGTGATGGCCCATTGAGTTGATATTAATCTACAAAAGAAGGCTCGTAAAACTGGCCCATTAGTGAATCATTACAAGCCCGCAAAACTCAGGTTGAAATTCTAAGTAATTGATGTTTAAAAACTAGTCAGGAGGGACAAAGAGTCCCCAAATTCCAGAGCTTGTTTCGAATCGCATTCCATTTATAAATTCTAAGTGCTGCTAAATTAGAGTAAATTAGAACGTAGAAACTAAACTTAAGTAAATCACCAATTACACTTTATTCGAAATACCCTAAACTAATAGTAACATTTATTTTAACATCTAAGTGATACCCAATAATATGTAGCATAATGTTATAAACCTATTATTACCTATATTTAAATCCGCAGTCGATGAAATACTTGAATTCAAATGGGAAATACTTATGGAAAATTGCAAACTTTTATTAAAACTTCTAGCAAACTTTTAGACCACTTCTTTAATCACCATTGCTATTTAATTAGTAATAACAGACTAATATATATATATCTCCATTGGAGGTATCTCATTGAGATACTCCTCCACTAAAATAATAGTAACGGAAAAAAATAGAAAAGAGAAAACCTTGAGTTGCTTAGTTAGAACCTGATCTTTACATTTGTTTATTTCTAATTGGTTCATTTCATATTTTAAAACTAAAAATTAAATATATAATTTAGCTACATTAAAATATTAATATATTAAAGTTAAGATACTCCATTGGGTATCTAAACCAATGGAGGTGTTCTAAGTAAGTCAATCACAATATCATAGTATTTAATAGTCAGTAATTATATTTTGGTTTTATTAAGTTAATAAAACAAGTTCTTGACGGAAAAAAAAAAATTATATTTTGGTTATGAGATTAGTGGCTAGGTTCGAAGTTTTAATAAGTTAGTGATAGTAATCATTCTAGGAAAAGTTGAAGCCCAGCTTTTCAACAATAGATTGTCCCCACCTTGACACTATAGTACCTAGTGGGTATATACTGCTTACTGCATATCTGCATGTGTTGATTAGTCACCTGTATATACTTATTTGTTTGCCAAAAAAAAAAAAAAAGTATATACTTATATAAGGAGTGTTCATTAAAAGCATTTCATTTTGGACTTAGGGATTGTTCTTCTTATTTAAATTTTGTTGCATGTGATCTTGTTGAAGAGCATATCAAAGAAAATATATTCTTTTGTAAAAGCTTAGAAGTATATTATATTGAACTTATTTTGTTTTTTAAAATTAATATATTATTTTCGTCTCAAATAGGCTTTTTGGCCTACAACGGATCCAACAAATACAAAAAAGAGGTAAAATTTGTTACGACATAAGATGGACGTAGTTCTTACACAAAGAATATATCACTATAAATCATTTCGACCTTTTATTTTTAACTCAAAATCGTGTTCTAAAGGTTAAATTTGTGAGCGAAATCCTAACATAGGTTTTTGTGTTCAATTTAGCCGAGTCTTTTTAACCCTCCATCATCTAAACTAAATTATATCATTTGTTATCGTCACTTTGTTGGGTTTCTTTCTTTTAATTAAATACATCAAATTTTAGCGAAAAAAATGAAAAAAAAAAGTAAAATGGCAATTTAGAAGGTGCAGATTCCAGATCGATCCAAGAAATGCTTTCCACACACTCCTTCTCATGAGATAGGACCCATTCTATAATAATAATATCTACTTTATGTTACAAAAAAACAATTTAAAAATAAATGATTCGTTACCTTCCTCTTTAAAACTCATATTAGTAGCAATTAGTCGCATAATCACACGACCAACTTTCCCTTAAAATCAACAGACAGAAAGTGAGTGTTATAGACTTATAGTGAGAAAGAGAGATAAAGATAGAAAAAAAAGAGAGAATGAGGATTAGTGATATTTTCTGCTCTTCTCCGGCATCAACCGCCGTACGACCAAGTACACTTCACCACGACGGAAAGGTGACCGGAGGCCGCAGATCCTTCGAAAGCCACCTCCGGAGCCAAAACCCTAGTAACAAGAAAGACAAAACCGTCCCTTGCTTCTCTTCCGACATGCCTTTAATCCCTATTCCTCGTCACTTGAGCTGTAGAAACTCCTTTGAATCTTCAAGCGGGTTTCGTCGGAAGATCGCTTCTGCTCACGGTGACGACGTCCAAATCCGCCGGAAAAGTTCAGCTGACGTAAGTGACTTGAGGAGATCAAGAAGTTCTCTGCTAAGCTCATCGTCTAGGTATCTTTTAAAAGATCATAAGTCTTTGAAAGGTGATGATAAGGACCTCTGGTTATCATCATCGGATCGTTCTAAAGATTTGATTCCTTTCCGTGACCGCAACGTAACTTCTTCATCTTCATCATCTTCTTCTTCTTCTTCCTCGTCGTCTTCTTCTTTTGTGACCAATGTTTCATCGCCGGCTCCATCCACTGATGACCAGGTTTGATTATTCTTCTTTAACCAAAGTATTTATGTGTTTTTTTAACAACATGCATTATTCGATAGAGTTTGAAATTAAAGGTGATATAAAAAAACATTAGTTGAAACCATTATATATTTTCTTGGTTCCAAAGTAATAATGGTTTAAATAATGCCATTTTATAATTTGATTTGGTCAGGTAAAAGTTATATTTCACATGTTAATTCTTACGTCTAGTGGATATGTGGTACCATATTTAGTTGTATATATCTGCAAATAATATAAGCCTTCATAAATATATGGTTCTCAAAAAAAAATTCATTTGTTGATATAATTATATGTTATTTTCATTCCTTTTTTTTTGAATTTATGTTATTTTCATTCTACCTATTTTTATTTATTTAATTATTATTTTTGGCAGGTTGTGGTTTTGAGGGTATCGATCCATTGCAAGGGATGTGAAGGGAAGGTTAGAAAGCATATCTCCAAAATGGAAGGTACTAAGAATCTCTTCTTAATTTCATTATGTAGAATTAAGTATCTGATTAATGTACCTAACCTTAACATTATATACAATTCAAATGAAACATTCAACGAATAGACGACCATATGTAAATTAAAATATAATTTTTTCAAATAAAAATAGTTTAAAAATGGATATTGGTTAAGAGCTTTGAAAGTTAGTGTTTTGACTTTTCCTAATTATCGGATGCTTCTGAGCAACAACTTTTTTTTTTTTTTTTTTTTCTGAGCAACAACTTTTTCTTTATTGAAACAAGAATTATCGAATGACGAATTTATGGATAAATTGTAATTGTTAATGAACTTTTCAACTTTGTTTATGGGACAGGGGTGACGTCATACACCATAGATTTAGCGACAAAGAAGGTGACGGTGGTCGGAAAGATAACACCTGTCGGAGTAGTAGAAAGCATCTCAAAGGTCAAATTCGCTCAGCTTTGGCCTTCCTCTTCTTCTGCTCCATTTCCTCACATTCCTAATTATGCACTCCTCAAATCTTAATCTGTTTTCTTGTTATTTAGTCCGAAAGCTACGGTCATTAGACATATGTCATGTTGTGATTCGTATCAATGCGACATTAAGGTGGTGTAGTTTAACATATACATATGTTTGAAGGAGGTGGTTTTGTTTTTTTCTTTCCGACAACTAAATTTCATTCTTAGTACTTTGAGAAATACTTATTAAAGACATATGGATGGTTCTTTTCAATCCCATCGATCTAAGTAATAACACTTATCAATATTTATAAAGCGTAAAAATACACTATCAAGTGTGGCATAAGCAAAATTACACGATATGCTTTGTCCATAGTTATAGATCATAACCTGCAAAAATCTGAACTTCATTTCAATGGACACTCTGCATTTATTTAGTTTTTGCGTGAGCTTTTTCATCAAAGAATATCATTGATTGATTTGATAGCTATACTGCTGGCTCATTTAGTCGTGAGAACGTTACACGAATCTAGTTAATTCGGTGAAGTTTTATGTATAAAAACATAAAAATCACATGTATATGATGCAACTTTGTATATAATTGTGGATGATTAAGATTTAAATGATGTTTGTACTTGAGTTCTGGTCCAGAAGGGGTTTATGTTCAAGTCATTGTTTTCTTGCTTTTATTTGTTCATGATAAAAACTAAAATTAACTTTTATAATGAATATTGTGTCTTGATATACATCGCTAGAAACTTTCGTAATTCAATTCAACCAACTTGCAATTTTTCTGCACAAAAGGAAAGCGTTTTCTTTGATTGTTTGGTTAATAAAAGGTGAACAAGTTTAGAATCTACCTTTTTATTTTTCTTTTCAATATATTTTAAAAATGAGTTACTAATTCTAAAGTGGCAATGTAATTACTTCTACCATAATCTTTTTATTAACATATAGTACTTAAACACACATACTAGTATACTACCAATATTCATGTTATAAAATAGTAGACCACAAACTCTGAAAAGGTATTTATTATTAAGAAATTTACCCTTTGTTATTTTATAATAGTGCTCTTATTGTAATTATTCGAATTTTCTTGTAGATAGAAAAAATTTACTGTTTCTGTTTGCAATCAAAAAAGCAGCGACACTTCCCAGTTCTAAGGCACTGAGGGGCTCCGGGCCTTTTTCTGTTTGCACACGCATGTTCACACGCAGAATACTTACATGTTCCAGATTTGCTTGTTAAGGTGACAAAGCATTGTCTTTCTGCTTGCACATTCCATGTTAATCCTGTAATATTTAAAATACAAATCTTAGTTTCGATATTTAAAATGGGAAATGGTTTCTTTTGTGAATATAATTTTTTAAGAAATTTTGCTTAAATTAATAAATGATTTGAAATATTATATATGTAACTTTATGATACATTATTATTCTTGAAAAGAAAACATAACGCCATAACTATATAATAAATTTTATAGAGACGTACCTGAAAAATATGATCTATATTTAAGGGAAAATAACTACATAACATCAATATTCATAAACAAAAAAAAAAAAATTATTTGAAACTTTGTTCTATGCAATACAAAGCAAAAAGAACTGATGATGAATAAAAAAAGAAATATATTTATTCACTTTATATCACAATATTTCTTCATAAAATATTAAGAGACCATAAATTTAATAAAAGAGCAAGCTAACTATATTAGTGAAAAATTAGATATATATCTATGGAAACCAATTTTTTAAGTCTAGCTCAAAACATGTAAACTCAGTTTTTTTTAGGTTTGATATATATCTCAAAGTAGAAGTAACTAAACTCAAAATTACAGATATATGTGGTGAAAGATAGTTTTGAGATATATTTTGCATAACATATGATATTTAAAAGAGATTTTATAGTTAAGAAAACGATTTTCATAAACAAATTCTTTTGGAAGAATTATATTTGATCTTTTAAAATAAATTGAAATTTATATACAAACCTAGCATGAAAATGATGAAGAAAATTAGAATACTGAGTGAGAGTTGAAAGGGGCTCCTCATCTTAGATTTTATAAATTTATTGATGGTGTTATAAAAGTTAAAAAGAACCTACAAAGTGTACTTATATATACATAGGCTACAAAGTTATATTTACCTCACATTCAAACATCTCTAATTTAAGCTATTTTACTCCATAATTTCGTTTTGAAGAGACCTAATTTAACAAAGCTTTCCGGTTTTTTCTTATTCTATTTGAAAGCTTCAAACTTGGTTCGTTATTCTCCATTCTTTTAGCTTATTTTCTAATTTAAACTACAACGTTAAACTTCACCCAAAACTTTTATCTAATTTTTTCTACTCCATAATAGATATCATCAAAAATGGCAAAAAAAAAAAAACCAAAAATAGCAATTTGTGTTTCAATAACCAGAATATATAGATGCTTAATGAAATTGAAGTTGAATATTAGTTGATCATGAAATTAATAAATTTTATTCAATATAATTATTAATTTTAATAAATTAATTTTAACTCGTTGACCAAAAAATTGATTTTAATTAACATGTAAAACTATATTTTTAAATTTTTGTTTTTATTTTGTCCAAAAAAAACAGAATTGGTTTTTCTTAAATTTGTTTAAGACCTATTAAATTTTAGAGAATTAGAAAATTAACTATCTTCGATAACTAATTTTCTGACAAAAGATATATTTTAAATTGAAATTTAAAATAAAATTATAGATTTTAATTTCTATTTTGATTACAATATGTATTGATATGTGAAAACTAAATCTATATATTTATTTTCAGTTTGGTTTATGTTATCGGATTGGTTATTTTGACAAGATTTTTATTCAGTTTGGTTAATAGGATTTGGTAAATGTGGATGTCGAATTCACACAATCAAGTATTTATTTATTCGTGGGCTAAAGCTCTCAAAATCAAAATACAAGACACAAAATTATATGAACTAGTATAAAAAATGCCAATAAAAATGTAGAGAAAAAATAATATAGTATATTAGCTTTGTAGCAAGAATTCGATGTGTTCTCTTATGTTTTGGGTACCTCATATTTATACACAAATAATTACATTGAGTAGCTTATTAATGCAATAAATGCTCTCAAATGTGTCCGTTTTGATTCTCCAATGAATGTCATAACATCTCTATTTGAATTTTTTCGAACCCTTCTTGGGTCTTCGAACTCTCGACCCATCTCTTGCTCTCGAGCTCCTCCTCGCTTCGTCAAGCTTCTCCGAGCTATTCGCTTTGGATACTTACTTCGGTTCAGGGGTTGTATTATGTTGACCACCGATTCGTTTACTCTTGATCTACGTGGCAATCTTCGGGTTGATCCGAACTTAGAGTTCGGGATCCGACACCAACAGTAACCCTTCTTTAATGAGGTTTTTGATTTTGTTGTCACGTGGTTTTGTTAATGTCGTTTTCTTGATTGTGTGATACATAATGATTCTTTCAAATGTTCTCGATACTCCGTCAAAAATAAGCTATAAAAATATATCGTTGAAATAAACAACCACAAATTTGCCAATGATTGAACGAAGAGTCTGATTCATGACATGTAGATATGTGTTATGTGCAATAGACAAACTTACTGGCATTACAAGCCATCCAAAAAATCATTTATGCATATTAAACGTCGTATGCGAATTAGATTATAGCCGCTTTTGAAATCAAAATTAGAATATACCAATGCTATTCCTATTCCAATTTGTATCGAGATTTTATACATAGCACGACTATCAATACATTTTCATCAAGAGACCAAGACCCTATTTTTTTAGGAATAAGCAAAGCGGAAACCTCACATGAGCTGATTTTTTCATGCAAAAATCCTTTACGGACAATTGTTTTTACTTGCTTATGGAGTTCTTTGTGTTCTCTAAGACTCATCCAGTAATGCGAACAATTAAAAAAATATTAATCCTATTCAAATAATAAAATATTTATATATAATACTATTAAAATAAGAGAATGATAAATATAAACCGATATTGATTAGAGAATCTTTGTTTTTAAATACTATCCCCGGTTTTCTTTTTAATTTCTAATTAAAAATATTTTAATATTTTGAAAATTACGTTTTAAGAATATTATGCTTCAATATAAAAGAAAATTATACATTTTCATTTTTAAAAATATTATAACTAAATATTTTGTAATTATTACAAATAAAGAACTCAAATTAACACCATTTACTTTTTTTGATGCAACACATACTTTTTTTTCACTGATTAATCGTTTTGTTATGTTCTTTAAATAAATGAATTGTAATTGTATATTTTGTAATATTAAATATTTTGAAATCATTATTAAAAATGTACTCAAATAATATTAGTAGAGTGTTTAAAGATATATATAGGCAAGTGCCTTGCATATGTGTGGGGATCGGAGAAAATGAGGGAAAAGGGTGAATAATGGGATGCTTAACATGAGGACCATTGAATTGTCCGGCGTGCTGTGTTGATATTTTATAATATCAGAAACAGTGAAAAGTAAAACACTTAATTACAAATTTTTGATCAAAGTTATCTTTTCTTTTAGTGTCGTAGGGACATGTGCCTCTTTCAATCATAGTCACGGTGGGTCGAATTTGGTTCTGATATCTCTAAACTTAACGACAGTATGAAATGACATGTCTTAGTTAATCATAGAGCTTGCTTAGTGATACTTCAAACGTGATATTTTTTTGTTTGATTAAAGCCAACTTTTAAGATAGGGTGAATTTGCTAACTAACCAATTTGGACTATGAAATTAAATTTATAACACTATAATACATAAAATTTAACAAGTAACATGTGATGGTCTTAAAATGACCAAAATGCCCTCTAGTGATTGTGATGAAGTGGTGGTGGTGGTGGTGGCCGGTGGTGGTCGCCGGAGCTTAGTCGCCGGAGGTTGGTCGCCGGAGGTTTGGTCGCCGGAGGTGGTGGTCGTCGTCGTCGCCGGAGGTTGGTCGCCGGAGGTCGGAGCCGGAGGTTGGTCGCCGGAGCTTAGTCGCCGGAGGTTGGTCGCCGGAGGTTTGGTCGCCGGAGGTGGTGGTCGTCGTCGTCGCCGGAGGTTGGTCGCCGGAGGTGGTGGCCGGAGGTCGGAGCCGGAGGTTGGTCGCCGGAGGTCGGTCGCCGGAGGTGATCACCGGCAGTAAGTGGTGACCGGTTACCGGAAATGATGACTAGTAGTGGTTAGGGGTGGTTGAATAAGGATACACTTGTAATAATATATATTATATATATGTTATATTGTTAGGTTTTTTTTATAGGTTAGTTTGTTAATTTATAAATTTTTTTAGGTTATAGTTGCAAATTTCCCTTTAAGATATTGCTAGGGCATGGTTTTGTCACGTATGAGTTTATAGTCAGTGCACTATGACATTTAAAACCAACGTATTAATACAGAAATCTTGATAACAACTTACTCCAATTTGCAACCTAAGGATTTATAGTATTTAGTGTCAGTGAATTTTGTTTTTCTGACATAAGAATTAAGAATTGTTATTGATAGGAAGAAGGAGCGAAATTTGGATTTTCATTATTGTTTTTTGTCTTTGTTTTCTGGAATACTTTAGCTAAAAACTATTTGGGCGGCCGGAAAGATACAAAAGCCAAAAGTTATGAGAAATTAATATATTATACGATTTTCTGGATATATTTGGTAGGCTGATTTTTCAACACATAAAAAAATCTTAAAGATAAAGCATATTATAACCTACGATCGCAAGAAACTAAGTCGGATGAAACTTATATAGTAAGTTCATATTTATATCAATAATTTTTTAGATAATTTAATTTTACAAGGTTTAACTCATAAAACAGTAGAAAGATATCGAAAACATAATTAACAAAGATTGACATACCTTTTGGGAATATTAATTTATATTTTTGTGTATATAATTAAGTATATTTGTTTATTAATTTGGTTCATCGTAGCGCTCGATTATATTAAAGATGGACATATACTTTTTGGGAAATAAAGCTGGCCTTATTGACTTTAAACCTGCAGAGAATTAAACTTTAAGCTATCCGAATTCAAGTTATTTTGGGTACGTTTTTGCATCAAAAGGGAAATATATATATATATATTAATTCACATTATACAAATGCATAGCAAAAATATTAAGTCTAGACATATTCTCTGTTGGTGTTAAATATCTATCACATATTTATATTTTCAACCTAAAATGACATGAATTAATGATAAATCAGTAACTACATAACTCGTTCAGAATATCCAAAATTATACTAAGCTCATATACTATAGTTATCAACCAATAACTAAAATTTCTTTATTTTTAATAGAATTTTCCTTTTTTGGTGAATTCTGATAACTTTTATATAAGTCTATATAATTTTAATCTCTTTTATCTACAAAACTTCTTTCACAGTTTCCACTTTCCACCATGCAAATTTGCAACTAAATGACTGAACATCATTATGTCATATACTCCTTTCACGTTTCCCACCAAGCAAAGATCTGCTATGACGGCAACTAATGATAGAACAATAATCATTATATCACTTTTTAAACATGACATGCTTTGCTTCATTTGAGTCAATACCAAGTGATATCCACTTAAACATGACATGCTTTGCGCCTTTGCCTATATATATATCTTTCCACTTGACATTTTGTCAATCATTTATCATCTCATTGTTCAAATGTATTTTTTCTTATTATTTAATATAGTTTAGAATGCCATGCCATGTATAATAACTACGTATACGTAAATAAATTATATAAATGAACAACGTACGATACGAACAACGAAAACACAGTGAAAGTGAAGACGAACTTTTCTCTAGTTTTTAAAATTGAATCGTATATTTAAGACATAACTTCCTGAAAGCATCATTTAATTCCTATTCCTAGTGTCATTCACAGTTTAGTATTATCCCCTCGCACTGTGGGAGATGTTGCGTGTGAAAGTTATTGGGCCTTCTTGTCTGTTTCAGGCCCATATAGTTCTGTCGATGTTTGATTGAGAGAGTTCTGCAAGCTAACAATCCTTTGCTTAAACCTTCATTATGAGCCAGAGATCGATCGAGATTTTTTTTTGAGTGGTTCATAATATCGAGTATTGATATATATGACTTTACGTGAATGAACATTTTACGAAATGTATCACTGAATTGGTTAGTAATGCATAACATATGATCATGATGGGGATATTTTGAGAGTGATAAGACACAAGGGCTACGGACTAGAGCCTAAAGGGTTTGCTGTCGTGAGTTAACTATCAATTTATGGATTCATGGGTCTTGAAGATTGCGATGTGCCTAACCACATATTCGAAAGCTTTAGACTATTTACAATGCCTTGTTGAATAAAAATCCAAACACAAAAACCGAATTCGATACCATTTTAATTATCGGAACGATACATATTTTAAAATAAACGTACTTCAATGTACTTCAAAAATAGATATTTGCTCCAAAGAAATCATTAATTTCAGGAATTAAAAAAGAAAGTAAATACAATTTTCTTACACAAGTTTCCATATGTAGATTACAAAGGACACACATCACATACACACCAAACATTCCCAAACTCCAACAGAAGAAGAAAAATAAAACTAGTAAGTAAGATAAACGGTACACTCGAGAACAGTCTCAAGCCCATCAGTGAACTGATGCGGCTGATTTTGCTGCGTCCCGCTAGATCCTGTAAACGTCTTCAGAATCGCGAATCCCCTTGCATTCACATACTTTCCGGTACCTCCCATAACTCCTATATGCGATTCCGAAACCGCTGTTCTGAGAACCCCAAAGAAGCTTATACTGTCTTCATAACCGCCGCTTTCAAACATCGCAGTGAAAGCCAATGTCTGGCTAGTTCCGTCAATGGCACTCGCAACATAATATCCCTGTGCTTTCCCGAGCAAACCAGATCCGAGTTCATGGCCTTCGGTTAGTTCATCATCGATTACTGTCATTGTCCCGAACATTAGCATCTGAAGAGCAGAACCGCTCGGGAGCTGACCGCCACTTGCAACAGGGAAACCATTTAAAATGTTGTTTCCGTTATTGTTGTTCTGGAGAATGTTAGCTGTGGTTCCGCCAAGTCCAACGAGGAAAGGGACGTTGTTGTTGTTGACAATCCCATTGTTGTTGTTGTTTGACGGAACTCCGTTGCTTACAGGAAGGTTTGCGCCGTTGGGTTTAGCAAATGGGAGTTGGCCGCTTAAAGCCGGGTTCGCGACGACTCCAGTTACGGCTCTGGCAGTGGGATTCGAACCACCGAGTATATCGTGCATAAAAAATACCAATGTGTTGTCAGGACCTACACCACCACCACCAAGAGCTGGACCAGCACCTGCACCACCACCAAGAGCTGGACCAGCACCTGCACCACCACCACCAAGAGCTGGACCGGCACCCGCACCACCACCAAGAGCTGAACCGGCACCCGCACCACCACCAAGAGCTGAACCGGCACCCGCACCACCACCAAGAGCTGAACCTGTACCTGCACCACCTCCAAGAGCTGGACCAGCACCTGCACCTGCACCAGTGGTAGGCAAGGAACCTGAACCACCACCCGCCAAAGAACCAGGAACAGAACCAGCAGTTGGTAGAGGACCAAGCCCTGAACCACTTGATGGTATTGAACCTGTACCTGCACCGAGACCGGTTCCAGTAGAACCTGAACCAGATGACCCTGATCCTGCACCAAAACCGATTCCCGTGGAACCTGAACCACTTGACCCTGTTCCCGCACCAAAACCAATTCCCGTGGAACCTGATCCAGCAGTTGAACCAGAGCCAGTGGTAGCTGAGAATGCATCTTCTTCATCAAGAAGCCGAGCCGCAGCTGCAAAAGTAACAACAAGAGCTATAACCAGTAAAGAAAGTATCTTTTGACCTGCCATTGAACAAGAAAGAAGATCACTCAGAGAAGCAAAGATTGTTGTTTGAAGTAAATGATTGTGATGATAGAATCAGATTCTCAAAAGAGTATATATACATGCAAGAAATGAGATTGTTAATACAAGGAAGATGGAGTTGATGAAATGGAGCAGGTGATAACTTTTTCACATTATCTAGTGGTTTGGTTTTGGAGAAGAATCATATAAAAGAAGAAGAAAAATCATAACTTCTCCACAATATTTGAATATTAGTTCCTCAAAATTGCTAATCTGTAATGTTAAACAACCCAAAGATTAAAGCTTTTCCATTATTCTGCATATATAAACTTATCGAGAATGAAAAATGGCTAAAGATCAGATCTTACATGAAAAAGGTCGCTGCTTGACAGAGATTATCGTCTATGCATAAAAACCCAATAAGGCTAATTGTAAATCACGATCGTTGGTTGCATTTTTCCTCACTCACGCATTTCATCGAACATCTTGTAGACATTTTCTCAAATCTCCATTACCAAACCAAATCCTTTGATTATAATACTTAATTGAGACTGAGTTACACAATCCCATCTCCATTGATCCTTCGAATTCGTGATTAGAGTGGTTCAGAGTCTTATTCAGAACAAACACACTCAAGCAACGAGACAACTTTCAGGAAATCTCTCGATGAGCTTAAAATGGTTTCATCGTTTGATTGTGTTCGTTACGAATCAGTCTCTGAACAAAAACGACGAAGAGAGAATTCTTCAATTCTGGACAAGACCAAGATCGTCGTCGACGGCATCGAATTGTGGAATCTGGCAAAGCTTTGTGATTGAGAGAGAAGAGTAAAGTGATTGATCTCCGGTTCTTACATTTCCACGATACCGAGTCCCGGTTTACACAATCTTCTTAAACCGTAACCGGAACAGTCAGCCCGGTTCACAGGGAGTGCAATTTTACGTTTCTTTGTTTGATTATTTTACCAAATTCTATGTGGATTTTTAACTGTCTAATGAAGATTAGAAAATTTATCTAGACCTTTTTTTTTATATTAGACCTTTTTTTAACACTAAATTTTATATTAGATTTGAAACAAAAATGATATAATATAATATTAGTAACTAATTAAATTTATCAATTTGATATAATTATTAATCAACATATCTTAACCTCGATTATATAAATTACTGCTTTTCACTTCATCACATAATACAAGTAATTTATCAAAAATTTTAATCGCTAGCTAGCCTATTTTAGCTAATCATAATTAGTAAGTTTTTTTTTTTTTGGGTCAAAAATCAGATAAGTTATCTAGGAAATTGTTTTTAACCGTATGGATCCTCAATAGTCAATAATTGTGGAAGAAATATTTTTTCATTTCTTATTTATTTTGAATAACAAAAGAGAAGAAAGCACCGGTCCATAAAAACCAAACCATAAACACCGAAAGAAAATAACACTTGCTTAAACCATGAAATAACTAAAACACTAACTCTTCTCCTTTCTTTCATTATCTAGTTGGAAGGAGGGAAGAAAATGGCATCAGAGGTCCTCTTAGATCGGAAAGCCTTCTCCACCTCCGGATCCACCTTGAACGCCGCCTGCAAAACCTCGGGCGACAAAGCCTTCCACACCGATGTCCTCCCAGCCAAATGCGTGAAAATGGGACTGCCAAAAAGCACCAAAAACTATGTAAGTAAAACATTATTAATCAATCAAAAAATGATAAAAAAAAAAGATAAATAAGATCTTACTCAGGAGTGGTCACAATGGAGAACCAAGACAAGCCATCAGAATCAGCAATCTTGGAGACAACAAAGAACCTAGGAACAATGAACAAAGCACCAGCTTTCACATGAGTCTCAAGAACTCTCTTCCCATCAGCACCAACAATCTGAACACGACCACTTCCACCAACAATGTAAGTAACTTGAAGAGCCGAGTCACAAGAGAAGCCAGGAGAACACATAGAATGTCCATCGATTCTAACAAGATCAGCTCCAAAACCAACTTCACCAACCAAAGGAAGATTCTTTGTGTTCAACACAACAACTCTTCCTCCATTCTTAATGTCAACATCAAGAGGAGCCTCCAAACAGTTCAAAACAAACCCTTCACGATCACCTTTCTTTGGTGTAGGCATCTTCAAGCTCGCATCAACCTTCACGATGCCGTTACCGGTCTGAGAACCAACAAGCTTCTTCACGGTGGTCTCATCAAGATCCCAAGCTCTGCCAACAAACTCAGTTGAGAATCCGGTGAAGATTCCGTTGGATCCGGTTAGGTAAAAGTCTGTGAACTGTCCTGCTTTGTGACCCTTGTGAGTCTCACCGAGGAAGAGGACAACTAGCTCAGTGTCCTCATTGTTGAACCACCATGTCACTACACCAAAAGGTAAAGCTATGGAGTCTCCTTTTTTGATTGCTATCACTTTCTCCTCTTTCTCAGGGAGCACGATTCCAGCTGTTCCAGCTCCTAAAAATGGTAACAAGAAAATATATTAATCTTCTCTATATTCATTGGCTAGATCACTATATTATGACCACCAAAACATATATCATATTTCACAATAAAAAAAAGGACCATGATCAATATATGAAATATGAACCCTAATTACATGTCAAATTTTTATTTTGGATCATTGTTCTAGATAGTTTAATCATACGTTCATCACAATTCTACAATCACCAAATCATATCATTTTTTTTTTTCAAATCAAGGCTTAATGGAAGAATAAAAAATTAGCACATTCGTAGATACAAAAAAAATCATACTACTTAAGAACCCTTTTAAGAAAGTGATTTATGATTTATCAGATCTGAAAAAATAGCTTTATGGACAAAACAAACAAAAAACATATGATCAAGACAAACTTTAGTTAAAACATTAAAAAGAGAGTGTAGTGATCAAAAGGAAGATCGTAAAACACGAACCTTGAAGAACATAAGCGACCTTAGGAGAATCAGAGTAGCGAGGAAGAGCCAAGCCATTCTTCTCAAGAGCGAGCTTAGCGGCTCCAATGTTACCATCTCGGAGCATTGGCAACTCTTCAGGACACCATGCAAAGTACGAACCACCGTCTCCTCCGTACACCTTCTTTGGCAACCTCGGTGAAAGATCCAACTCCATTGTTAAAGACTAAGTTTTAAACGGTTAAAAGAATATCAAAAGTGAAAAAAGATTTGAGAAACTTTGTTATGATATTGATATTGAAGAGAGAGCACGTATTTATAGTGGTCGAGAATTTGTATCTGGTTATTAAATGAGAGATTTTTGGAAACGTATCTTTGACCTGGATAATTACTTGGACCAATTTATGGATAATTACGATGACCAACATATGGATAAATTTTGGATAATACCTTAATTGATTAATTCATATTTCTTCTACAGTTATATATTTCAATTAATATTTTTTAACACACTTTTAATTCATTTTACAATTTCATAATACAAAACAATAATCATATATACAACTTACATATTAAGATATAACATCATATATACGAGTTAAAGTTAATAAAATTGCTATTATAATATACATTATTAAGCTATATTCTTTACTTACTAATATAGATTAATAGATATATTATTTCTATTTTGTCTGTTGAGGAGAAAACTAAACTAAACGAGGCAGAGGTGGTATAAGCCTTTAAGGTTTGAGAGTTTTTTTATTTTATTAAATTTATCGACAAGTATGTTTTACTACTATTAAATATCTGTTTATATTCTGTTATCAATGGATAATGGAGGAAAGTTTGAGAGAAAATAAATAAATATGGAATGTAATAAAAAAAACATTTGACTTCGGAGTAAAATTCGGATTAAAATCATCTATGTATGGATAATATTATATTTACTAATTAATTCATATTTATCCTTAGTAAATTATCCACGTCGGTTAAGGAATTTCAAATGGCTGAGTTTTTTTTTTTTTTTTAAGACTTGAAGTTATCCTAAACAAGTAACAATTTTTGTTTTCAACAGTTCTAACTTGTTTTTTTCCCAAGAATCTACAACAATTATTTGTTTTTGGGGTTTGAATAATATTGTTTTGGTTTTTCTACAACAATTACTTGTTTTTTTCCCAAGAATCTACAACAGTTCTAACTTGTTTTTTTCCCAAGAATCTACAACAATTACTTGTTTTTTGGTTTGAATAATACTTGTTTTTCTCTTTATTTTTGTTGCAATTATATTGTTTTGGTTTTGATAAAACAATTAAAAAAACTTTAAAAAATATCCCGAGGGTTTCGACCTAGTATATATAATAGATACCCAGAATATGTATACATTAGTTTGTGTTTTGATGAGAATTTTAAATTTGTTTTTCGGATTTTAGAGAGAGAGAAACAACATAGTTTTTGTCATAAGCTTACAAAGCTCACTTGAGTTTTTTTTTTTTTTGTGACTACTGTAGTGGAGTCCAGTTCTACACAAGGCCCAATCCGAATTATTACTAACTTTCTACTAAATACATTAGTTTGGCATTTGTCCTTTTTTTTTTTGAGGGGGAAAAGATGTTGGTCATTTTGATAACATCAATAAGTTTTGTGAAATGACCAAATTTTTCAAGAAACAATCCTATTTTCTCCCTCCTCAAATGCCAAACAATTTTTTCAACTTACGTAACAGTGATTTAAGACACAACAATGCAGCTTCTTTCAAACTAGCTAGTTGAAGTTGATGGCCGTCCATGGCAGTTGCAACTAAGGAAACAGAACATGTTTTGCGCCTAACTTCTTACAAAAACATGACCAAAAGCCACCACAAACACTGGTCACAATCCAACACGTAAAATTGTATTGTCTTTACTTATTTTTCTAAAAACAAAACCAAGTCCTCTGTCTTGATTTGTCTCCACTTTTAGGGTCTTTGATCTTTATGCTCTACAACTGTGAGAGTTAGGCACACCAGTGATCTCCAGGCCAAAAATATGTCTTTGACAAAAAAAAAAAAAAAAAAAAAATCTCTATTGTTTTTATAAAAGTCGATGAATCAACTCAAATTTCCATCAGAAATTCTATTACTCCCTCCGTTTCAGTTTAGTTGTCGTTTTAGGATTTAAATTTTGTTTCATATTAGTTGTCGTTTTAGGTTTTCAATGCAAATGTTTGGTGAAAATTCCAGTTTTATCCCTACTGTTTTAATGTTTTGGCAAATGAAATTTTTTATAAAATATATTAATAAAGGGTAAAACAGAAAATTTAATGCTTTCCTTAATTTGTGTGAAAAAACCTTAAACGACAACTAAGACGAAACGGAGGGAGTATGTTTTAGGTCTTGATTGTTTGTTTGTTTCTGCGTTTATATGTTTCAATGAAGAAATTTTCTAATCATGTTTTAAACATTTAAATTATTACCATTTTCGACATTTTTAACAAGGTTTTTTCCGTAAAATTTAAATAGAAAAAGAACATATTGTTTGTATTTAACATTTGCGTTTTACATTTTGATTAAGTAATATTTTATTTAAACATAACCACATAAATTAAGTTTTAAAACTCGTTTTATTTCATCAAATTATCTAAAAACAGCTTTATAAATTAAAGCTACTTAATCGAACATGGTATAAAAAGAATCAGGACCAATGATGATAAATATATTTCATGAATATCTAAAATCCAGAATCTCAAATCGTTTATACACACAAACTCTTAAACCCTCCAAAAAAAACAATTTTAAATCTATACAATAATATAATCCAAGACAACTAACTAAATAACATAATAAAAAAAAACAAAAACAGAGCAATAAAAGAGAAATAATTGTAACAACAAAAGCACTAATGAAATCGTTGTCGTTTGGTAGCAACTTCAATTCCGGTGGCAATTCCAGGAACAGAGCAACCTCTAAAATTCAGCATTGACGTCGTCGTAGTCGGCAAACAACCGTAAGAGTTTGATATCGGAGGGACTCTAAAGCTCTGTTGAAGCGGCGGAGGATTACGCCACCGTGGAAGAGGACCAGCAACAAGAAGTGTTTGAAGCAACGGTCCAGATTTCATCACAGTTTGAAGAAGCTTCCCTTTCTCCGGTAAAGATTTGCCTTTTATAATCTCATCCATTAGAGCATCCACAGGATCAATCTTTTTCAAGATCCGGTTAACGGGTTGTTGTCGGTTCTTGAACTTGATTTGGTTAACCGGTTCCGGTACGATATTGAAATTGGAGAATTCAGAGGATGAGACCGGTTCAAAGAATGAATCAACCGGTGAAGAACCGTGTGAGTTTGACTCGGTTATGCTTGAATTTGTTTTGATTGTTAGAAGTTTTTGTAGTTGATCTTTAGCTTCGTCTCTTTCTTGACGAGCAAGTTTGAGAAGATGAAGAAGATTCTTCACTTCTTCTTGATGAAGTTTTGTTTCTTCATTAGCTTTTGCTTTCACGGCTTCAAGTTCAAAGGAACTATATTGAAGCTTTTGTCTTAATTCATCCATACTCTGTAATAATTATCAAGAAAAAGTTAAAAGTCAGAAATTAATTGATATAAAAATGAAGAAAAAAGATTGGCTGAATCATTGAAGAAATCAACATCTAGAAAAAAGTATAGTGAAAAGAAACATAATAATAAAAAATACATTGGTTTTACTAATGATGTGTGACAACAACCTTGCGTTCATGGGGTCAAGAATTCACTCGAAACGTTACTAAATGTAAACCAAACATATTAATAATTATTATATAAAAACGTCAGGGCTAGGAAATTATTAAATAAAAAGACAAAAAAAGAAAATAGTCTTTTTGTGTTAAAAGGGTCAGAAAAGTACAAGAAGTCACATTTTATGTAGGTGAAATGGATTGCTCTGATAGATTCTCATAGATCTTAGAGGTTTTATAATGTCGGAGTTAACTAAAAGTAAAATGTTAAAAAGAAAAAATAAAGAGAGATTATTAGTCAGAAGTAAATCTCAACCAAAGATTAGAATTCCAATTTACACACACACACACACACACACACACAAACACAATGATTCTTAATTAAGGACAAGATTCTAGAATTGATCATCCATAAAAATTCAAAAAAAAATGAATCTCCATGCAAAATGTTGATTTGGTTAGTAAAAGTTACACAAATTGGCCTTTGAAATTCATATTATTAAGGAAAACTAACCTCTTGGTAAAACCAGATAGAACCCAACTCTTCCATTTGTTTTGTCTCTTCGTTTCTTGTTTCTTAGAGAGAAAGAGAGAGAGATTTTTTTCTTTTCTTCTCTGATTTCTTAGAGAGATAAAGAGAGAAAGAGAGAGAGGGAGTTGCAGGGGAAATGTTGTGGGTGTTCTTATAGTGAAGAAGAAGAAGAAGGCATAACAAGAGAGGACAATTAGAGGAAATGTCGTTCATGTCATGTCAAACGCATAAAATTAAATTAAAAATGGGAATAGAAAATGATTAATTTTGTTTGACTCGAAAACTTGGTAAGATGCCATATTTGTCCTTTCTCTCTCCCTAGCATCACTGAGCTATCTTTCCTAAAACCTCTCCCACTTTAGCAGGGACTTTGTCTCTTCCTTAAAATAATTCGTTATTTCCATTTTTTTACCATTTTTTAACTTATCATGCATGACATTTATACACGACATGCATGTTATGACATTTTTTATTTTATTTATATTAATGTATAATTAAGAACTTACTTTAAATGTACGTGTTTTTAAAGAGAAACCGAGTAAGTAATAAACTTTCTTGAATTGTATTAATATTTTTGTGAATGTTTCCAAAAATATGTGAAAGTGTTTAAATTTTCTTGGAAATTTCCGCTTTAAATGAACCAATCTAAAAATAAATTACTCAAATCTAGAGCTGTGGAATCTACTGTGCTTTTCAACCTAAAAATTATAGGTTGGAGGCTCAAATTTTTTTATTAACCAGAAAATAGATAAATAAATAAATAAAACAAGTAAACTACTGAATATTGGCAAAACCAAAAAAAATACGTACACGTTTCTCATATATATCAGTTGGGACTATAGTAAAAGGCTAACTTGCTAAAGTCCGTAATCTTGAGTCAGCAAATCGTCGTTATTTTTGATATTATTAGAGACTATTACCTTTTTTTGTCTGTCACATTACTTTCAAATTAATACTTGGCTTCGTATTAACGAGTAACACACCATATGTATTTACAATAATACGCTTAAATTTCGCGTTTTTAATGCCTTATTAGTTATTACTATTGCTAAAATTGATCAAATATTGGTAAGTGTATGTATTGTTAGATCAAATATTTATGTATACTAGAAAAGTATCTAGCTATTTTATATATTTACTTATTAGAACTTTTAATAAACAACTAGATTTGTACTTTAATCTCACACAGTCACACACATATACAATACATGGGTTAGTCGAATAAGTTAGATTTCTTAAGATCAAATTGTATCAAACTTCCGTTATAAACCTAGATCAAATTGTCAAGCTATCGCCCCATTACTTTTAAAATGTCATTTCGAATAATAAATTCTTCAAACCAGAAACATTTCGAATACCAAAACTTAAAACTTTTCAGTATTATTTTATAAATTAAATTATGTAATGTTTTTTTTTTGTTGGACAAATAAATTATGTTATGTATAGGGCATTGTTTGTTTGTTGAAAATTATGTATCCGCATGGATGGCCCCGAATAAGATAAAAAGCGGGACCTACCGTACAAAATACTACTTGATCAACGGAGGTTGCGCACGATGGCGACAATCATTTGCTCCATACGTGAATCCAAGGATGAGCAAAACAATGTTATTAGTTTTTAAAATGGATAAAGGAATAAAAATATATTATATTGTAAGAGTAACGTATATTTTGATATAAATATTCGATCAAACCACGAGACGCTCCTAGATTTTCTTATGAACTGCCCAAGAAACTGAACTATATACAAATATTTTGACTTGTAAATAATTAATTCATCATTAGTTGTATAACTAACCTTGTCTTGTAACTTAAAGAAATGAAGGCCACATGGGTTTCGTCATTCCCATGAATTGGTAACTCGGAATATATTTGCGGCATAACATGATTATTACTTTCTAATGGCATATAAGTAAACATAAGGTGAACTAAAACCAAAATAAAAGAAAAACAGAAAATGAATAATTAGCATATCAAACCAAAGTAATCTGTGTTTGTAAATCTAGGTTGAGTCGGTTATTAGTTATATTGATAAGAATCTGTTTTATATAGTTTCAAAAAAATTTAATCTATAAATCCAAATTATTTAGTTAGTATCATTATCTATATTTAAAAAATCATGAATATCTTTACTAAATATGGTCAAATCCTGTTTTTTCCAGATGGTTTTTTTTATATAAATTTGATCTAATTATGGCTCAAAAATTCAAATCCTTTATAGTATAAAACAATCACAACTATATATAGAAAAAATTTGCCAGCTACAAAAATAATATTGGAAGTAAAGAGTTTCGTAATATTTTAGTGAAACTTTAGTTTACCTTTTAAATTGTGTATGTAACCAATTTATAATACATATTTAGTGTTTAAGAAATGTATATATATATATATATATATATATATATATATATATATATATAGAATTTTGTATAATGTTAAAATAATATTTATATATATGAAGAGACAAACGAAGAACGTGGGAGTGAGAAGGAAGAAGGATAATAATGCCAATGACAACCTTTGTTGTCTCGTTGCACTGTATGCAGGAGTTTTCACACTTATCAATTTAGTATTAACAATTTTCAAATATAATTTGTTGGAACATTCGCATGTATATAATGTAAATAGGAAACCTAGAAGATTAACATTAGCTCAAATGCGAAACAAGTGATAAAAGTCCTTAGATTGCCTAATTCCATTATTGATGAACATGTCATTCTTTCTTACTCTCAACTATTTCCGCGTCTAACCATTTCTTATGACCCAACCTCTTTTTTTTCCCCCCTTCTTTGTTATTGTTAAAGTAATGATGTTCTCTTTTCTCTTTTGTCGGCAACTAATTAATTCATTAAATCAATGAATCTCGCCGTCAAAAAAAAAAAACAAAATTTGGAATCCTCGCCTCTTTTTTCCCTTAATTTACTGCCTGGAAAGAAATCATTCCATGTATATATAAGTAAGAAGAAAATACATTAAAAAAAAAAACTATGTTAATAAACACAAATTTTTTTTATTTTTTTAAATAATGAAAAGATAAAATAAGTTCGTACATTTTCTGAGGCCAAAGACTAGAGTATTTTATATTGTTCTCCCCCAAATATTACTCAAATCGGAAACCTCTTCACTTTGCCAAAACAATTTTACGAGTTGAACTATTGACATTTGATCACAAACACAAATTCATCATGCTTCAGTTACTTTAACCGTAAAATAAATGAGCAAATGAAGAAAAACAAGATAAATCTTTTGAAAACAAATCCGCAATTATAAAAGTAAGAAGGATATTAGATACAAAAGACTTTGTTGAGGTTCAAATATTTGCTTAGTCTTCAACTTTTGTTTTTATTGAAACCATATTTAAAATAAAAAAATTGTAAGTGATTTATCTAACACTTGTAATTAATTACACGATTCCAAAAAACACATCTAACTCAACTCGGCGAAGTTTTTAGATCTTAAGAGTATATATTTTAAATATATTTAAGATTAGAGTACTCTCTAGATTATCTGTATAAGCAAAGGTTTCAACTTAATATTAATAACACATAAATTAACCTAATACTGTTTCATGCTATAAGATTCTACAATGTAGCATGCTTAATTTGTCAACTTGTGTATCACTGGTTTAAGAACCAGCTTAATAAATATAGTTTTATAATATGCAAACATAGTTTAACCGATCTCTTAATTTAACATTTTTCTTAATAAATCTTATATTTTATTTAGACAAAATAAGAACTTGCTAAATAGATTTCATATTTAGTACAAGTATTTTTTTTTTTTTTTTTTTTTTTTTTTTTTTTTTTTTTTTTATGTATCATGTATGCATTATTCATACACTTAGATATGGACAATGCATATTTTTGTCAATAATAACAAGGTGTAGACACGGATGGGAAAAGACAAGCGCCTAAATTTGATAAGCATGTGATCAAAGATAAGACCGGCGGATTATAAAAAGGACTACCGGTCTTGTCTTCTATTGGGTTCAATGTATTTGCTTCATATACCTACGCATTTATATAATTAAGTGATAATTATTATTTAATCATAACTTTGTTTAAACACCATTTTCTCACTAAAACAAAACCATTTTGGCCTTTTTCTCCAACAATAATAACATCCTTCCGACGGCCTTAATTAAATAATTAACTACAACCATTCCCTCAATATCTGGATAAGCATTTCTGTTGCATTACTTTACGATATTTGTTGGGTTATTCATAACAAGCTATATTGGCTGATGTACTATATTTACGCTGGCTAAGATAGATGACTTAGTATATAAGCCAAGGTTTGGACCCAAAAACATAAAATGAATTCATCATAAAACGCGTTAAGCTACACATGAAACCGATGAATTAGAGATAACGGAAACTAGTTTGCTATTTGGTTGTCATTATAAGTGTTAGTTACATAACGAAAACATATTACTATTTATACTACAAAAAGGTGAATTATACAAATAAATTAGTATTCGAGTTTTGTGTTTTGGACTACTTTCGGGGTAAATATGCCCCTTGATAAGAAACTTTTTTTTGAAAACTCAGCATGTGTAAAACATCCGAGCCGAAGCACAAGTGACCAATTGGGCCATCTATGCGCACAATAGAATCATCTCTAGGCTATAGTGAAAATTTACGTATGGTTGGTCTTTGACCTAATACTATTATGTCCCCACACGAAGGCTAAACAGAGTATAAATTGTTAAATAGCCAATTGTACGATCACTGATCACACTCTTCTTTATGGTCTGGTTTTCTCTGAACTCCTTTGTGCTTATTTTTGAAATAGTATATTGTTGGAGACTCTTTGACCTAGATGTAAGATCTTTCGCATAGAAGAATATGAACTTGTAAATCGCATAGAAGAATATGAACTTGTAAATGCTTCATTTTTTTTTTTTTGAATACCAGAAGGTTCTGGGTCAAAACCCGTAATCTCCCAGATCTGAAACCACAGCATGTAATATTAGTTTCGTCCCAAGCGTTACTAATATTACATTCACTAATATTAAATGCTTCTTTCCTCTGTTTCTAGATTCTCTTATGTTTCTGTAGAGCCTATTTGTTCATCAGTTTCCTCGAGATTCGCAACAGATGAACAGACCATTAAAATCCTTCAGCACTATAGCGATCGCCCATCAGTAATATTCATATAAAATACCCCATTAGTTGCATAATTTTCTCCAAATACTTAACAACTTTAGATAGTATAATACAGCCAAATCCAACGAGCATCTTATAGCACTTGAGGTCCCAGAAGAAAAGTAAACAAACACACATATGTGGAACATATCTCACCTTTGGTGCGTTATCTTATTGATTGTGGTTTTAGCCTCCTCTTAAGAAACTACTTTTCTTTTTCCCACGAAATATTATTAATTCCTTTAGAAACTTCATACGAAAGAAAATAACATTGTCGTTATTAAACGTGGTTGTTGCATAGAGAAGACATTTGACGTGACACTAATATTTTCTTCGAGTGTAAAAGATTCAGTTGTCTGAACCCTAAAAACCAAGTGCCTCTTATAATGTTCAAGGAAGAAAAAACTAGCCTCTCAATTCAAGGCAACATGTGGGCCGATATTATTTCAAGCAAATCACATCAAATTCTTTACAATAAAGTATAACGCCCAAAAGAAATCTAGATAGTTAATACTCATATATGCATATTCTCATTTTTTTTTAAGTTTTAATGTCATATTAATGTGTATTAATGGTTTATTTTATCAACAAACATGCATTATGTGAATTTTAATCTGCTTGGTACGGTTGTAACACAATGACTTTGCATTATCCAAAATTAAGTCTGGATTCTGATATAAAACCTATAATGCCCCGACCGTCATCCTTAATTGCTCAACGTTCTCTCTTGACATGTGGGTCCATCCGTGTCTGACGGCCGGTCCGCTACGTTCGGAAGATTTTAAAAACTTCTTTACCGATCTTATAAATCACTACCTGATATTTTTTCGTGTTTTGTCCTCACTCAAATGATTCCGACAATCACATATCCTAAAATTGTTCCAGCAAAAACACGCTTAACTGTGGAGTTTTCTCATAATGGTTGACCGAAAAAATAAGTACATTTTGATGACATAGGTGGTTAAATCAATTCTTTTAAACTTCTCTGCATTCACTACCAAACAGAATACTACTATACCATAGTTATTTAAAAAAAATGCGTATTAAATCATGAATACCTTTAAATTTTTAATCATCTTTTACACAAAAAAAAATCTTTAATCTTTTTAGCATTATTAATCGGTTAGAGTCACCATCTTATAGAAAAAAACTAAATCCTTTATTTAATTTCAAGAAAGTGCGTATAAAATAATGAATACCTTACATGAACAGGTTACAGGTATCTGTCGGTTGGTTTGTTTGGTCAGTCTTTTAGACTACCTAGGGATTTGTACTTGCAAATGATGAGTGCAAGTTAAAAGTTGAGGTAAAAACAATTAGAATATCAATCATTCGCACCGCAATATAGTAAATATATACACCCCCGCATATATATACGTTCGCTTAGCCTTTGTATGACAAAATCATTGGTGATGGTAAGTAAAAACTTAGGATTCTATCTCTTCAAACAACTTTTCGACATAGGAAGCAAACCGTTATTCACAATTTTTTAAATCTCATTTTACATCGAGTACCCGAGTTTTCCAAAATGTACACTCAAATTTATGGTGAAGAAATCACTTGACAAGAGTTTTTTCCGCAAATCCATCACAAGTTAGCGAATAATATCTTACATTAGAAGTAGAGCAATTAAATAGTATATAAAAAGTATCGACCTATTCATTTATTATCTATTAGTTTTGAGTTGGAAACCTATGATTTAATATAATAACCAACTCAAAATTTATAAACTATTGGCTAAAAGAACCATCACCACAATCTAAATTTTATCTGCTTATCGATGTCCAAAAATATCGATTATCAATGGCTAAAAGAACCATCATCTCGAAAAAGCGTATTGAAAATAATATCTTACATCGAAAAAAGAAAATTTTTGACTATTATATAAGATATATAAATCAATCCACTCATACCAATTGATTTTGAGTTAAAAATCTATACTCTAATATAAAATCTTTAGACCCGATTTTAAGTGATCAAATGGTCACATGCTACACAAAGTCGTAGCAAGTTTACACCTTTCGTCCTAAAACCATTACAATTGTAGAACCACACTCTTGTCAAATGATCAAGGCGTCCACAAACAATACCTCATAGTTAGATCAAAACTTGTAATCCATACACAAGCAAAAAAATTACATCGCGTAATAATGATAATGTACACCGAGATAAATTTACGGTACTCTTTAATCTTTGCTACCAAATTTGGACTTTTTGTACACCCATAAATATATGGCATATATATTCTGTTAAAATTGATACACTTTAAGAAGATCTTTATAAATTTTGTTTTTTTCAATTAGTTTTGTTCTCACACTTCTTAAAGTTCTTCAAAGATAAGGAGAATGTATACTTTTAAGCTTTAAGAATAGTAAATGATAATCATATGCAAAAATGCGGTTCGTCCTTTATAGAATTAAAATAATAAAAAAGCGGTCAAGTGTATGATGATTGGTTTCTAAAAGCATGAATACATATTGCTATGAAATATTGTAATAGCTAGGATAAACTTGATAAGCTCATGAATAATTAGTTTAATCGCGCTAAAAAATTGACAGTACTCAAGTATTGTAACCGCAAACGAAAAGACAAAAAGAAGAAGCAATCAAGTTTTTAACCTAACTATAAAAAAATTTTAGAAAGTAAAACCCCCGAAACCATATTGGTAATGAGATGTTCAACAATACGAGTAACCGTTGATAAAGGGATCTGCAAATTAAACTTGAGAAGGATCTAAATTCGAAGTTAGGTTCTAGAAGACATTCTAAGGTTTGATAGAAGCTGTACAAATTTTCTTACATTTGTTGTGATATTATCTTGCAAATAACATTTGCTCCATCGAGCATTTCCTTAGCTAGCTTTTCTAAGTCACACCACCCTTGGGCTTACATCAGGTGCTGGCCATTGGCATCAATTTATATTTTTTATTTAAGTTTTTGTTATTTTTGTTTTTTTTTTCCCACTCAAGAAAGTTGAATTGCAATTTGTTTTCTATATTTTAGTGTGAAGAAGGAAAACTTTGTCAGCAGTCAGCACATTGCAAGAAAACATTTTAATAAATTATGTTTACAAAATAACTTCTTAAGAAAAAATTCTCTATATACTCCTACTTTTATAGTTCGTTTTTTTTCTATTACTTGAGGAATTATCATATGATAGAAAAATAACAAAAATTTAAATGAAAAATACAAATTGATGCCAATGGCCAGCACCTGATGTAAGCCTAAGGGTGGTGTGACTTACTTGACTAATTATCATATAATACAAAAAACGAAATATTGAAGAAGTAGGAGTATTTAGAGATTTTTTCATATTACAAATACTAATTTTGGGTATCACAAAGCCAGCAAATTTGTTGGGCAACTAGCCAATGCCTTCCTTCATTTTATTAGACTTGTTATAGCACCATACTTGGTAGTCTTGAAACTTAATCATTTTTAGATCCAGTTTGCTACCTACAAAAATCAGACCCACCAAACTATTTTCTGTCATAAATTAACCAATGCAATTTTACAAATATATGAACGTAGACCTAAATTTGTAATTTCAGCGCTACATCTATCCACTAATTCAGAGGATTCGGAAAATAAATTCTTTTTTTAGGCAGCAAACTCGATCACAAAAATTAATCTATTGTGGTACAATTTCTTATTTCTTATGTTCATTATCAAATAAGACTATATAAATAAAAGAGTGTTACTTTCACATAATTAATGTGTACCACAAGCAGCTAATTCCGTATTATAACCCTAAGTTTATTAGTTTGAAAAAAAATCAACAATTATATTATAAAAAAAAGGAAAGGGAAGTTTCTAAAATTGTAATGTAGTGGGAATGTTAAATCGCCTGGTGAAGAAAAGTGATAATTATTGATATTGGTTGCCATAATAACGAACTAAAAGTGAACGAATTGGGCAAAGGTCATATGTTGTAATGATGTTGATGAGTGATATTTCAGTTATGTTCATCATTAGTAAGGGTTAAAAAGACCAAACATATGTCAAAAGATTCGGAAAAGAATTTCTCATTTTTAGGAAAAAGGGACTTCCATGATTTTGTTTTTCAAGTTAGTTATGAAACAATATGACTTTTTTTTTTCCATTTATTAGACATAGTGAATTACTGATCTTTTCAAACATACATTATAGAATTACATATTTTTGGAAACCAAGTTTAGTTGTTGTTAATACAAATTTCATCTTCAATTCTCGAGATCACCTCTCCAACAATGGTTTCCGATACCGGTAGAGTTCCTATTTGCCGTTGCTAAGATTTCTCTCATTTTTGAAAGTTCTTTAAAAAAACTTTCTTATTTATTTTCTTATCCTTTCAAAGTTTTTTTTTTTTTTTTTCGCACTTTTTCCCTTTTATCTAAAAGTGTCTCGGCCAACACATCTGAGATCTTGCTCACAATCGCTAGATCTTTCTTTCCTAATCCTTTCGTGATTCTCATCGTTCGTTCCACTCACCGATATTCCTCTAAGTCAAAACCAGCAACTCTATGCTCCCCCTCCAGCCCACCTTACATTCTATCAGAGCCCATGAGAAAAGTAGTGCGCATAAGCCCACCTCTTCTAAAGCTTAGGTTAGCCTATTCCTTCACCTTGCTAAGTACAATTATGAATATCTCATACTTGTTTAGGGAGGGTAGATGACTCCTTCCTTGTACAATAACGATGACTTTTGATGCAAGATCGGAATCCACCAAATCTTAGAACACACGGTTGATCAAGAGTTCAGTGGTTAACAAATGCGGAAACGGCGGGACAGAATCAAGAAGGGTTTGAATCCACAAACTCTTAAGACACAAACAAACAAGAATCTATGGAAAACATATTAGTTAGCAAACTAAAACTTGATGAACTAAAAGATAAGACATATCAGACTCTACGATTCGTCATTAAAAAAATCTGTAAAAATGAAAATGAAAATATAACATCGTTGGCATTGACATCTGCTTTGATGAATGTGCTTTATTACTGGTTGTGATTGTGATAGTTGTTGTCTACAATCCAAGGAAAACTTGTTTTCTCATCATACTTCATCATCTCGTCAATGAATCTTTGTTGCTGGTTCTCATTCTGATTTTGATTTGGATAGTAAAATTCATCCTGAAACACAATCGAATAACAATATTAATGTTTATGTTAACAATGAGTTTAAAATACATGAATATTAGTCAAAACTACAACTTGATTCATCACGGGTTTGTATATATTTCTTGGTTGTTATTCACAAGAAAATTAAATTTCTTTGATCCCTTGTTTGAAGAGATTATGTAATGCACATTTTTAGTTAGTTTAGGAGAGTCGGAGACTATAACATATCAATTTTGATTTAAAATATATGGATGAGATCAAAAATACAAACCTGATCCATAACTGGGATATAAACTTCTTGATTGTTATTAGGAAGGAAATTACTTTCAAGAAAATTCACATGTTCTGCTCCTTGGTTTGATGGGGTTATGAACTGCAATTATTTGGTTAGTTGAGAAAAGTATAATATTAGAAAACTCAAATAGATTATGATTTAAAATATCTAGAATAATTACAACATACAAACCTGATTCATAGCTGGACTACAAATGTTTTGTGCGTCACTGAAAAAGAGATTACTTGCTAGATTAACATCTTCTAGTGTATGGTTTGGAGAGACTATGAACTGCAACCCGTTGGTTAGCTGAGGAGAGTTGAAGAGTGGAGAGTTCGGAAATGAGGAGGAACTAACTTCAGGAATAAGAGGTTGTGTCATGCCCTCATCCACAACAGTTGTTCCCATGTTTGCAATAGTAGTGGTTGGTGCCACGTTTGCAATAGTAGTGGTTGGTGCCATATCCATTGAAGAAGATTCTCCGATTTCAAAATTTGGATTATTAAGGGTTTCATTTTTATGATGATAAAGATTTCTAAGATATTGATCAATAAACTTACACAAGTCAAGACGATCATTATTAGTCATAACAAAATCTCCCATGTTTCCACCAAGACACTTGAACATGACCTCCTTTAAGCAATTCTCTTTATTATCCAAAATCAATTTCTTACTTTGCTTTTCGACTTTTGAGATGTATAGATTGAGAAATTCTTCGTGGTTTACCGATTTAAGTTTCTTTTGGGTCTCCGTTAACATCTTGAGTTTCTTGATAACGTTATCCACCTCTGATTTTGATGGCCACACCTCTGGATTTGAGTTGAATGGATTGTAGATGACCGCACATGCATTGACATCGCATAAAATCTTGAGATCATTGAGTTTCTTCATAAATCCTTCCCTCCTCTGGTTGAATGATCTTTTCCTCATTCGATCATTGGAAATGTAAGTTAGATTTAACTTCTTTCTTGCCATGACTACACTAAATGATTTTTTTCTATGGTTTATGTGTATTATTTTTTTTTTACTGTAAAACAAATGTTTATATAGTTGTTTAAGGGTCCACATAATAGTTGTCATTTTGCTGGCTATTTGACTACAAATTTTAATACTATATTAGGATAAATTTTTTACTTAATATATCAATTATTGCTTAATTATGCTTTATGATAATTATTAACTTATATGTGAGATGAAAAGTTTTATTTGTTGAAGTTAACTTCAAATTATATTATAAATTTATATATGTTCACATTATTATTTAAAATATGGTGTATTTATCTTTTAAATTGTGGATGAAAGGAGTGATCCAAGATGGAATTGGAAAACATAATCATCCACCACTAATGAAGAAACATAATATGACTGAACCAGCCTTAATGTCCTACGAAGACCACCCTACATAGCCTAATAAATAAGGTTGTTGCCCGAACACCCTCTAGAAATTTCAAGAAAAAGATGGACCGAAGATGGAAATATGGCGGAAGCCTTTACCAACCTTCTAACATGACAGTAGCAGAGAAACAAAGCTAAATAGATAAAGAAGCCTTAGATCGTTCGAAGATTATATTTATCTAAAGAAAGTGAAGGAATGAATAGTTTAAGGGAAAAACTTAAATATCCATGCATTTTATATAGAAAGCGCATAGCGACATTTGAAAAGGTCTAGGCATGAACAAAAAGCAAAGAAATGTAAAGGACCAAAGTGATAAAATTCTCTTCAAGCCGCTCACCACAAAACAACGAGTCCCTAAGTTTTTGCATGTCATTATTTAATAGTGGAAAACAAAGTAACACACCATGTAAATTGCATGTCAGGCGAATAAGGAGAAAACACGTGATAACAACTAGTTAATGTGCATCTAAATCTCTCTTCTGAACAAGATAAAACAAGAAACTTTTCTTGAAAGATAAGAGCGCTTTACACGTGAGTGTGCGACACAAAACTAAAAGTTTCCCGCCAAAATGCAACAATTAGAATTACTCAAAATCTAAAATTATAAACGAAACAAATAAATTTTAAAAGTTGAAAGTACACCAAATTATATTCTTTATTTGTTATATTATTTGAATAAAGCAAATTTTGTATAGTAATGCTATGAGAGGATGCTAGTTTTGCTCTAGTGGTGAATATGTTTTTATTTTCTTATTTTCAAACCACAAACCTCTCCCCTATCGCATAAATAGAATCTTAAAGGGAACCCAGACTCTCGCGCTAGATGCTTTTGGTGACGATTCATATACACGTACCGGGTTTAGCAGGAAGTATCAATCAGTCCATCATGCGACAAATCTAAAAAATGAAAAAAAATCATGTGACACATTGCCTTCACCTAGTCAAGAAGTGAAATAAAGGTACACGACCAATACACATATACACTTAGGTTACTGTTTTTAGAAAAAAAACACGGGACAAAAAAAACACCACGTGGACGGACATCGCTGGAGTAGAATCCCTAGTCTTCCACAAAAATATCTCTCGTGCCTTGATTTGTACATCCAATTCCACTAAGTTACCCAATGTACAAGAAGATATCTACTACGCCTGACAGTAGACTTCACAATAATAAAATACCTTGTAACGAGCATTCAAGTGTTTTAAGATGCATGTGAGATCTTGGCACCAAAGTGGTCTATTTTATGTTGACACACGAACAAAACAATGGGATGACAAGACTTATGATGGATAGATATATAGTCCATGCGGTGGACCTAATCATAAAGTAAACCCATTGATCTGCTTAAAACCTCGATTAAAGTAAAATAAAAAGCGGTATTACAAGAGCTCATGCCAAGACTAAAAAAAACATCCATACCATAAAAAACCTCTTAGACAAAGAAAAAAGAGAGATCATAGATGTACTTTATAATATATTTTCCATCGGATCATCCCCCACCATTGGATGATGGTTCATCCATAACAACGTTCTTATACGAAAGCATTGCTGACATCAACAAGTTATGATCTTGCTCTCAAGCGAGTCTAACATTTCTCCGAAGGTATCTTATCACCTCTTCAAATTCTCATATCGTTAATGTTCCAGCCCTTTCGATGGAGAGTTCTAGCTCCATTTAGGCCAACTCCATCAGTGAAGATACACATTTGGTTTTCTTAATAATAAATTAATAATATTTTAAATTTAATTTAGTTATGTACTTAAATTTTAATTTTAAATAAAAACGTTGCCCGGCATTAAGTAAAGGACATGTGTCCATAGAGTTCTCATGAAGTTCTAATAGTCTCTTGTTTGGGAACCGTTTTTGTGTCTCTCACCTGCTTCTATTTTTATTTTTTATTTTTTTAACAAGTAAGATATACTTAGAAACCCACCAATGAAGGTGGCCTTATAGATGTTCACGTACATATATGTGGCGAGAAACTGAATCGTTAGTTTTAGTGGTTAATAGTATGAATCAAGGATTTAATGCAACTTAAAGTCGAAATACCAGTTTTGATTGAGCATGCATGTCTAGCTAGTATGCTCTAGTTTTATATTAGTTTTTTTTCTAAAGAAATTGTAACATTAGCTAATTATGAAATATACAAAAATAAAAATACATGAGAAATTTTTTTATTGAAAATAAACCTTTAAATGAGCGGAAATACAAGGCAAACAAAACTACTGCGGCAAACCGAACCGTAAACACATTGTCGTATATAGTTATGTGCAAGGAGTGCATTTGCACTCGGAATTTGTTAAATTACCATTAAGGTTAGTGTATTTGAAACTCAGAAAAATATAAATTTTTTTACATGTAATTAGGTCTATATTTCAAAATTTGAGCTGACCCTGCGTAAACCAAACATAATTCAAAATCCCTCTAAATGGAACCGATTTTAAACCAAAAAAACGAAAACCCGGTTCGGTTCGGACTAATTAGTTCGGGTATAAACCGCAGAGATAGGTATTACTATTCGTCTTACACGTAAACAAACATGATAATCTAATTAAACATCTTGGTGGGCTTTAGTTAAATGTGAACGAAATCTTATTAAACTTGGCCTATATATAGCCCTTCATGCGTTTCCTAGACCATTTTCAAGAAAGAGATCCATTTTTAGTTTTTTACGGTCTTCTCGGGCTAAATGGAATCAGAGCATTAGAATTCAAAATAAATAAACCGGGCCCATAAATTATTAGTTTTTGAAAACGAAAATACAAAAAATAATTAAATCAAGGAAAAACAATTGAACAATTAAAACCTACTAATTCCCATGTGTACATTGACTTTTACTAGCTCAACTAAATGTTAATATATCTGAAACCCCAAGCCCAAGCTTCCTAAACTTGGATTCAAGGCCAGTTCTAACTTCTAATCACGCTTGTTGGTCTTACAATGTTTTTTTTTTTTTTTTTTTTGATAAACCCTATCGGCTGATCCGGTTGGCCTCGGTAGGAACGCACCGAGGTGCTACAGAGTGGACTTCTCCCGATCCAGGTAGAATTGGGCCACCACACTGCCTGATCCGAGTTTGGGATACCTTCCGACTAATGCCAGGGGGTAGTCAGGCCGCCTGCATTTCTGACTACCAGGTAAACCAGTTGGGCCTGGGCCCAACTGACAGACTTCCCAAACAAATGTGTTTTTGTTTCCAGGGAGAATCGAACTCGGGTCTGGGAGTTTCACCCTTCACCAAAGCTTCCTCTGCCACTAGACCACAGAGGCTTGGGCGGCCTTACAATGTTGACGGAAAGCAACAATATATGAACAATGTAATAACAATATAAACATCTATCGGCTAACGGTCTAGAAAAACGGTTAGAGAGAATCGATTTAATAGTCACACTTGTGTGTTCGATGATGTTGATTTCTTCTTTAATCATTTTACCATTGATCGACTAATATGTAGCATCAATTCTCTAACATATCTTCTAGGTGAAATTGTACTAAGCAAAACTGAAATATTTTATTGAACATCTGATAACGATTAGATTGGTATTCTTCTTTAAACCGAAACGAACTTGAGAATCTGATTGGACATCTTACTAACCCAAAAACAATAAAGACATGTACGGCACTAATTCTTTGACTGTAGACGAATTTTGAGTCAAAATAATTAGTTCATTTAAACACAATCTTAAATCTAATTATGTGGGACAAGATTATCCACGTAAGTTATAGAGAGTAATATTAGACTTTGTAGAGAGTAAATTAGATTTGAGTCTAGACTTTTTTCTTTTGGGACAAGATTTGAGTCTAGAATCTTGGAATATGTATTAGTGAAAAAAAAACTCATGTGATTTTAATTTTTTGCGAAAGGGCGGCGTGGATCATGGACTTTTTATATTTTAATCTCTTTTGATGTTCTCTTAATTTTTCTACCCTTTTCCAAACATATATGAACACTTCAACTTCACGCGCGACTATGTACTTTTCGTGTACGGATTTTTTGTTGTTGAAAATTATTTTCATGGTTACTGTTTTTTGATTAAGAAGCGATTTCACACCTCTTTTAAAAAAAAAAAATTACGATAAAGATTTTAGACTTTAGATAATAAGATGCCGATCTAGCACACATAACCCATATGATTCACACAACAAAACAAAGGAAGAGTTAGTGTCAAATTAAAGGACTGAAGAAAAATTGAACCAAACGCATCTAAATCAATTAAAGCAAGAAATTAAGTTTCCAATTTTTGTAATAAGGTGCAAGTCAAATAATATAATATAATGTTATAAACTCAAAATTATATTTTTTATCTTCATGAATTTTTTTAAAAAATAAGTTCATGTTTTCTCCACTCTTAACTTAAATATAAAATATTTCCAAAAATCACTATTATAGTTTGTACGTAGTTTTTTTGAATAAAATTACTTCTCCATTTGGATTTGAATAGTATATATATTTTCTAAATTAGCAACTTTTATACACTAAGTCAAACAGATATAAAAAGTTGGTTGTTGAATGATATAGTTGAAGATTTTGTTTTATTATCACTAAAAATAATTTTCCGCACATTCATAAGACTTTAACCGCAAAATAAATCATTCAAACCAGCCACATGACCACCATGTTGGTTAATATATATTGGAAAAAATAAGGCACCGAGCCACTAAATTATAATTATATTAAACTGTATATATAAGTATATATATAACTTGCTTGTCCAATTTCTTCTATATTATAGAGTGAAATGTTTTGGTAATTTGTAGTGACCGACCATAAAAGCTTTATATATATAGAGAGATAAAAAAATATTTTATGCATATGGTTTGTCATTATGTCTACATACATTTGTGAATGATATACTATAAACCAGTATCTTAATTGTTTTCTCTTTGGCTTATGGTATCGGTTAACCATCTTCATGTAAATGAAAGTATGAACTCAAAAAGTTTGTTTCGAGTCATTAAGTATTAAATCAACACCTAAAACATACAAGATAACACGTAACGTAGTTATCATGCGTGATGTTGAATGAAGATAATCTATATCTTCACGAGGAAACACAAAAATAAAAGTTGGAAAAAAATAGCGTTTGAGATTCATGCGCGAGAGAGTGCGAGTGGGAATAAAGTGAAACGTTTGATAATAGTAAAACACTCTAGAGCGTCTGACTCACGACTATTTTTCTGCTCGTTGTTTGGTTTGGTATGCGATGACGTTTGTGTGACTCAATCGCAACTTGCCGTACCAAAAGTCTTGCCGTACTTCCTCTTCAATTACTAAAATACCCATTTCCTTAATAATATCATCTTATCTTTAAACAATTTTACACATGAGAAGAGTTCTAAACTTTCGGTCCATAATATTTATCGACCACATATCAAAACCATAGTTGTTTTGAGCCACGGTTCTAAGCAAATTTGTTTTTTTTTTCCTCTCATCCATCCATAGTTTTTTGCTAGTAAGACTGAAACATGGAACTTGTTCATGGTTTCCCCAAGAAAGATCGACCAGTACAACTACCAACTCCATTTGTTATCTTTAATTTTTCTTAGTTAATTACCACCATATATTTAAAAACTCCACTTTGGAATATTAATTAAATCATAGTTATTACTTGTTGACAAAAGATATTTTTTATTGATTATCTTGATAGTTTGATGATAACAATATTTGTGTTGTGGCAAACGCAGTTGTATTACCAACAATTAACATTGCTTGGAACCAACAACATCACAAATTTAGCATGAAAACTTTGAATCAATCAATTGGATTTTTGCTATGTTTAATGAGTTTCTAATACATAACTAAGTGATAATTAGTGTTATGGTTTATGTCTTTTATACATTATGTTTGTTGTCTGCATGATCGGTTTAGTTATTTTTTTTTAACTCGTTTAGCTAAAACAATAATGAAATATTCATCAATATTCTATGGTCATAGAGTTTTTTTTTTTTTCTTAAGAAAGTGCACTAACTATAGATTCTATTTACATGTCTGTCTCGTTTCTAAGCGGTTCAACATGATGATTAATAAGCTATCAAATGAATACTCAGTTATTATTTTAGTTTTTGCTATTTTTGTATAGAATAACACGAAACTGTTATTGAACGTGGAAGGTCAACGAAAAGGTACTTACTTATTCAGCAAGAGGAAAGGGTAAAACTAGAATTTCAGCTCTCCGTATCACAAAAAAAAGTCAATGCAAAAAGCTAAGCTAAGTTTTCGCTTATATAAACACGATCAAAACTCATTATTCAACAAAGTCTTCGTTTCATTTTTCATTTTTCATTTCTCAACCAAAAAAAAAAGCAATCAGTCAAATGGAAAGGGGAAGATCAGAGATGGAGATGATAAACAACATGGCAAATTGCTTGATTCTTCTATCAAAGGCTCATCAAAACGACACCAAAAGCCGTGTTTTCGCGTGCAAGACATGCAACAAGGAGTTCCCGTCGTTCCAAGCCTTGGGAGGCCACCGAGCCAGCCACAGGCGATCGGCAGCGCTTGAAGGCCACGCGCCTCCTTCTCCTAAGAGAGTCAAACCGGTGAAACATGAGTGTCCCATATGCGGTGCTGAGTTCGCGGTAGGGCAAGCCTTGGGTGGTCACATGAGGAAGCATAGAGGTGGATCAGGAGGAGGAGTTGGCCGGAGTTTAGCACCGGCTACAACGCCGGTGACGATGAAGAAATCTGGCGGTGGTAATGGAAAGAGGGTTTTGTGTTTGGACTTGAACTTGACGCCTTTAGAGAACGAAGATTTGAAGTTGGAACTTGGGAGGTTGATTTTCTGATTTTTTTTTTTTTTTGGGGGGTATACTTGTGTAGGGTAAGTTTATTTTATCTGATATTTTTTTAATTTTTTAGGCTTTCAGTAATTTTTGTATAAGAACTTTACGGTATATACCGTTTTATGTATAGATACAGATATACATCTTATATTGTTCGAGTTATTATATATATAAGTCTGTTTCAGTAATAATCATTTTGTTGAATTCTTTTTGCGTCGCATTGATTACGTATACATATATAATTTGAATTCAGAAAACAGTAGTTTTGAATTTGAATGACACCATAAACAAATGATACACGTACGTACGTTAGGTTCAGATTCTTAGTTTCACTTTTTCGGTAGTAGAATCTTGTTCCATAGATACTTTCGGTTCTATAAACTAATCGGACATCTTTGTCTAGAAATAGGAGTATAAGACATCTTGGTTTTGTTATCTGTCTATAATTAGACATTTTTGTTTTTGTCTATAGCTTGCTAAACACTTTTGGTAACGAAAAAAGAAAGTCATTTACTAAAAATTTCGAGATTTCTTTTCGTTTTAGCTATGACTTTTTGGTTTAAAGAAAAGACTGATTAGTATTCAAAAGTTAATTAGGGTCATGGTCATATAGAACTGAAATATCCACATAAAATAAATCCCAATTGAAATGAGTCGATGGTGATAAACAATTATGTGTACGGAAAGACATGATATATAAGAATAAGCAAGTAATTATAAGTTCAGTGGTTTTAGTCATGTGGATTTAGACCAGAGATTGCAGATTATATATAGTCATGTTATAGTCATTTGGTAGACTTATATTCTTCTAGCTACTACAAAACCCTTTTGCAGATTTCAAGTATTTATAAAGAGGATGAATATATGTGTGATGAGACGCATCGCTTCAATATTTTTGGCATGATCGGACCAATTTCAAACGCGATTTTATCAGTAGAGTTTCCTAGAAATTTTCATAGATAAACCAAGTAATTCAAACATAAGCAATATCAATATAGGTAACATCCTAGCTAGATATATAGGCGATAATAAATTGTTTGGAGGTATATATAAGAAGCTATTAGGTATAATAAATTGTTTGGAGGTATATATAAGAAGCTATTAGGTTTAGACGACTTACGGCTTCTTTGATAGATAACTAAATTCCCAAAATTGGCAAAAAAAACGTAGTGGCAAAATGTCATTAGGTTTTGTGTTTTCCTTGAGGGATTTAAACAAATAATATGATATCATGTAAATTCAGGTATTAGTAGTAATATATTTTTAGAAATTACACGTGAGAAATCCATGTTGTGAAGTTACAAATTTGCTAAAATATTTTGGTAACAAAAAAAGAACGTCATGTACTATAAATTTCAAGATTTCTTTTCATTTTCGCTATGACTTTTTGGTTCAAAAAGAAGACTGAATAGTATAGCAGAAAAGTTATGTCATGGTCATGGAGAACAAAAGATCCACATAATTAAAACTAAATCTCAATTAAATGAGTCGTTGGTGATAAAACATATGTGTACCGAAAGACATGATAAGAAGAAGCAAAAGATTGTAGTTTAGTGGTTATTGTCATAAAATCGATTGGTGGATTAGTTTAGGCTTCTTCGATCTAGATCTCCGGTTATAGAAATAAATATATAATGACGATAAAAATTGTGTGATGAGAAAATAGCTACCATTTTGTTGAACCAATTGGAAAAAATTATTTTATTAGATTAGTTTCCGAGAAGTTTTCGTAGAGAAACCAAGTTTCAACCTAAGCAATCTCAATGATATATATATAGCTTCCTAGGTGGATATATAGGCGATGATTCATGTGACCAGTGAATAAATTGTTTGGAACGTTGACGTAAATATGTTCAACCTCCATTCTCAAACGTTACTACTAAAAGGTTTCTGACTCTTCTCGAGAGATTAGCAGTATTTAATAATCTTAGACGTTGTTATTTGATGTCGGGTTTCTAATTTTTGTTTTGGTTATGTTTCAAAGTTGTACCTTGATGCTATTTTACATTTACCTAATAGAATTTATAATCTTACGATTGTAGTAAATACAGTTTTTACAAATTCAGGTATAGAGTTATTTAATCTATTTATAAATTATGTTTAAAGTGGTTAGTTTATCTTTGGCCTTGTAATTGAATTTCGAAATATAAGTTCTTCAAACACTAAGAGCTTGAATAGTTTTGACTTCTGACAGATGCTATATAGACTAAGTAGCTTGTGGACTACATCGTTTATATTATCATTCACAACATAAATTTTATATGTAAACTATGCAAGAAATAAAAAAATCTTAAGAAAACAAATATATAAATTATGGAAGCAATTAATAATGAGATATAACGATAATTCTTTGATGAATGCGTCCGGTGAGGTCCAATATAGATTTTTAAACTGAATAGTCTTCAACCGATTTTCAGAACAATCATTTTCATCTTAGTCACTTATATATATGACACAATAATGGCGCCGGTCTCATGTCAACTAAATTAATGGTTGGAAACGATTACCTAAAATGTAGACAATTATCTCTTTGACAGTCTTCTACTTTTTAAGCTCCTTCTTCTTTTTTCGTTGAAACATGCTTTAATTTTGGGAATCCGATTAGTGATCTGATTTCAAAAATCCGATCTACTTAACTAGATATGTTTTAATTAATTTGTGATGTATGAGTTTTTGAGCTTTCTTGGTGAAGAAGATGGTAATGATGTATGAGTTTATGTCATTAATTATCTTCTTATATGATTATTTCTTTACAAATAAGTATAGTTTCAACCAAGTGTCGTTAGCTCAATTGGTAAAGACCCTAGGCGAAGTTTAGAGGTCACCGGTTCGAGTAACGTTTGGGACGAAACTAATATTACATATTGTAGTTTCGGGTCTGGGGAGATTACGGGTTTTAGCACAGAACTTTCTGGTATTCAAAAAAAAAAATAAGTATAGTTTCTTCGGCTAAATTAATCAACAAGGGATCAAGTTAGTAAGGTCAACTGCTTGTTGAATTAGTGATTCAGAGAAATTCACAACAGCCTCAACTAGCTATTCTACAAATCTATATAATCATATAAACAAAATTATTATACAAAAAAAAACATTATAATATAAATCTGAAATCTCCCAAAAAGTTGGTAGAAACTAGAAAGTAAACTTCAGTGAAGAAGCTAACTTTTGCCTCCAGACGTTGTTCTTTACTTCTTTTATACTCGATATATGCTCCACCAAAAGATATCACGCTTATTACATGTAATTTAAAGAACTCAGTAGAGGAAGTCATGGTATTAGGAACAAAGTCATGATATTTTTGGTAGGCGAGACTAGGATTTGGTCCAAGATCAACTTGATGGTTTGCTTTCCTATGAGTCATTTCACCATAGTATTAGTCAGACTTGAATGTAATGTCGGATGGTTGTGTTGGTATGGTCCTTGCAAAGCAATTTGAACTTTAATTTGTTCTCTCCAATCCGATGTCAACTTAGATCATTTAGTGAAAAAGAAAAAGTCAGAAACTAAGAACTTGTCTTAATGTTAGTAATAGATTTAACCATTCAGAGGGAAAGATTTTCTGAACCAATGTTGCAATATGTCGCTCAAGACTAAAGGCTTATCTTGCTGAAAGGAATGCTTTGTTAAGGTAGATGCGGTTAATTTTACGAAAACATGTAACTTAGATAAGCTAGATTAAGGGTTTAAAGGTATATTATTTTTCACCATAATTCATAACTATATAATGTGTCAAATCATTAATGTGGGAGTGGGAACATGCCATTCTTTTCTTATAGTTACCGTTGGTAACAAGTCCATTGCTCTTATTACATGGTGCATGTTATCATGGTATTCTCAACTTTTATTCTCGTATAGTCGTATTCATCAATTGTTAAAACCTAGTCTATGCTCGAAAGTTTGTTACCGACAATAAGTATGCAATAGAATTAGACTTTGGCTTTTGTATTAAGGATCTTCACACTCATATTAAGCTTATATGATCTGTTCTATATGTATTAAACTTATATTATTTCCTTTATTTGCGGCATTCGTATCGATGATTAAATAAATTTAAAAGAGAAAAAAGGAACTAATATTCTACTTTCCTGAGTATTAAAAAAAAAGACATCAGTAATATTATTGGCATTCCCGCTATATTATTGTTTTTGTTCAACAAAATTTTATAGATTGTTATACTCTTCATAAAAGGAACAAATGGGTATAAGTATAACATAGAAGATAAACCTATCAAGACTAATTAAAACGCGGCTACAAAAGTCAAGCGCATTACACAAAAGCAATAGATAAATTGATAGATAGAGATAATCCTAACACTCAAACAATAACTATCATCGCGGAGTCCTCGAACCTTGACAACATTAAAACTTATAAGTGGAACGACGCCTTGGAGAACAAAGAGCAACAACAGTGATCTAATGTTCATGATTGAGGTCAAACTTTGGTTGTGATTAGTGGAGAGCTGAGGAAGTGAAAGTAAATTAGAGTAAAAAAATAAAGAGGAACTGATGTCTATAGAGATCTCCAGTTTTGTTATGTTTATGTTGTTTGTAGTTGCTTAATTGGTTTTGATGTCTTTATGATTTGATCAACCAGCGTGCAAAGGAGGAGGAACTGAGCACCGACTCTGGATCCGAGATTCTCAGCATAGAGTACGAGAAACTGAGCCTAACCAGCTCAATCAAGAGTGAATCCGACAAGGTAGGTGATACTATATTGAATCTGAGAAATATTTGCTAAATCCGTGTTTCTCGCATATCTTGTATGTAGGAGTTTACTCTTCAACCCATGAGGCAGCTTCACTCTTCCACTCTATTCTATTTCTGAAATCTTGATACATATTTGCTCTTATGCTTGTTTTTTAGGATACATATTACTCTTATGCTAATTTCAAATTGTGTCTATCACTAATCACTATTAGTAAGTCTGCGACTTTGATGAAATTATTTGGTTTGGGTAATCGGATTTTTATGGTTTTTAGTTTGGGAATAAGACTATAATTTAACCAAATAAAAATTCTCTGGTTATTTTGGCTATGGAGACCAAAGGTATGCGCTCTTTTAGCCTCATTCTCGTAGCTTTTTTAGCATGAATTATTGTTAGGCTTGCTGAAAAACATGACATTTGAGATAGTAACAATTTTAGTAAATTTGTTCATAAAACGTACAACTTCTGATTGTCACTGTCACATCGATCTGGTGCCGAACAAGGTCTATATCAACTTCGATCCTTTTTTCAGTTTTAGTCACAACGACTGTTTCAATTTTGGATGAAGGCAAACTATCAAGCGCTAAAAAAATCAGCGACGTCTTTTCCGGAACGAGCGACTGTGATTCTCATCTTTAGCAATATTCATATATAAATTCGTTGTTATATCATCATCCAAATTTAAATCCGATATAATTTGTATTATTTAAAATTACAGTAGACTACTGTAACAATATTTACCAATAAGCCGTCGTTACCAATCGTATAAAAAACTTACTATACCATTATCTTTGTTATTAGGTTTTTTCCATCATTAAGTAAATAAAATAAGTATTCTTAACATAACTCCACGTCAGCAATCTAACGCCTTCTCAACTTAAAAGAAAAACACTTATCTATCATCACCTCTCAACCGTTGATTAAGATATTTAATATCCTCAATTCAACAAACAAAAAACCTCCACGTCATCAATCCTCGTCAAGTCATATCCTCCAATCAAATCCATTACTTCCCTTCTTAATATCTTTCACCGCTTCATCATCATCTTCATCAACTTCAATCACAAAAACCCAAACCCCAAAACTTCCCCGAGAAAAACTCAAAAATGGCACCAAAAGCCGGAAAGAAACCAGCAGAGAAGAAACCCGCCGCGGCAGAGAAAGCTCCAGTAGTAGAAGAAGAGAAAGTAGCCGAAAAAGCACCAGCAGAGAAGAAACCAAAAGCCGGAAAAAAGCTACCAAAAGAAGCAGTCACCGGAGGAGTCGACAAGAAGAAGAAACGAGTCAAGAAAAGCACAGAAACATACAAGATCTATATCTTCAAGGTGTTGAAACAAGTTCATCCAGATATTGGAATATCAAGCAAAGCTATGGGGATTATGAACAGTTTTATCAATGATATATTTGAGAAACTTGCGCAAGAAGCTTCGAAATTAGCTAGGTATAATAAGAAACCTACGATTACTTCTAGGGAGATTCAGACAGCTGTTAGACTTGTGTTACCTGGTGAACTTGCTAAGCATGCTGTTTCTGAAGGAACTAAAGCTGTTACTAAGTTTACTAGCTCTTAGGGTTTGTGGGTTTTGTGTTTAGGTTTCGGATCTTGGTTTGTGTTGGTATGTAATCTGATGGGTTTTATGTAATTTGTTGAAGAATGTAATGGTATTAATGTTTCTTTTGAAGTAGATTATGAATATTAAATTTCAGTATTTTTGTGGTTAGTGACTTGGAATTCTACAAGAAGTTTGATTTTCATGAATGTTAAATTGAAATTTGGATTTTGGTGGATGATTTTGTATGATGAATTGGTAATTTTGTTGTGAATCAGTCTTGACCTTAAATTTTTTTTATTCATCTTAGAAATGATTGACACAAATAAGAATAGATGTGACAAAAAGAGAGATCTTTAGTAAGTAAAAACGAGAATTGAAATTTAAGGTTCATGAAATCTTGGAAATCCAAATCCAAAACAGAAACAAGTGACCAGAGATTACTCCAACGAGGGGACAAAACACTAGTGCGAACCAATTCCGTGGTAGAGAGTTTAGAGAGGATCCGACATAGCAAATGACATGGTAAATCGCTTAACCAATCTTTCCCTGAGCCTTCGGTTTCGATAAACTTCTTCTTGCTTAAAGGGGTGTTTGGAGAGGTTCTAGCCATGTGTTCATTCAGGTTATATCGGCTAATGATTAGACTTTGATATAGCTTATACTCAAACTAATACTCTTTCATGTGTTTAGTATAAAAAAAACTTACGATGTAGATAAAATGGTTAGTTGTGTGACTCATTTAGTTTTTAGCTTGAATGTGTTTTTTGGTTTCTTGATTCTGTTTTTATTTTTTACTCTGACTTTCATGCTTGTGATTCAAATCCTAGTCACCTTGTTTATGCACTCGATTTTGGCATTTCTTTGTGAAGTATTTTTAGAGTCCTGCATCATTTTATACCTTGAATACAATGCCGAAACCTCCCTTTCCCAGGTTATTTGAGAGGGAGAAGTTGTGAGCAAGGCTTCCCAGACTATAGGGGAAGGAAGTAACCTAGTTCAACAAGATACCACTCCGATGTAAAGATCATGGCCATCGTCTGCATAAGTCCGGCGTAGAATGTAGATCCATTCACCCTTGGCATTGCTACAGCCCTAAAATGTACATATCTGACAACTTTCATATTCCTCAACAACAAGAACCTTATTTTTGAATAGCATGGCATTTTCATCTTCACTTGACATCCAACACTATATGTCTCCATGTGTGGCTTGTACCCTCTTGATACACTTACTTTTATCTCTTTGCTTGGTGAATTTATTTTGATAGATTAGGTAAGAGTTGACTCTTGTATTGAATGTTTATTTTCTGTTTTGTGATAAATGCATGTTAGATGTTAATAATTTTATGAATTGGAATTATTTATATGTTTTATAAATTTTAAAATGTTAATAATTTTAATTTTAATATATTATAATTTTTTAAAAAAATTCTTAAAAGGACTCCACTTTGATTTCTTCCATATGAATATGAAAATTTTAAAATCTCATACACAAACTCTTATCCTAAATATTAATATATTTTATATTAAAACAAATGGTAAAAACGCATGAGGGGTTCTTACTATTGGAGATGGTCTTAGAAGGTGTGAATGGTGACATATGTTAAGATTGATTTAATTTGAATGATAGATGCAACTTATAGTTAACTCAACAATGTTATTAGTTATGAACCAAATTAATTAATAATTTTATCAATTAATAATAGATTCAATAATAATATATTATTACAACTCTATAAGTAAATTATAACTAATGTAATATTTGAAGAAAACAAAGATATTCGTGCAAAAATAAACAAAAAAGCTATAAAATAAGCAAAACATAAGAAAATTTTAAGTTACATATAATAGAACCTAAACAGGCAAATTTGAGCAATTAAATTAAAAAGAATGATTAATTACCAATTACACTAAAATAACATAGCAATACGAAAAATTATCAGTTTGGATATTTTTTTATGTTAACCAGCTCATGGACTGTATGTAAGATTATTCAACGAATTTTCCGTGGAATATTTCCATTCATTAAATTCTAATAATTGCTCCGGACTTGTTAATTAGTCTATGTTTTAAAAAATTAAATTCATCTTAGTCCACTTCTAAGACTAATCATGATTAATCTCACTTGTGAAACAAAAGTTAAGTAGTGTTATATTACTTGAAGTAAGTATTATGATTGTTAGAAGGTGTGAATGATGACATGTGTTAGGATTGATTTAACTGGAATTATAAATGTAACACATGGTTAACTTAACAATGTTATTAATTATGAACCACTTTTAAATTTTAAAATAAATTTAAGTTTTGAGTTTAGTTGAGTTATGGCTGATTTATGATAAACTAAAACTTAACTCAAAAACATTGAAAAAAAATATAAAGAGTTATGATGTGTTAAGTTGATTGATTTATTTAGACTTTTTATATAAAAAAAAGGTTTCCTAAAGAAAAGTAAGGGCTTTGTTTGTTCCTTGAATGTCTCTGTTTCTGGTCTTTTATTTGTCTTGATTTTTTGGTGGGTGATATATTTCCTTTTTATCACTCTGTTTCACTAATCTGTGTTTGTTGTAAAGGTTTAGTGTTGGTACCTATGTTACCGTTTTAATATATATAATCTTTTCAGTGAAAAAAGAAAGAAAGAAAGTAAGTGGTGTTATAGTCTATCACCAACTGACTAACCTATTTATTACTACCACATACACTTGATTTAGTCAAAGCCACAAACTTTAAAATCTCATGACTCATTCTCAACCTTTTAGGTCCTATCATATAATTTCTATCATTAGAAACTAGATTACTTCAGCGTGGACATTTCTCGGAAAAATTGGTAAAAAACCTTCACTTCACCTATTTCGGTGAATTTCAAAAACATGTAAAAAAAAATCCTAACTTTTTTGTGGGTTTTTAAACCCTAACATTTAAAAAAATGGTAAAATAACCACTAATATTATTAATAAACCAAATAAATTCCAGATAAACTATTATATTAAAACAAAAACAAATAGATAAAACAACTTAATTTGTAATTTATTTTTTCAAATTCTAGTTTACAAATTTCAATTCCAAAATTGAGTTTTTTTACGAAATAAAAATAAATCAGTTTTGTTGTCATTAAAACTAGTTATGTAAACTATAAAAATGTATTCATACCAAAAAAAAAACTATAAAAATGTATAGATTAGCCCATTCGGTTCATTTTTTGTTCAAATTTGTTCTAACTTTTCAAGTTTTGAATTTAAAATGGGTCAAAATTATTAACATATTTTTTTCTAAATTAGTGTGATCCGACCAAATAAAATTAATTAACAAAATCATATTCAGCTTGGTATAAAAGCTTCTATATCGCTCTTACTATTTCAAAATTAGTTTAGTTTCACGTTGATAAATTTATATAATCCAACCGAATTAATCTTGATTAATTGTTATTTTCAATTATTATATAAAATTAATAAAAAATCATATATAACATAAAATACTTACTTTTATCCAAAATTGAATGAAACCTAAACTCCACCCGAAATAAATTTTGGATATATTTTGGATAACAATAAATATGAAACCGATTGTTGAGTTAGTAAATTTAAATTGTTTATATAACTAAAATTCTAATGGTAATGAAATCGTTTTACTGTATCTCAACTAGATTTGAAATAACAATTTTATATATAAAAAAGTACTTGAAAACTAAAAACCTTCAATTCGGAGAAAATTGAAAAATAGAGTTTACTAAAAAAGAATCTTAAACCAAATTATATTTATTTATTTAAACTTTAGCATAATGGTTTGTTTGATTTTAAACTGATTTTATTGATATTAAGTGAGTGTTATTTTACCATTTTTTAAAAGGTGGGGTTTAAAACTCATAAAAAAGTTAAAGATTTTTAACATGTTTTTGGAAAAGGTAAAAGTTTTTTTAACCCATTTTTTCTCTAGTTAGTGTTTAATCATTAAAACTCGTCTCTAGTTAGTGTTTAATCATTAAAACTCGGTCACTGTAATTTTAATTAAATTTGTAATAATTTAGATTAATAAAAAAGGGCAAATCCGTAAATTTAAAGAGTTCGTGAAAACGTGTAAGAGCCCTCTCTCCCACTCTTCTTCTCGTCACATTGTATAATCCCAAAAACTCACTCAAAATCTTTTTAACTTCACACACACAAAACTAAAACACTTCTATAATTCGATTCTTTCAATGGAACCAATTCTTGAAAAAATCTCAACACGTTGGCAAGTTCTTGTTCAAACAGCAACATGGACAATACTCCTGATGATCACAGTGGCTTTGGCTTCATTTGCTCCAGAAATGGCGTTTGTGTCGAAAATAAAATCATCTTCCGATGGGTTCGTTAGGATTCCGATGGATTTACCGGGAGACATCTTGATCTTGCCGTCAGGAATGGTGAAGAACTCATCTTTAGATGTTTTTATACCGACGATATTCGCAGGTGTTATGGTCATTGCTTCTGTTTCTTTATTACGATCATGTCTTGGTATTGAAGGTGTTGTAGAAGAAATCGAAGAACAACAATGTTGATAACATGTTCGTAATATGTATGCATTATAGTAGTTTTATTTTGATGGTTTAACAATAAGGGTCCTTAGCTCAGTGGTAGAGCAATTGACTGCAGATCAATAGGTCACCGGTTCGAATCCGGTAGGGCCCTTTCTTTTTTCTTTTTACAAACCGTTTTGTTGTTTATATTAACCGCTGATTTTTTGATCTGACGGTGATGAATGTATGTATCGCTACAAATATTGGTTGGATCGATGACGTGGGATTAGATTTATTAGTATTTATCTATTTGAGTATACAAGTTGCACAAATGACACAAAACTGTGAATAATTTGCAAAGAAAAATCTTACATTAGCGAACTACAAAAATGATTAACAACACAATTTTTACAATTTCATTTTCAAGTTTAAGTCCATTGAGATATAAAGTTTATAAATTCTAGACTCGTATTTTTGAGCACTAGTCAAATAATCTTGTACCATTTTATGTTTTTGGTCCATATCATAAACAAGTATATGCACGATTTAGTAAGTTTATGAATCTTACATATTAAGCCCCAAACTTTAAATGCTCACATTTAGTCCACATTTGATTTTCAATCTCCAAAAAAAAAAACAATTTTTACCAAACATGAAATGCAGGATATCCCTTCATCCATCGGCTTAGTTCTCACTATTGTTCAAGTCTTAGCTTGCGGGATCATTTCTTGAATCGCCGTTGTTGTATCTTTTATCATGAAATATAATCTATCACTTAGACGAAAAAAAAAAACAAACATTAAATGCAAAACAATATTTAACAACACAATCTTTACAATTTCATTTTTAAGTTTAAGTTCATAAATATATTATAAGCCTATAAGTTTATGAATCTTATATATTAATCTCCAAACTTTAAAATGTTCACATTTAGTCCAAACTTTAAAATGTTCACATTTAGTCCAAACTTAAACCCCAATTCAACCAATTTCTTATAACTATATTCGATTTTATGAAACAAATAAGAGATTTCATCAAACCAATTCATAATCCTTTACCATAATCATCATGAATTTAAAAAGATTTAGAGTAATTAGAGCAAATGGGTACTATCATTAACCAAAATTAAAATCGATTACAATACTGCAATTAACCAAACCCTAATTACAACACAAAACCCAACCCTAAAATTCATCCCAATTTCTGGAACTTCTTGATCGCAAGACTTAATTCATCAAAACACCAGAAATTGTTCAACCACCAAATCCATAAAGAGTTCTTCCTTGTCTCTTCAAAGCATAAACAACATCCATAGCAGTCACCGTCTTCCTTCTCGCATGCTCAGTATAAGTAACAGCATCTCTAATCACATTCTCCAGAAAGATCTTCAACACACCTCTCGTTTCTTCATAGATCAATCCACTGATTCTCTTCACACCTCCTCTTCTAGCGAGACGACGAATCGCTGGCTTTGTGATTCCTTGAATGTTGTCACGAAGAACTTTTCTGTGTCTCTTTGCTCCTCCTTTGCCTAATCCTTTTCCTCCTTTTCCTCTTCCTGACATTTTTCCTCGAGATTGATTTCTGATGAGTAGAGAGAAATTTGATAGATTTATAAAGAAGATGGTTTGTGTCAGAAAATGAATCGTGACCGTTCGTTTTAAGGTTTGATCGGACGGTTTAAGATGACGATCCGTGAGAAAGGTTTAGAATAGATATGGATCGTTGATTGTTAATTAATAAACGGTGAGAGATTGGTTTCTTAAGTGATCACGGATCGTGTATTTTTTGTTATTTTTTCTTTTTGTTTTTTCTCGGTTTTTGTTATCGGTTTTCTTTTTCTCCATCTCTGAACCAGTGGGTTAACCGGGACGGTTAACGATGATGGGTATCTAGAATGAAAGCGATGTCGTTTTGAAGTGCCGAAAACAGAGAGTCGTTATAAGGTCGTTGAGCTTTTTTTATAGCTCTTCTTAATTATTTGTTTTCTATTTCTAAGCTCTTTCTCTAATCTGTAACACAAAGACACCACTGATGGTGAATTGTGAGATATTGATCTTGCGGAGATGTACATTGAGATCGCGTCGATCTTGATAAACTCGTAAGTCGTAACAATAGTGTGTTCATTGAGATCGCGTCGACATAGAATTATCAACAAATTGAAAAACTCTCCTAGCCAAATTGAGATCAAAACAAAGAACGTATTTGGGAGAGATTACCACAATCTTGATATTAGCTTTATACCATGACTTGAAGCACAAATCTTGAAGCAACTTGGAACCAGTAGATTTCTTCTTGAATCTCATTCAATACTAAGCTCATTAAAGATAAAAACTATGCCCTTCTCCAATGGTTTTGTTTATGACAAAGTCAACTTAGACAAGCATAATCAATTTTATGATTAAAAAATGATGTTGATTGTCCAGAAAATTTGGATTTGTCCTTTTAACTCTAAAAGAAAAAAAATGGTTTTCCGCTGCCGGGGTTTGAACCCGGATTTCATTCATTGAAATTAACCGATGTGCTACAGCGGATCTTTTGAACATACTTCCATTCGATCAGTATATAAAATTATAAACTATAGAAAAAATAAGTGTGTTCTAACAAGAGGAGAGACTCTTTCAAAACAGAATTGCTCTAAGGATATCTTTTCTTTAAGTCGTTATTGCTTTCACTTTGTTTCTATAACTCAAAAGACTCCACTAATAGTTAAGGTGTTGTTCTTGCTGAGATGTACCTCAGATCACATCGATCTTGAAAAACTCGTAAAACGTGTGTACTTGATTTAATATCCAAACGAATACCGTAAGTGTTTGTCATAGAATTCTCAACAAGTTGAAAACCTATCTAAATCTTGAAGAATGAACTCAGAATTTCTGTTATAAGATTTCTTTCAACTGCAAAATGATAAGCACAATCTTGAGATTAGCTTTATACCATAACTAGAAGCACAAATCTTGAAGAAAGAAACTTGCAGCCAAGAAATTCCTTCATGAATCTCATTCAACACAAAGCTCATCAAAGATCAAGACTCTGCTCTTCTCCAATAGTTTCTTCTTGGAAAGTCAACTTAGACAAGCATAATCAATTTAATAATAAAGACTGATGTAGAATGTTCAACTATTTTGAATATGTCCTCTACCCTGACTAAAAGAAAAGGAAAAAAGTATTCCGCTGCCGGGGTTTGATCCCGGATTTCATTCATTGAAATTAACCGATGTGCTACAGCGGATCTATTGAACATATCTCCATTCAATCAGTACATAAACTATAGAAACATTTAGTGTGTACTAACCTTAAAAAGAGGATAGACTACTCTAATTTTGTTGGAGTGTTCTGGTTTGGAGCATTTAACAGGTAAGGATGGGTGCTTTGGCTAGAGAATGAAGCGATGTCGTTGTGAGGCGGTTACGATCCTATCACGTGTTAAAACCGATCACATATTAAGAGAAAGAGTGGAGAGCCTCTAGTTTTGTTGGAGTGTTCTCTTAGTGTCCTTAAATTCAATCTTTAAACCAGTGGTGTGAATAATGGTGTGGTTCTTTGATTGTACAAATTGGCATATACTAGATTCATGTATCAGAAACCGTATAAACCGAAAAACTCGAATCAAAAACTCAGATTGAACACCACTAGTTAACTACTATCCGGTTGGTCGATCTAGTTTCAAATAATTACAAGGACTCTGACTTTCATCATTTGGTTTACAATTTTGTGATAGTGAAACGACTCAATTTGGCAGTGAAATGATTCATTTTGTCAACTAAGCTCATTAAAGCATCTCATTGATCACATTCTCATAAGAAAATTCAAATAGTAAAATCACCTCTTAAAAGTTCCTCAATGGGACGCTTATTCCCTACAAACTCAAAATGCAAAAAGAAAGATACAAAAATACGCTCTACTGTAGTAGCTTCGCCTTTGGTTCCCATCCAAGAACTTCTTTAGCTTTGCTTATGTCTGGTTTTCTCTGTTTTGGATCATCCCGTGTGTTCTTTACCATCTTTATCTCCACGTCCGGTTTAATAAGCTGCACCAATTTTCATAAATATACATTACTTATTTGTTACACAACTATAATCACGTTTATGCGAAATGAAACTAAAAAGGGATAATGCTAACCTCTTTAACCGTCTCAGCGAGCGCAACCATCGTGAATTCACCTGGATAGCCTATGTGTATATCGGTCCAGGTTGGTCTCTTGCCAGATGCATTAGACCTTCCATCTACAGAACCAAAGTTGGACTATGTATCATTTTATAATATACATTTTGGAATTTGATTGGTAACCCGCAAAATGGTATGAATAATTTGTGTATCTTTTAAATTCTTTGTTTCCTATTTCTAAGGTCTTCTCTAATCCGTATCACAAAGACTCCACCGAAAGTGAATTGTAAGATGATGTTCTTGGCAAGATATACATGAAATTGCATCGATCTTGAAAAACGCGTAGAATTTAGGTTCTTGATCCAATCGTCAAACGAATACTATCGAGTGATCGTGAGCTTCTTTGATCTAATTCGACATAGAATTCTCAACAAGTTTAAAAACTTGAGATAAAAGCAAAGACCGTATTTTGGAGAGATAAAGACAATCTTGATATTAGCATCAAACCGTGGCTAAAAGTACAAATCTTGAAGCAACTTGGAAGCATAGATTTCTTCTTGAATCTCATTCAATAATAAGGTCATTAAAGATAAAAACTCTGCCGCCATATATCCAATAGTTTCTTCTTAGAAAGTCAACTTAGACAAGTATAATCAATTTTATAATAAAGAATGATGTAGAATGTTCAAATATTTTGAATATGTCCTTTACTTGACTAAAAGAAAAGGAAAAAAAGTATTCCGCTGCCGGGGTTTGAACCCGGATTTCATTCATTGAAATTAACCGATGTGCTACAGCGGATCTATTGAACATATCTCCATTCAATCAGTAGATAAACTATAGCAAAATTTAGTGTGTACTAACCTTAAAAAGAGGTTAGGCTCTAATTTTGTTGAAGTGTTCTGGTTTGGAGCATTTAACAGGTAAGGATGGGTGCTTTGGCTAGAGAATGAATCGATGTCATTGTGAGGCGGTTACGATCCTGATTATAACTGAAAAACAGAATTGTTATAAGGTCGTTGAGCTCAAAAGCTCTTGTATATCTTCTCTTTAAGTCTTTTTGTTTTCTATAATTCAAAGACTCCACTGATAGTGAATTGCAAGGTGTTATTCTTGCTGCGATGTACATGAGACCGCGTCGATCTTGAAATATCGTAATAAGTTGAAAACCTATCCAAATCGGAATCAAAACAATGAAGCACACATCTTGAAGAATAAATTGTTTGAAGATTTCTTTCAACTGCAAAATGGTAAGCACAAATCCTGAAGACAATCTTGAAGACAAATCTTGAAGAAACTTGCTGCCAAGCTCATTCATCACAGAGCTCATTAAAGATCAAAACTCTGCTCTTCTCCAATGGTTTTTTTCTTACAAAGTCAACTTAGACAAGCATAATCAATATTAATATTAAAAAAAAATAGAGGTATATTATAGATTTATTTGGTCAGATGTTGAATTGTTTAGATGTATTGGATCTGTCCTTTAGCTGAATAGAAAGAAAGAACAAAAAAAGGTATTCCGCTGCCGAAGTTTGAACCCGGATTTCATCATTTGAAATTAACCTGTGTGCTACAGCGGATTTGTTGAATGTATCTTCGATCAACTAGTATATAGTCTACATATAAAAATTAGTATTTTCTACCTATCACGTGTTAAGAGTTAAGACCAATCGTATATTAGGAGAAAGAGAGGTTCAACCTTGAGCATAAGAAGAATAGAGACTCTAGTTTTGCTGGAGTGTTCTCTTAACAATGCGTGTTCTTGGTTCAATCTTTAAACCAGGGTATGAGTGACAATGAAGTTGTACAAATTGACATAAACTAGCTTCAAAAATCAGAAACTCTATAAACCGAAAAACTCAAAAATCCGGATTGACACACTATTAGTTTTTATTCGTGTGATTTTTTCAATTGATTTCAATCATTTGGGTACAGTACAAGGAATTAAAACAGTTTGGACTTTTCCAAATTTCACAAGACCAGTGACAATGAAATGACTCATTTTGTCGACTAAGCTTAAAACATCCCATTGATTACATTCTCATAGTAATAAAATTCAAGTAGTAACATCACTCCCTAAAATGTTCCTCTTTAGGATGCTTATTCCCTACAAACTCAGAATCCAAAGAGAAAGATTAAAGCTCCACATGTTCCGGGGAACACCGGTTTCAAACAAATAAACAAAACGATAAGAACACACAATTCCAAGAAATTAAAATAGCAATTATTTTTCTTTCTTTTTTTTGAAAAGAAGTTTCACTTCCTCGAAACACCAAGACCAAGCCTTAGACGAAAATCTTCTTCCATAAGAGGAAGTCCTTCACGTAGCTTCACCTTTGGTTCCCAACCAAGAACTTCTTTAGCTTTGCTTATGTCTGGTTTTCTCTGTTTTGGATCATCTGGTGTGTTCTCCACCATCTTTATCTCCACGTCCGGTTTAATAAGCTGCACATATTCTCATTAATATAGATTACTCACTTGTTACACAACTATAATCACATTTATGTGAAATGAAATAACAAAATGAATGCTAACCTCTTTAACCGTTTCAGCGAGCTCAACCATTGTGAATTCGCCTGGATTGCCTATGTTGATCGGTCCGGTTTGGTCTCCTTCCATCAAACGCATTAGACCTTCCACCTACAAAACCAAAGTTAAATCATTTCTGCAATTGGATCCGCATGTTGATACCAATCATAATTTTTAGTGGAATCGCGTTTTTCATTCTTCTGTTTTCCGCGATTCCGTAAGATCAATGCTAGTGAAATTGTGAACCATCATTTCAGAGGTTTTTAAATTTATATCTCTTTTATTCTATTCTGCCATTTTATTTTCACATTATTATTTTTATCTTCTATGATTATGCGATTATGCAATGTTATCAATCAAATATTTTGAATAATGATAAAGATGATGAGTTGCTATATATAATGGACACACATACCATGTCTGAAACATAACAGAAACTGCGGGTTTGTGTTCCCGGTTTCTGAACAGTCAGAGCTTCTCCCCTGCAAGCCCAAAACGATGTTATCATACAAAAGCTTTAGGATTAGTCTAGGATTCGACTAAAAAATTACCCGGTTATTACAAAGAAAAACATATTGAAGAATTTGATTGAGGTTAGTTTCACCTGAGAGCCTGAGCGATGAAGTTGCTCACGACACGACCATCATCAATGTTCATACGAGGACCATATGTGTTGAATATCCTCGCTATGCGTATCTCTACAATGGCCCGATAATAGTAATAAGTAATCAGCCAGTAAGCTTAAATCAAAGTTTTCAAGAAAACGGTAAAAGAGTGATTAATTTTACCAATCCCATGTTGCCTATGGTAATCAAACATAAGAGTCTCGGCAACACGTTTTCCTTCATCGTAACAACTTCTAACACCTTATAATGTGCAACAGCAAATTATTTGTGTTAGTTAAAAATTTATAAACTGAGTTATTACAAATAATTGTCATATATATATAATGACTTACCGATGGGGTTTACATTTCCCCAATAGCTCTCGGGTTGAGGGTGAACCAAAGGATCACCGTACACTTCAGATGTCGAAGTAAGTAAAATTCTTGCGCCAACTCGCTTAGCTAGTCCTAACATGTTAAGTGTGCCAATCACATTTGTTTTTATCGTCTGCCATTAAAAAGATGAAGATATGATCATAAGTCATAAACAATATATCAGCATTTTTGCGAGTTTTGATTAACGAAATTTAACAAACCTTAACGGGGTTGTATTTGTAGAAAATTGGAGATGCAGGACATGCTAAATGGTAGATTTGATCAACCTCAACTAACAAAGGTTCAGTCACATCTGAAAAATCACAAGAATGAGTACTAATGCATTGTTTTGGTTAATGAGTATTAATTAAGAAGATTTACCATGACGAATGAGCTCAAATCTTGGATGACCAATCCATTTCTTGAGATTGTCTTTTGATCCTGTGAAGTAATTATCCGCAACGATTACTTCATTCTTTTCATTTTGCATCAATTTATCAACGAGATGTGAACCAATGAATCCAGCTCCTCCGGTCACCAAGATCCTCATATTCGACTGTATTTTCAAAATCATTCAGCAAATCAATTTCGACCACTACATTGATCATAGTGGTTTGTGCTAGTATCGTTCTTAATGCATTTTGTTGACGGAAAAAAAAAAATCAATATCAAGTTTTCAACTTCCAAAGTCTTATAGGTGAGATTGAGATCTATACATAGAGTTTCAACTTTTTCCACTTATGACTTTGACTTAAGAATAACTACACTTTAAACTAGAGACAAAACTAAAAACTTTCATTGCATTAAGAACTCAATTGAACAAGAAGTTTAAGAAAATATTTTGACTGAAAAAATAATTAACCTGAAAAAACTTGGAATTACGCAAAGGAGACGGCATCGGTGGTGGCTTTGTCGTCGTCGTCCCGTTAGAAGAATTTGTCGCCATTTCTGCAAATTTGAATCAAATTTAACAAACTCTAATCACAGATTCATCATGAGATTTAGAAAACCAAAAAAAAAAAAAAAAATACACATGCACCAATCACACTGATTAGAGAATTAATCAACCTGATGATTAGTAAAAAGCTTGATGAAAAACGAAAACTGTACTCAATCACTCTCTGATCTTGATGACATTAGAAGATTCAATGGAATGAATATTTATACGCATGTAAATTTAAATACAAATCATATGAAACATGAAGATGAGTCCCACAAAATTTGTTAACTAAGCAAAAAATAAAATAAGGCTCGTGGAAAAAAAAAATACCTTACCAGAAAAATTGAAGCTTCAAATGAACGAAAAGTGAGACTACGAAATGCACCAAACCCAATTTTAAGTTGGTCACCAAACGTCGCTTATGAATAAAGTTTCAATAAAAAATGAGAAAGTTTTATATCAAGAAAGAGAGATGGCAAAAATAAAGAAAGAAAATAATAGAAAACAAAGACTCAGAGAGTTTGACTTTACACTATTCTCGACATTTAAGAATTTAGACTGAGGAAGGGAGATGGAATGATAAATTATTGGTTTTAAGGATTCTTTAGATCTTAAATTTCGAGATTTGCGACTCGATTAAATTAAACTTGCTGGATCAGCTTAGAGTATTAATAAGAAGAAAAAAAAAGAAGCTTAGAGTATTACATATTGACTTGACTTGTTATTGTGCTAAACGAATTTACGTACTGCGCCATTTCCAGAATTTTATTCGCAATTTTTGGAGAGTAAGATTTTTCTTTGATTTTAGTGTTTATTTGCTCCACGAAAAAAATAAATGATTCGAGATTTTGTTATCTACTTTTTTTTTTTACGGCAAAATAAAATCATCCATTTAATTTAGAAACGGACGGTTTTCTTCGGAAGAAAATCAGTCCGATGTTGAATAACATACATGAGAAAAAATAGAATCTCGTGCTCTTCCCTTCTTAGCGAAGCAATCGGCATGGATCTTGTTTTCTACCTATCTGACTATTTTTTTAAATGAGTGTAACGTGTAAACGTTGAGTAATCAACTCAACATATTGTTAATAGATATAAAACATGGCACTACTTTTTATTGGTCAACTAAAAGTATAGTTTTCAGTGGGAATAAATCAAACCCATGAAAAAACGAATTTATGACACATCCCTGAACCTTTTACTATTACGCCACCACCACTCTAGAGGTTCGCATATCCAAACCTAACAAAGATTATCGTGTTAAAAAACTTAATTGTTAAAGTATACACAATGTTTTCTTTATATATATGTATACTATGCTAACATAAGCTTAAGTTTTTTACCAAAAAACATAGCTTAAGTATATGCTAACAAACATTAACCAAAGAGTAAAATACTCATGATATGTGTAGTTTTTTGTAATTTAAACAAAAAATCTTTTTTTTTTAAAGGTGTGCCCTCTAATAAGGCTAGGCACAAGGCTAGTATTTGCTAAATTTAAGGTATTTGTGATCCGATTTGCCTTATACAAGTAATTGGATTTTTGGCTTGTTACTTGGTTTGCCTAAAACAAGTACTTGCTAGACCAAGTATCCGTCCAAAATTTGATTACTTGCAAGTTACTTGACCCGGCTTGTTACTTGCTAAACCTAAGTATTTGTTACTTGAACATACAATACTTGGAATGAAAAAAAAAAAACTATTTTATACTACATAAAATTTAAGGTCGATGAGTTTTGTTGCAAAAGAGAGTTTTGGATTTTTAGTTTTTATGGACCAAACCCAAATTCCGTCCCCTGAGTTCTCGATTAATGGGTTTCAAAATCTCATTCTCTACCATTATCAAATTCTCATTTAATTGTTTTAGATTTTTTCCACTTATCGAAAGAAACTTTTAAAATTTAACTGAGATGACAAAAAAAAAACATGACCTTTCGAAAATAGTTTGGGATAAAATAAGATATACATTAGATCCATTAACAAATTAATTAAAGAAAAATAGAGGATTAGAGTTTTCGTGGCCTCCTTTCTCGTGTTCTTTGCTTCATCTCCCTCGTCTTCTTTGGATTTCTTAGCTTAGATATGTTGATTTTGGTGTTGTTGTGGCCTTGTCGTCATATTCCTCTTTGAAGAGATGAGTGTTTGAAGGAGGAGAAGCCATCGACGGTGACGCCTGTTCGTGGTTAGTGACGGATTCGTGTGGTATGCGGATTTTTCAAGGTAATGGCTCAGTTCTGGTGGTGGTCCTGTGGCTGGTGGTTTCATGGATATGGACACGTGGCTCAGCTCTGGTGGTGGTCCTGTGGCTGGTGGTTTCAAGGAGAAGGACTCGTTTCGTTTCTTGGTCTGGTATTTTATTTCTCTCATCTCTCTCTTCTTTGGTTAGTGTATCTCGACAAGGATTGGTTAGTAGTTTGGTTGGTTGAGGGTAGAAGCCTTAGTTTCAAGTTTAGGGATGGCAATATTGACTCCTAGTTCTGCCTCCTGTTACTTTCTGCCCGGTTATTGGGGTTATGAGTTTGTGAAGGTTTCGTTTTGTGGGTTCTTCATTTGGATGGTAGTCTCCTGCAAAGGCATCTACTAGCTCTCTTCCTTTTCCTTGTTTGGAATTAAGGTTTGAGTTCAAGACGATGTGGTAGGCTCGGTCTCTATTCCTTCTCTTGCGTGGCGTAACCAGTTCTTAGGCTGTAGATGGTTTTGGCTGGGTCTACGAATGTCCGCGTGTAAGGTTTGTTGGCCCTCTTTGGCGTTTTCCCCTTCGGATCTCAAGGCTTCTCCTTGTCCCTTCTCCTGCTTGTCTTCTCTGGTTTCTGGTGTGGTAGTGATGGTTAGGATCTGTGCTCTGATCCTCTTTTATCTGTGCTCGTTTCTGCTCGGGGAGTGGTTGTGTGAGCTTGGTTTTGTATCCTTCTCGGGCCTTTCATGTAAAGGCAATCTAATGATGGGTCCTCTCGTTGCTCCTGTTTGTAACCACTTTCCAGCGCCCAAAATGTTCTATGGAAATGTTTGTCGGATTCTTTTCGTGAAGAGTTTGCAGTTGTGTTGCTTGAGTTTTAGATATTAGAATTTCCCTGTACTTTAAGGTTTTCCTTCTTTTATGTCTGCCTTTTTTGGCCTTTGTCTCTGGGGGTTTCCATGTACCCGCCGGCTTAGTTTTCCGGGGGTTAGAGTCCCGCCGGCGTTAGTATTTCACCATGTATCTCAACTTTGTATTTCTCCCTTGGTTATATTTCATGAATTATTCAGACGAAAAAAAAAAAAAAAAAAAAGTTTTAAAGTTATTGTTGACCAACAATTTGGAAGTTGTTTAAACATAACCAAAAAGTCGTTGTAGTTCAGTTGTCCGAATCTCACGTTGTGGCCGTGGGGACGAGGGATCGAATCTTAGCAGACTCTCTTTTATACTTGATAAAAAATAGAAATATTTACTCAGATGTTAACCAAAAGTTCGAATATTACTAGAATATCATACATTTTCTAAAAATTACTCATATGTTTTGAGCATTTGTGTAATTACAATTAACACCCTTCATTAGTTTTTTTTAATTAATAATTTTTAATTCGTTTTTAATTAAAAATAATAAATAAAAATTTGATTATCCATGTCATTAATCCACATCACCAATCTCACACTCCTCAAACTCACGTTATTTCTCCTCTTCTCTTTTTTGTCTCCAAATCCAAGAAAAGCTTTTAGATCATTTCTCCTCTTCTCTTTTTTTTTTCTCCAAATCCAAGAAAAGCTTTTAGATCTAATAATCTGCAACTAACTTGGGTACAACATTGACAGAGATCTTCAAATTGCAGGATTGGGCTGGATCTTCCTAGACCTCACAGCCACAACGCTTGCCATAGGGTCCCAAATCAAAAGCTTCGTCAGATCTACTCGCAACCACGCTCACGAAAAAAGTCATCAAAAATCAAAACCCAAAACAAAGAGATCTATGGAATTCTACATGATTCGTTACAGGTTTGAGTTGAAATAAAGAATAGCTACTCTTTTACTTTGATTTTACATGTCTCTCGTTTAATCTTCCTCTCAATCGATCTATTTGGAGACATTTCTACTTCTATCTATGTTTTGATTCATACGGTTTAGTCTTCCTCCTATGTATCCCTCAAACATATTTTTACGAATCTTAATTTGATTGTTGTTATTTGACCAATAAATTTCATATTGTCTTCTCCAAAAAAATGTTGCTTTCCGATCTGTATTATAAATCAGCCGTAAAGTGATGTAACTCAGCCGTAACGTGATGTAACTCAGCCGTAACATATAATTTACACAACCTTTCGTCTTCCCTGAATGATAACTCAGCCGTGACATGTAATTTACCGAACCTTTAGTCTTCCCTGAAGCATATAACTCACCCGTAACATATAATTTACACCCATCTATCGTCTTCCCTGGAGAATATAACTCAGCCGTGACATGTAAATTTACCGAACCTTTCGTCTTCCCTTAAACATATAACTCCGCCGTAATGTAATTTTACCGAACCTTTCGTCTTCCCTGGAACATATAACTCAGCTGTGACATGTAAATTGACCGAACTTTTCGTCTTTCCTTAAGCATATAACTCAGCCGTAATGTAATTTTACCGAACCTTTCGTCTTCCCTGGAACATATAACTCAGCCGTGACATGTAAATTGACAGAACCTTTCGTCTTCCCTTAAGCATATAACTCAGCCGTGACATGTAAATTTGCAGCGAAACAATAAGAGACGCAACATTTCCTCTAACTTTATCATCGAGCACCAACTTCACAAGTTTTTCGTGCGTTGTTTTCGCATCTATCTGCACAACTCTACACCCTCTTTCATCGGTGTTAAATACGTATTTGTGTTTTTATACCCAATTACCGGAACCGGATCAACCATATCGGGAGAAGGATGAAAGAAATTGAAGAAGAATGAGGAAGACGATGAGGAATTGGAAGTTCCGGTGATGTGATAAACTCAGGTGAAGAAGACGAGTTGAAAAAATTTGGCCCTATTTTTTTGTCCTTTGATGATGATGACATGGAATGATGACATGGAATGTTGCTTCCACGTCATTTTTTAATTGATGAAGTGGCAAGTAAGCCACCAAACGAAAATGTAAATCAGCTTAATTAAACCAGCCATCAAACAAAACTTTAACTCAGCCGCAACATGAATACTATTACAGTAATTAAAAAACGAAAAAACGGCAGCCAAATTCAGCCGTTTACTGTCGTAACTCAACCAAAAATATTTAACTCAGTCGTGTCGTTTAATAAGTCGGCCGTCATTGCATGCTATTCTAGTAATTAATCTTTCGCTACTAAGTCAGCCATAATAAGGCCGAGTTTTCCGTTAATCCAGCTCATTACGGCTGATTTATGATACTCGAACATAAATCAGCCGTAACGTCATCCCATAACTAAGCCGTCTTTGATAACTCAGCCAGCCGGAGAAAGTTAAGTCAGCCGTGTCGAAGCAATAACTCAGCCAAAAATTTGACAAATCAACCATCGGGTGAAAACTCAGCCGTAACTTAGGCTGGGTTATGCTCGAAAGTCAGCCATTTTATCATAACTCAGACAGATTTCAGTAAGTCAGCCGTAACTCCAGGCTGGGTTATACTCGTAAGTTAGCCGTTTGCTCATAACTCAGCCATTTTTCTTAAATCAGCCGCAACATACCGTAACTCAGCCGTCACTGCCGCTATATCGCTCGACGGCTGAGTTCATTAATACACGTCAGCGATTTCTGACGTGGCGACGCGGCTTTGCTGACGTGGCAGTGGCATTCTTTGTAATTACGTTTTTTCCTGAAACGTTTAACAGGGGCACGCTGGGTATAAAAAATATACCCGAAATATGATAGTAATAAAAAAAAGATCTGTATGTTTCTGGTAATTTCATATAAAATGTATAACATCTGAGTAAATCTCCCTAAAAAATATTGTACTATTTTATTTTTTAACATTTGAATAAGGCCTGTTAAAGGGCCCACGAATACTCAAATAAGCCCAACATTTGTTCTTCACTTCTTTTGTATGCACTTTTTTAGTCTTTAGTCTTCACACACAAATTGGCATTGTTGGTATTGGTATAACCGGTTAACCACAATGCCTTATTTGTTATTACAGGAACACACAAAAAAAAAAAAAAAGAGAAGATAAACCAAAAAAAGGAAACGTTTCCTTCTTTCACACGCCATTTGTTGTTTATCAATGGTAAAATATTATCATTTATACAAAGAACGTATTTTGCAAGAGATCTCATGCAAGTTAACATGGCTTGAAGGGTTCTCCGATTGCACAACCTCTTTAACCATCTCCTCAATCTCTCTTGTCTCTTTCCCAATTCTCTCCACACAAAACCCTAATGCACTCAAACTCAACACAACCTCACTTTTGTCCACTTTAACCTCTTCTTCTCCACCTTCTTCCACACGGAATATTCCATCCGCTACGCTTCTGCAATGCTGGAGATACGTTTCTAATATCTTCTCCGGCTCGCTCACCGCGGTTGAGAAGCTAGGGTTTGGTGTCTTTCCAAGCTCAATGTCCCATGAGGTGTTGTCGCTCTTGGCAAGCGCCTTTTCGAGGGCGTCTAGTGATTTGAGCAAAGTGATTTCCTCGAATGATTTGGCTAAAAGACCTATGCTTTCTGTTAGACTCTTGAGATCTTTGTCTACGTTGCTTAGAATCTCCTTGCACTGTGGTGATTTCGTTTTTCCTTGTTCTCCAAGAAAGCCTATCGCGTAACCGCTGAATTGCAATAGATCAGCCATTTTAGACAATGACTTGAACAGCTTTTCGTAGCAAGAAAAGTTGAATGGCGAAAACCAGAAACTTGGCTCTGCATGGGCTTCTGCTGTGAACTTCTTGAGTTCATTTAAATGACTTCTCAACTTCTTTTGACTCTCCATTATCTCCGCTTTACTTGCTTTAGCTCCAAACAAGCTTGCACACTCGTACAAAGCGTGGAAGCTTCTAGAGAGCTCAAGTTTCGCTATGTTAGCGGCTCTCGTGGGCTGAAAGACAAGCTCCACCATGATCGCACAAGACAACCCAATAAAAGTCTCGATGATTCTCTCGATCGCGAACTCGCTTGGTGGTCCGAAATTCTTTCTTCCGAGAATCAAAACGGCTCCTATCGCCGCTGATATCCCTCCGGCCTGTCCGTACATCCGGCTCTTGCTCAAGAAGCTAGAGAAGAGAAACCATGGAAGCAAAGAAAGAAACCTAACCGTCAAAAACTTCTGAAACACAAAACATCCCATCACTCCATACACTGTCCCTATCACTGTCCCTTGTGCCTTCACATTCGCCACTTTAAACGTCGCCTCTCTCGCCGCTGCGAAGCTGATGGCTACGGGTAAACCAGCCCAATACCCGTTTGGCTTACTAAACATCGAACCTAGCAAAATCGCTAAGCCTAATGAAAGCGATAGCTTCAACGCGGGCATAACCTTCTTGCTGTCCCAATCACTTATCCAAGATCTAGTTTTGGATTTTTCTAAGACCTTGACCTTGTTCTCCTCCGGTTTAGCCATTGTGATGGTTTCAAGGAGCCTGATGCAGAACAAGAAGAAGTAAAACGGTAAATCTTGAGGCGTTTCCGGGATTTCCTGAAGTGTTTGGAGGCACTCATCGGGTTTTTTCGGATCGGATTCTGGTGTTACCGACGGTTGCGGACTATTGTTCACTCGTTTGATTGAGAGAATTACACGTTCTTGTATATTCTTGAGATCTTCTTTTACTTCACCAGCAAGTAAGCTCGAAGGAATAGGAGATTTGCTTGCTACTACCATTTCCATTCCTCTAAGAGCAATTTCCATGCTTTGTAGTTTCTCTCCTTTGTTATCATTCACGTTTTGCCACCTCCATATCTTAAACGGAAGCCTCTCCCATGTCATGCTTGGCTATATACACAAAACATTCCACTATTAGAAATATTGTACATACATTTATACTCTTCTTTTGTAAAAACATATTGTTTTTAATGATGAGAATCAAGTAAATTACTTGGTAACGTTTGAGTGTTTGATAAAGCTTGGAGGAAGAGCGAGCCAACACTCGAGCCTGTGAGACTGAAGCCGTTGCTGACATGGCATCATCGGAGCAAAAAGCCTTCATATACAACTTCACTCTCGTTGTTACATTTTGACCAAGCTCTTTGCAGCTTTGTTTCACCTATATATTTAAAATAAATTATTAGTTTTCTATTTTATTTTTCTTAATATTATCAGAGAATCCCATGCCATTGCTAATAGGTTTATTTATTACTATACTAGAAGAAGTATATAATCTTAGGGATTATATTAATTAATCAAAAAAGGAATCATATTTGTCTGTGATGCGACACAGCTTGTTCGCAATATTGGGAAGAATTAAGACAAAAAAATTCAGCGGTGGTTGCTGACATAAGAAGGATTTTATATGTAATAATGTGGTACGGAATAAAGTTAGCAACACACTTTAATACCCACGTCAACATGTTTTGTGACTGTATTACCAAGTCAACATCTACTAATTTTCTCGTTGCTTCGTTTGTTCATCAAATCTAATTCGAACACGTATAGGTCCAAAAAATCTTTTAAATGTTAACCAAACTAATAATTCCTCTATTATGGAAATAATTCCTCTATTATGGAAATAACCCTCTAAAACTATGTAACATTTTTTCTAAATCGTGAAAAAGATAAATATAGCTACTTTTGTTTTCACATGCAAATAGAAACACATAAGTTATAGTGTTTGAAACAATAAAGACCATACTTCTACTACTATAAGTACGTAGAGTTACATGTGTGCATATATACGTAAATAAAATAAGTTGGGATATTTTATGTATATCTAGAGAGTGAGAGAGATGGTACCTCACAAGTAGCCAAGCGAGGAAGTGGGACGAGTAGTGCAAGAACGCAAGCTACGACACCAAGCGCGGTGCTAGCCGCGACTTGAAGAGGGTGCATGACCGGATCAGTCTCGGCTCCTTTTATATAACCAATAACATAAAGGGTTTCTTGGGAATATAGTACGTTTTAGAAACATAATAGGGAAAGTAGTACAGTTACTATTTATAATTGTAGAAACAGTACATTATTCCTATTTGTGTAATAGAATTTGTGTGAGATAGGAGAGAAAGTGGGGTAGAGTGTAGATAATGGAAATTACTAGTAGGGGCTTTGTATTTGTGAGAAAGAGAACGTGGGACATGTTTTTTTTTTTTAAATTTCTTTTCTTTTCTCTATTATCTCATATTCCCCCAAAGTCTCATAATTAAAATACTCGTTAGTAAATTTTTTGTTTCTAAAATTTATCAAATACATAAAAATCTATGTTTTTTTCTCTATCATTTGATATGCATTTTGTTTAATTTTTTTTTAAAAATTTATATTATAGACTACTGTATACAAAGAATGACTGTACAGATATAGACGACTGTACAGATATAGACAACTGTACAGAAAAATGACTGTACAGAAGAGTGACTGTACAGAAGAATAACTGTACAGATATAACTGTACAGATATAAACCACTGTACAGAAAAATGACTGTACAGATATAACCCACTGTACATAATGATACATCTGTACAGCAGGATACAACTGTACAGAAGTATAAATCTGTACAGAAGGATACATCTGTACAGCAGGATACATCTGTACAGCAGGCTTTAAAACAGAATAAGCAATAGTAAACAAAGACAAAGTCTATAGCTTTATAAAGTAAAACATGACGATACAATCAAAACCATCCCAGATTAGCTTTACAACAACATTTCCAAGAAACCCATCTGATAAATTCACTGTACAGAATAATGACTGTACAGATATAAACCACTGTACAGTATGATACATCTGTACAGTAGGATATATCTGTGCAGGAGTATAAATCTGTACAGAATGATACATTTGTACAGCAGGATACATCTGTACAGCAGGATACATCTGTACAGCAGGCTTTAAAACAGAATAAGCAATAGGAAACAAAGACAAAGTCTATAGCTTTATAAAGTAAAACATGACAATACAATCAAAACCATCCCAGATTAGCTTGACAACAACATTTCCAAGAAACCCATCTGATAAAGTTATAGACTTTGACGATGTACATCTATACAGAAGGATTTGACGATGTTTGATATATCAAATTAAAGGAAAATGAAGAAGAAAGCGAAAGCATCTCCATCCTAAAACCACGTGACACATGTCCCTTTGATAAATACATAATCAATCTTTTACAATAATAACCCATTTGATCCAACGGTTGAGATCAAATCGACACCATCCGTATTTCTCGGGGGACGGAGGACACACATACGCGTAGAAATTGAAGACTTACGAGAAAAGTCAACGCATCGAACGGCTCTGATCAAATCTTATGAAGCTTCGCTGCTTTCACCAACGGATTTGCTTTCAAGATCTCTTCACGACCGGCCGATTTGAAATCGTAGCTGCATCCATGGATCTCCGGGTACCTATGGACCCAACAATACATCGTACCGCACAGGCACTTGAATCCGGTTAACCCGACCCATTTCCTACACGTCGTGCACCGATTCGGCCTCTGTTGCTGATTCTTCTCTGGCGGCGAATTCACCGGCTTTTTCTCCGGTACCTCTAGCTTGACGGAGGGAGTTTTAAGGAGAGGAAGGATGATCAGAGAAGATATGGAAGCGCTCCGATGATGATGGAGGAGGAGATACGGAGAGGGAAGATTCGACGGTGGATTTGATGGAGGATTGTTGTTGTTGTTTGAGACAGAGATCGCCGAAGCAATTAGAACAGAGATTCATGGTGGCGGAGCTGCCGAGGAAGCCACAATTGTTAACACAGAGACGGTTGCTTTCCGGTGTCTGACATCGATGTTCTTCCGCCATAGATCTTGAAGAAAACAAAGTTTGAGAATTTATCGATCAAGCTCGTTGAATAAATCTGTAAATTAACAAAAAAAAGATTCATTAATAAAGTAACAATAACAATAACAAAAGATTGTGTTAAAAAGAAAACAAAAAACGAGGAGAGGCAAGGCTTGCTCTCGCCGTCGATATGCTCTGTTGTTCCCGTTACCATCTCCTTTCGTCCCCGTTACCAAATACGCGAGCTTCGAAATCTTCGATATTCTGGATAAGTTCCGATTTGGAGCTAAACCGGAGGATGAATCTGATGGTTTTCGAGAAGTTAGTGATAAACCCATAAGGAACAAGAGGAAAACACCGAAGATTGAAATCGCTGGTCGAGAATAAGAACGAGGAGAAGAAATGTGAGATCTTTTCATGATTCGATTTTAATTCCACGAATTCATCATCTAATTATTGGCTCCCGTACTTAGAATTCAAACCCATAGATCTTCTTCTTTCTCTTACTATGGTTGTTTGAAATTAGAGAATTTCGTAAAAGAATCAAAATTAAAAACAAAAGTGAATTGGAGATATAATTTCCAATTAATTTATGAACCCAGAATTATATATTTTTGATTATCTATAAAAGTTCCAGATGAAAAAGAAGGCTTAGATAAGAGAAGAAGGGATCTGACGAGATGTGTAAAAGAAAGAGAAAAATAATTTATTTTAGTTAAAATGGCATGGTTGTAAATAAAATGGTTGGTTGAGGGTTTGGAAGTCACCTAAATAGTAGTGTACAGTGGGACATGGAGATTTTGACAATTATAAATAGTATGGGTACTACTTTTCTAATTAAGTTCTCCAAACGTACTAATTCCCAACTTATTCCTAACATAAATGAGGACGATCTGGCCTAAAGCGATTCTCTTAGCCACCAAGTGGGTCGAACTGTTAGGTAGCACCACCACGAACGCCGCTAGAGCCGCGGCAAGAGCCGTCGTTTCGGCCGTGAGACGAGCTGGTCCTATAAGCTTTAACGTGACGATCGCAGGTCCCACGCTTTGACACGTGGCGTAAAGAGCTAACCAGCAGCCACGTAGCGTGTCTCCGAGTGTAGCGTCGGTGATGATGAGGATAACTGCGACGTAAGAGAAGGCCGGGAATGCCACGTGGCGGTTGATCCATTCGGGACCGTAAAGTGTAGCTGAGCCAACGATTGTGCAGGCTAGAGCTGTTCGGAACGCTGAGGCTAGGCACGTGCGCCACATGGCTCGGCCTCTCTCCGTCATTAGCATTTTATATATAGAGAGAGACAGCCAAAGACAACTTTGAAGTGAAATAAAAGCTTAGACTTGGGAGCTAGTTCGTTGTTGTGTTGTGTAAGAATCTAATGATTTGAGGTGAAATAATAGAAATAAGAAGAATATGGAATAATTTGAGAGAAGTGTGTGACGATGAAGGGGCTTATAAAGATGCGTTGATTTGATGAGTGGGTCAGTGATATAAGGAGGACGTGGAAGTACACCAAGTGGGTTCCACGTGAGGAAATTAATGGATTATTATGTAATAAAAATCAAAATTTATCTTTTAATCAATGGATTGTTTAGTTGATACGGCATAGTGGCTATATAGTAATGATCATAATTAATTTCGTGCCTACTTTTTCTATTTGTGTTATTGGCCTCTACCGGTCTATACGATTGGAACATATTATAAAGGACCAAGAGTTTTATAGTATTTGACACAAAGCGGTCTTAAATCACGTTTTCAACAAAGAAAAGAAAAATATTGCATCCGTATCTAATGAGGAATTCGAGTACCATTATTGGAGTTCAAAGAAAAGTTTGATCAACTAGTATAATTGGACAAGCCCACTCTTTGGGGGTTATAATCAAATTTTAGATGGTGTAATCTTTTTATGAAAAAAAATTCTTAAAAATATTCATATAGTTGAAAAACTATTAGGGAATAGTTTGTGTATTTATGACATAATTGAACACTAAAATGTTAAGAAAATATTTGACAATGTAGCAAGTCGGGAAAATTGATTATGTCGTATGTTTTTTTTATGCCTAGAAAGTTATGGGTTCGTACATTTCCCAAGGTCGAAGTCTAAACTATGTAGTAACTTTTTTTTGGAAAGCAAACAGAAATAAAATCTATGACCTCTAAGAAATAAGTTTTTTGTTTTCCTTTTTTTTTTTCTTTTAATGAATTGTTCATCTGATCTTCCTGCATAATTAGGCGTGGATCTCAGGTGAATTTATGGTTTGGTTCTGAAGAAAAAAAGATTGTCACTTAGTCGGTTTGGCTGGGTTTCGTTTTTTCGAGATTGTCACTTAGTCGGTTTGGCTGGGTTTCTTTTTTCAGGAGTACATTGGGCGAGCTGCTTTTTTTGGACAATTCTTGAGTTTAATTTTCTAAGAGTGAACTTTTTTATTCACTTTTTTTTCTATGAGTTAAAATATGTCATTTACTAAAAATAAATAAAATAAAAAATTAATATAATCTACATAAAATGGTTAACATAAATCATATAACAATATTTTGGGTTTATAAAAGAAAGTTAGAATGGATTATTATTTTTTGTGAATTATTATTTTTTAAGAATATCACTAGTTTCTGACTTTCTGTTAGTTTATTTCATCGAGAATATTAACTATTTTCATCAGTACTGATGAAAATAATATTTAGATGACGAAAATAAATTCTTAAGAACACAAGACTCACCGACTAAAAAAACTATAAGAAAAAGGGACAAAGACTTCCCAGAAACAAGATTTGCCGACTCAAGATCATAAAAACACCAAAATGATCAGTTCGCACATGCATGCAACAACAGACATCACTCTTTGAGGATCACTTAAGACACGTGGAAAATTCTCATGCAAAACTAAATAATCATCACTCTTCTTGTAGAAGGCAAATACGATTTTCTTTTTTTTATGTTGAAAATCAAATACGATTTTTATGATACTAATTTCAAAATTTCTCTGTTTATGATCAGTTCTTTTCCCATGTACTCAAGTAAGTTTGATAATAATTTATGATCAGTTCGCACATGCATGCACATGCATTTAAAGGTATAGAGTCTCTACTTAAAAACATAAGTTCAAACTCGAAACTAAATGTTATATGGTTCTTTGGAAGTTCCCATGCGATAATCCTACGGATTGCTTTCGTAACATTTTATCTGTTATAACATTAATAGTACCAATCTATTTTAATGTAATAGACGACACTATTTTGTAGATATTATAAGTTACACACTTACACTCATTCAAATTTATCTAATAGGTAAATTCGTGACTCGTAAGTATGCAAAGTTATCTTATGGCATTTTATTATGATTCTTCGTCCCGACAAGATAAATTAAGAATTCACATAAGAGGGAAATTCGCCGTTTACACAATTCAATTAATAATAAATAAAACCAAACTTGAAGAAAACAAGAGAAAGGTAGACAAAAACCTGAGAAAGATGTAAAAAGCAATTTCAGATTCAAATCCGTACAGCTGTTGTTTCACACCAAGTTTCAACTACACCTTTTGGAAAGGAAAATTTGCACATTCTACGCAAATCACATCTTTTACTTTTTACTTTAGAAAGAAACAAAACTAAATTCTTTGCTATTTAGTAATTAGTACTCCCGTACAGCTTTTATCTCTTAACCCAACAGAACTAATCCAAACTGTATAATCCGACTAGTAACACAAAAAGTTAAAAATTTTAACTGATAAGAAAAAGCGTTTAACAACAGTAAATAGTTGAAGATAATACAAAAATATCGAATAGAAAAGTATAATAAAGCTGAAAAGATATTTTTTATCGTTTTTGATATCGATTTTGTAATTAGTTAAAATGATAACATTTCATACCACAATGGTACAAGATTACCAATTACAAACAATGACCATTACTTATAATTACGAGTATGCCACTAGTTGAAGCGACTATTTCTCCACCTAAACTCTATTTCTTAGTTCCAACATTTCTTAGAGCATCTCCAACCCACCTCTATATTTGCCTCTAAACTCTATTTTTGAGGCAAATCTACTCCAACTCACCTTTATTCTCACCTCTAAAATAGAGATCTCTATTTTTTCCCCTATATATAGAGGATAATATAGAGAATCTCTATTTTTTCCCCTATAAATAGAGTTAAACTTTTTAGAGGAAAAAATAGAGAAACACATTGGAGTAAAAATAGAGAAAACTCACCTCTATTATAGAGATAGGAAAAAAAATAGAGAAATACGTTGGAGATGGTCTAAATTATTCATTTTTTTGTTAACTAAATTTTTTTAGACCAAATCTTATACATCCTTCTGTTGGAACCCAAATTCTTTTCAAATTATTTAAAATTTCTCTTCAGCTTATAGTATTTTTAGAATTTAATATATATATTTTTTTATAAACTTCTCTAATTCAGACTATTTTTAGCAATGCTAAAAAAAAACTATGTGTTTGACGGCGATCCGACGCTTAGTGTTTAAATTAATGAAAATATAAGTAATATTAATTGATTTAAGCGTTTATGTGATAAAATACTATACAAAATACATAACATACAATATATTCAAAATTTTAAAATATATTTAAAGTTCAAACTACATCGAAAAATAAAATAAAATATCATAGATATTAAAGTTAAAGCTTTATAATAACTAGCATAAATGAGTTTTGACAAAAATATCCACACTTAAGGAAACAAAAAATTAAAATCAAATGAACCTATAAGACCGTTTAATTCTGCTTAACATAAAGAAGAAAAAAATGTATGATTGTATTTTTTTGTTTTTTTTTATTTATTTTTAAAGAGGTTTATGATTGAAATGTTTAGGAGATTATAATTGTTCAACGGCTATGTGGCCGTCTAGACCATTTAAAAAAAATGTTTTTTTAGACTCTATTTATAGCGTAATTCAATATGAACATTTTGAGTTAATAAGCGGCGAAAACTAACCGCAAAGAGAGCCGACCACTCTCTAAACGCGTGCATGTTAGAGCTTTAGCCGCCTTCAAATCTCCAACCAAATCTCTCTTTTTCCATTAAAGATTAAACTTTATATCTCACCATTATCCTCTACGTTTACTCCTCTAATTTGTTAATATTACTTTCATGTACCACATATTATACTATACTAAATAACTAATTTCAACTTTCTATCATGCGGCTAAAACTAAAGCAAGGAGAAAGCCAACCTAACATTGTTTTCTTTTTAAATTAGAGCCTAATAAGGATTACAATTTTACAATAGAAGAACATCAAAGATAGATGTTGTGTGATGAACTATATAATGATTTTTGGTTCACCAACGTTTTCAACATTTCATTTTCTACGTATCATTCATCTCCCAGAGGCGTACATTTATTTAGTTACTCTAATCCTATTTGAAAGAAATTATATTTTTTTTTAGAAAACAGAGAAATCGAATTATATATCAAATGTAATGAATAATATAATATAATATGCAGCTGATGTCAGTAATTATAATAATATCTAGAAATTCCAAAACCCTTTACTCTATTCACAAAGTGGATTTCCTCTAGATTTCCACTTACATTATGCTTGGTCCTAATTGTACTGAAATTTACTTAAGATATTTTCTCTTTTTTTTTGTATGTGTTCCTTGAGAAGGAGGAAGGGTCAAGTGGGACGTTGCGAATCCTTCTAAGAAATTTGGTTAGTGCATTTAGTTAGTTAAAGCTAACCATTGTATAATCTTCTTTTCTTTCAATTAAAAAATATATAAGAACTCGGAATAAACATATATCTCTTTCAGTTTTTGTTTTGGATTTTGGCTAATAAATTATTAAGATTGTTGATCATCAGAGTCGGTTTCATTTTCATTTCTTACACCATGCATGCATTCTGTATAAATTATGCACACGTTATTATCTGATGTTCGACACGCATTTTATTCAACCATACCAGAGACTTATATATTTACGGTAAATATTTTTCCCGAGTGATCAATATTATCTGCAAATTCAAATTAAATGTACACCTATACAAAATAATATTTAATTTTTGTTTATAGATATATACGTCTCATGTCCTAAATTTGATGGCGTAAGCAAAGTTCATGATACCGACAAACAATGTTCACAGTGCTCACAATGCTTATGACGATGTTCGTTTACGTGACAACCCCACTCAAACAAAGGTCACTACTAAATGAAGTTGCTAACGATCATCATTAAATGCTTAAATTTCTAATAGTGGCTCCAAAAGTTAAAAGAAAAAAGGTTTTAGGAGAGATAAACATCTCACATTAACGTAAATTGTGAACAAAGTTTCTGTTTTAAATAATTAAAATTTTAAAAGTGTTTATTTCCACAGTATTCTAATGAAAATGTGCATATTTTTGTAAAAGTCTCTAAACATATTTAAAGCATTTGGTTTGGATCAGCACTTCAAATATTTAATGGAACGTGCAAGTAAAACAAAATTGTATTCATTTATTTTGACAAAAAACAAGAAACTGTATTCATTTAGTCATTTATCTTTTAGTTGTTTTTTCATTGATGTGTTTATGTCATTAGGTCTAGCTGCGATTTGAGTAAGTTTGAGTTGCTGAGCTGAGAAAATTAAGAAGTTGGTTGGGCTTGTCGAAGCTTATATAAGCCGTATTAAACAGAATAAATCCGCGAAGAACATAGCTTAAAGAGTTCTCTTCTGTAACCGCTTCGCGATAAATCAAACACATATTGAATTGACTGACCATTGTAAACGTTTCAATCTTATAGAAGAAGCTGCGTACACGAATACGTACATGCAGAGATGTATTAAGTTGCGGTTCCAGAAAATTTGTCGACAATGTGCCAAAAGTAGATAACAAATATATCAATGGAGCATAAAACCATTAACCTCATGTTGAAGTAGGTTCATTCCATACCACTATGCCACTTTAATAGCTATCACCATGTAAAAGGTAAACTTATTTATATTTTACCTGGTGTCAACAACACTTCTATCCACCAACATGGGTCCGCCACTAGATAATTGGGCAATATTAGTTGTTGTTTTCTGTTTAGTAAAAAGATTTTCTTGCTTTAGATATATGAATACAGAGTTTGCAGTGTGGGAAATCGACACAACAAAGTTTTGAGGGCATTTTGAAAGACGACATATTGAACAATGTATTATGTAAGTAAATATTACATCAGCACAATTTGGTAAAGACTGCTCTCGAGAGCACCCAAAACCCCATCACATTCCAAATGTAAAAGAAAGTAAGGGTGAATGGTAGAGGCAGTCAATGAACATAGTGATATCACGTTTAAATTCTGCTCCACTAGTGGAAAATGTTATTTCTGGCTGAGCATTATATTGATCAATATAATTGACTCGTCCAATTTTTTTTATAATAACAATAAAAGTAAAAGCTCACGTAAACGCAACAAATTTGCTGCACAACACGAAATGTATTTGTTAGTGCAAAATGTGCTATGGCTCGGTTTAATTTGTGCATGATAATTAACATGGAGTGTATTTTCTTAAGGTAAATGAATTAGAAGCAAACAAACATTGTAACATTTCGACAAGTTAAAAAAATTATGTAAAAGTAAAATAGACTTATAACTAAGGATAATGCCAAGTTACTAGTTGATAGTGTGATATTAGTGAGAGCCTATCAAATTGCCTGCATCAGCTCAGTGCCATATCTATTCCGACTTCGAAAGGTCAGCTTACGTCTCACCGCATCCTATTATAAAAATATGAAATAAAATAAGTGGAATCCTTCTAAAAATTAAAAGAAATAATTAAGAATTTTTGGACCAATATCCAAATATTTTAAAATGATGCTCAAATGTTTTTGTGGACCAATTGCATGCGATCGTTCGTCTTTCGGGACATCAGGAAACAGGAAGACCGTATGACGTACTTCACGGTCCGCACAACACACACCACTTATTTCCACTTTATTATCTCTACGCTCTTCCATTTCTTTGTTTTGTTTTGTTAGGTCAATTGCTCGAGATCTTTAAACTTCCAAAAGCAAATATTTTAATTTGTCTTTAACAAAAAATAATAATTTAATTGGTAACTATTCTCTTAATGGTATTTTATGGAACACCAATCTTTACCTACAAGAACTTAACATATACAAATCTCTTTACATAATTTAATTTAATTTTCATGTTTGTAAGAAGAGAAATAATAGCAAAATATTAAAAATTATCGTCCCTTTTTATTAGATTATAATACTTGTGTTCGTGATTCTAATGAGAATAGAAGTTACTGAAATGAGGTAATTAGTTTAAATATATCAATAACTTGAGTTAGTTATAATTTTTGTTATTTACTAATGAGAACATCAAAAATAACCACAATTTTTTCTATTTATTTATGTTTCCCTCACATTTTCGAAATGAAAAGGCAAGTAATTTCTTTTAATTTTGCTTCCTTAATAATTTTTTGAAATTGTGATTCCAGTTCCGATTTCGATTACAAATTGGAAATGATAATCTTCGGTAAAATTTTCATACAACTTAGATTATACATGTTTATTTAATATATAGGCAAAATTAGTAATTATAAATTAATTATTATCGGGGTTATTAATTATGGACAGTGTAGGAGTCGTTCTAACGGATTATAACTTACATCTTAAAAAAAAAAAAAAAAAAAAAAAAAAAACTTACATCTTTGAAGAGTAGTAATCTGATCTGAAAAATGTCTTTTCACGTTAGGTAAAGAGATAGAGCCCAAAAAAAAAAAAAGAAGAAAAAAAATGAAGTAAAAGCTAAAGACGCCTTTGTAATAATTTATATAATAAAAAACCATACACGTAAACATTATTAACTTTTATAATAAAAAAAACATTAGAAACTAAGTATTAATGTAAAGCTGTACTTTTTGATGCAATTTGACTATAAACTCTCAATTGGATTACACCAAAAGAAGCAATTAGACCAGTTGTGTGCGAAACAAAACAAAAAAATCCTAAATGGACAACAGCTTACCTAAATATATGCACATTTAAATGAGAAACGAGGAAATAAATTTTAAATTACATTAGGAGACACTTAGAGTAATTTAAATGGGACAGTAGAGTTTGAGACGTTAAAAGCTTCATGTTTTTAAAGCAGTTTGACCTATAATACAAGTTAAATCGATGCCCCATATCTGGAAAGCTAATTCATGCTTTTCTCTGCATGCAACTTGTGACAAAGAAAAGTTATGATTTCTCTTTTTAGTAGAACAAATCGAACGAATTGTCCTTTTTTAGAGTTTTCTTTTTACTAAATCTGTGAATGAGTAAATACAATTATAAACCTATCATTCAATAAGCGTTAAAAACCGCGATAAAAATACTTCGTAGGCATGTCTATAACGGGAAACGAGACCAAAAATTATGGGTATAGATGAGGACGGATAGTTCAAAAAGTTAAAATATCTAGATTCACCTCAGATTGCTCAAGTTTTGGATGTACCTTGAGTTAAGAGAGAAATTCGAATCCGACCAAGATTGAAAAGGAGAACTCGATTCTCTGTTTTGTTTCTTTGTAATTTTGGGAAAGGATCTAGGGTTTGATAATTTTCTTTTGTTTTTGATATGTTGTGACTGTGTACACTGAGAAAAAGAGAGATAGAAATAATGTAGAAGTCTATGAAAAGTTGAAGTTGTGAAAACTTGATCCTAAGTGTTGTTGTTGCTTAATTATAATTAATTGGACCATATCCAAATATTTGAGCTCAATTGAATTTGACTTTTTTGTAACATGAACAAATACTCAAATGGGAATTTAGGGTATTCCCAAACCCATTCTCTTCTCTTACATGTTTGAATGTAATTCTTGGATCCGAACATGTAATTGTAATTTTCCGTTCCCCAAAAGTACATAAATTTGGGGACGGAAACGGGACGAAATGAGTCTCCCATCCCAAAATGGACATGGCTAGTAAATAGTACGTCTTCTCTATCTATACCATACACCTACCTCCTTGTCATCTCGTTTATCTTTCGATTCGTATCATTTCTCTGTTCATTTAAATTGGATACCTAAAACAGTACATTCTCTACAAAAACATTTGAAGAAGACAGAGATATGAGAACCCCTAAAACTTCTGTATATATTATCTGCTGTGTTAGCTGTACTCATCATATTAAACGAGAATGTCACTTCTCATATGGCCTCTCATGCATTTCTCTTTATGTCTTGGCCTTATCCACAGATTTCATAGCCCAAGCCGACACAAATCATTTTTTTAAAGCCCACACAATCCTTTGACCATAAATAACCACAGCAACACGAAATCGGGAGCCCAATTGATACTTTGACCGAAAGTGAAGTTCACATAATCAATAAAGCTTCCTTTTTTTGGTTAACTAAGGTGGTGTTATTCAACGATGGATTTTAATAGAATTGAAATCCAACACTAATCCAATATTATTAACCTAATGATTTTAAATCCAACTCTAATAGATTTTAAAGTTTAGTGTTATTCAACTAAGATTTAAAATGCTTCATTAAAATCCAGTGTTATTCAAAACTAAAAGACCTGTAAAATCTTTGTATATCAAATCATTTGAAATGAAACATCTTTGGAGTTTCATGAGTAAATCATTAGAATCATAATCCGGGATATACTGCAGAGATTTTGAACTCCACACAAACAGATTGTTAAAAACAATAGCAGAAATCAAATCTAAACCTTTAAGAATTGACTTTAACTCCATGAGTGAATAACACCCCCTAAATTACTATACTGACTACTGAGTGTACTCAAAAAATCAAAATGCTCCAGAATAAATATTTTTATTATCTCGCCAACGTAAAAACAAATATAAGTGTGATTTATTAGATTTTTTTCTTAATAATAATGGGTGCAATTTTTTAGATAGTTTGATTATGGAGACTAGTTAGATAAATAATCTTGGTGACTCACCAAAACTCTAAACAATTATTTTTGAGATAATTAGTTTGGATTTACCTCAGGATATCCAACTTTTATAAAAGAAAGTGTTAAATCTCTCTCACACACAACAAAGAAATGAGAATCTTTCACGTGAGAATGCAGCTTTTTTCGAATTGAGTTTGTTTCATTCATTCCAAAAGTAGTCTCGTGATAATGATGTACACCAATAATTTTTCTTTATTGGTTTTTTCTCAGTAATTTCAAAATAGCCACTGTACAATTCAGATTTCTGTTTTTTTTCTAGTTTTTGTTTTCTAAAGTTTAATTTATTTACAACCGAAATACTTGATTACTGGTTTACAAATTATACAAGGGGTGAGAACTTTTTTTATTACATTAATATTAGTATTTTTTTCAAAAATGTGGAAACTCGTGAAATAAAATATCTTACCGACAAATACAAAATAAAAAGGTGAAAGAACAAGCCACTGCGTTAGCCTTACATGCCTCGAATAAAACAATGTACCTTTTTTTAATACCGAGTAAAAAAAATTTGAATATCGATACTCAACAAATCATTCTTTCACAATGGTTATATTCTAGAACCAAAACTTTTAAAATGGTTTCCATTCTAATTTTGTACTTATCTATCAATGTTTAAGCATTTATAGAATCGAAATAAAAGAGAATTAAACAGAAAGCAGTTTCAAGATAATACATAATTTCATAGTTGGTCTACATAACAGAACCGGAAATCGCAAACTTAACCAATCAAAACCAGACTAAACCAAACAAATTCTTGAGAAGATCAGTCCGATGTTACGATAAAACCCTACAACATAGCCGAAACATTAGTGGCAGAAGATGACTTTGAGCTCTCTAGGAGAAGAACAGTCATGCATAAGCGAAGGACTATCATGAGCAAATGTGAAACTCGAAGGACACGCATGCTTAAAGAACAACGAATGGCTCGAAGCTTTACACGTGTTAGGACTATTGTAATGACCTCGACAACACAGCTCGTCTGTATGGAAAGCCTCACATCCACTCTTACAAGCCACCACGTGTCCACTATGTGACCGGACCTGAAGATGAGCAGGACACGTTTTTATAAGATCTTCACGACAACCTACAACGGGACAGACACCATGGCCTTCGTGAGGAGTCACAGTCATAGGAACGTTGTAACCGTCGACGAGGGAGACGCCGTAAGAGGAGAAGTCATGGTGACCACCGTGGTGGAGGTCGAACTGAGCTAGTGAAGCTGGTGGTGCTCCGCCGAGACCGTTGCATTCGAGGCGGTTTCCGCAGTCTCCGGTCATGCAAGAGAATTTGCCGTTGTAGTGGGCACAGTTGGTTCTGGCCCAGATGCGACCGGACCAGTGTGTGGTTGGAGCGTTGAAGGAGCGGTGAGTGTACTTTGGGAGAGCGAAACCACCTTTCTCTAGGACGGGGTGGCCAGCGTTGGGTTGAATGGCTGGCCAGACGGTGAAGGGACAGTTGTTGACGACGGTGAGGAAGAGACGGCTGGTGTCTACGGCGGAGGAGAAGGAGATGAGGAGGAAGAAGGAGGCGGCGAGAGGAAGAGAGGTTTTAGCCATTGTGTAGCTTTTGGTGTGAAAGATGTGACAACGCGACGTGTATATATAAGCTAAAGTATTTTTTGATATGCATCAATATTTATAGAGTGACGAAAATACCCTTTGGATGTTTTGGGTGGTTAGGCAATGATTTTAGCATGTGGGTTTAAGGAGGTGAAGGGCTTTAATGTCAGTTTAAAAGAGATGAATATTGGATTCTATGAGTCAAAAAGCTTGAAAGCTCTTTAAAGAATAAAATGATGGCAACTGGTTTGTGACTAACGAAGCTTTGTTTCCTTCATTGGTAAATTAATCCTAAACCATAATGCAAACATTTTAGTGAACCGATTGATTCAGTTCTATTAAGTTCTCTAAACTTCTAAACCTATTGAAATGTATACTCTATGTCTCTATTACATGCTATGTGACTCATGTGTCATGATTGTAACAACATGACAAGTTTCTCTGAATATTAGTGTAATAAGGCTACACTGACAAGTTATATTCGTTCAGATTAGTAACAAGGTTCTTTGACAAACACATCAAAACGACAAACACCAAACGACAACACGACAAAACAAGTGGTCTTTTGTCTGCTTGTACAACTTCGAGAATTTGAAAATCGTGTAACCATTTCTTGGGCCTCCTTAGCCCAATCCTAAACTTAATATTTTTACCTCTGTCTATTTTATCCATGTCCAATCCAAATAAACAATGCTTCTTTGTCAGGAAGTAATTGTTTGTTTATTCATGGGAAACGTTTGTCCAGTTTATTGCACAAATTACTATACTACTTCATTCGCATTTACCATTTCTATAAGCCGATTTAGCATAAGTAAAACACCTATTGAAATTCGCAAACAATAGATTACAAGTTTACAACAACGAAATGCTAACAAAACTGAAGCGGACATGTTTAAAGTCATAATAGTACAAACATTTACGTTAATACATTTATAATGATAAGATGAATCACATAATCAATTTACTTTGATCAACTACTGCATTTAACTTTAGAATGACCTTTTTGTGCCCTAATTTTAGATAATTACCGGACTTGGTGTGTGCAAATATATCAAAAGATCACACTAAAGAACAAGATTCAAATCTCTCTCTCTTTTCTCTTCTTTACTTGCATATTGGTTCTATACAGTGCGTTTCCGCTTTGATCTTTTGCTTCTTCGTTGGCCAACGTCAGGAAGCGGCTTGCTTGTTGTGCTCGAAGCTAACGCTCCTTCGCGAGCCTCTTCTTCCTCATCATCTGACCCTTCTTCTGATTCAGACTGGGATTCTTCTACTAATTCAACCGTATCTTTCGCAACAGCCTTGTTCTTCTTGCTTCGCTTCTCTTGCTCTTTTAGTTGTCTAAATCTGTTGTTATCCAAAATACATTATCGGAAAATTAACAAACTTGTAAGAAAAACGCTTGATATTGAGAGATATAAATCTCCACTAGACTCGGGATTCACTTACCTTTCGCCAGCATCGTCAGGCTGAGCAATAGATCTCTTTGCCCGTCCCGCACTTATTATTTTACTTGCGTTTTCATCCATATTAGGCTTTGCACCACCAAGTTTACGCAGATATACTTGTTGGGCGGTACTAAGTACATTATTTGTGAACCTAAAACCATTGGATACTTTAACATCAGCAGCAGCATTATAACAAAGGCAGAAAATACTCGATCCTACGAATAAACACATAATGTCGTCACACTAGATGATTCCTTAGTCCAACAACAAGCTTCATATTCCTGAAAATTCTAATCCGTCTTATAAACATTTTAAGATAGAAGCCATCTAGGGTAATTAGTAGAGAAAATCTGGCTTATAGTCCATTTAAACGTGTAGATCAATCAAGGGCATGAATAAAACAGTTAGATGAAAGTTTCAAGGTAAGGGAAACCAACCAGTAGATAGATAATCCTGATGGGACAGATAATGCAAAATATCCGATCATGAGTGGAAGAAACTTGAAAACAAGAAGCGTATTCTTCTGGGCAGGATCATCTGTCTGACAAAAGAAATTAAATTCGGCTTCAGGACAATCACATCAACATGTTTTAGTTAAAGGAAAAATAAAAAAGAAACTTGTGTTATTTCTCACTTGAGGAGGCTTCATAATCTCCATTGACACATACTGGGAGGCAATAAGGAGAACAGGTAGAACAAGATAAGCTGCAGTGTCGTACCATCCCAATGGTGGATGCCCGTCCTGCACCACCGAACAATATTAGACACCAATATGATAAAGGTTCATTGCACAGCAAAGACTCAGTTGCTTGAAAAATAGAGTTTAGTATAAGATAAGTATCACATGAAAATATGTATTTACTTAAGTTAAACTTTTTTTCTTCCATTACCACAAACGGAAAAAGCCACGATATGCCGGATCCACTCTGCCGAGCAGCTATAGTTGTTGGTCCACCCAGAGAGGGAATCCAAAAGAAACCTTCTGTAAACAATCCCTACCAAAAAAAAAGTTTTGCACAATTAGAATATAAACAAAAAGCATACCAACAAACCTAACAACAAACTTATCTGGTCTCACTCGAAATCAGTAGTTGAAAGAGACATAAGGTATATGTACCTCGTTGGCCACGTTGGAGAGAGCTTGGTATAAACCAATCCAAACTGGTATGGTAGCTAAAGTTGGTAAGCAACCTAACATCAAAAATAACAAGAATGTGCACATATCAGCACAATTGAGGAAACCAAAATTTTGCATACAAAACTCATAACTTCTAGAAAAAGTACCTGCCAATGGATTTACACCAGCTTGTTTATACAAGCGCGATGTCTCTAGTTGTATTCTCTCCTATACATCGAAAAACAGATCAAACTAGTCAGTCAAATCTCAATCATCAAGATTAACTCATTCTCTAGCCAAAATGATCACCTGATTCCCTGCGTAACGTTGTTGAATCGCTTTGATTTTCGGTTGAAGATTTTGCATCGCTAGTGTTGATTCAACCTAAAGGATTCCAAAACAAAATCAATGCTCTCAAATTCTCATTGAACACGCCAAAATTGAATCAAAGTGACAAGAATAGCTGCAAAATTCAACTATACACACTCACTAACCTGTTGCTTAGTCAAAGGATAAGTCGCTGCTTTGACGATAATCGTAAGCAAGATAATCGCAAATCCATAAGCATACGGTACATGAACCGCCGATAATCCATCCTTCAAAATCTAAAATCCAACCAAAAACTTAATCTACAAAGACAATTCCAGAAACATTTTGCTTAATTCTACACACAGAGATCGAAATTAGCAGCTTAAAACTCACCTTAAGAACCAATTCCATACCATCGGAGATAAAACCAAACCAACCACCACTCTTCTGCACGGCGGAGGAATCAGTAGAAACGACGGAATCAGCACCAACAACGGCGGCGTCAGCTATTGTATAGAGAAAAGACTCAGCTCTGGTGAGAATCGCTCCGATGTCTACCGATGAATCTAATCCATGGAAAGGAGGAATCTCGTTTAAGCTGAATCGTACGGTGGTAGAAGTAGTGAAAAGCTTGTTATTATTACTCCGGTATGGTAGAAATTGAGCGGTTCCTCCTCCTCCTCCACTGTGACGGAGAGACGACGACGGTTTAATCAACGGTGAACCGAAGAATGAAGAAGGAGACGAGACTAGAACTCTCGCCATTGGAGGAGGTTCTTGAGAGGAGGATGAGAAGAGACGAAGAAGATAGAGATTTTTATTTTATTTTTATTTTTTAAAATTTTATGGATTATCTTTTTTGAAATATATTGGAAATGAAAATGGTGATCGCGCGTGGTGGAGATTGCATCCAGTAATAGGAGTACACGTGGCCATATATCCAACGTGGAATATATCGGTGGTTTTGTTGTAGTTTGGGCTTATTAGGCCCAATATATAAACAGGCCTGGTCAAGTTAACAGGTTGGCTTTAATTACATATATGAGAAAGACCTTATACGATGAAAGAAACAAAGAGTAAATGTTTTGATCGAGATCAATGGTAGAGCTCGCTCGTTTACCTCTCTAAAAAGCATAAAACGAATACGTTCTTAGACTCATACGTTTGTTTATCGGATTTCTCCATGAAATCTGGATACCATTTCACATTAAAATGTTATGCTATCTCTACTGCAACACTAGTTTTTGGAAAATCTACCGCGATTTAAAACTTTGGTTCAAACTCAATGCATGGGTCTCTAAATACTTTGAGTGAAAAAAAAAACTCAATGCATGGGTCAGATGCGTAATGAGCATTCAAGATGAACCCTAGACATTCATAATGTAGTTCGAGAAGTACTTTTCAACTTCCTAGAAACCGATTTAGCCAATGAAAAATCAATTTTCCAACGCAAAAATAAATTATTTAGTAGTTTAACTAAAGTGATTAATTTTTTTTTCTTAATTGTGACATCATGATTTACAATTTGAGCTAATGGTTCAGGAGCAAGGCCGGTCCAAACATTTTGAGTGTCCTAATCTAAACTAAAAATATTCTCTTTGAGAAAATTTTGATTTATTTTTGTAAATATTTTTTGAAAATATCCATAATAATATTCTAATTATATATATCTATCATCGATTGTAGTTATATAAAATTTTAAACACATCATTGATTATGTCACATGTGTTTTAAAGATGCTACATTTAAAATTTAAATTGAATGCTAAAATTTATATATATTTACGATTACACAACTAATAGTTGTAAGTTTTTGATTTAAACTTTTCAATTTTCATAAACTACAACTGCTGATCCACGTAAACATTAAAAATAAGGGGATATCAGGATATGTATAGCATAAAACACACAAAATAGAAAATATTTACATAAAAAAGAAGATAAACAATACAATATATATAAGATGGATTAAATGCTTCTAAGAAATGCTCTAATCAGCCATTTTATGTGGCTTATGCAAAGGCCAACACTGTTTTGGAATGTAGTCCATTGATTCACAAACACGTTTTTGGTGGAATCAATTCAGGATCCCAAACATACAAAATATGTATCTCCAGCGAAATCAATACGAGAACATTCTTTTAGATGTGACACATGCACAAAAAAAACACAAGATTCCAATGTTAACAAAAAAGATGTCTTGAACGATATTGTGGTGCGGTTCTTTTGTTTAGGTCTTATTTCAAAAGCGTAAGTGATTCATATCAAAAAAAAAGCGTAAGTGATTATTATCTCCTCTTTATTATTTATATAAAGTATAATATTAAATGAAATTTCTTTCTAAATTTTGGTGTTATCAATACATATTAACAGTTTTTACTTTAGCCAAAATGTATTTCTATTTTTTTCTTTATAAATTATTAGATGAATATCCACGCTATACATGAATTGTTGTTTTAAAAATTATTAAAAAAATTATGTTGACTGTTCTTATTGCTAATTTATATTTATTTTTTGTGTGTTATTATGTAGTTAATAAAGTTAGATCGATTTTATATAGTTACAATTTTTATAGTTAGATTCATTTTTGATTCGAATTATCAATTTCTATTTTTCATGTAAAAATCTAATTATTTGTATACCTAAAATCCTAATTTTTTTCCATTATTATAAATACATACAATAACAATATATGATATTTTAATATAAGGGCATGTAATTATGTTACTTGTGTGATTTAAAACTTGTCTAACTTTATTATAAACAAATAATTTCTTGTTCCATGTACTCTCTTGATTTCGTATTTCATCCACATCATGATACGTTCATGAATTAAATATTTAACAAACATAATTTGAACAAAATCAGTATAACTAACAACTCATTTTCTTCAACAGTAGTTTTCATTTGAAAAGACGAAAAAAAAAATGTTGAAGAATCATTTAAGTCAACAATTTTACATCACTGCCTTTGCATATTAAACGCCTTACGTAGTTGTCATAGAATATTTTGTTACATTCTTTCCATACAAGATGATGTGGAGCAAACACAGTCAAGGACGGATTTAAGGCTGCAGATGGTGGGGATTTACGGCTGCAGATGGTGGGAATTTACGGTTGATATTTAGTAGTTGTTTATTTAATGATTGTTTAGCTATGGGAATGTTAATGTATTACTTATATTACTTAATCCCACAAAGAAAATGTATATATCTAACACTAGAGCTTTATCGATGTCTATAATTAGTTAAGCCTAAGCAATGGTGGCATATGGTGGTCTCTAATGTAAGATAGTCATAAATTTCACCAAGTCTTAAGGTTAATGAAAAGAACAAATGGGATATAATTAAGCTTCCGTGTTTTTACGGAATGAAATGTGACCGCAAATGGGACTAAACAAAATTAATCTTATGGAAAATGATCTCTAGTGTTGTATATATAGACTTGTGTGATGCGCCATGGATAGTGAGGAACTTTAACATCTAAGTTTCTAGCTATCCACCATCATCGACTCTAAGTGCACACTCATATGTTTATGTGATGCAATATTCAACAAAATATGCGTAAAGTTATGAGTCTTTTAAGCAATCATACTTAATTAAATATTACAAACGATTTTGATAACCAGATTTTTATTAAAAAAAAACTAGATTCGATTTATACAAAAAAAAAGATTTGGGGTTAATATTTTTCCGCAAAATTGATTTTACAACATAACCAATTCATCGCGAAACAATATTTGTTAAACAAAAAAAATACAACATGGTATATATATAATTTTGAGATAACTTGTTGTAATTGTTTAGAAGATAATCTAGAATAAATTTAATTGTTTACAAATTATTGTGGGTATATTTGAATTCTCTAACGAAAGCAATAATGTCTATAGTAACTGCAGAAACAATGCAGTCCGATCCGATATGTAGACCGGTCTATGGAGTGATCACAATAGTTTTTCTTGTTTTATATTTCATTGGATACAATTATAAGGTAAGCTACTGTTTTTTTTGGTAGAATGAGGGTGTTTATTAAAATAAAATGAAAACATCACATTTGAATATGTCTAAGGTACACAATCTCCGTAACATCTTCCAACACAACTGAACTAACAACATCGGTCTAGAATCCAGCCAATGCAAACCTAAAGATAACAAAAAAACATAGTTAACTAATCTATTTGTAAGACGATTAGATTCTATATATACCTGATAACGGACTATCCAGTTCTTTGGTATAAAACATAGCACAAACATATTAGGAAGGACATGAGATATGAATCTTCTATCCCTACCGTAAGAAAATCAACCACTATTTTGAATCTACCTCTAATTCCACCCGTGTAGCTCTCCGTTCCCAAGCTAAGAACAAACTATTGTAAATTTCCTATAATTCCGTCAAAGGTGCAGAGCATACTCCAATATTAACCGTAAAACCCCCATGCCAAACCCCATTATGATCCCGTATAACACCACCTGTTGTTGCCAATCCCGGGTTTCCGCGCGATGCTCCATCCGTGTTTAGCTTCAACCAACCATCATCCGGCCGAACCCATGCAATCAGCCTCTCAACCCGCGTCGCCCTCGTCTCATTCTCATTGACTAGCGAGTTTGCAGCCACCACCTCCTCTACTAGGTCTTAAATAAATCGGACCCTATCTCGACACTTCCCCTTCACTCCAAACACATTACCACATCGCCATTTCCATCCCTACCATACAACCATTGAAAAAGTTGTCGGCCATGCACCTTGTTCCCGCACATTTCCATAAGTTCATTCCAACAACGTCGGCCAAGTCTCTCAATCGGTTACGAGGAACTAGCCGAGTTCAAATCCCCGCCATTGTAGGACAATGTCGTAATACATGTAAGATAGTCTCTTCTACACCTTTGCAAACCTGACAAACTCATGTATCACACAAATGTCTTCGATGTCTCTCCACATTAGTCATGAACTTGCTTCACAACTAACCATAGAAACACACGAACTCGTTCTGGTGCCATAACTCGCCAAATTCGATCATAGAGGTGACCCATACACTGCTGTGGGTAGTTATCATATGTTAGCATAGTATAAGCTGAACGGACAGTAAAGATCCCATCTGTAGTTCCTTTACATGATAATCGGTCCCTAGCCCTTGTTATGTTGTCCAACACCATAGCTAGCAAACGCAATCTCACAGACTCTGGGACATATCTCAGTATTTTCATAAAATTCTAGCCTACTACTCTACAAGTCTCAGATTCAGGTCTCAAGCAGCTCCGGTGGAATAGTCGTGTGCACTCAATCCACTAACGTAGTATCAATCAGCCACCTGTCAGTCCAAAAGCGGATGCTTCGCACATCGCCTAACACCCAACAAAGACTCGGTAAAACCATCTCACAGAGGCCAACAGCCACGCTTCTCCGAGAAGAAGATTTTTGATTTCTTTAGACTAACTTTCTGTCCTGAAGCAACACAAAACCTCTAGCTCTTGATTGATTGTACATTTTCAATGTCTTGTACCGAGTAAAAGCAAACATGTATTGTAAACAAAAACATATATATATTGTTTTACAAAATTTAAAATTTTTCTTAAGAACTCCACCATTGGAGGAGACAAAACTTAAGGACTCCAATTCAAATTCTTAAGTTTGATAAAAGCAAAATTTAAACTTAAAAAATGATGAGAACCCTTCTTGGAGTTCTCACCATTGGAAATGGTCTTAGATCCATAAGGTAAGCTACCTTATTGCAAAAAAATTAATATTTTATTCCATCTTAAATTAATCATAAAAGTTTGTAAAAATCAAATCTCGAATGCTTTGTGAATGTATATGGCAAATGGGGAAAGCTTTTCCACAAAAATATAATTGTGAAAAAAAAGCTGCGTGCTCTCTTTCAATTAGTTGACATCGAATCTGATTCTCACACCACCACCTTTCTTACTTTTATTTCTTGTCATTATCACTTTCTTTCCACGTTTTATTTTTTGTAGTTTTATAAACAAAAAAACAATAAACTAATCTGAAACATTTATCAAGAACCTATATAACGTACGAAATATTAAGTGATTGCAAATGCACACGGAATGTTAATGTATTACTTATACTCCCTCCGTTTCAGTTTAGTTATCGTTTTAGGATTAAAATTTTGTTTCATAATAGTTGTCGTTTTAGGTTTTCAATGCAAATGTTTGGTGAAAATTAATGTTTTGTCATTAATGTTTTAATGTTTTGACCAATGAAAAAATTATAAAATATATTAATAAAGGGTAAAACAAAAAATTTAATGGTTTTCTTAATTTGTGTGCAAAAACCTTAAACGACAACTAAAACGAAACGGAGGGAGTATTACTTAATCCCACAAAGAAAATGTATCTAACACTAGAGCTTGATCGATGTCTATAATAAGTTAAGCCTAAGCAATGGTGGCATATGGTGGTCTCTAATGTAAGATAGTCATAAATTTCACCAAGTCCTAAGGTTAATGAAAAGAACAAATGGGATATAAGCTTCCGTGTTTTTAGGGAATTAAATGTGACTAAACAAAATTAATCTTATGGAAAATGATCTCTAGTGTTGTATATATAGACTTGTGTGATGCGCCATGGATAGTGAGGAACTTTAACATCTAAGTTTCTAGCTATCCACCATCATCGACCCTAAGTGCACACTCATATGTTTATGTGATGCAATATTCAACAAAATATGCGTGAAGTTATGAGTCTTTTAAGCAATCATACTTAATTAAATATTTTCCACATTGTTTTCGAGAACCATATATCCACCGTTCCTCAATTATAGTTCGCACATCACCATCATATATAGACCTATACCAAATACTACAGAAAATAATTTTAAAGTTGTTTTGTAAATATATATATATGTTGGATAAAATTTAAGTTGTGATTAGTTTTTTTCTTTGTGTTTTATTTCCTAATTTGTTTTATAACATATCTTCTTTGATAGAGAATGATGATGTTGTATTTTCCGGTACGGTTATTTATTCTTAATTTTATATGACAACGATTAACTCGATTAAGAGTTCGTATATATTGTTTTATAACATAATAACGACGTCGACACAGAACTTTCAAGGCTAAACTCACTTTTCGATGGACACGTAAGCATAACATGGGTAATGGTTTTGTTACTAAATATAAATTAATTCTCTAAAATGCTTTTGAGTTCATATACCAAGGATACTAAGGAAGAAATGTTAATCTTTTTTTGGGCAGGAAATGTTAAGCTTTTTGTATATTCTACAAACTCTTATCATTATTCATTAATGAAATTCAAATACTTATCAAAAAAAAAAAAAAAAAAAAAAGGAAGAAATGATAAAAGTAATATTTGTATGTACGGACCAAAATCAGAATAATAACGTCATCTTTTATTTAACCTGGTTGCATTACCTCGGGCTTCCATTGATTAATAATGGGTGAATAAGTAATTAAGTAAATTCATGCAAAGTTATGAGTGGTACAAATTATAACCACATATTCCGTTCTTTAAAAAAGTAATTATGAAAATTTGTTCGGCAGATGAAGCAAATGATTAGTACACCTATGCCAAATCTTAAAAAATTAGAATGGAAAGCGATATATGAAATTGAACGTAGTCATATTGGATTCGTAATCGAGACTTTCACTATTGCTCTTGAGAATGTTTGGACGAGAAAGAAGCTCCTAAAGCAATAAATTAGTTAACGTTCATAATTGAATCATTGACATCAGGACAAAAAAAAAAGCAATTCATTGCTTACCTAGCAAAAAAAATAATCAGATATTTGTGGATAAAAAAGTACAATAGAAACTGTTTCGTCAACTTTTTTTCTGTCACAATATCGTCATTTTTTTGTTTAACAATATGCATTATATAAAATTTATTAATAATAGTAACACATAGACGACGATTGTAGCATAAACCACTAAAATACATGGTTTCAGTTTATCTAAACTTTTGAAATGTGTTTTTTATGATAAATTCGAAAAATTATTAAGAAATAATTTATGGGTCAATACAATTTCAAAATGAAGAAAAACAAAAGAGAAGAAAACAACAAAATGGAGAAGGATAAGAAGAGCATAAAAGAGATGAGTGGGCTTATGAAAAGGTTAGCTGATGACTTCATGCATGATCAACGTTAAAGATTATTTGTTTTTAGGGTAATAATACAGCATATACGCCATTTTAGGCAATCTCTTTCTGAAAAAGATGTTCGCATTTATACACGAAACGACTGATTATTAAAGATATACTACAACAAAATCGTTAGGGAAAAGAAAAAGAGAAGATAAAATGTAGAGACAAATTGAAAGATCTCTCCTTCTTTTTTCTTTTAAAACCAAAAATAAAAGTTGTAAATGACAGGTTTCATCTTTTTCATGCTTTTTTTTCCCTTTCTTTACGTCGTTTGATACCGAGTAAAGTTAATCTTCATACTTAGATTCAGTCATTCTTGTTAAAATAAATGTTATTATATATTCAAATATTAATAATCAAAAGGATACGAGATTAATATCATAGTTTTTGAATAGTGACGTTGAACATTTTCTATTTGATTACATAGTTAATATATATAATAAGAATTCAATGGTTAATTATTGTGAATTTGGTTCAACCATTTTCATTTGTTTTATAGCAAGATTGCAAGCAGCTTATATACTTTTAACTAACAAAATAATTAATGAAAAATACAAGTATATGTGTAGATTGATATCTAATGAAAGGAAAACGAAAACGACAGATCAGGGACAAGCCTAGGCTTGAGTCTTGACCCACAAAGATACCCTAATTAAGCTTTCATGATTTACGGATCTATATGATAATGAACTCTATTAAGCAAAGTTAACATATACTTAGTCATCAACGTACAGATATACTTACATATATATAAGTGCATTATTTCTAATAATAAATGCAAATAAAAAATGATAATTATGACAAATTAACCAAAAGTTAAGTTAGCAATGGTATTATAGCCGTGGTGTTTTAATTATTGGCATGATTAGCAAATAGCAAACAAATCTGTGAAATGATAGCCTGAAAATCTAGTAATATGACTTATCCATTACATGTAAAAAAAGAAGAGCCTTTATTCTGTTAACTGAAAATTTTTTTTTTAGCATTTTGTTTTGTAAATTTAAAATTCTGACACACAAATATGTAAGTGTAACAAAAAAAAAAGTGCCATATAATATTTTTGAAAAAATAGTTACTGATAAAAATTCATAATATTTAGTTCAGCATTTTACAATTTCAGAATAAGAAGACTTCCAACATATAAATTTCTGAACCATAAAGCACTGGACTATAGATCTAATGACTAGATAGACCCAAAAGATGACTTTCATTTGTGAAAAAAGAATTAAAAACACCAACGTTGTGTTGGCCTAGTGGTAAATCTCTCTGGGTTCGACGTCCGTTGGGAGGGATCTCTTCTCCAAAAAAGATGAATTGAACCTGGTGTGGCCTCTCGAAGATGTAGGGTATTCGGGCTTGAACTTCCAGATATTCAAAAAAAAAAAAAAAAAAAATTAGAAACTGTATGATTCACAACTTCTCGGAAGTCCCTCTTATCACAAAACCAATATATATCTAAAAGTTTCCCAAACTTGTTTTACTTAGTGGTAAAGATAAGACTGAAATAATTGTAGTATTTTATTTAAAGACATGTATCGCTTAAAGCAAATCAAGGTCTTTGACTCTTTTGGTTGTCTCTAGAATTAATGTCTTTAATTATTTATTCATCTAGGTCCCCTTTTCTCTTCATACTTCGACCTTGTAAATCATATGTATATAGATATGGTATTTTCTAACAAAAAATCTATATATTATAGGTATTATTCGACAAAGGGAACCTTATAGGCGAAGAAACGTCCCCCCACTCAAACCCTAAAAAGAGAATCACAGAAAATAATAGAAATACATATGCATATACAAATAATGCATGAGAGTGGAAAATATATATAAGAAAAGAAATAAAGCATAAGAACATGACCCATGTTTAGAAAAGCATTATGTTCTCACTTTATCTTTGTGCTCCTTCACTATCATCATCTTCTCTCTAAACCTCTATCTTCTTCTCTCTTTCCCTTTTGGTTCTGTGCTCTCCTCTCATCTTTCTTTAGCCTTTGGTTCCCTTCTTTCGTTTTTATATGATTCTCCCACCATTTTTGTTCTTTTGAGTTTTAAAGATCCATCAAACTTTATTAAAGAAAGAAGAACAAAGAGATAAAAGGGAAGAAGAACAATGGTTTTCTCATCCGTCTCAAGCTTTTTAGATCCACCAATTAATTGGCCACAGGTTCTTTGATCTTCCATATTACCTAATCTTCTCTTTCTTTACTTTCTTTTTGTGTGATTTCTACCTCTCTTAAATTCTCCATTGATTGTTTTGATTCTTATATTAATAATTTTGATTCATTTTTTCTAAAAGATATATTCCTATTCTCATCTTCATTCATCTTTAAGCTCTTCTTTTTTCAAAGTCCCAAAACATATTCATGGTATTTCTTGCTTTTATATAATCTCACCTATATATAGACCATTTACATACTATAGGTTTATTGTAAATAAAAAAACAAACAAATTTAATTGACAACCAAAGATTGAATTTGAAGTTTCTGGTTCTTCTTTCTTGTTTGGTGTGAGTGAATTCCTTTTCGTTTCTTGTTTTTAATGTTTGCAGTCTGCGAATTCGAATAATCATCCTAATCATCCTCATCATCATCAGCTACAAGAAAATGGAGGTTTAGTTAGTGGCCACCACCAAGTACTCTCTCACCACTTCCCACAAAACCCTAACCCTAACCACCACCATGTTGACACAGCAGCCGCCACCACCGTTGATCCGAGCAGTCTCAATGGCCAGGCGGCTGAGAGAGCGAGGCTAGCTAAGAACTCTCAGCCGCCAGAGGGAGCCCTAAAGTGTCCTCGATGTGACTCAGCCAATACCAAGTTCTGTTACTTCAACAACTACAACCTCACACAGCCACGTCACTTCTGCAAAGCTTGCCGTCGCTACTGGACACGTGGTGGTGCCTTGAGGAACGTACCTGTCGGTGGTGGCTGCCGGAGGAACAAGAAGGGTAAATCCGGAAACTCCAAGTCTTCCTCCTCACAGAACAAGCAGTCAACGTCTATGGTCAACGCTACAAGCCCTACAACTACTAGTAATGTCCAGCTTCAAACAAATAGCCAATTCCCATTTTTGCCCACTCTACAAAACCTCACTCAACTTGGTGGTATTGGTTTAAACTTAGCCGCCATTAATGGAAATAATGGTGGAAATGGTAACACTAGCTCAAGTTTCTTGAATGAATTAGGGTTTTTTCATGGTGGTAACACTTCAGGTTCGGTCATGGGTAACAACAACAACGAGAATAACATCATGACTTCTCTTGGATCAGCAAGCCACTTCGCTTTGTTCGATCGAACCATGGGATTATATAATTTCCCTAACGAGGGCAATATGGGATTATCTTCTATTGGGGCTACTAGGGTTTCTCAAATTGCTCAAGTGAAAATGGAAGACAACCATTCGGGTAATATAAACCGACCGGTTTCCGGTTTGACATCTCCGGGGAATCAATCCAATCAATATTGGACAAGTCAAAGTCTCCCTGGTTCTTCATCTAACGATCATCATCACCAGCACCTTATGTGAGTGTGTTTCTTAGCCGTCGGATCATTCATGGACCTTGTTAAAGAGCCAATGCATATGGAGAAACTAAAAGGTATATTAGAATCGGTTTGTTATAGTCAATATATGGGTGCATATAGAATCAGGGTGTGACAAAGAATTATATTCGTATTGTGTGATTATGAACTTGTTAGATGTATGAGAGAGTGTACTTTGTCGAGTTTGTGTTTGTTCAATTCGTATTATTCACTCAAATTTTCATAAAATAATACTAACTTATCTGTATGTTTTATTTTTATTTTGGTTGCTAAGTCTTGAGTACGTGAGAACCAATCAGCAGCAATATTACTAAGGAATTTATCATTCATTGCTATCTTTTTTAAAGTTTATATAATGAATAATAATTTTACGGGACCAATAGGATAATGCATAAAGTAAAAGAGTGTTGTTACAGACTGACGAATTTAATCATACAATTCCGTGTCTTCTCTAGAGATAGTAAAGTTTTAAAATTACCAAAAAGCTTATGTTTCTCTCATTTTTAGGAGCTTTGCCTTTTTCTTTTTCAGTCCTTAATAAAGATCTGTGCATATGAAGATGCATGTACGTACCACGTTATTATGTTTACTTTCCAGTCTTTAATATTCCGTACATCCATGAAAACCCTTTATTTTATTTTTTGTTGAAAGATTAAATAACCCTTACTTTTACATAAATATATACTCAAAATGCATGGATTCTTTCGATATAAGATTTGATTTGTAAAATCAACTCCATCAGCGTTCTAATGTATACTTCCTCCGTTTCATATCATTTGTCGTTTTAAAGTTTATTTCATATTTATTAATAAAACAATTAAATTTTTTCTTTTATTCTTTGTTAATGTATTATATAAAACAGTAGATATAATACTTTTTTTTGTTTGAATTTAAAAAACTGTAACCCTCAACCATGTCTGACAAGCCCAATACGGATCACCTCTACTACTGATCAACAACAATCGCCACTGTCTAAGTACTATTTTTCAAACCAACTCAATATCTATAAGGTTAGATCGAGTTTTGTCTTTACCAACTGTTCATATGAGTTCTTTGTAAATGGTAATGTCTCTGTACCAATTCTTGCAACATCCTTGTGATACTTGGTTGAGATTTTACATTTTCTAGCTCTTAGATCTTCTGGAGATGTCTCTTCAAAACGTATTATTGCTTAGATACTTTATACACATTAGTTAGTAATATGAGCTAGTCTTAACCAATTACCTCTTCGTAAGTGTACGGTTAAGTGTCAATTGAGTATTTTAAGTTATTTAATTACCTAGAGAAGAAGATAAGTTCATCTTATGGATATATAGATAAGTTTATGTCCCACTTGCGTCGAGGGATATAAGCAAAGCTTAGATCACTACAAAGATGTTCGGGTCTCGATCCATAACTCTTCAAAATTAACTTAAACCTTAAAAAGAAAAGTATGTTATAGATTCAACGAAATTATCACTATACAATTGATTCTCCTTAATTATACAATAACTAACCATGCTGCTTTAATTTAACCAATATCTACTATTTCTCCTTAAAATGAGAAAAATATATCAAGGAGACCATTTTACTTTAATTGGCATGCTTACCACTAGTGGAGAAAACTATTGTCAATGAAAATACCAAATAAAATCACACAACGTGAAAGATTAACGATTATGCATGATGATACAATGAAAACATGTGAAGCGTGAATGGGCAAACATCCTCAACATTAAAGAGTAATGGGCTTTACTTTGTTTGAAGTTAGACGAATTGAGAAAGAGAAGTGTTATGCATTTTCCCTATTCCAAAGACTCATAACGCTTTTTCAACATCGATATAAAGCCTAAGTAACGCCAAAAGCAAAATCTATCGTTGCTATTCGTGGCTCACTTTTTAAGTGGGAATCATGTAAAAAATTTACTTACTCATGTTGTATCTTTTCTTCGGGTATGTCGTTTTGTTGTTTTTGCCTTTTAGTCCCCTTGTTGGCTTCTAGTCAATGGGCACGAAAATTAAGCAATAAAGGTCTTGAAGATATTTTCTAAGCTCAGCGGAAAAATTTTTTTGGCTATAAATAAGCCAACTGTCTTCAATTTGAGTTTTAAATACAAAAATCCTCACCTGGATAAGTTTAATAAATATTGCCTACTCAAAAAAAAAAAAAAAATTTAATGACCATTGAAGGTTTGCCAAAGAAATATTAAAAATCTAAACGTTCCTTAAGACTAATTCTCTTCTCCCAAAAAGTTAAATCATAGAGTTGTGATTAACAAATAAGTTGATATAACGTTTTAACTTTTTCGTCAAAAAGAAACGAAATCTTTCAGGTTGTGTTCTTCTGTGGAGAGAAGGGTAAGCTTTGACGTAACGGACTATGACCCCGACGAAAACGAGTGGGGAAGCATCAACGATATAGTAGTATCTCACAGCGGTCAGATGAGCGGACCATCCTCACCGAAGTACCAAATTATGTCGATGAATAACTCTGCGGATGAGAACGTGATCACGAGGGTAAACCTTCATGAAGACATGGTGCAAGAACGGCGGAAGCGGATCGCCTTTGTTTGTGATGAGTTAAACCGTTTGAAATCGTTATCAACAAGCCACATGTCAAAGTCAACCGCTGCAGCCTGCAGCGTCCTTGAAAGGACTAAAAATGTTCATCGGGCCGACTGAAGGTGACTGGACCGCCGTGGAGAGGCGGTTTGATAAGATGAGGGAAAATACTAGTGGGCTGCTAACCTGTTCAAAATTCGGTGAATGCATAGGTAAGTTTATTGTAGGATAGAAAACAAGGGTGAATTTTGTTAGAAACCCGAACCTGTATTACCCGAATATAAAATATGCACGCTGTTATGATTAGTGTCAATTGGTTTTGAGTTGGAAAACCATGACTTCGAGTCTATTTCATTTATTGTCAATTGGTTGCTAAATGTTTTTTCATTATATTTAACTAGTTTTTGAATCAAACTGAACTTCTAAAATATAACAATTCAGGGATAAACTCAAAGGAATCCGCCTTGGAATTGTTTGACGCATTGACGAGACAGAAGATGCATGTATAAGAGAGGATGTGATTGATAAAGGTTTTGAGTCTTTTGACTTTTTGATCATTAATCTTTTTGTTTTGCTTCACAGTTTATGAGTCTTATTGCATCTGCTAACAATATGTCCACCATCAAGAACAAAGGCGATGAATATGCATCACAGATTATGGACGAGTTTGACCCAGATGAATTTGGGTACATCACGGTAAGATTTTGTGTAAGCTCGAGTTAGCCCTAACAAGGATACTTCAATGATCCGTTGATTCCGGGAATACCGGAAAACTAAGCATTCTTATATTCGTTGAGATCTTTGTTGATGTACCAAAAACAACAAAAATACAAGACCAAAGTATACTCAGGTCCGGCCCGCCACACATACCCAAGATACAAATGTATTGGACTTCCAAATTTTTTAAAAAGATTAGTACTAAAATTAAGCCCCAAAAATAATTTTTATTACAAAAATAGGGCTCATTTTTCCAAACTTTTAAGATTTAGTCTCAAATTTTGAATTTATCTATTTGTTATTGTAAAAATAAGCCTCTTTTTCTGAAAATTTAAGATTTGGTCTCATTTTTAAATTTTATCTACAAAATCCATCAAAAAAAAAAATTCTCTGTATTGGGCCTCATATATAACAGGACCGGCACTGAGTATACTATATGATTAATCAATACCAAAAATGAATAAAACCCCCATACTGATAAGTTAAACCCCAAAACTCTGAAAAATCATCTTTACCAAAATGAAATGAAGATTCGAATATAAAAATATAAGTAATTAGGCTTGCATCATTTTCTCCAAAAGTTGTAACTTTTGAAGTGATTTTGAAATAGGTAGAAGCTTTTGAGATGCTGTTTAAGGAACTGGAAACACATTGTGTAACAAGTACTGAGGAAACAGAGAATCCTACGATGCTTAAGAGATGGAACAAAGTTATTGAAGCAATCTCATCTTCCTCGTTGATTCCTCATTTGAAGAAAAAAACAATCATCCACGTAGAAATTGTGAAACAAGATTTGAGATAAAATTGATTTAAAATTTTCAAAATCTTGTTCTTTTTGTGTGAGTTTGATTTTAAAATACAAATAAAGTGTGTTCAAACTGTGATTGTAAAAGCAAACCTTAAATCAAAATCAGACAAAAAGAATAACCCGAATTGAATCGAACCGAACCAAAATTACAGCAACAATAACAATATAACATCACCAATATGAGCATAGCTGCGATACAGCAACAATAACATCACCAATATAAGCATAGCTGCGATTACTAGCTCCTATTATTTGAATAAACATCAATTCTGCTACATTCAAATAAACTTATTTAGAAATGATGAATTTGGTTTTTGTAGGCAATTTTGATGCCGCAATTGTAATAGCTTCTCTAGCTATTTTTTCGGATACACCACCCATTTCATAAATGATTTTACCTGGTTTAACCACGGCTACCCAAAACGCTGGCTCTCCTTTCCCACGACCCATACGCGTTTCAGGGGGTCTTACTGTAACTGGTTTGTCTGCAAATATATGAACTCGAACTTTCAAACCACGTCCTATATTTCGTGTCATTGCTCGTCGCCCTGCTTCTATTTGTCTAGATGTGATCCAAGCGGGTTCAAGTGTTTGAAGAGCATATCTACCAAAAATATTCCCTTGAGAAGATATTCCTTTAATTCTTCCTCGATGATGTTTCTGAAACTTTGTTCTTCTTGGAATATCGCTGATGGAACTCTTTTTTTTTGGTTTCTTTTCTTTGATGGAACTCTTTTTTTTTTGTTTCTTTTCGTTGATGGAAGTCTCGTGGACCTCTCTGACACTATTCGCTGTCACGGGAAGAATTGTGCATCTGAAGTGCCATGTTCCAAGAACCTAACCAAGAGTGAATGTAAAAACAAACAGCTTATTCAACTTCTATTTATTTTTTCAAACGTTAAAAAGTTTTTTCATTTGGTAAAGATTTGTCTTTTCTTTACCTGTCCGAAGCGAGAACCAGTTGCGTTGAGACGGCGTTTGCAGTAGAAAACATCAGGTGCTGTCTTTACGGCATCAATCGCCTTTTTAGGAAGATTATTCTGAGGTAAGAGATACATCACAGACCCAAAAAAACACAAAAACCAACATTTCAGACTGTAAACTGAATCCGACAAATGAATCAAATAAGGTAAATGAATTCTCGAACCACCGACCTTGGGATTGATGGAGTCAAGAGTAACACTAACAACGGGAAGAGAGGAAGTGGAATCAGAAGCAGTAATCTTCGGAAAGAAACGAGACAGAGCAGGAACAGGTGGTGATAGAGATGGAACTAGACGACTGAGAAATCTTCGGCTTATCTGATGTTGATTTTCCACGACGCGGCTAAACAAGAATCTCTGCATTTTGCTGCGATCAGATCTGTACAACTTGCTGCTCAAGCTCAAGCCCAAGATATATGCATTTTTGTACATTTATTTTGCCTTGTTTTCCACGGCGAAATAAGGAAATTATATATTTATAAAAGATTTTTTTCTTTTCTTATTAAAACTCTAATTAAATAAAAAAATTGAACCTAAAAAAACACTAGTCTTCGCTTTCTTTACAAAAATCGATTTAAACTTTTATTTAAGATCCGAGAAAATGTGAATTTAAAGATGACAAGTGATTTACAGGTTTCAAAATCTTGGTTCTTTTCGTCTGAGTTTGGTTAAGGAAAAAAAAATGTGAGAAAACTGTGAATGTATATATAAGCAAATATTAAACACTAAACTAAACTCAGATTAGAGAGATTTGATCTTCCACACCTAAACCAGACTGTTGTTTCTGCTGTTCGTTAAAACGGCTAAAGCGGTTAAGTAACTGTGCCGCTTTGCGTTTTCCTCTGTCAGTACCATTCTCAGCCATTTGTATTAAAAGATCCATAATCCCTAATTTCTGAGCTTCAATCAAATGCTGCTGATTCCATGAACACAAGTGTACTAACACCGCTGCTGCGTTTTCTTTGTTTCGCGGTGATCCGTTTCTGATAAAATCTACCATAACCGGAACTGGATCAGCGGCTCCAACCACTGATTTCCCGTCCGGATGACTTGATAGTATGGCTAATATAGCGAGTGCTTCATCAACCATTCCACTTTCGGGTTCTGTTAGTAACCTCATTAGCACGGGAACTAAACCGGCTCTCACAGCTTTTCCTTTGTTCCCTTGAAATATGCAGAGATTAAACAGAGCAGTTGCCGCGTCTTTTTTGCCTCTTTGTGATCCTTCGCTCAGCAAGGTCACAAGAGGCGGGATCGCTCCTGCGGCACCTATTGTCACTTTGTTCTCGTCTATAACCGAGAGGCTGAAAAGTGTAGCTGCTGCGTTTTCTCTAGCTTCCATGCTGCCTTTCTGAAGCACATGAACTATACCTGGAACCGCTCCACATGAATAAACAATCCTCCCCTTGTTCTCTTGGCATATTGAGAGGTTAAGAATCGATGTCACAGCGTGTTCTTGAGTCCGGGAGTCATTAGATATCGTGAGGAGATTCACTAGAAGAGGGATCGCGCCTGATGCAGCAATGGCGACTCGGTTATGGTTGTTTTGTTTTGCTAGAAAACGGATTTCTCCTGCAGCAGATCTTTGGTCTTCAAGGTGTTGCGATGTGAGCTTAAGTAAGAGTTCTTCAATCTGGTTATGTTCATCATCAGGGGTTGAGGAGGAAGATGAGGCTTTACTACTCGGTTGAGAATTGTTGGGACGCTTTGGAGGTTCGATGCCATTGGACTCACACCATTGAGCTATAAGGCTTCTTAGAACATAGTTTGGTGTGACGGTATCACTTGTCAGCGTTTCTTGCGTCTTTGGACACGTCAAGTGTCCTCCTTCAAGCCACTTCTTAATGCACTCACGTTCATATGTCTACACAGGATTCCGACGAGACCAGTCAATAAAACTGGAAATGAATTAAAAGACACGTAAAGGGAGTAATGCTTTTAACAATACCTGCCCTGAAGAAACAATAACTGGATCCGTCATCAATTCTAGAGAAATTGGACAACGGAAATCTTCAGGCGGCACTTTCATATCCTGATCTCCATCTTGCGACTTCGGAAGCGGTGATTTCAGTCTCATCGGAGCATCATCCAAGTTAGGATTATCAGTTTGCACAAAGTCCTTAATCTTCTTGAGAACCATCGACATCTTCTCAAAACTTTCACCAGGATCACCGCCACTAGAACTAACCATATCAAGTAAAGCTAATGACTCTTGCGTAAGGTCAGTTATAGTCATCAACTGAAGCTTCTCCGCCACTCTCCTAAGCATGTCAGACTCCGTTACACTGCCTATGTCACTGTAAAGAGATAAAAGATCCCTATATAACTCATCATCATACACATCGCCGCCTTTTCCTATCGCTCTTCTTAACTGAACTAAAACAAGCTCAACCTACAACAAGTAATGAACCCGAAAAGCTGAATTTCAAGAACAAGCAAATGTACAAAGAACAACGCAGAGCAGAGAATCTCGATACCTGTTCTTTAAGTTCATCTGAAATTTCAAGATTCTCATAAGGGATTCGACTTAAAGCTTGTTCCAATAGAGCCGTCACTTTCTGAAATTTAACCATCACTTGGTCCCTCTCCAACACCTAAAGGAATCATCAGATTCAAAGACAATAAATAAACAAAGATTACAGATTAAGGATTCATGGAGAATCTGCAAACAATGGCATGAAAAACTTATAAATAGCAAAATCTCCAAAATTATCAATCAGAATCCACTGTGTCTTTAGTCAAGTGGATAAGTCAACTTGACTCCGCCTTTCCTACCGGAGTTCGGAGTTCGACTCCACTAAGTCGCGTTACCCGCGGGATTGGCTATGGATCGATAAGTTCGATCCAAAATCCAGATTCGAAATAGATTCAGTTTCAAATTCAACTACAACAGATCTAAGCATCCGTCCCAATTGCCATGAAATTTCTCAGAAATCTCAAAATCAAAAACAGGTTTATAGATTCGAAATACTCACACACCAGGTAAATTTTGCTAACTTGGCTAACGAAAGAAATCAAATCCTTAGCAGGAACTAGCGATTCCTTCAGAGATAACAAAGCCTTCACTATTTCGTCAGGGATCAACGACGATTCTTTGTCGTTGTCTCTGATCTCTTCCAACATAGGAATAAGAAGCTTCAATCGCCGAGAGAGTTTTGCGCAGTGCTTCTTCATCGGCGTGTGGTGATCGGAAATTGAAGCGATTTCGTTTATTGAATCGATTAAGGTTTGCGCTAACTTGTGTTTCTCTGATTTCGCCATTTTTTTGGTGTAGTAATGATTGTTTTTGGTCAGGAGGTTGGACTCAGGCATGAAAGCTATAACTGTGCAGACGAAGACGAAGAAGTCATCTCCATGGACTTGTTAGTGAGAGAAAGATGATGTCAGATTTTAGAGAGAGAGAGAGAGAGCGTAATCATAAATTAGTCATGACTCTTAAAACGGCTCTGCTCGGTTAGGCTAAGTCAATTGCGATAATTTCGGGTTTGTATTTTTCAATTTCAACACAAAGACAAAAAGAGTCAATTGGTCAAACCAGAATTTAATATATTTAAACTACAAATATTACTTTTCTAAACTTAAAATTGTTATATTGAAACCATAATTAAAAATTTCTACAAAACATATAAAATAAAGTTTAATAATCTTCCATTAATTAAATATAAACAAGAATAAAATGATTTTATTAATTTCCCATTAATCCAAATTTACAAAACTATAACTATGTATAATAAGACTTAACACAACAATTTTGTAGCTATACAAACATATTTTTTTAATAAATTAATGAAATGTATATATATATATATACTAATTCACCCGTGAAACATGCACGCCTCTCTCTCTCTTAAAATAAAAGCTCCTTCTTCTCTCTAAAAAGAACAGCAGCCGCCGTGGTTTAGGGTTACGGTTCCGGTGGCTTTTTCAGCACCGGAACCGGGGTCTTTATTTTTTCTTTGCTTTAGTTCTGTTTTATCTTCCTTTCCATCATGTCTGAATCCTTTTCTTCCAACGGTTTCAGATCTGGATTTTCAGATCTAGAATTATAAAGTCTAAATCTTTTCTCCTTTGAGATTTGCTGCTTGTTTTTATCTATTTCAATTGCAGCTTCAGTTCTGGCCGATTCAACCATGGCAGAGGCAGGTTCTAATCGATCCTTCACCGCCTCAGATGTAGTTTTCTCACCTTCGAAGTTCTCGATCTCCTTCCTTTCTTCATGAGACTTTTCCTTTAGGTCTCGGGGTGTTGGTTTGTCTCACCGCCGTTCGTGGTAAGGAGAGTCTTGGATTCATTTCCGTTTGTGGGTTTCTTTGTCTCAGATCTGGTACTTTATTTTCGATTTAGACTTTGTAATTTTATCTTTGAGTCTTTGGATCATGAGTCTGGGAAGCTTTGGTTCATATGTGGTGTTTTTACTTGTTTTGGGTTTTTTCCCCTTTGGTTTTCCGTCATTGTCTCCGCGAGTTTTCGTTTGCTCGCCGGCTTAGTTTCTGGAAGGATTGTGTTCCTTGCTGGCCTTTGTAATCCACCCTTTGTAATCCAGCAGTGTATTTCTATCAATGAAATCTTTATTTTCAGTGAAAAAAAATATATATATATATACTAATTCACCCGTGAAGTAATCATTATATCCATTAATGACTGTAAACACATTTCAATATTATAATACAATTTTTTTTTTTTGAAATCTTAAATTGATTAATCAACAAAAAAAAAATTACATGAGTTTAGTATGGTTGTGTTTTATAGCATACTAAACAACACTTTTAAACCGGAAAAAACAAAGCTTGATAACAAGAAAAAGTATGCAAATTTTGCTAAAAGTAGAAAACAAACAAAATCAAAGAAAGATAAAATATTGAGTATAAGCAGGAGGGATTCACAGATCCTCTAGATGTAGAGCAGCTAATAAAATTGTAAATATATGGCATGTTTGCTTATACATAATTGAGTTTTGCAGTAAGATATTCCAAACTATTCCGTAGAAGAGATAGGGTTTCACATTTTTATGTTGACAAACGACCGTTAGACTATCCCATCTCCAATCAAAACGAGATAAAGGGCTAGAAATAAAGCCCAATGGGCCATAATTATAATGGGTTCCATCAATTTTTGAGAAAAGTGAGAAACTTGTGAGAATGATTTGATAGTCTATTGAGTTTCCAGTTGGAAATTTTATTTGCTCTATCCTCCTTTTGATACTTATGTTTTTCCTATTTCAGAAAGAAAAAAAAAAAACCTTTTGATCTTGTTCGCCAAATACTCCCACAACACAAGTATATTTTACGGCATTAGTCGTTAGACTAAATAACTAATCGAAATCTAACCAAAATGTCAGCTAATTTGGAAACTTTCTCATCTCCATGTAGAGACCATTGTGAGCCACCTAATTGCGTATAAGCAAACCCATGAAAGCAACTTACCAATTAAACATTAATTAGCTATCTTAATCATGATTCCCATTGGACAAACATAGCTCTTATATCTTTCTGACCATCATCATTTCATTCATATTAGGTGGAGACTACTTTAGATTAGTATATATTTTCGAGAAGTCTTATTTGAAAATTCATAATACGTCTTCAATTAGGATCTCTCTTATATAAAATTATATTAGATATTTGAAAAGTTATACCTGGCAGATATTTAATTTCAACTGTATAATTCAAGTCCAATTTTTTTCATTTAGTTCCCTGACCTACATAGATAATTCTGATATAAAAATCCATCCACACTTGAGATTTTTTCAAGTGGATTCTTATATATTATATATTTATATATAATTGGAAGAATCTTATGGAATCTTATGTCACTTGATGTAACCTTAGGATATGTCATACTCCCTCTGTTTTTGAAAAGTTGTCGTTTTAACTGTATTTAGACAAATTAAGAAAATGTATACAATGACTATATTAACCTCATAAAAATGACAAGTAATTATTTACAAATAATTTGTGTTTAATTAAATGAGGGTAATTTGGGTAGTTATTGGCATAAGTTACATTATTACCTTAAAACGACAACTAATTTAAAACAAAAAAAATGCTCTAAAACGACAACTATTCGAAAACGGAGGGAGTATGTAATTAAGTCGTGCAAGTTATAGAATCTGAGTTATATGATTCTCTGATATTTTCTTGCTTGTGTTTATAAGAACATAACTTTTGCTGCTACTCAACGGATTGGATGAGTTCTATACGTTTTATAAATCCATTTGGTGTCAAAAGAAACACTAATAGTCTAATACTTCCTGATTTTAATATTTATCAACTGGTTGCACAAAAAAAAATCTATTAACTAAGAATCCAAATTTGATATTTAAAATTATAAATCCCAGCGTGCTCAAGGCAAATTTAGTGCCAAAAAATTAACAAAAAAAAAACTTTATTGCCAAAAAAATTTAATACAAATTTATTTATATTTTTTCTGCGTCGTGGTGTGTTTTATTTAATCAACAATATGCATTATGATAACACATGAGTGACATCTCTAAGACAACCATTAATTACATGAAGAGTTTTTTTCTGCGGTGTAGTGTGTTTTATTTAGTGAGATATTTGTCTTATAGTATATAAACTATATATTATCAACTTGTTTAGTTTGTACCAAATCAAATTAATATCAAATCTGCAATCGTCACAGGAGTTTTACGGTTAATCGGCTCCTAATTTCAACCACTAAATCGAAACTATAATATATATACAGAGTTTGTTCTGTGTTTGTCGTTAATATCATTATAAATAGTTAATTCAACCAACAGAATAAAATCATTATATGAAATTAATTTCGTTATATTTAGCCTCTTTTGTCAAAAATTTAGGTGAATAGATATGAGTTGGTGTCTTTAGTTTCCATCACTATCAAACTAATTACGGAAATGTATTATGGCATTTAATTGACCCGCAAATTAGTATATTAGTATATATATATAGAGTCTATTATAGATTTTTTGAATGATTTTAAGATGATAAATATGTTGAGTGTTACTTTTTTGAGGGTTCAAAACTTCAAATGTTTTGTGGTTATATTTTTCATGTATTTTCGTAGTGAACGACCACCAATTAATTATAAATGTGTTTTCTTCTTTTCTTATAAATGTGTTTTTGTTTAACAGTATTTTTTATTTGTTACTGATTAAAGTGTAAGAAAATACCATACCAACAAAAGACTGATTATATATGCCAATTTGTTTTTGTTGTTTTTAACTTTAAATTGCCACATACGACATTTAGATCCACCAAATAATAATGCAACGAGATTATTAGCGATATATATTCTTATGTTTGTCATTGTATACTTTTTTTTTCTTTTCTTATTTGATAAAAATCTATATACTTAACTTCAGATCCCAGTATATGTAAATTTCTTATGTTATATATTAATTTCTTCTTCTTCTTTTAACATTGATTTTCACTATAAATAAGTAACGAATATCATTTACTTGATAGCCAAATAAATCGAACATACCTGATCAGAATTTAACTAGTATTATTTAGGGAAGCGCCAAAAGTAGTACTCTTTGGCCTTTGCACCGACGCTATGAATCCGCTTGTCTACTAAATTCATTACTTTAATTTTGTTTATATGAGTTAATAATGATTTAAGAATATCATTATTAATCTCTGCCCCCACCCCCTCATATTCATTATTCTTAATTTTTAAAAGACATTTAAGAATATTTTTAGTTCCACTTCACATATCCGTTGATTTCTCCAATTCCAAAATCTAACTTAGTAACTTTATATAAGTTTGATTAGAATAACGATTCTTTAGTTGACTTTTTTGAATCCATCCTCGAGTTCATATAAGTAATTTAGGATACTCCACTTGTGTAGCCATTGCAACTATACAAATGTGAAAACATATGTAGCAAAATGGTGAAACTTGAAATCATGAAAGTGTGAAAAAGATAAATCGAAGATAAATTTTTTTCTTTTTGAAAAAATGAGACATGGAAGTAAGAAATGTCGGTGAAAAATAAAAAGAAGAGAAAAATGTCGAGTCTGACAAAGCTCGCGTGCCGATCAATTTATTTAATAATTCAGACTTGTCTCGTTTCACAATTTCATAAAGTTATGTCCAAAAACTTCTGCACCTTTGATATTATCAACAACTCCATCTACCGTACGCTTTCTATATTCATTTTATTTTAATTTATATTCCATTTGATTCTTAACCCTACATTTCCCTTTTTATATTATTTTTTAACGATTATTCGTTTACCTAATAAATAACAGATGAGAATATAATCAAACCATGCAAAAACAAAAAAGATTGAGGGATATGAGTCACTTCTTTATTAGCTTCAACAAGAATTTTAGATACTTAGTTATTGAGATGACGTTTCTATGAGTATCTTTATTTATTTTGATCGAAAAATTCGTACGAATAGTTAAATCAAATCATAAAAAGTGTTTCTGAGCGAGTGATAGATGCTTTTGATGAATAAAAATAAAATGGCAAATGACAGTAAAAAAAGTTATTTTCAGCTTCAATCACTCGAATTTCATATTATTCTTTACATTTTTTTAAAATTGATAATGATTACGAAAATATATGTAAGCATTAACAAAAACAAATAGTAAATACCAAAACATAAAAGAACAGATATTATGGCAAGTGTTCCATGACTATCAAATCAGTTCATCATCAATATTATCACAATAATATATACTTTCTTAAGATAATAAATAAATAAAAATTGAATATTGTTATAAATAATAACTCTTACTATCATATATGTATATAAATATGAGGTAATATTATTATATAATAAAAATGAAAAGAGACAAAGAGAAAGAAGTAGAGAACGAGAGAGTATGAGAGAACATTCTTTGTGTAATAACTTCTCTCTTCTTCTTACCAAATTACAATGAAGCAAAGCAACGTATATATAGGGATCAATTACTTGGAGGAAAAGTTTAGAGTAGATAAACATGACAATAGAATAACATTTTCCTTTTGCTTGGGGTGGAAGTCAAAAATGGATAATCATTCTCCTTCTAATTTTAACACTCCCCCTTGATTATCCATAATTACGTACTGCCTCGTTAAAAACCTTATCATGGAAAAACCGTATAGGAGAAAAACCATGATAAGGAGAAAAGAGTACAGTGACGTAATCTCCCCCTGGAACAGACGAGTCTTGTTCTCTTCATAGCTTTCGTAGATGATGATGCATCTCGATCATTCTCTTTGCTTCTTTTGATCTCGTCAAAGCATGACAGAGATTTTTGAAGATAGATAGATCTATCTTTTGCGTGTTATTTGCTGCCTCGTTAAAAACCTTGTCATGGAAAAACCCAGTGGGATAAAAACCATGATAAGGGAAAAAGAGTGCAGTCACGCTCATCATCATATGTCTCCCCTGGAAGCGTCATCTTCAAAAGATGAATTTTGAATGGCGTATCAGGTAACGCCTTTGAACTAAAACTGCTACATTGTTACTCGGCCGGATGTACTGAACATCAACTTCTTGCTTCTTCTCAGATTCTTGAGTGCATGAGAAGAATCTTGGGAGAACATGTCTTGTCATATCAATCTTGACATAGCTTCCTTTGAAATGGACGACATATGCAACATTTTCTTCAAACAATGTTGTTGGCTCTTCACTGGCGACTATATTGCTTGCTTCTTGTATATGTTGAAGGCATCAATCTGAGCCATATAGAGTCTCGATATGCTTCATGGAGCGCAATAATTTTGGCATGACTTGAACAAGCGACGACCAAAATTTTGTTGTTGGAAACGCCACGAAATTGTTGTTTTGCGATATATATTTAGATAGATCTGATATAGATTCTCCATCTGCAAAACCAACTAAACCAAACTCGGGGTTTCTAAAATAAAATAAGTCCAAGTCAATCGTACCTTGCGGATAGTGAAAACATGTTAGTGAAAACATGTTTTTAACTCATCCCAATGTCTAGTCGAAGGAGATGAATTAATCCTGCAAGTAGATCAATAGCAAATGCTAGGTACAATATATTCACTAGATATATAAATGCTCGTCAGCATTTATATATGCTAGCTATAATTCACAAAATATATAAATACTCGTCAGCATTTATATATAGTGCTTCATGATCAAATATATAGACTCGACTTCCTTCAGAAGTGACTAACATAACATCTCTTTCTTTAGATGTTTAGTTGGAATATCTGGAGACACTTTTGTCTTTCCAAGGTCTTTTATTCCAAATAAGTCTTTAAGAATTTTGATGATGTTCAAAATCATCTTGCTTATAAGTTCCCGGGAATATAATTATGATATCACTTTTGGGGATTAAGTCCTACAGACATCCCATGAGACGCAATTCAAGTCATTTATTCATCAACTCAATATCGAGTGATTTTGACAAAATCCGGCGCGACACACCGTCTTGTCTTAAGTATCATAATACTCTTTCGATTCTTGGACCATGTGTCCAGGAATTACTCATTTCTTATACGAGATTAATATAGACTTGGTTGCGTCTTTGTTTGTTGGCCAATATATATCTCTTTACGCTCACAGAGCGGAGATTTATGATCCTCATTAATCACATTTGCGCGCTAGATCATTTTTCTTGTCGACATTATATAGTCTTTGGTTCTATAATTGCCGTAATGACATGGTTAATCGAGATCTCTTAATCATTACAAATGATTTTATTCAGGTACCTGATTTCGTTATTAACCATGCCAATTGGTCTTTCTTTACTCCTCTTGAGGAGTCTGTTTACTCTTTTTTTAGTAGTCTATATGCTCCTCTTTTTAAGAGTTTAATCCTCTTTTTAGTAATAATATGCTCTCTTTTTTTTATATTCGAGGATTTTCTTTATATTTGGAACCAAAGTTGTCTATCACGTTTTTTCACGTGTTATAGACAATAATATGTCATCCGCCAGAGACATAATTTTGTAGAGCATTTTTAGCTAGGACAAGAGATTTCCTATGAACTTTAAGTTCATATGTATTTATACGAGGATCAATAATTTATGAAATCTCATCCATCAGCTTTTTGCATTTGATTTGCAATTTATTATGAATAGTGATCTATTTGAACTTTGAACTCTTAAGTTCATATTTATTATAGTCATTTGTTCAAAGATCTTAACTATTCAATGATTCTCCCATAATGATGGGAAACTTTATCATCAACAAGATGATATGCAAATCTTGCAATAGACACATCTCTCATAAGATGGCTCAATATTATAGAGCAGAGACTCATCTCTAGTGTCTATATATTTCATCCTTTTAGGATGTTAATTTTTAGGCGGTGCAGAGGAGCATTTATATATATCTCACACCCATAAAACTCAAAATGAGAAATATTTGATCTCCGATCATGTATATATAACATGAGAGAAATATTTCTTATAAATCGTTGGCCTTATATATAATATTAATACATGCAAAACTGCATGTTCCATGTAAAAACATGGAGATTAAATCACCTTGAATAGTTTTGCAATCTCTTGGATTTGCGTTATGAACGATTCGCTTAAAGCTCATTTTGAGAGTGAACATCATTTTTAGATGTTCCACTTTATCAAAAAGTGATGACTTCACCAAAGTTGTCTCGCTCTGGGGTGTCAAACTCACAAAACTTCATCGACTTTTTGTCGATGTGGGATTCCTTTAATTCTCCCCCTCGAGATGATAACTCTTCGAGTTCATTCATCTCGAACTGAATCCCACTTTAGGATCAATAACATATCCGATACGGATCATGTATTTATTCTTAGATCCTTATAAAAATGTGGGACTTGTAATAACCCCTCCCAAGATGATGGCTTTTCAAACCTATTTATCTTGGCCCGAATCTATTTTTTTTTAGACCGGTTATACACGGGGTTTAATTTGGAGAAATATTACGGGAATCGACCATTAATGAGCTTATCAAAGAAAAATGGTGATTTGGCCAAAGACCATATAATTCTGGAGGCTTAGCCTACTACAGACTTAAGGAGAAGGTATATAACCAACTCCTTATATAATATAAAAATTTAAATAAATTTAAATGAATTTAAATAAATTCAACATAAATTAAATGTTACCTTTGAAATGTGGACGGAAGCATGCAGTGCTTGAATAAGCTTCCCTTTCTTTACATAAAATTTTAGTGATATTTAATCACTCTTTTCGAGTTCCAATTTAGGTCATCAATATATACAGCAGTGATCACAAATCTCGAAAGAGATTCTAAATAAAGACGCAAGGGCATATTTTATTATTAACATACCCTTTCTTTAATAAATAATCGCTTAAACGATTATATGCGTCTGGATTGTTTTAATCCGTAAAGTGATCGCTGTAATTTGACCGTACATATTTCATTAGATTTTGAGTCTAATGGCTCAGGAACTTTAAATCCTTCTAGGATTTTTATGTATATATTAAATCCAACGATCCATATAAACATGTTGTCACTACATCCATAAGGTACAATTCTAAATGATAAGAGACCGTTAGGCTCGTTGTGTACCTGAATGTAATTGTATTGATGACCGGAGAATATGTTTCTTCATAATCAACTCCAGGTCTTTGAGAAAAACCTTGTGTAACAAGTCGGGCTTTATATCGTGTGATTTCAACTTTTTCGCACGAAGACCCACTTGCACCCAATAGGTTTTATATATTTAGATGTAGTGACAAGAGATCCAACGACATCTCTTTTATTAAGGAAGAGCAATTCAATATATTGCACCTTTTTTTTCAAATCAGGTCCTTGCTGGCACTAATATGGACCTTGGATCTGGATCATCATTATATATTGCATTTTTCTACCGGGATGGCTTGACCGGTTATGCTATATTATAGCAATTAGCAAACCTCTGTTTACTATCATATATAATTTTGCCATCTTTATTTTGCATGATATAATTATACATGTGCGTGTCTCCATTGTGGTCAAATATTTAATACCACATTTATTTATAGTTTCAATATAATAATTATAAAGAAATATATTTTCGAAACTACACGAGTTTCTTTGAGACTTTGGAGTACACAAAGCATCGATTATTATGAATCTGATGCATTTGGAAGTCGAGAGACTAGCTCATCTAGACCTTCCAATTATTTTGCACTGTCTAAAAAATATATTGACACGTGCTTTATATATTCTCATAAGAGAAATATATTTTTGATTTTAAAGACATATTTCAAAGTCTTTAAATCTCATATAACACATATTTATTATTTACGAATAAAATAAATTAAAATAATTAAACACATAAATTCATAAAATTAATAATATAGAGACAAAGGCCTTTTTATACGAGAATTCAGGAGGCATCGCCTTCCATTAAGAATTCAATAGGCATAGCTTTTATTTGATCGTAGAGAAGAAGGCAGAGCCTACCATATATATCGATCAATCCGGAAAAATATAAATTTTTATTTGATCGTTAGGAAGGTAAAACCTACCATATATAACGATCGATCCGGAAAAAGCATAGCCATTTATTTGATCGTAAAGGAGGCATAGCCTACCATATATTACGATCTATCCGGAAAAGACATAGCTTTTTATTTGATCGTAAAGAAGGCAGAGCCTACCATTTATAACGATCAAACCGGAAAAATGCATAGTCTCACGATGTCTAAAATAATTATGTTCTAAAACATAAATAAATTTAAATAATATAAATTTTACTTACCTCGTAAACGCTCTAGCGGTAAAGACATCGTGCTGATAACGTGTTATAAATAATAACTCTTACTATCATATATGTATATAAATATGAGGTAATATTATTATATAATAAAAATGAAAAGAGACAAAGAGAAAGAAGTAGAGAACGAGAGAGTATGAGAGAACATTCTTTGTGTAATAACTTCTCTCTTCTTCTTACCAAATTACAATGAAGCAAAGCAACGTATATATAGGGATCAATTACTTGGAGGAAAAGTTTAGAGTAGATAAACATGACAATAGAATAACATTTTCCTTTTGCTTGGGGTGGAAGTCAAAAATGGATAATCATTCTCCTTCTAATTTTAACAAATATGCATATGATGGTAGTTGAAAATAACCGTTTAATGTAATGTATTTATAGGGATAAAATAGAAAACATGAATGTCTTATTTCTTAAGTTATAGTTAATAACTTAATATTATTTCATAAGGCGAATTTTACGTACCAAATATGGAATCTTTTTTTCTTGCCCATACTTCAATTAATTACGTTAGTAATTCGTAAAAATAAAAAAAATGGGTGGACCCCAAAACGAAATAAGATCCTCATGACAAATGCCAATCTGACATAAAACAGTTATGTCGCCATGGTACTATGCATGACACAAAGGTAATAATTACTGTATGATAAATTAAAAAGGCGTAATTAAGAAAAAAATATATAAACTAATTTTCATAAAAAAAGAAAAACAACATCATTTTTATGTTTTTGATTTAAATTTCAGATTGAGAGACTTTAGTTTTAATGTTTAGGGTTTATAATTTAAAATTTAAGATTTAAATTGATATTATGTACTTTGGTATATTATTAGTTTTGGTATAAAATATAGACTTTGTTTTAGGGTCTCATAAAAAAAAAGGTGATTATTTGGATACAAAAATGAGACATGCTTAAGGACCCCCTACCCATACCACCACAACACGCTTTGAATCATCTTCAATAGATGATAAGAGTCATGCATAGTAAACGCTACTACGACTATTCAATACTCATAAATAATTGAGAAATTGTTAAAAATGCCCCTTTTTCAATACCCCTTTTCAAAAATGCCCCTTTTGAGAGTCCATTTTTAAGTTTACCCTCTTTTAATTTTTAATGACCATTTTACCCTTATTTGAAACAAAATTAGGTCCACAAAATACAAAATATTTTTTGGCGGGAAAAGTGATCCCGTAATTTTCCCGCCAAAACACTTGTAAAAAACCTTTAAAATACCTTGTAAAATTTTCCCGTAAAATTTTTTTCCGCCAAAATTTTTTTTTGCGGGAAAAGTGATTCCGCAATTTTTTTTGGCGAAATTTTTTTGGCGGAAAAATTTTTGGCGGGAAAAATTTACAAGGTTTTTTAAAGGTTTTACAGAGTATTTACAAGTGTTTTGTAAAGTTTTACAATGTATTTTAAAAGGTTTTACAAGGTACTTATAAGGTTTTATAAGGTATTTATAACTTGTAAAACCTTATAAAAAACTTGTAAAACCTTATAACTTGTAAAACCTTATAAAATTGCTTGTAAAATCTTATAATATCTTATAAATACCTTATAAATACGTTGTAAAACCTTTTAAAATACATTGTAAAACCTTATAAATACCCTGTAAAAAACCTTTAAAATACCTTGTAAACTTTTCCCGCCAAAAATTTTCCCGCCAAAAATGTAACGCCAAAAAAATTGCAGAATCATTTTGGCGGGAAAATTTTTTGGCGGGAAAAAATTTTATGGAAAAATTTTACAAGGTATTTTAAAGGTTTTTATAAGTTTTTACAAGTGTTTTGGCGGGAAAAATTGCGGGATCACTTTTCCCGTCAAAAAATATTTTGTATTTTGTGGACCTAATTTTGTTATATTTCCTTATATATTTGTGATATATTTTATTAAAAGAAGGGTAATTTAGTCATTTTGTACATAAAAAAGGGTATTTTTAAAAATGGACAGCCAAATGGGGCATTTTTGAAAATGGGTATTGAAAAAGGGGCATTTTTGTGAGTCTCCCTAAATAATTTGGTCAACTATATTTTGATTATTTCCCTTCATAAATATGAAAATATTATATGTAGATATTTTGCGTGGTGGTTAGTCAAAGTGAACGCACAAATGGAAGATAAAAATCACTCGTAAGTGTGAAACCTTATAAACACACACAAAAACTACTTATATACGAATACGACTAGATTGGAGTGTAATAACTTTTTTTTTTCTTGAGTAAAAATGAGAACACATACCTAGTAAACAAATTTATTGTTTTGTTGGAATTAAATTTTTGATGAATAATTCGACACGACAGTAATAACTCACTGGGACAACCAAAAAAGTCATATTAATTCATGGAACATATGCTGACAAACAAAAACAAATCATGGAACATCTATTTGGTGTTTTCCAAAAGCAAATATCGTCTTTAAGTCAGAAAATGCAAACAATTATGGCCAAAAAAAAAAGCATGGGTCTAGAAAGTTGTAAGAAATCTTGTATATCAAACTGGTGAAAATTGGCGACACAATATTGTTTTACTGAATATTTTTCTATTGAAAAGAGTTCGGTTTTAACTTTTATGTTTACTCAACTAGTGTAAGAAAAAACGCCATTCTAAGGTCAACAAAATTTGGGCCAATATTCCAATTACATGCAACTATTTTTTTTGGATTGAAACGTCGAATGAATTGTCATTAATACAGTATAGTATAAGAACAACAGAGACACGTACGTAGGTTCGGTTAGATGTTTGTGTCTATAACTCTATGCCAAGTGATGATAGGTGATTCGTCAATCTTAAAGTATATATTGAAAACCAAAATAATTTGCTTTACAATCTCTGAATTATATTCTATGTTTTGAGATCATCCATATTCCAATTTTACTGTCGTTAAGGCTCTTCTTTCAAAGGACTCTTTAACCCTATTTGCAAGATGGGTGATACACGGACAAGATCTTAAAGATTAGGAGAAAATCATGAAGACTAATCTAATTTTAGTTTGGATACGTACCACTACCCAAATAAACTATGTACGAGGACGATACAAACTAGAAGAGAAATATATATGCAACATCGTCACGAGATCTATGACAGATCTTAGTCGTACGTACACAAATGGCTGACAGATCTTAATCATTGATATATATTTTCAATGATTTTTATTTTATTTTGAAACTTGCAAAAAAATCAATATAAGATGCATCGTAGTTTTATTTGTTTGGGGTCGAGTCACTTGAATTACGACATTATTTCTTACAACTTATCACCAAAAACATTTACCACCTTATACATATAATCTGAAATAAGTTATCTAAAAATGGCTCTTAATATTTAATAAAATTTTTTTAAAACAAAGCATTTATCTGATGTTGAAGTCTACATCGGGAAGCGAAGGTCATCAAACGGCCACTTGGACTACGATGAGAAAATTTCAAGTTGGCTGCTTGTTGGCTTTTAGTATAATATTGACCACAAATTTATTTATATTCTTATAGGTATAATATGATGATACTTATATCTATATAATACTCCATAAATATTTTATATATATGATAGGTATGAGTGTGTTTCTTTTTGTTAAATATCCAAGGAAGAGTGCATAACCATTTTGGAACCATTTATATGTTAAGATAATAAAATTTAGAATATATATACTGTATCAAATAACTATATGTTATTAAAGAAAAATATAGATGAAGATATAGTAGTTAAGTTGGGTAGTTCAATATGTATACTTTTTTTTAATACCATGCTATTTTAAATATATACATAACCAATAACCCAAAATAATTACTATATTTTCATCTATTTTTAATAACATATAGAACAAATACACATTGCATTATTGCAAATAAAACTACTTTTTTTTGCCAAAGACTACATCCTTCTTATTTTTCACTTTCTATTTTCTAAGAGCTCTGCTTACGAATAATTTTTTTGATCGAATCCGCTCTTCCGAGAGATTCAGTCCCATTCTAGAAGTTGTCTGCCCAACTCCGCAAATAGCATATTGAATTTTGAATCTTCCTTGAACTAGTCCATACCCAAACCACCATTCTTCCTCATGTAAAAATTGGTTCTGCTATTATAAATGTTGTTTATTTAAGACTTGAATGCAGAAAAAATATTTCATGCTATCTAAAAAAAACTAACATGATTCAGTCACCAATGTTCGAATCGTCTATAACATAAGATATTTATGCTATAGAAGATCAACTATGACTTGTTTTGGAAATGGTAAAGTAATCAAACTTTTTTGTTCAACCAATATGTTTTATGGGTTAGTATTTGGTTATAAGAACATCCTTTATATGTTGTATGTGATACTAAGACCATGTATATGGGTGATATTTTTAGAGTATCACAAACGCAAAAATTATTTTTATATGGACAAAACAATTCGAATCGGCCTGATCCGTATCAGCCCAATGATACTTTTGATCATCTGACGTGACATCTCCTGATTGGTCGCGTTTTGCCGAAAGCAGGGAAAAAAAAAATCTGACGTGGCATCTCCTAAAAAATTATTAATGATACTTTATGAGTATCACCTATGACCATGCTCTAATGTCACCGCGCACATTTGATATCTCCCCATATGATTTCTTCCAATCTTTGCCGAAAATTTTGAAAAATGGTCCAAAAACATAATTTTTCCGAGATACTACGGGTCGAACCACACATACTCAGTATTCATTGACTTTTAAAAAAAGACCCAAGTATTTTATCAACTTGATCCAACATATATATCTGATGAATCTTAAACCACATGTTGTGAACTTGTGATCACTCCAACACTAAATTTGTAAAATTTTGTTCCTGAAAATAAGTTTCTTGTGGACAAGTTATAATTAATTAATCCCCAAAAAAAAGAAAAGAAAAAGAGAGAAATTGGCCCCAAAATAAAAAAGAAACAAAAAAAAGAGAAAATATCTGACAAGACTGCCCGAAATCACAAGTAACTGTAACAAAACTGACAACGGGCCAACAAAAAAAAAAACTGCCCGTCGGGCAAATCCCCAAACTCCTCCAATAGAGTCGTCTCTCTTTATCTCCGTCTCTCTCTCTTTTTTAATTAATTAACTTTCCAAAAAAACAAAAATAAAAAGATTTAAAAATTAATATCTTCTCAACAAATGAGACTATCAATGTGTACATAAATGTGAATCTTCCCTCTTCTTCTCCATTGTTAAAGCTCTCTACAACCACCGTTCTCCGTCACGGTGGCGCTTTATTCTCTCATCGGAGCAGCGCCTCACCGGTGGCAGACGGTGTCGTTGTTCCTCTCCTAAAAACCTCCATCACCATCTCTTACACAGAGCTCCAACGAGAATCTTCGAGATGGGACAGAGTATGAGCTGTGGAACTAGACCGGAGCACGGTATTTTCGCCTCCGTACAGTGCGGCGATATCACTACTATCCGCCGTCTGATAACGGCGGATCCTAGTCTCTTAAATCAGACTACTGCTTATGATCGCCACTCTGTTCTTCATGTCGCTGCTGCTAATGGTCAGATCGAGGTTAGTTTTACTGATATTCTCCGAGATCTCGCCGGAATCTGGTGATTTTCGTTTCCGATTCGATGCATTTTCTGATGATTCTATTTTTTTTGCAGATTTTGTCATTGCTTTTGGAACGATTTACGAATCCAGATTTGTTGAATCGTCACAAGCAGGTTTTGATTTTCGCGTTGATCTGGTTCTGTGTATAAGTTTTATGAATATTTTTGTTGATTTTTGATTCGTCTTGTAGACTCCGTTAATGTTGGCTGCGATGTATGGAAGAATCTCTTGTGTGAAGAAGCTAGCTGAAGTTGGAGCTAATGTACGTTTTACTTTTTTTTTTTGCAATTGTATCAGTTTTGGATTTGGGATTGAAAATCTTTTGGAATCTGCAGATTTTGATGTTTGATTCTGTGAATCGAAGAACATGTTTGCATTACGCTGCATATTATGGACATGCTAATTGTGTTCAAGCTATTCTCTCTGCTGCTCAATCAAGTCCTGTTGCTGTTCATTGGTGAGTCTTTTGATCTGTTTTTTTGTATTTTGTGTGTGCTTTAGAATGAAAGTTCAGACTTGGAGTTTGGATTTTTCAGGGGATATGCGAGATTTGTGAACATAAGAGATGATAAAGGAGCGACTCCGTTGCATTTAGCGGCAAGGCAGAGACGACCTGAATGTGTGAATGTTTTGTTGGATAGTGGTTCTCTTGTTTGTGCATCTACTAGTGTATATGGGTAAGGGATTGAAATCGAGTCATTGGAACTGATCCTTTCAAGCTTTTGTTGAAACTGATCCTTTCAAGCTTTTGTTGAAACAGTTCTCCAGGGAGCACACCTCTTCATTTGGCAGCTAGAAGTGGATCTATCGATTGTGTCAGAAAGTTGCTTGCTTGGGGTGCTGATCGTCTTCAACGAGACGCTTCTGGGTATATATATAAACATTCTATATTTGTGGAAAAATCTGGTTTTAGTTTCAGAACATAACTTGAATCTTGATATCTCTTTTCAGGAGGATACCTTATGTGGTTGCTATGAAGCATAAGCACGGAGCATGTGGAGCCTTGCTTAACCCGTCCTCTGCTGAGCCTCTTGTTTGGCCGTCGCCATTAAAGTTCATCAGCGAGCTTAATGAAGAGGCGAAACTGCTCCTAGAGCAGGCTTTAATGGAGGCTAATAGGGAGAGAGAGAAAACAATCCTCAAGGGAACAGCTTATTCCTTACCATCACCCTCTTTCTCTGACACGGATGATAACATGTCTGAGGTAAATACTACACCCTTTTACTTGACCCAAGGCTCGGTAATTTTTCTGTTTGTAGTAACGTGTAAATGTGTCTATAGGTGAGTGATACAGAACTGTGCTGCATTTGCTTTGAGCAAGTATGCACGATTGAAGTCAAAGACTGTGGTCACCAAATGTGTGCACAATGCACACTTGCACTGTGTTGTCACAACAAACCGAACCCAACGACATCAACTGTGACTCCACCGGTCTGCCCGTTCTGTAGAAGCACCATTGCATGTTTAGTCGTCGCCCAGAACAACAACAACAACAACGAAAAGAGCAAAAGCCTAGATGATGTTGTTGTTGATCGTGAGGCAGGTGATGTTAGCTCCTCCAAATTCAGAAAACATAGAAGATCAATAAACCTTGGTGAAGAAAGCAGCAGCTTCATGGGACTATCAACTATTGGATCGTTCGGTAGGATAACCGGCCGTGGCTCGGGAAGGATCGCAGCCGACAACGAGCTGATGGACAAACCGATATTGTGAGGATCGATTCCGTTTATGGGACATTTTGGGGCATGGGGGAGAAAATGAAAGATGAGGGGGTGAAATTGTGAGAATGTATAAAATATAGATGAATTTATGTTAGATCTTTTGTTGAAGGGAGGAAGATTGAAATAAAGGAAAAAGATGGGAAGTGTGTAATGCAAGGATTTGTTGTTTCTTTGATTAAGTTTGGCCAAAATGGTTTGTTGTTGTTATTATTTGGTTACTTGATATGAAAGGGAAACCCATAATCTTTTTGTCTTTGTCTCATCTTTTTTGGTTATTTTCTCACTAAACTTACCAAGAAAAGGCAAATTAGACTTTTCGCCTAATTTTCCATTAAAAATGGATAATTTTAACGAAAACTCGAAAGGTAGAGTTCGAGTTTTCACCATATTCGAAAACACTTAAGACGTCTTAAATTGATAAAAATGTTTGATTGTTTACATGTTTTGTAAAGATTAGTCCATGTTTTGGACCGGGATCTATCGCGATTATATCGAAAAAAACCGGATAATTTAGGTTAGATTTGTGAGATGGGAACAAATGTGATGTGAACGGCTGCTAAGTCGCCAAGGTAGATTAAGATGGAGAGTCTGAAAAAGAAGAAGAAAAGGTTTATTCTCGGTGGTGTTTATTGATCATTGACCCTACACGAACCCATCACTTTCTAGCAACTTGTGGTCTCCAAATATGGCTCTTTGTACTTAACTAAAATATCTTAACATTTTTAACTTTAGTCAAATTAGATCAACTAGTAGATACACATGGCCACTTTTTGTTTATTCGTGGACAATTTGTTTTTTTATACGTCAAGACAATTAGTATAGAGTCATAGGGAAGACCAATTCGGTGGTTAATTATTTAAATGTAAATCGATTTTAGAAAAGTAAACCTACTGGTTATGATAATATAAAATTAGACAAACGAAAAGAATGAGTGATTGATTTCTTACTTTTATATGTCTTAAACGTGTTTAAGCCGAAAGAGTAGATCCATGTCAAGAAGAAGAAAAAATGAAAGAAAAAAGTGATAAAAATTAGGGGGCTAAATGAATAGGATATCTAATTTTAGAATATTAATTTGAAGTCGAAACTCAACTACAAGTACAACTATCAAGATCCGTATTCGCGATTTTTGGATATATGGATATCCGTATATCGATTTAAAATTTTGAATAACCGTCAAAACATCAAAATATTCATAGAAATACAAATCAAATTCGTAAGAAAACAAATAATTCAAATAAAAAATACATAAATATATTATTAAAAAAATAAATATTTCTATGCAATTTAAATCTACTATGGTCTAAATATGAAATTTAGTTAGCATATGTAATCACACACTATATGCAAAACATTTTAAGGAAAAAAAAAATACATTTTCTTATATTTAGCGAATCCATATTTTAAAATTAAAATATCGAGATTTAGAACTAGTATTGATAGATACAAATTTTTTTTTTTTAAACTATCTGATGCAATCTTAAATAGGATTTTAGATCTTCAAGGTAATTTCATTTCCAAACACAGTTGTGCAATTTATGATGCTTTAATCTGTGCAATTGTGTAAGTTTATCATGCTTTGACATTTCAAGTTTAACATATAGGACCCACTTTTTGGTGCTATAATTTAGTTGTCAGGTTATTGGACCCGACCCAAGGGTTGATGAAAGCAGATTTAGATTAGATACCTTAACCCAACAAGAAACTAATTTCAATATATAAAATCGTCATAATATGATCCAATGAGTTTCTCTACTCAGCCATCACTTTCGTGCTACATGAAAATATCTTCCTTTTTTTTTCGTTTCCAATTACTCGTGGTCACAGGTCATAGGACTCATAACTCATAAGTCACACCGTACATATGTATGAAAGTTCAAACGTGTCATATTGTCTTCGAGGGATGCCAAATCATGAAATCAACGTCTCTTACACTTAATCTCTAATAATACCAACGAATAATATTCAAGCACCAAACTGACAATACGCGACTTATGTGTCATCGAATTTTGAAGGGACTATGTCAAAATTGGTATTACCTTATCTGAAAGAACAAAAATTGTATTTCTTCAAAAAAAAAAAAAAAAGAACAAAAATTGTAAAAAATCTTAAATTATTCTACTCAAAACTTAAATATACATGAATTGATAAAATAAAAATGTTAATTTGAATATTTTTCATTTAACATATGAACTAACTTTAATTATACAAAACCTAAACTTAAATATAATTAAACTTTGATATAGTTCTCGACGCAGTCGGAAAGTTGGAAAGGTTGTCATGATTCTAGACGCAGTGACACTGATTTTTTTTTTTTGTGTAGTATTAAGAGATTTGCTCACTCTCTCATATCCATAAAGTCTCGTAAACTAAAAATATATATATCTAGAAGTAGCCGAATACAAAACAATGTGGGGTTGGATTATTGATTGAATCCCGGTAAACCGAAAACATAAGTATTTAGAAGGATACGAGTTGATTCCCGTCAGAAGAGATAATTTAGTATATTTTATAGAAAATGTATGGATCGGAGGTAGGCCTAGAACTTTAAGGTTATCAAGAAAATGATTTAGTGAGTTTCTGATAACTCAATTTATTGTGTGATTTTCATGTTGAGATTGTTATTATGTAGATATAGATGCAATTGAAATGAACTTAATTTTTTTTATTAAGAGTCATTTAAACAATCTAATAAATCTGTTTATTCAAGTTTTCGTTAGTAAGATTTTGTCTATTCTTGATCCGCAGAATCAGTTAACTAGGTACGGCTCAGGCTCGTTTGTCACTCTTCCCCGAAGAGCTCTACTTTCTCTGGGACTGCTGAAGGAGATTACATGGAGTAGAACAACTCTATTGCTCTAACAATAACTGTGAGGAGCTAGCCGATCAGAACGTTCATGCAATTGCTCCCCATTATTTGAAGAACGTTTACAGTCATTATCGACTTGGACAGCTATTTCTTCCGAAAATCTTGTTTAGGTTGTTAAATCCCCTTGGGGAGCTAGGGGTTCCCAATTTTGGTGACAACCTACAGATCCTATATGTGGAACCATGGCTGCAACCTCTATTTTTGGAAAAGGTGATTATATTTAACACTTTTTGTTTTTGTTTTTGGGATTGGAACACTTTGTCCATTGTTCAAAAGTTGCACATGCACTTTTTAAGAAACGTTAGGTGCTCTAGGCTCATGATTAGAAGTTTCCTTAAAGCCATAATTAATATAGCCTTTTTTCTATGTAAGATCAAGTCAAAAATCAAAATATAAACAAACAATGATGTTTATAGATCTTCCACGTGATTTACAATTTGAAATACTCTTTAAGGGTTCCGACTATGCATGGATATTCGGATTTAAACTGATTTAAACCGGAATTGTGTAATTAAAGTCTAGAAACGAAACTAGAAATCGTATTCACGTGAATGTGGCATTATAAATGGTAACGTGGTGGTGACTTCTGAGTTATTAGATGGTAAGGTGGTAACGTATCATGGTCACGTATAGAATTGTGGTGTTGTACGATTGAGATGAATTGAGATTATTGAACCGAAACATTGTGAACTTGGATTATTTGTGATATTATTAAATTATTAGATATTTTGGTTGATTTAATTACTTAATCAAGTCGGATTAATTTAATTGGAAGTATACCAAATCAAATAATCGAGACTAGAATTTTGGTTTGGATTATTAGATTAAATCATAGATTATTAAGTATTTGACCGATAAATTTAAACCGTTGCAAATAGAAATCGTCGTTGAAGCAGGTTCTTGTTGTTGCTAGTACTAAACCAAGGAATTCAACCGATAGGCTAAAGTGAGGGTGGTATCTGCGGATATGCAGTAACCTCTTTCCTTATATACTCTTCGATAGTTGCTGAGTATATGCTCGAGAATTGTTTTTATTGATTTATGTAAATTTGTGTGTGTATGATAAAGTTAGGTTGTTAGTAACATGATATGTGAAATGCATTAGTGACATGATTTAATATCATATTTAACGTATATTAAATTATAAAAAATGATTATGTATATGTATATGAGAAGAGAAAATTAAAGAGTATGAGAATGATACTTGAGGAGGTTAGACGGTAATAGACCGACAGATTCATATACATGTCATTAACCGCTGACGAGCAATAAGGGGAAGGATCGAGGTACGGGCTATGGTATGGGACCATATGCTATTCCGATATTTGGTTCAATCTCGATGCTGTGTTTTAAAGAATAACTAGAGATTTTCAAATAAAAAAGTTGCAAATCCAAATTTGAAAAAAAAAAAAATTGTATTTGATTTTTTTCCTTACAAAAATGATTCACGCAGTAGATTAGTCCTTTGACGACTGATATCATTTACATCAACTACAACATTAGAGGGTTCAATTTTTCTTTAGAGGGTTCAGTTGAATGAGATTAAGAAATTTGATTATCCATGTCTTCATCAACTACAACTTTACATGTGTCTCCATTATTGGAAACCATGCCTACAACGGTATCCCCCTTGATCAAGTTAAATATTTCTTAAAGGAAGCATGTACTCACTAACTATCACAACACATAGGCAGATTTCTCTTCGATCCGTATCTTGATCCTCGAGGATCCAAAATGTATCATGTTAAAGCAAAGAGAGAGAACGGGCATACATTTGCATAGCATTTAATTTGCTCCTCGAAAAGCTCTACCAATCAAGGTCTAAGTGGTGAACCTTTTTCATTTTTTCTTAAATAAAAGATGCAAAACAAAAATAAAATTTAAACATATGAAATAAGTTATACAACATCATTGGGACAAAATAAAACAACACAATTATGGTGAAGACATGGCAAAACAATGACATCTCCTCTCAAATTTAATAACACTTAGGGCACATCATGAACATTCATCGAATATTCACTAACGATGACTTTTCTCAAATCAATTTAAGGAGAGGTAACGACACGGCTACTCAAGAACACCGTGCATCCGTCCTTGGGCGACATGGTGGGGCAATGCACAATCTCATCACAACCATCTGATCGGACCCTCTTGAAATCAAACATGGAGGAGAACATGGCAATGAAGAGCACGAGGTGGTTCATCGAGTAACGTTGGCCTACGCACTGGTGCGAGCCAATTCCAAAAGTTAGGAAATTGCGTTTGAACACCTGATCCTCTTGCCTTGTCTCGTTAAACCGGTCAGGATCGAACCGGTCTGGTTCAGTAAACCCTTGAAACGAGGCGTCGAAAAGGGAAGGAAAGACAATTGTACCTTTTGGGATTGTGTACGATTCCGTGAGACGGAAGTCACAAACAGCTACGTGTGGGACCATACTTGCTGGTGGTCGGTATCTAAGAACCTCACGCGCAACAGCCCGAGTGTACTTCATCTCCGCGAGCTGATCAGCTGTGATCAACTCGTTGGACTCAGGCGACCAAACTCTTGCGACTTCCTCCCTTACTCTTCTTAGCACTTCTGGCTCCGACTCAAGTAGCACCACTGCCCAGAGGAGTGATGATGTAGACGCGTCCTGTGAGGCAAACAGAAAATCAACGAGCACACAACTGATCTCTTCGTCTTTGGAGTGAGGCGGTGGCGGATTCTCCCCTATGATCGAATGCGTCCAGAAATCGACTAGACATGTTGGATTCTCTCCTGCGGCCATTTTTGCTTTTGATTTTACCACGCAAACAGCCATTGTATTCACTAGTCTCGATACCGCCCTACGAGCCTCGCCGAACGTGAAGCCAGGGAGGTCGATCGGGAGCGCCATTGTTCCGGGATTGAACACATTGTAATCAGTACGGATCGTGTTCTTGACTTCCTCGTTAAGGTATGGTCCAACAAAAACGGTCTGGGAAGTCTCGAGGTTTAGTTCACGGATTAGTTGTCTCATCGAAACCGGCCGAGATCCACTGGAAAAACATTCCTCCCACTGCCGTAAATGACGGAGGATAACTATTTGCTGGAGGGAAGAATAGGCAGAGAGTGGTTGTCGGGTGAAGTTAGGAGCGACTTGACGACGAACGGATTTGTGATCCTCGCCAAACATAAAGATAAGGCTGTGATCACCGAAGAGCTTCTTTCCGAATGGATGTCCAACAAGTTGGAAAGCATCGGGACGAATGTTGGAGAAGATTTTATTGGAGAGTTTCTGCGTCTTTAATTTATATGATGAATTTTCCAATAAGGTAGTTGACGGAGAGGCCAACGGAAGTGTCAGCCATCGCGGATTGCTTGTCCCAGAAGGAAGTTGGGTCACGGATGAGTGCAATGACGTTTCCAATGATCGGAAGGACGAAGAGAGGGCCAGGAAGGTTACGTTTCTTGACATGGTAAGAGAGTTGCTCGAGCAGAAGGAATAGAAGTAATGCTGAGACTAAGTATGGTGCAAGAGAGGCAAATAGGGAAATTGAGGAAACCATTACTCTTTTTTGTTTTCTATTATTTGCTTTTGTTGTATTGCTTGCTTTTTGTCGTTTTGGTGTTCTTAGTTTGGTAGGTTTCGCAGAATATTTATAAGAGGTATTGGGATATCGGATTGAAGCTATTTGCAAATTTATTTATTAAGATAAGAAGAATTCGAAGGTCTTTCTTTTTTGGGCAGTCTTTCTGTTTCTTTGTCTTTTTGTTTCCTTTTTTGTCAAATGATATGTCTTTGTCTGCTCTCTTTTTTTACTTCTTAAGTATGTCATTGTCGACGTGAAGAGAGAAAGAGAGAGATGATGCTATTGAATTGATCCTGATTTGTGAGTTTGCGTGATCAATGACTTTTTGTGTTGAAACCAAATGACTTGTGAGTTAAAGAAATTTTGATGTTTTCTTTTCTTTACCCATGACTTTGGTTTCAACAGCCAAATGAACTTTTTTGTTTTTGACAGTTTTTTTTTTGTTTACCTTAAAAGGCATAGATGCATAGTTTGGGCGCCAATATATCATACCTATTAACCTTGTTTAATCTAAATCATCAAAATATAATTCGTAAATTCATAAACTTTATATGATTTAATAGAGAGATATATATATAAATCCATTATAAGTTGATGGTTTGTTTGACAATCGAGCTTCAACTTACTCTAGCCAAACACTTTAGATAGAGAAATTCACAACATCTTATATGCCGGTCGAGAAAATAGATGATTTGTGGATGCTTTATTCTTTTGGCTATAAGCCTAAGGTCGACGTTAGCTTACACAGTTACACGTCTGCTTGTTTTTCTTCTAGTTTCGTTGTAAGTTCTATTTTTGTTATAAATATTATTATTATTTATATATAAATAATTTTATTTTCTTACTATTGTTTACTTTGTGTTTCTTCTACTGACCGTTTTATAATTTCAAGTTGTTTAACAAATTATTATTTTATCATTTTTACTAATAGAATCTAATACAATATCACCAGTCATAATTATTTTTTTGATTTATAGTTTATAGTTTGATGAGGACATATAACCTTATGAATCACTGATAATTAATAGTTTGATTATGACATATAACCTAACAATGCTCTCATCCTACAACCCTTCCTTGAGGAAATACAAAAAGCGGCTTTTGACATACATCTAGACAAAACACTACGGCCGGACAGTTTTTTTGCTGGTTTCTTCCGCACTTATTGGGAAATTATAGGAGCTGATATATTCCAGGAGATCCAAACATTTTTCAATTCTGGGTCTATGCCAATCAGAATGAGTGAGACACATGTTTGTTTGTCCCCTAAGGCACATGACCAAAAATATATAGTATCAGATAATCGGTCCATTACCCTTTGTAATTAACGTCTCTTACAGAATCATTGCTAAAATCTTGACAATGCGGCTTCAGCCCTTCTTCCATCTGCTCATCTCGGACCATCAATCTGCCTTTCTCCCGCGAAGGACAATCCAAGACAACGTTCTCATTACTCACGAGATTCTCTGCATTCCTCGTTTCTAAAGATGCTTAATGGCGGTCAAAACCGACATGAGTAAAGCATGTGATCGCATTAAATGGAATTTTCTTAGACTGTCCTCAACAAGATGAGATTTCATTCTACTTAGATTGGATGGATTGTGAAATGTGTAAGCTCGGTTTCTTATTCCTTTTTAATAAACGACAATCAAATACCATTTCAATTTGCGAACAACTTCAATCCAATTTCTCAAAACCACTTAGGAAATTCTGCAAAATCCACGATGGAACACTAGATTTGTATTTATTTTTCTACGTAAAATTAAAATATCAAAGCTAACGTTTTTTTGTTGCATTAGACAGAAACCACAGTCGATAGAACACATAATAATTTGTGACATATTTTTGTTTTGTTGGTAAATATTATTAGCCTGCATTACCTTTATAGGCGTTAACAGTGCATTTATTTTTATGTTGCTATATGATTTTTATCTGTAATTTCGAAACATTTGGCCAATTTATTGATATTTTTAGGGGGGTTGGAAGGGTTGGTAAAATAAACCGTTGACTCAAGACTTGGTACCAATTTAATGATTGAAGGGGTGCAAGACTTTCGTAAAATAAACCGTTGACTAAAGACATTCTTCTTATTAAAAGGACCCAATGGAGCAAGCGACGTAATAACGTGTGACGTTTTTAGTATTTTGACATCACTTTAACAAACGACGTGACTGTTTTTGTGACACAAAATCAAAATCTCACTTTTTACATAGCCGATAAGTCAGTGCAACAGAGGCACATAGGGAAACTGAGGAAGCCATTATTCTTTGTTTTCTAATAAAAATTCTCTTAGTGTATTGGATTTGAGTTTTGTATTTTGTGTACATATGGAAATGATTGATTAGAGTGGTAAACAAGAAGAAGAGGATTTTTGCTTTTGTTGTATTGGTTGCTTTTTATCGTTCTTTGGTGTTCTTTGTTTGATGGGTTTTGCAGAATTTTTATAAGAGATTTTAGGAACTTAGATTGAAGCTGTTCATTAAAATTTATTGAAAGAAGAAGAATCACATGTTTTTCCCTCCTCTGTTTTTTAACTTATTAAATCATACATGTAATATTTTGAATTGATCATGATTTGTTAGTTGATTTGACATTTCTTATACCTTAAAGTCAAATAGATAATTTTGACAAAAAAAAAAAATTAACTTTTGCTTAGAGAAGTTTTGAGGCCACTCAATGTCCATAAGATTAGATGGCATGTGGTTGGCACTGTTGTCTTGTTTGGCAGAGTAGACATGATCAATAGTTGAGTCTGATCTGTGGATTTGTTAAACTGATTGTTTGTGTGACGAGAAGACTCATGATTTCTCATATCAGATTGGTCTAACATTCTTCTACTAGTGGGAGAAGACAAAACATTTGAACTTGGGTTTCGATTTCTTTTAAAGCCCACTAAAATAGACCCATATGTGTAGGCTTTTTTCTACTCACACTTGATATTATAAACTCGGATAGGGAAACACATTCGCCTTGATTTCAGTGATCAAGCATTTAAATCATATTTTACTTAACATTATAGTATACGTTTAAGCTTTTTAATATCTTTTCGAGACTAAATTCCACTTTACGTATCCAAAGTATTTCACCAACCAGGCCCGGCCCGCCCATAAAACAAGTGAAGCATGTGCTTTAGGCCACACTTTATATTCTAAAAATATGGGCTATAATACAAAGCTTTTTCGTTAGCTAAGGTGGTTACGTAGTCCTTTGGACTTGTCTTTAACCTGAGTTCGAACCTCCAAATGAGCATAATTTTTTTTTTTTTTTTTTTACATTCTATGAATTACCTAATATTATATATTTAAGAAGGGCCACATATGAAAATATGCTTTAGGCCTCTACTATCCTAGGACCGGCCCTGTCACCAACCCTACTTTCCAATTTCCAAGGTTTTAATTTTTTAATGTACTCTTAATTAAACTTTATTAATCGTCGTGCATACATACCGATTAATTATTTCCAATGTACAAAATATGTTAAACCCAATGGAAAAGAAAAAGCATGCACAAAGTGTAGGATACTATTACCCAAAATCAAAAGCCTTGTCACTTCTCAACAAAAAACATACTAGCAAAAGTTAAAATAAACAAAAGTGAAATAGATAGTTTCTCATCACTACATTATGTAAACTCGTAGTGTATAGGTTATTAGGTAGCTACGTTATACATACATTGATACATATGAAACATCAAATGTATCTGGCTTTCTTAATATTGTTACATAGAGATGTTGGATTAAACAAACAATCAATCTCTCTAGAAACATTTAGAATGATCATTCTCTTGCTTTTATATGAATTTCTAACCTTAAGGCTTCTCGACGGGGCTCTTTTAGGTTTCCTCGGCGCCGGTGGACAAATTCTTGGTATTGCCTGGAGAATCTGGTCGGAACGTGTCGGAGTCTTGCAATAATCTTCTTCTTCTTCTTCTCTCTTGAAGTTTGCTTCTTCTTTACATGAGCAATTACTTGTCTCTTGGGATTTAGTTTCAAGATCTTGTAATTCTTGATATATAGGAGGAATGATGTGGAACTCTTGTTGTGGAGATGTGTGAACGCTCCGGTCTGAAAACCCTAGAGAGGGTTCATGAAAGAACCCTAGTTCCGTTTCGCAGAGATTGTTTTGGTCGGAGATGTAAATTCCGGCGTCTGAGAAACCCATCTTTGAGAAGAAACGTAGCTCAAACTTAAAGCATAAAAGGGAAGGAGATATATAATTCTAATGGGAGAGAGAGAGAGTGAAAGAAAGAATTTTATGTCTTTGGTGGCTTAATTTGCTTTATATAATAGTAATACTATGTACGTGAAAATATGAATTGTGTTTATGTAAATATTTTTTATTTGCGAACATTCGGGTTTATAATTAATGTTGAAGGATCCGATGCAACAACTATACTTTATGTAAGAGATTGCTTTATTATAATAGTAGTAAGATTTTCGTAAAAAATGGTTAGTCTCTATACCAATCACATGTTTCTCGCCTTTTGAGAACACATTTTGCTTTAAGATCCAGATGACTCTTTTAACCACACTCAGATATTTTGTAGGAACTAATATAAAAAATGAGATTTCGTTACTACGTACACAAAGACCTCGTTAATTTTGAGGTTTCCGATTAAAAAACCAACAATTAAAATATAGACTTATGCATAAATCTCAAAATTTCTATATGTCTCATTCTTATATTTGATTGGTAAAATTCGTATTCCATAAAGAGGCATAAATAATAATTGTGTAAAGATGAAAAAAGAGCTTGAAAGCGTATTGACATAAAAACAAGAAAAGGGCCAGTTTTGTTGGTTGAAAAGAAAAAGGTCAATTAGTTTCCTTTATTCATAAGCTAAAAGAAATTATTGAATTTAGTGTCTAAAGGAAGATAAGCTGTCTCTTTCATCTTATTCAAAATTGGTTATATCATCATTTTCTAATATTTTTTACTTTCTCTCATATCCTAACTTTGATGCATGTGAACATCGATCTCACATGCCTTCTATGTTATATCACACCCACCTCTATATACACTACAACACATCAATTTATCTATAAAACTATTACCATTGAACTTGACCTATCATACATCTATAACCTTTTGTGTGTATATATCTAGATCGATTTAACTGACAAAATTAACGAATCGTTGTGTAATATACTCTATAGCCATTAAAAAACGATCCGATAGCATTACACTACTCACCTAACTGACAAAAATCTTAAATGTTTACGATACAAATTTAGATTCCATCGACATATCTCAACATTTGTCGACATTGGTAACGAAAGTCAACACTAATAATAGATATTGGATATGTTTGTTTGATTGTTTATGTTATGCTCATATGTATTTATGTATAAACTAATAACGAATCCAAGATAAAAGATCGGTGGAGATAATTGAAGTTCTTGTCCGGATTTTGTTAGATTAAGATGTATAAATATTCTCTTATTCGCATGCATGTGTTTCTTTTTCCAAAATAACAAAGTAATTGGAAACAAGACACTCTAACCTACGAGATATTTAAACAAAAACAAAAAAAAAACAAATTATAGAACAAAATACACACACCTAAGAAAGATATATAGTTTAGTTTCTTTAAAGTAGTGATGAATTTTAGTTTATTTTTTGGGGCTATAAGTAGTGACGATTTGTTCTACTTTGTAAAAGATGGTTGTTTCCTTTTTTTAAGCCTCTACTTCCAAAAGTAAGTAAATGCAAAGTTTCTTCACGTACTTAATTAGATAGAAACGTTCAATCAAATCACGAAAGAATCTTGTTAATCCTAAACGGACAAAAAATATTAAGATGATTTATAATAATTTTTAAAAATAAACTAAAATCAGAAATCACTGTAAAACTTGCAAAAAACAAATTGTTTAGACGATAAAGAGTCCCAATAAGTGCAAGCTAAAACGTATAGAACAAATGGAACTAACACATTATAAAATCACATATAAGTTCATAGCAATATATGAATAATAATTGAAAATAAATTACCATTATCAAATTTTGTAACACTTGGTTGAAACGGTTTTCTATATAATTATGTTGGTAGACTAAAACATCAGTACATTTTTTTTCATTTTCTTAAACTATTAATTAAAAAAAAAATAAGTGCCAATCGTAGTACAATTCTTGGTATGTGCTTAATTACGTACCTTTACCAACAAACAAGAAGAGAAATGTGAATGGTGGCACCAAATGCGTTTGTTAGATTTGTTGGAGATCACATTATCTATCACTATCTACCACCAAAAAGTATATCACATTTTTGAATTATTTATTTAATATTAAAAAGAAATAGAGATCTAAATTCTCGGGATTCTTTAACAATATTATCTCAATCAACAACTGAAGTTAAGCAGATAATTTAACTTCTTGTTCAGGTAAAAGTTAAAATATCAGTTAATTTATCCACTTTTACAAAAGTTAAGCACACACTCTCATGGAAACATAATTGAATTATTTCTCATGCTCAATCATTTTGCCTCCCATCTTCTATTTCCTCCTTATATCCTTGTCTTTTCTTCTTCTTTGGGTTTAGTTTCAATTTCAGTGTAATTACAATCATTGACTATTAATAATGTAGTTTTGGCCGAACATATATTTTTAAGGACAGCTAAAGATCATAACAAAATCTTGTCTTGTCCATACATGCTTTGTCCAAGAACTTATTATGTGTCTATTGCTGTATTTTTATTTAAATTAATGTCTAATTAGAATCGAAAATCATAAAGAACTTACATTCATTTGATAGCAACACATACAACACAAATGTTTTTGATATATACATATTTCTTATAAGTTCATCCATTTCAAACCCATATATTCATTCAATCTTTCAACAAAAAAAATTGAAAGCAGGAAAGAGTAAATAATTCCATTAACTTAATTGAAAGTGTGGCTTAATCACAATCAACCAAACCGAAAATAATTAAATAGATATACACAGTGCCGGCCCAATGTTATTTGATGCCTAAAGCAAACCAAAAAATCGTTGCCTCAAAAAAAAAAAATTCTCCTTAAAAAAACAGCATAATTCTTTGAAACTTAATGTTAACATGAGTTCAAATAAAGGAAAAGTCTTAAAACCAAAAACAGAAAATACAGAAGCATCATTGTTTTTAAAAAAAAAATGAAAAAAATAATAATAATTTAATATTAATCAATCTAATATAGTTGTTTAGTAAATATAAAAGAAGACAAAAAAAAAATTTAGCAAAATAGGTTTTAAAAACAAATTAAAATTTAATGTTAATCAATCAAATATAATAATATAAAAGGAAATTGAAGTTAGAAAATTCAAATAATCGGGTAAATTTAAAATAAAAATAAAAAGTAAGAAAAATATTCGGTTTTGGAAGAAAAAAAAGGCAATAGGATTCAAACCTTGGTTGAGGAGGTTAAGCAAATGTTGCTCAACCACTAGGCTACTAGACACTTACGACATTAATTTGATGCCCTTAAAAATATATACAATTTTTGTTGCCTAAAGCATTGGCTTGTTGGGCTTTAGCCGTGGGCCGGCCCTGGATATACACCATAAATTTTATTTTCGATACTCGATCTTCTTCGAGATGAAGATGCATCTTGGACGATAAAATATTTAAACTTTGAAGAGACAAAATGTTTGGTCGTGATATCATCAATCTTATGTTGCATTCATACGTGTCGAGTTTTAAGATAACCAAATCGCAACTTATGTTAAACTACGTACGTGACAATCAACTATAATGTGCTTCGTCCTCTCATTGTAAATTAGACTGCTTGCAAATGGAGAACGTACGATTGTGTAGGAAATTTCAAACCAAGATCGATTTATGCTCATTATAATGCTAAAACGATTTTGATTGATATCTCATAAAAATTGAGAATGAGAGGCAAATCTCAAGATTAGAGACATTGATGTTCATTACACACTTTATATGGGCTTTATATAGTAATCTATCTTGTTAAAGAATCCTAATTACATAAATTAATGGGTTTTTTCATGAAAAACGATATTTGGGCTTGTTGTGGACTCTTTTAGATTTTTACATAAAAGAGTTGTGCTTCCGAAGCCGGGATTAAACCAAGATTATAGGGAAAGTGTTGCAACCAAACAAGGCTTACTAGTTGCATTGGCATTTGATATGTACTTTCTCTACCTCAACATTGCTCGTGTTAATTATTACATATTTCTTAAAGTTCCGTGAGATATGAGAAACAACAAAAAAACAACACACACACAATAGCATATAAGACGCCATTTGGAATGGCAAGAATCCCAATCTATATAAGAGAAAGCTCGACGAGTCATGGTATATGTTTTGGGATAATACAATCTTTGTTGTATATCATTCTTTAGGTAGTGTAAAAATCTTTGAGCAATTTGAAGATACACGGAACAAGGTGTCAAGGTGCTTTCATGTACTGACTGACAAGGTCGTGCCTCTTTTGAAAACAATAAGGCAATAGCTTTATACCCCCATATTTCTGAGGGCCACATTTTAATATATGTTTGAATTTTTATCATTAAGAAGAGAGTTTATCAACAACAAAAAGAAAACCGATTAAAAAGAGGTATACTACTATACTGTATTTAAATAAGAGAATATCAAAACTAATGTAAAACTGAATTAACTATTCTTTACATTTTTCATAGTTAGCTAATAAAAATGTAACAAAACTTTTGTTTTTACATCATTTAGATCGACAAGATCCGACCATTACCCCAATCTCTATTACGCGGAGTACAACGACTTGTTGGAAAAAACCGCATAGGTAAATCGTTAATTAGTTAACTAAAGACACGTTTCTTGAAACATAACTATTTATTTATAGATTTATAGTAATAGTATTATTACTAATTTATTCATAAAAATAGATTTAAAGCTAAAATATGAGAATTCAGAAGAAGAAAAAATGGAAGAACAATATTTATAAAACGTATAAAAAATTGTATTTTGCTTCAGTCCCCAAATAAAAAAAGCACAACCTTATTACGATTTTGCCACCACTTTTTTTCCAATTCTGGCTCTGCATTTCGTTATCTACTAAATAAGCTTTTACTTTTTAAGGTCACCAATTTTGCAAGCAACTATCCAATGATTCATGGAAATTATTTACCTTTGCAGTCTGAACACAATAAATGAAACATAGTACTCAAATTGTGAAAGTGAAAGATATGTTAGAGTGGGGTTACAAATTTTAGTAAATGGTACTAAACAACAACTCATAAAAACTTTTATTAAAGAGACATCAATCAAATAACTATCTTTAAAAAAGAATCTTACAACTATAGTTAGTTTTTGAATTTGGGGTAAAATCACTCTTTTTCCTATAAAAATTGCAAATAAAATTTTAAAAAATAACAGATGATGATAACTGTTTTAAACCCACAAACACACCAAAACAATTGTTTTGAACTTTGAAGAGAAAAAACTATTGTCTCCTCTGATCACTACAAAACTCCATGACTGCATTAGCAGGAGCTTTAGTCTTAAGAATCATTTCCTCAAATTCATCTTCTGGGTTTGATAATGCAACTATTGCTCCTCCTGCTCCAATGGAAGCTTCATCTTCATGAATTACTACTGTTCTTATCACAATATTCAGATCAAACGTACCGTTATACGAGAAATACCCGATTGAACCAGAGTAAAGGCCTCTTGAACAGTTCTCTAGAGAATCGAGAATCTCGACAGATCTTAGTTTTGGGGCACCAGTCATTGAACCGCCAGGGAAAGCTGCTCGTACACATTCCACTGGACTAATATCTGGTTTTTTCAGTCCGCGGATCGTGCTCACCATAGTGTGTACTGTTGTGTATGATTCCACGTCCATGAGGTTAGGCACATGGACTGAGCCTGGCTCACATACACGACCGAGATCATTTCTCAGAAGGTCAACAATCATCAGATTCTCGGCTTGATTCTTCTCACTGTTATAAGACGGGGAAAAAACAATGTTAAAGTAGCATTGATGTTAACAATTCAGAAACACATTATAGCCAAGTAACATAGACTTCTACTTCTTAGAGTTAGAATTTCATAGTAAGGTTAAGGAGCAGCAGTGACCAACCATTCAGAACAAATATTCTAGAACAATCCGAGACGCTCATGATATGCAAAGGCTAAAGAATGGAAAAATGTGTTTTGACTTACCTGAGTTTCAATTGCAATTTAAGAAGTTCGTCTTCTTCAGGCGTGGAGCCACGAGCTATAGTACCCTTAATCGGCTTTGCTTCTAGCATTCCATTTCTGTCCAGCTTAAGAAACCTTTCAGGGGAAGAAGAGCATAAAGACAAATTTGCATTTGAGAAGTTGAGAAAGGCTGCATATGGTGCTGGATTCCTCTCTCTCAGGTGGAGATAAAGTCCCAAAGGATCAGCATTGCCTATTTTCCTTCTGTTCTGAGTAGTGAGACAAAGCTCATAGCTTTCCCCGTCTTTGATATACTTCATACAGCTTTGAACATCGTTTATATACTGCTCTCGGGATTTGTCAGGAACAAAACTTGTTTTGCATTGAGATGAATCTATAACTGGAAGAGTTTGATCCTCAAATTTTCTTGTGGACGAACCCATCAGGCTAATGAGCTTCACTTCAGTATCATTCAGGAAAGAGGTTTCTGCGGTTCCCTCTTCGTAAAGGGATAATACATAAACGTCATCAAGTTGATGATCAATGGCAACAACATTATCCGCAAAGAAGAAACATGCATCTGGAGCGTTGGATTTGTGACGATTAATTGGCATTCCACATTCCACTTTAATATCATACCTGCAATACAAGAAACGGTATTAAACATTCATTCCAGAAGTCTTTTAAGATTACAGTTGTGTATTAGGAACCAAATTGTACAATAGAAAGCCACTAATGGAAAAAAGCTTGTTATAGAGATTCACAATCTAGATGATTTAACACGTACCCAATACAACCTACGTATCCACCGCAAAAATCAAAAGGCAACCCTGCGAAGTCCTTCTCATCATAAGAGATAGATGAAAGCTCCTGGTAAAAATACAGTTGATATCCACTGATGAGTCTCTATTTACTTTTGTATAATCATTTTATTTCACTTTCTAAAGAAGATAAAATGTAGCAAGTGTTGGAATAAATCTGAGTAGTTCCATTACTAGAGTTAAGTCTTTCTGCATACCTTCCGGAGAAAATCAAGAAAGCCTTCTTCCAAGAATCTTTTCTCAGTAGAACTCTGAGAATCTTCAATCAGAAGATTTCCCGCATGTTTTGATGTAACCTCGCTGAGAAAAACAAGTCATAGATTCAATAATTCAGTTCCCATAATATGAGGCATTGTCTCATTGTTCAGATTATCTCAGCCATATCAATATAGTCGCATAATGACCAAAGCACATAGGTATATGGTATGAAAATGTGCAGGAGAAAGGTTTATGTCGCTCGAGTTAAAAAAGAACATAAACCTTTGTCGGATAGAGAAAGAGTAGGTCATGCGTAAAACCTTTGATCAGATAAACTAAATGTCAATTGCTTCCAGAGAGAGCCACCTTTACCGCCCATGAAAGAAAATCGTCCTCTAGCCTGGAACAATGTAATTGGAAGAAATATTCTTTAGAACAAAAAAACAGCAAGAACAGTAACAACAACTAGGGTGAGAAAATATACTACCAACCTTGTCAGTAGAAGAAGTATCCAGCCAAAACGTATCATTCCCTTTATTCTTGCCAAAGAGTTCCATGAATACATTTTTTGCTCCACCAACTTTATGTGCAAGACGTTCATGCTTCTTCCATTTCAACCTCAGCAATTTTTCATGAGGTTTTGGATATGATAAATCCGCCAGATCGAAGACGTCTACACCATTTGTCTTGGCAGCAAACAGAGACTTCTCAGTGTTCCCATAATAGCTAGAACCATTTCCTGTAAATCTAGTTCTGGAAAGTTCTTTCAGCAATTGAGTAGCACCAGGCACCTGCATGTTTGCTAAAGAATATTTATTATTGAGGAGAAGCTCCAAGACAGTTCATTACAAAATAATTCTACAGGTTACTAAAACGAAAATAGGTCTTAGACTGGAATAAGAGAAGAGAGAGGCAGAAATAACAATCTAGTACTAATGAAACCATTAAGCTTAAAGGAGCTCACCAGTGTCATTTATGTTTCTTCGACGCAGGGATGTAGATTTGCACCGACTCCAATAATCCACAGTTATGTCTTTGAAATTTTTAAATAACTGACTACCATAGGTAGTAGCAATACTCTCTGGATGAAACTGAAAGTAAAATGCATTTCAAAGACAGCAGAACAATGGATGAAACTTATTCTAAATACGATCTCAAATAAAGATCAAACCTGTAAACCATAATGGGGAAAAGAAGAATGCATGATGCCCATGAGAATGTGTCTATCTTGTTTCCCATCAACATGGGACGAAGGCCAATGGCTTCCATTTTCCAACTTTTCTGAAACAGGAATGACAGATCCATTCAGTGGGCTCCCAATGTTCTTCACAGGAACACACAACTTCTTCTCAGAGAAAGAGCCAGTGTCATCATAAATCGTCCACGCTATCGGTACAAGTTCCTTTGGTAGTGATTCCTTATCTATGATCAGCGAATGGTATCTAACAACCTACAGAAATGAAGCCCCAACACAAATTTGTACTCTGTATCTAGAGAGATCAATGAATGTTGCATATATAAAAGTAGATGACCTGCCTTGAAATCAGAGTTTCTCCCAGATGGAATATCAGAAAACAATATGTTGCCATCATGTTCAATCCCACTACAAGAAGTAGATGGAAATGATGAGTAAAATATCTAACAGACACTGAGAAATGAGAAATGGAGGAGATATGACCAAATATCAACAACTTTAGACTTGTTTCAGTTGACAAAAATTCAATTCAGGAAAAGAAGGTGACTATTATAAGGCACAAAGAGAGCATTAGAAAAAGTCCTGCATACTAATCACATTAGTCAATACCTCAACCGTCCATGGACTGGTTCCGGGGCATGCACCACATGAGCTCCATGGACATAACCCAGTGCCTGCCAAAACATCATGTTTTTTGTTAACAGAAAGAACCATAGACAGAGAGAATAACTACTAATTTTCATGACTATAGCAACTAAGACCGGAAACACTTAACAAATGAAGTGCTGCCATCTTTATGAAGGTAATATTACCTGGTGGCCAAGGCAGACGCCTAGAATTGGAATATCACGACATTCAAGCAAAAGACGAAGACATATTCCTGCAGAGCAAAAGTGAAGTTTGAGAAAAGAATGGGAAATTATGCAAAATTTCAATAAACAAGATTAACTTGATGATACCTATATCAGCTGGACACATCGGCGAACCAGGTCCAGGCGATATGACAATATTATCGAAAGCAACATCTTCATATAAGTAATGGTAAGCTTCTTCCCACGTCCACTCATCATTTCGAATAACCACAGGAGGCACTACACATGACACAAAATAGCTCGGATAAACGCAGAACACTATAGACCAACAGAAAAGAAAGATAGATGCTATGAAGTTACCTCCATTAATAGTACTCAGTGCCTGATATATATTGAATGTATAACTATCATAATTATCAATCAACAAAGTCCTAACAACACCAAGATTCTCTACAGGTTCTCTTATCGGTAAACTCTTCTTAACAATCGACGAATCTTCCAAACGTCCTGGCACAAAACGGCTTGTCGCAAGAACCTTCCTCGTACCACGACAAGGTAAACTAATGAAACCCTTCTTCCATTTTTCATCGAACTTAACCAATTCAGGAGAAAACAACCGCCTTGCAACCGAAAATCTCAGAACATTTTCACTTGGATATGAAAGCTCAGAAGAAGTTGAACAAAACGAAAAATTCATGTTCATGAATCCTGTACCAAAAGGGAGAGAGATACATAGATTTATCAAACAATCTTAAATACATCAATTTAGGATTCTCATGTCACATAAATCAACTAATCACAGATTTCAAAAGTTCCATTTCCTAAACATCACACTATCTCTAACATAGTGGATTTTCGATTTCCAAATCCAAAACTATACGATTAATATATCCAAAGCAACGAATATGGAACGAGAATCATTAGGTCTAAATTCAATCTCTCTACTTAATTTCTTCAGAACGATCTATGAAATCAAACAAACACAAACATCTGGAAGACGAAGAGCTAGTGGCAGAGAAACTTACGTTTAGAAACGAGACCAAGTGATAGAGATTCGAAAGCAACGAATCGTATGAAGAAGAAAATGGAAGAAGCTTTTGCTCTGAGAGGAATCAATGGTGAAGAGAAGGAGGAAGAGAAACAAATGGTGTTGAGAGCTTTTTATAACGAGAGGAAGAAATAGATTCATTTACCTTTTTAAAATTAAAATTGGAAATAAAAGTCTAAGCTTTTTACAAATAAATGCTTCAAATATAGAAAGGAATGTTTAGAAAAAAAAATAAACAATAAACTAATAATACTTGTAAGTTGTAACACAGTATATCAAGTAAAAATTCAATTTTACAAATCAAATTATAGAAAAAATTTATCTTTTTGGTTATATGTAATATTATAACAAACTTATTTTCCTTTAGTGCTTAATAATATATCCATTAATTTAAACTTCAAATGATTTTTTTCTATAGTTTTTTTTTATGCTAGAAAATACCATAATTATTCACTAAATTCTATGTATAACATAGAAGAGTTTTTGTGTTTGTTGGTTCATGTGTCTACAAGCTAGAACCTAATTTTCATATAATTTTTCTATTTCTAAAATTTAGAAAATAATCAAATGACATATTCAAAAATGAATAATTCAATTTTCATTAATATTATAGTATATCCACTAAATTGAAACCAATTATTATTTCCATACAGACTTTAGATTTATGCTACAAAAATTCCTATGTATTCTCTTAATTATATGTATAAAACAGAAGAGTTTTGTTCTTTCTTGGTCCATATGTCTACAAGCTAGAACCTAATCTTCATATCTATTTTTATTTCTACAATTTATAAAAGGTCAAATAATATATTAATAATAATTAATTTTTCATTAATATTATACTATCTACAACTATATATCTTACTAATTATCCTTTATTTTACTTGGTAAATTACATAAATTTCATTAAATACTATCTACAACTATATATCTTACTAATTATCCTTTATTTTACTTGGTAAATTACATAAATTTCATTAAATAATATATGGATAACACTTAGAGTTTTATTTATTGTATAAATAATATATTGAAAATTTTGATTTTACTCTATTCAGGTAAAAATTTAAACAAAAAAAAATTATTAAACTTTTCTATTATAAAAAACTGTTTCCATAAAACTACTAAATTTCATTAAGTTTCCGACTGTTAAGATGCCTTAAAATTTGTGAGCAGTGGTAGTTATTTCATTATGAAAGTAATTCGTATAGTTTATGCCTTGGGTGGTACCAACTACTTTTAGATTTTATTTTCTTGTCTTTTTTCTAGTTTTAGTGTCTTTTATTTGAAAATGTTGATTAAATTTTTTATTTAATTAATAATCCACCCCTTTAATCCTAATGAATTTTTTTTTTTTGTTCTAATCAATCAGATTGATGAGTTAAAGTAAGTTGGGTTATAGTTAAACTGAGTCTTAACCTTAGTTTATCTTTACGAAAAATGAAATCGGGCATGGGCTTTTGAGAAGTAGACCATGAAAATTTTCTCACCCATTTTATTCACTATGACTTCATTCCACGCATTCACACGAGTGACGTTCTCGAAATCATGAACCAAGGTCAGCCGTGTAAAATAGATTTGTTACATCTTCGTGTTTAGAGTTTGAGAACTTGTTATTAATCGATTACATATCTTAAAATGTTTTTGGATGAAAAAACCAATGAATCCCATGCGAAATCTCTAATGCCCAACGTTTTTATTTTATTAATATTTAATATTTTCATGTGTTTTACTTTCTCATTTAAGTTTACTTGCTTTATTAGTTTCGTCTGTTATAAAGCCCAAAAATCAACTACACATTTTTGTTCTACTTTTATTCTCTTAAGACAGATCAAGTTGTAGGGCAATAACCATTTTCTGTGAGATTAATCCTTAAAATATACAATTACTTTTGTACTTGCAACTTGCAGTGTGGTTTTTTTTTTTTTTTTAAATAAATTATATTAAAATTCAACCCAAAAAGGCTTGGGCTGGGCCTTACAGAATAAAAAAAAACGGGAACAAAAAAGGGCATAAATTTTCCGACGATCTCCAAAAAAGGACATAAACGGGTACAAAAAAAGACATAAACGGGTACAGAATAAACTTGCACTGTGGTTTCTAAGGTAACATCTTGAGGGGAATAAACCACAACATCAACTAGCGATTGCGGTTTCAAAAATTATCAAATGATTTTTCCTTACAATTTGTGAAAGATTGTAGGTAAAGTTTTTCTTTTTAATTATCTTCATTCGACAATATAAAGCAAGGACTCATCTTACTCATATAGATAAAATAAAAACAGTTTTAACATTCGATTAATGTTTCACCCGCCAAATTAAAAAAAAAAATGATTTTCGGTGACAAAGAGTCGGGGTTTTGTTCAAATTCACCATTAAAATGTTAATAAGTTGACTAAATCTTAATTATGTACCTACATTTAAAAAAAATTACATTAAAAAAAAATTATTTTAAAATAGAAAAATAATTCTAAAACAACACTTATTTTGGAACGGAGATGATACTATTCTAAGTTTGAGAATTAAATTACATTATGCTAACACTTCCAACACATATTAGCTTCCATACTGTTTATTACGAATCCAGTTTCTTTCTACTTAAATCTACATCTCCATGACAGTCAAAAGGCTAATTTACATTGTGAAAATGTAGATCAAGACTCGAGAAATGTACAATATGGACTAAAAAAAGAAAGATCCAAACTTTTGTTGCCTTAGTTGGTGGAAACAGTACAGAAACAGAGAGGCCAAGATTTGGTGGGAAGTAAGAGAGTTAAGTGAAGAGTGATTTAATTCATAAATGGGACAAGAGTTCATATATCCACCACTTCCTCTTCTTACATTTACTTCTCTATTCCATTACAGTTAGAAGTTGGAAGACACTAACTACTTCAATAGCTTGCATTGACCAATAAGCAAATGGTTTCCACAAATATCGAATCTATATCTAAGTGTCTTAAATTCGAGGTCAAAGGGTTTGGTTTTGAAGCCTAGATTCATCTTTGAATATGGAATTAATTGAGAACAATAAACAATCAAAAACAGATAGATAAAAGACTTGACTTTGTGTTTTAATTCCAGAGGCAAAACTTTTTCTTACTGTTTTATTAACATATATTACATCATCGTCTTCCCGAGTTACTGAGGTTTTAGATTCGATGTGAGATCGAGCTTTTTCTTTTTGTTCGAGACTTAAACTCGAACTCATCTCAGAAACACTTCAAGTTTTCTCTATGTTCATATATATGATTTTTGTTTATACACAAGATTTCCACATTCTTCCTTCTAAAGAGATTACTACAATGGAAACATCATCGTGGTACCGTCTCCGTTCCCCTTGCGGTATCTCAAGTAGTTCATGGAAATCCATACCTAGAAAGATCAATAAGGAAAACATAAATATTTATAATTAATGTACAATTTGAATCGAAGATTTCTCATCAGGGTTTTCGATGGATTATTACCGGCTTTCTTGGCAGCACGGAAAAGAAGCTCTTGAACCAAGTGCTGAGCCGGGTCACCTTCAGGCTGCAATGTGATAAAGAGTTCGACCTCTGAAACCGCTTCTTCATTTGTGAAATATTGGTAAAGACCATCCGAGGAGAGTATCAGAAACTGGTCTTTAGATCCTAATCTATGATGGTAAAGTGATGGCAAGCAGTTGATGTAAGGTGACGTCCCTTTGTAATCGATTTGAAACATCTCAAGAAGCGCGTTATTCCATTTAGGCTGCAAATGAATATACCCCAAAGTTAAAAAATAGAAAGCAGAGCAAATACAAACATTCTTGCCAAATTTCCATTGACCTAATGTTCATATCTAATCTCACTAAGAATGTTAAGTACCATACCTGCTTGAGGAAACCCGCGCCGAAAGCTCTAGTGACCTTCAACGAACCTTTAACCCGTTCATTCGAAACCGCACTCACATCATCCGGATGCTCCTTTCGAATTCTATCAACTTCCTGAACAACAAAAACAAGACTTCATCAGCTAAAACATCACCAATTCATCGATAAATAACCGCATTTTATCCGCATAGTTCCTTACCTCTTCTACATTAGTACTATGATCAACAGTAAGCTGAAAAGCCGATAAATTCGGAACCAAACTAGCTCCTTCACCATCACAACAACCATCAAAATCATTCATAGTTTCTTCATTGATACGTTCCAAATCTTGTCTTATCTTCCCAATCCAATACTCACTCTCAGCTTTTTGCCCAAGAACAGCTCTACTATCACCAACATTCATCAAATAAACATCTTCACCTTTCATCAACATAACAAGAACACAAGAACCCATTAAAGCTAGTTCAGGATTTTCGTCGAGCATCATATCTGCATTCTCCAAATAAGCTTCTTCCGTCTTCCTCAAGGCTTGTGACAAAGCTTTCAATACATCAGACGAATTCGGATCCGGATCTAGATCCGACCCATTACTCCGATCCTTCAGTAAACGGTCAAGATCTCGATCCCATTCACATCTCCACCGTCGTTGACTTTCTTCCCAATTCTTTGACTTTTTCTCAGAACTCGAGTTTCGATTCTCTACATCAGCTTCATCGGAAGATTTTGCATCTGTTTTAGGATCGTCCCATAATAATCCTTTAAGCTCACGATGAACGGCTGGATATAAATGAGAGAGTAAATAATCCGGAGCATCTGGACCGTTGAATCCATCGTAGATTCCAACGAATAGCCATCCATGTTCTTCCGATACAACTACATGTACACGATCCTCACCGGCTTTACCTTGTGCCCATTGAAGATTCTGGCTTTCTAACGAAACGTCGTCGTCTAATAAACTTCCTTCACTACTAAAATTCAAGCTATTAACAGTGAGGTTATTCTCGATCTGGTGGATCCGGGTTTTATCCGACCCAAATACCCAATCGGGTTCCTTAACCGATTTGATCGGAGCAACAATAGAGTTTTGTCCTCTAGTAATCGTCTTCGAAATTGCACGACGGAGAACCCGAACTAAAGATCCTTTTCTCGACCCGACCCGGAGATTAGCTAAACCATGAGAGAAACTTCGCTGAAATTGATCAGAACCGGTTTTACCATCAATCGGACCGGAAGACCCATCAAGTGGACCGGACATGAAACCTCTTTCAATCGGACCGGAAAGAAACCCTCTTTCTAAAGGACCCGAACCGGGTACAATCGGACCGGAACTTCTCGGAATCGGTTGCAAAGGAATCGACGAAAACGACGTCGTGCTTTCGAACGCGGCGGCTCTATCGATATGTCCGTAAGGATCATATAAAGAAGTAGAGAGTGGTGTGGCGGCGTTAGCACTAACAGAAGCGCCGGAGATTGTACGGAACGTCGTCGTTTCTTCTTCTGAGTGAACTTTTGAAGATGAAACTCGAGTCGGGTCGGGTCTAACGTAACAGAAAGAATGACCTAAACCTTCGTCTAAAGGATCTGGTTCGAGAATTGATAACGCGGACTTTTTGTTCCGGCGAGTTTCTCCGGTGAAACATATAGTCAGCTTCCCGATTCCGTTACCCATTTGAAAAAAAGATTGCTTTTTTTGGGGATTGAGAATTTAGATACAAGGAACGTGTTTTTAAATTAGAGATTGTTGATCCATGGTAGAGAAAATGAAGAGACAGAGGTTGAAGAAGAAGATGTGAGAGAGAGAGAGAGAGAGAGAGAGAGAGAGAGTTGACTTGTGTGCAAGAAAAATGATTTTTTTGAGTGGAAATTATAAAGGGAAGAGAATATAAAGATGAAAAAAAAATTGAGAGATATTATTATAATATTATTCTGTTATGTTATTGTGTGTTAAATATAAAAAGGGAAAAAAATTTGATGAAAATAAAATAAAAGTTTAAATTTTTTTTTTGCACAAAGCTCTCTTGACGAAGAAGAGGGTTGACTAGTGGTGAAGGCAAAGGTAGTGAAATGTGTGTCTACTGTTTACTCTCGCTACCAAGCGCGTATACGACACGTGCTTATTAGAATTACCGTTAGTAGTTTGCTTTTATTATGAGGGTAGAATTTAAAATAGTTGGGGAAGTTTCTTTTTCTTTTGTGGAATTTGAATTTGTACTGGGTCAAAAAGGTTATTAAGGTAAGATATTCAAAGTCTTTTTTTTTGGTGAATAGATATTCAAAGTCTTGAAATGTGAATAAAGTAAATAGGAATTTTTTTTTTGCATGGTTTAGCCAAAGTTTTTTTTTTTTGGTATAGTTAGCTAAAGTTTCTTTTGTATTTGTGTGTTATTTAAAAAATAAATGTAAAATGTCGTAAAAAAAATTATCAAATAAAAAATTAATTGCGTAAAAAGTATAATGTAACGTATTTTGAATAAAACAAAAGAAAATTTGTTCTTTATAGAGATATTCAAAGTCTTGAAATGTGAATGTGAAAATAATAAATGAGATTCTTTTGTCATGGTTTAACCAAAGTTTCTTTTGTATTTGTGCGTTATTTATTAAAATAACGTATAATCTGGTAGAATTTTTTTTATCAGATAAAATATTAATTGCATAAAAGTATATTGTAACGTCTTTTCGGATAAAATAATATACTAATACATAGTAACGTAACATATTATTATTCCTTTTGTTACAAATTAAATATTATTAAAACATTTTTAATCAAAATAATTATGATTTACATTTTCAATATTAAATTTTTTACATAAAGTACGTAACTTTACATTAATTCTAGATGAAAAAGAAACTACAAGTCAATTTGATATCTCTAAAATATATGTAAAAAAATATTTATGTTTATTTAAAATCGGAATGAAAACATTAACATCATTAAGAGGATAAATGAAGTCTCATTGCCTCACATTTATCTACCTGAATTCATTTTTAATCAAAATAATTAATTATAGATTATATACTTGCGCGTGGGATGAAGTTGAACTGACCATATAAAACTCAAAACTGTGGAAAAATTTACTAAAGTCTAAAGGCCAATTAAGGAAATAAAAAGATCTTATAGATTTAGACATTTTTTTTTCTTTAGAATTAAAACCTCTAAAAGTCAAAATAGCCACAGTTTCCTTCAAACAAATCCTTTAAATTTTACTTTTATTTTTAAATTACACTTCTTCGAAAGTTGTGCCTACGATCACCGTTGGATCACGTGATTGTCTAAGCGTGTGACACGTGTAAGATGATCACTGACTCTTCGGTTATTTCATAAATTCTCGTCAACTCTCATGAGTTTGCCTCTTCCTGCTTACTACCATCACTCTCTCTCTTATGTCATAAATTTGGACTTTTATTTCTTAATCCTATACTAATATTTGGGAAGTACATCCTAAGAGTCATAACTTAGATTTTGTAAAAAATTACAATATATGCCATTAGAGATCTCTAATTATAATTATTTTATTCCATTTCACTAATATATATTAACGGGTCAACGGGTCAAACGGGTTTAAAGATATTAAAAGATTTTATTTATATAATCCGAAAAAATATTTCTTCAAACGATTACACAATTAATATAATTCGAAAATGTTATATACTAATTAATTCGAAAATATTACAAAAATAGTATAAATGTTATATACTTATCTATTATTCGAAAATGTGATCGCAAATGTTATTGAAAATGTTATATAGTAATCCATTATTCGAACATGTTATCAAAAATGTTATTGAAAATGTTAATGAAAATGATATATCATTGAAAACATTTTATATCAATCGAATTCATAAAATATTTTGAATTATAATACTCATATAGTTCGAAAATGATATTGAAAATGTTAGAAACTAATCCATTATTCAAAAATGTTATATCATTGAAAAAATATTATATTATTCGAATTTATCAAGAAACTATTATTTTCACGTCTATAGTTAGCCAAAAGGTATTATTCGAATTATAATTAAACAAAAGTTATTATTCAATTTGGTGTATTACTACAATTCGTAATCTTTGAGAATATTTTCAGTTTCTTTAAAATCTTTTACCATCAATTATTGATTTCGTTTGTTATATTCTGTTTCTTATAATTTAAAAACGCAAAATCAAATCCCCTGTATTAAGCAACTACAACAAACACCAGTAAAAAAGTCAACAAAATATTTGAATTTTCCTAAAATATATTTATCATTAACTATAAAATCTAAAATCTTTTAAAAATTGTTAACCACGTAAATATTTTTTAGTTAAGGAAACAAAAATTTATTTTTGAACATAATTTTGATTTAAAAAAATATAAATCGTAATGTATCTTGCAACTTAGGATTCCGTATATTATGGGAATCAAAGATTTTTCTTTTTCAATCATAAATTGGGTTATATATAAGGATAGTTTTTAAAATTTAATAATAAAATCACCATATTTGTTAAGATCTTAGTAGTTAAATATATTTAGATTAGTCGGCTAAACCTAAATTAGGTACAAACTATCTCTCTATAAATAAAGGTATTTCAAGCTAACTCGGTTTGATTTAAGGTTTTGTTGTCAAAATAAAGTTAATAATATTGTTTTGCTTTTGTCACTGCAGATAAAAACTCCACTTATCTACACTTATGGCATCGATGTGACGCGTAAAACATCTAAAAGGGAGATTGTGGTGATTCATGAAGACGCCTGTTTCTGTTGATGGCTAAAACAACGATTGGAAACTGTTTAATGATCCGTTTAAAGGTAAAACCAAAGACATGTGTTTTTTATGAGAGAATTTGATACCAAAAATCTGTGAAACATAATTGTGAAAGATTCAGTGCGTTTATTTTACAGTGCAACAAATGCAACATGGTCTATGTGTGATGTATTGGTATACACGTACGTAATAGTATTGTTCTAATCCTCTTAATTGAATATTTTATTTTTCATATGTAAAGATCTGGTCCTCAACCCGATGTAAAAGCACATGAAAAGAGCTTGACGAGAGAAAAAAGCTTTAATTCGAAATGGTATATTATTGTTTATTTACCAATTTTTCTACATAATTGTAGGAACCATACCTATTAAGAAAAAAATTTCTATATCTAAATACACATTTTAATGATGAGAGATATTTTCTTTATACTTAAATCGTTTATAGATTTATTTTTTTTGTATAAATATTGCTTCTATTGACAAGTCAATTTTTCTAATTTATTTATTTAGATGAATTTGAATACCTTTTATTTTGTTTATTTTCACATGTCTTGACTTGATGGTTTGTTTCAGATCTTCATCCAAAGAATCTCATCCAAAGAGTATGATTCAATGAGCCTGTGTATTGGGAATCTGGAAGCAAAAAAGAAATTCAAGGTGAAACAATTTAGAAGGTTTGTGTGTTTCAAATATTTATGATTTACATGAAAACGTTACTTTTATTGAGAAATATATGAGTATTATATATAAAGAACATGTGGATCATTTTAACTAATTTTGTAAAACTTAAATATCCAAACAAAAAATACAAGAAATACACGTATCTCATACGAATCCTAGACCTATTCTCTTACCCGTTGAACTGAAATATAAAATTGCAAACGTGTAAATTATTTAAAAAGAAACGGTTATAAGATGGAATAATTTCTGACAGATTTGGGTTGAGAAGGGTTTTCCGTCCCGAAATTTCCTACTTTTTCTCATTTTTTTTTATATAATTGCCTTTACTGATAACAAAAACAATTCCAATACTCCTTCTCTCTAAATCGAATCGAAACCGGTATGTATGCAGGTTATAAGTGCTACATCAAATTAAATCTTAACAAACATATCTTCGCACGAACGGGCGATAATTACTGTAATATGAAGGTATCATAAATTTAGGGTAGCTGAATTCAATTCTTAAACTCTCACTAATTTAGATATCTATCAATTTTGGTACGGGTAAAGGTATATTTCAAGATAAAAGTTCTGAGAAATTATTTTTAAGACATAAGTGAGAAATATTAAAAAAAAGGATAATTTCCACTAATTTTGTAAAATTAAATACTCAAATGGAAAATACAAAAAATATAATACATGTATCCCATCCGAATCCTAGACCTATTCCCTTACCCGCTGGACTAAAATTTGAGGACCAAAATGCATGTGTTAAAATAAATTCTGTAACCGCATAAGATTTTCATATTCCAAAATAGAAGTATTTGTTTAACAAAAAAAGAATTCATAAACATATACAATATATATTTCCAAAAAGTATAAAATTACAAACTTAGGCTTTAACTTTTACTATAAGATATATTTATAAAATAAAAGAAAAATTATAAAACACTAATAAATTGGATATTTACGGGTCACGTAGTAAAGCGAGAAATATACCGGGTAACGTGACAAGTATTAAAAAGACATATATCTTATACTTGACTTTTACCTACGGGTAACATAATTACACCATTTACATGACCCTAATGTCACATATACCCTCTTTTCGAGACGGATACGAGTCAGGTACCTATCAACCGGTTAGTTTATCTCATCGGTTCACAGATCTTTAATCATTCACAAGTTTACTAAAAATCTTATAGATCACTAATCCGCTTCACGGTTATTTCCAGTCCATCTGCTTCAAAGTACTGGTCAAAATTTTGTTATTTTAAACATTTAACTATTTTATACTTCACACTGAAACCGAATCAAACTGCACTTGGTATAAACTCCACATGTACGTACTGATCAGAATCTACATATATGACCCAAATAACAAAAGAATCTATATTGAATTAAATTTTATTAAAACACATTTTTTAAAATATGAAATCCTGCACGTATGTGCGGATCAAGATCTAGGCCCCACAAACCCAATATAATCCATTAAAAAACTTAGACCCAATACAACTATTTTTTTGTTTGTTCACAATCACACAATAACATTATCAATTCCTAATTGAACCAAAGAAATTGTTAATCTCATATAAAAAAATACAATTCTAATGCTGCTAAATATATTAAATTCTAAAATACAATATTCTCTCCTTCTTTAGTCAAATAAAATATATAACATTATATCCAAATAGTAATAAATATAAAATATTATGATATATTCCCTTTTATATTATACTATTATACTATATTATTCCTTATTTTTTCGAACAAAATATACAATTTAATTCATGAAAAATATTAAATCCCGTGCTGTATAGCACGGGTTATGATCTAGTTTTATTTTATATTTTGCCAACTAAAAACTTATTTAATGCTAAATGATTTTTGTGTAATGTTAATTTTTTCATTTTTGGAGTGGGTGCTGGTTTATTTATTTATATATTGTGGTTGGAGGTTGTGATAATTACTAATCTAAATCACGCCAGCAGGATTTGGAATGTTGGAATCATTTCTTTTTTTTGTTTGCGATTTGATTGGAAGTAGACCAAAATGAACTAATTTATGATTCATTTATATACATTACATTTGCATATATAGTAGTAGGCTTTTAGTTACAACTACATATATTACCAGATTCTTTTTTAAAAAGGGAAAGTATACATTGCCTAACTCTTTTGAATTTTGAGATTTTGAAATAGCGGGTAAAGGTAAAAAAAATTTCTGTTTAATGTGGAGTATTTAAAATTATTATCGGGAAATAACAAAAAATTGTGATGGATAAGTACTATTGGAACACGGGTTCCTCGCATACTAAATCCCAAACTTTAATTCTATATAAATAGTTAAAGCCAAAATTCTAGACGTATGTTTGACACGATTTTGAAAGATCGGTTACAAAACCATCTTTTTATGTGAAAAGTAAGAACAGCTAATTTTGTTGAAATCTATACGATTTTTGCAAATACGTTACAATACCATCTTTTTATGTGAAAAGTAAGAAGAACCCCTAATTTCGTTGAAAATCTATTTTATTTCGGATTCTTTCTACATTTGGGTTTTTAATCTTTTCCAAGCGTTATATTTTGTCTTTTTGGATCAGTTTCACCGAAAATTAAGCAAAAGTGTGCAAGCCGTCAATAATAAAAGCATGTTGCAAATTTTTTCTAAAATCCCTCAAAGTTTAAATGTTAAAAGAAAAAGGTGTGTTTACGTATATCACTGTATTTTTTAATACACAAAAAGAAAAGATCAATTTTTACGAAAAGAATGATGTCTATTAAAAACATTTATAGATTTCTTTTTAAAAATCAATCGAAAATGAGTAGAATGATTTATAAACCTTCTATACTAAAATATCACGTCCCTACCCTGTTAAAAATGTAACGAGGGTTTTTTGGTATCCTAAACAAATAAATCTCCTAGACGTCCCCTTAACATATTTTGCCTTTCTTATGTATCGTTTGAAAAATGTAGAGCTAGAAGGTGAGACCATGACCTATCTCGCCAACCAGAAGATTTTGAAATTTTAAGATCAAGACTTGGTCACAAAGATTATTTATTACATAACTTAATTGATTATTCTTCAGTATTAGTTGAGCCGTTGCCATATAAGAAACGGTGTCAAAAAAATGTCTTATAGATAAACTGAGAAGGTAATCAACAAAATTATGCATGCGAAGAGTGCAAGCAAATCATTGAGAATGATAAAACCCTTTGTTGTCTTTGCGCAAATGTTTTATTTTTCTCAATTTAATTCTCAATTTGCTTAGGTAATATTCAAGATCTTACTGAGTTAAATCAATCTAGTAGACACGTGGTAACTCAGGGGCAAGTTTTAAAGAAGAACAAAATGTCAAATACATTTATCATTAGACATAAAGAATTAAAGAAAATAATATAAGGAAGAGTGGGTCTTCCCTTATTAAATAATTGCGTTCATACTTCAAAGACAAAATAAAAACACCAAAATGTATATTTTAACATGTTGACAAAAAAAGAACATGAAAAGATAAGTGGAGACATATCCAACTTGCGCATTTGCTTTTTAATTAACTAGTAAAAGAATAGCATATTAGGTTTTTAAGGTTGATATTTGTTTTGAAGATATAGTTAATTAACATTTCAACTTTATAATCATTTATCTTAATAACACTTGATAATTCAAGGTCCATCATCATTTGTAATATTGCAAGTGGAGAACTCTCCATGTATGGTTCCATATTAAAATATAATGTCATGATAACATTTTTCATTAAGATATCTTCATAAGAAAAATATTTGAAGTTTTGGAATTGATTTTCTTCAAACCTTATTAAAATCCCAAGATGTTCTGGCAAATACAATTATTGAAACAGATGGAAAATAAAGTCAATGCTATAAATTTCAACTTCTGGATTGTATTTTTCATAAAACATGCAGAACAATATAGTTAACACTAAGGTTATATTTTAAGTTTCGTACCATCCAGAGGACACTAGATTAATGATTTTATATATACGGGTCAAATTACTTACTAGAAGAACTATTTAAAACAATATGCATGGAAGAAAGTAAAATGTAAAAAATATAAAATAAAGACTACTTGTTGCATCATTGACCTTATAATATATTTTGAGAGAGATTGAGTAAAAATACTAATTTGCTTCTTAAATAATATTGACTTTATGAAAACGAATAAAAAATTGGATTAGTGGCCCTTAATGGTGGGGATTAGTTCGTAAGAATAATAAGAGAAGTGGGTCTTTTATGTCAGTTTATTGATTTGGTGGATCTTTATGGCTTTGCTGGCACTAAAGTATTGTTGTCTTGACTCATCTTCAACCCACTTCTGCAGTATTATGGAAGTATATGGAATATACAGGAAAAAAGGGTAAATAAACCCTCAACTTTTTTTGTGGGTTTTTAAACCCTCACCTTTTTATAAATGGTTAAATAAACCCTAATATTAATAAACTTAATTTAATTTTTTTTTAAATCATTATATTAAAACTGTAAGAAAGAAAAATAATTTAATTTATGATTTTTTATTTCAAATTTGAGTTTACGATTTTTTTTTCTAAAATTAGGGTTTTTGCGCTATGAACATTTATTCACCATTAAGTTGAGATTAGGAAAATTATTTTTGTTACAATTAGAAGTTATGTTATATAAACTACAAAAATTTATAGGATATCACATTTGATTTTTTTTTTATTCGAGTGTTCTAGTTTTGGATAAAAATATAGTTAAATAATGATTAATTAAATATAATTTATATTATATTTTTTTATTTATATTATATTTTATATATAGAAATTTTAATTGTTAGTCAATTTTATTTAGTTTGTCCAATGAAAATATTTTGATGTGGAAATTCATGTACTTTTCGTAGTATTATAAAATTTGGTTTGGTTTTACGTTAGTAAATTTGTGAGACCGAACCTAATAAACCTTTATTAATCAAAACTCATATTCGGTTTCGATATAAGAATTTACATATAATTCGTAATAAAATCGGTTTGGTTTCATGTTGATGAATTCTTGTAACACACCGAATAAAACTTCACTAGTTAACTTTTTTACATCCTGACTTACATATTTTCAAAATAGAAAAATATTATAAACTAGAATTTTAGAAAAAACACCCTAAATCAAATTGTTTTTATTTATTTATGTTTTAGTATAACTATTTTTTGAATTTAAATTAAGTTTATTAATACTAGGGTTTATTTTACCATTTATGAAAAAGTGGGGGTTTAAAAACCCACAAAAAAAGTTGAGGGTTTTTTCTATGTTTTTAAGAAAGGTGAGGGTTTTTCTACCCATTTTTCCGAATATACATGTTACTCTCCTAAATTTGAAACAATTATTAAGTTTCATTTTATTCTCACTTGTCATTATTAGATTATACGAACATTTTTATGCATATATTTTGATAGACATAGACCCAAACAAGTGAAGCAATAAATCAAGATAGATTAGCCATCTTGATTTATCCTATAGATAAACTTTAACTCTTTAAGAAATGTATATATAGACTATATATTATGATTTTTTCACCTCTTTTGGTTGCATAAGATGAAATTTTCATTGTAGACAATGAAATTTGATTGGTTGATGAGAAGATGATAGGTGAGAGAGAGAGGGGAAGATGGTAGCCATTAAGCAAACACAAATGTATAAGAATTGTTGCAGACAGCATTGTCACCTTCATCTCCACCACCTTTTTTCTCCACTACTTACATACTTTAAGTGAACAAACACCAAGACACACTCTTACACCAACAACTCTTAGGGGGTGTTATTGGTTTGTGATTGAAATGGAGTTTTGATGACTTTATAAAATCATAGAAAGTGAAAAAGTGAAAGATTTAGAAGAATTGTTAGAGAGTTTTCAATAGTCTTGTTGATTAGTTTTCTATAATCTTGTAAAGTCTCCCAAACAATCTCAATATTTCAATCATACTTTCCATGACTTTATTTTGTAAAGAAAAGTGTACAAAATCATAAACCAATAACACAATAACTAAAGTCATTAACAATCATAGATTGTTTTGTTTTAGTTGAATAATACAAAATTTTTAATGACTTTATAAAACTCTTAATCCAATAACATCATATTCATTAGGATTTTAAATGATTTTTTATAAGTCACAAACTAATAACACCAAATTTTTAAGAGAGTTTAACAAAATCTTGATCGAATAACAACAGATTCTACATAACAATTAAAGTCATTAAAACTCTATTTAAATCACAAACCAATAACACCCCCGTGTTGAAAATTTATTAGATAATGTGTGTTCTGTTGAGACTTCTACATTAAGGCCCAAAACTGAATTTCTAATCTAATCCCATCCATTCATCATCAAAAGCCCAATCTCGTTTTAAGAGTTTCTTAAAAAGACAAAATCTAACTATTAAATAGATTTTTTTTTTTGGACAAAAATCATATAGCTAAAATCTAACTATTCTAGATGCATTATTTTTAGCTAATTTCTTCATAAAATAATAAAACCTTGACTTAATTATTCGCTCTGTGTCACTATATTGATAAGTTAAGTAACAATGTAACATCGGACAACTCGTTATGGTTGAGTTTTATAGAAACCACAAAATCATTACTACTTTCTATACAAATTTTCATTATTTTGAGGCATTTCTCATATTTAAAATAGCAAAATTGCAAAATTAACAATACTCAAATGTATTCATTCAAAAACACTACATTGTTTTTTTTATTGAAAGAGCAAAGTAAACAAAGGAATCCACACCATATGAACCAACTTTGGAAACCAGAATTGGTCCCTATAGGAAGATTGAAAATCAGTAGAAATAATGATTGTTAATGAACTGAGAAGCGGTTGCAAGCGCTCCACCAAGAATGGCATCGATCACGATAGTGTCTTTGCCTTTCTTACCAACCGCAGAGAGCACTGCTCCTGTCGCCGCGCCTGCTAACATTGCGTTTTTCTGATACAAAAACCCAACCAATCAGTTTATAAGATCTACAAACTTATCTTAAACTGAAAAGAGTGTGAAATGTATTAGTACCCAATCTCTGCTGCCACGGATACGTTCGATTCCGTATTCTGTTCCAATATAAACTCCACCAGCAGCTCCTGAACATTTTCATATGTAGCAAACTTTAAACTTTACTTAAGCTGAAACACTACAATGAATTAGAATTTAGAAAGCAACTTACCCCAGTAAACACCTTCTTTACACAACTTCTTAAGCTGCAAAAATGTTTAGCAGAATTTTCAGAAAACTAAAACAAATCACACATTTCTTCAAACCAAAACACATAGATTTGATTCAGTAATGTACTCACCGCATGCTCCAAAGTGCTCTTGGAGAGACTCCCTACAATATATGAACCATGGAGTAAAAAATGATATTTTGCAGCTCCAACAAACAAATGTAATAAATGATAAGCACAAAAACAGATCCATCAAATGTGTCCACTAGTGTTCTAGATACAATCATGATTGTCTTAGGGATTTAGTAAAAGGAAACACTAAAACTTCTTCTATACTTTACTCATTCATCAAAATCACCAAAACCACAACAGTAAAGTTATATAATAAACATAGACAGAACAAGAACTAACACTTATGTGTTGTGTTTGATAAAGTTGAGGGCTTACCTTTGTCGATGGCCTTGTAAGTATCTTCTGCAAGAGATTTAGTGATTCCAACCTAAACCCATCAAAGAGAAAACAACAATGAGAAACAGATCACAAATGATCCATCAAAGAGAGAAAGAGAGATGAGTTTTTTTTACAGCTCCGATCTTGAGAAAGGCATCAACAGTGAGATTGAGAAAAGGGTTTCCCATGTCAACCGCCACCGATAGCTTCGGTGTGCTCACGGTACCGGAGAATGTGCTTGAAGGCATCTTCTTCTTCTTCTTCTTCTTCTTCTTCTTCCTTTGTTTTTGGTTTTGGGATATTTTTTTTCTCTTTGATCTTGTTTCTGTAACAGTCTCAACTATTTTCTTGGGATATAAAGTGGCTTTAACGGTGGATATTTTAAACTTTGGTTCAACGGAGGAGAAGAGATTAACAAGGACCCACGAGGAGATAATGTATTGAGCAATGAGCCACTTAAATGACGACATTGTCCTCTTAGTCTAGAGCTATGCCAAAATCCAACCCACAAGTCTCGTGATCTCTTTACAACGACACTTGCCGACGTGAGCTTAAATAACTTAGGTAATAACGTAAAAATCGAAACTTTAGCAACAATAATCAAATCAAAGATTAGTCTTGAAGCAATAGAGTAAAAAAGACTCACAATGAACAATAGTATCTCACAAATGTTAACACACGCTTGAAACAAACAGACCAAACAAGAGTATGCGTTGCAAATTCAACACATCAAATCCCACATAGAACCGAGGTTTTGTTATTTTCCATATTGTACATAAGATTGATAGAGAGAAATGGAGAGTGAAAATGGCGATAGAGATCGATCTTACTTTCACTCTTTCCTGTGATGGCGTTTCCTGCTTTTCTTCTCGTACCGTTTAGAAGAGCCACGTCCAACGCGTGAAACATCATCGCCTGAAACATTGGCTTCTGAGTCAGAAGAAGCTGCGACTTTGTTCCTTCGCTTCTGCCTTCTATCATCTTCAGAGGACTCTGAATCAGAATCATCAGAATGATTACGACGGCTTCTCCTTCTCCTCTTCTCCTTTCTACTCTTTCTCTTCACACGTCTGTCGTCGTCATCCTCAGGCTCATCAGAATCATCTTCATCTCTCTTTCTTCCTCTCCTCTCCTTTCTTCTCTTACTCCTTCCCTCATCCTCATCCTCAGACTCACTCAAACTCCTCTTATGCGAACTCCGCTTCTTCTTCGACCTCCGCCTTCTCTTCCTATCTCCAGAATCTGAATCAGAATCAGACTCATCAGAAACACGCTTCTTCTTCTTCTTCCTCACCGAATTCGTCTTCTTAACACTACTACTACCCCCACCTTTCTTCTTCCCAAACCTCTCAGCAATAATCCTCTCCATCTCAGAATCAACATCCGAATCAGAACTCTCACTCTCCTCTTCCTCTTCACTACTCTCCTCCTCCAACTCACCTTTACCAACTCCTCTCCTAATCTTCTCCAACCCCGACAAAACCGCAGCCTCAATCGCAGCAGGATCTTTATCCTTATCCTCCTTAGTACTCAAGAAATTCCTACACTGAAACGTCAAATGCCCAACACGACCACACTTCTTACAAGAACCACGAGCCTCATCATTATTCGAACCAGTAATTCTAGCAAGAGCCAAAAGACCTTGAAAACTCGCATACGAGTTCTCAGGATCTTCGGTTTTCTGCTGAGTCGTCTTCGGTTCATCTTTACTAGTTGGTGCATAAGGATCATAACCAATCGCACTCTGCCATATTCCATGAGTCTGAAGCGCCGCACTACTATGCACCCGATTGTTTGCGGGCATACGCACTCTTCCCGCAGTCGCCGGCATCGTCTCAAAACCCTAGAAAAACTTCACAAACCTAACCAAAAACAGACAGATTGATATCGATTAATACCTTATCAAATCAATATCTTCTCCAATATAGAATTTGATCGATTTACCCAGATTACACAGAAACCTAAACCCTAGAAATTTTACAACCTAATGAAAAGAGACAGACTTCTCAATCAATATCTCCACAATTGAATTTCATCAATTACCCAGTTTTGGCAGAAATCTAGGGTTTCAATCCCCAAATCATCAAAATGTGAAACAAAAACTAACACAAATCCTAGGGTTCTAGTGAAAGGAAGATCCTAGGGTTCCAATCGATCCTAAGAGAAAGAGAAGAGTAAGTTGTTTACCTGATTCGAGTGAAGAAATCGTTAGGAAGAGATGATTGATGAAGAAAGGCTCGAATTTTCTTCGCCAATGGCCTCTGATTCGATGAGAGAGGCAAAAAGGAAAGATGAGTTAGTCTGGGGGCATATTATAAAGATTGAGAAATAGTTGGAACCGACTTTAACTTTTGTTATTTTACAATTATATCCTCCAGTTCTTGTGTATTTCTATTTCAAGAAAATATTTTTTTAAGAATGAGAGATGAACATAGAAATAGTTCTTTGTAGTTAAAATTTTTGGAACAGATTCAGAAAATTTATTCCTGTGAATTGAGATCGCCGGAATGTGTTCAAGTTAGTCGTTGAGGAACTACCTAAAATAATCTTCGACGTAGCTAGTACTGATGAGCATTTCAACCCAACTCCATATAATTCAACATCGCGATATAAAAGAATAAACCAATGTTCAAGAAAGTGTTAGACGCTAAGCAAACGATAATCCAATGTCTAGCGCCTAAAACGTCAAGTCGAGGCTTAGAAAATTTTAGACGGTTTAGACTTTTATAAGAAAAAAATTACAATAACGTAAAAAAAAATTACTAATATGATATTATACATGACAATTATATATAGTATCAAAAAAATATATATATTAAATCATAAAAAAAAAATTGGACAAAACATTTATTTAATTTATATCAAACAATCTATGAACTTTTATAACTATGTATATGAAGATAAAACTTAGTTGAAAATTAGAAAAATATGCTAAAACGATGTCTATGCAATTTTAGGCGGCCTAAGAGGTGGTATAAGCGTCGTCTGAGCGTGTATACCGCTTTTTAGAACACTGAAAAAAAAAATCCTTCTCAATTCGAATCAAAAGTCCTAAAAAAACAGAATGTCATTTAGCAATAGTGCTAAAGAGCCTCGAAATTTTGGTTGGCCTTAGAGCATCCGCAGTGGTGTATCCTTACGTGGGGTGTATCTATTTTAAAATACAGAAATAATGCAAAAGTTGTCTCTCTCTTCACACCCGGATGTAAGTTTACACTCGGGTGTAAGACACTCTATCTCTCTCTCTCTCTTTCTTTCTCTCTCTCTTTTCTCTCTCACTTTAAATTATAATAATAAAAAAAATCTTACACCCCTCCCTCACACTTACACCACTGCGGATAGTCTTAAGGTCCCTTTGCCCAAAAAAAAAAACAATGGGCTGGGCCTGGCTGCGTCGAGTGGATTAGGTCGGGTATATTTTAACTTTCTAAGAAAATAGTTAAATATGTGATCAATCATTTTTTACTGCTGTAATAAACCATCATCAAATACTAACTGAAAAAAACTTCAGATAAAACAAACAAAACTGCGCATAAGCTTAATTTAAATTTAGTTAGTTTTGTGTATTCATGAATAGATCTGCTCAAGATTAATCAAAAAAAAAAAAAACTCATAAGCTTATTATGAATAACAATTTAATTAGCTCGAATATTCTCCTCTTAATCCTTCCCGCCACCTTCCTCTCCGCAAAACTATAACTAAATTGCGTTAATTCAGTTTTTCACCAGTTCATCACACAAACACACTAATCATAATTAACACTAAACAATAAAACATAATCCATATTTAAGAACATCACTATGCATCCCCAATATTCCATTACCTCAAATCATTTTCATAAAATTAAAAAAAAAATGGAATCAAGTTGTTGTGGAGATTACATGACGGCGGCGTCACCGGAGATGGCGACGGTGACGGGATCAGAATCAATAGCGTTGAGACTTCTCTGTGTAGTCTTTATCATTCTCTTCTACGGATCGATAATTCTTCTCTGTTTCGTAATGTACCCGAAGCTACCGAAAGAAGAAATCGGCGACGAAGAAGCCGGTGAGCCGTTACCTCCCGCCGTGAGACTCACGAAATGCGGCGGTGGAGACGGCGGAGACGGTGACGGAGTTAAAGCTGACGTGTGTGTGATTTGTTTGGAGGATTTCAAAGTAAACGACGTCGTTAGAGTTCTTGTGAGATGCAAGCACGTGTTTCACGTGGATTGTATAGATTCGTGGTGTTTTTATAAGCTGACGTGTCCGATTTGTAGAGCTCCGTTTCAGTGGTTTGGTGGTGATTGGTAGAGGGAGAGGAGTGGAGGTTTAGAGTTTAATGTTCGGTATGATCCGGTTTAATCCCAATTTCGATATTTTTACTGTCTTTGGGATTTAGAAAATTTAAGGATGGTCTTAAAAAATTTCTATCCGGTGGTTGTATCGTGATGTATGTGTGTATATATTTGGAAAGGATAATTATAGATTTATAGGAACGAAATCTACGGATTACGGTATTTTTGTAACACTATACCGATTGTGGTTTGGTTTCAAACTTTGCGGTAATCTATGTTTAATTTTAAATAAGATGAAATTTTCGAATGTTGTCTTTTTTTTTTTTTTTTTTTTTTTTCTCTCATCAACCACATACTATTAATTAAAAACTAATTGATTATTCAATATAGAGAGAAAAAATTTATAAATATGACTTTTAAAATAATAATCTAGAATAACAACCTAAATAATCTGTCTTAAAATTACGTAAACGGGAAATAGAAGAAATCGAAAAGAAAAAAAAATAAACACGGAACAATCCAAACTCATCTAGTAGATTAAAAAATGTGTATCATTCTAAAGGAGACTGCACCATCAATACAAACTCTAGTTGATGTTAATAATTTTTATATTCATTTGAGCTTTTTATATATAAAAATTATTGCAAAACTTTAAAGATCGTGTTAATTTTATCGATTAGTGTAATTTTTAGTTAAAAATTTATTATTCGGTTAAAAATATGTATGCACTATATTTAGTAGTTAGTATGATTATTATTTAACTTTTATTATTATTTAACTTATTTCACACTAACCAAAATGATTTCGTCTGTTATGGGCTGAGGCTTTCCACCGAATGAGGCCAGAAAGTTTATGGATTTAAGATAAGATAATATATCCTTAGTTTATCTTCTTTTTCTGTTTTTGTTGATAAGATATGTCACATTAAAGAGAAAAATTGACAACTCTTCCTAACCTAACCTGCCTCATAATAATATCGATTTCGGCGTTGACTTTTGTATAAACGAAACTAACAAAGTACATGTGAACCGTACGGATAAAGAATCATCATTTGAAGAGTCAATATATGCTATAGGTTCTTCGATGACATCATACACCACTTTGACACTTGCTCCCTCAATTTGTTTGACTTCTCATTACATTTATTTCTTTCGTCAACACCTTCTTTGCTTCTAGATGAAATCCCATTTGAAGCTACAATATCAATGTTCTAGTATGTTTTGTTGAGTTTGATGTGATACTGATACATATTTTTTGGAAATTGACTTTCTATTGACTTGACCGAGAAAAGAGTTTCTTACATTCTATATTTTTTGTTTATGAGATGAAGTAAATGTAGTCGGATAGTAGTTGGATCTGATATAATGAGTAGTATCGTCTAACTGGAGGAACTGAAATAAAGAAAAAAAAATCTGGAAAAGTCTAACATCTTTGTCGGAAATATTTTGAGTTAAACACTAGATTTGTCTTAAAACCAAAAACAAAACTAATTTTAGGTGTTATTATCGTCACTCATTTTTTTTCCTTTCATCAGCCACACTTCTACTACCCATGCAATAGTTATTTGTGTTTATTTTTTTGTCAAACTGTTTTAATGTCTTTTGGGTCCAAATCATTACTCACGAGCTATTTTTCTTAAATAATCACGAGACACGAGCTACATACAAGTAATCTGATATTTTACGATAGAACCGTGACGAAATTTTTATATAAAGATATCGATATTATACGATGGCAAAGGTTGATAACCTTAAAAGTCAATAGCCGGCCATCTGCCTATGGACCATTTATTTTTTTCGTTTATTTATCTTTTAAATGACAGCGGAGATATAACGTTATAGTAGTACATTATTACTAGTCAACTATTATACTCCTACTACTTTATTTTAGAGATGATTTTGGTTAGACAATTATTACATAAAATACTTACACTTGCAAGGTTATTTGGTACTCGGTTTTTCAAACTTAATCATTAATCAGGAAAACAGTAGTTAAAGACATGATTAATTTACAGATTAGTCAAGTCAACAAAAGAAAATATTAAATTGGGTTTTCATCGTCATTAGAAAGATCAATGGTAAAAAGAGCATTGGTTATTTGAAATTTATCGCATTTGTAATCAAAGAGTACAGTTCAAATAACTCGATTGACTTTTAGTCATTATAATTTCAACGATGATTGGTATTATGATATATAGTATCTATCTGGAAAATGTCTTCTATACGTATTAATTAGCCTTAATGTTTTATGACATAGAATGGTCCCTTTCTGAATATGATAACTCAGATGATCATTCAAGATCTTAATTTGTTGATTTACTCTAATCTGTGAAATTGACTTACTAAAAACCGGAAAAATGGGTAAAAAAACCCTCACCTTTCTTAAAAACATAGAAAAAACCCTCAACTTTTTTTGTGGGTTTTTAAACCCTCACCTTTTTATAAATGGTTAAATAAACCCTAATCTTAACAAACTCAATTTAATTTTTTTAAAATCATTATATTAAAACAGTAAGTAACAAAAAAATTTTAATTTATGATTTTTTATTTCAAATTCGAGTTTACGATTTTTTTTTCTAAAATTAGGGTTTTTGTGCTATGAACATTTATTCACCATTTAGTTGAGATTAGGCAAATTATTTTTGTTATAATTAGAAGTTATGTTATATAAACTACAAAAATTTGTAGGATATCACATTTGATTTTTTTTTATTGGAGTGTTCAGGTTTTGGATAAAAATATAGTTAAATAATGATTAATTAAATATAATTTATATTACATTTTAATATATCGTAATAATATAGAAATATTAATTGTTAGTAAATCTTATGTAGTTTGTCCAATGAAAATATTTTGATGTGGAAATTCATGTACTTTTCATAGTATTATAAAATTTGGATTGGTTTTACGTTAGTAAATTTGTGTGATCAAACCTAATAAACCTTTATTAATATAAACTCATATTCGGTTTCGATATAAGAATTTACATATAATTCGTAACAAAATCTGTTTGGTTTCACGTTGATGAATTTTTGTAACACACCGAATAAAACTTCACTAATTAACTTTTTTACATCATGACTTACATATTTTCAATTTAGAAAAATATTGTAAACTAGAATTTTAGAAGAAACACCCGAAACCAAAATTTTCCTATTTATTTATGTTTTAGTATAACGATTTTTTGAATTTAAATTAAGTTTTTTAATACTAGGGTTTATTTTACCATTTATGAAAAGGTGGGGATTTAAAAACCCACAAAAAAAGTTGAGGGTTTTTTCTATGTTTTTATGAAAGGTGAGGGTTTTTCTACCCATTTTTCTCTAAAAACCCATCACGATTTAATATACTAAGACCATACACAGTGGTGTATGTTTTGGTAGGGTGTGAGTATTATTAAAAAGGAAAATAATAGAATAGTGTAACACATGGGTGTGAGATAACACTTGGGTGTGGGTATTATTTTAATGTTTTATGTTTCATCTATCTCTCTCCTCTCTCTTTCTCCTCTAACCAAATCTCTCTCTCTTAAAAAAAATTATAATAAATATATTGGTCACACCCGAAACTAAGGTTTCCCACTGTGTATGCCCTAACAAAGACCATTCAACATTGATAATAAAATATAATCTGATGGTGACGATCATGATAGTCATAGTGATGGATCAATCAAGAATCCTCTTTAGGTTGGAAAATGGACTACCTAATAAACAATTTTAGGATTACGCTCAACAAAACCCACAATAGTCTATTCTCGTTGGTTTCTTCTCAATATTATATTGTTGCTTGTTTTGCACCAACAAAACGTACGGACCACATACTTTCGTGATTAGGCTTCTTTCAACAAAATTTGATTGGCAATATTAAACAATCATTGTCTTAAATAACATATGATTATCCGTTTCACTTAATCTTTGTTACGGTTTCATCTGGCGTCGATATTTCAACTATAGAAACTATAAGGATACCATTCAAAAGAAATAATCTCTAAGATCAAGAGTTTGAATAGCGATGACGAAGTATAAACTTAAAATTTAAAATTCTTAATTAAAAAGGGGTAAAACACACATATAACAACATCAGTAATTTTCAGTTTGAATACCATTAAATCATCCGCAAAATATAATTATGTGTTCATAATATAATACCGGATTAAACATGATATATGATGTCTAAGGGCATATGCAAGGGTGCATCTTTGAAGATTGATCTTAAGGGAGAAAAAATATTAAAATATTATAAGAGCTTTAATTAAGATCTTTTGTAAAGTAATTGATTATTGGTAGAACATGTTTAGATCATATGAATTAATAATTTAATAATCAAAACATTTTAAAGTATATTAAAATTAAAAAATTAGTTTTAAAATTGAAAACATAAAAAAGTAAACTTATATTAACATTGATTTGAAAATAAAAAGAACAAAAAAACATTAAAGATATAAATGAAAAACAAAAAAACAATCAAACATATTAATTAAAGGTTACAAACATTTTATTTAATTAATACAAAGTTACAAATATTTGAAAGATTTTCGTTATCACAAATCGCAACGAATCAGACCATGCCACGTCGCCACAAGATCAGCCCAAAAACAGTTCTAGCCCAAGAACATGAGAAGTGTTCTAAACCCACTTTTTACAAAGTTTATTATTATTAAACTCTAAAATCAGGCCTGAAGATGAGCCGTTAAACATGGTCTAACAATGATAAAATGGTACGCTAAATAGAAAATCCTTGATTAGACCATCTTTATCGGTACATCTGTACCAATGATCTTATGAATAAAAAAATAGAAATTAATGAAAAATGGGTCAAGAGCATATAGAACAGGTCTCAGACAAGATCTGTTCTTTCGGAGGTCTTGCGCCAGGTGGCGAAAGGTAAGTGGGTAACAATTTTTTAAAAAACCAAAAATATTTTCATATCTCACTCTCTCTCCACCTATCATCATATTCTCTCTATCTTTCTCTCTCTCTTACCTTATTATAATACTATTATAATTATCATAAGATCTATCTTTAAAGATATACCCATAAATATGCCCTTATTAAGACCACAAGTTCTGTAATATATTAATATATATAAATCATGGGAACTTTTTGACTCAACAAAATCCTCTCCCTAGCTTTGTTTTACTCTTTTTTCAATTGGTTCAATAATTTGATCTCCGTTAGTTATTAAAGTACCCATCAAAAAGGGCATCCGAAAAAAAACCCTAGTTTTGTTTCTCTCTCGAGAAGTCAGCCGCCGAGAAAAATTTCTGGTTCTGTGGCCGGATCGCGGTGGCTCTACTAGCACCGGATCCGGTCACATCGTCTCTGCTTTAGTTTAGCTTTTTGTTCTCAGTTTGTTGCGGCTCTGATTGAAGAATAGAGAAGGCGAGATGGGTTTCTAGGTTGCGGTGGTTCGATTGCGATGGAGCTTTTGGCTTGAGGATGAGTTGGGTGGTGCTTTAGATAGGCGATTCCTCTCCTCGTCACGGCATGGACTTCAATTTTGTCTCTTCCCAAATCTGGTTTTCTCGAGAACGAAATCGACTTTGTGGAGGGATAGCGATGGTTATCAAGGTGGTGATTAGGAGAGGCATGGTTCTCGAATCTGGAATTGGTGGCGAAAGATCTCTGCTTCAGGAGTTGGTGGTGGTGTCTTTGGGTTGTGGCTTTCTGCAGCGGATGATAGGTTGTGGCTTTGTCAGCTTTTGGCTGCCGGTGGTTGCAAGGTGACAGACGCTTTTCGTTTCTGGTCCTTGTCGGGTTTACGCTTTTCTCGCTTTTCTCTTTTCGGATGTTAATAGTTGTATGTTTGTGTTTGGCTTGTGGTAGTTGTTGTTGGTGGGTTTAGTTGGCTTTTATCTTTGGACTAGTTGGGGTCATGGTTTTGCTCTCTGTTATCTCATGAAAGCTCCGGGGATTGGTCGTGTTTGGCTAGGTTTTGGATAGCTTTCGTTTTATCCCATCTTTGTTCGTTGAATCTTTTAAGTTTGTCTCTTTCCACCGCCTCTAGTTTAGAATAATAAGTAGGTTTTCTCTCGTGGTCTGTTCCCTGTCTGTTCTTGTGGGGATGCAAAGTTCTAGATTTAGACTTGTTCGGTAGAAGACTAGGTGGTTAGGTTTAAGATTCGCGATTGTGGTTTTCTTTTCTCGGGATATTCGTTTTTAGTTGGGTTATTTCTTCGCGGTTTCCTCTATCCTTGGTTCTACTCCGTTTGCGGTTGTAGGTCTTCTAGTCTGCTCCTTTTGAGCTCTTAGTTCCGCTTCTATTGTTCTCCTCCGATTTTCCCGATGATTTCGAGAGCTTAACTTTTTGACTTTAGTCCTATCTTATGTTTCCCGTGTATCGGGCTTTAGCTTCCGGGGATATCTTTGTTTTCCGCCGGCTTTTGTATTTCAAAACCGTATTCCAAAAACGCATTCCACCCTTGTATCTGTCCTTTGTATTATATAATGAAATCTTTCAGTGAAAAAAAAAAAAAAAGTTATTAAAGTACATAATGATATTTCGGTTGGTTCACGGTAATAAGTTTGCACGAGACTTTTGTGGTATTAAAGTACATAATGATCTTTTAATTAGATATTATTAAAGCATAGGTGAAAAATAAAGTAGATCTTTTACTGTTTTACAATGTGTGACGACTGACAAGAAACATGGACGTGTTAGGTTGGATAGTTAGCTAGATACTATCACGGGCATTGTTTGATTCTTTCTGGCAAATAATTCATATGATATTAGTCCACTAACCACGAGCCCTTTTTGCAGATTGACTTTCTAACAATTTATAATAGTATTATCTTCATAGAGAAATTCATTAGGTCCATAATTAACAATAAAATCCTATAATCTTCTTCATAAACTGGAAAATGATAACAATCGGACAGAAAATGATTCATCTCCATCATAATTTGTTGTCTTTGATGAAGAATTAATACTTACTAATAGAAACTCTTTTATTGACCAAAAACAATGTATCTTTAAAAAGAAAATTGCACGGATTTTATTGGTTGGAATATTAAGATTTTATTTTGTCATAGGATATGGTCAACGAGACATAAGTCTATATTCCTCACTAGCTCGTGTCCCTTTTTCGTTCGGATCCGGACAAAGATTTTGGATCGACAAAATTTTAGAAATGGTTTAGAGTAGTGTTTTATCCCTCTTACAATTATTCGAAACAGTGATATTTCACAATAAATTCTCAAATGATCGTAATAATTCGTTAAATTCGGTATTAGCAGCACAAGTGCACAACCATTTAAATATAAAGCTACGTTTTGAGAGAATTAGACTATATCTTAAATTCGATACTAGCTTCGAAGATTACACAACATTTGATTTGAATTTTTTCAAATGAAAAACTATAGTGTCACATTACCGTATAACTTCTCATGTTTCGCAAAGAGTGTTATTCAAACATGTTTTACAAAAATAAAGAAAATTGTTTAAATTTTTTTTTACCCTTTATAAATACACTAAATGAGTTTTTCTATTCAGCCGAAATAATGGAGCTAAAAAAAGAGATTTAGTTTAAAATTTTGCATAAAAAAATATAAAACGATATTTTTTGTAAACTAAATATTAAATTTTAAAATGATATTTTTTGTGAAACAAAAGAAGAATTAACTTCGTGTAATTTATTTATGTGGTTCACTTAAGTCAATATCGCTGTAAAAAAAAAAGAGTCAGTAATTTTAGTTGTTGTATGTATAACAAAAAAACTTGTATGCCTATATTTAGTACAGGTGGATAGAATAGTATCAATGTCACGTAAAAGTTATTTGGTTTAATGTTTTCACGTAAAAGTTGCTAAAGAAAAGCAAATGAAAAAAAAATCAAATGTCTTGCTTTTACTTTTCAGGTGCCTAGCCGTGTTCAGAAATCAGAGACCAAGCAATACAATGATCAAATGTAATACCAACAGTTATTTAATGCGGATTGTTGACAAAGAAAACATTTCATGATCGGATTGTTGACAAAACAAAAAACAAGACCAACAAAATAAATGTAAGTTAAAAATGAACAAAAGAAATTTAATGATATTTAAAAACTTAGCAAAACCAAACCGACATGAGCTGAGTCAGGTTCATGTCGTCAAAGTTAGAACATCCGACGACTGAGAAAGCTTGGACCGCCGTGCAAGGGACTTACTTTTCTCCCTTCTTTTTTTCCTCTGACTTAACATAGCTAATTAATTTTAATTAACATCATAGTTTGAATATATTTAAATGTATTTTAATATATTTAACTAAATACATTAATTTTTAGTGAATTTCGGTTAAACAGTTCAGTTGGAAAATTTGGTATATAATTTTTTATTTTACCATTTGGATTATTAAAAACTTGGTTCCTCAGCAAAAACCTATTTGGTTCGGTAATTTTGTCTACTTGTAATTAAATTTTCTAATTTTTTGGATCAAACGATAATTTTATTTTTATCGGCATTGTTTTTTGTTACAGTTTTATTAACAGTTTAGTATTTCATTTTTGAATAATTTGAAACTAAAATTAGCGTTATACTTCCTATTACTAATTTTATTATTATTTTTTTGTTAAATTTCATACTCGGTCTGATTGGTAACTAAAAGTTATACAAGTTTTTTAGCTGTTAGCTGGAGCTGTAAGGTTTACCGGAATAATGCAAAATTGTAAGAACGCGCTTTACAAAAAAGCTGAAAGTAAAACTATTAGGAACGCTTTTGATAAAGTTTTCGTGATTGGTAACTGTCAAAGCTATACACCCTTTACCGCTTTGATAATAGGTTGCCATTCAAAGCCACTTTTTTTTTTTTCTATTTCAAAACTCATATAGTATTATTCTTGGACAATAATCATGCCTCCAATATAAAACAAAAAACAAAATTGACGGAGACAAATAAAAAAAAAACAAATTTGACATTGAATTTAAATGCTAATATTTTTCAAAAAAGTAGAAAAAATAAAGAGAAGATGGGTTTCAAAGGCGGGACCGGTCCGCCATCAATGCCACCTCCCAACTCCTTTCTCTATCTCTCTCTCTCTCTCTCTCTCAGCTACTTGCAACAAAATTGCAAAATTGTCGACAGAAACTTCTCTCAAATTTAGTTCCTTTCTCATTTATCCTCTTTAATCCACCAAAAACAAACTTCCAAATCTCTCTATCCTCACAAACTTTGTTCTGTTTCTCCTTCAACTTTCCATAGATAAAGATTAAACCTTTTTGATCTTTAGTCTCTAATCTCAAAAGGGTTTTGTTTAAATCTCCTCAAAACCATGGGGATTTGCTTAAGTGCTCAGATTAAAGCTGTGAGTCCAGGTAAGCCAGGTACTTCAAGCTTTCATGTTTTTAAAAATAATTTTACCAAACATGCAAATGTTAATGATTTAATTCAATTTAGAAGTTTTCATTTTAGTTGGTATAAAGTAGGGTCTTAAACTAAGATTTTGTTTGTTAATTTTAATTTTTATATTTCTGAAAGTTTTATTCAATTTGAGGTTAGGTTTTTTGGTGGTTGGAGGATAAAATGACTTAACTTAAAAGTTAGGCTTAATGTATTGACAAATCTGTCAAAGGTTTCATAATAAATTGATTAAATTATCTAAAACTTTGTCTTTTTTTTTAGTTGTTTGGTTGAATTCACGCTTCATCATCATAATCAAAACAAATCAGAGTTTTACTTTTGTCTGATCTCTAAAAACAAAACATGAAAATGGGATTTGTCACAAAAGTGAAATCTAACGTTTTTTTGTATGTTAACTATGTGTTTGGTTGTTGTATAGGTGCAAGTCCGAAGTATATGAGCTCAGAGGCTAATGATTCACAAAGTATGGGAAGCAAAAGCTCTTCTGTGTCAATCAGAACAAACCCAAGAACTGAAGGAGAGATCTTGCAATCTCCTAACCTCAAAAGTTTCACTTTTGCTGAGCTTAAAGCAGCAACTAGGAATTTTAGACCAGATAGTGTTCTTGGTGAAGGTGGATTTGGTTCTGTTTTCAAAGGTTGGATTGATGAACAGACTCTTACTGCTTCTAAACCGGGAACCGGTGTGGTTATTGCTGTTAAAAAGCTTAACCAAGATGGTTGGCAAGGTCACCAAGAATGGCTGGTAAGATTCAAGAAGTTGATCAAATTCAATCTTTTTGAAGTTTGAAGAGATTTGAAGATTGTTTAATGTTTCTTTGATTGATGTTGTTGTTGTAGGCGGAAGTGAATTACTTGGGGCAGTTTTCACATCCTAATCTTGTGAAGTTGATTGGTTATTGCTTGGAGGATGAGCATCGTCTTCTTGTTTATGAGTTCATGCCTCGTGGAAGCTTAGAGAATCATTTGTTCAGAAGTATTGTTTCTCTAACACTCTTGTTGATTTTCAAGATTTTGTTTGTTCAAAAACGTTTTCGAGTATTCAGATTTTGTTTCATGTGGTTGCAGGAGGTTCTTATTTTCAACCGTTATCTTGGACTCTCCGGTTGAAAGTTGCTCTTGGTGCTGCGAAAGGTCTTGCTTTTCTTCATAATGCTGAGACTAGTGTCATATACCGCGATTTCAAAACGTCGAATATACTTCTTGATTCGGTATATATTTCCGCTTTTTTTTCCATCTTGGATTTGATGGAAAAAAACTGTGCAAGAAGGCTTTATGTTAACCCTTGTCTTTGACATGATCACAGGAGTACAATGCTACGCTTTCTGATTTCGGGCTGGCTAAAGACGGTCCAACGGGCGATAAAAGCCATGTCTCTACACGGATCATGGGTACTTACGGATATGCTGCTCCTGAATATCTTGCAACTGGTTAGTCTTGAAAGTCATTTCTTTCTGTGATTTGATAAACTTCTTTCTAATGGCCACTGACTCTTTCGTTTTCCTTAGGTCATTTAACAACCAAAAGTGATGTCTATAGCTACGGTGTCGTGCTTTTGGAGGTGTTGTCTGGACGGAGAGCTGTGGACAAGAACCGTCCACCAGGAGAGCAAAAGCTAGTGGAATGGGCAAGACCGTTACTTGCAAACAAAAGGAAGTTATTCCGGGTTATCGATAACCGTCTACAAGATCAATACTCAATGGAAGAAGCTTGTAAAGTAGCTACTCTGGCGCTGAGATGCCTCACATTCGAGATAAAGCTGAGACCGAACATGAACGAGGTTGTTTCTCACCTCGAACACATCCAAGCTTTGAATGAAGCAGGAGGAAGAAATATCGATAAGGTCGAGAGAAGAATGCGTAGGAGAAGCGATAGTGTTGCTATCAACCAAAAACCAAATGCAGGTTTTGCTCGGCAAACTGCTGTGGGCGTCATAGCTACTGCTTATCCACGCCCGTCTGATTCGCCTCTGTTTGTCTAAGTAAGAAATGATGTTCTGTTTAGTTCGGATGTACAGTTTTGTATCTGCTTATGTACCGAAAGGATTCAGTTCATGGCTCGTTTACACGTCGCAGAGATTTGACATTCAATCTGTGTAGTGCGAGAATTGACTAACATAAGTATAAATGATCTCATGTCTTCAACTTCAGGCAAATGCACATCAATGAGACAAAGAGAGTCGATAATAATAAGCAAGAGGCTTTCTTTTTTGGTGTTTGATATTTTCAATTCTTTGGCTAAGAAGTTTATATACAGTGAAGACACTATTTTTACCATGTTCTGACCAGTCCCGGTGTCCAGTTTCGCCAGTCTAGCTTCAAAAGCGACTTGTTTAAGTTCATCTTATCCCTGAGATCAAGAACCTTCTTACGATAACTACTCCCTTGCTTCTTTAGCTCAGGCTCACTCTCTGCATTTATCTCAGCTTTGATGATCTCTTCTGTTTCATCAGCAACTGGCGGAGGAGCGTTTTCCGCTTCTTCATCGATTATGCGTCCAAGAAGTGAAACGACTTCGCTCATTCTAGGCCGAGATTTCGGTTGCTTCATTAGACATTTGTTTGCTAAAGCAGCTACTCTCTGAACAGACTTCATACAGTAGTACTGGCCTTCGAGCCGCGGATCGACAATCGCATGGAATTTCTTCGAGTCTGATACATAAGGTTTCACCCATTCTAAAAGCTTCTGTTCCCCCCGAGGTCGATTTCTATCAACTGCTCGTCTTCCCGTGATCAGTTCATACAACACTACCCCAAAGCTCCAAACATCGCTCTTTGCCGTCAATTTCCCCGTTTGTACATACTCAGGAGCCGCGTAACCAACCGTACCTACAACCTTCCATACAAGACAAGGTTACAAACTTCAAGAGATGTTATGTTAAAGAGTGCTCCAATAGAGATACATACTGAAGTTGAGACATGACCAAGTCCTTCGGGTGGTCCTTGCCTAGCTAATCCAAAATCCGAAAGCTTTGCACCGAATCTCTCGTCAAGCAAGATGTTTGAAGACTTGAAATCTCGAAATATCAACTAAAACATAAACAAAGAAGCAGAATCAGAACAAAAACACAAAACAGTCTTAAGACTTAAATCATAAAAATGGCAATGAAATGCTAAGTTTTAACCTGAAAATCCATTTCTTCATGAAGATAAGCCAAGCCTTGAGCAGCATCTTGCGCAATCTTCAACCTCGTCATCCACGGAAGCGATACCGACACAACTCGCCCCACGAGATGATCCTCCAAGCTTTTATTACACATAAGTTCGTAAACTAAAAGCCGCTGCATCCCTCTTTCATCATCATCAGCACAATACCCAACTAACTTCACAAGATTTGGATGATTCACTACTCCTAGAAAATTCACCTCATTGATCCATTCTTTATGCCCCTGAGTACTAGACCAAAGCCACACACACAAAGATTTACCACAAGACATAAACACACACAACAAATCCAATCACAAAACACAAAGTAAAGTTCCTCCTTTTAGGTTCAAATTTGGTAGTAGCTCAGGACTGAGTCATACACACACATAATAACAAACCCACTTCGAAAAATCAATCACAAACCACAAAGTAAAGTTTCTCCTTTCAAATTTCATCGTTTCTTGAATCAATTAGGTTCAAAGTTGAAACCTTTACGAGACTAATTGAAGCAGAACAGAGTAAAAAAGATTAGAGTCATGCCTGTAAACCTTGACGATTAAGCTGTTTAACAGCAACATTAATCTTCGAATCAAAACCATTAGAGTCTGAAACATCAACAACACCTCTATAAACGCAACCAAACCCTCCTTCACCAATCAAAAGACCTCTACTAAACCCTTTAGTAGCCACCTTCAGTTCTTTGAAAGTAAACACCTTTAGATCATTCTCAGGAACAAGTCCACCGATCCAACGTTGACTTAATGGTTTGGGAAAACTAAGTCTTTCCGGTGAGAAACTCCAGTCTGAGTCAAACTCAGACCGGCGAGTTGGGTCTGAAGTGGTTGATGATGCTACGCTTAAAGACCGAGCCCATGAGAGTCTTGAAGCTCTTGAAATAACACTGTCTCCTCCTCCTCCTTCGTCGATTGTTGTTGTTCCTCTCTTGTCGCCATTGGTGAAGTGAAAACACTTCATGTTCTTCTTCTTCCCCCAAATCAGACCGAGTCAACGAAAATAAAAATGGAGACTTTTTGAAGAAGATGATACACTTTGAAGATGGGTTATGATCTGATGTGACAGGTTTTAACTTATTGTTGATGACGTGGCGAGTTAAGAATCGTCGATTTTGAGAGATCTAACTTTTCTTGACTTGACCTAAGTTACAACTAAATTTCGTATAGAAGTAGTTTGCTCCTAGGTTGCATGGAATCAGAAGCGGGTACGCGGAAGCGAAGCGTTTGGAAACGTGGAAGCGATTTTTTAAAAAATTTTAGGAAGTGGGTACGTGTTGGAAGCGTATATAGAAATTAATATATATATATATATATATACATATATAATAAAACATTAAGCATTATATAATATTGAAACATATAATTAACCACGCAAATCTAATACATAAATTTTAAATACTTCAACTACAAATAAAAACCAAATAGTTTATTTTTACAATTAATAAAAATAAAATAGTTCAAAGTCAAAATTTTAGATCACTATCTTCACTCTCATTTTCTTAATTCCATCCAATAAAATAGTTTTAAATTCCATTTTATCGATAACACATCATCAAATTCAAGTTTCTCAAAGTTTATTTAAGTCAATTATTCATTCCAACATTTTCCAAATAAATAATTTATGTCGTGGTTATTTTGTTAAGCATGATCTTTTAAAAATAAAATAAAAAACTTAGTATGCAAAAATTTAAAATTTAAAATTAGTTTTGGTTTCTTTTAATTGTAAAAAATACTATAAAAAATAATTTCATGTTTCTTATTAATATTTGACTATCAAAATTTTTAAATGGAAACGCAAGCTTCCAAAATAGAATCGTAAGCTTCCAACGAGCTTCCAAAGTAAAATTTTTGGAAACGCTATGGAAGCGAGATTCCAAAAGCTTCCGATTCCGACTAAGATTCCGAAGCGGGAAGCGGACCTTCGACGAAGCTTCCGTGCTTCCTAGGTTTGCTCAGAACGAGTAATAGAGTCACATAATTGATTTTATTTTTTTCGTGTGTGTGTGTGTGATACAAAAATTGATATTTTAAAGTTTAAATCGACCACATTAATGAATTTAAAATGGAAAATTCTATAAAATAAATAAATTATTTATTTATTAAATTGTTAATGCACGAGTTTTATTAGGTAACCATAAATATACATATGAATTATTCAACTTTGATTTTGAACGCACCGAGATTTTGAACCAGTCTCGAGGATTGTTCAACTTGATTAATTCCACTTTTATTGTTGTTGTTGGTTGATCGGTCGATTCATTTTTTTCTTCTTCACCTAACTCTCGTATATGGAAACATGGACATTTTGATGGGTTTTTTTGGGACTTCACTTTGACATTTGATGGGCTTTTTTCGGACTTCACTTTTAAATTTGAATGAATTAGTTTTTAGGTTTTACTATTTAGTTCCTCAAAAAAAATCTGATCTTATTATATAAAGTATGGTTTTCAAAGTTAATAACTCGCATGATCGTGACACGTGTCAAATATATCGATCAGAAAATATTTAACTTTCTTCATTAACGAAATAGGAAAACTAAAAAAAAAGAAAATTTACATATACTAATTTATATATCTAATTTTTAAAATTTGTTAACTTTATTTTTTTTAGCCAAAAAAAAAACTAACAATTTCTCTTCACATGTGTTATTGGTCAATTAGATTTGGCATGTGTTAATTGTTTATATAAAATCATTTAGTATGGATATCAACAAATAAACAATAACGGTTCAAGTTTTAAATAACAATATAAGTTATTTAACATTAATTTAATTGGATAAAATTGTATTTATCATCGTAATATAGTGTTTTTATTCGTCAAATAAAAACATAAAATTTTTACAAAAAATAATGAGCTTATAAAAACGAACAAATATTTGAATATTTGATAAGAAAATTAGTATGGTTATACTTAATTTTATTTTAAGAATTTTAGTGCATGTAGTCATAATTATAAATCAAAAATATTTGGGAAAATGGCTTATATGATTGAATTTTTGATTACTTAATGAGAATGTTAATATATATATATATATATATATATATATATATTTAATGATTTATTTATTAATTTAACTCATTTAAAATTAGTTTGCCATGAGGTAAAACTAACTTATGAGATTACGTTATATAGAAAACTATATTTTAAACAATGTTTGTTTTCCATAACTTTTGTGGATTTCTGTTTTTTTTTATTAAATGTTTTGTTATTTGTTAATTATATTAAAATTTTTAATATTAACTAAGATATAGATTTGATATGATATATATACGATTTTGATAAAAAATTATTATTAGCAGTTTATCCATTAAGATGAACTATGAAGACTTAAAATCAAGTTTATTATGATGTTATAAAAAGTTAAATTATATTGCAAAATGGAATGTGTAAGATTGAAATTTTGTTTTTAAAAAAATACTAAATTAAATATATAAAAAGTGTGTCGGTTACTATTTAGGACTTAAATATCATCAATACGAAAGATTGTGTAGAATTAAAATTCAGTTTATTACGATGAAATAAATAGTTAAAATGTATAGAAAAATGGAATGTGTAAGATTTAATTTTTGAATTAAACAAAAAATACTAAATTATTAAATATTAGGGAAAGTGAATGGATTACTATATTAATAAAAATTCAAATATCATCGATAATAATTTATATTTATATATTATACCCGCCTATTTAGGCGGGTCTTATCTAGTTGTATATAAATTAGAGAATACAAAATTTTGATGTTGTTAATTTAAATAATGCAAATTTCATTTATTGGTTTCAAAGATCAGTTACTAATTATGTAAAATAACATGTGAGACATTTTGTAGAAAAAGGAAGAAGTTTGGCCAAAAACTGATATGTTATTTACAAACTCAAAATTGTATCTTGGAACAATCAAAACTAAGCCAATATAAGTCAGTCCAAAGTTTAATTCATCACAAAAAAAAAAATCCTAACAACTCTCTAATAATAATTATTTGGATTCATATAGTAGATCAAATACATAGCTTTCCTTACTAGGTTAGTATCACTATATAAACACCAATAACCAAGATAGGTGAAAATACTATCACACGAACAGATTTCGAGAATGAGCTTATGAAACATAAGAAAAGGAACACATGAGGTTTGTTTGTAGCTAGTAGTTGAAATTATAGGGATCAAATATTCTAGAAATAATTGTTAGTCGGATTTATTTAGTAAATTAAAAAACATAACCAGATAAATCATCACAAATATAAAATGCCGAGATGATTTAGGTTTTTTCATAAAAAAAATTATCACCATAAAAACACCAATAACCAAGATAAATGTTAATATTATTACATGAACGGATTTTGAAAATGAATATATGACACAAAGCATAAGGAAAACATAATAAGTTTGTTTGTAGCTAGAGGAAATTATAGGGACCTTTGGTTTGTACAAGAATTACTCCGACCATTTCCTATTCCATGTCACAAAAATGTTATCCACATTTCATGAAAGTTAATACATGAGCAAATAACTTATTTAAGTATACAAAAAATTTATGTACAAAGAACTAAATTAAAACTAGATCACATCTCTCGATGGCCAATTATGTTTTTTGTGCCGTTTTTACGTCCATAACCAAGAAAAATTTATTAACAATCCATAAAAATTTTAAATACAAACATCATACCATCACTATTCATGTCACTGTTGTTTAAACATTGGCGCTAACGCGACGACCCCACCAGAACACCGTTTAAAGTTCCGCCACCACTGTTAACTCTACCACCGTGACAAATATAGTGATTAAATTAACTTGGATGGAAAATAAACTGAGAAATAAAACAAACTCATTGAATTAGTTTTTAAAAATAAATAATGGACTATAATATATATATATATATATATATATATATATGTGTGTGTGTGTATATATATTAGAGAGATATTTATGTTTTTGTTTAACTAAATATCATAAAATGTGGCAACCAAACAACCCCCAAAAAGCTAAAACCATAGTTTGTGATATCTAGCTATTTCATACTTCCAAAAATGCAAAAAAAAATATCTTTCATCAGAAAAAGCTAGTAAAGAACGAAATAAAAGCCAAAATAGTTGACAAACTAATGGATGTGATAATAAAACTATCAATTCACTTCTCAATTTGAGAAAATGCTAAGATTTTTCTTCAACATTTAATAGTTATTAAGTACCAATTTGGAGATTGTTACAACACATAAGTTTGTAATCTTAGATTATATAATAGAAGATTGCATCGTAATTGGGTCAACTTTACAATGAGCTTGGAATCACAAGCGTTTTGAAGCCAAAAAATCTATTTTGATCGGCGATGTGAAAAAATTTAAATCTAGGATTTTGTCGATTGAGAGGCAATGATAAGATTTTGAGTATTCCATAATCGTGGGTTTATAGATTTTTCTTAATGTAAAACATTTACTATTTAACTAGTTTTAATTCGATTGATTATAAAGGTAATTCTCTCAGTTTGAGTCTACAATAATGTTGAATACCAACAAAATTAATTGTATTTTTACAAAATAAAAATACTTGGGTTCACTCCTTTTATTCACCCCCTCTTTTTCTAACCAATAAGAATTTGTCATCTAATAAAAAATAATTAATTCATTTAACTATAAATTTTAATCTGCCTGAAAAACGAAATTATATATCGGTTTGGGTTTATAAGGGAGGGTTAGAGTTTAAATTTTATAATTAAACAAGGTTAAATATATGTTTGATTTTATAAACGAATTTAGATTTTACAATTAAATGAGGTTCAATGTCGGTTTGAGTTTATAAAGAACAGTTAGGGTTTTACAATTAAATAAGGTTAAATGTTGGTTAAGATTTATAAAAGAGGATTATGATTTAGATTTTGTAACTAAATGATATTCTACTTCGGTTTGAGTTTATAAAAGAATGGTTAGGGTTTAGTTTTTATAACTAAATGAGTTATAATTTTTATTATTAAAAGACATATTTATTGGTTAAAAATTCAATGTTCAAGAAAGCGCTAGGCACCTAGCGCCTAGACCGCCTAATCGGGGACTAGGCGATTTTAGGCGGTTTACGCGTTTACAACATAAAATATTATAGCTAAAAATCATATAAAACTATATATTAAGAAAATAAAATATTGAATCGTAAACAAAAATTAGACACACACATTTCTATAATTCATATCAAACAACATATGAATGTTTATAACCATGTATATGACGGTAAAAGTTATAAATTTAAATTTATGTAGTTGAAAATTTGATAAATACACTAAAACGAGATTTATGTTATTTTAGACGGTCGAAGCGGTCATCTAGGCGTCACCTGAACGCCTAATGCCTAGTCGAGGCATAAGCGACCGCCTAGACCGCTTTTTAGAACACTGGTTAAATAAGTATGAGTGAATAAAAAGATTCACTCTTAGAATTGAACCCAAGAATTATTCATTATATATATATATATATATTTATGGTATTTTTGCAAATTTCCCATTGAAACGTAAATTTCATATTTGTTTAGCGAATAAATTTTTAAAAGTGAACGAAAAAAATTATAGATGTTGTAGGGAGGGAACAAAAAGAACCCACCACCCATGTGCGAATCTCATCTTCTTTCTTCTCGTTAAGTACCCAATGGACCTTCTTCCTCTTTGATATGTGACTCTTTCATAGCTTCTTTCCGATTTCATCCTTTATTTTTAATTCTATTTCCTCCTCTCTTTTTTTTTTGTTTGTTTTTTTTGTTTTTCATGTGTACACATTGAAACTACAAAAATTGATGGAAACATGAAAATCAGAAAATGGATTAACATGTTTATCAAGTTATAAAGAGCAACCCACATATGTATTTTCTTTATTTACTTAATGGCAAATGGCAAGAAAAAAAATTTATTTAGGTGAATGATAATGTGTTAACTAATTACAAATTTGGGAACGAAATATGGAGCATGAGTCTTTCTGAATTTAACTGTTAAACTATTTTATATTATATTTTTTTGATAAATGATACAATAATAATTAACAAGTTAATAATGATGTATAAGTCTATGATTAATACAATGCAAGCTCATAACAGTGAAAACAAATTTTATGTAATAAAATTAGATGTCACACTTAAAATTATTGGTTTAAAAATAATCTACGGATAAATTCGAATAAATATACTTAAGACATGTGTTAGTTCATTTTATTTACTTCATAGTAAAATTCATCGTAGTTTTCTTGTATAGTAAAAGACATGTACTATCTTCTGATTCATGATTTTTTAATAAAAATTGTTCCAAATATATTATAAATACATGCAAAACTATTTATGATATTGGATGGTATGGGTTTGGCACAAGAAAGAAAAAACAGAAGGCAACATTAAATACTTTTCGTAATTATCTCATTGCTTGTGTACAAAATTTCACTATCATCCATTTTGTTTTAGGCTTTTAAAAGAAATCCCATAAAATCCCAGGATTCTTCTTCTTTTATTTTTTTCTTATCATCCACTAATTCCACCAAACCTTCTTCTTAGATAACTCAAATATTTATGGCCAATCAATGAATTTTCTTACTTTTATTTTAACTTTCTAAGTATAGTAACCAACCATAAGAATTGAATGAATACCCCACCCAAACCACTTTACATAACCGAATTATAATCTACATTAAACACCTTTAATCTTAAGTGTAATAAATAAATAAAAATGGTTAACCAATCAATTTTTTTCTCTCCAACAAATCAACTATATTGATATCATAAAGTGTTTATAAAAATACATAACCATTCTATGTAGCCTAGCTATCACTTCAAATGTTTTTCCGCTCTATATAAATATTTGGTTAGTAGCAAATTGATGTTTACTTTTCAGAAAAATAAAGATAATAAACCATAGCATAACCACAATTAAATACAAATTACAATATAGAGTTCTACAAGAAGCATTACAAACACATCTATTACTGTTTCTTTTACTACCAGAAACTCTTCACATCTGCTTCACAGCTCCTTCTACTTTCAACAAACAAACCCATCAGAGGTAAGAAAATTGGAATTTTAGTGGTCTCTTAAAAAACATGATTATATATAGAAATATTTACTCAGATGTTAACCAAAAGTTCGAATATTACTAGAATATCATACATTTTCTAAAAATTACTCATATGTTTTGAGCATTTGTGTAATTACAATTAACACCCTTCATTAGTTTTTTTTTAATTAATAATTTTTAATTCGTTTTTAATTAAAAATAATAAATAAAAATTTGATTATCCATGTCATTAATCCACATCACCAATCTCACACTCCTCAAACTCACGTTATTTCTCCTCTTCTCTTTTTTGTCTCCAAATCCAAGAAAAGCTTTTAGATCATTTCTCCTCTTCTCTTTTTTTTGTCTCCAAATCCAAGAAAAGCTTTTAGATCTAATAATCTGCAACTAACTTGGGTACAACATTGACAGAGATCTTCAAATTGCAGGATTGGGCTGGATCTTCCTAGACCTCACAGCCACAACGCTTGCCATAGGGTCCCAAATCAAAAGCTTCGTCAGATCTACTCGCAACCACGCTCACGAAAAAAGTCATCAAAAATCAAAACCCAAAACAAAGAGATCTATGGAATTCTACATGATTCGTTACAGGTTTGAGTTGAAATCAAGAATAGCTACTCTTTTACTTTGATTTTACATGTCTCTCGTATAATCTTCCTCTCAATCGATCTATTTGGAGACATTTCTACTTCTATCTATGTTTTGATTCATACGGTTTAGTCTTCCTCCTATGTATCCCTCAAACATATTTTTACGAATCTTAATTTGATTGTTGTTATTTGACCAATAAATTTCATATTGTCTTCTCCAAAAAAATGTTGCTTTCCGATCTGTATTATAAATCAGCCGTAAAGTGATGTAACTCAGCCGTAACGTGATGTAACTCAGCCGTAACATATAATTTACACAACCTTTCGTCTTCCCTGAATGATAACTCAGCCGTGACATGTAATTTACCGAACCTTTCGTCTTCCCTGAAGCATATATCTCACCCGTAACATATAATTTACACCCATCTATCGTCTTCCCTGGAGAATATAACTCAGCCGTGACATGTAAATTTACCGAACCTTTCGTCTTCCCTTAAACATATAACTAAGCCGTAATGTAATTTTACCGAACCTTTCGTCTTCCCTGGAACATATAACTCAGCTGTGACATGTAAATTGACCGAACTTTTCGTCTTTCCTTAAGCATATAACTCAGCCGTAATGTAATTTTACCGAACCTTTCGTCTTCCCTGGAACATATAACTCAGCCGTGACATGTAAATTGACCGAACCTTTCGTCTTCCCTTAAGCATATAACTCAGCCGTGACATGTAAATTTGCAGCGAAACAATAAGAGACGCAACATTTCCTCTAACTTTATCATCGAGCACCAACTTCACAAGTTTTTCGTGCGTTGTTTTCGCATCTATCTGCACAACTCTACACCCTCTTTCATCGGTGTTAAATACGTATTTGTGTTTTTATACCCAATTACCGGAACCGGATCAACCATATCGGGAGAAGGATGAAAGAAATTGAAGAAGAATGAGGAAGACGATGAGGAATTGGAAGTTCCGGTGATGTGATAAACTCAGGTGAAGAAGACGAGTTGAAAAAATTTGGCCCTATTTTTTTGTCCTTTGATGATGATGACATGGAATGATGACATGGAATGTTGCATCCACGTCATTTTTTAATTGATGAAGTGGCAAGTAAGCCACCAAACGAAAATGTAAATCAGCTTAATTAAACCAGCCATCAAACAAAACTTTAACTCAGCCGCAACATGAATACTATTACAGTAATTAAAAAACGAAAAAACGGCAGCCAAATTCAGCCGTTTACTGTCGTAACTCAACCAAAAATATTTAACTCAGTCGTGTCGTTTAATAAGTCGGCCGTCATTGCATGCTATTCTAGTAATTAATCTTTCGCTACTAAGTCAGCCATAATAAGGCCGAGTTTTCCGTTAATCCAGCTCATTACGGTTGATTTATGATACTCGAGCATAAATCAGCCGTAACGTCATCCCATAACTAAGCCGTCTTTGATAACTCAGCCAGCCGGAGAAAGTTAAGTCAGCCGTGTCGAAGCAATAACTCAGCCAAAAATTTGACAAATCAACCATCGGGTGAAAACTCAGCCGTAACTTAGGCTGGGTTATGCTCGAAAGTCAGCCATTTTATCATAACTCAGACAGATTTCAGTAAGTCAGCCGTAACTCCAGGCTGGGTTATACTCGTAAGTCAGCCGTTTGCTCATAACTCAGCCATTTTTCTTAAATCAGCCGCAACATACCGTAACTCAGCCGTCACTGCCGCTATATCGCTCGACGGCTGAGTTCATTAATACACGTCAGCGATTTCTGACGTGGCGACGCGGCTTTGCTGACGTGGCAGTGGTATTCTTTGTAATTACGTTTTTTCCTGTAACGTTTAACAGGGGCACGCTGGGTATAAAAAATATACCCGAAATATGATAGTAATAAAAAAAAGATCTGTATGTTTCTGGTAATTTCATATAAAATGTATAACATCTGAGTAAATCTCCCTTATATATATATATATATATTAAAATTTCTCAAATTACTAATGCCTTCGGCTGGAAATTTTAATAGTAATTATAAAAATACTAATAGAGATAGATGAGTTTCCGATTTTGCCCTCAAACTCTGAAGTTCTTGCCCATGAAAGTCTGACCAAACTGCCAATTCGCCGGAGCAATGTTCCACGACGTCGAACTTCTACGGTCACTGCCTGTGACTCTAAAAGAAAGTGACTGACCAACCAAAACAGAGTTAGATTGCCAGTTTTGCCCCCAGTTACGACTCATGCTCATCCACGAAGTATGTGTTCCTTTAACTCCTAGTCGGACTATGTTTCCGGCGCCGGCGACGTTTGTGACTAGAACCAAGTTAAAGTAACGGAAACCGTTGATCGTGAACCTTATTCCTCCTCTTTTCCGGCATGGCACACTGTTGTAATTAAAACAAACAAGTAAAGGTTAGTTACGTCATTTCAATAAAAAGGAGAAAACGCGTTGTTGACTAAAAGACACCATTTCATTATTGTTACTCTTGACTTTTTGCAAATAGTACTGATAGGTAAAAAAGAGATTGTTGTAAGGACAGTTTCGTCTTTTCGCAGAAAATAAGATCTTTTAGATTTGGTAATTTAGCCAAGTACTAGAGACCCGACATAAATGCTGCACCGACTCGCGCCAAGAATCAAAGACAAGACTTTTCAACCATACCCCTATACTTCTAAAATGTTATGTTTAACACCCCAAACTTTAAATTCTTTCACATTAACCCAAATTATTCAGAATCTAGAAATAAGACTTCACAACTGCACCATGGTATTTATAAAATGTTATGTTTAATACCCCAAACTTTTAATTCTGTCGGCATTAACCCCAATCGTTTGTACTTCTCAACAACAACCCAATACTTCTAAGATATTAAATTTCACACCCCAAAGTTTAAAATCTACCAAATCTAACCCCAATTTTTCTAATTCAAGAAACCAATCTAAAAGCCTAGGAGTTTGTTCTTCTTACCGGCGAAAAGAGACGGGGACGATTCCGGCACGATACTCAGCAATCTTAAGGAACATAGGCATAGCAAGATCAAAGTGAGGCCTAGGAGGGTTACACCAACCACCATTGTCACTAGGCTGAGCAAAGTTCGGAGGACAGAAATTAGTCGCAGTGATGAAGATTGAAGGACTACCAGAATGGCACCATCTTGGATCACTCGCACACTTGAGCTCAAAACAAGCACCACAGCTAAAACCATTGTTGAACAGAGCCGTGCTTAGAGCCGCCGTGTTAACACCGTAGCCTTGGCTGTATAAGTTACCATAACCACAAGCACCACCTGAAAACAAAAACAGAGCAAAAAGTTCAAATCTTTTGGGGTTCAAAATCAAGAAGATGCAATAAAAACCGTTAATTTGACAATGTGGTGGTTTGGTTTAGCAAATATGAACAAAAAGATTGGAACTTTAAGTTGGGTTTAGTATTAAAGTTGAAACCTTTGAGGTACAAAATCAAGATTTTAACATTTTGACAATGTGGTTACAAAAAAAGATTGGAACTTTAGGTTAAAATTGATGAGAATGTGGAAGAGAAGAGAGAGAGAGACATACCCATGGTTCCAGAAGCATCAGAGCCACCATAGAAAGTGGCATGAGCAGTTTCCCAACCACCTCCATTGTAAACTCCTGGGATTCTTGCTTCAGACAATGCAAGAATTGTGGTAAGAACAGATAAAACCAAACCCAACATTCTCATAATGAGAGAGAAAGAGAGAGAGAGTGAGAAAATAGAGAGAGGTTTTGGGAGAAAGAGGCAGAGGAAGAAGAAGAAGAGTCTATTGGAGTGTCTCCATGTGTGTAGGGAAGGGTATAGAGAGGTGACTATATATAAATTTACATAAGCATTTATTTATTTTTCTTTATTTGTATTATTCTCATTACAAAAGTTTCTCTTATAACTTTTTTTTTTTTTTTAAATAAATAAATAACAAGATTTTAACCTCTAGGGTCATAATTCTCTAGCTTATGAATGGTAAACATGATTTGGGTTTTTGAGAAAAATGATACAATTACATAATTCGTAATTTCGTATGTAACTATAGAATATTGAGTATGTCTTATATACAAAAGCCATGCGTAAAAATCCATAATTAAATGTTGGGTCTTTGCCCTTTCCTATAATGTGTCTACCAAAAGAAGTTTATTGCTAATATCACGCTTGGTGAATAGTGCGTGGGTTACACTATCCAATCATAATTCATAGTGTACGGATAAAGATGATGTTACTCCACTAAAATATGATAAAGATCTTCTCACGTTCCATTGAAGCGCGTTGGGACGACCACTCTTTAGTTGCTATCAATAATTTTCGATTTTAAAAAATTGCTATATCGTATCTTGCTATGGACCTATGATAACTATTGATGTGTATTGAATTTTAGTATACGAATTTGGTATTTATAGTAATGGCTATATTAATTTTAGTTTCTAAAGAAACGGTTATACATATAGCTTATAATCATGGTAATATCATTGTTTCGGCTTATTGGTCTTACGTACAGAAAAAATCATAATTATTATATATTTCATGCAATTTGGTAAAAATATATATTTTTTTATCAAAAAATGTTGGGTGAAATATATCTACTATTTATACAAAAATAAATGAAATTTGAATTTATATTATCTTGCCAAATTGTTTATAAGCAAAAAGTTAGACAATAATCAATTTACGATTTTTTTTTCTTTGTTAACAAGAGAATCGTAGGCCGAAATTTATATTAATGTTTCGAGATCATAACATTTTGGGTTTTCTTGTCACTAAAAACGTTTATGGAAGGCCAAAAATAATTAAAATTGCAGTAGGAGAGTTCAAAGTGAATATGGACACTTAACTACTAAAATAACATATTTGTTTTTTGTTTTCATTACCTAATACCTAAGAATTTGAAATATTTTCATTTTGCATTTATACTGTTTATAATGATGATGATATATTTTATAGTGTTCACGGGTTGTAAATGAAATACGAGTTTTCTACTTGATATAGTGACAAATAATCATGGAAAAGTCCTACTAGTTAAAAAATATAAATTTGCATAATGAAGTTGTTATAGTATCTTAAAATTAAAATCAAAGAAAAAATTAGTGTTTTAGTATCACACCTAATACCTTTCTTAAGCATAATTTCCCCTTTGTCGCAAGACACATGATTAGTCCTCCGTACGTAACGGACATATGAAAGAAAAAGAAAAAAGAGAGTACGTGTATGTTACTTGGAAGCTAAAATAATATCAATTATCAATCAAACTTCGTGAATCAAAGTTTAATACCCCCTAAAAATCCACACATGAATATCAATTATGCAATGTTATTTGGAGAACTAATATCAATTATGATCAAGCTTTCCACCCATAGTTATTTTAAGTTGAGATCAATCTTTGGCATTGTGAGAAGAATTTCTTGTATCATGAACAGACAAACGTATAACCTTTGGTCGGTGTCGTTGGTTTCAGTCGCCAGTGACATGCAAACGAATAGGCGTTAAGTCACTTATCTTAGATATGTTTCTTCTAATACTCATATACGTACAAAATTAGACATGTGTGGTTTGGTAGGAGTAGGACTATAAATACCACCATCTAGAATTGAAATATGTTTTAATGCATCGTCATAATCTTAACTATGTTATATATTCTTGTTTTTCCTGTTTACTCTATTTTTTTCAGTCACTCATTTTAAATATGTTTCAACTAATACTCATATACGTACAAAATCAGACATGTGTGGTTTGGTAAGAGTAGGACTATACATATCATCTAGAATTGAAATAGATTGACTAACAAAAGGAGATTACCTAAAAATATGCTAACATTGTCACATTTTATCATCTTATACTAAAAAAACAAACCCATCTTTGAAGAATTTAGCCTCGAGTGAGTATGTAATATGTATGATTGAAGAAGGCTAGGATTGGATGATGAGTGATGACTAACATAAGGGACCACCACATGGAATCCTATCTAGTGTACTTGTCCGACGTATAACTTTGGGACCCTTTTGATTACCGTAATCATCGGAGCATGTAAACCGGTGAATCTGTTTAAACTAAAACACTTAAAAGTACTACATAATAAGCTCACTACCTAAAAAACAAAGCTAATGTTAATACTTTAATGTTTCTTGAAATACAAAGACAAATTGAGAGAAAAAGACTGAATTCTTGAACCGCACGCGCCCGAACAATGCCAATATATCTCTGTCTTGTTAATGGTGGCTCTTTTATTTTACATTAAGACTAAAAGCAAAATGCTTTTTTGACATCTAAAAATGTTTGCTGAACATGTTGTGGAGCCTATTGTAGTTTTAGTAACAGCAAGAACACTGTAGTTTGAAAAATCACATGGTTCTATCATAAAAGCATTGGTTTTGACCAAGTGTCGTTAGCTCAACTGGTAAAGACCCTAGGCGAAGCTTAGAGGTCGCCGGTTCGAGTGACGCTTGGGACGAAACTAATATTACATGTTGTGGTTTCGGGCCTATGGGAATTACGAGGTTTGGTCCAGAACCTCCTGGTATTCAGAAAAAAAAAAAAAAGTTTGAATGGCTCTCTAGACGATGTTATGCATCCACATATCGTAGCAAGTATTCAAGAAAGCGCTAGGCGCTAAGCGGGCGGTGACCCAGTGCCTAGCGCCTAGAACGCCTAATCGGGGTTTAGGCGATTTTTAGGCGGTTTAGACGTTTATACATAATACATTATAAATATGATATTATATATAAAAGTTATATAAAATATCAATAAAAAACTAAAAATTTAGAAATTATAAACAAAAACTAGATAAAATATTTATTTATATTTATATTAAACAATATATGAATATTTATAACTATATATATAAATAAAACTCTAATTGAAATTGAAAAAATACATTAAACAAGATCTATGTAATTTTAGGCGGCCAAAGCGGTTATCTAGGCGTCGAATGAGAGCCTAGCGTCTAGTCGGGGCCTAGGCGACCGCCTAGACCGCTTTTTAGAACACTGTCACTATTTCCTAAGCGTTAGGGTTAAGTGGTTTAGTTGTTAAACGGATTTAAATTACTTTAAGGACATTAGGTAGATCTAGACAGCTTTTAAACATTTTAAACGTTAGATATTGGATTCTAGCTTTCTTAAAAACACTACTTAAAAGTATGATAAGCTTTTCTCATTGCAAGAAAATTGAACGTTGAAAAGTTATTATGATAAAGAAAAAAACATTTCGAAAGAATTTTGTAAAGAAAGCCCAAAATGGTTTAATAGAAGCTTGTGAAAGCACTTGCCACTCTTCAAGAAGTCACGACTTCTCCAACCTCCCATGTGATCATTTTCACAACCCTTAAATCCAAAGTCTTACCAATTTATAAAAGTAACTACACTACGTGGACCATTGGCGGATGGCTACGTACACGAATCGTGAAAATGTTCTTCGTAGAGGTTTTACGAATCCAATGTAGTAGTCCCCACCCTATGAAACTGTGTCTCACCATGTGATTATACCAAATCATATCTGACTCTAACATAGATAGCTTCTTCAATTACCACTCATTCTATTTTATTGTTTATTACTGATCAGGTTATGTTATTGTTTAATTTTCTTTATTTTGGGAACCTTGTTTGATTTATTTTGACTGGCTAACTGTTAACAGTTAACACCAAAGTGGAAACTGATATAGAAAAAAAAAAAAACTAATTTAATAGTTTTGGAAATATTAAAAGCTTTCAGATTGCCAATAACACTTTCTCACATATTTTTTTTTCGTTAGGACGTTTAAGTTTTAACGTAGGTGTATATGATAAACAAAAAAAAAATATTCAACTTTTTTTGCTGGGTTTTATGGTAACAAGACATTTAATATGCAGAAGACGTTGCTATAAACTGAACCACGCATTTTCTACTTGTTCACATACACAACCTTTTCGCATTCATAGAAAGAAATCAAAATGAATATGCTCTCATTAATCCTCTTTTAATACATGGAACCCGAATCATGGTACGAAAATTACATATTTCGAATGACTAGTGTATAATACATGGACTATTTCACTCATTGCCAATTATTTTTAAGTTAGAAATTGAAAAAAGGTATATTTCAATTTCAATTTTTTTGCAAAATGTTTTTTTCATACCAAAACAAATTAAAGTGCCATTGCCTTTGTCAATTTCAACTCATCATAATTAGGTGGTATTCTGTTTAATCAAAGTTACGTCATTTTGCTTCTTAGAGTCCAAACAATGAAAAGAACGTTGTTTTGAAATTGGGATAAACGTTATGGAATTCAACATCAAATCTTTTTATTCTTCGTAGTTCCTAATTAATTGGGTTCTTCTTCCCAATTAAACCACGTCGTTTAGATTTTTAGGCCAAAACTTCATAATTATCCAAATTATTTTGAATAATTGAAAATGAGCTAGGGAAACGTGTTACGCAGACAATTATGGTGTTGTTAGTTTGACAATCGCAGGATCCTGCAACTAATTGCACGATTCTGCGACTAATCGTGCGATTAGTCGTTCCGACTTGCGACTAAATTGTTTGATTGCAGAAAAAATTAGCGACGCGATTTTTAAATAGCGATTAGTCGCAGCGACCAATCGCGCGATTACTAAACGAACAACATTCCGCGATTTCAAAATCACAATCACAGTCGCAATCGTTTGCGATTGTGAAATGAACACGGCCTATGATATATTTTGGGTTCATATGTAAGAAAAACATAAGCAAAAGAAAAGAAAGTTAAACAAAATTACCCTCCAAAACTACAAACCATTAAATTAAAACATGCACTAATCAATAAAGTAATGATATTTAAATAGTACACCTAATTCAAAAATTTAAGGAAAAATATGAATATAAGTATGTCTTAATTTTAATATTAATACACATGAAAATTTCATAACTCATAAAATAAAAGACAGTTATGTAAAATTTGATATAATCATATATTTTCAGTTTACTTGATCCATTTTTGAATGTAAAATGCATTACATCTAAATTTTTTTTAATGTAAATTGATATATTTTTAAATAATAGGATTATAGGTAATATAAATTTATATTATTTCATTAATTTTGCAAAACCCTAGGCATATTTAATCGTTCAGATGATTTACTGTGTAATAATGTATACAGATAGATGATTTCTACGTAGAGTAAGTTTGATTAGAGGAGATCCCCAAAATATTGAAAATAATTTATTTTAAGAATAAAATACCAAAAAAACATAATTAAAAATAACAAGAAAGATATATTTTTAATGGTAACATGCCAAAAAAACATTTTTGCCCAAAAATCCTTATTTTCTTTGGGCCAGGACCAGGACTGCATAGACTAAACTATGAATTCAACTTAAAAACAACAATTCATCCATCGCCGGTCATCTACATAGTGTTTATATATAACAAAATTACAAACTGAAAGCAAATTAAAGAAAGAGAGAATTTGGTCCTTAAGTTTCTATATAACATTGTTTGGACAAATAATATTTGTTTGTTGTCATATAGAGGGTTAGAAACAGAGTTTTAGGTGGTAGTGCAATTGTTATTGTATTCATACACTTTGGATATCAAAGATAGAAGTTTTCCATAACATTAAAACCTTTGACATTGTAAGTAGCTGAAAAAGATTTCAAAACAAGCTAAGATAAATTCAGCCGAAATATGTGTGATGTTTTTCCTTGGTAGAGATTACCGTGCATCAGGGGTCATTACCACTGTGAAGCTAGTACTTAGTTCAAGGGAAATATTTGAATCCATATCTGATTTCCTTCCCTTCTTTGAGTCCTCATATACGAGACACTCCTTTAATTCACTAACAACCTGAGTCATACTTGGTCTTCTTAACGAAGAGGGATTGACGCATGATATCGCTAGCTCAAGAGCCTTCCAAACAGAACTTGAGTCATAATCGCCATGGAGATTTGGATCCATAATATTCTCAATATCTCCCCTTTTAAGCATTAATCCCACCCATTCTGCTATGTGAGGTTTTTTACGGGATTGCTGAATCACAGGTTGGCTTGTTATCATCTCCAATAGTACAATCCCAAAGCTGTATACATCACTCTTCTCGGTTAACCAATTTGTTTGAAAATATCTGCATAACAAACCACATATAAATCTTAACCAATTAAAATTAAATACAAATTGTAGTTTGATTTGATGTGTCAACTTATTATGCTTACTCAGGATCAAGATACCCGGGAGTTCCGGCGACATTTGTCGACATGTGCCTTTCAACTCCGATTGGGAAAGATCTAGAGAGTCCAAAGTCAGCAAGCTTCGCCTGGTAGTTCTCGTCAAGAAGTATATTTGTTGTTTTGACATCTCTGTGGATCATTGGGGGTTCGCATCCAATGTGTAAGTACTCTAATCCTGCTTGTATCAAATATATTCCTTTAGACATTTAACATGAATCATTATTTATAGTAAATTTTGTAATGCGAAATAGGGTGAACAACAAGTTATTAGTTCATAAAAGAAACAAGTTATTAGTTCACAAAAGAAATAAAAATTTCTTAGTTCCAATTGTGGAATAATACCTTGTGCCGTCTCCATAGCGATTCTAAGTCTACTTGCCCAGTTTAAAGCTACTCCATGTGATTCTCCTGATATTTGCCATGATATAAAATGTCAAATCTTTGAATGTTTGACAAAAGAATTAAAAGGAATGTCAAATCTTTGAATATTAAGACAGACACATCAAAATCTAACTACTGATCATTCATTAGTGCCGACAATTCTGTAAAAATGCACATTTACCTAAGAGATGTTGTTTCAAGTCCCCGTTGGATGCAAACTCATAGACAAGGGCCAGCTGGTCTTCTTCGATACAGTATCCAACAAGGTTTACTAAATTTGTGTGATGGACTCTCAGAAGCAACTCCACCTTATCAAGAATGTAAAAATACAAATTATATATACAAAACCGCGATTTTTATATAATTAGAGTGTTTTGTGTGTAGATTACCTCTGCTTTGAATTGCTTATACCCTTGTGTAGATGATTGAGCGAGCAGTTTAACAGCTACATGTTCGGAATCATTTAAAGAACCATGATAGACAACTCCGAATCCTCCTTCCCCGAGAACTCTTTCAAAGTTATTTGTCATTGCTTCAACCTCGGAATATGTAAACCTTTTCTTTTTGGTTAATATCACTGACTTAGCAGTTGGTGATCTTCTACGAACTGTACCGGCGATATCATATATCAGAACTAAACTCCATGAGATTTTAGTATACTTATGGTATTGTAGGATATCCTCAATGTACCTTTTAACTTTGTTTTCTTTTTGGCAAAGAAAATGAGAACTAGCACAACTACAATAACGGTAAAGGAAGCAATTGATGCAGCAACCGGTACAAGGAATCTTGTGTTGCTATTTTTGCATTCATCAGTCTGACAAAGCTTTGGGTTCCCTTGCATACTACAAAATACAAGTGTCATGGAAAAGACAAGTAAATGCAGAAAACTGAATGGAGAGTCATGAGAAAAAAAGATATATATATTTGAAAATTCTTACACTAGCTTTAGCCCATTTTTTTCTCTATCACGAAGAGCCTGAGGAATTGTACCTTTAAGATTGTTCCAACTTAAGTTACTGCACCAAACCATATAGCTAATCAAGCTGAGTATAGAAATATGAAGCAAATCAATGTTTTCTTCTTCTTTTGTAGTAACTTACATGGTCAACAATGATTTCATGTTGGCTAAAAATTCGGGTAGTCCGCCCGACAAACTATTACTTGATAAATCCCTGGCAATTGTTAGACGTTTTAAGAACTTGTCATCGGCTTTGTCTTAATTTCGAAAAAAATTTACTAGTTATAAGATATGTTTTGCTAGTTAAAAAAGAAATTGAGGTGATGCTACAATATAATAGATAATATAAAACAACAAGATTGACTTATGAGTATAAATACAATGGCCATATTGATTGTTTTGAGACTTTGAGTTATTCTTACCAGTTTATTTTCTATTCTTGTTTCTTTCCAAAAATCATGATAAATTATGGCGAAAATAAGGTATCGTCGAACAATTGAGAAGCCTTACAGTTTCTGCAACTCGGTCAAATTTTGAAAGCTAGACGCTATGCTTCCACTCAACCGGTTTGCCGATAAGTCTCTGTTTACATGAGCAAAAAAATTCAAGTAAAATTAAGGGACAAACGTTTACAGTGGGATTTGAAAATGATCTTACAGGGAAATGATTCTTGGTGGAGTCGACTTATTTGTATAGCTGCACTCTACCCCTTTCCACTTCAGCTGTTCAGGGAGGCAAGGATCTCCTTGCCAACTGATTATGTTCAATCCATAAGTAGTTTGGATATTCTTGATAGCAGCCACTATATATAGGTTGATGAGGAAGTGAAGAATTAGTATATTTAATATTAGAGTTTCTTAGTTAGGCTATATAGAGGAATCAATAGTGACATACCATCGTTTGGATTTGTTTCGACATATAGAAATTCCAAAACATTGAATGCCTCCATAGCATTGATCAGTGGTGGAAGAGTTGATCTTTGAGTTCTTACAAGGGATATAGCGCAAGCGCCAAATCTGCATTTTTGTGGTGATGTGTTGTATATTGTTTCCGATAGTAACACCTTAGGACTATAAGCTTTGTGAATAATTTTTTCATCCACTTCAATGTCGAATTCCCTCGTATCATTTCCTTTCAGATCTTGGATCTCGGCAAAGTGAAAGTACACAATAACTTTGTCATTGTCGTCCTCTAAAGATGTGTAAAAGAACATTGGTTTGCTGGTATTTTTTGGGGAAATACCTGACCTACTTACAACATTTGGCACTAAAAAAGGATTTGAGGAAGTCACATTGAGAGTGGTGTTTACATCTGTTTCAAACCAGTCATATCGATCCCATTTGCGATCAAAAACATCATTAGGATACCTGAAAAAGAAGAAGGAAACAAGGGGTTTGCCATGCAAAAGTTAACGGATCTTGTTATATACATCGCATGACATTGCGTTGTTGTATGTAAATGCATCATGTTATATTGAAATTGGATAGGAATGAATGAGTGAAAGGAAAAAAAAGACGATATCAAAATTTAAGGTATATGAGGGTGATCAAACATACAATTCTCACACTTAAGTAGAGCTTTAATTTTTTTTCAATGTGAACAAAAACCCATTGGCCCTGCCTCATCCCCCGGCGCGGGTTTGGGTCGAAAATTTTCAATCTAGAAATAAGTGGGTTTCGCGGCGGGAAAAGGAGGGAGTGGTCTATGAATTGCGAGTAAGTCCCACAAGTGTGCAGTTTACTTGAATACTATGGTTATTTTTTCCTCTTAAAAAAGTCATAAAATCGAAAACCCTCTCTCTTATAATGATTTAAAGCACCTTCCCAAGCAAAGTGACAAACCAGAAAACAAACTGCTCAAGAGAGTCTAGATAGAAGTTACTCTATCCTTCAAAAATTTAAAATTTAAAATAAACCCATTTCAGCATCTTCTTAATACATTTCTCTTGAACGAATTAAAAATTTTGAGATGAAAAAAGTAAAAGCATATCATAAATGACTACTATATCTTTAAATTTGTTTGAAAAGTAAAATTGCTAAATAGACTTAGCATACCGTATATAACCGCGAGAATCGCTTGTATAGGCCCGCCGGTGTATTAGGTTCAAGGGACCGAATTGTGTCATATAAGAATCATTTTTTGATGGCCGTAGTTCCAAGGTTGATATCATTGGTATAGTTACTCCTGTCTTGACAAGGCAAATCTGCAATACATTTGACTTAGTCATGTAAATGATCTCACGATCATTTTCGAATTTCAAATCCACCGTGATCCACATGTTAGGCCCAACATGTAAATCAAATTTGGGATATACGTTAAGGCCATCATAATTTCCATAGGAGAACCCAGCTCTTATAAGATAGTTGATTCCCTTGTTTACTATCAGATTATAGCAGTTTCGTATTCCATCCGGAAAATATCTCAGATCCTTGTACTGCCTGTAGGTATACGTCACATCATCCCCAGCTTCTCCACGTTTACCACTTTCGATGAAGTCGGCATCAGATGAGAACGTTAATCCGGTTACGGGGTCGGTATACGGAGACTCGCCAGGGGGTAAACCACAGTCCAAACTGATGAATCCTGGCGAAACAAGAAATATTAGTGCAAGTGATGTTTATTTCTTTTTGATAAATTGTGAAGCGTAAGGACTAATATAAAAAATGTTGAAACATATATGAATTCCTAACCAAATCTTTCGGCTTTATAGCCTTCATGTGAATTCTACAATGACCATGCATACAACTAGAACTACAACCATGTGTTATTTATCACTAGAAGGTTGCCCACGCGATGCGTGGATTTTTTAATTCATTTTTTCTTGCTAGAATTTTTATAATTTAGTTGGTTTGGTGTATATATGTATTTTGTTTTGGTCAAGAGATGAATGTAAATTTAAATTACGATAAAATTTTATAGAAAACTTTATATATATCTAATCATTGTTAATCATAAGAAAAACAAAAACTTCTGTTATTTTATTTTTCGACAAAATTTTAAAAGTCTATTTTGGATTTTTAATTATAAACTATTCTAGATGCAATTCTGAATTTTACCAAAAAAAATAAATCTTCTTAATGCATTTCTAAGTATTTTCTAGTCTATCAAAACACATACTAAATTTTTTATTTTAGTTAAATTATGTATGTTATAAAAGAAATTTCTCTTACCTAAGTGTTGATAAAACACTAATTCTAAATTTTGACAATGAATTTATTGTGAGATAAGTACTACTTTCGCTTTCGCTTCAACCCTCTCGAACCATGTTTAATTGTTCTCAAAAAACCTCCAGAGCCCTATTTAGATCTTTACTCTTATCTGACCTCGAGGGTCCTCAGCGTCCAAGCTTCCCCGTAATGGAGAGAACCTCGGCTCCGCTTCACTCCTTTATGAAGAAAAACCGTTCAAGATCCTTAGCTCTTTCACCGTGTTTCGTGCCGGCGATTCATGAGGCTAAGCATCCTTTTTCAACGTCACAAAATCTGTTGACTGACTATTTCAAAAAATCCCGAATTATTCGCGGAAGTGTCTTTGACACCCCATAATCTCGCTTGTGGCAAGTTTCTAGAATATTATATTGGTATTAAAAATTATGGAGGAAAAGAATCAAAATTTAAATATTGGAAAGTAAAGTAATGGAGAAATATTTATTGATTTAAATAAAAAGAGAAATTAGCTATGGTATATTAATGTGGATAATTAAGAGATGGAAAATATGACACATGTCAAGCATTTGAAGTGCCAAATGTCAAAAAATTAGAGCAAGTTTAGAAGAAACCTTGTCATAGACCAAATTAACTTTCATGTATTAAACATTTGTAGGCTATATAAACACTATAAGTCAAATTTCTTGAAATATTATGTTCAACTATTTAATTTACTCTTTTTATAAAATTTTAAAATTATAATTAAAAATAAATTAATAAAAATAAGTGTTCAACAACTCAAAACTAATAATTATTAGTATGGGGGTTACAAATCTGAAAATACGTAAAATAATTTTACTGTAAATTATTATAAGAAATTCATTTTCCACAATAATGGTGTCACATAAAATATTTGGTTTTATTGTGGTAAATTAATATGAATAATTAAACACTTTGATAATAATAAGGATTAGAAATCAATATTGGTATCTTATATGAATTTTATTTTCTATATTATATTGGTATTAAAAATTATGGAGGAAAAGAATCAAAACTTAAATATTGGAAAGTAAAGTAATGGAGAAATATTTATTGATTTAAATAAAAAGAGAAATTAGTATGGTATATTAATGTGGATAATTAAGAGATGGAAAATATGACACATGTCAAACATTTGAAGTGCCAAATGTCAAAAAATTAGAGCAAGTTTAGAAGAAACCTTGTCATATTATATAAGATTCTTTATGTCTCAAAAGTGAACATGAAACAATGATAACATTTTTTAAAAATAATATGAAATTACCTTGTTGATCTGGCTGACCTTGAACAAGATGTATAGTAGCAAAAACCCCGAAGCTCAAAGCCAGTAACAGTTTGCGATAACACTCCATTTTCAAGTTGTGATACAAGTTTTTTTTTTTTTTTTGATACGATAGATTATATGAAGCAGCTGAGAGAATATATTGATTTTCCAATACGATAAAAAATACTTTTAAATTTTCAAAATATACACCTACAAGCGGTCAAACAAAAAATATATACATTTTGTAGTCCAAATTGTGGGAAAAGGTAAAATATTAAATCAAAGTACCTGATGTAAAATCTGCCAAGTTGATCTAATGTCAAAGGTCTATAAACTATATGATAATTCAGCCTTCGCCTTCTATATAGTAACAACTAGATGGATTTAATATATTTTGTTGACTTCCACCTTAATAATCCTATAATAATGTCAAATTCGTGGTCTTGAAAAATAAACTAAGATCACTTACTCATCCTAGTGACATACCGTACTATTCTTTTATACTTCATCTATGGATTACTCATGTACCTTGAGATATACTCGCAGCTAAGGTCAGATGCAACGATTTAATCATATATAATTAGAGAGTTTGTTTACTTTAGCGTGTCTACCTCAGCAAACTAACATATTGTTTGATAAATGACAAGATTGATTATTTAAATTAAGTAAATAACAAGTTGAAAAGTTTTTATTTTTCTTGAATAATAAAAAAAAACTCTCCAAATTGCTATTTACTTAATTTGTAAAAAAACTTGCTAATTTCGAACCAGAAAAAAAAACTTGATAAGATGATATGCATTAGCAAACGATAAGGTACGATAAATTGCTATTTTAATTAAGTAAATAGCAGTTTGCTAGTTTATTAAATGTACATTGATGTACTATGTACCGGAAATATGTTTTAATTTTTTTTTTTTTTTTGCTAAGAATATGTTTTAATTAACTTGTCACAAGATGTTGATGCCAAAGATGTCCATCAGCCGCTAAGGATTCAGAGAAAAATGTGATATAGGAGATGATGCATCAAGTTGTAAGATATAAAGATGGTGTAGTAGAAGGCATGTACCAAACATCAAGCTCTAAATACATTACTGAATAAAACAAAAATCAGGGAAAAAAAGGAGCTGAATACTGATTATGCTTAATAAACTACTAACAGAAATGAGATTGAATTTGAAAGACCCGCAAGACCACAACCACAAATAAAACAAAACCAAACAAAGCATCCACACTAATAGCCATAATATCACATACGAGCACAAGCAGAAGTAAGTACAATGAAGTTGTACCAATAAATGACCAACAAAATATAATTTTCGTAAAAATAAGTCAAGGAAATTTCAAAATCTGTATAGATCATGGGATTTTTTTGGCATAAGTTATCGCGCTTTAGGGATAATTTCGGTTGTAAAGCTTGTGCTCATTTCAATAGAACTTCTTGATCCCATGTCTTCTCTCCCTCCTCGCTTTGAGTTGTCTAATGTTAGACATTGCTTTAGTTCATTTGTAACTTGAGACATGGTTGGTCTTTTCTCAGAAGAAGGATTCACGCAAGACATTGCTATCTCAAGAGCCTTCCAAACAGAAGTAGGCTCATAATCTCTATTGAGTCTTGGATCCACAACATTCTCAATATCTCCCTTAGTAAGCATGTATCCCACCCATGCTGCTATGTGCGGCTTTTCTCGGGTTTGCTGAATCACAGGCCGACTTGTGATGACCTCCAATAATACAATCCCAAAGCTATATACATCACTCTTTTCATTCAACCTATTTGTTCGATAATATCTGCAAACAAAACATGAAATATATGTATTAAATAAATTAGGAAAACAATTTGAATCAAATTAGTTCGGTGATGTAACACTTACTCTGGATCCAAATATCCAGGAGTTCCAGCAACAGCTGTTGAAACATGAGTTTCACCTCCAATTGGAAAGGATCTTGAAAGGCCAAAATCTGCGAGTTTTGCTTGGAAGTGTTCGTCTAAAAGTATATTTGTTGTTTTCACATCACGATGTACCATTGGAGGTTTGCAACCCGTATGCAAGTATTCTAATCCTATATATATAATTAAATTCATTCATGTTAGATGATCAATATAAAGTGATTGATGGATTTGAGCTTAAAATGAACCTTGTGCAGTTTCAACAACAATTTTTAGTCTACTTGACCACTTCAATGGAGAGCCACCCCGTTCTCCTATAATTTTAAATATTTGAGTGTTGTAAAGACATAAAACATCAAAGTAATATGTCAAGTAATGTAGGGAATTCAAATTTATACCTGAGAGATGTTGTTTTAAGTCTCCATTGGGAGCATACTCATAAAGGAGGGCCAAACTGTTTTCATCGTCGCAATATCCAACCAAACTAACTAAATTGACGTGGTGCACTCTCAAAAGAAGTTCAACCTGACCAGCCATGTCCAAACTAAATTCAGAGCCATTACATGTTCCATATGAGGGTACATATAGTCCATGTTTTTACCTAGTTTATAACATATGTATTATGTATTAACATACCTCTGCTTTGAATTCTTTATAGCCTTGTACTGATGATTGAGAGAGTAGTTTAACAGCTACTGGTTGCGTACCATTCAAAGAACCATGATACACTACCCCAAACCCTCCTTCTCCAAGCACTCTTTCGAAATTATCTGTCAGTGCTTCTACCTCTGAATAAGTGAACCTTTTCGTTTGAGTAAATATAGACGGTCTATTTGGTATCCCATGTTGAACTGTAGGTAAAGAATCAACTGTCCACAACGAAAAAGTTCCATGAGATTAGGCATCCTTTAGTATATGTCTTTAGTATGTCATCATGCATGTTACAATAAGAATATGCCCAATTATATAGATAAGTACCTTGCGTTGGCCTTCTCTTTTTGAAAACAAGAATAAGAATTAGCACAACTACAATGATGAGCACAGAAGCTACTGATGCAACAACTGGTACAACGTATTTTTGACTCTTGTTTTTGCATGACGCATCTTCACACAACTTTGGGTTTCCTTGAATCCTTAAGAAAAAAGTGTTGTTGAATAAGATTATATCTTGAGGAAAGTTGATAGAAAAAATCATAAAGGTGAAAACTTACGTTAGCTTAAGCCCATTATTTTCTCTATCATGAAACATTTTAGGAAGAGGACCCGTAAGATCATTCCAATTTAAATTTCTGTCAAGGTAAAGAAATATTTGTAATGTCATTGAAAAGTGACAACAAGTATACCTAGTGAAAAATAAGTGGCCAGTATGTTTGTTTATATCAACTTACATGATCGATAACGACTTCATGCTGGCTAGAAACTCGGGCACTCCTCCAGTAAAACTATTGTTTGACAAGTCCCTAGCATTATAAAACGTAAAAAGGTCAATATGTTTTTTTCGTTAACTGGATAAAGAAAATAGTATGAGATGATATATTTTTTCGTCCAATTTGTTAAAAGATATGATGGTCACAATATATATGTTTTCTCATGCATGACTCTTACAGTTTTCGAAGCTCAGTCAAATTTTGGAAGGCATGCGCTATGACACCTTTTAACCCTCGTGATGACAAATCCCTGTTTACATTATAAGAACAAATTTCAAGTATAAGATACTTGAGAGATTTAGGGTTTAATATGCTTATGAGATAGTGATCGTACAAAGAAATAATTCTTGGAGGAGTAGACTGATTTGTGTAGCTGCATTTTAGATCTTCCCACTTTAATAGTTCAGGGACACAAGGATCTCCTTGCCAACCAATCATCTTCAATCCATAAATGGCTTCGATATCCTTCATCGCAGCGACTAACATAGTGGTACGAGGAGGAAGCCAAGAATTAACACATAAAAGATTAGAGTATTTCAATGAGGGAATGCACTAGTATTCCACCCTCTTATTTGCAATCAGAAAAAATTATAAAATCGCATATAAGTTTGTTCATGTATCGCATTTTTAATAATATATATTTCACACATTTTTAAAAACAAATATCATGTTTTACATGATAATACGCTGGTTGTTCAAATCAAATGCGAGAAACACATATTTTTTTTACAATTTTGCCACCATGTATATGTTTTATTTTCCCAATTTTGTAAAAAAATCTTGCAAATAATCCCTTTCATAACTAGGCTATAGAGTATAGAGTAATAGTGGCGTACCATCATTTGGATTTGTTTCAGCATATGGAAAGTCCAAAACCTTGAAAGCCTCAATAGCATTAATCAGTGGTGGAAGAGTTGACCTTGGAGTTCTAACGAGGTCCAAGTAGCACAAACCCAAGCCACATTTTTGAGGTGATAGGTTGTATTTGGTGTCTGATTGTAACATCATAGGACTATATGCTGATTGAATAATATTTTCTTCCAATTCGATGTCGAATTCTCTAGTATCATTGGCCCTCAAGGCTTGGATTTCGGCAAAGTGAAAGTACACGTTGACCTTGTCATTGTCGTCATCTAGAGACACTGAAAATCTCAATGGCGTGCTGGCATTTTCGGGTGTGATTCCCGCCCTACTTACAGCTTGTGGTACTTGAAAGGGACTAGAGGATCTTACATTGAGGGTGGTGTTCACATCCGTTTCGAATTCATTATATCGGTCCCATTTGCGATCAAAGATATCATCAGGATACCTAGAACAATCTTTGGATTAGACATGCAATAGTAAATGAATCATGTTACATCATTTTATTGGGTTTGTTGGTATTGCAAGATGATAGAAACAGTGAGTTAAAATAGAAATTTGAAACTAAAATCTACCATAACTCGATTTTGTGCCTATGTTCATGGGAAAGGAGAATGATTAAATTTTCTATTACAATGGAAATTATTAGAATTTTAAGTCATATATCAGGTCTACTATATTTTCGTTTATTGAAAGCGAAAATGTTGTTAGATTGTTAAAAACAATAGAGTTGCTAAAGCTGAGTTTACATACCGTATAAACCCGGTAGAATTGTTACTATAGGCTCGACGGTAAATGAGGTTCAAGGGACCGAATTGCGTCATATAGGAATCATTTCTTAGTGGCCGTAGTTCCAAGGTTGATATCATTGGAATTGTTGATCCTGTTTTGACAAGACAAATCTGCAATAAGTTCGACTTTGTCATGTAAATGATCTCACGGTCTTTTCCGAATTCCAAATCAACCGCAATCCACATGTTAGGCCCAACATGTAAATCAAATTTTGGATATACATTTAGACCATCATAATTCCCATATCCAAACCCGGCTCTTATCAAATAGTTGATGCCTTGCTCTACTTTCAGATTATAGCAGTTTCGTATTCCATCGGGAAAATATCTCAAATCCTTGTACTGCCTGTAGATATAGGTCCTGTCATCCCCAACTTCACCACGTAAACCACTTAAAATAAAATCAACATCAGATGTGAATGTTAATCCGGTTACTGGGTCGGTATAAGGAGACTCATTAACGGGTTATTGAGTATACTACATTGACCGGTTTATTCTGGTTTTAGTTAACCAGTTTCTGGTTTAATCTTATGTATATAAGCTAAACTTTGTTTTACATTTAGATTAAGCTTTGTAACAATACTTTGATGAGATTAATAAAGTTTGTTTCTTCTGTTATGATAAACCTCTCTCTCCGATCTTGAACCTCCGATCATCGGAGTTTAATATGGTATCAGAGCATAATATTCCGATCTTCCGCTTTCTTTGTGTTCGTCGGAGATGAGTTTCTTCTTGCAAAGCTTCAATTTCTTCTGTTAATCATTCTCGCACTTTGTGATTTCTTCTTTTGTGTTCGCCGGAATCAATTTTTCCGTTCTGCTTTTCATTTTCTTTTGATTGACCTCTGGTGTTCACGAATCTTGTTTTCTTTCACAATTTCGTAACATCTTTCTTTGTAATTTCTCCTTTTCACATTGAAAATGGGATCTTATGTACCTCCATCTACGATTCCGGGAACTCGTCCTTCGTCTAATCTTGGTGAACAACCATCGCGTTATGATCAGTATGAGAATCCGTATTATCTTCATAATAACGATCATGCTGGACTCATTCTTGTTTCAGATCGTCTTACGAATGCTTCAGATTTTCATTCTTGGCGTCGCTCGATTCTGATGGCTTTGAATGTCAGAAATAAATTGGGATTCATCAATGGTACGATTCTTAAACCACCTGAAGATCATAGAGATTTTGGTGCTTGGTCTAGGTGTAATGATATAGTTTCTACTTGGTTGATGAATGCTGTTGATAAAAAGATTGGTCAAAGCTTACTCTTCATAGCGACTGCACAAGGAATTTGGAACAATCTGTTATCTAGATTTAAGCAGGATGATGCTCCAAGGATATTTGATATAGAACAGAAGCTTAGTAAGATTGAGCAGGGTTCAATGGATGTATCTACATATTATACTGCTTTGCTAACCTTGTGGGAAGAACACAAGAATTATGTAGAATTACCTGTTTGCACATGTGGTCGCTGTGAGTGTGATGCAGCTGCTAAATGGGAAAGATTGCAACAGAAGAGTAGGGTTACAAAGTTTCTTATGGGTTTGAATGAGTCTTTTGATCAAACTAGGCGTCACATCTTGATGCTTAAGCCAATCCCTACTATAGAAGAAGCTTTTAACATGGTGACTCAGGATGAAAGACAGAGAGTTGTTAAACCTACTACTCGGGTTGATAATGTGGCTTTTCAGAGTGTTGCTCCCATGATGTCTGAAGCTGAAAATGCTTATGTTGCAGCTTATACAGCTAGACCACCTTCAAAACCAGTATGTACTCATTGTGGAAAAATGGGACATACAATACAAAAATGTTTCAAGATACTTGGGTATCCACCAGGGTATAAGGTGCCTGCTTCTGCTTATGGTTATAGGGGAAATCCTCAATTACAGCCACGGGTTCCTATGATGCCATTTCAACCTAGGATGCAAATGCAGACACAACCTCAAATGCAAATGATGCCATATGCTAATTCGATGCAAAAAGCTAATGCAGTGGCACATGTATATACTGAAACAGGAGTTTATCCTTCTGATGGTTTTGTTCCTATGCAGATGACTACTCCATATGGATTTTTGGTTCCTCAGTATATGCCTCATGTGACTCATGGTGGTACCAATATGAATTTACAAGACTTTACTCCACAACAGATAGAACAAATGGTTTCACAGTTTCAATCTCAAGTTCAAGTCCAAGAGTCTGTAGCTACTTCAAGTGACTCTAGTCCTACTGCTACGATTTCAGAACATGGTTTAATGGCTCATACATCTACTTCTGGTAATAACTTTCCTTTTCCTTCTACTAGTCTTAAGTATGAGAATAATAATCTCACATTTCAAAATCATATCCTTTCTTCTTTACAAACTTTTTTACCTAATGATGCTTGGATTATAGATAGTGGAGCTTCTAGCCATGTTTGCTCAGATCTAGCAATGTTTAGAGAATTAAAGCCTGTGTCTGGTGTTACTGTTACATTACCAAATGGTACTAGAGTTTCTATTACTCATACAGGCACTGTCTATATTTCACAAAAATTGATTTTGCATAATGTTCTGCATGTTCCTGATTTTAAATTCAACTTGATAAGTGTGAGTTCATTGGTTAAGACATTGTCTTGTTCTGCACATTTTTATGTTTCTTGTTGCTTTATTCAGGAACTTTCTCAGGGCTTGATGATTGGGAGGGGTAGACTATTTCACAATTTATACATTCTGGAAACAGAGAATACATCCCTCTCTCCATCAGTACCTGCAGCATGTTCTTTCTCTGGTTCTGTGCATGATGATGGACATCTTTGGCATCAGCGTTTAGGGCATCCATCATCTACTGTTTTACAAAAGCTTGTTAGTTTCATTCCATCTTTAAAATCTTCAAATTCTGATGTTTCATCTTGTTCTATATGCCCTTTAGCTAAACAAAAACGATTAGCATATGTTTCTCATAACAATTTAGCTTTAAATCCTTTTGATTTAGTACATTTGGACATATGGGGTCCATTTAGTGTTGAATCTGTAAAGGGTTTTCGATATTTCCTTACTTTAGTTGATGATTGTACAAGAACAACATGGATTTATCTGTTGCGTAATAAAAAGGATGTTTCTACTGTTTTCCCGGCTTTTATACAGCTTGTTTCAACACAATTTAATTCTAAAATCAAAGCTATAAGATCAGATAATGCACCTGAATTAGCATTTACAGATTTAGTAAAAGAAAAAGGCATGATGCATTACTTTTCTTGTGCATACACTCCTCAGCAGAATTCTGTTGTAGAGAGGAAGCATCAACATCTTCTTAATGTAGCTAGATCACTTCTTTTTCAATCAAATGTTCCTTTACAGTATTGGAGTGATTGTGTGCTTACTGCAGTCTTTTTAATAAATAGATTGCCTTCACCATTGTTGCAAAATAAGTCTCCATATGAATTGTTACTAAAGAAAATGCCTGATTACTCATTGTTAAAAAAGTTTTGGTTGCTTATGCTATGTGTCTACTAATATGCATGAAAGAAATAAATTTTCCCCAAGAGCAAAAGCATGTGTTTTCTTAGGTTATCCCTCTGGTTTTAAAGGATATAAAGTCTTAGACTTAGAATCGCATTCTGTTTTCATATCAAGAAATGTGATTTTTCATGAAAACAAGTTCCCTTTTAAAACTTCAGATCTTTTATCCAAAGCTGTTGACATGTTTCCAAATAATATTTTGCCTTTACCTGCTCCTTTACATTTTGTTGAAACCATGCCTTTGAGTGATGAAGATTCTCTGGTTTATTCTACTGCATCAACATCATCTTCATCTGCATTACCCTCTAGTACCATCATTCCCACTAATAACACAGAGACAAATGATACAGGCCTTAATACTGTTCCTATTGCTAGGTCTAGGCGAATTACTAAAGCTCCTAGTTATCTTTCTGAGTATCATTGTTCTCTTGTTCCTTTTTGTTCCACTTTACCACCTACTACTATATCTACTACATCTTCTGCTTCTTCTTCTTTACCACTTACTCCTATAAACTCTACTTCTTCCAAAATTTCTATTATATCACCTTCATCACCTAAAAAGACTACACCATATCCTATAGCTTCGGTTATCTCTTATGATCGATATACACCACTTTTTCAATCCTATATATGTGCTTATAGTGTTGAAACAGAGCCAAAGAATTTTACACAAGCAATGAAATCGGAGAAGTGGACTAAAGCTGCTAATGAAGAGCTCCATGCTCTTGAGCTTAACAAGACTTGGAATGTTGAATCATTGCCTCCGGGTAAGAATGTTGTAGGTTGTAAATGGGTCTTCACGATCAAATACAATCCTGATGGTACTGTAGAAAGGTACAAGGCACGCTTAGTAGCTCAAGGATTCACTCAACAAGAAGGGATTGATTTTCTGGATACATTCTCTCCAGTTGCTAAGCTTGCTAGTGTCAAATTAATGCTTGCTCTTGCTTCTGCAAAAGGATGGAGTTTGACACAAATGGATGTATCCAATGCATTTCTCCATGGTGAATTGGATGAAGAAATCTTCATGAGTCTTCCTCAGGGCTACACTCCTCCTCAGAATACAAGTTTGCCTCCTAACCCGGTTTGTCGACTTCTTAAATCTCTTTATGGTTTAAAACAGGCCTCTCGTCAGTGGTATAAGAGACTTTCCTCGGTTTTATTGGGAGCAAACTTTGTTCAATCACCTACTGACAATACTATGTTTGTCAAGATTGAATCTGGTTCCTTCATTGCGGCTCTTGTGTATGTGGATGATATAATGATAGCCAGTAATGATGAGACTGCAGTGGAGAGATTGAAAGAATTATTGAGATCTGAGTTTAAGATTAAGGATCTTGGTCCTGCTAGATTTTTCCTTGGATTAGAAATTTCACGGTCTTCAAAAGGAATCTCTGTTTGCCAAAGGAAATATGCTCAGAACTTGTTGGAAGATGCAGGTCTACTTGGATGTAAGCCAAGTTCTATACCTATGGATCCTAATCTTCACTTGGTAAAAGACATGGGAACTCCTCTTTCTAATCCTACTGCATACAGGGAGCTCATTGGTCGTTTACTTTATCTCACAATTACAAGACCAGATATCACTTTTGCTGTGCACCAGTTAAGTCAGTTTATCTCAGCTCCATCAGACGTTCATCTTCAAGCAGCACACAAGGTTTTAAGGTACATTAAATCGAACCCTGGTCAAGGTTTAATGTATTCTGCTGATACAGAATTATGCTTGAATGCATTCTCTGATGCTGATTGGGCTGCATGTAAAGATACAAGAAGATCAGTTTCTGGCTTTTGTGTTTATCTTGGTACATCATTGGTTTCTTGGAAGTCAAAGAAACAATCAGTAGCTAGTCGGAGTAGTACGGAGTCTGAATATAGAAGTATGGCTCAGGCTACTTGTGAGCTCATTTGGTTGCAGCAGCTTCTTAAAGATCTACATGTTACAATGACTTCTCCAGCAAAGCATGACAACAAATCGGCATTGCATATCTCTTTGAATCCAGTGTTTCATGAACGTACAAAACATATAGAGATAGATTGCCACACGGTACGAGATCAGATCAAAGCTGGCAAACTCAAGGCTCTTCATGTACCAACGGGTAATCAACATGCTGATATTCTCACCAAGGCCTTGCATCCAGGTCCTTTTCACAATCTCCTTCAACAGATGTCTTTGTCAAGCCTATATCATCCAAACCAGACACTTTGATGATATAGACTTGAGGGGGGTATATTGAGTATACTACATTGACCGGTTTATTCTGGTTTTAGTTAACCAGTTTCTGGTTTAATCTTATGTATATAAGCTAAACTTTGTTTTACATTTAGATTAAGCTTTGTAACAATACTTTGATGAGATTAATAAAGTTTGTTTCTTCTGTTATGATAAACCTCTCTCTCCGATCTTGAACCTCCGATCATCGGAGTTTAATACGGGTAAACCGCAGTCCAAACTGATGAATCCTGGCAAGATAAAAAATGTATTACTATTGCACAAAAATGTTTCATTCTTGTTAGAACATGAAGCTTATACGGAAGACTATTAAATGTTTTGAAAAACAGAGAACCCTTAATTTTCTTTAACCAAATCTCTTATATCTATAATCGTTAATATGATTTTCATGGTGGCTATGCATACACAACAGAGTAGAAATCGGTTAGTGATCTCGACCAGTTAAGCAAGAACACTAAACTATATGGTTAATCCTTAGTCAAAAAGTGAACAAGAAGCAATTATTCAATTATTAATAATACTTAAAAACAGATATATAAGGAAATTAAACCTTTCTGATCAGGCGGCTGAGCTTGAACGAGATGTATAATGGCAAAAGCTCCAAAGCTCAACGCCAGTAAAAGTTGACGAAGACGACCCTCCATTTTCAAGTTAACATACAAACTTTTGGTACGATAGACTCTGAAATATATGAAAGAAAATATTGATTTTCTAGTACAAATTATAGAAATACTTTAGATCAAGAAAAATACATATGCATGTTGACGTGGAAAACTCTCCAATAGAATCATTTCATGTTACTCGTCCCAGCACGACTGAAAATTAGTCTAACGAAATATATATTCCACTTTGTGGAAAAAAACGAACAATTTGATTATAAATCAAAGAACCTGATGTAATCTTTTGTGTAAACAATATAAAACCTGCCAAGTTGATCTAATGTCAAAGCTTCATAAACTATATGATAATTTTGCCAACGACTTCAACGACTTGTATTTAACGACAACTTGGTGGATTTAATACATTTTGATCTCAATCATAATCGCAATAGCTCTGCAATAATGTAAAATTCCTGGTCTTTAAAAATAAACTAAGATTAGTCTTTTCTTGACAAACCCTAATTAATATTCGATTCGTTTGCCTGTGATACATTATCTACGGATACTCATAGACGTTGAGAGATAGCTGCTGGCTTCTTATAGTCAAATGTAACGATTAAGTATAATAATTCTCACCATATTTTTTATATACTCTACCGTATGGATAACATGCATGTTTGCATCCATATCACATTCTCAGTACTATATACATTGGCAACCAAGAAATTCTACGTCTTAGGTCAGTAGGCCCGAGATCAACCTTTGTTAATATTTCTTGTTAGGTGGGATTTAGTGGGAAAAGGATCAAACCTTATTTTGGAAAGATCATTTCCAAACGCCACTGGACCATTATCCACTTGATTCACAATTTGTTTTTTATGGAGCTTTGACAATCGGAAACTGTATATATGTGTTAACTATATGAAAATATAACTCTTATGTGATAATTTTTGTTGTTGTTGTTGTTGTTGTTGTTGTTGTTGTTGCTTTTATAATTTAACAAGTTTGTAATAGTTAAAGTGTAGTTGTGAATATATTTTTAAAATTTAGTACTGGCTATCTTGATGCACATATATTTGTATAAATACCTGAGTTTGTAAGAAGCAAATCATTGAATCAAACAAAAATGATCTCTTTATCTTTTTTTTTTCTCCCCACAGTTTAAAAGTTCTCTCTTTTATAAATTTCTTCTGTCATTTTGTTCTTTCTTGAACAGCAAGAAATTGGTTACAAAATTTTGATTTCTAAAATTATTTTTGAGTCAAATGCAAGAAGCAAAATGTTAAATAAAAACTGATCAAAAGATTAAATCAATTCCTTAGCAACTACATGATGACAGTGTAGGCATTGGGCAAGTTCACATTATAGAATAACTTATGGTTGGGTCGATCCAAAAAATAATTTACTAACGTATCAAAATAACTTAAGGTTATGTGGATTACGAGTAATGTTTCAAATAGGTTGTAACTTGTAATTGTTTTTCATATCTAGTGAATCCTTTTTTAACGACCGGGTCGAAATTAAATTACCTAAAACAAACCTTAGCTTGTCATATCCTTGATCCCAAAGTGTTTTCGACATGCGTTTATGCAGTGATCGAAGATCTGTTATGTTTGGTCAAGGGGTTAAAGCAGAGACCGAGAGTTAATTCAACAGGAGATAGACAAACCTTCATGCAAGGAAATTCTTATACATGTCGGAGTCTTATGATTATAGCCTATTAGATTAAACAAAAGTTGAGGTTGTAACGTGTCAAAGAAATTCACACAAGAAACCAAAAATAAAAAATTCTCGCAATTATTCAATCTTTATGTTTGGTCTAAGTTGACTTTCTTTAATGTATTCCAATGTGTGTATATGAGGTATTTCTCATTTACGTAGCTTTCTTTTTTTCACTAAGCAAGTCTTTGTTATGTTCTTGATTTCCATCTAAGCTTTCCAAGAAGATGAGGAGCCATCTTTTGTTGGTCATAATTGGAACCTTTGCCGTTTTGGTTGGCGCCCAAAAACAAGAAGGTAATAATATATAAGCTCTTTAATGGTTATTCATCAAGGATCATCCTTTAACTTGAGATATCTTCTATATATACTCTTTTTTTTTTCTTAAAACTTTGTCTCTCCTTTTTATGCTTGGATATATAGGTTTCATCAGTTTGGATTGCGGATTTCCTATTGAGGAATCTCCTTATAGTGATCCGTCTACTGGATTAACATTCACATCCGATTCGACATTTATCCAGACGGGGAAGAGTGGTAGAGTCGATAAAGAGCTCAACAAAAAATTCCGAAAACCATATTTGACTCTAAGATACTTTCCAGAAGGAAAGCGTAATTGTTATAGTCTAAATGTTAATCGTGGCACAAATTATCTCATATTGGTTACCTTCATATATGGAAATTATGATGGTCTTAATATATATCCAAACTTTGATCTCTATCTTGGTCCTGATAAGTGGGCACGAATAGATATGGAAGGAAGACAAAATGGTACATTCGAGGAGATCATACACAGAGTGAGGTCAAGCTCTTTGGATATTTGTCTCGTTAAAACAGGACCAACCTCGCCGATAATATCATCTATAGAACTACGACCAATGAGAAATGATACTTATGTTACGCATTCGGGCTCACTGAGGAACTCTTTCCGGGTTCATTGTAGCACTTCTGATAGAGAGATAAGGTAAGTTGACTTTGTTTGAAACAATAAGTGAGAGTCCTCTGTCATTAATCATGCACGGCATCAATTTTCTTACACATAAATAATTGTACTTTTGGTAGTATATAAACATCGTTGTTAAGAGTTAATTAGGATAAAATTAAGACACAAGTTGCAACTATCACCGCACAACATGTTTTGTTTTAATTCAACATTTTGTTTTGGTTCTTTCTGTTATTTATTATCAAACTATCATTGTTATACAATTTTTTTAAACATGTAAACAAAAATGATTCGTATATGAATTAAATGTAGTTTGGATTGAGATTTGAATTTGTGTGTCAGCTGTTTTTTTTTTCTGTTTAAATTGGTTTTAAAACATTGAGTTTGGGGGTCTAAATCTTAACAAGGGTTGATTTGCTTAATTATGTTGCCTAATACAACTTACTTGCAGGTATGATGATGACTCCTACGATCGTGTCTGGTATCCATTCTTCAGCTCTTCATTTACCTATATAACGACTAGTCTCAATATAAACAATTCAGATACATTTGAGATACCAAAAGCTGCACTCAAAAGTGCTGCGACACCTAAAAACACTAGTGCGCCGCTGATCATCACTTGGAAACCAAGACCCTCTAATGCTGAAGTTTACTTCTATCTTCATTTCGCTGAGATACAAACTCTTGCAGCCAACGAGACGAGGGAGTTCGACATTGTGTTGAAAGGAAACTTTAATTATTCAGCTTTTAGTCCTCCCAAGTTAGAGCTACTTACATTTTTCACAGCTGCACCAGTGCAATGTGACTCAGATGGTTGCAATTTACAACTCATAAGAACTCCAAACTCAACGCTTCCACCGCTAATCAACGCTCTTGAGGCTTACACTATTATCGAATTCCCACAATTAGAGACAAGCCTAAGTGATGGTACCTCACTCGAACTTTCACTTATTATCACATACTTGTTTTTTGGCTTTTCATATATGCTATTGACTTTTTGTATCTAATTTTTATGTTAGTTATTGCTATGAAAAACATTAAAGCTACGTATCGACTGAGTAAAACTAGTTGGCAAGGAGATCCATGTCTCCCTCAAGAATTATCCTGGGAAAATCTTAAATGCAGTTATACAAATATCTCCACTCCACCAAAAATAATTTCATTGTAAGGGCATTACGAAACATAGTTCCTAATTCAAAACTAAATTAACCAAATATATTTTCAGTGTTTATCTTATTTTATTTGTTGCATTGTTAGAAACTTGTCAGCCAGTGGATTAACTGGGAGTCTAGCCTCATTTTTTCAAAATCTAACGCAAATACAAGAGCTGTAAGTAGTACTTATATTCTTGACTCATCAAACACAGAATGGTTTGTTCGGATGTTACATGTAAGCGAACCATATGTATTTATGTATGGCACGCAGGGACTTATCTAACAACAGTTTGACTGGACTTGTGCCTGCTTTTCTGGCCAACATTAAATCACTATCTTTGATGTAAGTTTTTTAGAAAGAAGAATGAACATTTTGTATGTGTTTTAGTTGTTGTTCGATTTCGCTACATATATATGATGGTTTTTTTTTTTTTGTTTCCTTAACAGAGACTTGAGTGGGAACAATTTTACCGGTTCAGTTCCGCAAACTCTTCTTGATAGAGAAAAGGAAGGACTTGTCTTAAAGTAAGATTATTTTTCCCATTAAAGGCATACATTTATCAACTAAATAGAAGTGGTATATATAAACGGTAGTATTTGTATAACAATTAGATTAGATTGCTTAAATATATTGATTTATTTATGGCAAAATATGGTCTTAGGTGTACTTAGAAATTCAGATATGTTCCATCCATCTCTGTATGATACACTAATTTAACAATCTCGGTATCACATGTTCCTTGTAGACTTGAAGGAAATCCAGAGCTATGCAAGTTTAGTTCATGCAATCCAAAAGAGAAAAAGGGATTATTGGTACCGATTATTGCATCAATTTCCGCTGTGCTTGTTGCAATAGTGGTTGTGGCTCTCTTTTTTGTTTTCCGAAAAAAGAAAGTGCCTTCAGGTGAGTCTCTAAGCATATAATCATTAGAGAAATTTCCTAAAATCAAGGTATATAAATCAATCATTGTACCTTGTAGATGTACATGCTCCAACAAGCATGCCTGTAGTAGATGTTGGACATGCTAAACATTCAGAACCATCATTCGTCTCGAAAAAGATAAGGTTTACTTATTTCGAGGTTCAAGAAATGACAAATAACTATCAGAGAGTTCTTGGTGAAGGCGGCTTTGGAGTCGTTTATCATGGTTGTGTTAATGGTACCCAACAAGTAGCTGTTAAATTGCTCTCTCAATCATCTTCTCAAGGCTATAAACATTTTAAGGCAGAGGTTAGACTTTGACCCGGTGATCTTTGTTGGAATCTAATTGTTGTTTACATGTACTTTCTATCTTTAAAAGTATTAGCTAATGGGTGGTTCGTTAGGTGGAACTTCTTATGAGAGTGCACCATAGAAATTTGGTGAGTCTTGTTGGTTATTGTGACGAAGGAGACCATTTGGCCCTCATCTACGAGTACATGCCAAATGGAGACTTAAAACAACATTTATCAGGTATAAGAACATATTTACAACTTTTTGTTAAAATTGAACCATGACGTTTAGAGTATTGTTTGAAAAATAATCAAAACATTAATTATCTCAATTTTGTGTCGGTTTGATACAGGAAAGCGTGGTGGATTTGTCTTAAGCTGGGAAAGTAGACTAAGAGTAGCTGTTGATGCAGCACTAGGTACACTCTAATTTATTAATAATACTTTTAAGAAGATTATATAGTTCAGATTTTAACTTTTCATAGTATTCGAATGGAAAAATCATTGCCAGCTACACGAATTATACGCCAACACATCACCACACATGCAGACTATTTTAATGTCTCGCTAACTACACGAACTATTGGTATTACATACGGACATCCCCGAACTATCATCGGTTATGTGTGCAACACCATAACCATCATTTTCAGATAATATAAATGTCTTGTTAACTACACGAAGTATTTCTTTTTTTTGTCAACTACACGAAGTATTTTCCATCAATTTTTTTTTTTAAAAAAAGTAATTAAAAAATAAAAAATAACTAAAAAGTAAATATTACACTATTATAAATTATATATATATATATATTATAACTTTTAATGCATTATACTTTTAAGTTAAATTAACTTAACTAATTTAATATTTATTATATTAAATTGTTAAAAATTTAAAATAGTCACTTAGTTAAATTATACATCACTATAAGTTAAATAAAACTATATAATATATAAATTTAAATTATATATACCATAACCATCATTTCCAGATAATATAAATGTATTGTTAACTACACGAAATATTTCCATCATTTTTTTAAAACTAAATTACAAAATGAAAAATAACTAAAAGTAAATAATACACTATTGTTAATTATATATATGCATTATAACTTTTAAAGTTTAAATTCTACATATGCAGTATCCCTTATAATTTTAAGTTAAATTAATTAACTAATTTTTAATGCACACATGCATATGTTTTATATGAAATTAATTTAACTAAATTTTTAAAAGTGTCACTTAATTAAATTATACATGTTCATTATAGGTTTAAGTTAATTAACAAATTTTTAATGAACACATATATTTTTATGGAACTAGTTTAGTCTTTATTACATTAAAATTTTAAAGTTAGAATAGTTATAATGTACATATATAATTTACATTGATATATTATATAGTTTTATTTAACTTATTAGTTTTTAAAAAAAATTGATGAAAATACTTTGTGTAGTTGACAAAAAAAAGAAATACTTCGTGTAGTTAACAAGACATTTATATTATTTGGAAATGATGGTTATGGTGTTGCACACATAACCGATGATAGTTCGGGGATGTCCGTATGTAATACCAATAGTTCGTGTAGTTAGCGAAACATTAAAATAGTCTGCATGTGTGGTGATGTGTTGGCGTATAGTTCGTGTAGCTGGCAATAATTTTTCCTATTCGAATTGCTTCTAGTTAATCAGCAAGCAACCATATACCATGTGGTGTAGTGAAAATTAATTATGCGACACTCGATGAAACACTTCATTTTAGTGACTTATTTGCCAAGACATAATTCGGCACTAAAATTTGTTATGTAGGTTTGGAGTACTTACACACTGGATGCAAACCACCAATGGTTCACAGAGATATAAAAAGTACAAACATACTTTTGGATGAACGTTTCCAAGCCAAATTAGCCGACTTTGGGCTTTCGAGATCTTTTCCTACCGAAAATGAAACACATGTTTCAACCGTTGTTGCTGGAACTCCTGGTTATCTTGATCCCGAGTGAGTATTTTCTTCATATTGTATGTTAGTCCATAAACTTGCACCATCCCTTTTGATAATTAATAGTCATAAACCATCTCCCATGTTTTGTTTTGCAGGTACTATCAAACAAATTGGTTAACAGAGAAAAGTGATGTTTATAGTTTTGGAATTGTACTATTGGAGATCATAACAAACCGTCATATTATTGAGCAATCTCGTGAAAAGCCTCATATAGTAGAATGGGTTGGATTTATTGTAAGAACGGGAGATATTGGAAATATTATAGATCCAAACCTCCACGGAGCTTACGACATCGGTTCTGTCTGGAAGGCTATTGAACTAGCTATGTCATGTGTGAATATTTCTTCGGCAAGAAGACCAAGCATGTCTCAAGTTGTTAGCGATCTTAAAGAATGTGTGATATCTGAAAATTCAAGGACAGGAGAGAGTCGAGAAATGAACTCAATGAGTTCCATCGAATTCAGCATGGGAATTGACACCGAGGTGATCCCTAAAGCACGCTAGTTCTTTAAAATGAATTTACCCTTGTTGCATTATGATGAATCTTCAATTCTGTATCTCTAAAGGGTTTACTGTAAACTGATTATTGGATTTGATGCAATATTCAAATAATTTTGTTGTAGTTTGATTTATGTTGTCGTGGAAAACTTTTGAATAGCTAGAAAACTTTTATGGTGAAATGCACACCATATTTTCTTGTTGACAAAAAGAAATGCACCGAATAGAGGCACTAGATGAATAATTCTACTACGTTTTGAAGAAGTTCATTGAAAGACGATTTTTTGACGTAACCGAACAAAAGTTTGAGTAGTTCAATTTGGATTCAGTTTAAGGGCTATCAACCGACCATATTTAGTGTGAAGATAGTTCGAATTTTGGTGAGGTTTGGACAAAATATATACAAAGTTTGTATCCTTTTTCCTCCGTTTATTTGGCTGGTCAATCCTAGATCATCTTTTGTCTTAGATATAAAAATCTTTTCTTACGAAGAACCTTGGATTCTCTAATCATTTATTTTCAAATATTGCTTCTCCATCGTCATTTTCTTACGTTTAAAAAATTTCAAGAAACCAGACACAATTTATGATCCTGTCCTCTCTTTCCTAGTTCAAAAGCACTCTCCCCCTTTTATTAGTTCTTCTTTCATTTTGTTCTCTCTTGCACAACAAGTAAATGATTTCAAATATTAAATTTGCCTCTTCTCTTATTGTTGCACCAATTGGAAAAACAAAATTTCAATTGAAACCGATCCAAAATAAAAAAAAATAAAAAATTAGCAACTGGAAGATTAAATTCTTCATAAACTGTAAGTAATATATAGAACTAAACTATGATTAGTTTGCCGCTTAAAAATTCAAGAAATACAATGTGTTAGTGAATAACGAAAATGATCTTTGTTTTATAATTCTGAAAAATTAGTTATAAATATAATTATATATATATATATATATATATATATTGTTTTTTTTTTCAAATCTTGTAAACTAGTTTATAGGTCTCGAAAAGAAACCTTAATATATCTTTGTGTCTCGAAGGTTTCTGCATTCATTTATTTTGGTGGCTGACTACTAAATGAAGATATACCAAATTATTTTTCTTCACTCAAGCAATTTAAGCACATAGACAAAGTAAGACCATCTGGCGATAAACCACACATTCGTGGAGGACATACTCTTACACATGACGAGTCTCCTGAACATATACTAGATCCAACACCAGATAGATTACTTCCACGATCATTATTTAATTTTCTACCCGAAGTTGACTTTTGTATATTCCTTGGAACGTATACATGAGGTATTTCTCATTCTCATATCGTTTGCAGTTTTTTTCTAAGCGAGTCTTTGTTGGTTTTCTTGATTTCTATAGGAACCAGAAAGTGATCGAGAGAGAACATGAAGATTCATATTTTGTTGGCCATGATTGGAACCTTTGTCGTTATAGTTGGAGCCCAGGATCAAGAAGGTAATAATATATCATCTTTTTCTTGGTTATAAATCAGTCCTTTGACTTGAGATATCTTATATAAGAATTATATCATTTTTCCCATTTATTGCTTTTATGCTTGAACAGGTTTCATCAGTTTAGATTGTGGATTACCTATTGATGAATCTCCTTACAATGATTCATTTAATGAATTAACATTCACATCGGATTCCACTTTCATACAAACCGGAAAAATTGATAGAGTCGATAAAGATCTTAGCATAAACTTATCAAGACAATATATGACTCTTAGATACTTCCCAGAAGGAAAACGTAATTGTTACAGTCTCGATGTCAAGCGTGGCACAACTTATCTCATCGTGGTTAGCTTTGTATATGGAAATTATGATGGTCTTAATCGTGATCCAAACTTCGATATCTATCTTGGTCCAAATAAGTGGAAAAGAATAGATTTGGATGGAGAGAAAGAAGGTACAAGAGAAGAGATCATACACAAAGTCATGTCAAACTCTTTGGATATCTGTCTTGTTAAGACAGGAGAAACTTTTCCAATAATTTCTGCCATAGAAATACGGCCACTGAAGAATAAAACGTATGTTACACAATCTGGTTCGCTGATGCTGTCTTTCCGCGTGTATCTTAGCAATTCAGATGCATCTATAAGGTAAGTCAATTCTATTTTAAGCATTCAATGTGAGTTTTTTTTCATAAATATCACATCTCTTTTATTTCTTGAGAAAATATGAATGAGGATATGTTGAGTTTACTTGTGTTGAATACATTATCGGTGAATGATGTGATCAAATTATTATGACTCCAACTACATTATGCCACAACTACTAACGTTATGGCGAAACAATAGCTCACTTGGTTTGCGTTGCTAGGGTCAAAAGGGAAATGATTCCACGCATATGATTGAGTATAGGAACCAAAAATGCATTCCCATTTTTGAAAGTTTAAAGTCCTGTAGGTTTAGAAGGTTCACGAAACCCTTTTAAAGTTTCGCGCCCATACAAATTACTTAATTCCTTTGGCTAATACAATTAACAATTTACTGTAGGTATGCTGATGATGTCCATGATCGTATTTGGTCACCATTCACCGGCTCTTCATTTACGCATATAACAACCAATCTCAATATAAACAATTCAAATGCATATGAGATACCAAAAACTATACTCCAAGGTGCTGCCACTCCAAAAAACGCGAGTGCGCCACTCATTATTACGTGGGAACCCATACCCACTAATGCTGAAGTATACTTGTACATGCACTTTGCGGAGATTCAAACACTTGAAGCCAACGAGACAAGGCAATTCGACGTTATCTTGAGAGGAAACTTTAATCATTCAGGATTTAGTCCAACCAAGTTAAAGGTATTTACCTTATTCACAGAAGAACCAATGAAATGTGGTTCAGAAGGTTGCCATTTACAGCTAGTAAGAACACCAAATTCAACTCTTCCACCTTTGATCAACGCTCTTGAGGTATACACTGTTATCGAGTTCCCAAAATTGGAAACAAGTCTTAGTGATGGTACCTCTCAACTTTCAATAATTAAAGGAAAGTAACTTATATTCTGCATTATGATATTTATTTTTTACATTCTCTTAATATTTTGTCAGTGGACGCTATCAAGAACATCAAAAATACTTATCAACTGAATAAAATCACTTGGCAAGGAGATCCATGTCTCCCTCAATATTTGTCGTGGGAAAATATTAGATGCACCTACGTAGATGACTCCACTCCACCAACTATCATTTCCTTGTAATGTCATTCACAAACTTACCTTTTAATTTTAAACTAGTTTATCTAAATTTTTTGTATATGTTTCTGTGCTTGTATAATTAGAGATTTGTCGAAAAGTGGATTAAATGGGAGCATATCCCTAATTTTACAAAATCTGACGCAATTACAAGTACTGTAAGTATCTCTATATTTTATCAACTGAACCAAGAATGATTTTTTCGGATATAGCATGTAAGCCAATCTTTTTTGTTTGTGCATGTAACCACAGGGACTTATCAAATAATAGCTTGACTGGACCAGTGCCTATCTTCCTTGCCACGATGAAATCGTTATCCTTAATGTAAGCTTTCGAAAAAGAACAATGAACATTTTGACCATGATTTTTTTTGTTGAAATTTCGTGTGTATGTTTACATATAATGGTTATCTTCGTCTCAACAGAAACTTAAGTGGGAACAATCTTAGTGGCTCAGTTCCTCAAGCTCTTCTTGACAGAGAAAAAGAAGGACTTGTGTTAAAGTAAGATTTCTTTTTCCATGAAGGGAATGTATTTGCTAATCATATAGTAAAAAAAGTGGAGGAACTTCATTTTTGGAGACTATCTAACGGCTCGATCTTTTTTTTACATAAGAGAATTCATGTCGAATAATTTATCGCAAAATATGGTACCTGACAGTTCGATTATGCCTTTCCTATGCACGTTGATTAACAATTTCAATATCGCATATTTTTCGTTGTAGACTTGAAGGAAATCCAGAATTGTGCAAATCCAGTTTTTGCAATAAAGAAAAAAAGAAAAAAAATTTCTTGCTAGCTACTGTTGCATCAGCTGCTTCTTTGCTTATTGTAGTTGTGATTGTGGCTCTCTTTTTTGTCTTTCGAAAGAAGAAGGCCGGGCCTTCAGGTAAGTTATGAACCATTACTAATTATTGACCTGCTATAAATCAATGCATATAGTTAACATAACCAAATACTTTACGATGTAGATCAACACAATCCACCAAGTATGACTGTCTCGAATGTCGAGAAAACTAATCAATCATCAATCATATCAAAAAAGATTAGGTATACTTACTCTGAGGTTCAAGAAATGACAAATAATTTCGATAAAGCTCTCGGTGAAGGAGGATTTGGAGTCGTATATCATGGTTTTGTTAATGTTACTGAACAAGTAGCCGTTAAATTGCTATCTCAATCATCTTCTCAAGGCTATAAGCATTTCAAAGCAGAGGTACCATTTTTTCATTGAACCTAAATAGATATCCAGTAAATTTGTATATCTTTAAGCGCATATGCTAATGGATGATTGGTTAGGTGGAACTCCTTTTGAGAGTTCACCATATAAATTTGGTGAGTCTTGTTGGGTACTGTGATGAAGGAGAACACTTGGCTCTTATTTATGAATACATGCCAAATGGAGACTTAAAGCAACATCTATCAGGTAATATCACATATATACTGTTTTGTTAAAAAAAAAAAAAACCCTAACCATGATATAAAATTTTACTTAGAGTAAATATCATAATTTAAGTGATATGAAATGTGTGTCTAATCGATACAGGAAAGCATGGCGGATTCGTCCTGAGCTGGGAAAGTAGACTAAAGATAGTTGTGGATGCAGCACTAGGTATTCATTAAACTTTACGAAAAGTTTTTAGTTAACAATTACAACTTTTAATGGTATTAGTGATCGAGACTATATTAGAAAGGAACCTTATGTTACCATATGATGATATCGAAATTAATCTTTATTCATTTTCCAATAAATGATGGTAATAAATTTAATATGTAGGATTGGAGTATTTACATACTGGATGTATACCACCAATGGTTCACAGAGATATCAAAACTACGAATATACTTCTAGATCAACATCTCCAAGCCAAATTAGCTGATTTTGGGCTTTCGAGATCTTTTCCCATCGGAAACGAAAAACATGTGTCAACTGTTGTTGCTGGTACTCCAGGATATCTTGATCCTGAGTGAGTATGACACTTTATATTCTAAAGTTCACAAATCACCATTGTTTTTGATACTTTATAATCACAAAACCATTTTTTTTTGCAGGTATTATCAAACAAATTGGTTGACAGAAAAGAGTGATATATACAGTTTCGGAATTGTATTGTTAGAGATAATTACAAACCGTCCTATAATTCAACAATCCCGTGAAAAACCTCACTTAGTGGAATGGGTCAGTTTTATGATAACAAAAGGAGATATTAGAAATATTATGGATCCAAACCTCCACCACAATTATGACATTGGTTCTGTCTGGAAGGCCATTGAAATAGCAATGTCATGTGTGAATCTTTCTTCTACAAGACGACCAAACATGTCTCAGGTTGCGAATGAATTAAAAGAATGTGTGATATCCGAAACCTCTAGGATAGGAGAGGGACGAGACATGGAATCAAAAGGTTCAATGGACTACAGTAAAGACATTTATAATGAGGTAATCCCTCAAGCTCGCTAGCTCGCCAAGTTTATTCTTGTTTGTTATTCTTCTCATGAATATTCAAATTTGTGTTTTCAAGAGTTTTGTTTTGCCAATAATAACTAAGGCTTTCACTAATAACATGTAATACTGATGTTGAATTTTCATAGTTTGATATATATTTTGTGATATACATTTGGTGAAATTTATTTAAATTATTTCATGAATTGTAATCAACAACTAAGTCTCTTTGTTTCTATCTCAAGAAAGGCGTTAGGTTGTTCCCACTTTGGGTACTTTTAAAACCAAAGGAAGAGTTGAATATACCAAAACTTATGTATTTCCTTCAAAGCTTAAGAGCTGTTTATATGTCCTTCAAAGAAGATAAATAAACAAGATATAAATGGTCTAATAAACCAAAAGGTGGTCAAAGTTTAGTCTAGAAATAAAACATGAACGTATAGAACTTGTTTACAAGCGTATATCTTGTTTTTTTTTTTTTTTATGAATGTAAAATTATATTCACCAAAAAAAACTGTTTTACAATAAATGCAACATCAAGCCGAATAAGCGAGAGAAATTTTGGAAGAGATTACAATAAAGAGCTTAGCAAGAGTGAGATTGGAACCAATATCGCAATCCACCTTCGTAGATAGGAGAGCCCGTCATTTTTAAGGTGTTCAGCCGGTTTCGAACATTCTTATCAATCAGCTTAGCTAGCTTGGAGGCCATAATTGGTGGCTTCCCGTGTCGTCTCCCGTTCCTTTCTGTCCATAGACTATGAATGGATGACTGAAACACATATCTCAATACAAATAAATGAAGTTTTGGAGTAGACAGAGACATGTATAATAGTAAATGTTACGAAGAACTCCAATAATAAAATACCACAAGACTTTCCACTATTCAGTTTTCCCTGGAAATAAGAAAAATAAAAACTGCTATCTGGAATATATGAGCAACACCTCTCAAATCAATTCAGTAAAGAGTTTTAAAACCCTTAATTTCTTTTCAAACTTTCAAATCTGTCGCTTCCGAATATAAACCCCAGATTTTCCTTTTAGTCAGGTTTTCAACGCCAATATATAAGAGCTCTCGGCGCATTAGTGAGACGATTATAATTACTACAATTTCAAATAAATATATAGAATGTATTGGTATTATGTTGATATGTGTTTTAGGAATATTGTTTTTTTTTTTTTAAAGGATAGAAAAATTTAAGTTACAAAACTAAAAAAATATGACACCACGTATTAAAATATAATCAACTAATTGAAACGTGTTGACAATGTTAAGACTTTATATAATAACATTAACAAATTTTGTATTTTTCCCGGATACGATGAATTTTTTTTTTTTTTTTTCTGTGACTATATTAAAGACAACAAAATTGATAGAATGAGGTTAATGATTTAATACAAAATTTCTATGGGTGTGACTTAGGCTTGGACGTTCGAGCATCCATGTTAGTTCCTACTAAGTTCCATTCGATTTCGTTTCTTTTAGTTACAGAGTGTAGGATCTATATACGTACCAGTTATATAGTTCAGGATCCATATATGTATAAGCTAATCTTTTTGCAGCAAATGACCATTTGTTTTAATAAACGATTTTACTTTTGGAATAATTAGACAGAAACATGAGTTGAGCTTTGACTAGACGAAATGGAGTTGAACAGAGGCTGACACAATGTCATTTTCCTCAATAGTTGGGTATATTTTTCGTTACCAACGTTTTAACATACATAATATATTTCAGGAAAAGTTTTGAAATTTTAAAAGATCTACCACTATATGAAATTGTAAATTAACTTTCACAAAACTAAATTTTCAGAACTAATTAAAAGATTGAAAAAGAGTCTTTTTTTTTCTATCAATTCTCTTCGACACACACACACACACACACATCCACTCCTACTGATTTATCAATTATCAGTCTAAATGATTTTCTAAATTGGCTTTCTCTTCAGCGCCATGCTATTTCGCTAAGCAGCATGCCTAGTGATATTTGAGCAAAATTCCATCATGATAATATAATAAGAAATAAAATTTATCAAAAACATGCATGGTAATAGAACATGGTCTAATTAGCATTCACCTGTTAAGTAAATATATCAATATCTGTTCATTATATAAAAACAATACATCAATATATGACAACATGGTCCTTAATTCTTTATTCCAAACATTTTTGGGCTTCTACTCTTTCTATCTATTGTTTTGAAAAGAGTACTGGTCCAAAATGCAACACCCACAACCAAACCAAACATAACATCCACACTCACAGTGAAAACCAATAAATGACCAACAAAATTAAAAATATAATCTTCACGTATAAGTCAGGGGAATTTCAAAAACCTTAGTGATCATAGGATTTTTGGGATAATTTATCGCGCACTAGGGGTAACTTCAGTTGTAAAGCTTGTGCTCACTTCAACGGAACTTCTTGAACCCATGTCTTGTCTCCCTCCTCGCCTTGAGTTGTCTAATGTTAAACATTGTTTTAGTTCATTAGTAACTTGAGACATGGTTGGCCTTTTCTCTGAAGAAGGATTCACACACGACATAGCTATCTCAAGAGCCTTCCAGACAGAAGTTGGCTCATAATCTCTATTGAGTCTTGGATCCACAATGCTTTCAATATCTCCCTTAGTAAGCATGTATCCAACCCATGCTGCTATGTGTGTCCTTTCTCGAGTTTGCTGAATCACAGGTCGACTAGTGATGATCTCCAATAACACAATACCAAAGCTATATACATCACTCTTCTCATTCAATCTATTTGTTTGATAATATCTGCAAAATAAGACATGAAATTTCATTGATGGTTAATAAAGTGAAACAAGTTTATTAAAAAAAAAAAGATTAATAAGGGAAACAAGCTTTGGCTAGAATTAGTTTGATAATGTTACACTTACTCAGGATCAAGATATCCAGGGGTACCAGCAACAACTGTTGACACATGAGTTTCACCTCCAATCGGAAAAGATCTTGAGAGGCCAAAATCTGCGAGTTTCGCCTGGAAGTGCTCGTCCAAAAGTATATTTGTTGTTTTGACATCGCGATGTACCATTGGAGGCTGGCACCCGGTATGCAAATACTCTAGTCCTATAAATATGAAATTAAAATCATTTATGTTAGATGGTCGATATAAGCGGTTGATGGATGTTGTGATTGAAACGAACCTTGTGCTGTTTCGACGACAATTTTTAGCCTACTTGACCACTTCAATGGAGAGCCACCACGTTCTCCTATAATTTAAATCATTAGAGTGATGTTGTAAAGATATATAACATCAAAAATGGCAAAAGATGTTTATTATGTAATGTGGTAAATTCAAATTTATACCTGATAGATGCTGTTTTAAGTCTCCGTTGGGTGCATACTCATAAAGGAGGGCCAAGTGGCTTTCTTCGTCACAATATCCAACCAAGCTAACTAAATTGACGTGGTGAACTCTCAAAAGAAGTTCAACCTGACCAGCCGTGTCAACAAAATTTAGAGCCATTACATGTTTTTTATGAGAGTAATCTATGTTTAAATAGTTTATAACATATGTATTATGTATAGACATCAACATACCTCTGCTTTGAATTCTTTATAGCCTTGTACTGAAGAGTGAGAGAGTAGTTTAACAGCTATTGGTTGCGTACCATTCAAAGAACCGTGATACACTACCCCGAACCCTCCTTCTCCAAGAACTCTTTCAAAATTATCTGTCAATGCTACCACCTCAGAATAAGTGAACCTTTTTGTCTGCGTAAATATGGACGGTCTACTTGGTAACTCGCGATCGTGTTGAACTGTAGGTAAAGAATCAACTGTCCACCAAAAAAAAAGAAAAAAGAAACAAATATTCCATGAGACTAGGCATGTTTTAATATGTCATCATGCATGCATGTTACAAGAAGGATATATACCTTGCCTTGGCCTTCTCTTTTTGAAAACAAAAAAGAGAATCAGCACAACTACAATGATGAGCACAGAAGCTGCTGATGCAGCAACTGGTAAAACGTACTTTTGATTGTTATTTTTGCATGACGCATCAGCACAAAACTTTGGGTTTCCTTGTATCCTTAAGAAAATTAGTGTTGTTAAATAAGAGTGAAACTAAACAAAAGCTCGTGGAGAGTTTATAGAAAAAAACACATAATGTGTAAAAATCTTACGTTAGCTTTAGCCCATTCTTTTCTCTATCATTAAAGGCTTTAGGAAGAGGACCCGTAAGATTGTTCCAGTTTAAATTTCTGTCAATGCGGAGAAAATATTACATGACAAGTTGACAACAGCCGAATATATAATATGTAGTGAAAAATAAGTGGCCAATGAATGTTAGTTTAATTCAACTTACATGATCGATAATGACTTCATGCTGGCTAGAAATTCAGGCACCCCTCCAGTAAAACTGTTATTTGATAAATCCCTGACATTTATAAAATAGAAAAGAGTCATTTCATTTTCGAATGTAAAAGACGAAAAAAGTAGTACGCATTTACAATTTTCGAAGCTCGGTCAAATTTTGGAAGGCTGGCGTAATGACTCCTTTTAATCCGCGTGATGATAAATCTCTGTTTACATTATTACAAGGAGTTTAAAGTATTAGATACTTGAGATATTTGAGTTTTAATTAACAGGAAATAGTGCATGAGATAGTGATCTTACAAAGATGAAAAAGTGTACACTTACAAAGAAATAATTCTTGGAGGAGTAGACTTATTTGTGTAGCTGCACTTTATATCTTCCCATTTTAAGAGTTCAGGGACGCATGGATCTCCTTGCCAACTTATTATGTTTAATCCATAAATTTCTTGGATATTCTTCATAGCAGCAACTAACACAGAGGTCAAAGAGGAAGTAAAAAATTAGCATACACGATATTAGACGTTTCCTAAATCAGGCTATATGATAGAGGAAGTAATAGTGACATACCATCGTTTGGATTTGTTTCAGCATATAGAAATTCCAAAACATTGAATCCCTCAATAGCATTAATAAATGGTGGAAGAGTTGATCTTTCAGTTCTTACGAGGTCCAAGTCGCAAGAGCCAAATTTGCATTTTTGTGGTGATATGTTGTATACTGTTTCCGATTGTAACACCTTAGGACTATAAGCTTTCTGAATAATATTTCCATCCAATAAGATGTCGAATTCCCTAGTATCATTTGCTTTTAGGGTTTGGATCTCGGCGAAATGAAAGTACACATTAACTTTGTCACTATCGGCATCAGTATTCAAGTAAAAGTACAATGGGTTGCTGGCATTTCTGGGAGAAATACCCGCTCTACTTACAGCATCTGGCACTGCAAAAGGATTAGATGACGTCACATTGAGAGTGGTGTTTACATTTGTTTCAACCCAGTTAAATCGATCCCATTTGCGATCAAAGACGTCATTAGGATACCTGAAAAAACTTTGGGTTAGCCATGCAAACAGAGCCGGCCATGACTACAAGCGAGCCAAGCACCAGCTTGCGGCCGCTTAAAGGTTTATTAATAAAAACGGCCGCTTTTTGATTATGAAAGTCGTCAGCTCTAGTGGTTAATGCGTGTTGATTTTGAAAGATGAGGTTCACGGTTCGACTTCTGTCTGTCAAGGACATTTTTAATTTTTAATTTTTTTTTGATAACTCAATAATTAGTTGGTCCAAAAATTATTTTTGCTTGTGGCCACCAAAAGGCTAGGGACGGCTCTGCATGCAAACGTAAATGGATCATGTTAACTGGTCGCATGTTATTGCGATTGTTGAGTGGAAATGTATTAGTTTCAAGGTCGTTCAATTTCAATCGTGTGTTACACTACACGTCTATATATTCAAACTAACATCTTAGGACTATAAGCTTTACTTTTCCATAGAATCAGTTTCGTTGACTTGGTCATTTTGAGCATGTCGTTAAGTTTATTTTAGTTTTCCGTTAAACTAAAACGATGTTGTTTCGAAATACACTTTTCATATATTATATAAATTTTAGGTCATATGTTATCGTGGTTCAATGGTTGAGTGATTCTTATGTGTTTAAAAGGTCAGTAGCTCGATTCCGCATGTGATTAGTTTTGCTTTCTTATTTTTGACGCTAACGGAAAGTTAATCCCGTGATCGTCTTTTCAATGGTAACTTAAAAATATGTCTACAACGGTCAAGTCAACGAAACTTGACAATTTTATCAAGAAATCAAACTAAAATTTAAAGATTAAAAGACAAGATTAAAAAAAAAAAAGTTCTCCTCCTTAACCTAAAGTCGAAAGCTCCAACCGCCACCACTTTTGCTCGCCTCTCCGGTGGCCGGTTGCGACCGGTGCCGTGAGAGGGCTTCCTAGTTCTGTTAGATATCTCTGGTTCTGTGCCGCGGTAAGATTTCGTCGGCTCTGGATCTTGACTTCAATCTCGCAGCTGGGTTTTGGAGATCTGATTTCTCGACTCCTCTTCCCTCGTGTTTTCCGACGATGGAGCTTGCTTCGTTTCTCGGTGGTGTTGCTGCTACGGCCGCGCTACCCGGATTCAACGGATTCACTCTCTCTCAAGCTAACGCTTGGAAGATCCGCCGCGTTTCGTTTCAATTTCTGGTGGTAGGTGACTTCTCCGATGTTCCTGCTTTGAGGACGGTGGTTTCGGGTTGAGAAGTAGCCTCTGTCTGCCCCGAGTTGTTTCGAGTAGTCTTTAGGAGCAAGTGGTGTCGAGTGGTTTTGGCGATTGATTCAGAGCTTCGTCGTGCTCTTGGGCTGGCTTTCTCCTCTGTCTCTCCCATCGCTAAATCCTCGGCCACTTACGCTACTCTCCTTTGGATTGGATTGGGTCTTTGCTTTCGTTTGCTCTGTTTTGGGTTCTTGCCTCGTCGTTTTCACTTGGCAATTGAATGGTAGCTTCTCTGTTGGTCAAATCTGCCTAAGGACAGCAGCAGATCTTTTAGGAGAGCTATTGTTGTGGCGTGTCTTGTGTTGTTTTCGTCGTGGCTCCTCCTTTCAAGCATCCCGTCAGCTCCATTGATGTTGCTTTGGTTATGTCATGGCCACCGATGGTGGCTGCTTTTTCATCTCCATTTCGTTAGCAGCTTTGGTTTCCTTGTCTTGATGTTATCTTCTCCACCCTGGTTTTGGTTGTGTCTTATTGTTGTTGCTGTTGTGAGGTGTGGTTAGCGACGCCTTGAATTCTTGTTGTGGTTTGCGTTTGTGCTGAGATCTAGAGGAGCTAGTAAGGCTAAGGGCGTTCGGTGTGGTATTATTTGCAATTATTTAGCTCTGTACTAGCCGACTTCGGGGAAAGAACTTGGTAGGGTGAGCTCGCGCTGTTTGCTGGACTTAGCTCGTGAGGTTTCATTCTGAGATAGCTCATGGATTTGCTTGCCGTTGACGGCTTAGTCTTGGGCCTCCATTGAAAGGCTTCTAGATTTTCTGCCCTCGCAATTTTCAACTTTTACGAAGTGCTTTCGCCCTTTGTCTTCAACAAAGCAACCGAGAAGAGCGTCCAAAATCGTTTTTCACTTCGTCTAACTCCATTAACCTAGTGTTGATGTTGAGTGGATGGACTGAGTTCTTGTGTTTGAATTATGCTTCCATGTTTTTAGCTTTTTTTGCCATGGGAGTGGGACTATTACTTTAGGTGTATAATCTTTTGATTGTAAACCTATATCATTTTCATTTTCTATGAAATATTTAACTTCTTAGCAAAAAAAAAAAAAAAAATTAAGATTTAAATGATATTTCGAAAATTCAATACTTTTTCGTCCCGAATTTGAAAATTCATATTTTCGACATTTTTTCCCAAAAATATTTAGGGAAAATATTTAATTTCACCTTCTAGTGTTGCTTTTTCAGTTGCCATTGTGTTCACTTAAGGGTAAAATAAACCCATTTCAGCCTCTCTCATTATCTTTCTCTAGAGCAAATCTAAAATCTTGATGAAAAAAAGTAAAATCATATCATAAAAAAGACTATCTTTCAATTGTTTGGAAAGTAAAGTTGCTGAAACTGACTTTACATACCGTATTAATCCAAAAGAATCGCTTGTATAGGTCCGCCGGTATATTAGGTTCAAGGGACCGAGTTGTGTCATATAAGAATCATTTCTTAATGGCCGTAACTCCAAGGTAGATATCATTGGTATAGTTTCTCCTGTCTTGATAAGACAAATCTGCAATAAGTTTGACTTTGACATGTAAATGATCTCACGATCATTTTCGAATTCCAAATCCACCGTAATCCACTTGTTAGGCCCAACATGTAAGTCAAATACGGGATATACATTAAGGCCATCATAATTCCCATAGGAGAACCCGGCTCTTATAAGATAGTTGATTCCCTTGTTTACTGTCAGATTATAACAGTTTCGTATTCCGTCAGGAAAATATCTGAGATCCCTGTACTGCTTGTAGATATAAGTCGCATCCGCTTCACCACGTTTACCATTTTGGATGAAATTGATGTCAGATGAGTATGTTAATCCGGTTACCGGGTCGGTATACGGAGATTCATCAAGGGGTAAACCACAGTCTAGACTGATGAATCCTGGTGAAACAAAAAAATAACGGTGTAAATAACGAGGGTGATTTGTTGGAACTGTAAAAACTTTTAACTTTTTAAAGTATTTTAAGAGTCTAAATTTCAGAAATCATAATTTACTATTTTAACAGCTCTAAAAACCCTCTTAAAAACACAATCACTTTGTAAAAATTCAACTGAAAAAAATGTTTATACAATAACAGTCATAACCAATAACTTTTAATTTTTTTTTCCTGATAAAATACGATCAAGCTTTAAGAAGACTAATAAAAAGGTTTAAAAAAGAGATAGTTTTCAAATTTCGAGTAAGTTCTCTGGGATATACAGTTGTTATGTGAATTATATCATGCATACAACTCGAAACAATCATACAACTCGAAACAATCAACCAACAATCTCGTCAGAACGAATTAGAAAGAGATAATCTTCAAACTTAGCCCATAAAAAAAAAGAGTTAATCTTCAAATTTTATGGCAAAATTCTGGGATCTATAGTTGTTATATGAATTGTACAGTGATCATGCATACAACTCGAAACAATCGATCATCGATCTCAAGAAATTGAGTTACTACCATGATTAATTATTATTCTTTTAAGTGACAAAGATTGAATGAAACAATGAAAAATACATTAACAAATAATTTAAAAACCACCTTGTTGATCAGGCTGAGCTTGAACAAGATGTATAATGGCAAAAACCCCGAAGCTCAACGCCAGTAATAGTTTGCGATAAGATTCCATTTTAAAGTTATCATAGAAACTTTTGCTTCGAAAGATGATATGAAGTATATGAGATGATATATTGATTTTCCATGCGAAAGGAAAAACCTTAATTTAAAAATATCAACATCAACATGGTGATGTGGAAAATTCTAGAATTATAATCTGTTCATGTTAATCCCATCACGTCTCAACTGGTCTAATAAAAAACATATACATATATAGTCCTACTTGTGGGAAATTGTGAATATTAAACATCAGCTGATGTTATCTCTGTTAAAACAATGTAAAACCTGCCAAGTTGATATAATGTCAAAGCATCATAACTATATGATAATTCCACCAATGACTTATATATAACAATAACTAGATTGGAAACGGCCAATTCATATATAGACTATACTGTCCCTCATTACGATAGGGCTATGACGTTTTGAACTTTGATATTCGTACACGAACTATGATATTGACTTAATGCTACTTGAATTATTTAAATTAGCTTAAACCAACATTCCCCGAAGCTATGTAATTTAATCTATTTCTATATTTGCTAGGTAGAATGCCACGTAATTCGTAAACAAATTTTAGTTTGTGAGTTACCAAATATATAGTCTGTTGTATATTAAATCAACGTGGCAGGTTTTACATTGTTCAAACGAAGATGGTTTTACAATGTTCAAACGAAGATAATATCAACGTGACATTAGATCAACGTAGCCTTATCGACCGCGACGACTGGAGGTCACTCTTGGACGGCACAGTTTACGAGATTTTTCTATTCCCAGAGTTCTATGAAGTTTTCGGATTGATGCAAGAAAAAGCAAGGAACAACCCTTACCGTCGGAACTACTCGTGAAAATGATAGACAAGAATATGCGAAATCGCTTGAGCACACTCAAAGGTGGCTGTTTGAAATCTGCAGGTGGAATCCAATCATGGTTTGAATCAAGGCAATAGAAAACAGATAGTAGCTCTATTTACAAATGTTTCAGAAAAGTTAGCATTTCATATGTAAAAACGTTTATTTTCTTTTGAATATAATTTAACATTAAATTCAAAAAAAAAAAAAAAAAAAGCAAGGAATAGTTATTTTAACGCAGCTGTATATTTTGATTAATTCACCATTCCCTCAAGTTGGACTATAGATGTATATTCTTTCTCAGACCAGTTGAAACGTGAGGAAGTAAATGAGCAGATTAATTCCAGAAATTTTCAAACTAATTGACATGTAGATGTATTTCTTTGTCTCACAAGTTTTTAATAAATAACATGTCATTTTATCTGATGTCACGCTATATTTCATGATAGCGTTAGCAAGTGCGAAGAGAGTATCACATAAACCCCACACAAAAAAGTCGTAAGAGTATTTGGTCAAACTACACAAAAAACAGTAACTTTTTATTTACCATTTTACCACTAAAATGATTTTCCTTATTATGTTATAAAACTTACCTATTTAGACCCTACAATTCTTTCATATCGAAACATTGATTTTGCAAAGAAATCTCTTTTTTTTTTTGTCTACTGAATCCGTTTTTTCGTACCGGGACCAAAAACAAATATTTGTTATATCCTTATGTCTCTCAATAAAAGGTCTATTTTTTTGGTCCAAGGTTTAAAGCTCAGTCTGTAACCTCTTTTTACACTTAATAAATGACGATATAATTGTAATTATATGGTTTGTAGATTACTTTTAAATCTTATTTTTGAGTCTTTTATCGTGTTTTTCGAATTCTTTTGGTATTTTGGGAGTCTATAGAATATTTAAAGTCATAAATAGGTGAAAAGATACGAAATCAAGCTACAAAAAAAAACAAAGTTGCAAGCCACCAAGGAGATGGACTAGTCAAAAGGAACGGTCAGACGAGCTTTCACACACTTGGTCTTTTGTTAGCAGAAAATGGACCAGTCTATCTTTAACTAGCATGCAAGAGACTAACAAATTTAAAGACTAATCGAAGCGGAAAACAAGCTACGTAGTTTGTAATTAAGATTGAACTAGCGAACTTAGGTAGTGAGAATTGATTCGGGAAAATCCTAGTTAAATTAAGATACTTTTTTTTATTAAGAATGTAAAATTTATTCAAACAAAAAAACTGTTTTTACATAAGATGTGACTTTGGTGCCTAAACATTTGAGATTTAAAACTGTAAATTAGATCCTTGTCGTTTTCGTGGGACTATGGATTACGGGTAGCAAACCATAATTTGAGGCCCTCTTCATACGTGTGTACTCCTTGAATTTGGATGGAGCTGAAGCGATTTCTGACGTTCTTGTCAATGATAGATACGAGACGGGCTGGGCGATGTTAATTCTTAAACTTTAGATCAATCAATAAATGCTAATTCTTAAACTTTAGATCACTTGATTAGACTAAATCATTTTTATAACACCAATCCTATGCTATTTATCTAATTAAGATATATTGTTCTATGATTTGCTTTATTTGTTCCATGATACAAAGATAAACTGTTTCACCTATCACAAGAGTAAAGTAAAACATTTTTACAGTTGACTTACTATGATGGGTTGAATAAATTTAAAAGTTTAAATATATATAATCTTAACATGCCGATTAAAATGGGTTTATATCTAGACCAGGTTTTGATAAAAAATCTAGACTAGGTGTTCTACTCTCCAGAGTTATTCGCTGCCTAGTCTGACCATATAGGTCTTTCCTTGTTTCATTGTTTGGCTCACAACGGTGTGGCCATACCGTTAGCGAACGAAAGAAAAAGCTTAAATTGTCTCACCTATATTTCCGCTTGGGCCTTGACGGATAGGCCAAAAGATTTATCTAAAAAATATTATCCGAAAATTGCATCATGGAATCAGAAGCTTTTATTTTACATTTTTAGGAAAATAAATTCAATGTATTTGTTCATATATATTTGACTCTTAAATCTAAATATATGATGCTAATATTTAATTACTAAATATATAGAATCTATACTATTAATTGGGAATCATTCTAACTTAAATAACCTTATAAAGTGTAAGATATTACAAAGATTGCCATTAGTTTTTAGTGTTTTTAAATAACTTCATTAAGGGTACAATAGTAATCACAAAATTAATATATTTAAATTAAAAATAGTTTAATTCTTTTAAATAATTATTAATTTCCAAAAAATTAAACTAACTTTCTCTCTCCTATTAATTATAAACGAAAATTTGAAATTAATTTTTAAAAAATTGTTAACCAATGAGAATTGAAAAACTAAGATTTGATATCCAACTAAGATTTTATCTAAACCAATCGTAATAGACTATTCTATATCAAAAATAAAAAGAAAATTATATCATTTTAATTCAAAATTAAAAACACTATCGTTTAAAAGATTTATCAATGGAGGACTTTAAGATTGAATTTAAAATTTCATAAGAAAATTAAATACAAATATTTTAAGATTCAATTTTGTTATAATATTTTCACAAATTTTAAAATATAAAACAAAATTTTATTTCACAATTTCTAAAATACGATATTAGATATTAACAACTATTTATATTTACAAAAAAAAAAAAACTATTTATATTTACTATGAAATAAACTCAAATAATAATAAATTTAAAGTAATTATCATTATAGCCTTCGTTTAGAGCAAGTTTGATATATATCTACACAATAGATTGTATATATTAATTTCTAAATTATTTTGCGTTTTATTTTTTGTTTTTCAACCGGATCTTCTTTAAATAAATCCCTAATATATTGCACACAGTTTTCAAATAATGTAAACTAATTATATATTTTGAATTCAAAACAAATTATGCAGCAATAGAATATCCCTTTTAGAGATGTATTTCAAATTTTTATTTTTAGTCCAAAAATCAAATTAATTATGATTAAACAATAAAAAGAAAAATATGCAAAATTTAGCTAAGGAAAGAAACATTAATAAATTTGTTAAAATAAATTTGTAACTTTAGCAGCATATATATTAATCTGCAAAACTCACAGTATGTATTGTATGGTATTTAAAAGTAAGCAAACAAGAATTTGGAACATGATTTTAATGGAATGAAATGAGAATAGGAATTACGAGACGGGATAGGAGGGGAACATAAATTAAAATCAAACTAAATACCCAACTGGTATGAGTTCGGCTTATGAGCACTATATAAAATAAATTTGTTTACATACTGTACGTACGTTTTCAGTTACACATATTCTATTTATGCCGGATACTGGACCGTCATATTTTTATTTCACGTATACGATACGGGTTATGGGACTAAGAATTTATGACATTTACAAGACGGGATAGGTTTTCCGTTCCAAAATAGTTACGCCTAGCTAATATACATGAAATAACCAAACTCAAACCGAATCTATATCCTATTTAACACATGTAATCAAACTATTAGAAATGTTTTGATTAGTTTAGAAAATAAAAAAAGTAACATCATTTAACTTTTGCAACTAAATTATATCTAAATTTATCTTAAATATAATTTCGCACGTACGTGTAGGTCAGGATCTTAAAATAAAACTATGCACTAACGCAACTGAATTTCGTTCATTACTCTAATTTTATAATATTTATATTATTATAAAGTTCACTAACACAACAAAATATTTTATATTTTTAAAATCTATATAACAATTTCTATAAAAATATCTCTGCACGTAGGTGTGAATCCAGATCTAATACACTAAAATATATATCATAGAAACAACGAAATAATCTATATTGAATTAAAATTTGTTAGAATTTTTTTAAAAATATATGAAACCCCGCACGTATGTGCGGGTCAAGATCTAGTATGGATATAAAAGTGATACAACTAGTTTTAATATATGATATTTCTCTCTGCAATATTGCAGAGGGTGTGAGTAAAAGTATTTAATAAGGATATTTTTAACAAATTAGCATTTGAAAAAGTTTGTTTTAAAAAATTTACAATGTTGGTGTATTTGTCAAAAATTACTATTGTTTTTTTTTTGATAAAAAAAATTACTATTGTTTAGTGTGGAAAATATATTCTTTAGTTTGACACATTCATGGAAGAAAATTCCTATCCATGTCATACGAACATAGCCTATATATTAGATGAAACACCAGTTGACTTCTTGTAATAAAAAAAAAAAGCACCAGTTTACTTCTTCTTATGCAATATATATTCCTTCTAATCTGCATATCTCATCATTTATTCATTCTTTAACCTTTTATTTTTATTTTTTATAAACGGTTTATTCATTCTTTAACTTCCTCGCAGGAGTTGACCATTTTTGTATATTGTTCATTCCACCTCATATACACAGCTTTCATATTTGTCACAGATAGTCTTTGTGTTTTCTTTTCTTGGATCAAACTCTTCGTTATGTTCTTGATTTCCAAATAAACTTTTCAAGATGATCTCGTACGGACAATCTTACCGTACACTTTTGATGTCCTTTAGATAAACTATACCAGTTAATTAAGTTGGTTCCACGATCTCATCATTGAATGTGTCTATCAAATTTACGTAATTATTCATTCTAATTAATTCTTTTGCCGGAGTGACTTAAAAAAAAAATTACTTTATTAATTTATTATTAATTATATTTATTTTATTTTTCATTGTGTAGTTCCTTCCAACGTGTACATGAGGTATTATTTCTCATTTACATATCTTTTACAGTTTTTACTAAGCAATTCTTTGTCTTTTTCTTGATTTCCATAGAAACTAGAAAGTGAACGAGAGAGAGAACATGAAGATTCATCTTTTGTTGGCCATGATTGGAACCTTTACCGTTATTGTTGGTGCCCAGTCTCAAGAAGGTAACTATCAGCTTTTGAGAGTAGTAGATGAAGGATCTTCTTTTGACTTTAGATATCTTCTCTCTATATACTTCTTAGAAAAGAGAAAGTTTCATTGATTCCTTCTCTGCTTGAACAGGTTTCATCAGTTTGGATTGTGGATTTCCTATCGAGGATTCCCCTTATAGTGATCCCTCTAATGGATTAACATTCACATCGGATTCCACTATCATCCAGACAGGAAAAAGCGGTAGAGTCGAGAAAGAGCTCAACAAAATATTCGAAAAACCATATTTGACATTGAGATACTTTCCAGAAGGAAAACGTAACTGTTATAGTCTCGATGTCAAGCGTGGCACACATTATCTCATCTCACTTAGCTTCTTATATGGAAATTATGATGGTCAAAATCTTTTTCCAAACTTCGATCTCTATCTTGGTCCCAACAAGTGGACAAGAATAGACATGGAAGGAAGACAAAATGGTACAAACGAGGAGATTATACACAGAGCAAGGTCAAACTCTTTGGATATTTGTCTTGTTAAAACAGGAACAACCTTTCCAATAATATCAGCCATAGAACTACGACCATTGAGAAATAATACTTATGTCACGCATTCGGGCTCACTGAGGGTAACTTTCCGGGTGTACTTTACCAATTCCGGTCGGTATATAAGGTAAGTCGTCGACTTTGTTTTTTTAACAATAAGTGAGATAGTTCTAAGCAGTGACTATTTATTTACTCGGGTAAAAGTGACCACTATTTTTCTTGGGTCGTCCCTCGGTTTCTGTCATGGCATGCTCTCAATTTGTTAATTTCTCTAAATTTGTGTTCGCTTTATATTGGTAGTTAGAAAGAAAAAAAAAACGTCGTTTAGGCTTTAACTACTATCCAGTTTATATCCAGTTTCTATCGTCGTTTATATCCAGTTTTTCCCTGGCAATAAGAAAGATAAAAACTGCTATCGTCTGGAATATATGAGTAACACCTCTCAAATCAATTTAGTAAAAGAGTTTTAGAACCCTTAATTTATTTTCAAACTTTCAAATCTGTCGCTTGCGAATTTAAACCCCAGATTTGCCCTTTCGTCAGGTTTTCAATGCCAATATATAGGAGCCCTCGGCGCATTAGTGAGAGGATTACTACAATTTAAAATAAATATATAGAATGTATTGGTATTATGTTGATATGTGTTTTAGGAATATTGTTTTTTTTTTTTAAGGATAGAAATATTTAAGTTTCAAAACTAAAAAAATATGAAACCATGTATTAAAATATAATCAACTAATTGAAACGTGTTGAGAATGTTAAGACTTTATATAATACGAAAAACAAATTTTATATTTTTACAGATACGATAAAAAATTTCTTTTTTTCTTTGACTATATTAACGACAACAAAATTAATAGAATGAGGTTAATGAATAATATTTTAATATATTAATGAAAAACGTTTGAATATATCAACAGTTATATATCTTTGAATATATTAATGAAAAAATATTTCAACCAAATTAGGTTAATAATATAATAACAAATATATATATATATTTTTTATAGTTTTATGTCTAGAAGGTTTTGGGTCCACTTTCCAATAAACTTCAGACCATAAAATTTAACTCTATTTTTGAGAGCAAACCTTCTTAATAAGTATTGAAACCGTAAGTTCTAAGATCCATGCATTTTACAAACTCGTTATTGGTCACGAAATTTAGTTTTCCTAGTAAACCACATAACTATGGATGTGACTTAGGTTTGGACGTTCGAGTATCTATGTCATTTTCTACTAAGTTCCATTCGATTTCGTTTCTTTTAGTTACAGAGTTTAGGATCTATATGTGTACCGGTTATTCTTGGGCCTCACAGCCCCTTAGCCCATTTACTTACCGCTTTTGTATATGATCAAACTAGGTCTAATCTTCTCTTTGTATATAAGGCATTGCCTTTGTATCTTGTTCAATAAGAAAATACATTTTACAATCTCAAATCCCTGTTGACATGGTATCAGAGCAAGAACCCTAACTACTAACGGGTTTTTGTTCTCGATCTTGTGATTCTCTCTTTGTTTTTCCGCTGCAAATCTACTTCTTCTTCAAACTCTGAAACACTTTCTCGCTTCTTTGACCTAGTTTTTTGTTAATCTCAACTTAACAAATTCCTCTTAAAAGATGAGTACTGAATCTGCTCTCGCCACCTCTACGTCTCAACCACGCACCAGACGCACTATCTCTCCATACGATCTAACCTCCAGCGACAATCCAGGAACTCTTATCTCAAAACCTCTCTTACGTGGACCTAACTACGACGAATGGTCCACCAATTTGCGCTTGGCGTTGAAAGCAAGAAAGAAATTCGGATTCGCCGATGGATCTATTCCTCAACCTGTTGAAACAGACGCCGATTTTGAAGATTGGCAAGCAAATAATGCTCTCGTGGTCTCCTGGATGAAGCTGACAATTCACGAGAGCCTCTCTACTTCGATGTCCCATCTTGATGATTCTCACGAGCTGTGGACACATATTCAAAAACGATTTGGTGTTAAGAATGGCCAAAGGATTCAACGTCTCAAAACCGAATTAGCTACTTGTCGTCAAAAAGGATCTCCTATTGAGACATACTATGGTCGATTATCTCAATTGTGGAGAAGCTTAGCTGACTATCAACAAGCCAAAACAATGGAGGAAGTCCGCAAAGAACGTGAGGAAGACAAGCTCCATCAATTTCTCATGGGACTAGATGAGTCCGTATACGGAGCTGTCAAATCTGCGTTGCTTTCAAGAGTACCACTACCTTCTCTCGAGGAAGCTTACAATACATTGACACAGGATGAAGAATCTAAATCGCTGAGTCGTCTGCATGACGAAAAGAATGATGGTGTTAGCTTCGCAGTTCAAACCACTTCCAGAACTCGAAGCTACACTGAAAACAGAGACTCCGGTGGTGATAACAGAGTTTGTTCGCATTGTGGACGCACCGGCCATCTAGCTGACTACTGTTTTAAACTAATTGGCTACCCTCCTTGGCTTGAAGAAAAATTGCGAGGTAAAGCAAATTCAACCTCTCCGCGTGGTAGCAATGGTCGCGGCACAGCCTCTGTTTCCTCCTTTAAAGGAAAACAGAGTCTCGGACGTGGTGCTTCTGCATCCAATGTCACTACTGCAACGGGCTCGACTTTCAGCTCTCCATTGACGGATGCAGACCGCATTGGAATTAGTGGCTTGAATGATGCCCAATGGAAGCAGCTACGCCAAATGCTTGACGATCGCAACCGCAACTCCACGGACACTCACACGGGTAAGTTTTTTCTTGAATCATGGATTATAGATTCTGGAGCAACTAATCACATGACCGGAACTCTTGAGTTTCTCCGTGATATTTGTGATATGCCGCCAGTTTTGATCAAACTTCCCGATGGAAGATATACAACGGCTACAAAACACGGAAGTGTTTATTTAGGCTCTACTTTAGACCTCCATGAAGTGTATTTTGTTGATGGACTACATTGTCACCTAATCTCAGTCTCTCAGTTGACTAAAGCAAGAGGCTGCATCTTTCAAATTACTGATCAAGTGTGTATTATTCAGGACCGCATCACACGGACTCTGATTGGAGCTAGTAGGCAGCAGAATGGCTTATACTTCTTGCGGGGAATGGATACTGTTGCAGCAGTCTCACACACGACTTCATCTTCTACGGAGTTGTGGCATTCTCGTCTCGGACATCCTTCCTCCAAGGCGTTACAGTTGTTGCCTTTTTCGGATTTTTCTAGAAGTAGTTTTGATTCAAAGACTTGTGAGATTTGTATTAAAGCAAAACAAACAAGAGACACCTTTCCATTGAGCAGTAATAAAACTAGTGTTGCTTTCGAATTAGTGCATTGTGATCTTTGGGGTCCATATCGGACTACTTCAATCTGCGGATCTAGTTATTTTCTCACCATTGTTGATGATTATTCAAGAGCAGTTTGGTTGTATCTCTTACCTACCAAGCAAACAGCTCCACAACATCTTAAGAACTTCATCACACTTGTTGAAAGGCAATTTTCTACAAAGATCAAAACTATTCGCAGTGACAATGGCTCCGAGTTTGTTTGTTTATCTTCATTCTTTGCTCAACAAGGAATCATACATGAGACATCTTGTGTCGGAACTCCGCAGCAAAACGGAAGAGTTGAACGCAAGCATAGACATATCCTAAACGTCGCTCGTGCTCTTCGCTTTCAAGCTGGCTTACCGGTTGAGTTTTGGAGCTACTGTGCTCTAACTGCGGCTTATCTTATTAACCGCACACCAACTCCACTTCTACAAGGAAAAACACCGTTTGAACTCGTCTACCATCGTCCTCCTCCTATGAATCATATTCGGGTTTTTGGTTGCATTTGTTATGTGCACAATCAAAAACATAAGGGAGACAAATTTGAAAGTAGAAGCAACAAGTCCATTTTTCTTGGTTACCCTTTTGCCAAGAAAGGTTGGCGTGTCTACAACATAGAAACAGGTGTGGTTTCGGTATCCCGTGATGTTGTCTTTATGGAATCTGAATTCCATTTTCCGATTCCTGAACTTGATACTTCGCCTCTTTTTTCATCTGCTCCGCCGGTCTCTCTTGTTGAATCACTGGTTGAGTCTCCATGTTCTTCTTCCCCAACTCCAACTGCAACTCCGACTACAGCTGAAACTCCAACTACAGCTGAAACTCCGACTACAGCTGAAACTCCGACTACAGCTGCTTCACCATCGTCGATTTTACCTCCAACAGTCGAAGACAGTGACACCTCCATAACTGTCTCCGCTGACTCTGTTTTGGCACATGAACTCTCAGCTGACAAGGAACAGAATTCTCCTACTACTTCAGATTCTTCTCCTCCGTCTTCTCCTCTGTCCTCTTCGGCAGCTTTGGACTTGTCTTCTACCACTGTTACACCGGAAAAAGAGCTTCTTGGTAGAGGAAAACGTCCCAAGTTTCCGCCGGTTAAACTTGCGGACTATGTTACCACGTTACTTCATGATCCGTTTCCCTCAGTCACTCCGTATCCTTTGGATAACTACGTCTCCAGCTCTCAATTCTCTACCAACTATCAGGCTTACATACTTGCGATCACCTCCGCTGTTGAACCATATAGTTATAAAGAGGCCATTCTCGATGAAAAATGGCGTGACGCAGTTACGAATGAAATCGTCTCTCTTGAAGATTTGGGTACTTGGACAGTTGAAGATTTGCCTCCAGGGAAGAAAGCTTTAGGCTGCAAATGGGTGTTTCGTCTTAAATATAAATCCGATGGCACACTTGAGCGTCATAAGGCACGCTTAGTAGTTCTTGGCAACAATCAAACCGAAGGTATTGATTATTCTGAAACTTTTGCTCCGGTGGCAAAGATGGTGACAGTTCGTGCTTTTCTCCAACAAGTTGCTTCTATGGATTGGGAAGTCCATCAAATGGACGTTCACAATGCTTTTCTCCATGGCGATCTTGATGAAGAAGTTTATATTCAATTTCCTCCTGGTTTTCGACCCGATGATAAACAAAAAGTATGTCGTCTACGGAAAGCATTGTATGGTTTAAAACAAGCTCCTCGTTGTTGGTTCGCGAAGCTTACCTCCGCATTAAAAGACTACGGCTTCACTCAAGATATTTCAGACTACTCCTTGTTCATCCTCGAAAAACAAGATATCCGACTACATGTTCTTGTCTACGTTGATGATTTGATAATTACGGGTTCTAACGTTGGCGTGATCAATGAGTTTAAGGAGTATTTGAGCTCATGTTTTTACATGAAGGATCTTGGTATTTTGCGATATTTCTTAGGGATTGAAGTTGCTCGCAGCCCTACCGGTATCTATTTATGTCAACGCAAGTATGCTTTAGACATAATTTCAGAAACTGGTTTGCTTGGGGTTCGACCGGTTTCCCATCCTTTAGAACAGAATCATAAGCTGGCTTTGGCTTCCGGTGACTCTATGTCCGACCCAGCTCGCTATCGGCGTCTTGTTGGTCGCCTTATTTATCTTGGAACCACTCGTCCGGAAATGTCCTATGCGATACACATACTTTCTCAGTTTATGCATGACCCGAAATCAGAACATTGGGAAGCTGCTCTTCGGGTTGTACGCTATCTAAAATCGAGTCCCGGTCAAGGGATTCTTCTTCGCGCTAACACGCCATTAGTGCTTACTGGTTGGTGTGATTCCGATTTTGGTTCTTGTCCTCTTACGGATCGTTCTCTAACGGGATGGTTTATTCAACTAGGTGGTTCTCCTATTTCTTGGAAAACTAAGAAACATGATGTTGTTTCTCGCTCCTCCGCGGAAGCAGAATATAGGGCTATGGCGGACACCGTCTGTGAGATTATTTGGCTTCGTGAACTACTTCCTGCTCTTGGTATTCCATGCAATGGTCCTACAACTCTGTATTCCGATAGTCTTTCGGCTATCAGTCTAGCCGCTAATCCAGTGTATCATGCTCGCACTAAACATGTGCGTCGTGACGTTCACTTTGTTCGCGATGAGATCACCCGAGGAACCATAGCTACGAAACACATCTCCACTACTTCACAACTTGCAGATATAATGACAAAGGCCTTAGGCAAACGTGAGTTTGAGGACTTTATTCTCAAGCTGGGTATTTGCAATCTCCATACTCCAGCTTGCGGGGGGGTCTTGGGCCTCACAGCCCCTTAGCCCATTTACTTACCGCTTTTGTATATGATCAAACTAGGTCTAATCTTCTCTTTGTATATAAGGCATTGCCTTTGTATCTTGTTCAATAAGAAAATACATTTTACAATCTCAAATCCCTGTTGACAGTTATATAGTTCAGGATCCATATATGTATAACTGTATAAGCTAATCTTTTTGCAGCAAATGACCATTGTTTTTAATAAACAATTTTACTTTTGGAATAATTAGACAGAAACATGAGTTGAGCTTTGACTAGACGAAATGGAGTTGAACAGAGCCTGACACAATGTCATTTTCCTCAATAGTTGGGTTCATTTTTCGTTACCAACGTTTTAACATACATATATAATATATTTCAAAAAAAGTTATGAAATTTTAGAAGATCTACCACTATATGAAATTATAAATTAACTTTCACAAAACTAAATTTGCAGAACTAATTAAAAGATTGAAAAAGAGTCTTTTTTTTTTTTTTATATCAATTCTCTTCGACACACACACATCCACTCCTACTGATTTATCAATTATCAGTCTAAATGATTTTCTAAATTGGCTTTCTCTTTATCGCCATGCTATTTCGCTAAGCAGCATGCCTAGTGATATTTGAGCTAAATTCCATCATGATAATATAATAATAAATAAAATTTATCAATAAAATGCATGGTAATAGAACATAGTCTAATTAGCATTCACCTGTTAAGTAAATATATCAATATCTGTTCATTATATTAAAAAACATTACATCAATATATGACAACATGGTCTTTAATTCTTTATTCCAAACATTTTTGGGCTTCTACTCTTTCTATCTATTGTTTTGAAAAGAGTACTAGTCCAAAACGCAACACCCACAACCAAACCAAACCAAACGTAACATCCACACTCACAGTGAAAACCAATAAATGACCAACAAAATTAAAAATATAATCTTCACGTATAAGTCAGGGGAATTTCAAAAACCTTATTGAGCATAGGATTCTTGGCATAGTTTATCGTGCACTAGGGGTAACTTCAGTTGTAAAGTTTGTGCTCACTTCAACAGAACTTCTTGAACCCATGTCTTGTCTCCCTCCTCGCCTCGAGTTGTCTAATGTTAAACAGTGTTTTAGTTCATTACTAACTTCATACATGGTTGGTCTTTTCTCTGAAGAAGGATTCACGCACGACATAGCTATCTCAAGAGCCTTCCAGACAGAAGTTGGCTCATAATCTCTATTGAGTCTTGGATCCACAATGCTTTCAATATCTCCCTTAGTAAGCATGTATCCAACCCATGCTGCTATGTGTGTCCTTTCTCGAGTTTGCTCAATCACAGGTTGACTAGTGATGATCTCCAATAACACAATCCCAAAACTATATACATCACTCTTCTCATTCAATCTGTTTGTTCGATAATATCTGCAAAATAAGACATGGAATTTCATTGATGGTTAATAAAGGGAAACAAGCTTGTTCAAAAAAAAAAAAAAGATTAATAAGGGAAACAAACTTTGGCTAAAATTAGTTTGAGAGTGTTACACTTACTCAGGATCAAGATATCCAGGGGTACCAGCAACAGCTGTTGACACATGAGTTTCACCTCCAATCGGAAAAGATCTTGAGAGGCCAAAATCTGCGAGTTTCGCCTGGAAGTGCTCGTCCAAAAGTATATTTGTTGTTTTGACATCGCGATGTACCATTGGAGGCTTGCAACCGGTATGCAAATACTCTAGTCCTATAAATATGTAATTAAAATCGTTTATGTTAGATGGACGATATAAGCGGTTGATGGATGTTGTGATCGAAACGAACCTTGTGCTGTTTCGACGACAATTTTAAGCCTACTTGACCACTTTAATGGAGAGCCACCACGTTCTCCTATAATTTGAGTGATGTTGTAAAGACATATAACATCAAAATATGGCAAAAGATGTTTCTTATGAAATGTGGTAAATTCAAATTTACACCTGCGAAATGCTGTTTTAAGTCTCCATTGGGTGCATACTCATAGAGAAGGGCCAAGTGGCTTTCTTCGTCGCAATATCCCACCAAGCTAACCAAATTGACGTGGTGCACTCTCAAAAGAAGTTCAACCTGACCACCCATGTCCGAACAAAATTTAGAGCCATTACATGTACTTAATGAAACTAGTCCATGTTTAAATAGTTTATAACATATGTATTCTGTATTAACACAACATACCTCTGCTTTGAATTCTTTATAGCCTTGTACTGAAGATTGAGAGAGTAGTTTAACAGCTATTGGTTGCGTACCATTCAAAGAACCATGATACACTACCCCGAACCCTCCTTCTCCAAGAACTCTTTCAAAATTATCTGTCAATGCTACTACCTCAAAATAAGTGAACCTTTTTGTATGCGTATATATGGACGGTCTACTTGGTAACTCATGTTGAACTGTAGGTAAAGAATCCACTGTCCACAAAGAAAAACGAATCCATGAGACTAGGCATGCTTCAATATGCCATCATGCATGCATGTTACAAGAAGGATATATACCTTGCGTTGGCCTTTTCTTTTTGAAAACAAATATGAGAATCAGCACAAACTACTATGATGAGCACAGAAGCCGCTGATGCGACAACTGGTAAAACGTACTTTTGATTATTATTTTTGCATGACGCATCTGTACAAAGCTTTGGGTTTCCTTGGATCCTTAAGAAAATTAGTGTTGTTAAATAAACAAAAGCTTGTGGAGAGTTGATAGCAAAAAACAAAAAAAAAAACACAATGTGTGAAAATCTTACGTTAGCTTTAGCCCATTCTTTTCTCTATCATCAAAGGCTTTAGGAAGAGGACCCGTAAGATCATTCCAATTTAAATTTCTGTCAATTAAGAAAACATTACATTGACAATACCCGTAAAGTCATTCCAATAAAAATTTCAATAACTATATAAGTGGCCAATAAATGTTTGGTTAAATCAACTTACATCATCAATAATGACTTCATGCTGGCAAGAAATTCGGGCACTTCTCCAGTAAAACTGTTATTCGATAAGTCCCTAGCATTTTTAATATATAAAAGAGTCATTTACATGATAATGAAGAGAATTTTTGTTTCTCATTTCATTATAAATATATGTCGTTTTAAGATTTTTTACGCGTACTAACAAATATTCAAGTTTCTACTTGTAACATTCATTACATGTAAACCGTTATTCACTTATTTGTAAAATGTTAAGATTTTCTAATAAACATGATGGATTATCGTGTAATATATGAAAAAAGTAGTAGGCATTTACAGTTTTTGAAGCTCGGTCAAATTTTGGAAGGCAGGTGTTATGATCCCTTTTAACCCGCGTGACGATAAATCTCTGTTTTCAATATCAGACCGAATTTTAGGTATCAGATGTTTGAGAGATTTAAGTTTTAACATGAGAAAGTAAGGAATAATAATGATCTTACAAGGAAATTATTCTTGGCGGAATAGATTTGTTTGTGTAGCGACACATCAGACCTTCCCATTTTAACACTTCAGGGACGCATGGATCTCCCTGCCAACTTATCATGTTTAATCCATAAATTGCTTCGATATTCTTCATGGCAGCGACTGACATAAAGGACGAGGAAAAATTCAAGAATTAGCATACGCGATATGCCGATATTAGACATTAATTTCCTAGTAAAGATATTTATATAGATGAATGAATAGTGAAATACCATCGTTTTGATTTGTCTCAGCATATTGAAATTCCAACACCTTGAATGCTTCAATAGCATTAATCAGTGGTGGAAGAGTTGATCTTGGAGTTCTAATGAGGTCCAAGTCACAGTAGCTTAATCTGCATCTTTGTGGTGATATGTTGTATATTGTTTCCGATTGTAACACCTTAGGACTATAAGCTTTGTGAATAACAATGTCATCCAATAAAATATCGAATTCCCTAGTATCATTTGCTTTTAGGACTTCGATCTCGGCGAAATGAAAGTACACATTAAGTTTGTTACTTTTTTCGTCCCCAGACACGTAAAAGTTCAATGGTCTGGTTGAATTTGTAGGGGAAACGCCCGACCTACTTACAGCATCTGGCACTGCAAAAGGATTAGATGATGTCACATTGAGAGTGGTGTTTACATCTCTTTCAAACCAATTATATCGATCCCATATGCGATCGAGGACATCATCGGGATATCTGGAAAGGAAAAAACACAGTTCCGGTTAGCCATGCAGTCAGAATTTTATGGATCTTTTTACATTGAGTGTTAGTTTGTGGTGTGGAAACGTATCAGGTCAATTGTATATACGTATTGAAATTTATGAACTAATGAGTGAAAAAAAAAACTGCTATAAAAAATATAAGGTAGGTCTAGTTCAACTAGTTCATGTAAAGGTTACAAACTCTCTCACCCGTAATGATGGCTACGATTCTTTTGTTGAAATTATGAAATTGTTGAAAACTTGTGCCCTAAACCGCAAAATTTGTAGGTAAAATTTGATAAAAATTGTACACTAAAAAACGTACGCAAAAATAGTTATTTTCTTAATTTGAAAAATGCTGTCTATTTTTCTAACGTACGTTCTTTTGTTTTGTTTATTACATTTTTCCTCACTTATCCCTTATCTAATTTTTTTTTTTTTTTTTTTTTTTTGGAATAAGAACCCAAATATTGAAAGATAAAGACTAATTAACACTCTTTGTAGAAAGTAGGTTATTAACTTGTCTCAAACAAATTCAAAATTTTTAATATCCTTTCCTAGAAAACTAACCTACTCAAGAGAATATAGATAAAAGATTCAACGTTCATTAAGAAACTAAAAAATTAAATAAACCCATTTGAGCCTCTCTCATTAGATCAAATACAAACTCTTGATGAACAAACACTAAAAAGTTTATCAAAAAAAAAAAAAAAACAAACACTAAAAAGAAAAGAGGTTTTTGTGTTGCTTATTTTGAATATTTAGATTAGTTATAAGTTATGCAAAATAAATTTACATCACTATATGTAACTGACTATGAAATTGGTGATACAAATATTTTGCATCAGTGTTAATATGTGTTGGTTACAAAAAAAACATTTTAAATTTTGTATGTTAAGATAAATGACATTATTATTTGTTACAATTTTAACAAATGATGCTATATATTTGTGTATTTTTTCTATAATTGATGTTAAAATTGCATCACTTCAAAGTAAAACTGTCATTAAAGTTTCTTGAAAATATAGTTGCTTGCTAAAACCGACATACCGTATGGAACCGTAACTGTCGCTTGTATATGTCCGCCGGAATATTAGGTCCAAGGAACCAAGTTGGGTCATATAAGAATCATTTCTCAATGGCCGTAGTTCCAAGGTTGATATCACTGGTATATCTTCTCCTGTCTTGACAAGACAAATCTGCAATAAATTGGACTTTGACATGTGTATGATCTCATGATAAGTATCGTATCTCACATCCACTTCAGTCCACATATTAGGCCCTAAATGCATATGAAAGTTTGGATATATATTAAGGCCGTCATAGTTTCCATATGAAAATCCAGCCCTAATTAGATAGTTAATTCCCTGAGTTACTGTGAGATTTTTTTTTTTTTTTTTTTTAACAACTTCAAACTTTATTAAATTGTATAAGGTTTGTACAAGAAAGGAAGTAAATGAATAGGAGGAACAGAGTACACTCGATAGGAAGAACTAATCGACAAAGCTTCTTGAGCCATCCTATCTGCTGCACTATTCTTTTCTCGATTAACATGATCCAAAGATGAGAGGGGAAGCTTTGACATCCAATGACGTATATCATAAAGGAGAGTTACTGTGAGATTATAGCAGTTTCTTATTCCATCGGGAAAATATCTCAGATCCTTGAACTGCCTGTAGGTATAGATCTCATCATCTCCAACTTCACTGCGTTTACCACTTTTGATGAAATCGGCATCAGATGTGAATCTTAATCCGGTTAGTGGATCGGTATATGGTGACTCACCAGGGGATAAACCACAGTCCAAACTGATGAATCCTGGCAAACACGAAATATACAAAGTTTTCCAAATTGAAACACGCGTTCTCTTAAAGTAGAACATGAAACAAGCAGACATAAATTTAACAGAATATGAAACTAGAATGGATATATACCTTGTTGATCAGGTTGAGCGTGAACAATATGCAAAATCGCAAAAGCTCCAATGCTTAACGCCAGTAAAAGTTGACCATGGCCCTCCATTTTCAGGTTATCATACAAACTTTTTGATACCAAATTCTTTATCATGGTTACCGGGAATAGGACAAAATGCGATAGAATATATACATTTTATTCCAAAACGAAATTAAAGCTTCAGGTTGTACACAATACTTTATAATTCAAAATATATATGTATATATACTTTATTACGAAATAATTAAATGTTGTCACATCTTACAGGTTGGTGTGGAAAACTCGACAATGTAATCGGGACATGTTACTCCTAGCACGTTTCCAGTGGTCTGTCCAATATTATTTTACATTCATATTTCAACTAGTAGAAAGAAAAGAGGGACTAATAAATGAAATAAATGATAAAATCCTCAAGTATCACTGGATTCTTTTGAAACCCTAGTAAAATTATTAATCAAAATCAACCCACTGGTAAAATTTTGTTAACGAAACTAACCCTTCGTCTTCAATACCGTATATATCTTAAAGGGCTCCTGTTAAAACTCAAAACAAATACAACGTTTTATGTTTACAACAACGACATGTTCAATATAATAAAAATGATATCTTTAAAAATTTCCCATTTTAAAATAATAAAAATCAAATTTTATTACCTAAGTACTATATGTTAGAAATTAGAATAAAAGAATAAAATTTAAATATGATTAAAATTGGTAGTGAAAGATTACTATATTAAATATCTTATAGAGAAGAAACGAGTTGGTTAAAGAGCACGGTGGGGATTAGAATCAGGATATAATATTTCAGTTTGACACTATCACTGGATTCCAAACGTGAATCCACGAGCTGCAAGTGGTGAATCATTTAATTAACCATGTACTAAGGAGTGGCACTCACATATACTTTAGGAATTCATGGATCCAGAAGATATCGAAATTATAAGAGAAATGGCCATCAGCCAAATTTACAGACCTGATCGTCTATTATGTCATTACACAACATTTGGGAAGTATACGGTTAAATCAAGCTACCGATAGCTCAGGCGATGACATTAGAAGAGGATTGGGCCCAAACTGCACAGCTTTAAAGGCTCAAGTATGGAAGGTTATAGCTCCTCTAAAGCTCCAACATTTCATTTGGCAATTAGTCTCAGGTTCGACTGCAGTTAATTCAGGCTTAAAGCATCGTGAAATTAGCATGGTATGATAACACTTGCCAAAGATGTGGAGCAGCAGAGAAAACCATAAATCATGATTTCTTTGAATGTCCATTATATTTGAAATCTTGGGAGTTGTCCTATACCAGGAAGCTTTCCAACGAGTTCCGTATTCTCTAACATGGATTATCTATTTTGGAGATTATCCTCGAATCTAAAAGAAGACCATGTTCACAGTTTTTCATGAATACTTTGGTTTATATGGAAATCAAGGAATAAGAAGGTGTTTCAAGGTATTGAATCAGAGTCTTTAGATATATTATGTCATGCTAGAAGTGAACAATTGGTATGGGAGGCTGCTCAACTAAATCATGTGGGAGAGATAGAGGAAAGAGAAGTAATGAGAACGTCATCTCACCTAATTTGGTGTCAAATATATGGCTCGTGAAAATTAAATGATCCTTTTACAGGTCTAGACTGGATTGATGTTCAGGGAGACGCACATGTGGTACTTTTAGGGGGCAAAATGTTATAGGAGGAGTCTCTCGGCGTTTCACTCAGAGATGAAAGTTTTATTATGGGGTATAAAGAATATTCTCTCAAGAAAGATAGATTGTCAGGTTTTTGAGACAGATTGTGATGAATTAGTCTCAATGGTGCCGACCCCTGAGAATTGGTCCGCTTTCTCCAATCTCTTTGATGAGTTTGGTTTGTTCCGAGTTAATTTTCCTATATTTCTTGCTACTAAATATTTCTCGTTCTTGTAATCTCCAGGCTGATTGTTTAACGAAGACCTCTAGATCTTTACTTTCAGAAATTTCTTATATATGTAAACTCTCTTCCTCGTAATTGGGCTACCGATCAAGGAATGAATTTTTAACTAATGTGTAGTTGGAAAAAAAAGGGAAACGGGTGCAAAACAAAACTCATAATGGTAATTGTAATAACTACTAAACCATTTCACATTTTTAGGGATGTCAGCTGACTCCATTAAATTTAACGTAGATACATCCTTGGTAGCGTACCGATTGCATAACAAGGCACATAAAAACAATGTCCAAACGATTGAGTCAGGCGAATGAGAGATTATAAGGTCGGAGTGCCAGTCGAGTCTTGAATTTTTATAAAGCAGAGCAGCTTGTGCATTAACTCGGGTCAACTTTGAATGAGAAAGGGCAAGTGATGAAGGAGAACCGAATGTAACGCCCCGACCGTCCCTACCAGTGGGCCCCACGTCCTCTCTCGGGCCCATGGGCCCACCTCTGTCCGACGGCCGGTCCGCTAAGTCCGGGAGACATTAAAGACTTGTTTACCAACCCTACAAATCACCACATGATTTTTTCCTGTGTTTTGTCCTCACTCACACAATTCCGACAATCACTTCCCGGAAGGTCACCCATCCTGAAACTACTCCAGCCCAAACACGCTTAACTGTGGAGTTCTCTCAGGACGTTTGATCGAAAAGATAAGTGCACTTTGGTGACATAGGTGGCCAAATCAATTATTTTAAACCTCTCCGCATGCACCACCATATTCCTGAAACCGGGGTGTTACAATTCACCTCCACTAACAGATCGCAACGTCCTCGTTGTGCACCAAGACCGTCACCCCCTACGGTGTGATCCCTCTTGACTCCACACTCGTCTAGGTTCGGCTCTGATACTACTTGTAACGCCATAACCGTCCCTAGCAGTGGGCCCCACGTCCTCTCTCGGGCCCATGGGCCCACCTCTGTCAGACGGCCGGTCCACTACGTCCGGGAGGCTTTAAAGACTTGTTTACCGACCCTACAAATCACCACATGATTTTTTTCTGTGTTTTGTCCTCACTCACACAATTCCGACAATCACTTCCTGGAAGGTCACCCATCCTGAAACTACTCCAGCCCAAACACGCTTAACTGTGGAGTTCTCTCAGGACGTTTGACCGAAAAGATAAGTGCACTTTGGTGACATAGGTGGCCAAATCAATTCTTTTAAACCTCTCCGCATGCACCACCATATTCCTGAAACCGGGGTGTTACAATTCACCCCCACTAACAGATCGCAACGTCCTCGTTGTGCACCAAGACCGTCACCCCCTACGGTGTGAGCCCTCTTGACTCCACACTCGTCTGGGTTCGGCTCTGATACCACTTGTAACGCCCCAACCGTCCCTACCAGTGGGCCCCACGTCCTCTCTCGGGCCCATGGGCCCACCTCTGTCCGACGGCCGGTCCACTACGTCTGGGAGGCTTTAAAGACTTGTTTACCGACCCTACAAATCACCACATGATCTTTCCCTGTGTTTTGTGCTTACTCACACAATTCCGACAATCACTTCCCGGAAGATCACCCATCCTGAAACTACTCCAGCCCAAACACGCTTAACTGTGAAGTTCTCTCAGGACGTTTGACCGAAAAGATAAGTGCACTTTGGTGACATAGGTGACCAAATCAATTTTTTTAAACCTCTCCGCATGCACCACCATATTCCTGAAACCGGGGTGTTACACCGAAAAGCACATAATGAGAAAACTACATTGTCTCCAAATGAATCTGTTTCGTTCGACTCGAATCTGCTCCCAAGTGTTTCTCACCGAGAAGTAAGGCTTAAAATTAATGGATGTTTGCTATAAGATAATATCTGGCTCTGAATCTGAATTGTGAATTAAAGTTGAGTGAATAGTTGTAGGCAACTCCCGAATTTGTGGCCCATGATCACAACCCAGCACGTGGAGCAAGAGCAAGCATGCAAACTAATAGGTTAAGAGTTCCTCTTGCCTTTATGAAGAAGAAGATGAGGACAAATGGGAGAAGAGGAAGTGGCTAAGAGTCTGTTAAGTGAACAACGGAGAAACTGAGAAAAAAGGCAACTAATTAATATTCAGTAATATCAGTTCTACGTCGTTTAAATTCTCAGTTACATTTATGTGATTTTATTTAAACCTTGATTCCTGATTACTAGGGTTTCCTTATCTTACAAAAAGTATTATTCAAAAACATTTCCTCTCTTATCTCTATTCTCTCCTTGGTTCTTCACTTTTCTTCTCTAGTTCTTCAATCTAGTCTCCATGTATTTTGAAATTTGCATTCTCCATCTTTTATCTCTTTCGTGGACGTAGCCAACAGAAAAGATTGGTGAACCACGTCAAATCTGTGTCATTTTCTTATGTTTATTTTATCTTACCCACAAGCACAAGCGCGATTTAATTTATCGATCGACTCATGTCGGAAGATTTGACTTGAATTTTTTTTGTTTGGGTTCACAAGCAGTCGACTGATTTGTGAAAGTTGTGGACCACCCATCTTGTTTTTTTCCTCACCACTTGTTCCCATTCCAAAAACCCCGGTAATCAAGATCTCCCCATAGCCGATTGTAGCTAGAAACAGCGATCACATGTTAAGTTAACTAGCACACTTAAAAGGTTTAATATTTTTCTCCAAAGGAATTCATGTATAGAAAATTTAAGAGTAGGGAAGAGGGTAACTGAATATGATTCCTAATTTGCAATATTCCGTTTATGAGACCCATTTATCCAAAACTCAAAACCTTGCACTCCTATCACTAATTAAGAGCTAATATAAACCCATTTGCAATCTTCCGTTAAAATTAAAATAAAAACCAAATTGCCACATGTTGCCGTAATATTACAACGATCACAAATATAACTAAACAATGAACAGATATAATACATATATTAAGTCCTTAGTAATAGGAGTGCTGGCAGAAGTTACCGTGCATCAGGGATAACTTCGGCTGTAATTATCTCGTGGTTAAGTTCCACAGTATTCTTTGAAGTCATGTCTTTTCTCCCTCCCTGGCTTGAGAACTTGAGTTAGATATTAGACACTCTTTTAATCCATTAATAACTTTAGACATGTTTGGCCTTTCCCCTGAAGCAGGATTTACGCATGACATTGCTATTTCGAGAGCTTTCCAAATAGAACTAGGATCATAGTCCTTATTGAGCCTTGGATCCACAATATTTTCGATATCTCCCTTAGTTAGCATGTATCCTACCCATGCTGCTATATGTGGCTTTTCTCGGGTTTGTTGATACACAGGTCGGCTTGTGATCATCTCCAATAATACAATTCCGAAACTGTATACATCACTCTTTTCATTCAATCTACTTGTTCGATAATATCTGCATAAAATGATATATATAAATTCTTTTTCAAGCTGAGAAAGATAATTCACTTGAGTTTAATGTTGTGATGCTAAACTTACTCAGGATCAAGATAACCTGGAGTACCAGCAATAGCTGTTGTTGACACATGAGTTTCACCTTCAATTAAAAATGATCTTGAAAGCCCAAAATCGGCAAGTTTTGCCTGGAAGTGCTCATCCAAAAGTATATTTGATGTTTTTACATCACGATGTACCATTGGAGGTTTGCAACCGGTATGCAAGTATTCTAATCCTGTATATATGTATATATATTGAATTAGTTCTTGTTATAGGCAATCAATGTGAACTAATGGATGGATATTGGACTTGGAAGTAACCTTGTGCAGCCTCAATGACAATTTTCAATCGACTTGACCACTTCAAAGGGGAACCACCATGTTCTCCTATCAATATTCATGTGATAATGTAAAAATGGGAAACATAACAAATCTGGCAAGTGGTCATCTTTTTCGAATGTGATGTAATCAAACTTCTACCTGAGAGATGTTTTCTTAAATCTCCATCGGATGCATACTCATAAAGGAGTGCTAAGTGGTCTTTTTCGTCACAATAACCCACAAGACTAACCAGATTGACGTGGTGAACTCTCAAAAGAAGTTCAACCTAACCAACCATTTTTACATATAATTTAAACGCTCATACGTATCCGAATTTATATAAAATCCAAGCTTAAAGTTATCGATACATTGACATACCTCTGCCTTAAATTCCTTGTAGCCTTGAATTGAAGACTGGGATAGTACTTTAACGGCTACTGGTTTGGTACCATTCAAAGAACCATAATACACAACTCCAAAGCCTCCTTCTCCTATCACTCTTTCAAAGTTGTTTGTCAAGGCTACTACCTCTGAATGAGTGAACCTTTTTGTCTGTGTAAATATGGATGGCTTACTAGTTGGTAAGCCGTTTGCAACTGTATAGAAATTGTAAGGTTTCATGAGATGCAGCCTTTAGTATGATATCATGTCACTATAATAATATATAACATCTCTAATTAAGTACCTTGAGTTAGCCTTTTCTTTTTGAGAACAAAAATAAGAACCATTGCAACTACAATGATGACTAAAGAAGATGCCGAGGCAACAACTGGTAAAACGTATTTTTCATTGTTGTTTTTGCATGATACATTGCGACAAAGCTTTGGATTTCCTTGAATCCTACAGAGCCAAGTGTTATTGAATAAGAATGAAACGAAAAATTGATCTAAACAAATAAAACTAAAGGTGAAATGCACTTACGTTAGTTTTAGCCCATTTTTTTCTCTATCACGAAGGGCTTGCGGAATCGGACCCGTAAGCTGGTTCCAACCTAAGTTTCTGTGAAAGCATTGATATCAAACAATTATGTTATGGACAGAATAAATGTTTGTCGAGTTTCCACAAGAAACTTACATGATCGACAATGACTTCATACCGGCTAGAAACTCCGGCACTTCCCCGGTAAAACTGTTATTTGACAAGTCCCTATATATAGTTTTTGTAAAATTGTGAATAGTCATACAACTTGTATTAACCTTTATGCGAAACAATTCACCTGAGTAGATAATACTCCATTTTATATAGACCACTGTACAGAATGGTGCATCTGTACTGAAGAATGTTTGTTCGTTTAACAGTAAATTATGATTTCGTTTAACAGATGCATCATTCTGTACAGTGGTCTATATCTGTACAGTGGTTTATATCTGTACAGTAGTCTATATCTTTACATTGATCTATATTTGTACAGTGGTTTATAACTGTATAGATATTATTTGTACATTGCTCTGTAATATAAAATTTAAAAATCATTAAACAAATTGCATATCAAATGATAGAGAAAAAAACATAGATTTTTATTTATATGATCAATTTTAGAAAAATAAAATTTACTAGAGAATATTTTAATTATTAAACTTGAGAGAATGTGTAATAAAAAAAAAAAATTTAAAACTTGGCCCACTAAAAATGACCCCACACGTTTCTCTCTCTCACCCCACTTTTTTTCTATTAGTGAGTTCTTGTATCTCACAAACTGGTGGACCCGAGTAATATCCCAATATTGAATAGTTCTTGTACTAGTTTTCCAATTAAGTTTGGAAAACGTACTGTTTTCCAACTTATTCCTTGTTATTATTATATGGATAGATTAAAACTAAAACTAAGGCCCTGAATGTTTACTAGTTTTTAAGTGGTTTTTGGTTTTTAGATTTTGGTTTTTGGATTTTGGTTTTTGAAATTTTGGTTTTTGGTTTTTTGCTATAAATATAAAAACTATTTAAAAAAATTCAAAAAAATCAAAAATGAAACACAATCACGTTGAAAATTAAAGTTTTCCAAAAACCTCAAAATCATGGTTTTTAGTTTCTCTTTGAAACTTGAAGAAACCACTCAAAAACTAGTTTTCCTAAATTTTAGGGAATCTAATTTTTTAAAATCTTGAATGGTGAAAAAATAGATTTTCCTATAAACAAAAACCAAAAACCACCTAAAAACTAGTAACCATTCAAGGCCTAAATCTTCCTTTTAAAAAACCCGTGAGAGTCAGTTCCGAGCAATTAAAATCTTCCAACACAAAGAATGAAATTCTTACAGTTTCTGTAGCTCTGTCAGATTTTGCAAGCCTGGCGCTATACTTCCGCTCAACCCGTGCGATGATAAATCTCTGTTTATGTTATCAGAAACAATTTAAAAAAAAATGAAAATTTTCAAGTAGAAGATACTTGACTACTTGAGAATAACAAAGAAAAACAAAACGTGTATATATACTATAGTGATCTTACAAGGAAATGATTCTAGGAGGAGTAGACTGATTTGTGTAGCTGCACTTTAGATCTTCCCATCTGAACGATTCAGGGACGCATGGATCTCCTTGCCAACTTATTATTCTTAATCCATAAATAGCTTGGATATTCTTTATAGCAGCGACTAACACAGAAATAAAAAAGGCCAACAATTAGTACACTCAACTTTAGCGTTTACCAGTTCAGTTTGAAGGAACAGTGATATACCATCGTTTGGATTTGTTTCAGCATATGGGAATTCCAGAACTCTAAATGCCTCAATAGCGTTAACAAGTGGAGGAAGAGTTGACCTTTCAGTTCTTACGAGGCTCAAGAAGCAAACTAAGTCTATGCATCTTATTGGTGATTTGTTGTATATGGTATCTGATTGTAACATCTTAGGGCTATAAGCTGTGTGGATAATATTTTTATCCCACAAAACGTTGAATTCCCTGATATCATTAGCACTCAATATTTGGACCTCACTAAAGTGAAAGTATAGAATAAATTTTTCGCTATTATCTTCCGGAAATATGTGATATAAGCTTAATGAATCATTGACATCTTTGGGTGTAGTTCCGGCCATACTTACAGCTCCCGGTACTTCAAAGGGAATAGATGAATTCACTTTAAGAGTGGTGTTTACATCTATACCAGACAAATCATATTGTTTCCATTTGCGATCATGGACATCATCAGGATACCTAGAACAATATTTGAGTTAGAATTAACGAGACTGATAAGAGGGCCAGCAGATCCGACATTTAATTTATGTTTTTGGAAGAATGATTTGATCGGACAAATGACCAATAAACCAGACCGATACAAATGCCTATTCTATTTGCATTTTCGGACCCAACCCATATTGTTTCAGGTCGACTTGGTTCGTTTTCTTTTAGTATTTAAGCAACTTTGTTATCAGTTTTAAACTTATATTGATTTAGCAAATATCTATTTAGTTTTTGAAAACCCAAGAACATTTGTAGGAGAATCTTCATTATTTTGCAACTCCGCCGGCCGGAATCTAGAATATGGTGTTGCATGAAAAGATCTTAAAAGAAGATTTGGTTATCTATGTCACAAAGTACACTTATATTTTCCGTCCATCATCCTGATGTGCTTAAACTAAAATGATTTCTAGAATGAGTAACCTGCCGAAAAGTGGTTTTTGGTACCGTATGAGTGAGAAAAAAACTTGGAAAAAAATCATGTAGTGATTTGTAAAGCCGGTAACAAGTCTTTTGAGCCTCCAAAAGTATCGCATCAGCCGTTGGATAAGGGTGGAGCCCATATGTCAAGAGAGGATATTGAGTCCCTGAAACGGTTGCGGTCAAGGCGTTGAAATTTTCATGCAATCTACAACTTCTACAAGATCTTATTTCTCTTACCTTTCAAAATTACGTTTATGCACTTTTGTTGTTTTGCTTTAAGTGTTTTCATGTCTAGTAGTGAGTAGTCATCTTTTGGATCATGGGAAAAAAGTATGATTGGTAATTGATTTGAGACAAGATTTCATTTGGGAGTTTTTAAATGCGAAATTTGCATGCAAATCTAGATCATTAGGTAACTTTGTGCCAAGAAGGTGTTCTACAAAGGGCCAAGTCCAGTCCTAATATGTGTGCTATACATACCTAGCGAATGGGAGAAGATGATTATGGTGTTTAGTAGTATTTAATTTAACTTGATTATATTGCATGTTATTTACGTAATTATAAGCAGAAGTTTCGCCTAATTAGATGGTTAAGATATAAATTAGTATCATGGAAATGAATTAATCTAAATTGTGTGATCATGTCTAGGAAAAGAGCCATGTGTGGTTTAATATCATCAATTGGTTTTCTACTTCGCATTAAAACCAAAAAAAAAAAAAAAATTGTTTTCTACTAATTGATCCTTATCAATTCTCTTGCCCATTGTCCATCTTTTACCATCTTTGATCAAATAGGTTTTAGTTTGTTTCTTTTTCTAGCTTTGCTTAATTAATTTCATTTCTTAGTTTGTTTATGTTTTTTTTTTTTGGTAGAATCTTAGTTTGTTTATGTTGTTCGATCATTTAAGCTTTTTTTATTCGTTCCATTTCTGGAAAAGCCAAAGAACAATCTACTAGCTTATTTTGTTGAGTTTCTTACATAACAAGTGTTGCTATTTTTATTTAAAAAACAATCTATTTAATTTCTTGCTATCATCTATATATTAAAGGAGGGTTTTTGCTGATGTTGCAAGCCCACAATTTTTCTTAGCTGTTTTACTTATTTTTTTCTTTTTTTTTTTAATTTACCTATCCCATTTGTCATACACTCATATTTCATAATAATATTTAATTTTGATTTTTCTACTAATAATTGCCAAACACATAAGAATCCTAAACTTAACAAATATAATTATTTCAAATATTAAAATTTTAGCAATAAATGTTAATAAATTTTTAATATATACACCGGAATTTAATCCATTTAAACTACAAATAATACTTGCCTAACATTAAATTTTCCCACAAAAAAAAATATAATCAATAAAATCCATAGAATATTTTAATAATCTTCTATTAAGTGAACATAAGATGAAACACAAATACAAAATTATAAATTTGTATGATAAACCAAACACAATAATTTTGTAAATTCAAACATATTAAAATTTATAATTTGTATTCAAATATAGATATAATATAAAAATAAGAAATCGGAACCAAAAAAATATAAAAATAAGAAATTAAATAACATAAAATTCACAGACGGGTTCATACCTAGTTTTTATTTTTTTTAAAACCACTCTATTTACTTGCTATTTTTATTTCCTTGTAGATTGCACTATTGGCTTCTTAGTTACGGCGTCTAAAACTTATTTCACACCACCAGCCTTGTAGACAAGGCTAGTATTAACCCATTATTGCCTCTCTCAAACACTCTATTCAAGATTTAACGTAATATAACCCAATGATTAGAGTAAAGGCATTTCATAAATGAAGAACATCAAATAGAGTTACTAAAAGCTAAGTTAACATACCGTATAAAGCCGTCAGAATTGCTCTGATAGTGCCGCCGGTATATTAGGCCCAGGGAACCAGTTTGCGTCGTATTATAAGAATCATTTCTTAATGGCCGTAGTTCCAAGGTTGATATCATTGGTATAGTTGTTCCTGTCTTAATAAGACAAATCTGCAATAAGTTTGACTTTGACATATAAATGATCTCATGATCGTTATCAAATCTCAAATCCACGGCGGTCCACAGATTAGGCCCGACATGCATATCAAATTTTGGATACATATTAAGGCCATCATAATTTCCATATAAGAAACCAGCTCTTATTAGATAGTTATTTCCTTTGTTTACTGTCAAATTATAGCAATTTCGTATTCCATCGGGAAAATATCGCAGATCCTTATACTGTCTGTAGGTATAGGTCTCATTATTCCCTGTTTCACCACGTTTACCACTTTGGATGAAATCAACGTCAGATAAGAATGTTAATCCCGTTACTGGATCGGTATACGGAGACTCATTAGGGAGTAAACCGCAATCTAAACTGATGAATCCTGGAAAGACACAAAAGATATAAGCTTAAATAAAGTTTTCCAAATTGAAACGCTGAGATAAGAAAGACCATTAGAAGTGTTAAGAAAGGAGATAATCACTTTTTACTTGAACTAGATCTTTCGGACGGATGTCTATACTATTTTCTTTGGTTTATAGCAAGTATGTATATATTTAGTACAAATTGGCCACCAATCTTGACCACTAGGAGGAGACCAATGAACTATAACCAGGGGGCTACTGATTATATATCTATTTATGTTGGTTACGTCTTCATTCTTTGTGTGCCAAAAAGAATTGAACATGAAACAAAATACATAAATTTACCTAAAAATATAACATATAAAACATGAATGCGCATATACCTTGTTGATCAGGTTGAACTTGAACAATATGTAAAAATGTTAAAGCCCCAATGCTCAACGCCAATAAAAGTTGACGATGACCCTCCATTTTCAAGCTAACTTGCCAATGTTTTGGTACGAAAGAGTTCGACAGGGGTTATCAAGGAAAAGGAAAAAATGCGTGGAATATATAGACTTACTGCAAACCAAAGTTAAACGCTTGAGGTTTGAACACGGTACTTTAATAAGAAAAAGAAAATCTACTTTATTGAAAAATAATTAAATGCTAAGTCAAATCTTACAGGTTGGTGTGGAAAACTCTCTAATGTAATTAGGTCATGTTACTCCTGGCACGTCTCAGGTGTTCTAACGAAAACCAAACGATATATATTTCCTCAACTAGTGGATAAAGGTGAATATTAAATGGTATTTTGATTTTAAAAAGTCTCAAGTCTCACCACATCCATTTTCAAACTAAACCATTAATAAAATAAATCCTTCAAGTAAATGTCCGATTCTTATAACCTAATTTAGTTTCCCCTTTTTCTGCAGATGAAAGGTACACCACACTGTTTTAGTTTCCCCTGTTTTACCGATCCTACAAATCACCACATGATCTTTCTCCGTGTTTTGTCCTCACTCACACTGTTCCGACAATCAATTTCCGGAAGGTCACCCATCATGAAATTGTCCCAGCTCATCAGGACAGTTGACCAAAAAGATAAGTGCACTTTGATGACATAAGTGGCCAAATCAATTTTTTTTTAAACGTTTTTGCATACACCACCATATTATTAAAACTAGAATGTTACAATAATCTACCACATTTCAACAACTGGCATTCAAAATCTACCACATTTCAACAACTGGCATTCAAAATCTACCACAATCTCAAAAACCTTTTAAAATCTACCATATTCCAATAACACATGCAGAATGCTGGACCAAAATACCCCTGAATGGGACACAGTCTATGTCAGGGACAGAGTCTGTGTCAGAGACAGAGACAGTTTCGTCTGGCGCTTCCAAAGAAGGAGCAGGTCTGCCATAAATGATGCACGGTTATTTAAATAATATGTTATATCAGGGACAGGGACAAATTCAGATCGAATGGGTGATATAATTAGATCGAGGACAAGTTCAGATCGAATGGGTAATAGAATTAGATCGGAGACAAGTTCATATCGAATGAGTAATAGAATTAGATCGGGGACAAGTTCATATCGAATGAGTAATATAATTAGATCGGAGACAAGTTCAGATAGAATGGGTAATAGAATTAGATCGGGGACAAGTCAAAACGAATGAGTAATATAATTAGATCAAAAATTGAGCGTGATGATGTTTATCATCCAATTCTCTTGACTGTCCATCGTCAGATGGTGTAGTTTTGTCCCCCAGAGATCTGGATTTACTCGGGGACAATTGAATTTTTTTGTTATTCTGCAATAGAAGGAAAAAAAAATTCAATAATCCGGGTAGGTGAAGACAATAATGCTCAACTAATCTGTGGACCAAAATAGATGGTGAAAAATCTAAATAAAATTCGAAACCCTTACATGAGAACAATTGGTGACAAGAAGTGGGATTCATGATAATAGAGCAAGATGATGAAATCGAGGACAAGATCTAGACGCAATAGAGAATTTCCAGTCGGGGACAAAATCTGGAGACAAAAACGAAAGCGTTTATTATGAGACAAGATCTGAAGAAGAAAAAGAAAGTGAGAGAGAGACGAAAGCGTTGCGTTTTCTCTCAGGGGAATAATGATGTGGGGTTAAAGCGCACAGATCTCAAGAGATGAGAGATTAATAGAGAAGCAAAAAAGTGCAGGTTGTCAAGTCATGAGGGCAAAATGGTAACTTTGCATGTAAATGTGGTATGATTTGAAAGAATGATAGGAATGTGGTAGATTTTGAAAGAAATTAGAAAAAAGTGGTAGATTTTGTAGTTTTTCCTTAATTAAACAAGAACAATATTTAACAGAATTACCTCTGGTATTTTTCTTTAGGAAAATGAGAAATTAAATTAAAAGACACATAGCCTGAATTTTCCTTAATCAGTTTACTCACTTTTACTTAGTGACGGCGATTACAAGATTGCATTTCTCTCGGTGGAAACCTCCTAGCTTAACTACACGAAAATGGGTGTAGGGGATATTATAAAACCCTGACAGCCACCATCCGTGGCCCTATTCCTCTCTCGTCATGTGGGATCCACCCTCGATTGACGGCCGATTCCTTATTCCGTAGACTTTGAAAACTTGTTTACTGATTTAAAATCACCACGTGACATATTTTGTCTTTACTCACATGGTATCTAAAATCACTTTTTGGTAGGTCACATATCCAAAAATCGCACTGCGCAAGCATGTTTAACTTTAAAATTATATGACTATGTATAGCCGAAAAAATAAGTACACTTTGGTGATATAGGTAAATAAATCAATTTTTATACCTTTCCTCATGCATGCACCACCATATTTTCAAAAATCAGGATGTTATATTGATCCCACTAACTGATTACAATATCTAGTTGCTTACCAAGACCTTCCCCCCTTCTGACGGTGTAAACCCACTTGACTTTATACCGTTTTGGTTTGGCCTCTAATACCATTTGTATCCCCTCAATTACCGTTGTATGTAGCTTTTACGCCTTCTCTCATCATGTGGTCTCAATTCTCGTCAATGGCCGATTTGCTATTTCTGAAGGCTTTAAGACTTGTTTACCGACCCTACAAATCACCATGTGATTTATTATACATGATTTTTCCTAACTTATATGATACGGAAAATATATTTCTAGTAGGCCAGTCATCTTGATATTGGTCTAGATTAAACACGCTTAACTTTATAAATTTTTTTGCTTGGTTGACTAAAAAGATAAGTATAATTAAATGACATAAATAGCCAAATTAATTATTCAATTCTTTTAAGTTCTCCTTATATACTATCATATTTCCTAAACTGGTGTTATATTCCACAAATGGTGGCAGTTGGATCGTTAGAATATGTTCGATCATCCATTCCCTACCCCGTCTTAACAAAAGTCATTAGATTACATGACTTTTGTTAATATATATTCAAACTTTAAAGTAGTGATGTGCATGTAACTGAGCGTGGGACACACATTCATGGAGGAAAATATTATATGGTATTTGCACTTCATTTTGAAATGGAACTTTAGAAAATATTGTGAAGTGACTAAGATTTTTTGGGTTATTTTAATTTTCATTTAAAATCGGTACAACTTAGGTAACTTTTCTCCCATAACATATCAATTTTAATTTAAACATCTAAGTATTAAAATATTTCTCTTTTAAATAGACGTTATAGTTGAAAGGTCCATTTTTTTCACCACATCTGCAATTTCATCACCAATAGACGGTGTTATCCTGTGTAATAGGGATTTAGTTATGGTCAGGGTTTGTCGAGCCAAATGATATAAAAAAAGTTTAGCATGGTACTAAAAAATATCACCCACAAACAGGGCCGGTCTTAGGTTTATGGAGGCCTAAAGCATTTTTTAAAAGTGTAAGAATTATCTGAACCTGAAAAAAGAAAAATTGCTAAAAAAAGGGGTAAAAATATTTGTGGTTGCTACCCACGACCCAAGAAGTGACCAAAGCCTACATAACCATCTCAGCTACTTGAAATTATTAGAAATATCTCTCATAAATGTAATATATAAACTGGGGCCTAAAGCACATGCTTTGGCTGTTTTATGGACGGGTCGGGTCTGCCCACAAAACTACGCGTTCACATAACAAAATAAAGATTACTAAACAAATCATGCTTAATGTAATAACTAAATTAAAATGATAAATGAACATAGAAAAGAAAAATAAACTATGTCATATCATTTCTATTTAGGCATTATTTACTTAATTTTTATATTAACTATTACCATTAATTTGCCAAGTTCACCTAATACTTCTTCTAACTAAAATGATGCCCGATTATCCTTTTTGCCTAAGCATTTGCAGAGATCGAATGTTTGATCTACAATCTACTGGAGATTAACACAAATTCATGGAGGAAATATTCTTACACGTTGAGGACTAGATTCAACACCAGATGGATTGGTTTCACGATCTTTTATTAGAATGTGTCAATGAAAGTTGCACATTATTCATTCTTTAATTGTCTTGCTGGAGTTGACTTTTTATTTATTTATTAATGTTTATTCATTCCAGCGTATATCTTATTTACTTATCTTTCGCAATTTCACTAAGCAAACTCTTTGTTTTTGATTTTCATAAAAAACCAGAAATTGATCGAGAGAGAACATGACGAGCCGTCTTTGGTTGGTTATGATTGGAACCTTTGCCGTTATAGTTGGAGCCCAGAAACAAGAAGGTAAAAATAAATCAGCTCTTTCTTGGTTATATATCATATTTTCTAATTATTCCTTTATTTTTTGAATAGGGTTCATCAGTTTGGATTGTGGGTTACCTAGTGGTGAATCTCCTTATGACAATCAGGTAAATGGATTAACATTCACATCAGATTCCAATTTCATCCAGACTGGAAAAATTGGGGAAGTCCAGAAAGATGCCGACAAAGGATTCTTAAGACAGTATACGACTATGAGATACTTTCCAGAAGGAAAACGTAATTGTTATAGTCTGGATGTCAAGCGTGGCACAAATTACCTCATCATTGTTACCTTCGTATATGGAAATTATGATGGTCGTAATCTTGAACCAAACTTCGATATCTATCTTGGTACTGATAAGTGGACAAGAATAGATTTGGAAGGAACGCCATATGGTACGAGACAGGAGATCATACACAAAGTTCAGACAAATTCTTTGGATATTTGTCTTGTTAAAACAGGAATAACCGTGCCACTAATTTCAGCAATAGAACTACGGCCACAGAGAAATGATACTTATGTTACACATTCTGGTTCACTAAGAATGTCTTTCCGTGAGTATCTTACCAATACAACCGGGCAAATAAGGTAAGTCAACTTCGTTTGACACGAATGTGAGTTCTGTCACAATATGCTTTCAATCTGTTCAATGCTTTTGATATTATTTACATGCTAGAATAGGGTTTTCCTTCATACAAAACCACACTTATTAGTGTTTTACTTTTAATCATTTTGGCTTTTTTTTTGGGGATATATTCTGTCTCCTTTAATGTGAGATTTTTGATATTTTATAAAAATTGATAATGATATTACAAACCCTGATCTTAAAATGGTATATCAAATCTATCGATTTTGAAGATGAGGATTCTGGTATATCTACCATATATTTATTGTCACGTCAAAACTAACGAAACATTTAGTTTTGATAAGAATTACATCTCATGTTATTATTAAATCTTTGTAAATCTCAATGTTCAAGAAAGTTCTCTACATAAAAAGTCCTATTTACCAACGAAGTGTTGGCCCAGTGGTAAATCTCCCAGGTGGAGGTACTGAGTTCGACGCCCGTTGGGAGGGATCTCTTCTCTTAAGGAGATGAATTTAATCTGGTGTGGGTCCCGTCTCTGGGAGATGTAGGGCCTTCGGGCTTGAACTTCCAGATATTCCAAAAAAAAAAAAGTCCTATCCAATGATCTTGTTAGATAATCTTACAACAAATCTTTCCTAAATAGAATAATTCGACAATAAGACGTCATTTTGTTCACAATTCAATTTCTATGACTAAACGAGAAATGTTTCTAACTGAGATCCAAGGACTAGAAACTCTAGGTTCTTCCTCCTAATTTGGTCCTTGATTTAAAAACATAACTAAGGAAAGAGACTGTTCCAACATAGATTATGTGTTACACTTGGTAGATTTGTGCACTTTCTCAATTGTTTTAACTTTCTTCTGATTTTTTGTTTTCTTGGCTCAGCCTCGAAGAGACTTCTTCCCTTTTTATCCCCCAATTTGCTGCGCTCTCCTTTACCTAGAAGATTACAAAATGTCCAAATTACCCTTGATGATTATTTCTGTATCTTACAACACTTTCTTGCTATCATGAATACCCTGATCTCATATTTTCAATGATCACCACCTCTCATGTGTCTGTTGGAACTTGTTTTTGACAAAATGGTTTTGACCATTGTTACGGTGGATTTTCCGGTGAAGACGTTCATTGGAATGACCGGTTCTTGGGCACGATGGAATCGTTGCTGCGAGCACTACGTGGCGGTGTATTGGAATGTCAAAAACGGAGTTCGTTTGAATGAGAAATGGAGGTCCAAAGTAACTTGCTTGCATAGCTTGGAATTTTGACTTAAAGTCAAAATTGTATACTTTGGAAGTTAGAGGAGAAATCCAAACATACATGGGTTGGATTTGAGATTTGAAATTTGGGAAATGGGCTTACAACCCATATAATTATTTTATTTTCCCAAATTTATTTTGATTTAAATTAGTGATTAAATCAAAAATATCTACCTTAATGATTGTGTGTAATCAATTGAGACAATTAGGGTCAAAAACGTTTTTGACTTTATCGTGAGATTTAAGTCTCTTGATTCTGTCATTAAGGTGATATATTCTCCTCTTTGATGCCATGGACGTGGAGCTCTTGTGCTATAAAGTCATGGTCATTGTCTCTCATTCTAAGAAAAAACGTTCACCAACATAATCTCCTTCCTCTTCTTCTCTTCTCTAGTTCGAGTCTGAGAGTACAACACAAAGCTAGTGTTCGATTAGCTTTTGATTTGAGTATTGCAATCAAAAGGAGAAACAGTTTTATCCTGGGACTCTAATTGTCATCAAACCGGCACACTACGGGGCGATTTTTGAGTTAAGGAGAGAGATCATCAAAGTTCTCGACTCTGTTTACCACCGTCAATCTCCGTTCCTCAATCATCCTTTTGGTATTGTGGATTTTCGATACTTGTTCAATGTTAATTTCTTACAAATATTAGATTGTGCCCCTGTTGAAATATTCAGGTCCTACAGTGTCTTGATCACTTACACTAGCACGATCTTGAACTTTTTGAACTATTTAAGGACGAAGCATATTTGATCACCATAATGATCTGATTTATGGTGTGAAACTGGGGGGTCACGACACTAAGTGTTGTTCCCGATCCCAGTTTCTACAATCTATGTTGAATACTGATGAACTCAAATTTAAATGATGATTTGATCAAATTTAAACTATCATTGGTTACGTTACATATGACATATCTAGTTTTTGATCAAGCCACAAGAATTGAACGAAATCGCGCGAGGAGCCAAATGGAGTTTTGTTGATGCATATTGTTAGGATTTAAAACCCGGACCTTGAATACGTGTAAAACAATAAATGTATACATAGTGGTTTATCCTAAACAGGCTAAACCATGTCTACTTTCTGCTGGTTCGGAATTCCACTATAATCTAATCTTGAATTTTAGAACATTGTAGTATATTTCCACTATGTCACCAAGAGATTACATTTCACAATTCAACAAATATATTATTAAAAACTTAGAGATTATGCAACTGATTTAGTGTAATAGGATATTCTTGCCTTAGATTATCATAAATAATCCATATTGGGAAAGATAAAAACCTGACAGGTATCTTTTTTTAAAAAAAATATTGCCCCTAAGGAAGTTTAGTAAAACTCAGACAATTGGAGTGGGAAGTTTGTGTAAAAAAGTAGAGTTTGGCCAGAGAAAGAAAACAGAAACAAAGTTGTAAATTCTAGATTTTGATCATAGTGAAATCGGATAAAGTGAGAGGTGAACGTAATTCTTGCAATGACGTTAAATTACTATAAACTCTGTATGTGCTAATTTTCTTAAATTTAATATTTTCCTATTTGAGAAATCTCAAGATAAAAGAGTAACTAAAATTTTTTTGTATGTGCTAATATCAAGTTGAGTAAGAAATATAATATAAGTAATGTTAAGAAATTTAGGATAAATAAAATGAGTAAAATATAATAAGGATTAGTATTGTTCGATAACAGTTATTTGCACATTATGATTTTGTCAATTAGTTTTCCATAATGATAAGGTTTCATCTGCTTAGTTCCTTTTGGCTAATACAATTTACGTGTGGTTGTAGGTATCCTGATGATATTCATGATCGTGTTTGGTTTTCATGGTTCGACGACCCTTATTATAAGGAAGTAACGACCAGTCTCAGTATAAACAACTCAGATACATATGATATACCAAAAACTGTACTTAAAAGTGCTGCCACGCCTAGAAACGCCACTGAGCCATTGTTCATCAACTGGACACCAAGACCCTCTAATGCTCAAGTGTACTTTTACCTTCACTTCGCCGAGATACAAACCCTTGAAGCCAACGAAACGAGGGAATTCGATATTATCTTTGGAGAAAACTTCAACCATTCAGGTTTTCGTCCACTCAAGCTACAGCTAAGTACAGTATACACTGATGCTCCAGTGCAATGTGATTCAGGAGGTTGCAGTTTACAGCTAGTACGAACTTCGAAGTCAACTCTTCCACCTTTGATCAATGCCATTGAGGCGTACACGGTTATGGAATTCTCACAACTGGAAACAAGCCTAAGTGATGGTATATCGCCTTAATTTTCAATTATAACAAGAAATTAACTTCTATTGTTCCGTATGATTTGATTATTTCATTCTTTAATATTTGTGTCAGTTTCTGCTATCAAGAATATCAAAGCTACTTATCAGCTAAGTAAAATCAGTTGGCAAGGAGATCCGTGTCTTCCTCAAGACTTGGGGTGGGAAAATCTAAGATGCACTTATGCAAATGTCTCCACTCCACCAAGAATCACTTCCTTGTAAGACCATTCACAAACACAGTCTCTAATTTAAAACTAACATAATATATCTATTTGGAAGGCCACCCGTGAGTTTCAAAGTGCTTTTGTTCTTGTATAATTAGAAATTTGTCAGAAAGTGGCTTAACGGGGACCATAGCTCCAGTTTTACAGAACCTGACGCAATTAAAAGAACTGTAAGTATTTCTACTGCTTATTAGATAAACCAAGAATGATTTCCTTAGACACGACATATAAGCCAATCTTTTAAATTTCTGCATGCAACCTCAGGGACTTATCTAATAACAACCTGACTGGTCATGTGCCTACTTTTCTTGCCAGCATGAAGTCATTACTTTTAATGTAAGTTTGTAGAAAGCAGAATGAACCTTTTTTACCAAGAGTGTTTTTGTTGGATTTGTGTATGTGTACATACATATAATGGTCTTGTTCGACTCAACAGAAACTTAAATGGGAACAATTTCAATGGTTCAGTTCCTCAAGCTCTCCTTGATAGACAAAAAGATGGACTTGTGTTAAAGTAAGACTCCTTTTTTCGCTCAGCATATATTCATATTCATAAATTCTACTTCTGTTTCTATATCTGTTTTAACATGCATGCTTTATTTTCTTCTACTTCTGTTTCTATATCCTGTTCCAAGGGATTCCAACTTGAAATCCAAACATTTTGCACATTTTACTAGAAACCGACCTCTATCATTTTTATATGGAACCTTCGTATGGGTAAAAGAAATGCATTTGAAGTTAAAACATAAAAAGTTATTTAAGGAAGTTTACGCCAAGTAATTTAACCAAAGATGTGGTCCTTAGATGAGAAAGTATGTGGTGTGCTCTAACAGTTCTCTTATGTTCTTTGTATGGTGCGTTCATTAACAACTTCTATTTTGCATGTTCTTTCAAGGCTTGAAGGAAATCCAGATTTGTGTAAATTTAGTTCATGCAATCCAAAAGAGAAAAAGAGATCTTTGCTACCAGCTATTGCATCATCTGCATCTCTACTTGTTATAGTGGTAGTCATGACCCTTATATTTGTTTTCCGAAAGAAGAAGGTGCCAGATTCAGGTAAATCTTAAGCCATTAACCATTACAAAATGTTGTGAAATCAGTGGATTTATTCAAATCTTTAAATATTTTACTGCGTAGCTCTACACGCTACACCAAGTGTGCCCGTTGCAGATAGTGGGCACACTTATCAGGCAGATTCACCATTCCTATCAAAAAAGATTAGATTTACTTATATTGAGGTTCAAGAAATGACAAATAAATTTGAAAGAGCTCTCGGTGAAGGTGGGTTTGGAGTCGTTTATCATGGTTTTGTTAATGGTACCCAACAAGTAGCTGTTAAATTACTCTCTCAATCATCATCTCAAGGCTATAAGCATTTCAAGGCAGAGGTACTCTTTCTCCTCGTGATCTCGAAAAATCCACTTGATGTGTATATGTATTCCTATCGTGACGAGAATTTAGCTGATTGATGGTTTATTAGGTGGAACTGCTTATGAGAGTTCACCATATTAATTTGGTAAGTCTTGTTGGGTATTGTGATGAAGGCGACCACTTGGCACTCATCTACGAGTACATGCCAAATGGAGACTTAAGACAACATTTGTCAGGTGATAACACATATATTTACTAATATATGTTAAAATCTATATATGATGTATACAGTTTTATATGAGTGGTATGATATTTGTGTCCGATTGATTCAGGAAAGCAAGGAAGATTCGTCCTGAGCTGGGAAAGTAGACTAAAAATAGTTGTGGATGCAGCACTAGGTAAGCACTAAGTTATTCATGTAACTTAAGAAAAATATTTAGCTAAAAACTGTGACTTTCAAATCCAATAGCATTATTTTTGCCTAGTGAAAGGATGGAATGAAAAATAATCTTAAGACATCCTATGAAACACTCCATTTAGTGACTCATTTACTCGAAATATTTTGAATTTATTACGTAGGATTGGAGTATTTACACACTGGATGTAAACCACCAATGGTTCATAGGGATATCAAAACTACCAACATACTTTTAGACCAGCATTTCCAAGCTAAATTAGCCGATTTTGGGCTTTCAAGATCTTTTCCCATCGGAAATGAAACATATGTGTCAACAGTTGTTGCTGGCACTCCTGGATATCTTGATCCTGAGTGAGTAACTTCATAACTTAGTACCCAAATCATTGTCTTTTTTCTACTTAATAATTCACAAACAATATTTGTTTTGCAGATATTATCAAACAAATTGGTTGACAGAAAAGAGTGATATATACAGTTTTGGAATTGTATTGTTGGAGATCATTACAAACCGTCCTATAATTCAGGAATCCCGTGAAAAGCCTCATTTAGTAGAATGGGTCAGCTTTATGATAACAAAGGGAGATCTTAGAAGTATTATGGATCCAAATCTCCACCAAGATTATGACATTGGTTCTGTCTGGAAGGCTATTGAAATAGCAATGTCATGTGTGAGTCTTTCTTCTACTAGAAGACCAAACATGTCTCGGGTTGCAAATGATCTAAAAGAGTGTTTGATATCTGAAAACTCTAGATTAGGAGATGGTCGAGACATGGAGTCAAAAAGTTCTATGGACTTCAGCATGGATACTTACAGCGAGGTGTTCCCTAAAGCCCGCTAGCTCACGAAATGTATCATTGCTCGTTTATTTTCTTATGAATCTTCTAATTTTTATTTCAAGATTTTTGTTGCCAATACTTTTTTTTTGGCTTACTCTGCCGATAATTACTATGGCTTTCATTAATAACATGTGATATTGAAGTTGAAATCCTAGTTTCATGTATATGATGTGAAATCTATGTGGTGAAAATTATTATTAATATATGATGAATTTGCAATACTTTTTTTTTGTTAAAAACATGTAATGACTTGGGAGTTAGGAGTGACATTCTTTCTACATAAAATCATTAAGATGTTAATAAAACATCACAGAAATATTTTATCCGAACTTTGGGCGCATACATAGTTTAAATCTAAGTAGTAGAAACTTTGAAATTCATAGAATTGAATAGAAACATAGTGAAATGTTAAATTGATTGATTATGATGAAATTTATAATACTTGTTTTGATGAAAAACATGTAGTTGATTTAATACACACCAGACAAAAGAAAATGATCATTAAATTAATATGTAAAACAAGATAGTAATAATTTAATTTCTCACACTTTTGCAGTTTTGTAAAACTATATTTCAACTTTCAAGTTTGTAAATTAATTCTGCAAGTTTGTGTAACTACGCCAAATTTGGTTAAGAAAAACTCAACATTAATTTAGACGTTTTATTATTTAAAGTTGACTTCTGCAAATTTCTTTTTAAAATTTTTTGTTTTTATTCACAACTTTTGCAAACTTCAATTTGGAGAATTAATGTGTCAATTGCAAATAGTACCTAAGAAATTACATAAGCTTTTTTTTTGGATGAAATGTGAAATTGATAATTAGTAAAGGAAAATTTAGAAAGAGTTTGAGACAATATATACAAAACCATGGAAGGCAAAACAGAGCAGGGACTAGAGACCAATATTTCTTGATGTGTGCTTCCTCTCATTCTGCTCTCTCCAAAAATAGTATAACGTAGCTTGAAAAGCTAACCACATCAGAATGTAGTGGTTCTTGTCACAAGACAGAGATCAAGCTGCGGAGAGTCTCACTCCAGTCTGGGTCAGCAACGGCCTTCATCAAATTTCCTGAGACTTCTAACCAAACCATGTAAGACTAAGAGCATGCAAAAAAGAGGTGGTCTCTTGACTCATCAGACTCCCCACAAAACAAGCATCTCTGTTGTCACACCCGTATTCCTCAATATGAGACGACGTGCTCCACCTTACTTATTCTTTCATCTATTCTACTTCCTTAATTTAACATTTTATATTTTTTCGAAAATCTTTTCTTTTATTAAAAACTCAATGATAACTTTCTTAAAAATAATCTCATAAATAGTTAAAATCTTTGCTCAAAGGTAAGAAATATAAGAAAATAATGATAAAATCAAATAAACTCGAGGTTCCTAAAATACACCATAAGCGAGACGGACTTATGCGACTAGTCATGATTCTTACCCTAATCTGGAGAAAATGAGGAAAAAAGGGTGAGTAAAGAATTATTCAGTGAGGGGATCTTTTCCACCACCGGAAACGATGACACGATTCTACTACTTCCTCCGTTCTTTTATAAGTGATGTTTTAGGAGAATGCACATAGATTAAGAAATCATTTAATTTTTGTTTATTTCTAAACTAAAACATCATTTATTATCTAATCAACCAACAAAAAAAAATAATTTACAAAATATAAACCGTCAAAACCAATAAAAAAGTAATTAATTTTGCATTGAAAATTGAAAACATCATCTATTTAAAAACAAAATTAGAAGCTTAAAATATCACTTATAAAAAACGGAGGGAATATTAAACAACAATCAACAATTAGCTTGTTCGTTTTCTAGACGCAGCGACTAAGGAGCGACCAAAACATAACAACCGATGGAGAGAAATTTGACATTGAAGATCTTGGATGGGTTATATTTCGGAACGGGTTTATATAAAGGACAGTTTTGAATCAATATTTATAACATTTTAAAATATCATTAACATGCCGCTTTAATACAGGTTAAATCTTCAGTTTATTAACAATTGTCATGTGCACTCGTTGTATACCGTTAATTAATAACAATTGTAAATTATAAAATATAAATATTTTATAAAGAGACACAATTTGCAAAATTTTATATGTACTAACTTTAAAAATAAATCATCCCGCGATGTACCGCAGGTTAAAATCTAGTTAGAAAATATTTCAACAACTGATTCCTGAAACCTTCCTAAAATCGTTAGTGATCTCTATGTTAGAGTGACTATTCTTAATACATAATGGTCAACCATAATTCAAATTTTTGAAAAAAAATCCTAAATATTTTATAGTACTTGAAAAATTTTAATATATTATGAAAGCCACTCGCCAACTTGAAGAATTTCGACCAAGAATCCCTCTTTTAACTTTCAGATGGAAATTAAAATTCCACGGGTGGATTAGCTAAACAAGGTGATTGGTTTTGTTTTGCTAAATAATCTTCCAAACTTTTTTTCTTGATCAAGTTGGACATTGATAGCATGTAATTTTTTATGGTCTCCATATCAAATCAATTAGCAATCTGTGGATCTATATAAATAGTTCGAAGCAGCTCTTATATATGGAATATTTCAAGACAGACAGTTAGACAAAAGCAACTTACCTTATATTGCCATATGAGACGTTAAAATAGAGCCGGAAAGATCTGGTCAGCGAACCAAGACGAGGAACATACGTATCATTTCTCAGTGGTCGGACTTCTATAGTTGATATCAATGGCAAGTATTAAAACCATCATAGTTTCCATAAAAGAATATGGCTGCAATGAGATAAGTTGTGTCACTCGTGACATTTAAATGATAACAATTCCGTCGTCCTTCAGGAAAGCATCTCAAAACCTCATATGGTTTTATGTCTCCTTTCTCGACAGTACCACTGCTTCCCGTCTGAATGAGATCTGAATCCGATGTGAATACTAATCCAGTGCGTGTACTAGTAATAGGAGATTTGTCAATGGGCAGGCCACAAGCCAAACTTATAAATCCTGGTCAAAATTAAAAGTGAACATTAGAGAAAAGAAATAAGATAAATACAAAATTTGTATAAGACTTTTATTAAGCAAAATACCATCTTGTTTCTGCGGTTGAACAAGTTGTACAATGGAGAAGATCTCAATAATGGCAAACAAAAGAAGACTCTTCATTTTCTTACTTTCTGGTTATCAAGAACATAATCAAGAGCAGTGCCTCTTAATGGGTCTTGAGCAAAAGAATACCCGGTCAGCATCTAGAAATGTCAACGCTGCCAGAAATAAAGGATAACTAAAAGCTAAAATTTTAATACTCGGCGATGTCAAATTGGCCTCGAAAATATTCCCTGCCAACATACTCACGTATTTTAAGGGAAATTTGTAAGAATATCTATTTGATTTCTTACCATTGTAAACTATACTTCCAATTTTCTAGTATTTATATACTGTGGTACAAGTAGAACTACCTATCGTGGTCTTGGGTGTTAAGAAGAATGCTGTTCATCAGATGTGTGGTGCATGTAGGACTATTTATCGTAGATGGTAGATCTTTGTAGTGCAGGTAATGTTTTTGATTCTGGAGCCGTCTATATAACTATTCATTGTATTCCAATTGCTACAGGGTGTTCGATTTGCCTTGTGAATGTTAAAAGTTAAAACCATACTCCCTCCGTATTTTAATAATTGTCGTTTTAGAATTTTTATTTTTTTGAATTAGATGTCGTTTTCAAATTTCAATGCAAAATTTCTTACTTTTTAATGTTTTATGATGTCATAAAACATTAAAAAGTAATAAATTTTGCATAGAAATTTGAAAACGACATCCAATTCAAAAAAATAAATTTTCTAAAACGACAATTATTAAAATACGGAGGGAGTATTTTTTTTTATAAAATAAGAAATTATATATATACATTATACTGTAATGATGATGACCTATTAGACAAACAAAATTGTATAAGTCAACAATTTAAACATACATCGACAAAAATTAAATATAACTAAATGATATTTATAAACCCAAACCGATATTTAATCTCGTTTAATCATAAAATCTAAACCCTAACCCTTTCAAATAAACCAAAACCGATATATAATTTCGTTTCAGTGGCAAATTAGATTTTATAATTAAATGAAATTTTTTATTATTATTATTATTACTAGGACTCCGGACCCCCGCGATGTCGCGGGGGAAAATATTTCAAAAATCGTAAAAAAAATATCAAACGAAAATTAATAATAACGATGGTAGATGACTAAATGTTATAACGATTTATAAAATAAACTTAAACTTGCAATTTTTCGTGAAATGAACTAAATGTTGCAATGGTTCAACTAAACGGCTGCGATCGTTTTATGAAAAATTACGATAAAAATATGCAACCGTAAAAAATATTTACTCGGATTGCAACTTTCTCAAAAACATAACGTAAAATATTTTTTTTAGTTTAAAAAGAAATAAATGAAATGTTGCGATATATCAAAAGTTGTAGCGGTTCGTCAAGTTCGTCAAATAAACTAAAGATTACAATGGTTCGTAAAACAAAACCCAAAATTGCAATGATTGGTCAAATAAACCAAATATTTCAACGGTTCAATTAAACGATTACAATCTCATTTAAATGCATTTTGGTAATTAAAAATTAAAAATATTAATTTATGAAAATTTATACCGAAAGACACGACGGTAGATAATTAGATGTTATAGCAATTTAATTTGTAAAATAAACCAAAGGTTGCAATTGAATTGTTCGTGAAATACAAAATAAAATATATAAATCAAAGGTTGCAATCGTTCGTGAAATAAACTAAATATATAAATCAAATGTTACAATTGTTTGTGATATAAACTAAAGGTTGAATTGTTCGTGAAATAAACTAAATATTGCAATAATTCGAATAAAAGGTTGCAACTGTTTATGAAGAGGTACAATAAAAAGAAGCAACCGCAGAAGATATTCGGATTGCAATTTTCTAAAAAACATACCCGTAAAATATAAATTTTAGTTTAAAAATTAAAAATATAGCCATATGTAAACTATGAAATAAAACCAATTTTATATGTACTTTATTGGTTTACGTAAAAAGAAATTCAATAAAACAACATGACCGTACAAAAATAACTGTAAGAAAAACAACCATAAATATTTAAACGAAAGGTTGCAATAAAAAGACACAACCGTTCAGATGTGCAAATGGTATTTATTGGAAACGACATAACCGTAAAAAAATAACCGATTAAAACAAAAATTACGATAAAAAAACGCAACCAAAATAACCGTAAAAAAATAACCGATTTAAACGAAAGGTTGCGATAAAAAGACGCAACCGTTCAGATGTGCAAATGGTGGTATTTATTAGATTGCTATTATATATAGATTAGATGACATATTCTGATTGGTTGAAGTAAAAGGGTGAATATAAAGGGTTCACCCCTAGGGGTGAACTCAAGTATTCTTCTTACATTTTTAGTAAAATATTGTAAATATAGATCGGTAATTCCTTTTGTGGGAAAAAAATGTAAAGCAATACACGTAGAAATAATTGATACATGACTTAGAAGCATCCTCACGAGAAAAAGACGATCCTGGGAACCCAGATCGAAATGATAACCCAACACTCCAAGTCTCCAACAGTGTATTTTCTTAGAAATATATATTGCTTACCTCAATAGATCCTAAATAACTCTATAGCTATAATCGAAGGGATCAAGAACTAAATCTAAGACTTGGACTAATCTACATGTGGTGCTAAGTAATTTTTCTAAACCAAATTACGGATGCATGATAAACTACATATGCATAATCTTACATAAACATCAGAAGTTTGCATTCGTTGAAAATTTTCCAACACTTAGAAAATAATCTTTCATACATAAAACTTTTTGGCTGGACTTAAGCTTACAAATAATCCGAGCCTATATTTTAATTGCAATCATAAATTCTGTTTCATACCGAGATTTTTTTGGTCTAAAGGTTCTACGAATACTTAGGAACCAAAGACTCAATTTCTATATTTTCACCTTTCTTCTTTGGAGTTACTATTTCATTCAAATGAAAAATGTCTCTGAGAAGTTGGTTCGTTTTCAAAACACGATTTTGAATGATGATGCTGGATAAAAGTTACATAGTAAAATATTAGAATTGAACATAGAACTCTTCTTTGGGTTTAAAATACATCAATAGTGTCCTTCTGTTCCAATTTCATGTTGTTGCTTCTATACACTTCAATCAATCATAAAGCTGCCACTAATTTAATAACACATAGAGGAATAAAAGATGTAAGCACGTCGTGATCATGGTTACCAATAATCCCAGTTGTTTATGTTCTGTCAACAATCTTTTCATAATCATAAGTCAAAAGTCAACGATCAACCTTAATCCTTGACTTGAAAAATGAACAAGAAATATATCAGACAGGCGATATCTGTTTTCTTGTCATAAACACCTCAAAAAATGGAGAGTCTTCAATAACTTTTGCTAGCTCTGGTCATTGTGGCTTTTGCCACTACTATACATCTAATTCGAGCTCAGCCTGATCCAAAAGGTACACACTCTTTTAAACACTTCCCTCTTTACAAGTATTGAACCTTACATGATTTCTATGTCGCTTCTTAGCAGAATTCATCAACTTAGATTGCGGTTTGCACCCCGCGGTATCTCCTTATATCGAACCATTAACAACATTGACATACATATCCGACGCCAACTTCACCCAAGGTGGACAAAGTGGTAGAGTCCAAAAGGTTTGGGAAGAAGCATATAAGCCATTCACAGTTTTAAGATATTTTCCAGACGGAATACGAAACTGCTACAACTTGAGGGTCCCTCCATCCACAAAATATCTTATCAAAGCTCTCTTCCTCTACGGAAATTATGACGGGCTTAGCAATGGCCCGATATTCGATCTGTATCTAGGTCCTAACATATGGACAACGGTCGATTTAAAAAGCTCTTTACTTTCTCAAACGGAAGAGATCATACACATCACAAAGTCAAGCTCTTTGGAGATTTGTCTTGTTAAAACAGGGAAGACTACACCAATAATTTCAGCCTTGGAACTAAGACCTTTGAGAGATGACACTTACATCACTACAAATGGTTCCTTGAAGCTCTTAAAACGCTACTATGCTAGCGATTTTCTCGGTCCTTCGATTAGGTAATTTAGCTTTTCTTAATTTACAAGAAACAGAGTTTTGTAATAGGTCATAAACATTTGATTAGTGTTGTTTAATGTTCAGGTATCCTTCAGATGTATATGATCGTGAGTGGAAGCCAATAAATCTTTCTTTTGGCTTGAATTTTGTAAACCCAAGTCTCAATGTAAACTCTTCTACTCCTTATGAGCTACCACAAGATGTAATCTCAAAGGCAATCACTAACAAAAACGTGACTGAGAAGTTATCTTTCGACTGGTATGTCGATAACCGCGAAGATCAAGCTCTCATATTCCTTCACTTTGCTGAGATTCAAACACTTAAAGGCAATGACACAAGAGAGTTCGACATTATATGGAAAGGAAACGATGGAAACATTACCATTTCAGCTTATCGCCCTTCGAAGTTACAGCTAGAGACTTTATACAACACATCGCCCATGAAATGTAAGTTTATGCAATGTACAGTGGAGCTGGTTATGACTAAGAGCTCAACTCTCCCACCAATGATCAGTGCTATGGAAGCTTACCAGATTATTGATTTCTCGGATGCAGAAACTAATCCAGAGGATGGTTAGTCAATCTTCACTAGTATTGAATTTTCGCGATATTTACATATGTTTCGTTATATTTATTTGGGTTTTATTGTCAGTTGTTGAGGTCCAGAATGTTCGAGCTACTTACGAGTTGAGTAAAATCGACTGGCAAGGAGATCCGTGTGTTCCTCGATTGTTCAAATGGGAGGGTATCAATTGCAGCTACACAAATGCTTCTATTCCACCAAGAATCATTTCCTTGTAAGACTATCTAATTACAGATTTAATAATAAAAACAAATTAGTGTTTATAGATCTTGAAATGTGTGTTCTGTTTTTATAATCAGAGACTTATCATCAAGTGGGATAAAGGGGGTTATAGCACCTAGTATATAAAATCTAACCCATCTACAAGAACTGTGAGACAATAATATCCTTAAAACTGCATTTAATTTGTTAAAAACTCTTATATTTGTTCTTAATCAATATCGTAATCGATTGATAGGGACTTATCGAATAACAATCTAATTAGAGGAGTGCCTGAATTTCTAGCCAACGTGGAATCATTGTTGATCATGTGATTTTTATTTCATGGTAAATAATAATTATCATACTTTCGTTCACCAGATTTGTGTATATATCATAATGTTCTTCTCTATTTTGATGGAAACTTAGGTTGAAATAGCTTAACCGGTCCAATTCCTCAAGCCCTTGACAATGGAGAAAAGAAAGGGCTAAAATTGGTGTAAGTTTCTCTTTAAAAGTTTCTTGTTCCTGATGATTTTGCGTATACAGTATTCTTGTTCTATAGTGTTCAAGGAAACCCAAATCGATGTCTCTCTGACTCATGCAACAACATGAAAGTCCTATTGCCGGTTTTTACATCGCTTGCTTCAATGGCAGCTCTTATCGCCTTGTTGGCTTTCATTTTTGTTTTGAGAAAGAAAAGCCCTTATTAAAAGGTATATTGATAAATAAATTCATCATTCAAGAAGCACTTAAGGTATGTGGTATATAATAATTTCTTATATAATAATGGCATTTCTTATATGATTTTTTGAACACTTCGAATCCAATAAATATGGTGATGCATGCAGAGAAGTTTAAGATAATTGATTTGGTCACTTATATCACCAAAATGCACTTATATTTACAACTTGGACCCCACTCTATTGTTTATGACATAGCCTGTGCAAGCCAATAACCAGATTTTACTATATATCTTCCGGATTTTATATGATGTCAAATTAACGTATTGGGTTTGTAAGTTTGACTTGTAGTCATTCCTCTAATTGTTTGTATATTTTCCGGATCCATAAATTCTTGTAAAATATGTAAGTGAGATTCCTTTGAAACTAGATTAAATGCTGAAATTAAACTGAATTAATTTGGTGAAATTTATTTAAATTATTTCATGAATCTGCAATCCACAACTAATTCTCGTCTTTGTTTCTATCTCAAGATGAGCTTGAGGAAACAAAACCATATATTACGTTGTTCCCACTTTGGGTCTTTTTGAACCAAAGCAAGTGTTGAACATGCCAAAACTTATGTCTTGGCTAAGGGCTATTTTTTTGTGTTTTTTTTAGTCTAAGGGCTGTTTATTCTTTTATTTTTTCGAAACGAAAAAAAACACAAGCATGGCAGTTAGCTCAAGTTGAGTTTCATACGGAAAAGCAGGGTTCCTTGGAAAAGGAGAGTAGTTGGTTCACATGTGACAATCAATTCCGGTTTTTGATGCAACGTTGATGGGTCGTGGAAAAGGAGTGACAAAATTTCAGGAGCAGGATGGTACTGTTTGCTAGTTAATTGAGAGTCGTCAACAATGAGAGCCGCCAACCTCCGAATGAGCCTAACTCCACTACATACCAAAGTAAAAGCTTTTGTCAGGGTGGTGCATGATTGGTGCCGACAACTAAGACGTAGCGTTCTTTACTGTTCTTATTTGGTGAAGATATTTCCTTCAAAGAGGATAAAAGAAACAAAATATACATGGTCTTACTAACCAAAAGTTGCTCAAAAATGTCAACGCTCCAAAATGAAATAATGAACGCAGATGTTAAATTTTAATACACGACGATGTCACGACGGCCTCATAAACATCCCCTGCCAGCTTGTAGAATTTATGTTTCTCTAAACGCTTTTCTTTTTGTACTAAACTAGGCTATCTCTATTCGAATTCTAGAAATTTTAATCTGTCAACTATTCACTAATTTATTTACATAAAGGTCATTTTAACATTTATTTTATTTTTGTTTCACAAAACTTATTGTTTTATATTTTCTATGCAAATTTTTAAACTAAATCTCAAATTTATTCCTATAATTGAGTTTATTAATTAGTTGTTGAATACTTGTTTCTCTAGAGGTTTAATCTCTAAAATTTCATTGTAAACTTTTTTCCTCCAGTTTGGGCTACTAATCATATAGTGATTTTTTTTATTGTGGTTGACAAAAAAAATCAACTATATACCCACTAGTTTGCATAATGAGTTTTTACTTGTATTTAGTAGGCAATTATGCAAATGATACGTTTTTGCGTTCTGTTAAATATTATACAGATTTTCTTGATTGGTATATTTTTTGCATAATCAAAAATATACCAATCGAAACCATTATGTTTTAATTACATAACTTGAAAATCGACGCGGACTTCTTCTAGGTCTCTGAGCTTGAAAATCGACGCGGACTTCTTCTAGGTCTGTGAGTCATATTGGTCTATGAATCAATGGCTTAATAATTTTTTGTTAAAATTTATCTACATATATTTACACATATTTAAATATTTTTTGTATTTTAGATGTTTTGTAGTTTGAAAGCTACTTCAATTCTTTCATTTGATATTTTGTAACAAATTAAAGATATGTTTTTACTTGTATGGGGAATTTTGCCACTTGAAAATGTGTTAGGTTGTGAAAGGGAATGTAGACACATATTGTGTGAGGAAATAAATACATAGAATGATGAGTCTCTACTAGGGTGCCAAAAGAAATGAGAGTGTAGTTTCGATCTCTGTAAGTGAGTGTGGTGAAACATGTTTAGTTCCTAGATTTTGTTCTTACGAAATTAAAAGGAAAAAAATCTAACATAATCTAGGATTTTTCTAATCCTTAGATATGAGGTAAAGACGTGTATGTCTTGTTGAATTCTAAAACTTGGTTGATGTCGAGGTAAGAGTTACATTATAGATGCTCTCGTTATTTTTATTTTTTTGGTTTGAATGTCAACTTCCCTTCCAATATCAAAACCTAGTTGATGCATTGTTAACTTTATAGGCAAGTCACTGACAGAACGTAATTATATAGTTTACACCCACTTGAGACTTTGTCGAGGCAATGTAGGGTAATTAATGCATTCGTTTGGTAATAAAACAAACTTTATTTATTCTTCTATGAATTTCCTTCTTGCAAGGTACATTTACAAAAGTGGAGCTACCATAATCTTTAGTATCAGAATCCTTGTATGCTAAATCGAAAATGAAAGGTTATCACCAGCTGACATTGGTGCTGTTGATCGCGGCTTTTTCCGTTTTACATCTTGTGCTAGCTCAAGATCAATCAGGTATTTGCTAGTGTTATAAATAATTCGTGTAAACTGTCCTTGTTTTATATATTTCATTTAGATTCATAATGTATGAGAACATATCCTTTGAAAATTGTTTTAAGATATCTATTTTATGTTTTTCTAGGTTTCATCAGCTTAGACTGTGGGTTACCCCCTAATGAGTCTCCATATAATGAATCCTCAACTGGATTAACATTCTCATCTGACGCTGATTTCATCCAAAGTGGAAAAGGCGGTCAAATCGGTAAAGATTGGGATTATGGTTACAAGCAGTATAATGCCTTGAGATATTTTCCAGATGGAATACGAAACTGTTATAATCTAAGTGTCAACCAGGGCATCAACTATCTAATTAGAGCTGGTTTTGCATATGGAAATTATGATGGCCTTAGCATCTATCCCAGATTCGATATATACATCGGGCCTAATTTGTGGACATCGGTGCATACGTTCAGCCAAAATGACATTGAGATCATTCACACGGCAAGGTCAAACTTCTTGCAGATATGTCTTGTCAAGACAGGAACAACAACACCAATTATATCAACGTTGGAACTACGACCATTAAGAAATAACTCTTATTCCACACAATCAGGCTCCTTGCAACTCATATATCGGCGGTTCAAAAGAAGCCGTGATTTACGGTATGTTAATTCTTAGCAAAATTTTAATTGTATGCCAATCAATTCAAGTATTCAAAACTTTTACTTAAGCTTGGACTTGGAGTTGAATTTCAAAGGCGATAACTATTGTGCAGGTACCCTGATGATGTCTACGATCGTAAATGGGAGTCATGCTTATGGTTTGATGAAACAGAAATAAACACCACACTCACTGTGAATGGGAATTCATCTAACCCATTTGGTGTACCAAAACTTATAGCTTCGTCAGCTTCAATCCCTGAAAACGCAAGTGACCCATTGACCTTTTATTTGTCTCCTTTAAACCCCAGTGACAAATTTTTTTTTTACCTTCACTTTGCCGAGATCCAAGATTTACAAGCCAACGAAACTAGGGAATTCGACATTATATTTGATGGACACATTACAAATTCAGCGTATAGTCCAAAGAAGTTACAAGTTGATACCTTATTCAACACATTACCAAAGACATGTGAAGGTTTATCGTGCAACTGGGAGCTGGTTAGAACTCAGAGATCAACTCTTCCACCGTTGCTTAACGCTGTAGAGGCTTACAAGGTCGTGGAGTTTCCATATTCCGAAACATATCCAACGGATGGTACGTACATTTTGGTTTATTTTATCCATATTCAGAAACATATCCAACGCTTTAGAGATAAAACCCAAAACCCGGCAGTGCAACTACTGAACCTGGGTCACCGGTTTTTCTCGGTTTAAAATGGGTTTTCCGGTTCCAAAATCTGTGGGTTTTATATCTAGAGTCGGTATAAAATTTAGTTTTTGTATGTTTTTAATTAAATATTTATCTAAAACATTTTAAAATCTTTAAAACAACAATTGCATAAAATGTTTCTAATAACATTAGATTTGATGGTAAGTTTTCCAAAGAATTGTTCAATAACCTCAAAATTGTTTTTAATGATATAATCAGTAAAAAATATTTTGGCCAAAATTTTGAAAATGTATGATTAAATAGTATGATATATTCATCTTGATTCACTTTAAAAAAAAATTAAATAAGAATTATATAACTAAAAAGTGTATTTATCAATATTCTTATTTATGGTAATACGGTAGATGTACGATAGAGGACCATATATCATATCGATGTATATCTCGCCGTTTATGCGAGGACTAGATGGTGAATTATTAAAGAAAAAATATTTACACATAAAACTTATCAAGATATGCATACATAATTACTAAGTTACAATAACAAAAAAAAATCAAGATGAACACTATAATGAAAACCAAAAAATTTAAATTCTCACTTTCAACTTTTTTTTTTAAATTCTTAGATGACTAATAAGCATGAATATTAAAAAATGATGATTAAATCATCTAATAGTTTTTTTTTTGGGAAAATTAGAAATAAGGTGTGTATATATATATTTTAACTTTGTCCATCTATACTTTATTTTTTATTTAGGATTGGTAAACTAATTAAGGAGAAATAATTACAGAATACATGATTCCTATTGTGTCAATTGCCTTATTCCATTACTCTTGACCTATATGGCAGTCGCTGCAATGATGAACATTCAAACCGCTTATGGATTGCGCATAATCAGCTGGCAAGGAGATCCATGCGTCCCTGTAGCATTGAAATGGAAAGGTGTTGAGTGCAGCTATACAGATATGTCTACTCCACCAAGAATCATTTCTTTGTAAGATTACAAGTTTTATATATAGCTGAATTAACCCAAAAAAAAAAGGTTTAATATATAGCTAAAACACAAAACTCGGTGTGCTCATGTATGCAGAGACTTACGATCAAAAGGGCTAAGTGGAACCATAGTGCCTGCACTGCAATATTTGACCGAGCTACAAAGACTGTAAGTGTCTCGATCCTTTGGGTCAATTTGGTAGCTATCATCTTAATTGTCATAATTTTGGGATATATACAAAAATGAAAAGGAAAAAAAAAAGTAATTAAGAAGGGATGAATATTACAATGAAAAATGACATGTAAATTAATAACAGAGTATATTCTTTTGTCAATATAACATGCCCTTGATTTCTTATATTTTATCATATATTGTTAACTTTAGACACAAAGTATTTTTCATATGAAGACATTAACGAATAACTCTTAAAATGTTTACAAACGGTAGGGACTTATCAAATAACAGTCTGTCTGGAGTGGTTCCCGAATTCCTAGCAACCATGAAATCATTGATGACCATGTAAGAAATGAAAACAAACACTGCCTATCTCATATTTTTTTGCACTAATTGTACATGATTATCATGTAACTTTATTTCTCGACAGAAACTTAAGTTGGAACAAGCTAAACGATAGTGTTCCTCAAGCCCTTCATGATAGAGAAAAGAAAGGGCTCCAGTTAACGTAAGATTTGTTAATTTTGATTATTTTACATTGCTATATTAAGATTTCTAACCCTTGTGGTATGTAGGATTAAAGGAAACCCAAAGCTTTGTGCGGATGATAGGTGCAAATTTAAAAACAAGAAAATTGTCGTACCAGTTGTTGCGTCGGTTGCTAGATTGGTCCTTATAATTATACCGCTGCTAGTACTCATTTTTATGTGCACAAAGAAGAATATGCGGAAAGGTACTAAAGAGATATAGTTAGTGTAACATGAATCAAGGCTTTTAAATCCCACTGAAATTAGTTATAATGTTGTTATCTATGCAGCTCGAAACCAACAGCCGATTAAGTCGTCCATTTTAACAACGAAAATAAGGTTTACAAACCCCAAGCTCCAGGCCATGACAAATAACTTTGGAAGAGTTATTGGAGAAGGAGGGTTTAGGACCGTCTATCATGGTGTTTCTCGTTCTATATGGAAGGTTCTTGAACTTGCAGTATCATGTGTAATTCCTTCTTCAGCGGGAAGACCAAACATGTCGCATGCTGACAATCAGTTAAAAGAGTGCCTTCTTTATGAGAATTCTAAGAATTTAGAAAGATTCAAAGATTTCTATTGAAGAGAGCATGTCTTTCGCACAAATATCCCCTAATGGGCGCTAAGAGCTGCTCAAGAGTTCTTGTGTGAGAGAGTTTGTCTTGTCATTGTGGTTAGTGATCACTGATATTGCAAATTTCTATATTGGTTATCCAACAATACTATAATATATAGCGTGAATCAGTTGTTTTATTTTATTTTTGCCAGCATATAAGAGATTAACCCAACAAGGAGTGCATTAATTCCACACAAGGAAATTTTCAAATTTACTAGGGGAGACACAAAATTTCAGAGGTTTACTGTGTACTTTGTAGCGATTCATTTTCGTTAAAAGGTTAACAGAAATATCGAGGGGTTTCACTCCTAGTTGTAATCAGTTGAGAACTTGAAATTAAAACTATTACTTCTTTTAGGCGAACACGTTAAACCGAAACATATATCTTGGCAGGTTAAGTGATAACTGATAAATTTTCCACGGAATTGATTGAGAATTGACGTAAAGATCGGGGTTGAGTTCCTGAACGGAAACCAACAAGAAGCAACCGTTCAAATGTACTTTCGGTCTCATGTCTCTTTATAATCATCCTTTTATAGACAAGAAAAGAGGAGTCATAGAGACACACAAATGGTTTTAGTTTCTCTTGAGAAATCCCAAAAGTTACTGGTTAACTGAACCGGTTCAGTATGCTGCCAAATCATGGGCGCAAACCGAACATATACAAACCAACAAAAACTAATTCTTTTACTCTCTTGCCCTAATCCTATGAGATTTAAAGTGGAAGTGCAAACCACCTCTGGGGGTTGTAGTCATAAAATGATTTGTGTTCAAATAACAAATCCTACGTTATTGAGCTTTGCATAAGCTCCTTTTTTTTTTTACATACTCTCCTCACATCATCGTTAACTGCATAAAAGTTACATAGTAAAATATTATAATTAAAAATGGTACTCTTCTTTGGGGTTAATTAAAATACATCACTTATCCATTTATGTTTCAATTTTCATTTTGTTATTTCGTTCCACTTCAATCAATCAAAAACTTGTCAATAATCAATAGAGGAATAGATGTTGTAAGCACGTTGTTATCATGGTGACCAATTATCCCAGTCGTTTATGTTCTGTCATAATCTTTTCATAATCATAAGTCAAAAGTCAACGCACAACCTTAATCCTTGACTTAAAAATGAACAAGAAATATATCAGACAGGCGATATCTGTTTTCTATGTCTTAAAATCCTCAAAATATGGAGAGTCTTCAAGAACTTTTGCTAGCTCTGATCATTGTGGCTTTTGCCACTACTTCACATCTAATTCAAGCTCAGCCTGATCCAAAAGGTACACACTCTTTTAAACACTTTCTTCCTTAGCTTACAAGTCTTAAAATTTATTTGAATTTTCTTTTTTTTTCTTCTACTCGTCATGATCTTTATCTCACCTCTTACCAGAATTCATCAACTTAGATTGCGGTTTACACTCCGCGGTATCTCCTTATACCGAACCATTAACAACATTGACATACATATCCGACGCCAACTTCACTCAAGGTGGTCAAAGTGGTAGAGTCCAAAAGGTTTGGGAAGAAGCTTATCAGCCATTCACAGTTTTAAGATATTTTCCGGATGGAATACGAAACTGCTATAACTTAAGGGTCACTCCATCCAAAAAGTATCTTATCAAAGCTCTCTTTCTCTACGGAAACTACGACGGGCTTAACAATGGCCCGATATTCGATCTGTATCTAGGTCCTAACATATGGACAACGGTCGATTTGAAAAGCTCATTACTTTCTCAAACGGAAGAGATCATACACATCACAAAGTCAAGCTCTTTAGAGATTTGTCTTGTTAAAACAGGGAAGACTACACCAATCATTTCAGCCTTGGAACTAAGACCTTTGAGAGATGACAATTACATCACTCAAAATGGTTCCTTGAAGCTCTTAAAACGCTACTATGCTAGCGATTTTTTCGGTCCTTCGATTCGGTAATTTAACTTTACTTACTTTCCAAGAAACAGAGTTTTGTTAATAAAAATAAAGGTTTGATCATTGTTGTTTAATGTTCAGGTATCCTTCAGATACATATGATCGTGAGTGGAAGCCAATAAGTCTTTCGTTTGGCTTGAGTTTCGTAAACACAAGTCTCAATGTAAACTCTTCTACTCCTTATGAGCTACCACAAGAAGTAATCTCAAAGGCAATCATTAACAAAAACGTGACTGAGAAGTTATCTTTCGACTGGTATGTCAATAACCGCGAGGATGAAGCTCTTATATACCTACATTTCGCTGAGATTCAAACACTTAAAGGCAATGACACAAGAGAGTTTGACATTATATGGAAAGGAAACGATGGAAACATTACCATTTCAGCTTATCGCCCTTCGAAGTTACAGCTACAGACTCTATACAACACATCGCCCATGAAATGTAAGTTTATGCAATGTACAGTGGAGCTGGTTATGACTAAGAGCTCAACTCTCCCACCAATGATCAATGCTATGGAAGCTTACCAGATTATTGAGTTCCCGGATGCAGAAACTAATCCAGAGGATGGTTAGTCAATCTTCATTACTATAGAATTTTCGCGATATATAAATATGTTTCGGTATATTTATTTCGGTTTTATTGTCAGTTGTTGCGGTCCAGAATATTCGAGCTACTTATGAATTGAGTAAAATCGACTGGCAAGGAGATCCATGTGTTCCTCGATTGTTCAAATGGGAGGGTATCAATTGCAGCTACACAAATGCTTCTATTCCACAAAGAATCATTTCCTTGTAAGACTATTTAATTACAGATTTACTAATAAAAAAAATTAGTGTTTAAATATCTTAAAATGTGTGTTCTGTTTTTATAACCAGAGACTTATCATCAAGTGGACTAAAGGGTGTCATAGCACCTAGCATACAAAATCTAACACATCTACAAGAACTGTGAGACAACAATATCCTCGAAACTGCATTTATTGTTTTAAGACCTCTTATATTAATCTTCTTGATTGTTATCGTAATCGACTAATAGGGACTTATCGAATAACAATCTAACTGGAGAGGTGCCTGAATTTCTAGCCAACATGGAATCATTGTTGATCATGTGAGTTTATTTCATGGCAAACAATAAGTGATCATACCTTCTTGCACCAGATTTATGGATGATGTGTATATATCATAATGTTTTTCTCTGTTTTGACAGAAACTTAGGTTGGAATAGCTTAACCGGTCCGATTCCTCTAGCCCTTCGCAATAGAGAAAAGAAAGGACTAAAATTGGTGTAAGTTTCTTATTAACAGTTTCTTGCTCCTGATGATTTGCGTATTCAATAACATTCTTGTTCTTTAGTGTTCAAGGAAACCCAAATCTATGTCTCTCTGACTCATGCAAGAACAAGAAAGTACTAGTGCCGGTTTTTGCATCGTTTGCTTCAATGGCGGCTCTTATAGCCTTGTTGGCTCTCATTTTTGTTTTGAGAAAGAAAAAGCCCTTATCAAAAGGTAGTAAGATAAATAGCTATATCAATCAAGAATTGCACACAAAGGCTTAATAATCTATTAAGTTTCATGGTATATAATAATGGCATTGTTTTTGATCTTTCCCTCTACAGTTGCTACACGCGAGTTACCAAGAAAATCATCAATCTTTGCCAAAAGAAAAAGTTCACTTATTCGGAAGTCGTTGAGCTTACTGATAACTTTAAAAGAGTTCTTGGAGAAGGAGGATTTGGAGTTGTCTACCATGGTTCTTTGAGTGATACCGAACCAGTAGCGGTTAAAGTCCTTTCCGAGTCATCAGTTCAAGGCTATAAGGAATTTAAGGCAGAGGTATGTTAACGTTTTTGCACTTGTTCAATCGAAAATAACTTGTTTTATGTTTTATTGAGAGTCTTGTATATATGAAACCGAAAAAGGTGGAGCTTCTTCTAAGAGTGCATCACATAAACTTGGTAAGCCTTGTTGGTTACTGTGATGAAGGAGGTCATTTGGCACTCATCTATGAGTACATGGCTAATGGAGACCTTAAACAACATTTATCAGGTAAATAATCATTAATAGTTGATATGTCTTTATTTGTCTTTGAATCAATAGTTTTGATATCTTTTGACTGCAAGGATTTAGCATATTCATTTACAGGAGAATCTTCTGGACCTACTTTGAAATGGGCTAGTAGACTAAAAATTGCTATCGAGGCGGCACAAGGTTAATTCTTGCTAACTTTAACATTTCCAGTCACCTTTTTATAACATTGCCAAGAAATCATTATGAAGTACTTAAACTTCATATATTTTTTCAATCCCTCTTGCACAATAATCACTCAACATGGATATGATTTTTTGTACCCACAGGATTAGAGTACTTGCACGTTGGGTGTGAGCCGCCAATGGTTCATAGAGATGTCAAAAGTACAAACATACTACTAGACGATCGTTTAGAAGCCAAGATCGCAGATTTTGGACTTTCAAGATCATTTTCTGTCGGAGCTGAAACTCAAGTGGCAACAGTTGTTGCAGGAACACCCGGATATCTTGATCCTGAGTGAGTACTAATTCATAGACAACTACATAATCTAACTTCAGCCCCTTTTTCCTTGATTATGTATCATAAAACTGTTTATTTTCCAGATATTACCTAACAAATTGGTTAAACGAGAAGAGCGATATCTACAGTTTCGGCATAGTACTCATCGAAATAATCACAAACCGATCAGTGATTGAACTAACCCAAGAAAAAGCTCATATAGCAGAATGGGTAAAGATTCTTATAAGCAGAGGAGACATCAAAAAAATCGTCGACCCAAACCTTAATGGAGATTACGACTCAAACACAATCTGGAGAATTCTTGAACTAGCAATGTCATGCGTAAGCCACTCTTCATCAGATAGACCAAACATGTCCAAGGTAGTTAATATACTTAAAGAGTGCTTGATCTCTGAGAATTCAAGAACAGGACAGATTCATCAAGATAGTGATTCAAAGAACTCAGACCTGACTTTAAATTTCGGAACCGAAGTAACCCCTCTTGCACGCTAGTCTCTTACAAGAATCTCATCTTCTTCTTTTCTTTTTTTTTTTTTTTTTTGAATTTATGTTAATTATATTTTTAGACTTCCTGTTCTTGTTATGAGATTTCATTTTCTTGTTTTTCCATTCCAAATTTGAACAGATAAAACATAATTCTACAAGGGATATATATTTTTTTGGTCATTTTTTACATCATCGTAATTCTCATGTACACTATTTACAACATATGCGATTACGATAAACAGTTTCCATGAACAACGATTTCACCTACAACATATGCAATTACGATGAACAGCTTCTACGAACAATGATTCTATGGTGCAGTTCTCCTCGAAACACTTGATTCCACGAAGAACTGTTCTGCATGTATGACATCCAATAGACATGTTTTCCCCGATTCCGCAACACACGAAACTACGACGAATGGTTCTATCTGTAGCACTCTGAAACTGTCATTAAGTTTTGCATCAATAATCTGCATGAAATTGCGTCATCTAGGATTTGGGAATTCTAACCGCAAACCTTAATGTATAAACCTTTAAACCATTAACCAATGGACCATGAGTGATTCCGCTTATAGTCAACTCCACTATAGTCACGTGCGTGGCACAGAAACTATATATATTTAAATTAATTAAAAATAATTATAAAAATATAAAAATATTGTTTTTTCCCGGTGGTGGTAGATCTGAATCAGAGACTTCAGAACTCAAAATTAAAAACAAAAAAAACTTGAGAGATCGGTAAGAAGTAAGAACCCTAGCTAAGATTCGTCCGGTTCTGATTACTCGAATCAAAGCAGGGTTTTTGAGACTAAAATCCGATCTTGTGAAGTGGGTTTTGCATCGAATCGGAAAATATGAAAGAAGGGAAATCATCGAAGTCGAATCAACAAGAGCAGCATGAACAGATTTATCACCAAAACAGTCACTTGAGTTCTTTCAAATTCGCCAAATTGTTTGATTCTGAAGCTTCCTGGGACAAGGTATAGTCTCTCTAACTTCTTATTGAATCGATCGCAGAATCTGTTAACTTTGAGTTCGTTGGTCATAATTTCTCTAAAGTTGATTTCTTTATCATGTGGGCACAATCAATTGTAGCAATTCAGCTCTAAAGTTTAAATCTTTATTCTTGTGTGCACATTGAATTGTAGCAATAGAGCTCTAAAGTTGATTTCTTTCTCCATTTGTGTTCCTTACACTGCCTTTTTAGCCCATCTTGTATCTCGGCGACTATAAGAACTTGTTATGGAAAAAGGAATGAATATGTTTCCGTATTTGATTGCCAGAGCTGATTGTGATTAATTCTGATTGGTTTTCACTATTTTTAGTGTTTCGTGGATAATAAAGCAATGCTTTGTGTTGGTTTATGGTTGTGAGATTGTTTTAAGTGGTTTTTAAGTCTGTGGTTGTTGTTGGGATAGGATCAATTGGGAGATGTGTTGCATTGGATCAGGCAAGTAGTTGGATTACTCTGCGGATTGGTTTGGGGTGCGATACCTTTGGTTGGAGGGATATGGCTACTTCTGTAAGTTCTGTCATTTATCTTCTTACAATGTACAGTATGAGTAGAAAGAGTTGGAACCTCCTGCCTAAACTTGAGCTATAGTTTGTAGAAATCTGTTGTGCTTGATGCATGAAATCAAATCAACTTGGTCACTATATCGATTAGTTTACATGGCTTTTATTCTATATCGCTGATCAGAAAAACTCTTGAAATCCATCACTTTTGAGATGATAATAAGCTACATCAGTTACTATTGTCCTTATCTATAAAGTTTTAATGAACGCTGCTCGAGTTAAGCTTCGAAATTGTGTACCTGTTTGCAAGAAAAACTCCGCCATATATGAAGGGCTATTAGAATTCTTAATATATCAGTGGTACATTAATATTTAGGTGAAATATATTTTCCATAACAGAGAAACAACCATCAAAACCCGAATGTTCATATCTGTTTTTATTGCTTTAGTTAGTTAAGTCTTTACTTTGAGCTTGTTTTATCTACAACTGTCTTCGGCGACATTCATAGATTTTGAGTTATCTATTACAATCATACTACATAGCAGGCCTTTCGTGTTGAGTTGGTCTGTCTTAACAAGTAGCATCGTTGACTGTAAAATTTGGCAGATTTCTGGCAATCTCATCTGCCATAGTATACGGTTACTATGCATTGATTCTAAAGATTGATGAAGAAGACTTTGGTGGTCATGCAGCTCTGCTCCAGGACGGTCTATTTGCTTCTCTAAGCTTATTCCTGGTATGTAGATTTCTTCTCTCTGCCTATCAACAATTCTCTAGTTAAGATAATCCTTCGAGTTTTCATACAATCTTGGAAATTGATTTTGGTGTGATGAATTACGTTTCAGCTTGCGTGGATTCTGGTGTATAGCTTGTCTAGCTTCTGATAGAGACACACTGTATGTCTTGTGCTTTAGCTGCTCCGAACAAGTTTAGCAGAACGTACCTTTCATTGTTTCTCCGATTTACGCTGTGCCCTTCATGCTTTTGTTTTCTGAAGATGGGAACTAGCATTGGTAGATTTTCAAATTTTTGATGGAACTTTTGGTTTCCTTTTGTTCTTGTTAATTACTAAGATTTTTATTTTGTGTAATAAAACTGATTGTCTTATTATGCAAGGATATGTGTTTAGTCCAAAAATATTACTTTCTTTTTAAAAATTTTGAACAAAAAGCATCACTGAAAAAATCTCTCAGGTTACACAAAAGAAATTGCGTCTGCCGGGAGTCGAACCCGGGTCTATTGCTTGGAAGGCAATTATCCTAACCGTTGGACTACAGACGCTTCAATGTTTAAATTGCCAACCTTTAAAAATTTCAATTCTATAAACAAAAACAAAACAAATCCAAATGCTACCATTTTATTATGGCAAAATCATTAGTAAATTCGTTAATTTACACACATTTTTTTACCAAAACAAATATCATTGATTACACGTTTTTCTGAACATATTTTAGGTTATTTTATATGACAACTACGCTAATTTTTATTATCGTGTTACAAATACACCATATAGTTACGATTTTCCCACCGTTGTTAGTTCTTTACAATTTTGTTGAAAATTTGGTTTTGCAACAACGAAACCTTTAAATTTCAAACAAACCCATAAGAAAATAAGGCCTCGTGACTTCTTTCTACCATCACAACTACATTCACTTGTCTCCCAATAAAAATTAAAGAACACAATCAATCAAGGCCTATCGAAGTAAGGATCCCACTCATGCCTCTCAACATTCCCAAACACATTATATTTCCAAGAATACTGCTCCGGAAAATCGAAAATCTCCTCTTTCCCTTCCTCTATCCTCTTCCTTAACCCCTCAATTCTTTCCAACACTCCTTCCACCGCGACATCGAATGCATCTTCAAACCTTCCCGTGTCTTCGCTCTTACTCGACGGGTTAAAATACATTAACCTTGGTATCAGTCTTATCACTTGTTCTCTCATCGCGAAAATTTTCGTCCTTGGGATCCTACTCAAAACATTCTCTATACTCACTTTACCTTCTTTAACGTTTTTCTCTGGTATAAAAACAGAGTATTTCGCGATATCTTTCGGTAAATGCCAAATGTATTGCGCGTAAGCTGATCCCGGGTGGAAGAAAACCGGTATGCAACCTGCTAAGATTGAGTCGAAAGTGGAGCGGCGTGTGTATGAGTCACCGGGTGGTTGGAGACAGAACGTTGAGCTCAAGAAGAATTTCATGATTTGGTCCGGTTTGTAGCATTTTTGAGAACCCGATACGCATTCTAGAAGCTTGCATTTTCTTCTGGAAGCTTTGCATTGGTCCATGATCTCGGTTCTTATGCTGTCACCGAGATTTGGACGTGGTGCACCAACAAAGGAGAATAGGTAACGGCGATTAATTCTTCTCATTCTCATCTGCCATTGGATGATCTCTGCGTAGGTTGAAGGGTGGAAATAGGTCGGGTAAGGAACCGCGAATCCGTGGTAGTTCCATGGACTTGATTCGATAAGTAACATCGTCATGTTTCTTACTTCCGGTAAGATCATTAACCTGGCTAGGTAGATAGGGAGACAACAATGAGAAGACTTGTCTAATAAAAACAACTTAAAACATTCATGAAATATAATTCTGCAACTATCTTACCAAACACATAATTCATCAATTTTTCATGTTTTAAAGGATGGTGGCGTACCTATTGCCCCAATCGGATTCATTCTCAGGTGTACGCATAAAGTCCCAAGTGGTACGACCAGCCACCATAAAATGATCTCGGCCGTCCATTCTCTTCCACTCTGGACTCTCCCTCAGCCACTTCATCAGATCAAGCGCTGCAGCATCTCTCATGAAAGGAAACGGTCCCCACAAAAACCGCATCAAGTCTAAACCCGGATAGTAAGGAACATACACCGCGGAAGCTAGAGACGAGTCTTTGGTCAAGCACTTGTATTGCTTCATCCTATTGTGGAATATCACTTCTAATGTAAATTGATTTGTAGCATACCAACCAGAAACTCCCTCCATGTTTGGTAGACGAGGGCCTAATCCGAAATTCGATGTTAACTCACACATATCGGTCCACCGGCTCAGTGTCCAACAGTTCTTGAGAAGTTCTTCGTTAAACAAAGCTGGCACCTCATGCATATACACATATTTTCCTTTACATGGATCGTTACTTCGCGTTTCTCTTGGCCGTAACATAACTTTTCCGACTCTTTTAGGTTGGTTTCTCTTAGAAATTACTCTGTTTTTCGCCTCGGAAGTAGTATTATTATTCGATGAAAACTTTCTCTGAGTTTTTGGTTCGGATTCAGAGGTGTTATCATCTTCAATATCATCACTGGACAAATCACTCGGCAATTCCCTGCCTCTCTTGCTCTCTAAATCGTCGTCATTATCATCAACTTGCGCTTTCTTTGGTTCCACGTCTTTCTTAGGTTCGAAAAAATTCGGTTCTTTGTCTAATGCTTGATGATTCTCATCACTATTCTCCGCATTGCTCTCATCATCATCCTTTTGACGAACCCTTTTCTTATCTGCCTCCAATCTACCCGAAGATCTCGCCTTTCGTGGCTCTCGACGTCCTCTCTTAACCCTCGATGACCGTCCAGTAATAACCGAATCCACTCTCTTCTTCTCATTCTCAACCCTTTCTTTCTCGAGTTCTTCAACGAGATCAGTCACAACCTTCTTGTCTTCTGACATCTGATCATCCGGAGATATATCGACCGAGACAGGAAGAGAGCTGTTATCAACAGAAATGTCCTCAGAGACAACGACAGGAGCTTCATCGGATTCGTGGTTTTGAGGGACGTTTTCGACAGGAAGATCGATGATATTTTCTTGCCGGAACAATCTCTCGTGGTTATGAACGGTTTTAGCGGAAGAACTAAAAAGGTAAAGCAAGACAAGCCAAAGGAGGAAAGAGGCCATTGCAACGTACCAGAACTGGGTTCTGTACTTTGAGCTAGACTTCTCCATTGCCATTGTTCCTCCTCTCCTATGTGGTTTTCTCATGCATTAATTAACCAAATCTTACCTCCAATATTGCTTGTGATACAAGAAATCGTTAAAGATTGTGTTGATTTCTGGATCTGAACGATAGATTTGGGGCAAAATGGATGGATCTTTGGTAGATTGAGAAAATGAATGGACGCTGTGAGAGAGAGATGGTGAGATTGGGATTGTGTTGAAGCGTTGGTGAGATTGGGATGGTGTTGAAGCGTTCAAAGGTTTTGTAGTGATTAATGGAAAGATTTGTTATTTTTCAATAAAGCGCGTTAATTAATTACATATGGAGCTATATTAATATTTTGTTCATGCACCTAAATTAAAGTCTCTTTTTCTACAAATTGATGTTTAGTACTTAATTTTGGTGTAACAATCTGGCTAATTGGTCCGTCCCTCCACTCGCCGCAGGCAAATTTCATGCGAGTAAATATATAAATGTGATGCAGTTTCTAGAAATATGTTTGATCAAGATCGACTACGGATCAAGATTTTCCATAATACTTTTGTATTGGCTTCGAACCCTGGATTATCGGTGATTTCAATAAAATTGTAGGACATTATTAAAAATTCAGATGGCCTAGAAAGAGTTTGTTTATACATTTCCACCTTATGTGACAGAATTGTGGGATTGTGAATTTTGATTTAAAGATCCGCTTACGAGGTCAGATATAGGGTATATATAACTCAAGTGAACTTAAAGGGTTTATAGGCCTAATGACTAATCCTGAGATTCGGAGAAATCATGTTAAATTGTTTGAACCCCAGTGGCCAATACTAGTCGAACTCAGATAGCGGAAATTACCTATTTACCACTAGACTAAGGGGACTTGGTTGAAAAACATATATTTAAAAGAGCCGTTCCTAGCATTTTAGAGGGTATAATCGACTAAAAATAGATATTATAATTTTGTAACTCAAACAAAAGTCTAATATCCATTTTATTTACAGAAATGATAAATTTCATTACGCTAATGAAATCATAGTTACTAATATAAAAAAGAAATACAGACAAATAGAAATTCAATTTTTACACACCAAACTCTTTTTGTCATGTAATTTAGTGTTCAATTTCTTTAAACATATATATGTACAATCCATAAAACATTTCAAATTTACCGAAAATATTTTAGTTTAAATTCTAAAAAGAAGTTGTAGACAAAGAAAGAGACAATTTTTAAATATGAAGAACTATACATCTGCTCATCCCCTGTCATTTCTGCTATGGTTGTGCCATGTCTTCATATCAAAGGACTGGATTGTCCGTATTTCGGATGTGTATAAGGAGGCTAATCGTCTTGTGGATGGATTAGCCAATTATGTGTTTTCATTACATTTAGGTTTCCATTTACTATAGTCGATGTCTAGTTGTTTTTCTTCGATTATGTTTGATGGTTCTCGCGGTATTCCACAAGGAGTTGGTGTTTAATTGATTTGTTTTTCCATTATTAATAATAAAAGAGGAGGCTACCTGGTTCTTACCCAAAAAAAATAAAAATAAAATAATAACTATATATCAAAGAGTTTAATTTTTAGATGTAGAAGTTAAGTAAGAAATAGAAGAATAAAAGAGAAGAAATTTAATTGTTTATTTGAAGAGAATGGTTATTGGTTGTTGTTTCATACATCTTTCCATTTCTTCTTTTTCTTACTTCCATTTTTTACTTTTTACATAATTGAAAAAAAGCCAAACGTGAAATTCATGCAAATATGATATGCTCACAAGTACCAATTTATAATAAGTCAAGGCCTGGAAAAGAAAATTTATGGAAGGATGCCGCCATGGTTAAAGCACAACTTCTATTTTTTTTCATGCATGAAGTAAGAAACTTTAGGCAGCATAGAAATAGTATAAAAGAATTTAGGAACATCATTTTTCTATAAGTCATTCTGGCAATGCCTTTAAGGGGGTGTTATTCAATGGTGGAGTTAAAGTCAATTCTTTAAGGTTTAGATTTGTTTTCTGATATTGGTTTTAAGCATCTGTTTGTGTGGATTTCAAAATCTCTGCAGTATATCTTGGATTTTGATTCTAATAATTTACTCATGAAACTCCAAAGAGGTTTCATTTGAAATGACATAATATACAAAGATTTTACAAGTATTTTAGTTTTGAATAACACTGGATTTTACAAATCTTAAAGAATTGACTTTAACTCCACCATTGAATAACACCAAACTTTTAAAATCTAATGAAGTATAAGATCTAATAACACCCGATTTTAACGTTAGATTTATAATCATTAGTTGAATAACACTGGATTAGTGTTGGATTTCAATTCTATTAAAATCCATCATTGAATAACACCACCTAAGTCTTCTACTAATATTGATGTCAGTCAAAATAGTACTCATATACAATAAATAACTAGATATTTTATCGTTTACCATTATCTAAAGTACCCATAAATGATGCTAAACTTTTTTCCTTTTTCCTACTTTTACGTTCGTCTATAACTGATGTACATTAATTGATGCCAGATCCTCTTTTCAAGATTCCTTGAACCTCAATTCTATAAATATCCTTTCAGTATTCTCTCATTTTTCCAAATTTATCAACTAAAATTACTATTGTTAATTAATTTTAAGAGAACAGAGAAAAAAAAAAAACTATGGCTAAGGCAGCTTCTTCACTTGTTTTTCCAGTCATCTTCCTTGTTATGTTTGCTTTAGGTAATACATTTAATCTTCAGATTTATTCATATAAAATATTCAAACTTTTTCATATAAACCTAATAATTTTTGTTCAAGGTACATATTATATGGGATATCCCCCTCAAATGCTGTAAATCATCATTATGTTTTCCTTAAGTGTACATTTATGTAAAAGTTTGTTCATAAAATATTCAAAATTTTCACAAGGAAATTGTTATTTTCGGCTTTCTTCATTCACATATGTTCCAACTTCCAAAGGTTATATACGTATATAGATATCTCCTTGGTATGCTTTCTTTAGGAATTTATTTATCTTAAGGTTTTTTAATTAGAAAAGGATAATTCTCCAGAGATATACATATATACATTTTTCACAAAAAATTACTTTAATGTAGGCTATATTCATTGGATATGCCCCAAACGTTGTAGTGAAAGTTAGGTATGTATACATTTACCTTCATGGTTTGTTTATACCAATATCTTAACATATGATCTACTCTAGGTTTCAGCTTCAGCTCTATTCATTAGCATATATCAGAAATGTTGTAGTTCAATGTAATGATTTCTTCTAAGTTCTACTAATATTTTGTTATATAAATATAATATAGAACGATTTTGTTGGTTATAGACTTATAGTTGAGCAAAATATGGGATGCATGGCGGTTCTTGGCTCGTGCGGTGTCATTACAGACTGTAGTGGGACATGCAAGACTAAGTTTGGACAAGATGCGAGTGGCGATTGTGAAGTCTGTCAGTTGGGCCCAATTGGTTTACCTGGTAGTCAGAAATGCAGGCGGCCTGACTACCCCCTGACATTAGTCGGAAGGCATTCCAAACTCGGACCAGGCAGTGTGGTGGCCCAATTCTACCTGGATCGGGAGAAGTCCACTCTGTAGCACCTCGGTGCGTTCCTACCGAGGCCGACCGGATCAGCCGATAGGGTTTATCAAAAAAAAAAAAAAAAAAAAAAAAGATGCGAGTGGCGATTGTGACCGCGACGGTGGTGTTGGAACATGTGTTTGTGGTTATTCGTGTCCATCACCTCATAAGCCCCATATGTGAAATTTATAGTATTTTGAATATAAAATTCTTCAAAATGTATAAGTAGAAATCAAAATTGAAAAATATATGTCAAAACCGGTATGCTATGGTCTCTCCATCCTTCCGCCACGTCAGCATTTTAGGCTATTCTGGAGCTGACACATCAGCTTTCTATCTTCCAATCAAAACATTTCATTAATATGATTCAGCTTTTATTTTTTACACATCATCTTTTAATTAGAATTGTCAAATGAGAAAAACACAATAGCCCATGAGGGATGGGCATATGGATTTGAAAATATATTTCACAAGTTAATAATATATTTATTATTTAATTATATATATTATTTAATTTTACATATTGATTTCTACTAATACTAACTTATTTTGTTATTTTATGTTTTTTTCAATGAAATTATTTTATTGGTTTAATATACTCCAAAGTTTTTTTCGCTAATTTTTGTAATCTTAACTCAAAATATGAGTGGATAATAGTATAGTGGATTAGCTAATGGTTTGAGTAAGTTTTTCTCTTAATTTTTTTATCTATATATGACACTAAGGGTGGAGAGTACGTAAGGTCATCAAATTTTTGAGGTTCAATAATCCCAACATTACCATCTATAAAATTGGTTTAGGGCAAAGATTGTTTACGGATTGTGTGAGTGATGCATTGTTGAGTATGTTGGTTGAAAATGTATTTTAATACTAAGAGTAGTTGTTCATTGCATGAGTAAATAATTAGATAATTAAAAATTATATTTATCAAAATATAACATCAAGTAAATCAAAATAAAAAAAAACGGAAAAAAGCCGCGGCGTAAAGCGGGTGATCAACTAGCAACTAGAACAATCAAAATAATTTGTTATTAACAACTTTTAAAACAAACTCACGCGTAGCGTGGGTATTTATCTAGTATTAATAAAAGTTAGAGAACGCAATGCTTGAGAACCGAAAGCCAAATTTATGGGTGTTTAATCCGGATAAACCGATCTGATCTAAACTAAACCAAACCGAAATACAAAATGTTAACACCAAACCATATATGACTATGATTTACATGAATTCATTTTTCTATATTATAGAAACCAAACCGAAAACAAAAATCTATTTTTGTAAGAAAAAATTAAGCATATATTTGACTAAACTATGCAGTGGGTCTGCCATTTGCGAGTGCCCTACGCAAAACTTAATTTTTTTTTGCTTTTTACTTATACTACAAAAACCATAAACGAATCATTATCGGATTTGCAGCTTTTTTTTAAACCAATTTGCAAAAGACGAAAGGAAAAACTGTAGCGTCGATTATCATGTTTCATGTAACCAAGTTCAAAGAAGAAGAAACTGTACTGTCTGATTTATTTTTATTCAATCAACGTTTTTGGGGTTTTTTTTTTGTTTTTTATTAAATCAAAATCTTAGTGTTAAAGATATAATTAGTTTGTCTCTTAAAGTTCATATTATTTTTCTAAAAGGTCCTACCGAATGAATTTATAGTTTTTGTAATATACCCAAAACTTAACAACTTTTAATTTAAAAGGTCCTAAAATTTTGAGGCCCCAATCGTTGACTTCACTTGTTTGGCCTCTGAACCGGGCCTGAAACTATGAATCCGAATCAAAACCGAAACAATACCATTGAATACCATTATTCATACATCGATACGAAAAATCGAATAACATGAACCGAAACCCCGATTTAGACATCCCTAGTTAAAATGCATCTTTTACTTGTTTTGTTACTTACTAGAAAGCCAAATCTAGTAGAGGCACGAGAGACTCTAGACCTTTCAGAGGGTCCAAATATAGAGATGCAACAAATATTTATAGTACTTGTAGTACTATTTTGAATCCATTATTAAAACCTAATCTCGAGTAACATGTAATTACTGATTAGATTTTCTCTAACGTTTCAAGATCTTGTCTATAATAATTATACGTATAAATACTAATTATTACGATTATTTTAACATGTTTGACGGTTTTAGAAGCTAAGTCAAAATTTAACATTTGGATTCGAAGGAAAGGAACATATTTTCTAAATTTACAAGAAACAGAAAGGAATATTTTCTATTTTCAACTCTAGTAATATACAAATACAAACACAACTATATAATATAGTATTGATCATGTGATTAATATTCGAATCGGTTAAACTCATGTGATTTAAATCAAGATTAATTAAATAAAAAACTATATATTATAAAATTATTTATTTATTTCCCAAATTATTACATATTTTGTCTTAAACTCAATTTAATTAGCTTGTTCACAAGGAAATGCCTCAAAAGAGGAAAGACGATTGATTCATCTTACCTTCATCTTCTTTAGAAACAAACAACAATGTCATAAAAAGTTTGATCCTTTCTCTTTAGATTTGGCTTTCGAAAATGGCTCGCGATCGGCGGGAAGGTCTGGAGATTAAGGTGGTGAATCCACCGGCGGCGACAAACAATGTGTCTGTAGAAACGTCTCCGGCGACGGCGACGAGGAGACGGAGACAACAACGAGCTTCGTTCGCTGAGTTTAGACCGTTTAAACTTTGGTTTCCATGGCTTGTTCCAGCTATCGTGGTGGCTAACATTGCCCTTTTTGCCATTTCGATGTTTATTAACAATTGTCCTAAGAACTCGGCTTATTGCTCAGCTAGGTTTCTTGGGAGATTTGCTTTTCAGCCTATGAAAGAGAATCCTCTTCTGGGTCCTTCTTCTTTGACGTGGGTAACCTTAAAGATCTCAACTTTGATTCGAAAAGATTCCACATTTTGGTTGAGATTCGTGTCTCTGAGTTTGAAATGTTGAAACTTTTTTTGTTTCTGATGATTGGATTTGTTAATGTGGTGATGGGTTATTAAAAAGTTCATTACTTTGTACAATTTGGATTAGATCTTAGACTGTGCTGCTGAGAATGAAATTTGGTGAAATTATAGTTGTGGCATTGCATTTTAACAGTTAGTAGATGTATATGTTTATTGTAGATGTTTATTAAGCTTGTCTTGTGGATGAATCATGAATGTTTAGTTAGTAGTGTAAATGGTTTTGTTTTGAGTTAGAAGTGTTATAGACTTATAGTTATGTGTGTTCTTTGATACCAGATTGGAGAAGATGGGGGCTTTAGATGTATCAATGGTGGTTCATAATCACGAGGTGTGGCGATTGTTCACGTGTATATGGCTACATGCTGGAGTTTTTCATGTTCTTGCCAACATGTTGAGTCTTATCTTCATTGGCATTCGACTCGAGCAAGAATTTGGATTTGGTATGCATCTTAATTTTTCTCAGCCTTTGATCTTTATTAAGGATGAAGTTGTTACTCTGCATTTTGGTTCTTTCTGTCTCATGATGGAAGTTTAGAAATTTTGCGAGATTACTGGATCATGAGTTGATTTATGTGCCACAATGTATATGGTTGATGCTGAAGACTTACCTTTTATTTACTTATTCTCATTTTCTTTGACAGTACGCATTGGATTGCTTTATATGATATCTGGATTTGGTGGAAGTTTGTTATCTTCTCTCTTTAACCGGGCTGGTATATCCGTCGGTGCCTCTGGAGCATTATTCGGCTTGCTTGGTGCTATGCTTTCAGAGCTTCTCACTAATTGGACTATTTACGCAAATAAGGTAGCCAAATTTTCCCTAGTTAAACAAGCCTTTCGATGAATGATGTGTCTAAAAAATGTCATCGGTTTTCTTCATTTGCAGTTTGCAGCTCTTTTGACACTCATCTTCATCATAGCCATTAATTTAGCAGTAGGTATTCTTCCACATGTAGACAACTTTGCCCATCTTGGAGGATTCACATCCGGGTTTCTTCTAGGCTTTGTTTTCTTGATCCGTCCTCAGTATGGATACTTCAACCAGAGGAATAATCCTCGCGGTTATGCTGCACCGTCTGCTAAATCCAAACACAAGCCATACCAATACGTTCTTTGGATCACCTCTTTAGTGCTTTTAATAGCTGGGTATGCTTCTTTTTCTTTCACCATGAATCGATTACAAAATGAAATACAGATTCCAGTCGATTCTTTAATGCAAATTTATGAAATTTGGTGTTAGATATACCACTGGACTCGTAGTGCTTCTTCGAGGGACGGATCTAAACAAGCATTGTTCATGGTGCCATTATCTCAGCTGTATTCCTACGTCGCTATGGAGCTGTAAATCTCAAAATGTCTACTGTGAGGTAAAAACTTCTTATGCTCTTTATCTAACATATATAGTTTGATCCCACCATTCTTGTTCTGTACTTAATAGTTTTGTGTTAATACTTAAAAAGAAGACACTAATCTTTGTGTGTGACCATCAAAACCGGGTTCGGGACTAGATAGAAACTAGATAGGCATTGCGGAAGATAGAACAAATACCTTTCATTTCATATTTTTCGGGATCTTTTTGTTGTATTCGAGTTTATAAAACTGAGAGTGATTGCGGAATTCGTGCAGTCGAGCCAAATTGGACAGCAGATGAACTTGACATGTATCGCGAATGGGAAAACAGAGATGTACAAGCTTTCTAACGATATCCCGTCTCGGGTTCAGCAGTTGTGTTCCCAATTGTGCCGTTAATACCACTAAACGTCTAATTTTTATACTCTGTAGAAAGTTAGGAATGTCTTGGGGAAGAGAAAGATTGTTCATTTAACATGATCATGCACTTGTGGATTCTTCTTTCTGATCATTGTTTGGTTCCACTTCTTGTTTTGTTGCATATGTATTGACCATGATCTATGTAATGAGAACATAGGTGAAGAGAAAGTTGAACCAAGTTTTTGTTATTTAACATTTTAATTATAAATCAAGATGTTTAATATAATCTATAATCTATTTTGCATTTAAGTTATATAAAAATATTAATTAGTTATATATATCAAACCATTTATATAATTGAACTAAATCATCACCCGTACTGTAGTACAGGTTAAATTTTATTTATTACAAAATTTATATATTATATATTTTAGAATAAAGTTGTGATATATTATAATAGTAATTGAAAAAATATAATTAGATTTTTGTCAGTCCCTATATATTATATTAGAATGAATATATTTTCTTTTTTTAATTATACTCAATTATGGATATATTTTTTTAAGATATGAAAACGGAAAATAAAATTATTTTAATAAATTAATATGGTCTGAACAATGAGTTAATTTATATTAACAACCACAAAATGAGATTGCATATAATTCGGTTAGATTAAAAATCAAAATATTATAAATGAATCGCTTCTAAAACGTAGATTATTTTTAATTAATTAAGAAAGTTAGCTATTATTTTGAATTAATTTAGGAAATTCTTTTTTCAATTTCTAATTCTTTGGTTGTTGAAATAGAGATTTGTTTGAGGTAACTACGGAATTTACCAATTATTCGCGTAATTGAATATGTTATGAACATATATTTAGTATATAATATACCAAATTCAACCCGAGCGTGGAGTCTATATTTTTATTTTAGAATCCTAATGAAAATATTGCGTGCACAATCTATTATTCGTTATTTCCAAAATTGCTTGCACATCAAATTTTCAAATATTTTGTGGTGTCAACCTTATTTAATCTATCTGATCATATAATCTTAACATGCCGTATATTATAAGGATCATAATTTTATATTATATAATATATTACATTTAACCCTCCGCCTATTATAACTATTTTAAATATATCTTTTTAGAAAATCAAATTAAAGTATTTATAAATTTTTTTATCTTTTTGATCTATTAAATATTTATGATATTCATTTAAATATTAAATTAAACTATTTTAAAATGTTCCAAATTAAAATCTTTAAAAATATTTCTTGTAGTATATAAAATTATGAATTTCAAAAAAGAATTATATGAAATTAAATAGAAATATTCAAACAGTTATAAGGATCATAACTCATTTGTTAATATAATATATTATATTTAACCCACTGCCTATTATAAATATTTGTTTTAAAAAAATCAAATTAGAGTATTTATTGATGATATTCTTTAAATATTGATGATATTCTTGAAAAATATCAAGTAAAACTAATTTTATATGTTGCAAATTAAAATATTTAAAATTTTTATTGTAGTATATAAAATAATACATTTCAAAAAATAAATGTATGAAATTGAATATAAATATTCAAATTCTGTCCCGTTACTCAGTCGAAATTTTTGTTGAACTTATTTTTGGTTAAAAGAAATATATTACTCAAATGTGAATTTTTGACCCATTAAATTTTTTTCTTCATAGATTTAACAATTTATTTTCGTTTTTAAAAATTCAAATCTTGGCATATGCAGAAAAAATTTACTTTTTTTTGTTATATGGATGATATGATGATTTATTTGTTTCATAAAAATAGAATCATATAAAGATGAGAGGTGAAGTATAATGATTAATAACAAATTAATATGGTAAGTTAGATATCAAATCTTATATGTTCATTTTGATTGGTCATTCTTTTTTTTAAGTTAATAATATATTTTCGTTTTTAATAATTAAATTAATTAAATTACATAAATTAGTATTTGACTTGTTTATATTTAATGAGCTGAATTAATCCTATACTATTATTTGGGGAGTACACTTTATAAGATACCCTTAACTAACCTTCCCTTTTGTAAAAAATTACATGAGAATGCCATTAGAAATAAAAATTTATAGAGTAAATTAATTCAACTCATTAAGGATAAACAAGTCAAATACTATTTTATGTAATTTAATTAATTTAATTTAATTATAAAAACGAAAATCTATTATTAATTTTTTTAAAAAAGAATGACCAATCAAAATGAACATATAAGATTTGATATCTAACTTATCATATTAATTTGTTATTAATCATTATACTTCACCTCTCATCTTTATATTATTCTATTTCTATAAAATAAATAAATTATTATATCATCTACATAATAAAAAAAAAAAAAAAATTTCCGCATATACAAAGATTTGAATTTTTAAAAACGAATATAAATTGTTCAATGTATGAAAGAACAAATTTAACGGGAATTCATATTTGAGTAATATATTCCTTTTTTTAATATCATCAATACTTAATAGATCAAAAAGTTAAGAAATATAAATACTCTAATTTGATTTTTGAAACAAATATTTATAATTGGCGGCGGGTTAAATATAATGTATTATATGATGAAATGAGTTATGATCCTTATAACTATTTGAATATTTATATTTAATTTCATATATATATATATTTAAATTCATAATTTTACATACTACAAGAAAATTTTTAAAGATTTTAATTTGGAATATTTTAAAAAAGTTTAATTTAATATATTAAAGAATATCATAAATATTTAATAGATTAAAAAGATAAAAAAAAATACTAATTTGATTTTTTTAAAACATATGTTTAATATATTTATAGTAGGCTGCACGTTAAAAGTAATGTATTATATGATAGAAAGTTATGATCCTTATAATAGACGACATTTTAAGATTTTATGATGAGATGAGTTAAATAAGGTTTGACACTTCTAAATATTTGACAATTTAATTCTGCAAGCAATTTTGGAAATAATGAATAATAGATTGTGCCGCAATATTTTCATAGGGATTGTAAAATGAAAATATAGACTCCACACACGGATCGAATTTGGTATTATTATAAACCAAATATATGTTCATAACATATTCGATTATGTGAATAATTGGTAAATTCCGTAATTAGCTCATACAAATCTCTATTTCAACAACCAATGAATTAGAATTTGAAAAAATAATTTCCTAAATTAATTCAAACTAATAGCTAACTTTTTTGACTAATTCAAAATAATCTACGTTTTAGATGCGATTCATATATGATATTTTGATTTTTGATCTAACTATTATATGCACTCTCATTTTGTGGTTGTTAACATAAATTAACTCATTGTTCAAACAATATTATTTTTTTTGAAAATAATATTATTTTCCGTTTTCATATCTTAAAAAAATATACCCATAATTGAGGATTACAGAAAAAGAAAAATATATTCATTCTAATATTATATATATGGACTGACAGAAAAAAATTAATATTTTTTTACTTACTAAAATAATATATCACGACTTTATTCTATAACTATATAATATATAAATTTTGTAATAAATGAAATTCAACCCGTACTACAGTACGGGTGATGATCTAGTTTACTCTTTAAATTTTTATCTCTAATGGCATTCTAATGTAATAACTTACAAATGGGAAGGTTATTAAAGGGTAATTATAAATTGTACTCCCCAAATAATAGTATACGATTAAAATAAATGTAATCTATTAAAAGCAAAATTATACTAACTTTTGAATTTCCACTAAGGTACGGAGGAGCAAATTATATAATTAATTTAAAAAATTGAAATTGATTACTTAAAAGTTAAAAAGGATCTAATCATATTTTTAGTTTCATACGTACATATGATTAGTGCGAATATGAAAACTCCACTACCAACCATCTTACTCTTTTTTTTCTCCAGTAACATCTACGTACATATGCGTGTTTGAATTTACATGATATCTCTATAACATTATCACAAATCATTAAATATATTTCTTACCAATTTGAAAAATCTCACTTTATGTCACCGATCCAATCCTAATTTTTCTTTTTTGTGCATTAAACTCTTATGTATTCTTACGTAGCTTTAACTTTATCACATCTATGGTCTTTTTATTCTTTAGGTCTCCTCCACCCATCGTAATGTTAGGTCGGTCGGTGGATTATATTATTGTTTATCCATTGGTTGTTACTTTGGAAATTCACAAATACCAAAATCATTATATGAATCTTGATTTCATAATCGTTGTCACATTTACATACTCAAAATTTGACACTAGACTTACCAAAACCAGTTGGCGCCAAATCTCAAAATAGTATAATCATGATTGTAGTAATTTTGTTATAATGGTTATAAATTCAAAGAACGTCCGAAATGGTCTTAAGTAATTTCCTGACCAAGTGGATTTCTGATTCATATAAAGAGGACAAAAGTAGTGATTAAACAAATGTAAAACTTGTATCTATCTTCTATTTATTCTTCTCTATAGTTTTATACATAAAAAAATACTTAGTCTCCACCACTTACACAGATCATTTCCTCCAACACAAAGCTTTCTTCTTCCATAGCATCTGATTCATCGCATCTTAATCTCAAACAGGTATGCTCACAAATTGTGTTTCTTACCAAAACAAAATTCACTTTGTTTCGTGTAATTAGATTCTCTGTTTTCTTGTGCTTATTAATCTTGATCAGGGACAAGAACATAAGCAGGTTTTTGTGTCGGAGACTAAGAATATAACAAGGATTTTTCGTTTTCTTGTGTAACAATTTTTAGGGTTTATTAGGGTTCTTGATTTCATCAATGGGTTCTTACTCAGCTGGCTTCCCTGGATCTTTGGACTGGTTTGATTTTCCCGGTTTAGGAAACGGATTCTATCTAAATGATCAACCTTTGTTAGATATTGGATCTGTTCCTCCTCCTCCAGAGCCATATTCGCAACCGAATCTTGCTTCTGCGGATGCTGATTTCTCTGATTCTGTTTTGAAGTACATAAGTCAAGTTCTTATGGAAGAAGATATGGAAGATAAGCCTTGTATGTTTCATGATGCTTTGTCTCTTCAAGCAGCTGAGAAATCTCTCTATGAAGCTCTCGGCGAGAAGTACCCGGTTGATGATTCTGATCAGCCTTTGACTACTACTAGCCTTGCTCAATTGGTTAGTAGTCCTGATGGTTCTTCTTATGCTTCAAGCACCACAACCATTTCTTCTGATTCACAATGGAGTTTTGATTGTTTGGAGAATAATAGGCCTTCTTCTTGGTTGCAGACACCGATCCTGAGTAACTTCGTTTTTCAGTCCACTTCTACTAGAACCAGTAGCGGTAATGCGGTTTTCGGGTCAAGTTTTAGCGGTGATTTGGCTTCTAATATGTTTAACGATAGCGAATTGGCGTTGCAATTCAAGAAAGGGATGGAGGAAGCTAGTAAGTTCCTTCCTAAGAGCTCTCAGTTGGTTATAGATGTCGAAAATTACAGCCCGGCTTTGACATCCAAGGAGAAGGATAACTCTGTTCCTTACAGATTAACCGGAAAGAAGAGCCATTGGCGCGAAGATGAACATTTGGCTGAAGAAAGAAGTAAGAAGCAATCAGCTGTTTATGTTGATGAAACTGATGAGCTGACTGAGATGTTTGACAAGATTCTGATATTTGGCGAGGCTAAGGAACAACCTGTATGCATTCTTAACGAGAATTTCCCGAAGGAACCCGCGAAAGCTTCATCGTTTGGTAAGAGTCAAAAAGGCGAGAAACCGGACGCTAGTGGTAACAGTTATACAAAAGAGACACCTGATTTGAGGACAATGTTGGTTTCTTGTGCTCAAGCTGTGTCGATTAATGATCGTAGAACCGCTGACGATCTCTTAAGTCGGATTAGGCAACATTCTTCATCTTACGGCGATGGAACAGAGAGATTGGCTCATTACTTCGCTAACAGTCTTGAAGCACGTTTGGCTGGGATAGGTACACAGGTTTATACCGCCTTGTCTTCCAAGAAAACATCTACTTCTGACATGTTGAAAGCTTACCAAACTTACATATCAGTCTGCCCGTTCAAGAAAATCGCAATCATATTCGCTAACCACAGTATTATGCGGTTGGCTTCGATTGCTAATGCGAAGACCATCCACATCATAGATTTTGGAATATCTTATGGTTTCCAGTGGCCTTCTTTGATTCATCGCCTTGCTTGGAGACGTGGTTCATCTTGTAAGCTTCGGATAACCGGTATAGAGTTGCCTCAACGTGGTTTTAGACCAGCGGAGGGAGTTATTGAGACGGGTCATCGCTTAGCTAAGTATTGTCAGAAGTTCAATGTTCCGTTTGAGTACAATGCAATTGCGCAGAAATGGGAAACAATCAAATTGGAGGACTTGAAGCTAAAAGAAGGCGAGTTTGTTGCGGTAAACTCTTTATTTCGATTTAGGAACCTTCTAGATGAGACGGTGGCAGTGCACAGCCCGAGAGATACGGTTCTGAAGCTGATAAGGAAGATAAAGCCAGACGTATTCATCCCCGGGATCCTCAGCGGATCTTACAACGCGCCTTTCTTTGTCACGAGGTTTAGAGAAGTTCTGTTTCATTACTCGTCTCTGTTTGACATGTGTGACGCGAATCTAACACGGGAAGATCCAATGAGGGTTATGTTTGAGAAAGAGTTCTATGGGAGGGAGATCATGAATGTGGTGGCGTGTGAGGGGACAGAGAGAGTGGAGAGACCAGAGAGTTATAAGCAGTGGCAGGCGAGGGCGATGAGAGCCGGGTTTAGACAGATTCCACTGGATAAGGAACTGGTTCAGAAACTGAAGTTGCTGGTGGAAAGTGGATACAAAACGAAAGAGTTTGATGTTGATCAAGATTGTCACTGGTTACTTCAGGGCTGGAAAGGTAGAATTGTGTATGGTTCATCTGTTTGGGTTCCTTTGTAGACAGTATCTCTTGCATCCCAAGGAATGATTCTATTTTAGGGCTCTTGGTTCTTCTTTAGGGGGTTTCTATACTTCCTGTAACAATAGTATCCGGTTAGGGCTATTACTACTTAGGCATGAGTCTATGATGTAAAAAAAATAACTATTTTACTTGTAACATTTTAATGTATATCTTTGACAAAAAAAAAAAAAAACATTTTAATGTATATTGATAATGTTGGATAATGGTTAACTTAGGTAAACACTTTATGGCTATTAATTATTTGCAAAATATAACGTAAAGGCAAACGCATAGATAAGTGAAAAATGTTTTGGGTGTTTTGACCAAAATGTTTTTAGCTATTTTGTTGAATAACATATCGTCGAAACAATTGGGTCAGGTAAAACAGTTTATGCATGAAGATTTAAGTGGAATAAAGATGATTGAAATGGAGATTAATACTCTTGAAAACTTGAAATGATGTGCATTAATAGATTTGTCTTACTCATTCTTTATGAATACAGTAGAGGAGTACTTAAAAAAAAAACTTCTTAACATTTTCTTAATTTTTTATTCCAGCAAAATTTATTTAGTTATTTTTCCATTGGGTTCCATTACAAAATTCAAATGGTAAATTTTAGAAGAATGTATAATTCCACCATATTATTCTTAAAAATTACTTCAATGTTTAGGTGCACTGCTCAATTCATTGTAAGATATGTGTCTCAAGCCTCTGTTCACTCCATCTCGTGGGAACGCAATAGGCGAATGCACATACAACAGTCCACACCTCCGACAACGCTCATCCACGCTATTGATCACATTGTTCGGTATCAGCTTTCAACAATACAGGAAACGGATTCAAACAAATTCAAAGATTAGGTGTGTCTATCTTCTTATCTGTTTTTATACACTTAGTCTTTTTTATTTTACATTTTTGGATCGACAAGGTCCGATCCATAGTCAATCCCTACTACTCGGAATAACGCGATTTAGTTGAATCGAACTCTGGTGGGAACTGTGTAGTCAATTATACTTAACCACTTGACTAAAAACATTTTCCTTACACTCGAAGTTCTTCTCATAGGCAAAATGTTGCATTTAATGTACACAAAATTTTATAGTTGGATAAATTTTACATTTATTAAAAAAAAAAGAAGTTTACTTCAATTTTAAGACTAAAGCACCCAAAAAGTATTGAACTTCTATCAGTGGAACATCGAATTGGGCCAAAGCCCAAGCTAAAACTTTAGAGAGATGAAACAAGTCAACCAAAATACCGAACCGTCACCAATTTCTGTTTGACTTCTGGAGACGAGTGTCTCTCTGGACCACTTCTTCGTTCCTGTAAAAAAACCTCATTTGGTACTTTTCCTGAGAAAGCTGTCCTAAAACCCTAACCACACACATCTGTAATAATTCAAAGATCATAACTTTAAACCTCGTACATCATCAGATTCATTCAAACTGAGGTAAGCAATGACATCAATTTCCCGTATTTCACGTGTTCTCTTTCACATGTGCAATTCAATTTCGGTTGCTTCTCGAATCTAAAGTTTGAATTTTTAATTCTCCTTTGACCTCTCTCTGTTCTTCTTTCTTGTGTAGCTTTTCTATGTGGGTTTTGTTACAGAACAACTAGGGTTTTGATTATGGATCCAAACATCTCTGAATCTCTCAACAGCTTTGAGTATTTCGATGGAAACCCTAATTTTCTAGCTGATCCAATGGAAGATCAGTATCCACCACCATCTGATACTTTGTTGAAATATGTGAGTGAGATTCTTATGGAAGAGAGTAATGGAGATTATAAGCAGTCTATGTTCTATGATTCATTGGCTTTACGAAAAACCGAAGAAATGTTGCAGCAAGTCATTACTGATTCTCAAAATCAGTCCTTTAGTCCTGATTCTATGATTACTAATTCTTGGGATGCAAGTGGAAGTATCGAATCAGGTTATTCGGCTGATCCGCAAATCGGTTTACCTGTGGATGAGTCTATGGTCAAGAGTATGTTTAGTGATGCTGAATCAGCGCTACAGTTTAAGAAAGGGGTTGAAGAAGCTAGTAAATTCCTTCCTAATAGTGATCAATGGGTTATCAATCTGGATATGGAGAGACCCGAAAGGCGAGGTTTGGTTAAAGAAGAGATGGGATTGAATCAGTTGAGAGTTAAGAAGAATCATGAAAGGGAAATTCTTGATTTTGAGGAAGTTAGGAGTAGTAAGCAGTTTGCTAGTAATGTAGAAGATGGGAAGATTACAGAGATGTTTGATAAGGTTTTGCTTCTTGACGGTGAATGCGATCCGCAAACATTGTTAGACAGCGAAATTCAAGCGATTCGGAGTACGAAAAACAGAGGAGAGAAGGGGAAGAAGAAGACGAAGAAGAAGAAGAGTCCGGTGGTTGATTTTCGTACACTTCTCACTCATTGTGCACAAGCCATTTCGACAGGCGATAAAACTACGGCTCTTGAGTTTCTGTTGCAGATAAGGCAACAATCTTCGCCTCTTGGTGACGCGGGGCAGAGACTGGCTCATTGTTTCGCCAATGCGCTCGAGGCTCGTCTACAGGGAAGTACCGGTCCTATGATCCAGACTTATTACAATGCTATAACCACCTCGTTGAAGGATACCGCTTCCGATACACTTAAAGCGTACCGAGTTTATCTTTCTTCATCTCCGTTTGTTACCTTGATGTATTTCTTCTCCATCAGGATGATTCTTGATGTGGCGAAAGATGCTCCGGTTCTTCATATAGTCGATTTTGGGATTCTCTACGGGTTTCAGTGGCCGATGTTTATTCAGTACATATCAGGTCGAAATGATGTACCGCGGAAACTGCGGATTACTGGTATTGAGCTGCCTCAGTGCGGATTTCGCCCTGCGGAACGAATAGAGGAGACAGGACGGAGATTGGCGGAGTACTGTAAACGGTTCAACGTCCCGTTCGAGTACAAAGCCATTGCGTCTCAGAACTGGGAAACAATCCGGATAGAAGATCTCGATATAAGACCAAATGAAGTCTTAGCGGTTAACGCCGGACTAAGGCTCAAGAACCTTCAAGACGAAACAGGAAGTGAAGAGAATTGCCCGAGAGACGCTGTCTTGAAGCTAATAAGAAACATGAACCCGGACGTTTTCATACACGCAATTGTCAACGGTTCATTCAACGCACCTTTCTTCATCTCACGGTTCAAAGAAGCGGTTTACCATTACTCCGCTCTCTTCGACATGTTTGATTCGACGCTGCCTCGGGATAACGAAGAAAGAATTAGGTTCGAGAGGGAGTTTTACGGGAGAGAGGCTATGAACGTGATAGCGTGCGAGGAAGCTGATCGAGTCGAGAGGCCGGAGACTTACAGGCAATGGCAGGTGAGGATGGTTAGAGCTGGGTTTAGGCAGAAAACGATTAAGCCTGAGCTGGTAGAGTTGTTTAGGGAAAAACTGAAGAAATGGCGTTACCATAAAGACTTTGTGATTGATGAAAATAGTAAATGGTTGTTACAAGGCTGGAAAGGTCGAACTCTTTATGCTTCTTCTTGTTGGGTTCCTGCGTAGTGATTTAGTGTTGTTTTGTAGTTTTGTTACAAAAATCATGTAATTTTAGGTAGGAATATATCTGATAAGTTTACAAGAATTTCTAGCTAAATTTCTGTCCTATTTGAATAAAAATGTTTGGCATTATAAGTGAACTTGGGATTATAAGTTTATACTTTATAATAACTAAAGTTAACTTAATTTCCCACTTAGGAGTAATCCGAGATAATGGGGTTTAAAACATTAGTAACTAATGTAAAACTCTTCATTTGGTATCCATTCAAGTTTGGTTTGTTTCGGTTTTTATTTTTTAATCAAATTTAATATTTTAAAAGAAATTCTATATCGAATCTATTTAATTTTATTTTATTTTTGGTTGAATAAATAAAACCAAAACAGTTTGTAATTTGTATTATCGAGTTCTATATTATATCTAACTTTTTTTTTCTCTGATCATATTTTCTAAAAGTTTTGAATTTTACGAAAACTTCTTTTTTTTTGGATTTAATTTTTTCGTTTAGTTTATGTATAGTCACTTAAATGCTTGTTGATGTTGTTGACGATTTTCATTAGAATAATATCAATAGTATTGACAAAACTAAAAGATCATCGGTGACAAAGTTGATAAAGCTAAATCACGGATTAACAATATCAGAGCAGTGTCGATATTCAGAAGACTGAATCCTTTGGCTAAGGAGTTTATCCCTTCTCACTATAACTCTAAGAAGACCAATTAGATGAAAATGATAAATTATATGGTGACGAAAAGAGAGATATGATCATCTATTTAGATATGATTCTCATAATAAATTGAATCTTCAATAATTATATATAAATAAATAAATAAATAGTAAAATGAATATTAAAACCTTCAAAACCACCTTCTAAGCTTCAAGATGTATGGAGGATTTGCAATGATTTTCATTTTACAAACTTATATGAAAATCAAGTTTGAATAAGGATATATTTGGATTGCACATATGGTGTACACCATTGAGCAATCATAACACATTGATTGAATCACCATCAAGAGAAAGAAGATGCTCTCGTCTAAAAACATATACAATAGTGAACACTTAGATTTTATTTCACCTTGCCTTGTTTTGATGTCGTCGATGTAGAGTTTTTCTTCTTATACTGAAATGATTTTTTTTTTTCAATTTGATAGTCAAAGGTTCATAAACATATCTTAGATGAGAAATAAGCTTCAATATAGGAAATTTCTTGCAGCAATATTTACATTGCAGCTTGGGTGACATCACGTCTTCACGTAAGTACCATTTTGAAGACTAAATACATCATACTCATTTTTGTAATGTACAAACAAATCATCATTAGCAAATACCAATTCTTCTTCACTATGTCAAACATGTCGTTCGTTACCAATGAAGACAAAATATGATGAATCTTCCTTATTTCTCGATTTCTTGTTGTTCTACATTGTCGAATATCCTTTTTTGTTTTGAGTAAAAAAAGGTTAAAGTATTACACTTCTTGCTTATTTTTAGATCTCATGGATGGTAAAAAATGAAAAAAATAGATTAAGCTTGAAATACAATGTTAATAGGTTGTATCTTCAATAATTATATATAAATAATAAAATATAGTTAGATGAATATCAAATCCTTCGATACCAACTGAAAAGATTGAAGTTTGAATAGAGATATTTTATCCAAAATTTTGTTTCTTTTAACCCATCTTTTCAAAAATTATGATATTTTCTTATGAATGAATCTCTTAATGGTAGGTGACACTATATCATATCTCATAATTGTTGTAGTTACTAATTAATTTCACTCGCTCACATATCACCTCAATTCTTATATACAGTAAAACCTCTATAAATTAATAATGTTGGGACCATGATATTTTATTAATTTATAGTAATATTAATTTATCTATAAATTAATATTTATTAATTTATAGTGCAAATTAATATTTATTAATTTATAGAAAGTTTTGTTTTAATTGTTAAAAAAAGTTAAAATATGAGAGAAAACAATGTGATCTAAATAAAATTAATGTTTTGGATGTTATAAATTTTATAGTTTTAGACTTAAACATTTAATATTTCGAAGAGAAAACAATTATTTTTTTGACAATGAATAACAAAAATTATAGAATTTACATATATAAACGATATACATAAATCAAAATTTATAAATAATGACATCTATAGTTGTATTTAAAAAACATATACGACTAATAAAACAAAAATGATGCATATTCAAAATTTGAAAACTTAGAGTAAAGTTTGGCTATTTTTATGAAAACACTAATATATATATATATATATACAAATTTACATGATTATTAATTTATTATATTATTGGGACAATATTTTTATATAGAGATTTCAAAAAAATTATTTTATTATTATCTTATCGAATTTAGTTAAATTTTACATTGGCCCGACTCGGGACCGGTAAAATTTATTAATTTATCGTGTTTATTAATTTATCGAGTATTAATTTATAGAGGTTCTACTGTATACACTTAACATATTTACGTATTAAAAAAGTATAATTGTATATATATACTCTAAAGATTCACCAAACCTTAACGAGAACAAACAAAAAAAACTAACATGCTATAAATAAGTATTTAGAGAATGTCAAGATTTTGCTTCCAATAATCTGTGATGCAGTAGAAATATATCAGTGTCTCAAAACTAAACTCACTTGGAGGCTTTTTTGTTCGGTAAATAACCTATTGTTTTAATTTTCATGTAGGATTAACTAGGTAGAGTGACAAACCAATTAATGTGCGCCACATATTCCTTTTACATTGATACATATGAGAATATATAATTCCAGTTTATTCGACCCGTTAAAACCTATAAAAGAAGTGTCTCAAAACTATCTCACTTGGAGGTTTTTTCTTGTTCGATAAATAACCTATTGTATTAAATTCCACGTAAGATTAACAAGGTTGAGTAACAAACCAATTAATCTGCGCCACGTGTTCCTTTTACTTTTTACATACGAGAATATACGATCCCAGTTTCTTCGGTCCGTTAAAACTTATAAAAGAGTGCCTCAAAACTAAACTCACTTAGAGGCTTTCTTGTTCAGTAAATAACCTATTGTATTAAATTCCACGTAGGATTAACTAGGTCGAGTAACAAACCAATTAATGTACGCCATGTGTTCTTTTTACTTTGATACATACGAGAATATACGATCCCAGTTTATTTGGCCCGTTAAAACCTATAAAAGAAGTGTCTTAAATCTAAATTCACTTGGAGGCTTTTCTGTTCGGTAAATAACGTATTGTATTAAATTCCACGTAGGATTAACAAGTCGAGTAACAAACCAATTAATCTGCGCATCTGTTTTTTTTACTTTGATACATACGAGAATATATGATCCCAGTTTCTTCGACCCGTTAAAACCTAGAAAAGAAGTGTCTCAAAACTAAACTCACTTGGACGATTTTTGTTCGGTAAATAACTTATTATATTAAACTAGATAAAGCCCGCGTAAATACGCGGGTTAAAAACTAAATAGAAATTTATATCGATAATATTTGAAATCTAAATAATAATTTATATATTTTTGATCTTATATGATAATTCTTTTAAAGCGGATTTGAACCTCACATATTCCATTTTCCAATATAATTTAATTATCTATATCATCATAATAAACCATATTTTAATCTTTACACCCTTAATGAATTATACCTCAATTTTTTTATATCAAACCCAATATATACATAATATTAAATCTATATCTTAGTTAGATTTTAAAAATTAACAAAATAAACATAATTAGTAAAAAAACAAAATATAATACACAAAGAAATTTGGAAATCCAACATGGTCTTAATCAAGAATACATACTACTTGACAATCATATGAGTTGATAATATATTTTTTTTCAATCATATTTAACTTTTTTTTTGTTTTCTGAATTGACATCTGAAATAATTAGTTTCTTTTTCTTTCTTTTATGTGTTTTTTTTTTCTTATTTTTAAGATGGGTAGTTGATTAACACATGAAACCTAGACAAATTTAAATTTTGTATTTTTATTTGAATAAAATTTAGTGAATTATTTATGTTTTTCTTTTTTTTGAATCGGCAATTAAAAATAAATTGAGTTTTTTTTCTTTACCGTTTTAAGATTAGCAATTGATTGCATAATTTATCTAATTTAATTTGAGAATGAAATAAATATTTTTCTTACCTTTTCATTAAATTTAATTATATATTTTAGATTCAATCCATATTTATATTAATATAATATCAAAATCTAATTAGTTAAATTTTTTTTCAAGTGTCAAAATCTTATCGAGATACTTGAGACGTATCGCAATTATTAACTTTTAAAACTATACTTTATATAATAAGATTCCACGTAGGATTAACCCGAAGTTTGTTGATACATCGGAAAATATACTATCACAGGCCCATTAAAACCTATAAAAGAAGTATCTCCCTCTTCTTCTCTCTGCAATCAAAACAACTTTTCCAATTTTCCAGTTCTGATCTGTTACCATTGACTAATACGACCTTCAAGCTTTAAAACCCTATAATCGGATCGTTTCCTTCTTTGGTATAGTTGATCAAACTCTAGTTAACTTTATTGTTCTTCCTCTGTTGGATTTTAACCCAATAAAAGTGTTCAAAATTGTCCCGATCATCTTTATCGTTCTTGTTAAACTATTTAATCAATCTGGATTCATCCACTAAGGTTCCATAAGTTTGGATTTTAGTTTGTTTTAAGTTTTTCCGATGATCGCTTTTGATTTTGTTTTCTGGAGAGATCTTATCTTTATGGGTTTGAAACTTTGAATTGAAATTCGTATTGGATCATTGTATAGAATTCTGTAGTTGATTTTTGCTCTGTTTTTTTTTGTGCCCGTAAGGTATTCGATGATTTGCCTCAATGGGTTTTGTTGTAAACCAGAATTTTCTAAATCTTGTTACTAAAGATCAGATTTTGAAGTGTTTTTCTTTTTGTGGCAGTGGAGATATGAATGGAGATGGTTCTAGCTTTGAGCAGTGTTACCGTTGTTACCCAGTCACATTCATTGACAAGGTCTGATTTTGTTTTGTAATCTCAGCTCTCTTTGATGTATATATCAAGATGATAAAGAAAGTGAAAGCGAAACGATTCTAATTTTAGACATTTTAAATGCAGGCACATCTTGAGAAGGGTGACAAAAGTAAATTTACTATTCTCTTCGTTTAGTCTCTCTATAGATAGTTTCTTTGTGATATATATCTCTGAGTATACTTGTGATCTCTGCAGTTATCATGCCTCCTTCCGCTCTCGATCGTCTTGGTAAGCCGTTAATACTGCATCTTCTAATGTTATTTTAGTCTTTGCTTGAACTTTTCTGCCTTATCAATAATGTTTGTGGTTTCTGAATTCATCTTTTTCAGCTTCTTTGCATATTGAATACCCAATGCTGTTTCAACTGAGTAATGTTTCTGTTGAGAAGACCTCACATTGCGGTGTACTAGAATTCACTGCAGACGAAGGCCTAGTTTACTTGCCGTATTGGGTATATACTTGATTTTCATCTTCTTGCTTTTTGTTTCTTTCACTAGTTTCTTAATCTGATCTTCTTTGTTTCTGTTGGCATTACTTATAGATGATGCAAAACATGTCTCTTCAAGAGGGAGACGTTATGCAAGTTAAGAATATCAGCTTGGTAAAAGGGACTTACATCAAGCTGCAGCCTCACACTCAAGATTTCTTGGACATTTCCAACCCAAAAGCCATGTTTGTAGTTTTGAAACTGAATCATTTTCACTCTATTGAATATGGTTTTGAAGAATGTGTTTCTTATCATTCCTCTTTGCAGCTTGGAGACTACGCTTAGGAGCTACTCTTGCTTAACCACGGGTGATACAATTATGGTTCCTTATAACAACAAGCAATATTACATCAATGTGGTTGAGGCAAAACCTTCTTCAGCTGTGAGTATTATTGAAACGGATTGTGAGGTTGATTTTGCTCCTCCTCTTGATTACAAAGAACCTGAGAAGCCACAGAAGTTGACTCCCTCAAACAAACGACCTCTCGAAGGTTTGCTCATTTGGAAATTATTCTCTATTGTGTTTCGATACCATTCTTTCTAGAAGTAATAGCCCTCATGTTGTACTTCTGTTTTCTTATTTTGTCAATTGCAGTTAAAGAAGAAGAAGAACCTGCCAGCAAAGTTCCCAAATTCACGCCGTTCACTGGATCAGGAAAACGTTTAGATGGAAAAGCACAAACACAAACTGAACCAGAAGATACAAAACAGCAAGAAAAGCCAACCGAAAATGGGAAATACGATGAGAAGCTGTCAGTTACCACACCACGGCAAAGATCAGGAAAGCTTGTCTTTGGTTCAAACAGCAAACCATTAGCTGCAAAAGAAACAGTGAAAGTATGTCTCTCTTCTCTAGATTATTCCATTTATGTGATTCACTTTAGTCATCCATTGAAGATAACTGATAAAGTATGGCTTCTAAATGTGTATATAGGTTGCTCCAAAGAGCATCGAGCAAGAGAGTTCAACAAAATCCGATGAAGCTAAGTTTCAAGTCTTCACAGGGAAGAAATACTCACTCAATGGTTAAAAACAGGGTTTAGACGCTTCTGCTGAAGATAATTTATCTGTTTAAGCATTCATACATTCTCTCGTCAGTTTATCGGAACAGCTAGGATGGAACCTAAGCGCGACCTGGACCCCTCAGGATACTACAGATTTGTCTGAAAGCTTTGGTTCTTTAACTTAGATGTGTCGGACCATCCTTTTAGGTTATTAATATGTTCCTAGCTGATATGTTTTGAGACTGAAAATGAACACATCAGAAATTTCGAGTAGGGACTATAGTTTTTTTCAATTAATCATACACAACTTTCTCATTCATCGACCTTGGTAAATTGTTGGAAGATGTAACAATATCATCATCAATCCTTTATTACAAAACGCAAACTATAAGCAGAGCGAAATTAAAAAAAAAATCTTATTAGAAGCAATAATTTAGAAAACAAAAATATTCATTTGCTAACAAAGTCCCTCATCACTAAAAACATAGAAGAACAAGAGAGTGCTTTTTTTTTGGTGAATTGTGTTATTGCATTCTGAATTAAAATTTACAATTGTAACAGTGACGTTTCTCTTACGTCGGAATAACCTGTGGTTCAAGCGGCGGAGGAGCTCCTTCATCTACCACAGGCTCCACTGTCGGCGTAGGGGCTGAGTCTTTCTCACTCTCCTCAAACCCAGACTTGAACCGGTCATAATTAGTCACCTCGGCGGACTTAAATGGACGTTCACCTAAAACTTTTAAGAGATCATCCTGATGCAACACTTCTTTCTCTAGTAAAAGCTCGGCGATCTGAGCCACTTTCTCTTTGTGTTCCTCAACCAGCTCTACGGTCCGCTCATAAGCTTTGGCCACCCATTCCCTAACTTCTTCGTCTATGATAGCGCCGGTTTTGTTGCTGTATGGTTTAGAGAAGTCGTAGCCATCATCCCTTGGTGGAAACGAGAGCAGGCCAACCTTATCGCTGAAACCGTATACAGCTACTTGCGCGTACGTCATCTTTGTCACCTTCTCTAGATCGTTCTGCGCACCCGTTGAGATTTTTCCTATCAATACCTGTATTGAAGAAGTACCAGAAAGTTAAAACATCTTGAACCGTAGCAACATTCCTATATTTTCTGTTGAGGAACGAAGAGTGGAAACACGGTAATGAAAGTTCATCCCTTTTTCTTTTCGGGATGTCCAATTTAATGTGAAATGTTGAAGTAGCAATTAGGGTTTTTACCTGCTCAGCTGCACGGCCACCGAGGGTCATGCAAGTCATGTCAAAGAGTTGCTCTTTGGTCATGAGAAGGTTTTCGTTTGGAACATATTGTGCAAATCCGAGAGCCGCTGTGCCACGTGGCACAATAGTCACTTTCAGCAAAGGCTCTGCGTGTTCGAGGAACCACCCTACAACCGCGTGCCCAGATTCATGATATGCAACCGTACGTCGCTCCAACTTGCTTATTACCTGCTCATAAGTAATCAATTCAGATAAAACCATTTCCAAGCTTTTTGGAAAAGCAGAGAAAATAGCAAAAAGCATTGTCAAAAAGGAGAAAGCATTTTACCCGGTTTTTCTTCTCAAGACCACCAATAACACGATCAATTGCAGATTCAAAGTGTGCCATTGTAACCGTTGCTCCTTCGTGTCTAGCAGCAATAAGAGCTGCTTCGTTACACACATTCGCAATGTCAGCTCCAGCAAACCCGGGAGTGAGAGCCGCAAGCCTTTGAGAGTAATATGATGGCTCATGATCGAGTTTGATCTTCTTCAAGTAAATCTGGAAAATCTGATCACGACCTTTAATATCAGGTTTATCAATGGTTATCTGGCGATCAAAACGTCCAGGCCTTAACAAAGCTTTATCCAAAATATCCGGTCTGTTGGTCCCAGCAAGAACCACAACTCCAGCGGTTGTACCAAAACCGTCCATTTCAACTAGCAACTGATTCAGAGTGCTTTCACGTTCATCGTTTCCGCCTAAACCTCCACGACCTCTTGCCCGACCAATCGCATCAATCTCATCTATAAATATAATGCTCGGTGCAGCTTGTCTCGCCTCTTGGAACAAATGTCTCACCCTCGAAGGCCCAACACCAACAAACATCTCCATGAAATCTGAGCCAGAAATAGACAGAAATGGCACACCCGATTCTCCCGCTGTGGCTTTTGCTAAAAGGGTCTTTCCGGTTCCAGGCGGACCGACTAAAAGTGCCCCTTTCGGAATTTTAGCACCCAAATCTTCATACTTCTTTGGGTTCTTAAGGAAATGTACAAACTCCATAATTTCTTGTTTAGCCTCGTCACATCCAGCAACATCCTTAAAATAAATCTGGAGAAGAAAACAACAAAAATTCAGTTTATAAATTCCAATAGGATCATTAAAAAAAAGGCAAAACTCTAACCTTATTCTTGGAATGTTTATCCGCTCTCGTTATTGTGGCTTTGCCTATATTGAAAATTCCACGACCATTCTTACCACCGGTTCCTCCTACACCCAATCCACCTTGCATCCGTCTCGCCCCATAGATAAGAGTACCCAAGAGCAATAAAGTCGGTGCAAACCTCATGAACTCTTGATACCAGACCATTTCAGAGACGTATGTGACAGGAACATATTCATGACGATCAACACCTAACGCTTCTTGAGCTTCTTCGAGTTTCTCCTCAAAAGAATCAACACTACCGATATTGAAGTAGTACTTATACTGACCACCTGTTCTTTTAGCAGGAATACCATTACCATTGCCATGGACAACGTCAGTTGTTTGTTGGTCTTTCGGTGAGCTCCTCACATAGACTTTTGCTACTGATTTGTTTGAAACATCTATGTGGTCAACTAGACCAGGCTCGAGAAGCTTGTTTTTAAACTCCTGAAAACTAATCTGAAACAAAAAAAAGGTAACAGGGGATATTAGTGGAAAACATACGAGCAGAACTACATCTGCAGTTCCCATATCCAAGAATATCACAAAGCTTAGTTTAAATATACTTGCCTGTTGTTGGTCCCCAGAGCCAAACGAGAAAGAAGAAAAGAACACAGCAAGAGCTAATAGAGGAATCAGTAAATTTTGGAATCGATTCATGAACATATCTCCCACGTTCTCATTTTCATTCTTCTCTGAACCCTCTGTATTGCAACAAAAACATATTCACTCATTAGAATCCTTCAGTAGCACCAACATCTTCAAAAGCTAGGTTGTTATAGAAATGACTCATGCTTTTTTTAATTCTATTTAGCTACACAAAATACTGACCATAACTTCTAAATAGCTAGGTTACATTCATTGGTGAGAATCAAGACAGCGGTAAAAGCGAAAACAATGGTATAAAGATGTCTTCAAAACAATCAATGTTTTACCTTTATGCTCTGATTTCTGATCACTCTTGGGTTCTTGCTTTGTATCTTTAGGAAAATAGTTCTCATAATCTACACAAATCATCAAAATGTAGACAACAACAAAAAACACTAATTTAGAATCAATTCTCAACACTTAATCAAAAAAGTTAAGAGCTTTTGCAAACATACTCTTCTTCTTAGGAGCTTCATCAGAAAAGAATCTACGAAGTCTTGGATTAGCAAAAACACCAATCAAATCATTATTGACTAAACCCTTCCGTGAAGCTAAAGCAGCAAAGTGTCTTCTTATAAACCCTAATCCACCTTCCACTTGATTCACAGACGCCGCCTCAAGACCTGGCGAAGCAAGTAGCCTTGCCTCGTTTAACACCGCCGATCTAACACCACCACCGTACAAAAACCCCTGATTTCATATATAAACAAGAATCAGGAGAGAAACAAAAAAAAACACAAATTGAGAACGAATCTGAGAAGGAATCAATGAAATGAAACAAACCCTTGAACGAGAAATGGAGCGATTAAGCTTAGAGAAGAAGATCATTGTCGTTTAGGAATCACGAAGAACAAAACTTAGTTCGCATAATAGTTAAGAAAAATGGCGAAATCGAAGATCTGAAACGAAAAAATGCAAACTTTTTTATTGGGTTTGTGGAATCAAAAATCAAACAAGATAAGAAGAGATTAGGGTTTTTGATTGGGGAAAATAAAAAGTTTGGGTTTTTAATTTTTTTTTTTTTATATCTGAAGTTTATCGAGAGAAGAGAAGGTTTATGAGATGTCTCAAAGACATGACTCTGTACTTGTTGTTTCTGTGGATTATCCTTGAACCGGTTTTGTTTTACAGAATCCAACTTGTGCTTACCGGTTTTTGTAAACCGGTTTTTGGTTTTTGTTACTCAAACCGATTTCCGAAAAGGCCTAATTTTACACATCTTGGGCCTTGGAGAACATATGGGCTAGCTTTTGTCATATAATAAGAAAGAAGGTCATCAATTGATTGAAAATAAAAGTGATAGATACAAACTTGAATAAAACTTTTCCTCCAAATCACTTACAATCCTTATGTAAAAAATAACCTCATGGAAGAAAAAATTATGATGTTTGTGTTTCTGATCATCCAAATTTCAAGTTTGTAAACACTTTTTAGGAGAGAGGTCACTCTATGAGTTTTTCATTTTCACATCTTTGGTTGAATAGTCATCGAATGTTCACTAATTCGTAGAGTTGAAAGCATAGTTCAGTCCTTAAGAAAGGGAATACACTCCAAAAGAACAACTAAAACATCAATCAAAAACATTGAAATGAGTTGTACAAAACATGACTTAAAAAAAATCAAAATGACTCCAACAAAGAACACGAAGAAAATCAAGCAAACAAGCAGTACAACACATATCAGTAACCAGTAAACATCTTCTCATGGAATTACTTTACACTATTTTGGTGTAAGTTTAATTTCAAAAGAAGCGAAATAGACGCAAAATAAAATAAAAGAATATATAAGATGGTATAAAAAGGTATAAGTAACAACTTGAAGTAAACAGACGCAATCTCAGATCACCTGGTGTGTGAAAAAGTTTTGTTTTCGTGAAAAAATAAAAGAGAACCAGTTCTCAAATTTAGGTGGATCTATTGTTATATGATAGTTAGAAGAGAAAAATAGATCATAAACCTTAAAACTAATTTATACTCTATGTTGACTTTTCTAAAAGAATCTATGGTTAGTCAACAATAAACATCTTCCATTAGCATTTACAAAACTTCAAATTTTCCGGCTAAAAAAAACATAAAATTTGAGATTATATTGTTTTGTGGGAAATTGACTCTCTTCCTAATTCGAAACATGAACTTGTAGTTGTCATGGTTTTATATGGGTTTATTTTTATACAATTTTTTTAGCACATTGTTTCATTGTTTTATATGTATCATTAAGTACTAACCATCACATGGTAGAGCCGTACGTAGCATATCATCAGTTTATTTTATTTTCAGTATCTGAACCATTAACTAAAAAAGGTATTAACCATCATCAACGAAATGCTCTGCATTATTGTTAATGAAACAATTACGTAACTATCTTTTTTTGCTAAAGAAGAATTATGGCTCTTTAAATCATACATTTTGACAAGAAAAAAACAATTATAACCACTGGCGATATATATGATAAAATTATAAACATATACATAACTTGTCCCTCATAAACAATGTATAGGAACTTGTTATAATATTAAAAATATATAAGGTTAAAACTATACGTTTCGGTTACTTCACGTATCTAATCCAAAGGAATATCGATCGTGTTAATCCCTAGCTACTCTCCCCTCTTTTCTTTGTACACGTTTTAGTCGTCTCACATCAAATCCTCTATCACATATATATAAAATTTATAATAGGAAACAACAAAGATTGAGAGAGACACTTCCAAGCACAAATCATGTGAAAACTTTGAGGTAGGGCTTAATTAAAGAGGGGACAAATTGGATAAGAAAGGGTTGGAGTATGTTAAATCAATGTCCACCAAACCCTTGGAATGGTTTAGAGACTCTCAAGTGGACCAATACAAAATCATTTTACTCTGAAACGAATCTCTGATTCTCTGACTTTAGACAGAGACAAATCGGGGACAATGAATTAGATTCATTTCAATCTTCTTCGTTTTATGGAAGTCGAGAGTTCCACGTAAGCTTAGTTACAAAGTGTGTTAGGTCTCATGCACGTACCCAACTATGGACACGTGGCGATTCGTTTTATCACGAGACTACAAATATGTTTTGTCTCCTTTCCACGGCTCAACGATTTATGTACTTCCGTGTTTGTGACATACAATAATATTATTGATAATGGTTATCTAATCGAATTATTTAGTTGATTAAATACTAAATACAATTACTTATGAGTTATGACCTTTACTTTTTTGGAATGAACTTTTCTTATGGCTTTGTATAACTCATAAATACTACCATTTAAAACCTTACAAGTAAATAAATATAACACGTTTGCTTCCGTACAAACAATTACGTCTACCTCAGCTCATTATATGTCTGAACGGAATCTTAAACAAAGATCCGAAATTATTGCATTGTAGAATGATAGAGAAGCAAAAATATATTATATACTAAGCACTATAAGGATAAATCAATCGAATATTTAGGATCCAAGAGGTTAAAAAGAAAATTCAAAATCCAAATTTGGCGTGTGCTTCGGATCCAAACATAAACGCAAATATTTCAACGCAACTGTCACAACATGATAGCAATAAGCTAGTTGGAAATGTACATTAGAGTGCAAAGATATTTCAAGAAAGTCCAAAGCAATAAAAATAAGATTCATTGAATTGCAACTTTACATAAGATTTTTGAGAATACAATTTTACAAAAGAAAACGGGCCAAATTGGAGGCCAATTCTAAAGTTAAAAAGAAAAATCTCTACTAATAGAGAAATTAAAGATGACTTATTCGACTAAAAAAAAAATCCAACTATGCCTTAGGCTTAAATCGGGGTTACTCTTATTGGTAAACCCTTCTTGGGTACAGGGAAAGGACCATACTGTATACCTTCTTCACCTCCTATCACTTCCCATCTGCAAATTAAAACCCATAACTTCATCAATTATTATTCAATCATAAGTAAATTATTTGATAAATAATAATAGTAAGATTGAAATATACAAACAAAGTGATATCAAACGAGATTCACATCTTTTGTGTTGGACCATATATGGAGTAAGTACTAATTTGACAGGTCGCCGATTCACATGTTTTGATAATTATTTTGGTACTACAAATTATTGTTGTCAACAAATATCTACTCGTATGTATTCATGAATGGAAACAAAATCTAAGATTGATTCTTATATTACAGCTGGCAATCTCTTTCCAAGTCTTTACAATCACAACTTATTTTTTTCTCGTCATGGGTTCATAATTCATATGGACCCTTCGTGATCACAAGTTCAAACTAAACATCTTCAACAAAACACGTAGTTAATATATCAAAATAAAAGTTTTTAACGCATATATGACATCATTAAGTGATGACGTCTTAGAATAGTTTTGAAGCAATGTAGTATCATAGATGAGGACTTTAAGAGAATTGTGTTACGGTTAATTCTATCAATTAGAAGAGACTCGTGTTATATGGAGTAAAATGAAAAAAGGTGGTTAAAGTTACCTCTATCAATCAGAGGGGTAACTAAACTTACAATATCTAAAGCATATAGGATCTACATAGAAACCTATTTTCAGAAGTTTATTTTAGAGAAGGTTTTTCCCTATGGTTCTTTTGTTTATGCCTAATTTTGTCATTAAAAATATATATTTTAATCCGAATTATTTTATTTAAAATACCTGAAGGAAGTAGTGAGGTGGTGAAGGAGGATAAGCATCTCAAGTTTAGCCAGCTCACTTCCTGGACATGAGTGCACTCCATTTCCAAATGGCATATACGTGTAAGGTTTTGGTGCCACCTGTCGACATTACAAGATGTCAGCTCATGCAATGTAATAAGTCCATCAAAGTCCCCACATAGTTGACTTAACCCTAGATTTGGATTTGAGTTCCATCAATGTTTTACTCTTATTATATTCATGCATTTTTCTATCTTTCACCAACAATAATTTGTAGTAGGTCAAACACATCCATATACATCATCTAAAGGAATCGTTCCATGTCTCAATGATTTTATCTACCATGCCTATGTCTACGTAATTGATAATCTTAACCTTTTGTTTATTTACATTTATACCTCGAATCTAGAAGGGTCAAACTTTTCGGGATTGGGGAAGAATTCGGAGGAGTGATGGATTCGCCGGAAAAGAGGAAGAACCTTCCAACCTTTTGGGATCAAGTAGCCATCGAATTCGACGTCTTGTACTGCTTCTCTAAATGTAAAGGACAGTACACTTGCTGCTCTTAGTGTCTCTTGTATCACCTACCAAAGTACGTATAGTAACCATTAATTGATTGTACGATCCAATAATATGACATAATCATATTTATCAATATATTGAAATGGTATATATACCCTTGTGGTCAGTGGCATTTTTCTTGTATCTTCCCATGAGATTCCTCGGTTTTCTTTTCTTATTTTTTGTCGAATGCCGACTTGCTCCCTCTATTAAAAAAAAAAAGTTTTACATAAGAATAATGAAATGGCTTATTGGCTAGATAACCAAATTTTTTGTATTAAAAATAAATAGTACGTAATTTGCATGTGATTTAAATAAGTAGTGTAATCACATATAAATCGAGTTTGATAAGATGTAACATATTTATTCCTAAATGGATCTCTCGCAATACGCACATGCAAAAGATAAACTCAAAAAAAAAATAAAAAAAAAATATATAGATAAAGTTGCTTACCGAAACTTCTTGGAGTAGATTGGGGTGGTCGTGTAAGTACTTGAGAAGCCAAGTTAAGACAGAAGCGGTGGTGTCAGTGGCGGCGAAGATAACACCAATGATGTTGTCGGAGATCTGTGAATCGCTTAAGCCATTGCGTTTTTGATCCTTTGCTCCGAGAAGTACTCCCAATAGTCCTCCTTCTTCTCTTCCATTCTCTCTTCTCTTCTCTATCACTTTCCTTAGTTCCTCGCTTAATTCTCTTCTTGCCTTCAATTTTTTAATCACAAAAAACATATTTATTTAATAGGTCCCTATTTACTAACCCGACTATTAATTAGCTCACTAAAATAGAATAACATGAATGGAAGTATTTTCATCACATCAAACATCAACGCTTGAATATGACTTTGTCTTTACGTTTTTGTGAAAAGAATCTAACCTATGTCGAATAATATCGCACACATGTGGTCCCCTAAAAAAACCAAACTGTTACAATATTTTGTTTTTCCAATATTCTATGTGGTATATTACAATTCTACATGTACTTGTCACGTTCTACGTACAAATTCCTTAAGAAATTTAATCTCTATGTATAACAATCGTGAGCTTCATATATTATACGTTATACATACATAGTTCATAAACTTTATATACCTTCATGGATTTATGAAAAAGTGTGCCCGGTAGGTCAAGAGGCATGGAGTTGTAACCTCTTTCGAGACGTTGATAGAGACGCTTAATTGCTTCAATTGCAGTGGGCTCCTCTTTGTCCCCGAACGCTGACATGATCGCCACATCGAATGCATACTACACCCACAAAACCAATTCCCCCCTCTCAAATTAATTATTTCATAAAGATCTAATACAAAAAATAACCATAGCAGATCTTGAAACACAAGGGTTCTACTATACCAAAAAAGGAAATCAACTTCTATCGGTTCATAAAATTGTGTTTTAAATTTAGTTTATATGTTTCATCAAAAGTACAATTTTTTTTTTCGAACATTTATTATTAAGAAAAAGAAAAAAAATATATTTAAATAATGGTAATGCAAAAAACACAAGTTCCAAGCTTTTTTTTTTTTTTTTTCTATTTTCTTCTTTTAAAGAAGTGAGGCCCGCAAAATTTGGAATTTATTTTGTCAATATTTCTTTTGGCAAGCCTCAAGGACCAATGGACCATCCATGCATATAACCCAACATAGACCAAAGAGACATACTCGTTTCATGTATTCGAGGGTGTTGATGGACTTTTGGGATGTCCAAGAGGAAAGAGTTTGGAGGACAAGGAGCTCGATGTGAGCAACGGTTGGTCTGAGAGCAGAAGGCATGAAGGAAGACTGAACGAGCCGCTTGAGGGTAGAATGGTACGGACCTTGGTGGAAGAAGAGAGCCTCTGGTCCAATCATACGCTCTTTGCTAGGTGGATAAGTTGGCTTGAATAAGTGAGCTTTGCTCACTAACACCATTCGAGCCGCTTCTGGACTGCTTATCATCACACATGGACATCCCAATATGTGTGTCTTGAATATCTCCCCATACCTGCGGATCAGATATTTCACACTTAGACTATTTTCGAAATTTGTGCAAAAACATTATTTAAAACATTGAAAGTGATTATTGTGATTAAAACTATAGTGAAAGGACGCAACTTTGGTTGGATTTATAATGTGAATAGTTCAACCACAAGACTACCATGATTTGTTTTTTTTTTTTAAATACGTTTTTCGTAACAACAAATCTTTTGCTTAGCGGTCAATAGTTTACACGAATGAGGACTGATTAAAATTCTTGTCCCTCTTCACCATCCCCTCCAAATAACTTAAAATTTACCATCAAATTTATAGGTTAAAGAATACAATGAACGATACACCTAAAGTGAATACTTGCCTATTTATGTATGTAACTATGTAGGAGAAGAAAAGAGTACTTGTTTTGGCGAGTGGCGAAGAAGGAATTGGGATTCTCTGTGTAGAGGCGGAGTGTCTCTCCGATGTAAGGCAACCCCATGGAGCCAGGAGGTAGCCGTCGTCTTTGCTCTTTCCGGTGCAGCCACCATTGAATTAGTAACACTACTACTACCACTACTACTACACTCGTTATTGTGATTAGTGCCGATTCATCAACATAAATAGAGGAGAATGAAATTGATGATGATGAGATTTGCATTATTCGGAAGTGATTTGATGAATTGTTGTTATAGTTACGAGTTGTGTAAGTGTTCTTCTTGTTAGTGAATTTTGCTTGAAGAGTATGGAGGGGTTTATATAGCTATAGTTGAGGTGGAAAAGACACTTCATTCCTGGCCTTTCTTTTTTTATTTTTTTTCTAAAATTTATATATTTTTTTATATCTTGTAAAATTTATATTTATGACAACTATAATAATCACAGTTTTGCCGCCAAGGAATACCGTATATCAAAAAAATTTGTTGCAAATGTTTTATAGCAATACAAAATTTGCCGACGGTTTTGGTCCAATAAACACAAACTTGAAAACTATCTATATATAACACTATAATTCAGGACTTATCACTTTACTTGTTTTCTTATCAACAATTGATTTTACTCTTTGTTTTAATTAGTATTTACAAATAGATATTTATACACACAAAGTGTTCGATCGGTGCAGTACTCTTTATGTGGTTATCGTTTGCTATCCTTTGTTGTTCTACGATTAATTATTTTCAAAATAGATTTATATTTTGTGTTGATACGAAAACCTGTACGGAACAAGAAAGGAAAAAATAATGTGTAAATTCATTGGTATTTGTATATTTAGACTGTATTAATGTTTTTATTTTACTTGCCCTTTGGCTAAGCCCACACTACACTTTAGTGACCACAGAAAACAAAGACTTTAGTTCATCATTTTTATTTCTTTGAGATAAATGGGATCCACTGAAAATGTTGTATGGTTGAGTTCTCTTGTCAGCAAGAAAAAATCTAGCAAAGTTAAACTCCTTTTTTCTTTCTTGTAGAAAATATTAAAACTTCCATTAATTAAACAAATACTACGTTTGAGTTTTTCCATATTTGTTTTATGACGATGAATCTTTTCACTGTACGATGTGATAGTCAATTATTTTTACGTATATAGACAATGACGATAGAGGATAATACAAAGTATCTTTACTTTTGCACTAGACAACAATTGATAACATGATAATTAAGAAAATAATAATATCGTTTCTTTGAAAAATGGATCAAAATTTATTAAGTGTCGATAGTTCAATTAGTAAAAATTCTCAGACAAAACTTATAAATCATCGGTTCAAATAGCACTTGGAAAGAGACAATATAAAATACGTTGGTCTTTCATTCGAGGGGATGTACGAGCCTAGACCCAAAACTTCTTAGTATTTTTTTTTAAAAAAAAGATCAAAATAAATATTTTACTATCTTTTACCTCAGTCATTTTATAAAATAAGAGGTTTCAAATTACTCTAGTCACCAAAAACCTTATTTTCTAAACTATTTTTGAAAACTTAATCTTATTTTGGTAAATTACATACTTTAAACTAATGTTATCTTAGTAAATGAATCACTTAAAATTGAAGTATATGGTCGTTCGTTGTGGTGAAAGGGCTGTATAGTGGATAAGTTGAATAAAGATCTTTAAAATATAAATCAAATAACATTTGAAGGTTTGAAAAAATAACATAGCCCGTGACATCCTGAGAATCCACGTACGCGTAACGAAGAGACGAACCAGAGATCACTGCAAAATGCAGTAACCGCTTCGCTGAAACTCCTCAGCTATTCACACTTCAGCTTTTCCTCCTCTTTAAGAAACTTCCCTTTGTTCTTTTTTTTTCTTTTTCTTTGTTAAGTCTTGTAGGTATATTGTTATAAAAATATAAATGTTCTTATCATTATTCTCATAATCATTTTTGGTCGGCGATCGCATAATGATGAAATTTTCTTTATTTGTTGTAGTCAGTCTTTTTTCTTTTTCTCTTTCTTTTTGGGTTTCTCTTTCTTTTTCTTTTTCGTACAGAGATAATGTCTACAAATAAATGACCCATAGCTATGTTCGTACAGAGATAATGTCTACAAATAAATGTAAGTATCTCTGTACTGGTGTTACTTGCTGCACAAACTCTAATTAATGGAAGTGCGTTTGATGTATCTTCTTTCAAATATTGAGTAGGCAATTCTTACCATATATATCTATAAAAAAAAATGATCTATAACTTTTTTTTTGATAAATAATGATCTATAAAAACATCTCTCTATTGTTCAACTCGACATTCAATATCAGATTCTCCATCTTCATGATGTATCGGTTGCATAGTGAAGCGTTCTTCACTCGGGCTAAATGACACTCTTCTTAGCTCAAACTCCATGTTTTGTGATGGGCTTTGTGGCCATGGTGTTGTGATTTGCACAGTTGAAGGGCTCGGAGTCATCGATGAACTCATAGTATGAATGGCACTGTTCTTGAAAGAATGCGAATTCATGTCTTTCTCATCGAAGATTTTGAAAAAAATCTTTAGCTTTCTCCACAAGGAATCCTCGGAATCATCACCAAGAGTGTGCCTATGTTCGTACAAGAAAAGAGCCACGAAGACGAGTAACGAAAAAAATATAGCAATGCCTACTATTAGAAATAGACCCAAGAAGCTACTGAGGCTGAGACGGTTGGACGAAAGAGCGGTCTTTGGATCAAGGCAATGATCCTTTTTCGGGAACCATCTGTTCTCGATTTCTTGCGTTACATTCTTTTGAGTTAGATTCAAGATAGCCCTTGAGAATTCTCCAGTCAAAGGTGAATTCTTCGGGAATGCCTACACATTGATCATGGAAACAAAAGATGTGAGCAATGAAAAAAACCCGAATACGTCTTATTCCCCCTTATTTTGTAAAAATACATAGAAAGGAAAAAGAAGTAACTTACAAAGCCAAAACCAGCAGTCTTAAATGTAGGTTCAACCATGACATATTTAGAGCATGATTGAGAAAGGATAGCTTTAAGGTAGGCCACTTCGTCGAAAGCTGCTGCGATTGTTCCATTGGACAAAAGGTCGTCGGCTTCTTTGGCAGAGTAAAAAGGTTTTAGCTGATTTTCATGAAATCCCTGCCCTAATAGAATATCTTTAACGAAAGCACCACCTTGGTACCCTACATAATCCTTATTTTTGATGAGATCGTTTACATTTGTGACCGTTGGTTGCAAACTTTGTACCGTGAGGAAAGAGGTGAGACTCGCTGTGTAGCTCTGAGTGAGAACAAGCACCACAAAGCACCACACAACCACCACAAACCTTGCTAAACTGCTCACTACCTTCTCACCTATATGCACACGTACAAGTTTTCACTTTATCATTACAATCATAAAATAAGTTGAGATTTTATCTAAAAATATAAACAATGTAATTTGGTTTGGAGATAAAAGCTACAAAACTTATATATATATATATCATTATTAGATTCTTGGTTGGTGTAAGAACTTACGGTGGGCAAAAACCATGGTGGAGAAGGAGAACCATAAACTAGTACCGATCTGGTAGTGAGGCGGTCCACGGAAGTCGGTGTTGACTCTGTGTTCGAACAGCCACACAACAAAACCAATGAAGAGGAAGAAACAACCGGTGGTGACCCATAGCTCTAAGCTCCAAGGTTCGAGGAACACCCATGTGTTCTTACTCTCATTGTCTCTCACCGGCACCATCATAGAAACTCCAGACTCTGTGTACGGTAACGTGAAGTCAACGTACAAAGATCTGTTCGCTGTGATGGTTACATCTCCAACAACTGCATCCCATGTCTGCTTCATACATTAATATAATATGTTACAAATCTAAATAACATCCAAAAGACATAAAATTAGGGAAATGGTTTACTATGTAATTTTGTGAATCTTTAGAATTTTGTTTGTAAGTACAAATATGGGAAGAAAAAAAGAACTAACCTTGTTATATACTTGGTAAACCAAATTGTTGTAGTCATTCGGAGACTCGAAACTGACGTATTCAAGAATGACTGAATATGGCAATTCCTTAAGAGCAGCTTCAAAGATTTCAATGGCGTAACCCGTTGGGGTCTTTTTGTTAGTGATCGGATCTACGGTTACCTTAACAAAATCAAAGAAGCCTTTCTTCATTGGAACACCCACTCTAAGCCTCTTCCCTGGAATCTCCCATCCTTTTGGAACAACTTTTGACTTCCCTGGCCATATCACTGGCCCCAAATTTGTTTTGTTTGAACTTTCATCCATGAGTCCATCTCTTGGTGTCCAAAATCCGATAGTCCTCTCTTTATTTCCGACAAAATTTATGATCTCAAACTTTGGTGACTGGAGCTGCCCGTCTATGAGATTAAACTCTCCTGCCAAACCATTGAATCTTACTTCCGAGAGAGCCTTTTGAAGACTTGGACCGTAGAGAGAGACCCCTAAGTTCCCCAAATCCGTCCTGTTTTTTGACAAGGTGCTCCCATTATCATACCTTAAGCTCTTTGTGTTGGTTTTCTCCACAGCCTTAGCCAATGCAGTGATTGAATCATACGCCCATAATGCAAAAACGTTTAGATCATCTCTCATCGATGGATTCTCCTTCTTGAACGTTCTTTTCCATCTCAAATGGAAATCTTCGAGCTCTTTCGATTTGGGGACATGGCTCCTCACACCTAACACTCCCTCTATAGTATTTAAGCTATGACCATGGTCGATATGTCTTATCATATGCGTCATTCCATTGGTCATTAACCATACATACCCTTCCTCCATCATCCCGATCTCTCTAGCTATCTGAAAAACCCGTAAAGCGAGACTTGATTGCATGTGGACAACAAATACTCTCGCTTGCCTCTCCATGAGCTTACGAAGTTCTTTTTGAATCTCATCATCGATAGCCTCCTGAGGGATCACACTTCTCTTGACTTCCACGTCTCGTAAAGCGTCAAACAAGAAAGGCATGAATCCTTCACCAAACTCGTTGTCCACATAAATGGCGACGACCCGTCTCCACCTGAAGAATTTGAAAATGGCCGCAATGGCTCTGACCTGGGATGAGTCGTCGATAGTGGCTCTAACGAAGTAAGGGCTTTTGATAGATGTCAAAAGAGGGCTTGTTGCAGAGAATGTGATTGTCGGTACTTGAGTTTTGTTGGCCAGTCTGATCATAAAATCTGCTTGCATAGAGTTTATTGGTCCGATGATGGCGCTCACTTGCTCGTTCTTGATTAGGTCCAAGGCTGCTTGCACCACAAGCAAACATAAAGAAAAGAAGAAAGGTCAAATATATTTCTTTTTTTGGGATAAAATTCTTCCATTGAAAATGAAAGAGTTACAACTTACAAGGCTAAGCCATGTTTAATTTTCGAATCCAAAAGAGCTCTAGTTGAAAAGTAATAAGATAATATTAATTTACCTAAAGAGCTAAAATTGTAGAGGTATCATAAGACATGTCACCAATAGTTTCGACGATTCATCTAATATATAGTATTCACAAGTTAATTATAATTAACGAGACTAATAGTATAAGGATTCCTGCGACCTTACATTAACCGTCACCAAGACTTTCTAGAAAATAAAGAAAATGGAATTTGTCTATCAAAGAGATTGCTCTTACCATAGACATTAGAACACACAGAAAGACACTTTGATTTTTTGTAGTATAGTCTAAAAGATAAATCGTCTCCAAGACTCTTAGCATTGATCTTTAATTAATACAAATACTGATCTATAATATTGTTCACATTCAGTGAAAATAGTAACCATCTAAATCATGTCTAGCCGTAACCCTAAGTTCCTACGTAATATGTTTCATACAACTGCAACTAATGATTAATAAATACAAATGATCCCGAAGCTAAAGCAAGATGTAGAGAAGTTACGAACCTGCAGCTGAAGCCTGAACAGTATCTTCCATGGAATCTCTAACGTGAAGCGTAAGTCTTGTGAGGTAATTTGGATGATACGCGTAGAAATCGGACAACGCCATGTTAATAGAAGCGAGGCAGTTCTTAGAAAATGCTGTATTGAGATCAAGAACTACTCCTACTTTGATTTCACTTGTTTGGTTTTGTCCTAAACCGACTGCCATCAACAAAAAACCCCAAACAAAGTAACTTAAAAAGGTGTTATTAGTTTTTTTAGGGTTCATCATCACAATCACCCAAAATTTGAGGAGACAAACACTTTACGTGATTCTTTAAATTGCCTTTTTTCCTGCTATATATATATACAGTGGAAGGATCGGTTTGAATGATTCTTAAAATATATGAAAGACTTTGGAATGCTATGCCAAAATTGGTTTCTCAAAGAAAGAGACGTCATAACGTAATTAAGAAATAGTGTTGACTAGAAAATAATAAAACTGGTTTGAAACAATCAAATGAGACTTTTCAGATGAATTCTCTTTGCAAAGCAAATCTACAAAATTTTCAAAACTTCTATTAAATAAAATAAACAAATTGTAAAGCAAAAGTGCAAAACAATACATGGTTCAATTTTATAAAATTAATTATAAGCGTTGGTCGTAACTTTTTTTTTTTTTTTTTTTTTTTTTTTTTTTTTTTTTTTTTTTTTTTAACCTTTTTGAGATCTATTTGTGCGGATAGCATTTCTGAAGGGAAAAACTACCGTTTTAAATTTATACTAATTCATCATCCATGCTAATGCAAGGAATAATTTTTTTTTATTCAGATTTAATGAAAAAAATTAAATATCCTTATTTTTGAAATAATTGTTTTGGCCAAGTTTAAAAACATTCAAATGTGTTTTGCAATTGGACATACAATAATCGAAATAGGTAAAAATTAATATTTATTTTGAAAAATAAAAATAAGCAACAATGTGTTTGAAAAATGTAATAACATACTTAAATAAATAAAAAAAGGGAAATTGTTAATAATGCCACTTTTTCAATGCCACTTTTCAAAAATACCCTTTTTTAAAAACCTTATAAAAAATGCTCTTAAAAATATAAGATTTACCCAAATATGTATGTAATATTATTAAAACATACACAAACTACATTTCTATGTATCTAAAATCTTATAAATACTTTATAAATACCTTATAAATGCATTTTAAATACCTTTAAAAACCTTTAAAATATCTTGTAAAACTTTAAAAATCCTTTAAAATAACTTGTAAAACCTTTAAAAACACCTTATAAAACCTTATAAATACTTGGATCGAGTCTTCAAGTAGTAGTTACAATCCATAAGTACCTTATAAACCTAATAAAACTTTATAAAAATTTCAGATTTAAAAAGGGGCATTTTTGAAAATGGACATCTAAAAGGGGCATTTTTGAAAAGGGGCATGAGAAAAGGGGTATTTTTGCTAATCCCCCATAAAAAAATGGTTGAGAATAATTGTACGCTTGCTACAAAAACACTAAAACTCGTTTTTTTTTTAATATTTAGTGAGGATTTGGTTGTATATACAATATGTGGTTGTACGTGTACATCCTTAAAAATATATAATATATCTAGACATACAATTAAATTAAAGAATGCAATGAACTTTCTAAAAAGTATTCTTAGAAATAATATGTATCAAAAAGTGTCAAACTACTATAAAATAGATAGATGTTACTTAGAAAAAGTTTCTCTTGTAAATATTTGTAATTTGGTGGAACCAGCATCCAGAAATTAAAAATATAAGGTAAGTGAAGTGAGTTTTCCTTTGCTAGTTTATTATAACTCGATTGATTTTTCGAAGATTTTTTTTTTTGTTTTTTTTTGGTTGTTTAACCAGCAATCCGAAATTTAACGGACATTTCTTGGTTTGGATTTATTCAGACTTAGTTTTCCCAACGCGTTTTTGAGTAGATGCCATACACAATATGATTGGCCGTTGGTGAACAACATTTTCTTACGCATGTTTGAGAATAGGTCGTCATGAAAAACAAAGATTAGTTTTGTCAACATTACTTTTTCCAAAACAATGAAAAATACATTAATCCAAAATTATTACTGCACATATGATTTTGGATAAAACCGAAGAATCTATATGTACGTAGGTGAGGACGACATAAACAATTTTTTAGGGTTGATATACAATATTCTGAATTTTCTAAAATTCGGTTGTTTTGAAGAATTGATTCAATTGAAATGCATTTGGTTCGATTTAAATCATTAAGGATAATTGGAGGACGTTGAGTTGTTTAGCTTGGGTTACAAGCGAAAGTAGTCTCTAGTTCAAAGAGAGGGTTTGCTAAAGGACAACCACTTCATTGAAGGCAGGGTTTGCTTTTACATACCTACTAGATCATGACCGTACTATAGCACATATTACATTTTATTTACTACAAAATTTTATATATTATATATTTTAAGATAAATTTTTGATATTAGAGATGAATATATTTTTTTATTATAAAATACTCATTTTTGGATATTTTTTCTTAAGATATGAAAACGGAAATTAATATTATTTTAAAAAACTAATATCGTTTAAACAATAAATTTTTTATGTTAACAACCACAAAATGAGATAGCATATAATTTGGTTCATCAAAAATCGAAATATCATAAATAAACCATATCTAAAATGTATATTATTTTGAACTAATTAAAGAAGTTAGCTATTATTTTGAGTAATTTAGGATGTTCCTTTCTTAATTTGTACTTCTTTGGTTGTTGAAATGGAGATTTGTTTGAGCTAATTACGGAGTTTAACAATTATTCGCATAATTGAATATATTATGAACATATTTTTGGTATATAATAATATCAAATTCAACCCGTATGTAATCCATATGAAATTGAATATAATTATTTAAATTCAGATCTGTTACTTAGTCGGATTTTTTGTTGAATTTATTTTTTTTCAAAAAATATATTACTCAAGTCTGAATTTTTGACCATTTATAATTTTTTCTTCATAGATTGAGCAAATCTATTGATAAAAGAAAAATATTAGATTTTTAAAAACTGATATTGGTAACATAGAGATTTGGCAGGATTTTTTGCAAATAGAAATATAGTGGTATATTCAATTGAAAAAACAGAAAAATCTTAGATTTAAAGATAAGTGATATTGCTATTTTAGATGTTTTGAATGACGTTTAGAAGAAAGTTATTAATTCGATTAGAGGAAAGAAATATTAGTAGACCCGTATCTTAGATCCATCACCTGCAATTAGCATGCAAATAGAAATATAGTGGTACATTCAATTGAAAAATACGAAAATCTTAGATTTAAAGATAAGTAATATTGCTATTTTAGATCATGTGTATGACGTTTAGAAGAAAAGTATTAATTCGATTAGAGGAAAGAAATTTCAATAGACTCGTATCTTAGATCCATCATTTGCAATTAGCATAAATAGAGTCAAAAGTAAATTGACTTTATAACCCTTAATGAGATAAATTAAATTTGTCGTTCTAATTTATTTCCAATGGCATTGTCACGTAATATTTGATGAGGGGCAAGGTTTATTTTCATTAAGTATGTCCATAATATTATTAGTATAAAGATGTGTACCTAAGTACAAATCCTAAATTTCCTTAGCTAAGGAAATTTTGTGCATTCCTCATGTCTTAGATCTCTATTTCCCTGCAAATTTGACCTTTAAGTGCTATAAATGATAACTATTAGATTGTGGTTTGTGAACTTAGAAGAATATTTATTGAGACTAAATCCTTTAATCAGATGTAAGAATCACGCATGGTGGATGGATCATGGAGGACCAGAACCTTCTTTCGCGAACATGGTTGGGAATAGATGCAGATGGAAATCTTTGTTTATTTGGAACTAGGAACTTCCACTTGCCACTATGTACATATATATGAAGTTTTTAGCGTTGCTATTTGAAAGCAATCTCAAAACAAGCCTATTCTAGCTTTTGTAGAGCTTACTAAAAGAGATAAAAGAGAATGAAAATGCAATAGCTTATTAAAGCTTTATTTTGTGCAAGTAAAAGTAAAGTAGATGATCTTAAGTTGTCACCAAAAACACAATCACTTTAGATTTGATATCATAAAATAGGAAAGAGGTGAGTTGGTCGATGTGGCAACTCTCTAAGTTATTCACATTGTTCTCATTACATCTTATTATATAAAGTATGGTTTTAAAAGTTAGTAACTCATAGGATCATGACACGTAGCAAATCTATCGATCTTAGATTTTGACACATGTAAAACAAAAAATTTCTTATTAAAATATAAAAAGGTACGTAATTGTAAGTAGTTATAAATTTAAACAATTTTAAAAATGTAAAAGATAATTATAATGATAATTGTAAGTAATCAATATTTCAAAAAACAATTTAAAAAATGTCAAAAGATAATAATAAGGAAATTTATCATATATCATAGTTCTAATGATTTTAGATAGCGACATGTGTCATGATTTAAATTACAAATTTACATTTTTTATATCAATTTTATTTTCTAATTAGAAATATTTGATGATTTTAAATAAAGTTTTATATTGTTTATTTGAAAGTCTTGAATAGGTAAAAAAATCATATATGCTTCTTCTATTTTTTTATATTTTGAATTTAATTATATTTTAAATTGTATATTTAAATTTCTATTTTCATATTTGAATTATATAAGATTTATATATCGTCGTGCTTATAATTTTTTGAATTTATCAATTTTTATTGATTGATCATAAAGTCATTGCAATCGAGTATATAGGAATCGAACCCGCAACGTTAGCTTGGAATGAGAAGGGATTTAGTCTATTTATCATCTTTATATTTTTAAAGTGTCTAATTAAAAACAACTTTGCTTTCATTCGCCAACTTTATGATGAATATTTTTAATTTTAGTTTTTCATATAAGTATACCATGAGTTATTGCTATGTGAAATATTTTTCATTCGAAATAATTTTTGAATCAATAATTTTAGTGGTTAAAAAAACAATGCAATAGTGAAAATAAATATATATATTTTTTTATTTTTGAAAGATAATTTCTACTTAAAATATGGGCAATTTACACAAATGGCACTAAAAATGTTTACTATTCCAAAAATGGCACTTTCTTTTGAAACTTCCAAAAATAGCACACAAAGTTTAGAAAATACACAAACCTACCTAATTTCATTTCTTCCAAACCCGACGGCTTCGCTTCCAACAAACCCGACGACTTCCAAAAACCTGTCGCTTTCGACGACTCCGTCGCTCACCGGATCTGATTTCTTCACCGGAGATTCGAAGACTTTTCCGGAGATCCGCAGTATTCGTCGGATTCATTAGGCGTTATCTCCTCCGACGCCGATTGTGCAGGAAAATTGGATTCATTAGGCGCCTCCGCCGGAATCTGGAACGTCTCTGCCGGAATCCTCTTTACTCCGGCACTAGTACTCTTGCTCTGGTAAACTAAACTATCTCTCTCTCTCCCCCGATCAATTTCTCGATCCGTATCCTTGACTTGTCTTTTTTTTTTGTATCGATTTAGGTTGCTCGTGCTTCGGCTTTTGGGTTGGGTCTCATCTATCGCAACATCAAGCTCAAGGCTTTGAAGGTACATCTCTATCCTCCTTGTCTTGTTTTTATCAGATCCTGAAGAGCTTCAAAGTAATGGATTTCTGCGAATTGTTACTCTTGTTAACCCGATTTAGCTGTGTCTTGTTAAATTTGGAATCTTTATCTCGTTTATGAATGATTTGATTCTGGGTTAGCTTTGAATGTAGTGCTCTTTTTTTTTGAATGAATCTAATGTCAGCAGAATGCTTTGAGTTTTTGACGCATGTGTTGTTTATAGATTTTGTTGCATTCAAGATGATCTCTTGAAGATTTTTGTGATCTATTGGACTGATACATTACAAGCTAAGACAGTTTAAGACTAAGACTGTTCTGTTTAAGACTAATACAATTTAAGACTAAGTCTGTTTAAGACTAAGACAGTATAAGATTAGTTTATCACTTTAGATGAGTTTAGTTTTTGTCACAATTTGAGAGATATATCGTCACATAGTTATAGATTCAAGTTTGTGATATGAAGATATGAATAAACATTCTTTACTTGTTTCTGTAGTGTTATTGTCTGTTCTCTTTGCTTGATAGAGTTGTTTTAGTTTGCATTCTAGAATGGTCTTCCTGATTCGGGAAGGTCTTCTTAATTCGGGAAGGACTTATAGTAATTCGGGAAGGTCTTCCTGAATATTTCTGTTTACTGATTTCCTTTAATTTTAGTTGCAGGAAAATGGGAGATTCGTTTCCAACAGATGTCAAACTGCCAACGCTTCTGTACAATATAGGACAGGAGCCAAATTCAAATGATGGGATAAATCAATGTGCAAGATATGAGTATATCGATAAAGTACAACGCATCTTCTCTGCTACAGAGTTTCAGAGTTTCAGAGAAGATGCGTATTGAAGATTTCTCCAAGCTGCGTGATATAGATTCAGAAGACATCAGAAACAAGTTGGCTGTGGATATCTTCAATGAGTGTGTTAAGATTTCTTAGGACTATGTTTCTTTATTGGATGTATGATGCTTGTGAAACCGTTTTAGACTGTTTTGGTACTTCTATGATGGTTCTGAACTAGAAAAGTATCATCTGTTTCTATTTATGTTTTTTTTTTAGATATTCAATGTATGGTATTTTGTCAGATACCATATGTTTCGTACAGATTATCCACTCAGTTGTATGCTCTCAGCATATCATTTGCATCTTAACTGTGCAATTTGTGAAAGATTTGAGGCAAATTATGCAAAAGTAAACAATTTTTGAAATTCAGGAAGGATTTCCAAATATTCAGGAAGGATATATACATATTCAGGAAGGCCTTCCCTAAAAAAAAAAGCTGTAATAGTTACTTCCACCAAGATTCAAAACCGGGACCTATTGTTTTTGTAATAGAACATGTAACCAGTGAGCCAAGCTTCTAATTATAAGATCTTATACAAACGAACATATATATTTCTATGAAACAAGAAACACATCATGACATAAAAAGAGATTTTATAACTTCGCAGTAGCTTGCCTATGATTTTCATTTCTGTGTGTAGTGTCACATGTGTGCTCATGACAATACTTTTCACCACAAAGAAATCAGAAGAGTCTACCCTCATTGCACGCATCCTCCAAGTACATTTATCATCTACAGATACCAAAACCACTCTCTCTTTGTTAGACCATCAATACCTAAGCTCAAACTTATACTCCAACTCCCATGTCCTTATCTTCTGCATTAACTCAGCCTTGTTCATGAAATATTTATTAACATATATATCATCAGCACCTGTGTTGAATGTACACCGCCTATAGGAATCGGACTACGATCTGGAGCAGGAAGCAAATCCAATGACTTATTGCCTATTCCCTTTTCAGCCGTTGAACATGTATCACTATATGTTACAGAGATGGAAGAAATTCCGACTGATGGATGAGGTTCCTACAAACACAAAAATAGATAGGCATATGAACAAAGAGTTAAAATTGAAAAAAGGACGACTAGAAACGGATCATATCTGTATATTGCAGTATTTAGGAAGGTCATCCTAAAACTAAATGTATCCTTCCTAAAACCTATGAAATTGAGTTTTTACCTTCTGGTTTTCATATGCAGCAGAGATAAAAGAAGTTCCAACTGAAAGATGAGGTTCCTACAAACACAAAAATAGATAGGCATATGAAAAAGAGTTAAAATTTAAAAAAAAACGACTAGAAACTGATCATATATGTATATTGCAGTATTTAGGAAGGTCATCCTAAACCTAAATGTATCCTTCCTAAAACCTATGAAATTGAGTTTTTACCTTCTGGTTTTCATGTGCAGCAGAGATAGAAGAAGTTCCAACTGAAGGATGAGGTTCTACAAACCCAAATATAGATAGGCATATGAATAAACAGTTCAAATTGAAAAAAAAAAGACGACTAGTTCGGATCATATCTGTATATTGCATTATTTAGGAAGGTCATCCTAAAATTAAATGTATCCTTCTTAAACCTATGAAATTGAGATTTTACCTTCTGATTTTCATGTGCAGCCGTTGAATGTGAACTTTCTACAGGAATCACAGCAGAATCTCGAGCAGGAGACAAAATAATGAATAATTGCCCTGTCTTTTTTCAGGCGTTGAACATGTATCACTTGGTGGCACAGAAACTGAGATGTCCATTCTAGTGCCTTCTTCAGCCTGCATAAATGTCACATAGATCCTAACTTATAAGATTAATGGTAATGCATGGAGATAAGAAGTTTTGGTTGCTTACCTCAAGTTCTCCAAGTACCAAATCGTCAAGTTCCTCGCAGATGCAAACTTCGTCTTCATCATCTAAACTTTAATTCACCAACAAGATTTAATCAACTCCAGAAACCATATAAACAAAAACAAGGACAGGACTAGAGATCACGAGATACAAATCCGTTACAATCTTAGATCGACATAGCTCCAAACACATGATCTTTCCTCAATAAACAAAGCTTGTGGATTCGTCGGAGATTTCGCCGATTTAGCACGAGCGTAAGCTTCTTTGACTGAATCATATATCATATGTTTATATCATCTACCTTATATCATATGTAAACCATCTATAGATACCAAAACCACTCTCTCTTTGTTCAGAATTCGTAAAGCATCTACTTATCAATAGTTTCCAATTACAAGTCTCATCTACTTAAGATTTCTAATGCAATAAAGCCCAACAATGAAAAAGGTAAGAGATGAACAATGACACATCAGAATTCTTTGTGCTGAATCAATGAACGCACCTACAATTTGCCTAATTCCACAATAGAAAGCCATAATTCAACAATAAACGCTTAATTTCGTCAACACGATTGGGGAAGAAGAAGAAGAAAAAATTGGTGAAAGAGATCGATTTATACCAGTTTGAAGATCGAAAATAGGTGAAGATTTCTCCGTCGCCGGCAGATCTCTTCGTCGCCGGCAGATCTCTCCGTCGCCGGCAGCTCTCTCCGTCGCCGGCAGCTATCACGTGAAATCGTCTCCGTCGCCTTATCGTGGATCGTGAAATGCTTTCTTTTCCTTTTTGTTTATTAAATTTATTAAATTTTTAAAAAGAGTGTTATTTTTGTCAAATAAACTAAGAGATGCTATTTTTGTCACAAAAACTTCATTTAGGGCTATTGAAGACCATTTCTCTTAAAATATTGTTAATTAATTTTTGTTAAATTTGATTTTAACTTTTTAAAAATTAAACCCGTCCATTGGACGGGTCCTTATCTAGTGAATATATAAAAGACACTTTCTTAATTAACCTAATTATATGAGCTTGTCCACTTCTCATGAGACTCTATCTTGGGCTTCTTTATGGACCCTGTAATACTATTTGCCATGCAATCCTATAAATATAAACTTTGTTATAAATAAAAGAATAATAACTTTGATGGGAAAATATGCAGCGAACCTAGCTTATCTATAACTTGTTAAATGGAGTTTTCTAAACTTCTCTGTATTGTTCAACTCCACATCCAATATCAGATTCTTCATCTCCATGATGCATAGTTTGCGTAGTTAAGCGTTCTTCGTTCGGGGTAAAAGACACTCTTCTTAGTTCAAACCCTCTGTTTTGTGATGGGCTTTGTGGCCATGGTCCGATTTGCACAGTTGAAGGGCTCGGGGTGTAGTGAGTCATAGGTGAACTCACATTATGAACAGCGCTGGTCTTGAAAGTATGCGACTTTATGTCTTTCTCATCGAAGTTTCTGAATAAAGACGTTAGCTTACCCCATATCGAATCTTCAGAATCCTCACATAATGTATGCCTATTTTCGTACAAGAAAAGGGACACGAAGATGAGTAGTGCCAAGAATGAAGCAATGCCTGCTATTAGAAATAGACCCCAAAAGCTACTAAGGCTTAGACGGTTAGACGAAAGAGCGGTCTTTGGATCAGGACAATCATTCTGTTTCATGAACCATTTGTTCTCGATGTGTCGCATTTCATCTCCTTGAGTCACATTTAAGATAGCCCTTGAGACATCTCCTGTCAAAGGAGAATTCTTGGGGAATGCCTACACATTGATCAAGGAAACAAGCAATGAAAACACCGGAATACTCGAACTGTGTTTTGTTTTTCCTATTTTGTAATTTTGATAAGAAAAAGAAGAATTAAACTTACAAAGCCAAAACCAGCAGTCTTAAATGTAGGTTCAACCATGGCATATTTGGAGCAGTATTGAGAAAGGATAGCCTTAAGGTAGGCAACTTCGTCGAAAGCTGCTGAAATACTGCCATTGGCCAAAAGCGCGTCGCATTCTTCGGAAGAACCAAAAGGCTTGAGCTGAGAATCATTAAATCCCTCATTTCTTAGAATATCTTTAACGAAAGCCCCGTGTTGGTAGCCTACATAGTCCCCATTTTTTATGAGATCTTTCATAGTTGTGGCCCCTGGTTGGAAACGTTGTACCGTCAAGAAAGAGGTGAGATTTGCTGTGTAGCTCTGAGTGAGCACAAGCACCACAAAGCACCACACAACCACCACAAACCTTGCTAAGTTGCTCACTACCTTCTCACCTATATTACACACGCACAAATTACTTCATCATTAGAATCTTGATTCTTGTTAAATAAAAAAACTATCACATTGAAAATAAGTCGACATTTAATATCTAAACTACGTAACAATAGTCTCATTTACAGAAAATTGGTTTTGAAATAAAAACCAAGAATTTTTTTAACATTTATCATTACTGGTGTAAGAACTTACGGTGGGCAAAAACCATGGTGGAGAAAGAGAACCAAAAACTAGTGCCTATCTGGTGGTGAGGCGGTCCACGGAAGTCTGTGTTGACTCTATGTTCGAACAACCACACAACAAAACCAATGAGGACGAAGAAACAACCAGTTGTGACCCATAATTCTAAGGTCCAAGGTTTGAGGAACACCCAAGTGTTCTTATTCTCATTGTCTCTCACCGGCACCATCATAGACACTCCTGACTCTGTGTACGGTAACGTGAAGTCAGCATACAAAGACCTGTACGCTGTGATAGTTACATCTCCAACAACTGCATCCAAAGTCTGTTTCATTTATACTAATATGTTAGAGATCTCTTATATATATAAAAAAGGACATAATCTATAGACATAGTTTAGTCTACTCATTACTAACTGCTTTTACATGGAATTGCATGAACTTTTAGATTTTTGTTTAAGAAAAAAAAAAGAACTAACCCCGTTGTCGAGCTTGTAGACCAAGTCATCGTAGTGATCATCGGGAGACTCGAAACGGTAGTATTGTGGAATGACTGAATATGGCAACTTCTTAAGAGCAGCTTCAAAGATGTCTATGGCGTAACCCTTTGGAGTTGTTATGTTAGTGATAGGATCTGTGATTACCTCCACAAAATTGAAGAAGCCTTTCTTTACTGGAACGCCCACTTTAATCTTCTTACCATTAGTTGGAATCTCCCATCCTTTAGGAACAATAGTCGACTTCCCTGGCCATATCAACGGACCAAACCTCTCCCCTGTAAATGAAGTTGTTTTGTTTGAATTTGCATTCACAAGTCCATTGCTCGGTGTCCAAAATCCAATAATCCTCTCTTCATTTCCTACAAAATTTATGATCTCAAACTTTGGTGACTCGAGCTGCCTGTCTATGAGTTTAAACTCTCCTGCCAAACCATTGAATCTTATTTCCGAGAGAGCATTTACAAGACTTCTACCGAAGCGAGAGACCCCTAGGTTCCCCAAATCTGTCATGTTATTTGACGAGCCACTTGTATTATCGTACGGAAAGCTTCTTATGTTGGTTTTCTCCACGGCCATGGCCAATGCAGTTGCTGAATCAAAAGCCCGTAATCCGAAAACGTTTAGATCCGCCCTTATCGACGGATTCTCCTTCTCGAACTTTCTTTTCCATCTCAAACGGAAATCTTCGAGCTCTTTCGATTTGGGGACATGGCTCCTCACACCTATCACGCCCTCTATAGTATTTAAGCTACGACCATGGTTGATATGTCTCATCATATGCGACATTCCATTGGTCATTAACCATACATACCCTTCCTCCATCATCCCGATCTCTCTAGCTTTCTCAAAAATCCTTGAAGCAAGACGTGAGGCCATGTGGACAACGAAAACCCTAGTCTGCCTCGTCATGAGCTTATAAAGTTCTTTTAGAATCTGGTCATCGTTAGCCTCCGGGGAGATCACACTTCTATCGACTTGCACGTCTTGTAAAGCGTCAAACAAGTAAGGCATGATTCCTTCACCTAACTCGTTGTCCACATAAATTGCGACGACACTTCTCCATCCGAAGGATTCAAAAATGGCTGCAATGGCTTTGACCTGGTATGAGTCATCGATAGTGGCTCGAACGAAGTAATCACTTTTGATGGATGTTAAAAGAGGACTTGTTGCAGAGAATGTGATGGTTGGTACTTGAGTTTTGTTGGCCAGTCTGATCATAAACTCTGCTTGCATAGAGTTTCTTGGTCCTATGATGGCGCTCACTTGCTCGTTCTTGATTAGGTCCAAGGCTGCTTGCACCACAAGCAAACACAAAAAAAAAAAGTTTAGAATTTCACAAAATGTAACAGCAGTAGTTTAAGACTTGATGAAAATTAATGAGACAATAATAATTTACACACGAGTTAAAATCTTTATTATACGTAAAGGTATCACATGACATTTACCAAGTCTTTGACTATTCATCTAATATACTAGACTAGAAGTCATGAATTAAATATTTTAAAGAGACTACTAGGAATAGTGATTTCTTGCGACCATACAATGATCGTCGCTAAGACTTTCTAGAAAATAAAGAAAATGAATAGATTGCTCTTACCAAAGACGTTCCTACGTAATATATTTTATCCGAGTCATGAAAATGATAATTAATAAATCTAAATGATTCCCTTAGAAGTTGCGGAGAAGCAAAAGACAGAAAAGTAATTAACAAACCTGCAGCTGAAGCCTGAACAGTGTCTTTCATGGAATCTCTGACGTGAAGCGCAAGTCTTGTGCGGTAATTAGGATGGTCTTTATAGAAATCAGACAACGCCATGTTCATAGAAGTGAGGCAGATCTTGGAAAATGTTGTATTGAGATCAAGAACTACTCCTACTTTGATTTCACTTATTTGGTTTTGTCCTAAACCAACCTCTAGCAACAAAAAGAACCAAACACAGTAACACAGAAAGGTGTTATTGGTTTTTGTAGGGTTCATCATTATGAAAAGATAGAGGAGACAGACAATTTATGTGATATTCGACATCCATTTTTCTGTTATATATACAGAGTAAAGAAATCGGTTTGAAAAGGTCTTGGAAGACTTTAATTTGAAATGCTACACCAAAATTGGTTCTCAATGAAAGAGTCATAAGATAATAAATATCAGTGTTGACTAGAAAGGATTATAAAAAAATGGTTTGAAAGAGTCAGATGTGACATTGCCAAAGAAATTTCTTGGCAAAGCAAACCTACAAAAATATTGATTATATAAAATTTTCACCACAAAAAGAAAAATATTGTTAGGACATTTGTACTAAAACCAAAATTTAGGACATTTGTACTAAAACCTATAAAATGTTTAGGACATTTGTACTAAAACCAAAATTTAGTTTGTTCAACGCGTTTTTGGGTATGCCATATCTCATCAAACACAATGTATTGGCTGTTGGAGGACCACATTTAAATTTTCTTACACGTCTCTGAGAATCAGACATGAAGACGTATAATGTGGGCAAATCCAAAACATATGTTAGTTTTGTCAACATTTTTTTCTTCTTCCAAAACACTGAAAAAGACATATCCATCTCAAAAGATTATTTTTTTGTGTGTCATTTTGCAGATTATAAAAGTTTGTGTTAAGTTTATTTCTCCCTAATTTTTATATAATTCTAAATGGAAGAATATTATAATCCAAATTCAGAAATCTAACTTTGACACTAAGTTTGAAAACAAACATAGGAATACAAGATGTTTACAAAAGAAAATACTACTGTTTCTACACCCTAAAACCACACTGGCTAACTTGTTATGCACTTTTGCAACTTCTCTCTATCATTCACCTTAACATTGAATAATAGCAGATTCCTCATCTTCAACTTGTTCCGTGAAAAGATCTCCGCTCGAGATGGAAGACACTCTTCTTGGCTCAAACTGATCCCTATTTTGTGCCGGACTTAGTGGCAATGGAGTGCTATGATCGGTCAAAGGGCTTGAACTTCCTTGAGTAATAGGTGAACTCACATTATGAACGGCACTCTCCTTGAACATATGCGACTTTATGTCTTTCTCATCAAAGATTCTAACCAAAAAATTTAGCTTTCCACGGAAGGAATTTTCGGAGTCATCAAAGAGTGTTTGCTTGTGTTCGTACAAGAAGTTGGCCACGAAGATGAGAAGTGCCAAGAATGAAGCGATGCCTGCTATTAGAAACAGACCCCAGAAGCTACTAAGGCTGAGATGATTGGACGAAAGAGTAGTGTTTAGATCAGGACAATTACTTTGTTTCTTGAACCATTTATTCTCAATATGTTGCATTTCTTCGCCTTGAGTCACATTCAAGATGGCCCTTGAGACATCATCTGTCAAAGGTGAATTCTTGGGGAATGCCTACACATTGATCATGGAAGCAGAAAATTAAAGCAATGAAAATACCTAAATACTTTAAATATGTACATCTTTTTGTTTTTTTTGTAAAAGTGTAAGGTAAAAGAACTTACAAAGCCGAAACCAGCAGTCTTAAAGGAAGGTTCAACCATGGCATATTTGGAGCAGTTCTCAGAAAGGATAACTTTAATGTAGGCCACTTCGTCGAAAGATGCTGTGATTGTCCCATTGGAAAAAAGCTCGTCACATTCTTCGGCAGAACCAAAAGGTTTGAGGTGTGACTCATGAAATCCTTGACTTATCAAAAGTTCACGCACGAAAGTGCCTTGTTGGTACCCAATATATTTGTTATTTTTTATGAGATCTTTCCAATTTGTGACCGCTGGTTGGAACCGTTGTACTGTGAGGAAAGAGGTGAGATTCGCTGTATAGCTCTGAATAAGCACAAGCACCACGAAGCACCACACCAACACCACAAACCTCGCTAAGTTGCTCACCACCTTCTCACCTATACACACGAACAAGTTATTGTATATCAATATACTATATAAGGATCGTATTTAGACTACTTTCATCATCTACCAATTTTTTATTTTGGGACCAAATTCTAAGGAGAAACCAATACTATTTCCCGAGGCATGTCGAAAATAAGAAACAAGATAATATTGATATAAAGATGGATATTGTTGCCAGTTAAAAGTTTCTATAGTAACCAAGGGCGAAGTTTAATGATGTTTCTTGATGATGGGACTCGTTTCCTAGTGTTATCCCACAACGACTGATAATTTACGACTCGAGCAAATACGACTAGGTTATTCCAACTTTGTTCTTGATTGGTGTTACTTACGGTGGGCAAAGTTCATAGTGGAGAAAGCAAACCAGAAACTGGTGCCTATCTGATGGTGAGGCGGTCCACGAAAGTCGGTGTTGACTCTGTGTTCTAAAATCCACACAACAAACCCAATGAATACGAAAAAGCAAGCGGTGGTGACCCATAGGTCTAAGCTCCAAGGTTTGAGGAACACCCATGTATTCTTGTTCTTGTTGTCTTTGAGAGGGACCATCATAGACACTCCAGACTCTGAGTACGGTAGCGTGAAATCGACATACAATGACCTGTTCGCTCTGATGGTTACATCTCCTACAACTGCATCGTACGTCTGATCCGTTTATAAACGATATGTTAGAAATCACACATCAAAGGAAAAAACAAAGACATAATCCACTATATAGTCCACATAAATTACTCTACGAATTGTTAATTAATGTTAAGTTGAAAGTAAAAGAACCATAGTAGAAATAGGGGAAGAGAAAGAGAACTAACCCCGTTGTAGACTTGGTATACCATTTCGTCGTAGTTCTCATCTGGAGACAAGAAAGCAATATATTTAGGAATGACTGAGTAAGGCAACTTTTTAAGAACAGCTTCGAAGACGTCAATGCAGTAACCCGTTGGGGTCATTGCGTTACTGATTGGATCTGTCTTTGCATCCACAAAATTTAAGAAGCCTTTCTTCACTGGAATGCCCACTCTAAGCATCTTCCCGTTTGTTGGAATCTCCCAACCTTTCGGAATAACTCTCGACTTACCGGGCCATATCACCGGCCCAAACCTCTCCCCTGAAAACGACCTAGTGTTTTTTGACTTTGCATTCACAAGTCCATTGCTTGGTCTCCAGAATCCGATAATTCTCTCTTCATTTCCAATGATATTGATGACCTCAAACACTGATGATTTGAGCTGCCCGTTAATGAGTTCAAAATCTCCGGCTAAACCTTTGAATCTTACATTCGAAAGAGCCTTTAGAAGACTTGGACCGTAGCGAGAGACCCCGAAGGTCGCTAGATCTGTCTTATTATTTCTAGAAGCGATCGGATGCTCATACCGCAAGCTCTTTATACTGGTTTTCTCTACGGCCATGGCCAAAGCAGTGATCGAATCATATGCCCTTAATGCAAAAATGTTCAGCTCTTCATCATTCCCCTTCTTATCAAACCTTTTCTTCCATCTCAATCTGAAATCTTCTCGCTCCTTCGATTTGGGGATATGGCTCCTTACACCCAACACCCCTTGCATATTCTCCAAGCTGCTACCGCGTTCATTAGATTTCACCAAATTCATCACTCCATCTGTCAATAACCATGCATATCCTTCCTTCATCATACCAATCTCTCTAGCTTTCTGAAAAAGCCGAAATCCGAGAGTTGGTGGCATGTGGACAACGAATACCCTCGTCTGCATTGTCATAAGCTTATAAAGCTCCTTGAGAATCTGATCATCATTAGCTTCTTGAGGGATCAAACATCTATTGACTACAAGAGCTTGCACGTCTTGTAAAGCGTCAGTTAAGTAGGGAATTATTCCTTCTCCGAATTCGTTGTCCACATAAATGGCAACAACGTTTCTCCACCCGAAGGATTTGACAATGGCCGCAATGGCTTTGACCTGGGATGAGTCATCGAAAGTAGTTCGGACGAAGTAAGGGCTGTTGATGGATGTCATAAGAGGGCTGGTTGTAGAGAATGTGATGGTCGGTACTTGAGATTTATCGGCGAGTCTGATCATGAACTCGGCTTGCATAGAGGTTCTTGGCCCGATGATGGCGCTCACTTGCTCATTCTTGATTAGGTCCAAGGCTGCTTGCACCACAAGCAAACACAAAGAATAATAAAATAATAGAGGTTAAATTTATCACTACATATAACACTTTTCTATAACTAACGAATGAATCAGAGTCTGATTATCAGACAAATAATGTTTACGCATGAGTTAAAATTAAAGTATTATGTCTTACTCGGACGAATAAGAGTAATAAATACAGACCACATAAGAGGTTTGTGAATAGTCAACCATCTATATGACTATATTCCGACGAAGCATGTTCATATAAATCTCATCTCGTTTCAAAACCCATTGACCCAAAAATGATAACAGACCAAGCATGCATGTACGTGTAACATCCGCCACTGTCGATATACCAATTAGCACCGGTTTACATATATCATAACCACCACCGTTGTTGGACAAAACCGCCGGTAACAATATCCTTATCGTCATTCATAAATGTCGAAAGAACCAAAAAAAATTTTAAGTGATAAAATTGCTTCAAACTAATACGAGTAAAACAATTTCTACCAAACCATATATGCTTTCACAAACCCGTATCAAATTTGTGAAAACAAAAAAATTACCACAAATTTGTTTGAGTTGTGTTTCAATATTCCATTAACGATGATTAAATAATTAGGAATTGGTTACCGTCATAAACGTTATATTTGTTGAAAACTAGATCTTGTAGAACGTATGTTTCATTCAACAAAACTAATAACAAATCCAAATAAAGTTGCAAGAGACAGAGAAGAAACGAACCTGCAGATGAGGCCTGGACAACATCTTCCATGGAATCTCTGATGTGAATTGCAAGTCTTGTGGTGTAATCAGCATGATATTTGTAGAAATCGGACAACGATATGTTAATGGAAGTGAGGCAGATCTTGGAAAATGAAGTTTGGAGATCAAGCACTACTCCTACTTTGATTTCAGTTGTTTGGTTTTGTCCTAAACCAACCTGCATCAACACAAAACCCCAAACGAACAGGACAAAGTAGTACATAAAGGTATTATTATTTTTTCTAGGGTTCATCGTTTTCATCCAAAGATTAAGGAACTTTATGTCATTCTTTAACCTCTTTTTTTGTTCTATTGCATAATATACACACATAGCTAGAGAGAGAGGGAAAAGTGGGTTGAAAGTGATATAAATTTTAAAAACGAAAAACAAAAATATAAAAATAAAACAAACGAAGTTAAGGTTTGAAAGAGACAGACAAAAATTGTATGGACGATATGAGCTAGTTTTTGTCATTATCTACCATTGCCACTCTTCTTTTTTTGGCTATCACGTTTACTTTGAAAACTCTCCAACTTCAGTCTTCTTAGTTGTTGTTTCAGGGAAGCTAAGATTAAAATTCGTCTTCCAGCTAGAAAGATCCGTTTCATACACAGGAAAGGTCAAAGTTGATAATGGAGTGATGTCCGATAGTGAAAATCCTCAAAAGAAAATTTAAAAAGAACAAAAAATCTTCTTGAAAAATTACAATATTTTTCTTTTTGTGGTGAAAATTTTATATAATCAAGAAAAGATCCTTTACAAAAAAAACAATATATAATTAAGTGAAAACTTTTTTGAGTAGACAAATTAATTGTAAAAAAGATGAAGTAGAATTTATTTTCTTGTGTGGAGGCATTAAACTAGCATATCATCGTCCATCGACGCCGTGGTCTCCCTTGTATAATGCATTAGATTGATGTCCTGAATGAACTTGTCAATGGATGAGGTGAGTCAAGCTAAAGGGGTAGCTACTTGACCTTCTCTAGTTTCATTTCTTTCTCGCCAGATGTGAAATCAAACGTTGGAAGGAGACACGCAATAGGTTTTATGGGTTATAGATTTGAAAGAGACAAACAAACATAAAGATGAAAATAAGACAATAAAACTGGCTAAGGGATCAAAAGGCTACAATAACTTTTAAACTTTTATTTATCATTCAGCTTCACATTCCAATTAGGGAGTGAAAAACTCTTGGCTTTCGAAAGAAACACATCTTGGCTCAAACAGCATATTTTGCGACGGACTTCGTGACCATGGTGTGACCTGCACTGTCAAAGGTCTTGGAGTGCTTTGACTAATAGGTGAACTCACATTATGAATTGCCCTCTCCTTGAACATATGCGATTTTCTGTCTTTTTCATCAAAGTTTCTAAGCAAAAATGTTAGTTTTCTGGAAAAGGAAATTTCTGACTCCTCATGTAGCGTATGCCTATGTTCGTACAAGAAGTTGGCTATGAAGACGAGAAGTGCCAGAAATGAAGCAAGGCCTGCTATTAAAAATAGACCCCAGAAGCTACTAAGGTTGAGACGGTGGGACGACAAAGTGTTGTCTGTGTCAGGACAACTCTGATTCCTGAACCAATTATTTTCGATTTGTTTCATTTCTTCGCTTTGAGTCACATTCAAGATCGCCCTTGAGACATCGCCCGTCAAAGGCGAATTCTTTGGGAATACCTACAAAATCATGCAAAAAAAATTAAAAGTTGAATGAGGAAAAAGATGTGTGAAATTAATAATCTAGGTACATACTTTTTTTGCTGATTTAATTTGTGAAAGAAAAAAGAAGGAACTTACAAAGCCAAAACCAGCAGTCTTAAAAGAAGGTTCAACCACGGCGTATTTAGAGCAAAACTGAAAAAGGATAACTTTAAGGTAGGCCACTTCGTCGAAAGCTGCTGCAATACCGCCTTTTGATGTCCCATTGGACAAAAGCTCGTCACATTGCTCAGAAGTATTATAAGGCTTGAGCTGAGATTCAAGAAATCCTTGACTTTTTAAAAGTTCATGCACAAATGAGCCGAGTTGGTACCCTACGTTCTCCCCATTTTTTATGAGATCTTTCATAGTTATGACGTCTGGTTCGAACCGTTGTACTGTAAGGAAAGAGGTGAGATTCGCTGTGTAGCTTTGAGTGAGCACAAGCACCACAAAGCACCACACAATCACCACAAACCTCGCTAAATTGCTCACCACCTTCTCTCCTATATACACACATGCACAAACTCACTTTATCGTTAGAATAATGTTTATTTGTTAGAAAATATTTTTTTTAATCATTTAATATATAAACAACTTAAACGAGTCTGTTACATAAACTTTAACATTTATTATTAGTGGACTAATGATTGTTGTAAGTAACTTACGATGGGCAAAGTTCATAGTGGAGAAGGAGAACCAGAAACTGGTGCCGATCTGGTGGTGAGGTGGTCCACGGAAGTCGGTGTTGACTCTGTGTTCTAAAATCCACACAATAAATCCAATGTAGACAAAAAAGCAAGCAGTAGTGACCCATAGGTCTAAGCTCCAAGGTTTGAGGAACACCCATGTGTTCTTGTTCTTACTGTCTTTCATCGGCACTAACATAAATACTCCAGATTCCGTATACGGTAACGTGAAATCAACATACAATGACCTATTTGCTATGATGGTTACATCTCCCACAACTGCGTCGTACCTCTGACTCATTTATTAATGACATGTTAGAAATCACATAGATATATACAAAATAAAAAATCTTTATTAATTTACACAAGACTTGTTATACAAGAAACACATAGATCACTTTAACAATTGTTATTAATTTATATTTTAAAGTGGAAATAGGGGAAGAAAGAGAGAACTAACCCCATTATAGACTTGTTCGACCATAGTGTTATAGCTCTGATCTCGAGAACCGAAAGCAAAGTATTGAGGAATGACTGAGTAAGGCAACTCTTTAAGGGCAGCTTTGAAGACGTCAATAGAGAAACCAGTCGGGGTCACTGCGTTTGTGGTAGAATATTTTTTTACGTCCACAAAATTTAAGAAGCCTCTCTTCACTGGAACGCCCACTCTTAGTTTCTTCCCTTTCGTTGGAATCTCCCAACCTTTAGGAACAACTGTCGAATTTCCAGGCCAAATCACTGACACAAACATCTCCTTTGATGAAAACAATATTGTTTTGTTTGATTTTGCATTCACAAGTCCATTGCTCGGTGTCCAAAATCCGATAACCCTCTCTTCATTTCTTACAAAGTTGATGATTTCAAACTTTGATAACTCAAGCTGCCCGTCAATAAGGTTAAACTCTCCAGCTAAACCATTGAACCTTATATCCGAGAGAGCCTTTAAAAGACTTGGACCGTAGCGAGAGACCCCTAGGGTCCCCAAATCTGTCCTGCTATTTTCTAATGCGATTGGATTATCATACCGCACGCTCTTTGTGGTTGCTTTCTCAACAGCCATAGCCAATGCAGTGATTGAATCATATGCCCATAGCGCGAAAACATTTGGCTCTGTATCATTCCCCATCATTGGATTCTCCTTTTCGAACTTTTTCTTCCATCGCAAGCCAAAATCTTTGAGCTCTTTTGTTTTTGGGACATGGCTCCTCAACCCTAACACGCCATGCATACCCTCCAAGCTACGACCATGGTCGTTATGTCTCATCATATTCGTCATTCCATTGGTCAGTAACCATACATATCCTTCCTCCATCATCCCGATCTTTCTAGCTTTCTGTATAACTCGGAATCCAAGACTTGAGGCCATGTGGACAATGAATACCCTTGTCTGCATCGTCATGAGCTTATAAAGCTTGTTTTCAATTTGATCATTGTTAGCCTCCGGGGAGATCACACTTCTATCGACTTGCACGTCTTGTAAAGCGTCAAACAAGTAAGGCATGATTCCTTCACCTAACTCGTTGTCCACATAAATTGCGACGACACTTCTCCATCCGAAGGATTCAAAAATGGCTGCAATGGCTTTGACCTGGTATGAGTCATCGATAGTGGCTCGAACGAAGTAATCACTTTTGATGGATGTTAAAAGAGGACTTGTTGCAGAGAATGTGATGGTTGGTACTTGAGTTTTGTTGGCCAGTCTGATCATAAACTCTGCTTGCATAGAGTTTCTTGGTCCGATGATGGCGCTCACTTGCTCGTTCTTGATTAGGTCCAAGGCTGCTTGCACCACAAGCAAACAAAATGAAAAGAGAGAAGGTTAAATGTATAACACTTCTTTAAAAAATAACAATTGTATAATTAGTGAGACTAATTTACAGAATTAAAATATAAATTGTATACTATTTAAACATCTGAATTACATGATAAAAATAAAATAAAGTCTTTGTTAATCAATATACCTTGCTCTAAATACAGACCACATAAGAGGGTATTTGGATTCTGAATAGTCAACAGAATGATTCATCTCTCTTCCAACCAAGCAATATTTTATATCTTATCTTTTTGATTTAACGGGATGTTCTAATTCTAGGATTGAACTTCATAAACTTTTCAGTCGTAAAATTTATATGTTGATAGTTGCTTGAATGAACTAAAAAAAACTGAGAAGCTAAGTTAAGATCATGTAAAAAATTGGTCAGACTTATCAATACAACACTAGCTAGTACTAATAATTCCTTATAACCGAGAAAAAATTAAAGAGATAGAAGAATCGAACCTGCGGCTGAAGCTTGAACAGTATCTTCCATGGAATCTCTGACATGAAGCACAAGTCTTGTGCTGTAATTAGAATAATTCTTGTAGAAATCGGACAAGGACAAGTTAATGGCAGTGAGGCAGATCTTGGAAAAGTTGGTTTGGAGATCAAGAACTACTCCTACTTTGATTTCACGTATTTGGTTTTGTCCTAAACCAACCTCCATCAACAAAATACCCCAAACGAACAGGACAAAGTAATTTAGGAAGGTATTATTAGTTTTTTCTGTAAGAATCATCATCTTTCTCCAAAGATTGAGGAACTTTATGTCATTTTTTAAGTTCCCCTTTTTTACATGTATATATACACACAAGAGGAAGGAAAGGGACGTCAAAGAGGAATGATCTTGGAAAGTAACTATAAAATAAAAAAAATTCTGAATTGTTGTAAACCTTTTGATGGATTTAAAAACACAAGTTTTTATTTTTTCTTACAAATATAAATACTTGTAAAAACTCCAAAAATACCACAAAATTTATGTTTAAAAAGAATTCATAAATTATGTAGTATCATTTTGGATGAGCCCTTTTAGATTTTATATTTTGTGTTGTTTTGGAGTTTTAGTATTTTGGTTTTGGGAAAATAAAAAGATAAAAATATTAATTGTCAAACTTGAAAAGGACAGTGGAAATAGAGAGACAAAGGATAAGAGGTAGAGAGCTCAAATACACGAAATTTCTTGGAAAGCCTTAGCTGCGTCTTCCCTCCAAAATAAAAAATAAACTCTTAAATTATAGCAAAATTAGATTACGTAATCTCGTTTATGATGTGGATGTTAATTCATGACGTACGTACTAATATTGATATTGTGATATCAATGATATTGATCTATGTATATAGAACGTTATACACCGAGCAATGTTAGATTGCTCACCCCTCTTTCTTAATTCCCATTTCACATAAATTTATCCCACGATGGATTGGGATCAGAGTAAAAAAGAGTGTAAAAAGTGCTAGTTGTATTTGTATGGAGATCTAATAATTTTATTAATATGTTTGTATGCACACATGAAACGACATTCATAAATTGATGGGCTCATATAACAAAGGGTCTTTATTATAAAATCGTGACGATTTAATTTAGCCCATATCTTTTCATAAGTCAGTCCAAATGTGATTTTAACCCAAAAAGATAATAGGCCAGTGTTAGTTGTATGATTTTAATTTTAGTCCAAAAAAACGACAACATAACTCTCGAACCATTTAACAAAAATCGATTTGGGGAAAATCAAATTTAGGGTTAATTGTTTGAGTCAAGGATTCGTTATTGCATCGTTGCTGAGTGGAATCGATCTTCTTCTTTTTTTCATCTTAAATTTGGAGATTCTTCTTTTCCATTTTTTTGTTTGTAAAACAACACGATTTTCTAACAATCATGTCGTTTTAGACATAACTATTTTGACATCTATGAAGTTTTATAACGGAGTTAAAGAGTGTCACGTCATCGATATACGGGAGAGTTATATTGCGGGTGACTTTTAACATCATACTAGTATTGACCTGCATTTATTTGACTTGGAGATTTATCTTGCAAAAAAAAATTACTTGGAAAGTTTTACAAAACCCTAATATTAACTATCACAAGTAGATCAAGATGTAAATATCTGATTTTTGAAACTTTGAACAATAAAGTACCCTAATTTGTTTCTACAAATTTCATGCTATTTGTAAATCCATGATATTTACAAAAGTCTAACATGGATTAATTAGATAAATATCTTTTTTTGGACAAAAGTTAGATAAATCCTATACTATTATTTGGGGAGTACACTTTATAAGAAACCCTTAACTAACCTTCTCTTTTGTAAAAAAATTACATGAGAATGCCATTACAAATTTTTTCTTTTAGAACAAATTTATTCAATTTCTTAAGGATAAACAAGTAAAATACTAATTTATGTCATTTAATTAATTTAATTAAATTATAAAACGAAAATCTGTTATTAATTTTTTTTAAATGACCAATCAAAATGAATATATAAGATTTGATATCTAACTTACCATATTAATTTGTTATTAATCATAAAACTTCACCTCTCATCTTTATATGATTATATTTATATGAAACAAATAAATCATCATATCATCTATATAATAAAAAAAAGTAATTTTTTTTCTGCATATGCCAAGATTTGAATTTTTAAAAACGCATATAAATTGTTCAATCTATAATGAAAACAATTAAACGGGTCAAAAATTCAGACTTGAGTAATATATTTCTTTTACACAAAAATAAATTCAACAAAAATTTCGACTGAGCAACGGGTAAGAATTTGAATATTTATATTCGATTTAATACATTTATTTTTTGAAATGTATAATTTTATATACTTCAATAATAAATTAAATATTTTAATTTGCAACATTTAAAATAAGTTTTACTTGATATTTTTAGAGAATATCATCAATACTTAATAGTTCAAAAAGTTAAAAATTATAAATACTCTAATTCGATTAATTAAAAAAATATTTATAATAGGTAGCGGGTTAAATATAATATATTATATGATGAAATGAGTTTTGATCCTTATAACTATTTGGATAGTTATATTTAATTTCACATAATTTGTTTTTTGAAATTCAAAATTTATAAACTACAAAAAAAATTTAAAGATTTTAATTAGGAATATTTAAAAATAGTGTAGAACATTTAAATATGGTTTGACACCTCTAAATATTTGAAAATTTGATTCCGCAAGCAATTTTAGAATTAACGAATAATAGAATGTGTACGGAATATTTTAAAATGAAATATTGAGATTCTAAAATAAAAATATAGACTCCACACACAGGTTGATTTCGGTATTATTATATACTAAATATATTTTTATAACATATTCGATTATGCAAATAATTGGTAAATTCCGTAATTATAAATCTCAAACAAATTCTGTAATTAGATTAGCTCAAACAAATCTCTATTTCAACAACCAAAGAATTATAAATTGAAAAAGAATTTTCTAAATTAGTTCAAAATAATAGCTAATTTCTTAATTAATTCAAAATAATCTATGTTTTATATGCGATTCATTTATGATATTTTAATTCTAACTAAAATATATGCAATCCTATTTTGTGGTTGTTAACATAAATTAACTCATTGTTCAAAAAATATTACTTTTTAAAAAATAAAATTATTTTCTATTTTCATATCTTAAAAAAATTATTATTCATAATTGAGTATTATAGAAAAAAAATCTATATTTATTCTAATATTGTATATAGGGACTGACAAAAAAATTAATATTTTTTTACTTTGTATTATAATATATTAAAACTTAGTTCTAATATATATATTATATAAATTTTGTAATAAATAAAATTTAACCCGTACTTTAGTACGGGTGATGATCTAGTATCTATCTGTAAAATAATTAATAAAATAAAATAAGGTTATACATCTTTTTTTAAATAATTTATAAGCATGAAATGTGTTTCTTAAAAATTCACAAAAAAAAACTATATTATCGCTTTTAACTTTAGACAACAATACAGTATTTTTTTCAAGCTTCCGATTGTTTTTAATGCATGATATATATATATATATAAGTATATTCTTGTCATGTAATTTTGTTTTTTTTTTTTTGAAAAATGATTGTTAGTTTTCTAAGCAAGATTATTTTAACGAACCGAAATAACAAAAGGTATCAATAAAATCAAAACTTTACATTATTACATAATACATAGTTCTATATATACTTCTATGCTACATTTTGATTTAATAATAACAATAATAATAATATACTCATATACTGATATACTACGCTGGTCGTTATCTAATCGTTTATTGTATGTCACAAATAAACATACGGATGATGTAAAAACGGTTTAAGAAGAAAATCCCACAAAAATACTCTTACATGTTTCGTTGAACTCGATTCTTTTCGTAAATTCCAAATGATTGGTTCCAAAACAAAACTTCTAAAAGATTACGTGAATTATTTATTAGGGTACATAAATGAAGTGAAAATGGTGGGGCTTTGCGTTAAAAATTAAGACCCACCAGCCGACCTGACCATGTCCTACTCAGCTTACACATGTTTCCATGTGACCTCACCACTTCTTCTAATCCCATTTTACCATTTTTTTTTTTTTCCTTATATAAAATTAATCTCTCGTATTGTTCAAAAAAAAAAAAAAAAAAATTAATCTCTCGTACAAAAAACGAAGAAGTGAATAATAATCTTTTTTAATATCTAAGCTGTAATATAATTTCTTATACCAAAAATAGTACTATGCTTTAATCATCTAACTCCAACATCTGAACGCATCTTCTTAGAGCATATGCAATGGGGAACACTTGGTGTGTTCTTAAGGGTTTTAAAATAATAAAAATGTTGAATAGTGGATACAACTGTTCTTAAAATTATAAAAACTGTTCTTCAGGAAGAACAGTTTGCAGGATAAGTTAGAACTGTTCTACCACTGTTCACTTTATTTCCTATTTTTAAATCCTAAGAACACACTCAAAAGTTCCCCCTTGCATATGGTCTTATGCACACAATCTCCCTCTTTTCGGTACTCGTGTTACATTGTTTACTAAAAGACACGTAATAATAAAAGGAAAAATATCCTTTGGTTATACCACTTTTACTACGTCACGTCCATTTCAACACTAACATAAACTTTAAAAATTTGCAAAAGAAACTTTGATGTACAAAGTATGTTTGATGACTTTGATCACAAATTCAAGTGCGGTTAGTTTACTTGATTAGACACTTTAAACTTAGAAACGTTGGAAAATTTCTTCTCAAAAGTTGCGACAATATTAGTTACCAAAAAATCGACATTGTGAGATTTATAATAAACACCAAAACATTATCAGTAATAACATAAATCTATCAATTGTATAAGATGGATTAACATGTGAGTTTATTTTGACTTAATTGTGCACAACGTTTGACCCATCAAAGAATTTCCCATTGGTCAAAGAATCTCTTACTGATTCTTATCTCTCAACTCATCTATCAAGTCTCAGCCAGTAAATATTATCAAAAAAATTCTGAAGTAAATTATTTTCAGTGCCCCTTTCTTTTTTAGTAATTTAAGGACAATCTCACATGACCATTTTTCCAATGTAAACACTCTTATTTTAATTATTTTACTCTCTTGTTCTTTTACTTTTGCGACATGTCTAATCAAACCTATCTATACTAGTAAAAAATAAAAACTAAAAAATGAACTCAAACGAATTATGAAAGTTACAACGTTACACTAATTCACATTATTATATACGCTTTCACGTTACTCCCGTAAACAAAAACAATTAAATACACATGTTAATGGCTCAGTTACATTATTTAACATCAACATTGTTTAATGCTTTGATTAAAATATTGAGTTTAGTGATCATTATGTGGATCCAAGAGGGAATCTAAGATCGAAGATGGATATTGAGCTTTGCCTCATGAAGGAAACAAAATCTCCTACAACTTTATGTTCAAAGAGTGAATCAAATTGGTTATTTTGGCGTATGGCGCCTGGTTTCAAATCTTAAATAATTTATCACAAAAAATTAGCATATATTCTAACATTTCCTAGTTTTCTCGTGGCCTTAGAATATCTAGAATTATTTTTTTGTGTATTTGTTTTTGTCTAATTATTAATTTCGGAGAAAAATATTCATTAATGTTAATATTCGTATAATCATGGTCATGATCTGTAATAATAGTGGTCAAATCAAAGGTAAAGTTCCTGACAAAACATATTAAAATAAATTAATTGAAAAATTTGAAATGTTTGACCAGTCAAATAAACCATTAAGCCATAGTCTAAGATAATGGAGACATAAGTGACCAGTGTGTGCGTTATTAGCGTACATATTTGTGCATTAATATTGTTGCGTTTTGTTTTGACAACAAACTTGTTTAATGTATATATAAGCTGCCAACAAATTATTTCTATATTTGGATTTAGGGATAACACATGGCGAGGTCAGCGTTGTGAATAAGTGAGATGCTGTTTTTGTCTTTGTAAACCATTTGAAATTTTTTTTTTTTTAAGATTCATTGCTTGTATAAACCGAACTAATAGTTTTTAGATCAAATCCCTTATACAGTTACACTAGTTCGTAATATCTTAATTAAATTAAGTGGTTTTGTAGAAAATGCCATTTAAAAAAAAAATCTTACGAAAATTCTATTTTTACTAGAATCTTACGGATTTGCCATTTTTAACACTTAAAAATGTAAGTATTTACGATTTTGTTTTGCAAAATATGTATTTTATACCAAATACAAAAACTTAAGAACAAATAGAACAGAATAAACCCAAATATAACGAATAAAATACATGTTAAATCGCATTTTTTATCGACTAAAAATGACAAATCCACAAACTATTTAAAAAATGGCAAAACAAACAAATGCCGCTCCTAAAAGTGGCTTTCTCATAATTGATTCTTAAATTAATTATAACTATGAGAAATGCACTTTTTCATGTAAATTTTGAGTAGAAGACTTTATAAAATTCAAGTAATGTAACAGACAACAATTTCCCATCTGGATTTATCCGTTACTATGTTTAGAGTTTACTATTCTATCGATGATTTTATATTTCCATAAAAAAAATGAAAAGTACATGTTTCCAAAATACCCCTAATAAAAAGTGCATACTTTTTGTTGTGTCTTAAAATATGGTAATTTTTGTTAAACTATTTCTCATAGACGCCAAAAAATAATAGTTTGAAACAATCGAAAACCATAATCTATTAAGTTTTTTTTTTCGCCAAACACCATTTTATTAAGTAATCGGACGGAGATTTTCTTCTAAGAAAGTCAATCCGGATCCGATGTGCTTAAATGGAAGAATAAAGAACCTTGTGCTCTTGCCATTTTCTCTCTTGCCATAATCTATTAAGTTTTAAGATTGATTTATGCATTTCTTCAAGTTTATTCGCTTGAATAACAAGCATAAAGTTAACTTTATAGATAGTCTATCATTTCGTTAACCGATGATAGTTCTAACTGTATTATGCAATCACTCTAATGTTGTTACATTTATGAGGTTCGAAATGAGTCGTACTTAACTTCTAAGCGTACCATGTTGTAGTGACATTACTAGATATTTGTGATTTATTATTATGATTTATATCAATATGGATAAATTATGTCCTTATTAACACATAAATATATAAATGTAGAATACAAAATCGTGTTACTATATATAGGTAAGGTGTCAGTTTCGACAAAAAGATGTACTGTATATGTATGTGGGGTGTTCGTTAATTTAAGCAAACGATTTGTTCGTTCATACGAGTTTGAAAATCCGTCATGTATGATCAAATTACAATTGATTTTTAGGGTTTAGAAAAAGCGGAATTAAAATATGTGGAAGATAAGAAATACAAAACAAGAAAATGGGGACAAATTTAGTGTGGGTTCTTTTTTTTGCGTAAATCCAGGCTGGTTTGAAGACATAAGTGAAAAAAACATGTAGAATAATTTTAGACCAAACCTGTCTACTCTTCCTATCTTTTAAAATCATTATCATGAGCAACGCCTATCTTTCCATCACCCTTTGCCCCTCCTCTCCAACCCCTACACAATAATACCTTATTTTATAAAAAAATTAGTTTCCAATATTTGAAAATAATGGCCTTACAATTATTGTAGACAACATTGGTTCTATACTGGTCATGAATGGGTATACAGACTTTTTCAAGTTTTCAATTTTTTGAATTGTGATTCTACTTCTTTTGGTTTTACTATACACGAAAATGTTTAAGTATTTACGTTTTTGTAGTATTTTTTCAAACTAAAGTGGTAGTTGAACTTCCGAACTTTTTTTTTTACATCTTTGGATCGATAAAGTTCGATTCATAGTTAATCCTTATTATGCGGAGGAACATGATTTAGTGAAATTGAACTCCGATATAGAAGATAGAGTCAAATGGACTTAACCACTTTACTAAAAACACATTCCTAGTTGAACCTCCTAAAAGAAATTGCACCTTTCTGACCTTAATGCTTTTGAGGTCGATATCTACGGAAACAAAATCACTTTACTTGGATCACTAAAATTTCTAGATTTTGGTTTAAATGTTTAATTTGCAATGATATTTTAAATTTAGTTTTTGCAATTTTAATTTTTTAGAAAATGAAATGAAGAGAGTATTAGTTTTACTAAAAAGCATGGTAGTAGGCGGAATATTTAAGCTTTATCCGGAATATTCTCTCTATTGGCCTGGTATTCTAAATTTGACTCGTCTATATGATTCTTGTTCATATTGCGGAATTTTAACTCTACTACTAGACCATTAATTTCTTTATAATTATTATATTCCTCCTCCACATTATTTCTTGTGATTCCTGTCCCACTATGGCAATAATATATTGGGATCCCTATTAATGTAAATTATTTCAAACATATAAATTATAAATAAAACATATAGATGCCTACATATACTGATATACACACTGATATGAAGGCAATACCGATAAATTTTCTCGTGCTCCATGTTGGGATCTCTCTCATGTGACGACTTTAAATGAAAGATTATGATTGTGCATCATATATATATACTATATTACTATATATAGAGATGTATGTCTTATTAAATTATACATTATATAAACGTACGACATTGGTTCCTCCAACATTAATGGCAAATCTCAAGAAGAGGATTTCGACAATGTGTAGATAGATCTTGTGGTAGTAAGAATAAGACCTCGAGTACTATAAGATCTAGCGAATCGGAATTTTCCACGTTAGTTATGGAAACAATTTACTTTATATAACTAATACAATTCCATTAATCAAATCATTAATTATATCGTCAACGCTATGTAAAAGCCCACATCCCCAAACCTTGTGGATTCTGTATACCCCCAAAAAAAACTCATTGCCATTTGCCATAAGATATTCATAATTTTTTCATAACACATATTTTTCCTATTTAAACCTATACATTATAACGTAACTAGAGAAGATGCCGACAAAAAAAGGTGTATAGAAAATGTTACCGTAAATAGTGTAAAAAGATGTTAAGTACACCACCTTTTGAGATTAACTTTTCTAGCTATAGGATAAACAACTTTTTGGAAACCATTAATTTACTTTTTGGAAACTACTAATTTTGTTGGAAAAAAACATAGACGTGGTTTAGTTACAAGCTAGTCAAACTATTTCTACTGATATTTTGTCATAGTTGAACCAAATACTGCATAACATCAAATTTATAGACTATAGTAGTAGCATAAGAAATTTAGATAGTTTAAAACAAGTGGACACTAAATAGTTCTTAACTCGACGCCAAAAAAATAGTAGCTAACTCGACGGAAAAGTAAGTTCATACCTCATGAAGAGCTAATCAAATATTAAAATATAATAACAGAATTTTCATTTTTTTCCATTGATTTTTTTTCTGCCATGTGTGATTATCTCCATTGATTCATTACAAGTATAATACGCAAATAGACACTCTCACTCTCTCTACTTCTCTCGCTTTCTCTCTCTCTCTCTGAATCACTATCTCTTCCTCGAGTTCAATCACCACAAACTCACAATCAAATATACACTTAGACACACTCATCTGAATCTGAAACCGAATCTCTCTGCAGAAGCACACATTATTGATGGAGGAGAAGTGGAAGCTGTCGAAGAAAGAGACAACAGCTTCTTCTTCCTCCTCTAAGTCAAAGTTTTCTAGAAGCTTCTCAACAAGTGCTTCCTCCACAAAGTCTCCAATATTCGTACGGAGTTCCTCTACCAAATGCTCTGTTCCTTCTTCCTCCTCTTCCTCTTCTTCTTCCTCTTCAATCTCAAGAAGCTTCTCAAGAAAAGAGAGAAGATCTTCTTCTTCATCATCTTCTTCTATCACTCAGAAATATAGCAGCTTGGCTAAAGAACAGAAGGCAAGGTTTTACATCATGAGAAGGTGTGTGGCTATGCTTGTTTGTTGGCACAAACATGGAGATTCTTAATTAGATCTTCATCTTCTTCTTCCTTTTTTTTTTGTTTCCTTGTAATTAGATCAGTTTGATTATTAAGGGTTTCCATACAAGTACATTGTAAGAAGAGATTTTGTTAAAGCAAATTAGGGTTTCTATGCTCATTTTTTCAATTATATGACTTGCATATGCTACATATATACACAATCATAGATATGTGTGTATATGTATCATTAATGCAAGTATTTACTATTTACATTAAGAAATGAATGATTGATGTCTTTGTTTAGATTTCAAATATTAAAATGCAATATCTGGAGGATTAGTGTATCATGAAGTACAGTGTTTTTGTTAAGATTTACACTGAATAGTCATTTTCAAGGTCTCTGGAAAAAGAAGTGAAACAATTTAAGGATGGTTTAACAAACTAAATCTTCAATTTAATGTTTTTATAAATAATATTGCTACTATTTGATATCTTAATCATTTTAAAATGAAGTCATGATTCATATCATCTGGTCAAAGATCTGAAGCTTTTCTTTTAACTTATTATTGATTACGAGACGATAATGGAGTCCAGTTAATGTCAATATAATGATGATAAGAATATTATCAAAATAATGGCATGATGCTATAGATCTTGCAAACACCAATAATGTCTGGAACTCTACTCGAATTTTGTTTTTTCTTAGCTTTATTTAATTTATTATTTTATTCCTTTTTGCATTTTATGGCAGTATTTGGTGGCAGTATTTTTCTGTTTGCTTTCTGGGATTTTGTCTCTTTGATAGAAGAAAGATTCCCTCTTGACAAATGAAAATTTGTTAGTATCAAAATATATGTCCACATTTTATTTCTACAAAAACTTAGAATCAAATTACTTTACTATATTATGTATAAACAGTTACGTACTTAGAAACTAGTCGGCATTATTGACATGAAATGAAATCTATCTTTTCACTTTATTAGGGAAAGAAAGTTTGGAATACTATATTGGGAATCCAATGAAAAGTTTTCAACGACTACATCTTTTGTCATTATCATTAACAAAAACGTTATGTTTAATAAAAAAAAGATCACGAGCATTGCAGATTTGTGCTAATGCCTTTTTCGATTATTACAAAACTTTACAATTATAATTATTTTGCGTCAAAATATCGTACAGAGAAATTACTAACACGACCATAGCTCTTCAGTTCACTCTTTTTACAAGAAGAAATCAAGAAAGAGAATACAAAACCAAAAAAGTTCAGAAATCTCAAAACACAAAAGTATTAAAGAGGAAAGAAAAAAAGGTGATGTGGCATTTGCAGAGGCGTTGGATCGGTCAGAGTCAACATTTAGGGAAATCTGAGGGTGGAGGAAGGAGTTTCTGATTTGGAAGGTCACCGTCCAAAACCACCCAAGCCATGGTCAGACCCCAACTCAAATGAATCTCAATGTGGCAATGCATCAGCCACACACCTATCACCATCAAACAATTATTAGAATAAAACATATAGTTTGTGAATACTATTAATCATTAAAATTAGTGTTATTGACAAAAGAAAAAAAAACCGTAAACCCTTACCGGGATTATCGGCGAGGAAGCGGATGGCGACCCAACCACCGGAAGGGACACTGATGGTGTTTCGTTCGACCGGATCGACTAGATTATATTGCTTTGGATCACGGGCCGGGTTAAAATTGCCGAAGCCTTGTCCCACCACATAAAAGTTGAAGCCATGAAGATGTATAGGGTGGGCCTCAATACCCAAGATGCTAGTGCCCTGTAACACCAATTCAACAGTTGTGTTGTACTTCAAGACCACAACTTTGGTCCCTCTTGAGACCATTGTGTTGTTTGGTGGCGTCCCCGTGTAATTAAATGGAAAAATAGGGGCAGTTGGGAAATCGGTCATGAAAACATTGTTGGACTTGCCAACGAAGTATGATTGTAATAGAGAAGTCTTGTTTGGTAAGATGAAAGACACATTGTTGATAGATGCTGCAAATTTCGTTGTATTAGTTGGTCCTTGGCATGTTTGGTTTTTAGGACAAGGGTTGGTTCCTAAACCGACGGTGAAGAAATATTTTTTGTCCACGATTTTTGGCACGTTTGCCGGAAATGTAGAACTTGCCAAACTTCTAAACATCTTTGTGAAATTCGCGGCGTAGCTCGTACTATTGATGGGAGGAAGAGATGGTTTAATAATAGAAAGATTCTTAGAAGACTTGGAATGATGTTGGTATTGGAGAATTCCCGCGACGGTTGTATTATCAATTGTTCCTTGGCCCGTGAAGTACGGTCTTGCCAACATGTAAAAGGTTGCATTTGGATAAATAGGTTTGGTTTTGAGTAGTACGTTGGTAGTTTGGCCCGGACCAAGAAGCACGATTTTTGTTTGGAATGGTTTAACGTAACAAGCATCAGCTTCGACGACAGTCAATGTATGGTTGGCTATGGTGAAGAAGAGTTCGTCATTGAGTGCAGCATTGATCAGTCGTAGTAGATACGTCTTTCCAGGTTTCACCATCAGTTTGTACGTATCTAATAAATATGTGCGTTTAAGTGTTACAAAAATTGGCTTCTTGTTTTGAACATGACTTAAAAAAGATGATCATTACCTTTTGTAGAGCAATTGTATAATGGACCTGGAAGCCCATTAAAAGTATGAGCATCAGAAGCATTTGGGCCTGCACCCGTCTGAAGAGCTTGTTGTAAAACTGCTTGAGGATCAGCATTAAACCATTCACCTATACACAAATTTAAAACATCAATTTATCAATCCTTTAATCATAACCGATGTTCTACCTTTTTTGACAACATGCACATTGATTTTTTTTTGTTGACCGATTTGATCAAAATCAGAGCATCCAAATACTTTCGAGTTTCGACTGCTTAAAGATAGGTTTTATCGGTTAAGTTTCTAGAACATTGATCAGTATTTGGCACTCATTAGTCATATGTAAGGTAAAAAAAAGTTACTGTACGAAGATAATTACCAAACATTATAGGGACTTGTTTGTAGGGTTTGGGAAAAGGGTAAGGCTGATGGAGTTTAGGGAGAATGATCAAAGGTCCGTACACGGTAGCTCTCATCCATTGAATATGAGCATGCCACCACAAGGTTCCTCTTTGTCCAGTCACCGTGAAGTTGTAAACATAACTTTGTCCGGTCCGAATTGGACATTGTGTCACATACGATGGTCCATCCGCCCATCCGCTCCTTAGCTGCCGGATACCGTGCCTATATTTATACATTCATCTATTTTATTATGAGGCTCAGTGTATCAAACAAAAGTTAAAAATATATTATCACTACAAGACTATAAGAAATTAGTAATTTACCAGTGGATAGAAATGTTATTAGAGACATGATTAACAACTTTGATCTGTAGATTATCTCCTTCTCTTGCGGTAACCTTAGGTCCTGGGAATTTTCCGTTGACCGTCACGATTGTTTTTGTCTTGCACAATCTTGTGATGTTTTTCAGTTGAATCTGCCGAACGAAAAAATAGAATAAGTGATTTAAAAATATTTGTAAATAGAGAACATAACTAATATATATTTGGTCTCAAAGTGAGACGAATTAATAATATTACATCGAACTGGTAGTGCCGCGTGATTCCTGCAGATGCTGCATCGATGTCGTAACTAATGGCAATCAGAAATGCCACGAGAAGATAATGCAAAACCCACGTAACCATGTTCAATATTTGTTTGAATATTGAAGGAAAGATATATGTTTTATATTCAGTAATTTTCTGTATGAAATATGGTTTTCTCTTTATATCATTTTCTGGTAAGTGGTGTATTTGAAAATAGAGGGAGAATGTTGTGCATATATAAGGGAGAGAAGCAAATGGTAGGGTTAATGGTTGGTAACAAAAATAAATAAAGTGTAGTGTATTTGGATAAGTGATGATTTAGTGTTGATGTTATAGTTGGTCCAATTGTTGGACAAAACCGAGTGAATTCGAAGTTAAATAAATGTGTGCTTTATTAACTTTGATGATTAGATTTATAGCTCTACATATTTCGTTCCAAGAAAATGATAATTTATTAAAAATATTAGATACCACCACATAATCGAGACAACAAAAAGAATCCTATCTGTTTTTAAGGGAGTGATATTTTAGTGGAATGCATTATATTAAAGAAATTATTAATTGACTAAACTATACAAACTATACATATTTTATAATTTCTGATAGCTCATTTGTTAGTTTTATTATAAGGATATTTAATAGAAAGAGAATTATTATCGTGCTTATAAATTTGATAATATAGCACTTGATTACTTTTGAACAAAAAGACTTATGAAAACATCATTTAATAAATAAAAAAGGGCAATTCTCAAAAATACTACACATAAGTTTTGGTTTTCCACCAATACCATAAAACTAAATTTAACTTCAAACCTTCAAAATTAAATCCTAAAATTCAAGAACTAGACTCTAAATACTAAACCCTACCCTAAATCTAATATAGTAAACCCAAACCTAAAAGTTTTAAATTCTCAACCCTGGAAAATCAATTTTTGTGTTTGTGGTATTTTTGGAAAACCAAAACTATTGGTGTTATTTTTGGAACATTACACTAATAGTGGTATTTTTAGAAACAAAACTTGTGAGTGTGGTATTTTGAGGAATTTGTTATATTAAAAAAACTGATTTAGTAGTTAGTGATTTATTCATAATGAAGAAGACTCATTACTGTCGTATAAGAGAAAAAAAAACTATGAGTTAAGCAATTTTACATAGTAAAAAGATAACTACATCAATGCTCTTATTCGTTGAAGTTTATTATCTTTGATCTCGTAGATGATTAAAAATTAAAAATGAATTTTGAAAAATTGTTATGAGATTTTTTAAAAAATTAGATCAAATTTTTAGTTAAACAATTAGAAATTACCAATTTAATTTATATATTTTACTTTTAACTTTATTTTACTTTTAAATTTTTGGGATATCAAAACTTGAAAAGATGTAAAATATGTAGTATATCTGTATATATATGTGGCGATACTAAATTAAGATAAGTAATTAACGAGTTCAGTAATATATTATTATAGTAAGCAGGGATGATATAGAGGATTGGGACGTGTACGTTGGTTGTTTGAAAACATATATTCCAACAAAAAGAGAGTCTTGAGTGAATCTAAGCTTAAGGATCTTCACAGTCTCTTGGAAGACTCTCTCTTTCTCTTTGACACTTCACCCAATTCAGCCATTCCTTTCAAGCAACATAAGACAACGACCGTTGGATTCAGCTTCACTTGGCAAATCTACTGTTTATCAGTCTCATTATCTCCTTTTTTCTAGATATTTGGTAACTTTACAATTAAGATGGTGCATCCGATCGATGTTTAAATTTGGTGAGATTACTAACTTCAATTCCTTTTATCTCATTTGACTATATGAAATCATCGAACTTAATTAGGAATGTTTGAAATGTAAGTTAAGATTGGTGTCTTGCTCATAGCAGGAAAAAAAATTAAAGAGTAAAAAAGTATATGATTTGCAAAAATATCTAATTAATAGGTGGCCAGAAGGTTCTTGCGAATTCAGCTTCGAGTAACTTGCACATAGTTTGTGATAAAATGATCTGAACGTTTTTTTTGTCTGTTAATGAAGAAAAAAATAATAGAAATACAAATATAAACGAGACACCAAATTCTTAACGAGTTTCGATTTCTCTAAATCATGATACTCTCGAGATAACGTCTATAAATTTATTTTCCGGCTTTTTTACACGTCTCATGAATGTTTGCTAAATTTGCTAACAACCAAATTTTAAATACAAGTTAAGCACAAAGTACGTAACTAATAAACGAGAGAGATGGTATTATTTAAGGCTAAAGTGATATTGGTAAATGATGATGAGGAATTAGAATCATGGTTTTACCAAAAGTAAGAAAGAACATAATAATGTTGGTCGTTAGTTGTATAGCCTTGTAGGTTTACCAACCTCAACCCTTTTCCTTTACTGTTCCATTCTTAACATTTCTGTTTGTATCGATTAACATTAGCAAATCGTGTAACTACATAACTTTTTGTTTTCTGAAAGAATGAATTACTTTACTATAGTATGCTTGTAAAGTAAATTTATCATTAATTTATTTGGAAATTGGTTTTACGAAAAATTGATCATGCACAATTTACTAACCAACTCATGGTAGTTCAATGATTGAAAGATTTATCATAACATTAAGATATATAGGAGTTCGAGTCTTTCCACTGTTATTTCCATAATGGGTTGCCAGTTGCCACTGTTGAAATATTAATGAAAAATTGAAAACTCATCTACAAGATAACATAAAATTTCCGTCATTGACCTCAAAAAAAAAAAAAAACTGTTACGACAATGTTTCGTTTGCTAATTCAATTACTAACATGATTCGATCAATAGGTATATCTCCAAAAACAAAGTTTCTCTTCTAGTGTTTCATTGTGTAAATTTAGCCATTATAATGACGCTTGACTTTGAAATTTATAAAATAATATGAGTATTATTCGATGAGAAGGAGAATATCAACTAATCATAAGAAAAAGAAGAATTGTATAGCCTGAATATTGGTGTCTTCCAAAAGGACCAAAACCAACGAATATCATAAAGATGCAAATGGTTGTATTCGAATTATAACTTATAAGGCCGAGTTCATTGGGCCTTATAACTATACAAATTTATAAAATGGGATGCAAAATAATACACAAACTATAGCCCATATATGAAATTTAAGTAAATAAATGTTCTGATAATCTTTCATTTTACCCGTATAAGACCAACACCGATTCGCACGCCGACTCGTGGACTTCGGAGAGCAATCATGACCAAGCACGATCGATGACCAAAGATACCTTTCTTAATTTAATCACATTACTCTCATTCTAACCGTTATGGACAACATTTTAACCGGAATAATGCCATTAAATTGATACATTTAAAGAGAGATGTTTGACTAGTGACCAAATTTTAATCTCCAAATTAGGAAATAAATACATTAAAAGATGAAAAGTGATAGTTGGTGGTAACAAAGTAAAAAATAAAGAAAGACTTCCATTTTCTGAAAACTCACAATGTTTACCTTTTGGTATTTGGTTTTACTTCAAAAAAGAGCATTTATAACAGAAACTATACTACAGAGAGAACATGCAAATCCAATGGATTTTGTGTTTCAGATTTTCACACCTTTTATTTATTTCTGTTTTTGGTGAATCAATCTGAATCATGTCAAAAAACAGAGAAACAGAAATAGTATGATTCCATTAATATCTAGTCAGAAAAATAAAAACAACAGCTGGACTAAATAGCTTATAATTCATATTTTAAAAATAAATTCCGAACTTTAATCCAATTTAAATGACGAAAAAATAGATTACAATTTAAAAAAAAAAATATAAATAGGAAGATCTTTGAGTATATTTTCTTATAAAGAATGTTAACATTTATGTATATATCATCTCTCGCTAAATATGTAAATTTCCTAAATTATAAATATGTGAAGAAACTAAGTAAAGATCTTTATATAAATATATAAAAATAAATCATGAAGAATCGTATAATCTTGAAGTGTTGTACTTTGTTAAAGCTGTGTCCTTAAACCCAAAACTGAAACACAGAACAAAGCAGCTCCAAACGTGTGAGTCTGAGATTCCTCAGCTCTCTCTGAAACACAAAAGACATTAATAAGTTTGGTCTGATTTAATTTTTATTTTTTAAAATTAAAGCTTTTATATTTTTTCATTCCTTATGCAATCACTAGGTCAGATCAACAACAACCCTAATAAAGATTCACAGTAATTCTTTTTTTTTTTTTTTAATTTCACAAAAACCCTAAGGGTTTTCTTACATCGCCGTCGATTTTTTTCTTTCTTCTAACTCTCTATAAAACTCAATTTCTTCGTAAAGCTTCGATTTTTCTATTTTTCATCTGATCATTGTGTTAGGGTTTTGTTTTTTTAATTGAAAACGACAGTAATACATGGAGATTGGATTTTGAGTACTGTTTAAAGTTTTGATCTTTGGGTTTAGTTTTGGGTTATAAAGGTGTGATCTTTAGGATTTTTAGCGTAATTGATTTTGAGGGTTTCTTGTTGTTTAGGTGATGATGATACCGGAACTAGGAAGAAGACCGATGCATAGAGGTAACGAAGATTCATCGTTCGGGGATGATTATGAGAAAGAGATTGGAGTATTGCTTGGTGAGCAGCAGAGAAGGCAAGTAGAAGCTGATGAGCTTGAGAGAGAGCTTAACTTGTATAGAAGTGGCTCTGCTCCACCGACTGTTGATGGCTCTGTTAGTGCTGCCGGAGGGCTCTTTAGCGGCGGAGGTGGGACTCCTTTTTTGGAGTTTGGTGGAGGCAATAAGGGTAATGGGTTTGGTGGTGATGATGAGGAGTTTAGGAAAGATCCGGCTTACTTGTCTTATTACTATGCTAATATGAAGTTGAATCCGAGGTTGCCACCGCCTTTGATGTCTAGGGAGGATTTGAGGGTTGCTCAGAGGCTTAAAGGGAGTAGTAATGTTTTAGGTGGTGTTGGGGATAGGAGAAAAGTTAATGATAGTCGATCTTTGTTCTCTATGCCACCTGGTTTTGAGGCTGAGAAAACTGGTGCTTCTGCTTCTGAGTGGGATGCTAATGGATTGATCGGTTTGCCGGGTTTGGGGCTTGGAGGCAAGCAGAAGAGTTTTGCTGATATCTTTCAGGTTGGTGATAATTTGTTAATGTTTTCTCTCTGAGATAATTCCCTCTGTATGTGTGTATTTCTCTGTACAGCTATGCAGCAGATATTCTTGCTTATGTAAACTTTGTGGATTGCTTTTGTGCAGGCCGATATGGGGCATGGACATCCTGTCTCTCAGCAGCCCTCACGTCCTGCAAGTCGTAATACCTTTGATGAAAATGTTGACTCTAAGAATAATCTGTCTCCATCTGCATCACAAGGCATTGGAGCGCCATCTCCATACAGCTATGCAGCTGTTCTGGGTTCGTCTTTGTCTAGAAATGGAACTCCAGATCAACAGGGCGTTGTTAGGGTGCCTAGTCCCTGTCTTACCCCAATTGGGAGTGGGAGAGTGAGTTCAAATGATAAGAGGAACACAAGTAATCAAAGCCCGTTTAACGGTGTTACATCTGGTCTCAACGAGTCTTCTGATCTCGCCGCTGCTTTATCTGGCTTGAACCTGTCAGCAACTGGCGGGTTAGATGAACGGAGTCAAGCTGAGCATGATGTCGAAAAGGTCAGGAACTATATGTTTGGACTGCAAGATGGGCATAATGAAGTCAATCAACATGGGTTCCCAAACAAACCTGATCAAGCCCCTAAGGGAACTGCTTCTTGGAGGAATTCACAGCTGAGAGGGTCACAAGGATCCGCCTACAATGGTGGAAGTGGACTAGCTAATCCTTACCAGCATCTTGATAGCCCAAACTATTATGCATTAAATCCAGCTGTAGCTTCTATGATGGCCAGTCAACTTGGAACTAATAACTATCCTCCAATGTATGAAAATGCTTCTGCGGCATCTGCTATGGGATTTTCTGGAATGGACTCAAGACTTCATGGTGGAGGTTTTGTTTCTTCTGGTCAAAACCTCTCTGAATCACGAAATATTGGTAGGGTCGGTAATCGAATGATGGGAGGAGGTGCTGGTCTCCAGTCACATCTTGCAGACCCGATGTATCATCAGTATGCAAGGTTCTCTGAAAATGCTGATTCGTTTGATCTTCTTAATGACCCTTCAATGGACAGGAGCTATATGGGTAATTCATACATGAATATGCTTGAACTTCAGAGGGCTTATCTCGGAGCTCAGAAATCACAGTATGGTCTTCCTTACAAATCAGGGAGTCCTAACAGCCATAGCTATTATGGTAGTCCAACATTTGGGTCTAATATGTCATATCCTGGCAGCCCATTGGCTCATCCTGGTATGCCAAATTCTCTTATGTCACCTTATAGCCCTATGAGACGAGGTGAAGTTAATATGCGATATCCGTCTGCAACAAGAAACTATTCCGGAGGGGTAATGGGTTCTTGGCACATGGATGCTAGTTTGGATGAAGGCTTTGGATCTTCAATGCTTGAAGAGTTCAAAAGTAACAAAACAAGAGGATTCGAACTTTCTGAAATAGCTGGCCATGTTGTAGAGTTCAGGTATTCCCTTGATAGTCTTTGACCTTTTTACTTGTGTACAATTTATTCCAAGTTAACGCGTACTTGGGGTTTTTCATGACCAGTTCGGATCAATACGGGAGCCGGTTTATTCAGCAGAAACTCGAGACAGCAACAACTGATGAGAAAAACATGGTTTATGAGGAGATCATGCCACAAGCTCTAGCCCTGATGACTGACGTTTTTGGAAACTATGTGATTCAGAAGGTAGATCTATTTAGGCTTCCTCTTTAGTTTCTTTTCGGAGTTAAGACAATGTAACATGAGAGATTCCTGAATTTTGCTTATCTTCCTACAGTTCTTTGAGCATGGACTCCCACCACAGAGGAGAGAATTGGGCGAGAAACTCATTGACAATGTTTTGCCTCTTAGCTTACAGATGTATGGTTGTCGTGTCATCCAGAAGGTAAAGTCTAGTTATCACCGGTTTTAATGTTCTCTATAAGTCTTATCTTCTATTTTCAAGAACAGTTAGAGTTTCATTATTTTTCTATGTTTACCTTTTTAGGCAATTGAGGTGGTTGATCTAGACCAGAAAATTAAAATGGTGAAAGAGCTTGATGGACATGTGATGCGATGTGTACGTGATCAGAATGGGAACCATGTGGTTCAAAAGTGTATCGAATGTGTGCCTGAAGAAAACATCGAGTTTATTATTTCGACTTTCTTTGGCCATGTTGTGACCCTCTCCACTCACCCATACGGTTGCCGTGTTATTCAGGTTCTGGCTTTTAGGAATAAGGAAAGATGGATGCACCTTTCTTGCCCTTGTGATTCTATGTAAAACTCTTTTTCATCTCCTGTTGCAGAGAGTATTGGAACACTGCCATGACCCTGATACGCAGAGTAAGGTTATGGAAGAAATCCTGTCTACTGTTAGTATGTTGGCCCAAGATCAGTACGGAAACTATGTTGTTCAGGTTTGTAAAAGATATGAGTTTTACTGCATCTGGTGATTTTTATACTTTGCTCAAAACTGATACACGTTTTGTGGACAGCATGTACTGGAGCATGGAAAGCCTGATGAGCGCACCGTGATAATCAAAGAGTTAGCTGGAAAGATTGTTCAGATGAGCCAGCAGAAGTTTGCATCAAACGTTGTTGAGAAATGTTTGACTTTTGGAGGGCCAGAGGAACGGGAATTGCTCGTGAATGAGATGCTTGGCACAACTGATGAAAATGAGCCTCTTCAGGTTTGTCAAACACATACTTTCAGATGATGGTTGTGGAGAGGAGAACAAAGAAACTGATAAGCTCATATGTTTCTTCTTGTGAATTATATAGGCGATGATGAAGGATCAGTTTGCAAACTATGTAGTGCAAAAAGTCCTTGAGACATGCGATGACCAACAGCGTGAACTGATACTTACTCGTATTAAGGTGCATCTTAATGCTTTGAAGAAGTACACTTATGGAAAGCATATCGTTGCCCGTGTTGAAAAACTCGTTGCTGCTGGAGGTATGCACATGTTCTTTCCCTTCTATGGATCCAAAGTTTCAACCTTTATATAGAGCCGCCATATAGAACCCCGCGTTGTTTTACTGTTTTTGGATTCACATTACAATGTCTCTAAGTGGAGTTTTCTTATATGCAGAGAGGAGAATGGCTTTGCAGTCATTAACCCAGCCTCTGGTGGCGTAAGGCCACAAGTCTTGTACAGCTTAACTAGGGTGGATGGCTCTGCCATAACGTTTTGAGAATTAGGTAAGATCTAAACCAAAAATCTGCGGAGAAATTATAAAAGAGAGCTTTGTTTTGTTCTCCGCAAAATCTGTACATTGTGTAGGTTCTTACCGTTTTGACTATACATAGAACCAAACATCCCCCTTAGGCTGATGAGTGAGTGAAAAAGGCAGAGAATGGTGTAAAGAAAAATGGTGAGGATTTTAGAGTTTTTCCTTTCACATGTACAAAAAGAATGGCTCTTGTGCCAATGTGTAGAATGCTTTTTAGAACAATCCCAGTTTATTTCACGAGAAACTTTTTTCTGTTTCTAAAATTTTCAGTTTTGAGCATAGATCAGTTTCTTCTATCTAAACCCCAAACCACAATATGTATCAGTGTCACACTATTGTCAGGATTTGATACCGGTTTAGAGACCTACATTGCATTACAAGTATGGAGAATCTGCTGCAATTGTTAATCCTATGAATCCACTCACATTGCATTACATGAACAATGTCCAACAACATCATTCAATGCAACAAAGCGCCATTCTATAGCATGTGGTACACTGCAACAATTTCCAATGTTTAGGATTTGTCTCCATCAACTTACATAGACCTATCACTAACCATTATCGACCTAGAAACCAGTCACGAAGCATCATCGAACTGGAAACCAAGAGTTCTGTACAACTGTACCTAATCATGAAACACCTAAACAAGGGACAGTTTGAGTGGAGCTTCTCACGAAATTAGTTTAGATTAAAAAAAAACTTTACTCTTCACTTACCTTACCACAGAGCAGAGTATTTATCATACAATATCATCACACAAGGAAAATTGACATGGACGTACCCTAGAAATATATTTTGGAGAGTTATAAAAATATTTTGTAGAAATTCATATTTTGTCATAACACTGAACATGTTTGTTGCCGCAAGGCCTGCCAGTTCCTCTAATATATAACAGGCTAGAGATTCCTTAGTAACATGAATGTGTTTGCAATGTAAGGGTTCTTTTTGTTGCTTGTAACGCAAAAAATACAATGTTAGATCAAAACATGCGTGTATATAGATCGTCCTGAAAACGGATGCAACGGGCATTTGTAAGTGTTGCTGACTTGTATTCTTTAGCTCACTCTTGTTTCAAACACAAGATTTTAAAACTCTTGAACCGAAAACAATTCTTTTAGCGATAAAGGTCTCCTTATATTTTTGTTTATGATCAACAATAAGAAAACAAAATCTCCTTAAGATGCTAGAGGTTGGGAGTTTATTTCAAAGACACAAAAAGAAACACAGTAAATATTAAGAAACATCATACGAAAAAAAACAATCAACGTTTTATGGTCGAGGCTTGAAAGAGAAGCCGTTCACCGAGGCACCTCCATCGACACAGATAGTCTGACCCGTTATATAAGAAGCTGCCGGAAAACAGAGAAATGCCACGAGCGATGAGACCTCATTTGCTTTTCCAACACGTCCCATTGGTGTCTTACTCTCCACTGCTTTTTTAAACTCTTCATCACTGAAAATCTGAGAGATTTTTTTACTTAAATTAAAATTAAGAAGTAATAATATACAATCTTTGGTTTAAGTTAAAATTTACATGTAATAATTTTAATATTTTTTCTTATTTTCATCAAGGAGATCTTTGTATATATTTATGATAAATTGCCTTACTTCGCTGGCTAAAGGAGTTGCTATGACCCATGGACACACAGAGTTAACCCTTATGTTGTCACTTGCCCACTCGCATGCTAAGTTTCTTCCTAGCTGATTCATAGCTCCTAAACATGAATAATTGAATATATTCGTTAAGTCTCATAACATGGCGAGGAGTTATTAATTAATTGTTTGAATATATACATATACCTTTTGTTGCTCCATAGATGGATGCACCAGTATGCACAAGTCCAGCAACAGAGGACATGAACACGATGCTCCCTAAACTTGAAGCTTTTAATAAAGGATGAGCAAGCTGTGAGATATGAAAAGCTGACTCGAGATTTGTAGCCATCAGAAACGAGTAATCTTGTGCTGTAAACTCTGTAGTCGGCTTTGTTATACCGGTTCCCGCATTGTTTACCTATATATATACACCCAAATCAAACACAATAAAACACACAACAAAATCACTTGATTTTTCTCAGATCCATGTGGATCTTATTATACATCAACTTACGAGGATGTTGAGTTTTCCTTGGAAGATAGAGGAAACGGTTTCCATGAGTTTCTCTCGTTGGTCACGAGAAGAAACGTCGCATACAGAAGTGGTGACCTGAAACCCTTTTGCTTGCCATTCACGTAAGCGTTCTTGAAGCTGAGTTTCGTCTCTGGCACATGTGTGGACTCTTGCTCCCAACATGGCTAGTTCCTCCACCACAGCTTCTCTATTCATAGCAGACATGCAATACCATCATTAAGATTTTCTCTTTTCAGGGTTTTGTTGATATAACATCAACATACCATCAAAAGATCCACAAAAATATATATATGATTGAAAAGAGAGAAACATTGAACTAGTGAGAAAGTGGGCAAGTTAGGAGAACTGGGACTGACCCGAGGCCTTTGGAGCCACCGGTCACAAGAGCGGTCATGCCTCCAAGGCTCCATCTAGATTTGTCTGTCAAGTTTTCTCCTGTCTTAGCCATTTTTTGATATCAGTTTCTGCAGTGAAGATCACAGTACTCTTATAGAGAATATCATTGACCAAGTCTAGTTGTCAGGTTGGACCATGAGAATTTTACGTGATTGTTTTGAACTTTGTCTCATCTCAAAATTCCACATTAAGATAACTTTTTGACCTTGTAAAAAGTTGCATGCTATGAATATGATAATGACTATTTGTGTTCAATGAAAAACCTTAAACATTAATATATGAATATTATTATTACCCAAGATATTTTTCATGATGTTTTTTTTCAACAACTTTATACTAAAATAAATCGGATCTAATGAGCTAATCCGTGAGAATTTTGTTTACATACATTACATATTGCGGTTGTTCACGAATGATTTTTCATGATACTCCTTACATAAAAAAGATGAAAAGGAGCGAGAACCGTTTCTCATTTGAGAACACATGAGAAACTCATGAGAAAATTTCCAACCACTTATCATCTTATAAATAGTTTAATTTTGTTTCTAAAACTAAAATTTAATTACCTATTAAATTATATTAAAATAATAGTAATTTATTGTTGAGATTCTTTTTGAATATCCAAACGTCTGAGTGCTTACAAACGAAAAAGCAACATGATGGATTCTAGAAGACTGAATAGATCTCTTTTTACTTTTGTTTATAATTAACAAAAAGAAGGCTTAAGATGCTACAGGTTGAGACTTGAGAATTACTGTATATGACAAAATACATAGTAAACATAAAGAAACATAGACACAAACGCAAACAAACAATTCACGCTTTAAAGCAGAGGGTTGAAAGAGAAGCCGTTGACCGTGGCACCTCCGTCGACGCAGATTGTCTGACCAGTTATATAAGAAGCTGCCGGAAAACAAAGAAATGCGACAAGCGATGATACTTCATTTGCTTTTCCAGCACGTCCCATTGGTGTCTTACTCTCCACTTCTTTCTTTAACTCTTCATCATCGAGATACTAATTAAGAGATTTTAGCATAAGTTAAAATTCATATGTAATAATTGTTCTTATTTTCATAGTATTAAGGAGATATTTGTTTTTTTTTTCTTTTTCTGATCTTATTGCCTTACATTGTTAGCTAAAGGAGTTGCTATAAACCATGGACAGACAGAGTTAACCCTTATGTTATCACTTGCCCACTCGCATGCTAAGTTTTTTGCTAGCTGATTCATAGCTCCTGCCACCCATTTATGTTATTCTCGGAAAGTAAAGATAGATAGTTTGAGTATAGATATACCTTTAGTTGCTCCATAGATGGAACCAACATTGATATGCACAACCCCTGCAGCGGAGGACATGAGCACGATGCTCCCTGATCGAGAGGCTTTCAACAAAGGGTGCGCGAGCTGTGAGAGATGAAAAGCTGACTCGAGATTCGTAGCCATCAGAAATGAGTAATCTTGTGCTGTAAACTCTGTGGTCGGCTTTGTTATACACGTTCCCACATTGTTTACCTATATATATGTATAATAGGCCCAAACCAAACACAATAAAAAAAGTAAAACACAACATCATCACTAGTTCTTTCTTAGACACATATGGATCCTGCTCTTACAGAAACTTACAAGGATGTTGAGTTTTCCTTGGAAGATAGAGGAAACGGTTTCCATGAGTTTTTCTCGTTGGTCACGAGAAGAAACGTCGCAGACGGAAGTGGTGACCTGAAACCCTTTGGCTTGCCATTCCCGTAAGCGTTCTTGAAGCTGAGTTTCGTCTCTGGCACATGTGTGGACTCTTGCTCCTAGCATGGCTAGCTCCTCCACCATAGCTTTACTATTCATAGAATACTTTTCATTTTTTTATTCGGGTTGAAACATTGAAATACAATCAAAGACCATATATAATAAATATATGATTCCATATTGGATTATTAAGATAGTAAGTGGAGTATGAGAATTTGAGACTGACCCGAGGCCTTTCGAGCCACCGGTTACGAGAGCGGTCATGCCTCCAAGGCTCCATCTAGAATTGTCTCTAAAATTTTCTTCTGTCTTAGCCATTTCTTGATATCAGTTTCTTCAATGAAGGCCACATATTTGCTGGAAAAAAAAATGATTGTCACATATATAATAAACCAAGAGTAGTTGTGAGACCCACATGGTGGTGGGCGAGTGGTTGGCGGGCCCTGGTTGTTTGGGTGAGATTCCTTCCACCCCGGCTTCGACTCCACATGCTGTTATCAACATTATTGTGGGTAGTCTGTCAGTTGGGCTTTTGTCCAATTGGTTTACCTGGTAGTCAGAAATGCAGGCGGCCTGACTACCCCTGTCACTTAGTCGGAAGGCATTCCAAACTCGGGATAGGTAGAGTGGTAGCCCGAAGGGCCTAGCCGTTAACACGGTGGACAAGTCCACTTTGTAGCACCTCGGTGCGTTCCTACCGGGGCCGACCGGATAGCGGATAGGGTAAAAAAAAAAAAAAAAAAAAAAAAGAAAAAGAGTAGTTGTGAGGATGGACCATGAGAATTTTACGTGATTGTTTTGAACTTTGAAACCCTTCATTTCAAAATTCCACATTATAATCATGATATTTTCTTGGAAAATCTAACACGAAATTCCACATTCGGAAGATGATTTTTTTGATGATTGAAATCGTATGTATAAAGTTGCACATGATAACGACTATGTGTTCAATGGAAAACCTTAATATATGAACATTATTACTCGAGATATTTTTCATGATTTTTTCCGTTACGAGTATCAAAATAATAGGCCTTAGTCAAGGGCCCAACGATATGAGATCTAGTCAGGTTTCACTGTTTAAGTCTCGTCCCAACAATGCCAGTTTCCTTGGCCCACGAAATAATAGATTGGGCCTTTTTTGGCCCATGTACAATCTCTTTAATTCTGTTCTCAATCTCAAGAAAACATGAACCGTTGGATGTAACCAAACAGCAGTGGGTTATGTCCAGAATCTGAAGAGATAGAGAGAGTGGGAGTGGACGGAAAGATGTCTGCAACAACAACACCATCTCTATCTCTTTCAAATTTCAGACCAAGATTCCAACATCCAGTTAAAACTCACCATATATCTCCACTCACTTGGTCTGTTTCAAGAAGAAAGATCTTGTCTTCTAGGGTTCTTCGAGTTCACAAGGAAAAAACTCAACTATGGAGAGTCTCTGCAACTCCGGAAGAAATTTCTCAAGAGATCGTTTCTTCTGATTCATCTTCTGAAGCAATTGTGTCAAGTGGTGGAGAAGATGGTGTTGCTTTGATTATACAAGTGCTTCTCTTTGTTGCATTTCTTGCTCTCACTGTTCTCACCATTGGTGTAAGTTTTATATCCACAAAACCAATCTTATCCATAAACTTTGTCAAATCAGAATACAGAACCAAACCTGAAACCCGGTTTGTGAGATTCTAAACCGGTTTTATATCATTACAGGTTGTGTACATTGGAGTGACTGAGTTCCTTGGGAAGAGGGAGAGAGAGAAGTTTGAGAAAGATGAGGCAGCGAAGAAGTCCAAGAAAGGTGGGAAGAAGAAGGCAATGAAAGCCAAAACTGGACCAAGAGGTTTTGGTCAGAAGATTGAAGATGATGATATTGACATTGATCTTGAATGATTTTGTTTAATTGTTAGTAGAGGGACAAAGATTGATTTTGTTTGTAACGTTGCTCTGTTATTGTCATCACATCTATGATATGTTTCTTGTGTATCAAGCGACTTAATCGATATAAACAAGATTGCAAAATTACAGAAACAAAAGAGTTACTCGTGAAATCAGAAACAAGAGTTTGATGAAATCATGAAACAAATTACATAGATGGAGAAAAAGCTCTAAAAACTGGGATTGTCCTAAAAGCATGAACATATTCTCACTTCTACACATTTGGCAATGAAAAAGCCATTCTCATTCGTGTGAAGGAAACCCTAAAATCCTCACCATATCTCAGCCCATCTTTACACCATTCTCTTCATATTTTCTCTCACACTCATCAGCCTAAAGTGGGATGTTTGGTTCTATGTATAGAAAAACCGTAAGCAACTACACAATTTTACAGATCTTGCAGAGAAAAACAAAGCTCTCCTTCACAATTTTCCCGCAGATTATTTCCGGTTTAGATCTTACCTAATTCTCAAAACGCTATGGCAGAGCCATCCACCCTAGTTAAGCTGTACAACACTTGCGGCCTCACGCCATCTGAGGCTGGGTTAGGGACTGCAAAGCCATTCTCCTCTCTGCAAATGAGAAAAAAAACCACTTAGAGACATTGACATGAGATATATTGCAGTAAAGACAGTTTGGGAGGTTTGTAGCAGATAAAGGTCAAAACTTTGGACCCAAAGAACATATTATACATAACATACCTCCAGCAGCAACGAGTTTTTCAACACGAGCAACGATATGCTTTCCATAAGTGTATTTCTTTAAAGCATTGAGATGCACTTTAATACGACCAAGTATCAGCTCACGCTGTTGGTCATCACATGTCTCTAAAACTTTTTGGACTACATAGTTGGCAAACTGATCCTTCATCATTGCCTATATACAAAAGATGAAGAAGCTTATGAGCTAAAAGTTTCTTTATTTTCCCCAACAATCCATCTGAAAGTATGTGTATGACAAACCTGAAGAGGCTCGTTTTCATCAGTTGTGCCCAGCATCTCATTCACCAGAAATTCCCGTTCCTCTGGCCCTCCAAAAGTCAAACATTTCTCAACAACGTTCGATGCAAACTTCTGTTGGCTCATCTGAACAATCTTCCCCGCTAATTCCTTGATTATCACAGTACGCTCATCAGGCTTCCCGTGTTCCAATACATGCTGTCAACAAAACATGTATTAGTTTTTGAGTAACCTATATAAAATAACCAGATACAGTCTAACGCTTTTATTACAAACCTGAATAACATAGTTTCCATACTGATCTTGGGCCAGCATACTAATAGTGGACATGATTTCATCCATAACCTTACTCTGTGTATCAGGGTCATGGCAGTGCTCCAATACCCTCTGCAACATAAGACGAGAAGAGTTTTAATTAGAAGCATAAGATCAAGAAATGTGTAATTTTTCTTTATTACTAAGAGCAAGAACCTGAATAACTCGGCACCCGTATGGATGAGTGGAGAGGGTTACAACATTGCCAAAGAAAGTGGAAATAATAAATTCGATGTTTTCTTCAGGCACACATTCAATGCACTTTTGAACCACATGGTTCCCATTCTGATCACGTACGCATCGCATCACATGTCCATCTAGTTCTTTCACCATTTTAATTTTCTGGTCTAGATCAACCACCTCAATTGCCTAAAAAGATAAACACAAACATAACAAAACTCTTAACTGTTCTGGATCAAAGATAGACTTGTAAACATAACAAGCCATTTAGAGAATCGAAGATAGACTTATAGAGAACAGCAAAACAGGTGAGAACTAGACTTTACCTTCTGGATAACACGACAACCATACATCTGTAAGCTAAGAGGCAAAACATTGTCAAAGAGTTTATCTGCCAATTCTCTCCTCTGTGGCGGGAGTCCATGCTCAAAGAACTGTAGGAAAATAAGCAAAACTCAGGAATCTCTTATCTCAACTCTAAAATAAAACCAAAGAGGAAGAATAAATAAATCTACCTTCTGAATCACATAGTTTCCAAAAACGTCAGTCATCAGAGCAAGAGCTTGTGGCATGATCTCCTCATAAACCATGTTTTTCTCATCAGTTGTTGCGGTCTCGAGTTTCTGCTGAATAAACCGGCTTCCATATTGATCCGAACTAGTCATCAAAAACCCCAAGTACGTGTTAGCTTGGGACAAATTGTACACAATAAAAAATGTAAAAGACTTTCAAGGAAATACCTGAACTCTACAACATGGCCAGCTATTTCAGAAAGTTCGAATCCTCTTGTTTTGTTACTTTTGAACTCTTCAAGCATAGAAGATCCAAAGCCTTCATCCAAACTAGCATCCATGTGCCAAGAACCCATTACCCCTCCTGAATAGTTTCTTGTTGCAGACGGATATCGCATATTAACATCACCTCGTCTCATAGGGCTACAGGGTGACACAAGAGAATTTGGCAGAAGATGATGAGCCAATGGGCTGCCAGGATATGACCCAAATGTTGGACTCCCATAATCGCTATGGCTGTTAGGGCTCCCGGATTTGTAAGGGATACCATACTGTGATTTCTGAGCTCCAAGATAAGCCCTCTGGAGTTCAAGCATATTCATGTATGAATTACCCATATAGTTCATGTCCATTGAAGGATCATTGAGAAGATCAAGCGAATCAGCATTTTCAGAGAACCTCGCATACTGATGATATGGGTCTGCCATATGTGACTGGAGACCAGCACCTCCTCCCATCATTCGATTACTGAGTCTGCCAAGATTACGTGATTCAGAGAGGTTTTGACCAGAAGATACATAACCTCCCCCATGAAGTCTGGAATCCATTCCAGAAAATCCCATAGCAGGAACATTTTCATACATTGGAGAAAAGTTACTATTCCCAAGTTGGCTAGCCATCATAGAAGCTACAGCTGGATTTAATCCATAATTGTTCAGACTATAGTTTGGGCTATCAAGATGATGGTACTGAGTAGCTAGTCCACCTCCATCATTATAGGCAGATCCTTGTGACCCTCTCGATTGTGAATTCCTCAACGAGCCAGTTGCCTTATGGGCTTGATCAGATTTGTTTGGGAACCCATGTTGATTGACTTCATTATACCCACCTTGCAGTCCAAACATATAGTTCCTGACCTTTTCGACATCTTGCTCAGCCTGACCACGTTCATCTAACCCGCCACTGCCTGACAGGCTCAAGCCAGATAAAGCATTGACGAGATCAGAAGACTCGTTGAGACCAGATGCAACACCGTTGAACGGGCTTTGATTACTTGTGTTCCTCTTATCATTTGAACTCACCCTCCCACTGCCAATGGGAGTAAGGCAGGGACTAGGCACCCTAGCAATGGCCTGTGGATCTGGAGTTCCATTTCTAGACAAAGAAGAGCCCAGAACAGCTGCATAGCTGTATGGAGATGGTGCACCAATGCCTTGTGATGCAGATGGAGACAGATTATTCTTAGAGTCAACATTTTCATCAAAGGCATTACGACTTGCAGGACGTGAGGGCTGCTGTGCGACGGGATGTCCATGCCCCATATCGGCCTGCATAAAAGCAACCCACAAAGTTTACATAAGCAAGAATATCATCGAGAAATATACACAACACACACACAGAGAAAATATTTACAAAGCATCGAAGCATAATAAACTACAGACAACTGAAAGTGAACAAGAAGTGTTGTCGTAATAAGAATAGGTATGACCAACCTGAAAGATATCAGCAAAACTCTTCTGCTTGCCTCCAAGCCCCAAACCCGGTAAACCAATCAATCCATTAGCATCCCACTCAGAAGCAGAAGCACCAGTTTTCTCAGCCTCAAAACCAGGTGGCATAGAGAACAAAGATCGACTATCATTCACTTTTCTCCTATCCCCAACACCACCTAAAACATTACTACTCCCTTTAAGCCTCTGAGCAACCCTCAAATCCTCCCTAGACATCAAAGGCGGTGGCAACCTCGGATTCAACTTCATATTAGCATAGTAATAAGACAAGTAAGCCGGATCTTTCCTAAGTTCTTCATCATCACCACCAAACCCATTACCCTTATTAACTCCACCAAACTCCAAAAAAGGAGCCCCACCGCCGCCGCTAAAAAGCCCTCCGGCAGCACTAACAGAACCATCAACAGTCGGAGGAGCAGAGCCACTTCTATACAAGTTAAGCTCTCTCTCAAGCTCATCAGCTTCTACTTGCCTTCTCTGCTGCTCACCAAGCAATACTCCTATCTCTTTCTCATAATCATCTCCAAAAGATGAATCTTCGTTACCTCTATGCATCGGTCTTCTTCCCAGTTCCGGTATCATTATCACCTAAACAACAAAAGCCCTAAAATCACTTTATCAGATTATACTCATATACACACTAAACTCTTCAAGAAATAAAGCATAAAAATCAAAACTTTATACCTCTCAATATATACAATCTCCAAAATTCTCTGTTGTAGAACTAAACCCAAAGATCAAAACTTTACTAAGCGATACTCTAATCCATTCCTGAGATTCTATCGATGATTTGATTTTTCTTGTCACTGTTTGTTGTAAAGTAAAGAACCCTAAAAAAAAGACTTAAGCTTGAGATAGAAAAAGTGGGTTTTATAGTGTTGACGAAAAATCCGATACTGAGCCTATCAATAGAAGAAGAAGAAGATCGAGAGAGAAAGAGAGTGAGAGAGATAGAAATGGAAGGAAGAATTTTGAGATTAATAATTGTTGTATTGTTTTGCATAAGGAAACCCTAACATTTCGGAGTCCCTTAAATACACAGACACATGACACTTCTTGTTAAACGACAACACTTAAGGCAACAATGTAAGAACAACACACTTTGTCTCTTTCTCCCTTGAGACCCTCTCTTCCCACAAGAGTCTTCTTGCCACTTTGCTTTCTTCTACTGGTTCAGCATACTAAAGAATTTTCCTGCTTCATCTTCTCCAAGAGATCGTTACTTCTAATTCTTCTTCTTCTTCTTCTTCTTCTTCTGAAGCTATTGTGTCAAGTGGTGGACAAGTTGGTGTTGTTTTGATTATACAAGTGCTTCTTTTTGTAGTATTTCTTGCTCTTACTGTTCTCACCATTGGTGTAAGTTTTATCAAACCAATCTTATCCATATCTATTTGTAAGAACCAAACCTGAAACATGGTTTGTGGATTTTTAAAACCGGTTTTGAGATCCTGTGAATAAATTTTAACAGGTTGTGTACATTGGAGTGACTGGAGTTTCTTGGGAAGGGTAGAGAGAGAAGTTTGAGAAAGACGAAGAAGTCTAAGAAATGTGGTCAAAGGAAGGCAATGAGAGCCAAAGCAGGAGCAAGAGGTTTTGGTCAGAAGATTGAAGATGGTGACACCGACAATGATCGTGAATGGTTTTGTTCCATTGTTACATCTAGGATATGTTTATTGTGTACCAATCAACTTGATTGATATAAACAACAAGATTGCAAAATACCAGAAACAAAAGAGTTCCTCGTGAAATAGAAAAACAAGAGTTTGATGAAACAAATTACATAGATGGAGAAAAAACTCTAAAAACTGGGATTGTCCTAAAAGCATGAACATATTCTCACTTCTACACATTTGGCAATGAAAAAGCCATTCTCTTTTGTGTGAAGGAAACCCTAAAATCCTCAACCCATCTTTACACCATTCTCTGCCTTATTTCTCTCTCACTCATCAGCCTAAAGAGGGATAATTGGTTCTATGTATAGAAAAACCGTAAGCAACTACACAATTTTACAGATTTTGCAGAGAAAACAAAGCTCTCCTTCACAATTTCCCCACAGATTATTTTCCGGTTTAGATCTTACCTAACTCTCAAAACGCTACGACAGTCCCATCCCCCCTAGTTAAGCTGTACATTACTTGAGGCCTTAAGCCATCTGAGGCTGGGTTAGGGACTGCAAAGCCATTCTCCTCTCTGCATATAAGAAAAGAGCCACTTAGAGACAATGAAATGCCATAGAAATGCTTATTTTGTCTCTCTTTCTCAAATACTTATAGAAATCAATGCAGTAAAGACAATTTGGGAGGTTTGTAGCAGATAAAGGCCAAACTTTAGACTCATCGAGGAACATATACATACCTCCAGCAGCAACGAGTTTTTCAATACGCGCAACGACATGCTTTCCATAAGTGTATTTCTTTAAAGCATTAAGATGCACTTTGATGCGAGTAAGGATCAGCTCACGTTGTTGGTCATCACATGTCTCCAAAACTTTCTGCACTACATAGTTTGCAAACTGATCCTTCATCATCGCCTATATACCAAGAAGAAGAAGTTTATGAGCTGATAGTTTCTTTATTTTCCCCGATAATCATCTGAAAATAAGTGTTTGATAGACCTGAAGAGGCTCGTTTTCATCAGTTGTTCCCAGCATCTCATTCACGAGCAATTCCCGTTCCTCAGGACCTCCAAAAGTCAAACATTTCTCAACAACGTTTGATGCAAACTTTTGCTGACTCATCTGAACAATCTTCCCCGCCAACTCTTTGATTATCACAGTGCGTTCATCAGGCTTTCCATGCTCCAGTACATGCTGTCCACAAAACGTGTATCAGTTTTGAGCAAAGTATAAAATCACTTTGATTTGAAGCAAATGCAGTAAAACTCATATCTTTTACAAACCTGAACAACATAGTTTCCATACTGATCTTGGGCCAGCATACTAACAGTGGATAGGATTTCTTCCATAACCTTACTCTGCGTATCAGGGTCATGGCAGTGTTCCAAAACTCTCTGCAACAGGAGATGAAAAAGAGTTTTACATAGAAGCATAACATCAAAATAAGGTGTCATCTTTTCTTAATCACCAATAGCAAGAACCTGAATAACACGGCACCCGTATGGGTGAGTGGAGAGGGTCACCACATGGCCAAAGAAAGTTGAAATAATAAACTCGATGTTTTCTTCAGGGACACATTCGATACACTTTTGAACCACATGGTTCCCATTCTGATCACGTACACATCGCATCACATGTCCATCAAGTTCTTTCACCATTTTAATTTTCTGGTCTAGATCAACCACCTCAATTGCCTAAAAAGGTAAACATGTGAAAAATAATGAAACTCTAACTGTTCTTGAAAATGGAGAGAACAGTAAAACAGGTGAGAACTAGAGTTTACCTTCTGGATGACACGACAACCATACATCTGTAAGCTAAGAGGCAAAACATTGTCAAAGAGTTTCTCTGCCAATTCTCTCCTCTGTGGTGGGAGTCCATGCTCAAAGAACTGTAGGAAGATAAGCAAAATTCAGGAATCTCTCATGTTAGTATGTTACTATGTCTTAACTCTAAAATAAAACCAAAGAGGAAGACTAAATAAATCTACCTTCTGAATCACATAGTTTCCAAAAACGTCAGTCATCAGGTCAAGAGCTTGTGGCATGATCTCCTCATAAACCATGTTTTTCTCATCCGTTGTTGCAGTCTCCAGTTTCTGCTGAATAAACCGGCTTCCATATTGATCCGAACTGGTCAAGAAAATCCCCAAGTACGCGTTAGCTTGGGACAAATTGTACACAAAAAAAATGTAAAAGACTTTCAAGGAAATACCTGAACTCTACAACATGGCCAGCTATTTCAGAAAGTTCGAATCCTCTTGTTTTGTTACTTTTGAACTCTTCAAGCATTGAAGATCCAAAGCCTTCATCCAAACTAGCATCCATGTGCCAAGAACCCATTACCCCTCCCGAGTAGTTTCTTGTTGCAGACGGATATCGCATATTAACTTCACTTCGTCTCATAGGGCTATAAGGTGACATAAGAGAATTTGGCATACCATGATGAGCCAATGGGCTGCCAGGATATGACATATTAGACCCAAATGTTGGACTGCCATAATAGCTATGGCTGTTAGGACTCCCTGATTTGTAAGGAAGACCATACTGTGATTTCTGAGCTCCGAGAAAAGCCCTCTGGAGTTCAAGCATACTCATGTAAGAACTACCCATAAAGTTCCTGTCCATCGAAGGATCATTGAGAAGATCAAGCGAATCAGCATACTGATGATACATTGGGTCTGCCATATGTGACTGGAGACCAGTACCTCCTCCCATCATTCGATTACTGAACCTGCCAAGATTACGTGATTCAGAGAGGTTTTGACCAGAAGATACAAAGCCTCCTCCATGAAGTCTGGAGTCCATTCCAGAAAAACCCAAAGCGGATGCTGCGGATACATTATCGTACATTGGAGAAAAATTATTGTTCCCAAGTTGGTTAGCCATCATAGAAGCTACAGCTGGATTTAATGCATAATTGTTGAGACAATAATTTGGACTATCCTGATGCTGGTAAGGATTAGCTAATCCAACTCCACCATTATAGGCAGATCCTTGTGGCCCTCTCAATTGTGAATCCCTCAACGAGCCAGTTGCCTTATGGGCTTGATCAGATTTGTTTGGGAACCTATGTTGATTGACTTCGTTATGCCCACCTTGCATTCCAAACATATAGTTCCTGACCTTTTCGACATCTTGCTCAGCCTGACCACGTTCATCTAACCCGCCACTGCCAGACAGGTTCATGCCAGATAAAGCATTGACAAGATCAGAAGACTCGTTGAGTCCAGATGTAACACCGTTGAACGGGCTTTGGTTACTTGTGTTCCTCTTATCATTTGAACTCACTCTCCCACTTCCAATGGGAGTAAGACAGGGACTAGGCACCCTAGCAACGGCCTGTGGATCTGGAGTTCCATTTCTAGACAAAGAAGAGCCCAGAACAGCTGCATAGCTGTATGGAGATGGTGCACCAATGCCTTGTGATGCAGATGGAGACAGATTATTCTTAGAGTCAACATTTTCATCAAAGGTATTACGACTTGCAGGACGTGAGGGCTGCTGAGCGACGGGATGTCCATGCCCCATATCGGCCTGCACAAAAGCAATCCACAAAGTTTACATAAGCAAGAATATCTGCTGCATAGCTGTACAGAGAAATACACACATACAGAGAGAATTATCTCAGAGAGAAAACATTAACAAATTATCACCAACCTGAAAGATATCAGCAAAACTCTTCTGCTTGCCTCCAAGCCCCAAACCCGGTAAACCAATCAACCCATTAGTATCCCACTCAGAAGCAGAAGCACCAGTTTTCTCAGCCTCAAAACCAGGTGGCATAGAGAACAAAGATCGACTATCATTAACTTTTCGCCTATCACCAACACCACCTAAAACATTACTACTCCCTTTAAGCCTCTGAGCAACCCTCAAATCCTCCCTAGACATCAAAGGCGGTGGCAACCTCGGATTCAACTTCATATTAGCATAGTAATAAGACAAGTAAGCCGGATCTTTCCTAAACTCCTCATCATCACCACCAAACCCATTACCCTTATTGCCTCCACCAAACTCCAATAAAGAAGCCCCACCTCCGCCGCTAAAAAGCCCTCCGGCAGCACTAACAGAACCATCAACAGTCGGTGGGGCAGAGCCACTTCTATACAAGTTAAGCTCTCTCTCAAGCTCATCAGCTTCTACTTGCCTTCTCTGCTGCTCACCAAGTAATACTCCAATCTCTTTCTCATAATCATCCCCAAAAGATGAATCTTCGTTACCTCTATGCATCGGTCTTCTCCCTAGTTCCGGTATCATTATCACCTAAACAACAAAAAACCCAAAAATCAATTCATCAGATAATACTCATACCATCAAGAAAAAATCATAAAGATCAAAACTTTATACCTCTCAATATATACAATCCCCAAAATTCTCTGTTTTTAGAACAAACCCCAAAAGATCAAAACTTTATTAAGCAATACTCAAATCCATTCCAAAGATTGTATCGATGATTTGATTTTTTTTTCCTGGTTACTGTTTGTTTTAAAAATAAAGAACCCTAACAAAGACTTTAGATTGAGAGAGATAGAAAAAAAGTGGGTTTTATAGTGTTGACGGGAAAAATACGACGGCGATGCAAGAAACCTTAGGGTTTTTGTGCTTTTTTATGATTTAACTATGGAAATTAAAAAAATTACGCCGATTCCTTAATTATATTAGGGTTGGTTTGACTTAGCGATTGAATAAAGGAATGAGAAAAAGCATTAATTTTAAAAAAGTAAAAAAATGAAAAATTGGAAGATAACTACGAAACCTTATTTTTCTCGTTGGAACTGTTTTGAGATCTTTTTTTTTTTGTCTTTTGTTTCAGTTTGGGTTTTAGAGCAGAAGAGAGCTTACTAAAGTACACTTCTAGATGACAGGATCTTTTGGATTTTTAAGTACAAAATTAGTAAATAATACATTAATTTTGTGTAAGTTTTTTTTTTTTTTTTACAATACCTCAATTTTGGAACATTTCTAAAAGTACCTTAAGTTTTAGGTTTTGCAAAAGTTTCTATTTTATTTTTTATTTTTTTAAATCAAATATGACTTGTTCCTAAACATTTTTTAATACACCTTTCTAACCCCAACATTTTGGTTTATTCTTAAAATCTTAAGATTTTATAATAATTAAAATAGGAGAATGACAAAGTACACAAAATCATGATACTTACAATATATTTTCTCTAATATTTTTTTTCTTACCCGCGACTTTGAGAAACTAATAAGACTTTGCTTATCTTTTGTCGGCGAAGATACTTGTGAAACTTGCTTTATTTTTTCTCGGCAAAGATCCGGTGAAATTCGTATTTATAGCTATAATCATTGAAACATGGAGCTGAGAGCTCATCTAACACAATATTAAAGATAACTATAGTCATTGCTCTCATATTTTCATTTGCATACTTCTATGTCAAACAACTCTTATTTGGTTTTTACCCATACTTTCATCTATAGTCTTAGAAACATAAGTAATTCTAATGCCATAGGATGGCTGGCCAAACTCAACTCTCTCATCTTGTTGCACCCCCAAACTTATAGTCATAGTCTTATCAATTCTCTGTTCCATCAGGTTACTAGTTGCTACTTGCTAGTTGCTACTCATTACTCTACTTTATTTCACTTTTAAGATTACCAACGTATGTAATTTTTCCTTTCTCTTTCTTCATATATCATTTTTGACCCTTTTTCGTCATTGCTTCCACCGCCTTCAAGCAACCATCTCTTTATCCTCTAAAATGAAATTTAATTAGGTCAATTCCACTAGTTGTTTCATATATGTTTTTTGGTTAAATATCCCTCAACAGTAGTTTCGCTTTCACTTTTTCAAGTCCGCCATGTCATATGATGGAGTCTCTTCTTCAAGCATGAAAATGGGGTTTTTTTTTTAATCATGGAATGTTGTATTTACGTATATTAGCAGATTATTTATATCACACAACAATTTGTCTAGGTTACAACAAGTTTAGTCTTTTCATCACTATTCCTAGCTACTTAACTACTTTATAACCTTTTGCAATCCTATGTCATTTTGATGGAGTCAGGAGGATTTTCCAAAAAAAAAAACCACTAACATATCACTCGATAGCCAATACAATACTTTCGCTTCAAAGGTTTTCCCGTCACCTCAAACTCTCACTCAATATGCCATTTCGACACATTGTAGGTCATTTACTCCACAATTTAAATGCATTGTGTCATGAAAAATACTTGGGTGAACCTTTTATATTCACCCCCTTTATTTCATCCAATCAAAATCTGCCACCTATTAATAATAAAAAAAATTATTTAATTATAAAATTTAATTTGCCACTAAAACGAAATTATGTATTGGTTTAAGTTTATTAGAAATATGATTAAACGAGTTTAACTATCGGTTTGGGTTTATAAACGGATTTAGATTTTACAATAAAACGAGGTTAAGTCTCGATTTGGGTTTAGAAAGTACGATTAGGGTTTAGATTTTTTACGATTAAACGAGTTTAAATGACGGTTTGGGTTTACAAAGGAGAATTAGGGTTTAGATTTTATGATTAAACGAGTTTAACTATCGGTTTGGGTTTATAAACGGGTTTAGATTTTACAATTAAACGAGGTTAAGTGTCGGTTTGGGTTTAGAAAGTACGATTAGGGTTTAGATTTTTTACGATTAAACGAATTTAAATGACGGTTTGGGTTTACAAAAGAGAATTAGGGTTTAGATTTTGTAATTAAACGAGATTATATATCGGTTTGGGTTTATAAAAGAGTGGTTATGACTTAATCTTATGGTTATATTTAAAAAATAATTGTTTTAATTTTTTTAACTAAATGACATGGCAAATTCTAATTGGATAATTAAGAGGGAGTGAATGAAAGTGGTTCACCCCTAGGGGTGAACCCAAGAATTGTTCTTGTGTCATACATTTCTTGTCCACACCATCCTATGAGCAGTCCCACTCGTCTACTTAAACAAGGACTTCTTTGGCCACCTTCTATAGCCACAAAACATATAACCAAACAAACAAAAGTCAACGTATTTTCCTTTAATCAAATACAAACAAAAATCAATGAACAAACTCAACATAAAATCCACCCTTTTTGCTATCTTTCTCCACATTATCCCAACAACCAACTTTAATCAATTAACACACAAAAATAAAAAAACAAAGCAAACAACATAAAACAAAAATTACTTGATTTAACTTCATCCTACTTAAGTTTTAACTATACTATTTATGGTTGTTTTACACTCTAAATTATCAATGTTTCCACCAAACTAGATAAACAAAATAATGTCTATACAAACATCCATGATAATTTACCTCAGCTCCAGAAACTCTCATATCTCTTCCTCACTTTGTAACACATTTATTATCATCCTTATCCTATGTTCTATCTATTAAACCTCAAACACTTTCGTCTTTCAACTATCACCTTCCATCTCTTATTAACTTCATCTACCAACCCTACTTAACCTAAAACCATTTTCAGTTGCTTAATCTGTCCACACAATTAACATAAGTTTCCGTGACACACTGTTCGTTTTAGAAGAAAAAAATCACTTCCAAAAGTGCCTGATTCAATAAGATAATCTTTTATCATTCAAGAGCAATAGACCTACGAGATTAATTAAGACTAGGTTTGCTTTGGGCCTTAAGCCCATAAGTTATGTTTGCTTTCTTTTTACGAATGTTCCCACAAATGGCAATAACGTAATATTCAACAACTCTGAGGGTAACAATGGAATAACAAAATTAAGTGAGTCCAATAGAGCTAGGGCTCGTAAAAACTCTTCAAAATCTCCCTTTTTTCACATCTGCCGATACTTCTTCTACACAAGCACAAATCTCTATCAAGCTTCGATCTTTCTTCCAGCGAAGAGCGAGTGTTTCCACAAACCCTAAACTATGTCCGGCGGTTTCTTCCGGGTGAGTTTTCCGATCATCTTCTTTATCGAATTTGATGTATCATCTTTTACATCCAGATCGATGCAATTCAAGTTTCTTCATCGTATGTTTGTAGAAGCTAGGTTTCGATTACGCTCTCTCTGATTCTTCCTTGTTTTGAGTTTTTTTTAGGGTACTTCCGCCGAGCAAGATACTCGGTTTTCTAACAAGCAAGCCAAATTGATGAAGAGTCAGAAATTTGCTCCGGAGTTGGAGAATCTGGTGAGTTGAATTGTGAATTCGTAGGTTGAATTACTTAATTGAGATTCAATTATTGGATAATTCAATACATATGAGGGCTTAATGATATTCTCTGCTTGGATTTGGTGTTAGGTGGATGTGACTAAAGTGAAGATGGATGTTATGAAGCCTTGGATTGCGACTAGAGTCACTGAGCTTCTTGGTTTTGAAGATGAAGTGCTGATTAACTTTATCTATGGTCTTCTTGATGGGAAGGTAAGCTTATGACTGAGCTTTTATTAGCCCATGCCATTGATACAAGTGAGCTTTTTTTTGTTGGACTAATATCTAATTGAACGTTCATAATGTAGGTAGTGAATGGTAAGGAGATTCAGATATCGCTAACTGGATTCATGGAGAAAAATACTGGCAAGTTTATGAAAGAACTTTGGACACTTCTTCTAAGCGCACAGAATAATTCAAGTGGTGTTCCACAGCAGTTTTTAGATGCTAGAGAAGCTGAAACAAAGAAGAAACAGGTATTCTTGGGAAGTCATTCTGGATTGATGATGAATGACTTTTCTCTTTCCTGTTGTCTCATGATTTATTTTCCTTTTGTGGCAGGAAGAAGCCATACAAAAAGCAGATCGGTTAGCAAATGAAATAGAGAGGAAGAGGGAGGGAGAGAAGAAGAACCCTGAGCATGATATATTGAGGAAAATAGTAAGACAGTCTTATTCATGCTAGAGTTTCAGTCTTTACAGATGCTCTTCTGGTTTTAACATTCGCCTGTTCTTTCATGTTATTCAGATAGCTTCTGCAATTATTAGGGTTCATGTGCTTTACCTCAAACTACTGTAGGACAGCGGTGTAAAACACAAGGAGACAAATGGCATGGATACAAAACCTTCAAGAGATCGTCCAGAGGATGGGAGAAGGGCTGACGAGAAGAATGGTGTAAAAGAAAGGAGAAGGTAGAGTTCTCTTAATGCCTATGATTTCATAGCTGCTTTCTACTCATCACTGTATGCCCTTGTGTTCTTTATTCCTGATTGAGTTCATCCTTCTGTTGCACATGGATTATCTCTATAAGTTCTCGCTGGCATGATTTGATCAAGTATTTCTACCAATGGCTGTTAGTTTTTTAGCATTTTTAGTTATGCTACTGGTGCTTTGCATGTTCATTTGGTGTGCTGGTGGTCCAGGAATTTGTTTGTGGCCAAGATTATTATGTGAGTGGGTTCTGACATTGCCTCCTTGATGCAGGGATCTGATACCTCCACGTGGCAGAGATGCATCCCGCTCACCCCTTAGGTGACTCTTCAATACTTTTGTTTTTTCTAATACAATTAGCTTATATAATTGAGTGAGTTTATTGATTGGTTGCTTTGCAGAGGGTCACGTTCTAGGTCTATCAGCAAAACAAATTCAGGCTCGAAAAGTTATTCTGGGTATGCAGCCTTCCACAATTGTTTTTCTTAATTCAAAGAAATTGCAGCCTGTGATGCCGAACTTGCTAGTTCTGTATCTATTATTTCCTGTAAATCCTAGTGCAGTTTTTGCTAATGACTGTCTACTTGTATAACAGTGAACGGAAATCCAGGAGCTCTTCTCAATCATCAGATGCCTCCATCTCACCTAGAAAGCAGAGATTGTCGAATTCAAGACGTAGATCCAGATCACGTTCCCTGCGTAGGTCTCTATCTCCTCGGCGACGTAGGATACATTCTCCTTACGGAAGCAGGTCGCGGTCACCTATTAGACGTCACAGGCGACCTACGCCTGAGGGACGCCGTCAATCACCAGCCCCTTCAAGGCGTCGCCGTTCTCCATCTCCACCTGCTAGGAGGCGCAGGTCACCATCCCCACCTGCTAGGAGGCGCAGGTCACCATCCCCACCTGCTAGGAGGCGCAGGTCACCATCCCCACCTGCTAGGAGGCGCAGGTCACCATCACCACCTGCTAGGCTGCGCAGGTCACCATCGCCCCCTGCTAGGCGTCGCCGTTCTCCACTGCCCTTTAGGCGGCGTAGGTCTCCTTCACCGCCAGCTAGGCGGCGCAGGTCTCCATCTCCACTCTATAGGCGTAACAGGTCACGGTCACCACTGGTTAAGCGGGGAAGGTCTGACTCACAAGAGAGGTCTCCGTCACCAGTGGCTAGGCGCAGGGATCCCACTGGGGCAAGATTGCCTTCACCACCGGCTGAGCAAAGGTTGCCTTCACCACCCGCTGGGCAAAGGTTGCCTTCACCACCCCCTAGGCGTGCAGGATTACCTTCGCCAATGAGGGTTGGAGGATCTCATGCAGCCAATCACCTGGAATCACCATCACCCAGACCCAGTTCACTGTCCCCTCCTGGTAGGAAAAAAGTTTTACCATCTCCACCTGTTAGAAGACGTAGTTCACTGACACCTGCTGAAGAGCGAGTCTCCCTGTCACCAGCTGGACGCCATGAAGCAGAATCCCCTTCGCATGTCAAGCAAGGTGGATCTATGTCACCTGTTAGGGGTCGAGGTAAATCTTCTCCTTCTCTACATCAGAAAGCGCGCTCTCCTGTTCGCCGCAGATCACCAACACCTGTCAACCGGCGAAGTCGAAGATTTCCATCTGCTTCACGATCACCTGATGACAGACGTAGGAGACGGTCTCCATCTTCGAGCAGGTCTCCTTCTATGTCTCGATCACCTCCTGTTCTTCATAGATCTCCTTCTCCATGTGGAAGAAAACATCAGAGGGACAGAAGATCTCCTGGGCATCTATCTGAAGAACAAGATAGGTATGCTCTTCATGACTCCATTTACATTTGTGTAAATGCCTTTTTAAATAAGGTGGTATAAACTGTTCTAAGATACATGCAGATTCTTCTCTGTACTTGTTAACTCCTTGACCCTCTGTCTGCTTTCGCATTGTGACAGGGTTCAAAATTCCAAGCTGTTAAAGAGAACTTCAGTGCCTGATACTGTCAAGAGGAAACAATTACCAGAGGAGGTGATAGAAGTTGGGCGTGTAGAACATTATAAGGAGCAAGAGAGAAAGAGGTGCATTTTGTTTCTTTTCCTTTTTCCCATATGATTTTCGTTTGACTTCAAATTTCAAGGTCTGATAAATGTTGGTCTATTCAACTTCTTAACAGTGATAAGTTGTCAGAGAGGCGTTCCGGTTATAAAACCCGTGGTTCACAGATGTCCCCAGTAGAAAATTCAGAAGGAAAGAGTCGGGCTGTTTCTGGTAAAGTGAAAGACAGTGAGCAGGTTGAGAACGAGGATAACAGCGACCTGGATGCAAACCTTTCCTCTGATTCTAAGGAAAGCAGCAGACATCGAACTAAGGATAAAAAGAGAAGAAAGAATAAAAGGTCTTCGAGGGAAGAAGTATCTTCAGATGATAATGTCAGTTCTGATTCTGACCTAGATGATAGGAAGGAGGCTAAAAGGAGGAGGAAGGAGGAGAAGAAAACGAGAAAGGAGGAGAAGAAACGTAGGCGAGAGGAGAGACGTCGTAAAAGGGAAGAACGTCGTGGTGGAAAGGAGAAACATAAGAATCGAGAGCTATCTGATACTTCAGAGGGAGAAGCTGAAGCCCGTCCTAAGAATAAAAAAGGGGAGGAGTCTGATCCAAAGAGGCTTGAAATTGAGTTGCGAAACAAAGCACTTGAGTCACTGAAAGCAAAGAAGGGCATCAGCCACTAAGTCCTTATCCAGCGTTATTTGAACATCATCTTTTAAGATACAATCCCTTGCTAGATTTATCCCTCTATGTTGTGTTTTTTCTTACATGTTCAAACTTTCTTATGTGGTCTGTTTGTTGGTGGCAGCAAAATTGGACAAGTGACAATTACTCTGCTATTCTTGAGTGCAGACTTTATGCAGACATTCATGGCTCTGATATTCTGGTAATAGTTTCTTGCATTGAGTAGTCTCTTTATGGAAATTTGGTATTGTGATTGTCTGGGAATTATTGTGTTTGGGTTGATAGGAGAATGCTAATGCTCCACAAGCTTATGCGGTTGCTTGTGGTAATCATATTGGATTAGTTGAAATTCCAATGTTATACTGAAACTTCGTTGTCCTCTGAGATTTGTTTATAGATGAGACTATGAGAGTCATGAGACTATAGTGTCAACTACAGGAATTGGTTAAGAAAGTGGCTATATTACGGATCCTCTCATTTGTGCCTGGACTCACTCAGCTGAAGTACACAATCACTTTTCTGGCATCTTAGATTAGCAAAGGCTTTACCTTATAGGATTTGCAATAACAATTCTTGTTTTTCACTTTGTAATCACAAAAGCAATTTAGTAGAAGAAAGAATATCATACAGATAGTATTATTTATAAATTATGCGTTTGTGTCTGGGTTCAATCTTTTTTCACACTACCCAGAACGTAATCGCTGCAACACAACTCCATATAAGGACACCTTATGAGTTGTTTGTATAGTTTCCTTGTTATACTCCATGGAAGATTTAGTCGTCATGAGGGAGTGGTTCAGTACCATCAAGATACTGTACCACTTTTCTCATTACTGGCCTGACTTGCGGAGATCGGTTTGTACATAGAAGTCCTAATTTAAGAACGAGTAGCACTTCCCGGGCCACCAGTTCCTCTCGATTGATTCGTGCATCGCAACACTCGAGCAACTTGTTTTTCCTAAACTCTTGAAGCACCCAATTTACCAAACTGATCTCTTCTGGTGGCCTTGTCGGCTCAATTGCAGTACGTCCACATACAATCTCAATTATTAGCACTCCAAATGCAAACACATCCGTGTCACGTGTGTGTGCTGCCGTTGTCTCAACAAGCTCTGGAGCTACATGACCTGTGTTGCTTTGCCTGTTTCCTTGCCCATAATCTCCAAGCTGAGCGCACAGCTCTTCGTCGAGGAGCACATTACTGCTTTTGACGTTTCCATGAATGAGAGTACTCTGACACTCACTGTGAAGGTACTGCAATGCTTTGGCAATCCCCTTTATGATATTGAACCGATCTGACCAGTTTAAAACTGGTCGCTCATTGCTCAACAGGAAGCGATCAAGACTGCCGTTAGGAACATACTTGTAAACAAGATAGATCTCGTTTCCTCTGCTGCTGTATCCAATTAGATTAACAAGGTTTCTATGTCTAACCCTGGAGATTGCATCGATTTGAGCTATCATGGAAAGCCTTTGCTGCCTTGTGCTGCAAGTAATTCTCTTTACCGCGATTATCTCCGTTGGTGCTAGCTGACCTCTGAAGAAACGTCCGGAGTTTTCTTCTCCTAAAAATCTGTTGAAGCCACCTGTTGCACTTGAAATCGTCTGGTAGGAGAATTTTCTTGCACCTCCTGTGAAGAATGTATTATTTCTACGGAAAACCCAAACTCCTAAGAAGCCCAAGAACATGAGTCCAAATGTTCCTGATGCAACGAAGACTATGATCAACTTCGTGTTGTTCGAATTCTTTTTGGCTGAAACCGGAGGATTTGGGGATGGAGAAAATGGCGGTGGTGGGTCTGGAAGAGAAGGAAGCTTTGTAATATCAAAGTCTGATGCTTTCCCTTCGATGCTGAAGCTCCAGCCTAGCACAAAATGTGAGCTCGTAACGGTTCCCGTGGCAGCAGCGAATCCAATATAATTCTCTTGAGAGATAATCCCCGAGAGATTTAGTTTTCGAGAGAGGAGAGGCAAGCTTGGTTTCAAACGATCTAGAGGAGCTAATGTGACATTGAGTATCATCTCAGTTGCGTTGTATTCGACCCAAACTCTTATTGGCTCCCCACTTGCCAGCTTCAGACTTATGTTCTTCGCCTCGCGGTCATCGAAAAATGCAGCCGGGGCAGATTCAATGGAGACCACCCCATTTTGGTCGATGGCTACGTGATTATCATCAATATCTTTCATTTCAACTGATTGCACCGTGTCGAACTCAACTGCGAGAATGCGGTTTGAGGGGTTTCCATTGGTGGATGTGTTGAAAAGGCCAAGATAATTGCTGGGAAAGGCTCCAGTAAAGTCCATCGACGGAGAGATAACGAAGCTCAAGCCGTGGCCTGGTGTCGTTGGTCCTGGAGTGATGGCGAAGACGAAACTCGTCGAGAAAGATACTGAATTGGAGGAGTTTGGGTTTAAGAAGGATATGGGAAATCCATGAAAAGCTTGACCAATTTGCCTCATCGAAGTGTTTGTCAGCTCCAAGAGGCCACTCGAGTGGATCTTTGAGGAGCCAAACTTCAAGAGATTAGCCCCGAGAAAGCCATGGTTTAGAAACTTGGTTTCTCGCTGGCTTGAGACGCAAGAAACTAGGTATAATAGGAAGATTATTGATAAAGTTATCGATTTGGAGGTAATCATTATTGATGGTTTTTAGAATTACTTAATTATGTTGGCATGTTCATTACTCTCTTTTTATAGCTTCAAAATATTCGACCTTTTCATGTTCAAACTCTTTTTGTTTATTTTTCTTAACATCATTCAAACATTTTTGTTTATGCTAGGAAAGTTAACCAAACTTAAGTTGACTTTTATAAATTGCTAAATAAATCCCTTATTGATATCCTTGAAAATTCATTTGGAGTTTCCTCAACAATTTCTTCCTGAATAAAATATAATTGCAACAATAAAGTAAGAAATTATATATTCTATACCATCTATATAGTTCAAATTAAAGTTAGTGTATCCAACATTTTTAAGCGGTATATTAGCGAACAAAAAAGTCATATTTCGTATTTACTTTAGGGTTAATCACTTTATAATTTTCTTGCATAATTAACTAATGAGATATTTTTTTATAACTAGGAAGTTCCGGACCGAAACCTATATATTTCCCTAGGTCTGGGGCCTCTCGGCTAGTCTTTAATATTTTTTGTCCCAACTGCCACTCATTCTGTAACCTCTTAAAATTTATGAGGGTACATTTCCAGTCGAGTTATCAACCTCTGGTAATGATGAGAATTTTCATTATGGATACTTCTGAAAATTATAATTTACTAATTGTTTTAACTAATCCATTATTAATATTAGCCACTATCGGATAAAGAAATGGATGAACACTTCTTAAAAGCGTTGAACAGTAGTGAATTCTAAACATATATTTAAATTTATACTAAGAACGAAACTAAGAACTGAATGGTCAGTCTTCTTACTTTGTCATCGAATTAAATTTCTTAATTTGAGCGTTTAAATTTTCCTTCATATTGATAACTTGCGGAGGTTAATATAAGCTTAAAAAAACATAGAGATGTTTTCAATGGAAATTCCATTCTTGTATATGAAGTCATCACATAAAGTTTCGTAGCTATGTATCCTAAAATGACATAACAAAACATCATTTAGATTAGATCAAAGATATATTTTTTGTAATATTAATTTTCCCCGAAGAGTAGAAGATTGTCCATCAACAAGAATATTTCTCAAAAACAGAATTTTTTATTTTCAAATTTACAAATTGAGTAAAATACCATTCTAGGTTTTATTCACATCATCATGCTTAATTAATGCATCTTGGTCCAATCTTTCAATCACACTATTCAAAACGCAAACGCTTCGATACAAACACGTTCCGAGGTCAAATTTAGACTCCATAGAAGAGGTAGTCATCATGAGGGAGAGGTTCTGTTCCATCGAGAAACCGAAACACTTGCTTCATCATTGGTCTTGATTCTGGAGATCGGTTCGCGCAGAGAAGTCCGGTTTTCAGAACCAACAACACTTCTCGAGCCACCAAATTCTCTCTATTGATTCTTGCGTCGCACCTTTGTAACAAATCCCCTTTCTTGAACCCTTGAAGCACCCAGTTCACCAAACTTATCTCTGCTGGTGGCTTTGTCGGCTCTATAGCTTTTCTTCCACAAACAATCTCCATCATTAACACTCCAAACTCAAAAACATCTGTGTCACGTGTAGCCTTTCCCGTGTTGACTAGTTCTGGTGCCACATGTCCCGTGGTGCTGTGTCTGCTTCCGTGTCCATAGTCTCCTAGTCGAGCGTTTAGCTCTTCATCTAAGAGTACGTTGCTGGCTTTGACGTTTCCGTGAATAAGAGGTTTTTGTCCCTCACCGTGAAGGTGTTGAAGTGCTGACGCAATGCCCTTTATGATACAGAACCGGTCTGACCAGGTGAGAACAGGGCGGTCGTTGCTGAACAAGAACCGGTCTAGGCTTCCGTTGGGGACATACTCGTAAACGAGATAGATCTCGTTTCCTTTGCTGCAATAACCATGCAGATCAACAAGATTTCGTTGTTTTACCTTGGAAATTGCATCGATCTCGGCTATTAGGGTTGTCTTTTGTTGCCTTGTGGTGCAAGTAATTCTCTTTACGGCAATTATCTCTGTGGGAGTAAGCTGCCCTTTGTAAAAACTCCCAGAGTTTCTCTCTCCCAAGAGTTTAGAGTTGTCGAAACCTCCTGTTGCGCTCGATATTGTCTGGTGGGAGAATTTCCTTGCACCTCCGCTGAAGAATATTTTCTCTTTGCGGAAGACCCAAAACCCTAAAAGAATCAGGATTATGATTGCAACCGTTGCTGATGCAGCGCCGATAATTATGATGAGCTTTGTGTTATTTGTATTCTTCTTGACTGAAACCGGAGGACTTGGGGACGGAGATAATAGAGGCGGCGGGTCTGGAAGAGAGGGAAGCTTCGTGATATCAAATTCTGATTCTTTCCCCTCGATGTTGAAGCTCCAACCTAGAACCAAATGTGAGCTCGCTACAGTTCCCGTGGCCGCCGAGAATCCAACGTGATGTTCTTGGGATAAAATCCCAGAAAGATTCAGTTTTCTCGAGAGAAGAGGTATACTTGGCTTCTGGCGATCTAGAGGAGCCAACGTGACATTGAGCATCATCTCAGTTGCGTTGTATTCAATCCAGACTCTTACTGGTTTCCCACTCGCCAGCCTCAAGCTTATGTTCTTGGCCTCTCGGTCATCAAAATATGCAGCCGGTGCAGACTCAATGGAGGTAACTCCGTTTAGATCGATACCAACATGATTATCATCAATATCGTTTAACTCAACGGCCTGCACGGTGTCAAATTCAACTGCAAGAATGCGATTCAAGGAGTTTCCATTGTTGGAGGTGTTGAAGAGGCCCAGATAATTGCTTGGAAAAGCCCCACTGAAGTCCATCGATGGTGAAATGACGAAAGCTAAGCCGTGGCCTGGTGCGCTGGTTCCTTGAGTGATGGCGAAGACGAAGCTTGTGGAGAAAGAAACAGAATTTGTGGAGTTCGGGTTGGACAAGGGTATGGGAAAGCCATGAAAAGCTTGACCTATCTGCCTCATGGAAGTGTTCGTCAATTCCAAGAGGCCACTTGGGTGAACCTTGGAGGAGCCGAACTTGAGGAGATTAGCCCCGAGGAAGCCATGGTTAAGAAACTTAGTTTCTCGTTGACTTGAGACACAAGAAACTAGATATAATAGGAAGATTATTATTAGAGCTATAGATTTGGAGGTAATCATCATTGATGGTTTTTAGAATTTGAAGTTACTTATATGATCATTATATGTTCGTTGTTATCCTTTTTATAGCTTCAAAAAACTCTGACCTAGTACATATTCAAAGCATTTTTTTTATACTAAGAAGTTATACAAACTAAAGTTGTGTATTTGACTTTCTATAAATTGGTAAACAAATCTTTGATTAATATGCTCGAAACTTTCATTGGAATTTCCTTCAAAATTAATTTATTTTTATAAAGTACAATATCTTCCAAAATTCCTCCGTATTATAAATAATTCTAACAATAATAACATGAGAAGTTTAATATTTTATATACAACTTAAATATTGTTACAAAGTCATAGTGGATCAACATGTTTAGGGTTGCTTTAAGTTTATTCGACACATCTAACGATTACTTTTCCTCAGCCGCGGGGAGAGAAATCGAATATCCGTCACATAAAAAAGGCGTTGGTCTTGGTGTTTAGCCACTATATATATAAAATGGATGAACATTCTTTGAAGTGTTAAACAATGAACTTTAAATATTAATATTCATACTAAAATTTAAGAAATTCAATTTGAAAAGGAAGAAAAAGAAGACTTGACCATTCAATTCTTAGTTTTGTTCTTATCGAAGACTTGCGGATTTTGATGCTAACACAAATGTAAAGAACAAAATTAAGAGAAGTTTTCATGCAAATTCTATGTAGATGTAGTCACATAAAGTTCCATAGATTATATTATAAACGAGGAAATCTCAACTTTCACTAAGAAATACATGTGTACTCAGCACTAAGTCACATATATTTGCCTACATTTTCTTGAACAATATACAACTACTAAATTGTACAAGATGACAAACAAAAATATATTTCTATATTAGAGTACACAAATATTCTTGAATGTGAACTTTCCGATCCTATGATTGTTAATCAAACGAATATTTCTCAAAACCATATAACATTTGTTTCAATTTTGAAAAATATGATCTAGGGGTTGATTGCTAACCTGATTTGCATAATGATTTAAGTATTTATATACAAGCAAAACTAGGATATAAAAAATTTATCAAATGTAATAAACTCCTAGAAATTATCTGTATAGAGTATTAATTGAGTATGCCCCATTGATCTATCATATTTTGATCTTGTGATGAGCCAGAGAAAACCAGCTAATCGATTATAGTTTTTTTTTTATTATTTTTAAAATAAATGTTTTGGGCTTGTAAGAATGGTTTTGGGATATTAATTAAAAATAAATTCTCAACAGATTAGTCATTTAGTCTCAAAACACACACAAGTGGGATTCGTCAAAAATTTTTTTTTTTAAATGACATAGTGAGCTTGATATTCTGCTGTAAGATCCTTAAATCAAACACGAACTCATATATATATATATAAATTACTTACCTTTTCTTGAACAATACAAATTATTTATCCTAAAATGACATAACAAAACATTATATAGATTAGGTCACATATATATATTTTAAAATATTAATTTCCCCGGACGAGTATGAAGATTGTCAATCGACAAGAATATTTCTCAAAACCAAAAATTCATATTTTAAATATACAAATTGTGTGTATATAATATATACCATTCTACTCTAGGTTATATTTAGGTCATGCATATGCGTCTTGGTCTAATCTATAATCCACACTACCCCAAACGCGAACGCATCAATACAACCGCGTTTTGAGATCATCGTTTGGAATTTCCTCTTTTAGACTCCAAAGGCGACGTAGTCGTCATGAGGGAGACGTTCTGTACCGTTGAGATACTGCAACACTGTCTTCATCATTGGCCTAGCTTCTGGACATCGTCTCACGCAGAGAAGTCCTGTTTTCAGAACCAACAACATTTCCTGAAACACCAAATCCTTTGTATTGATTCTTCTGTCGCATCTCTTTAACAAATAGCCTTTCATGTATCCTTTCTTCAGTCCTCGAAGAACCCAATTAATTAAACTGATCTCTTTTGGTGGCTTTGTCGGCTCTATGGCTTTCCTTCCACAAACAATCTCCATCATTAACACTCCAAACTCAAAAACATCTGTGTCACGTGTAGCCTTTCCCGTGTTGACTAGTTCTGGTGCCACATGTCCCGTGGTGCTGTATCTGCTTCCTTGTCCATAGTCTCCTAGTCGAGCGTTTAGCTCTTCGTCTAAGAGTACGTTGCTGGCTTTGACGTTTCCGTGAATAAGAGGTTTTTGTCCCTCACCGTGAAGGTGTTGAAGTGCTGACGCAATGCCTTTTATGATACAAACCCGGTCTACCCATGTGAGAACAGGTCGGTCGTTGTTGAACAAGAACCGGTCTAGGCTTCCATTAGGGACATACTCGTAAACAAGATAGATCTCCTTTCCTTTGCTGCAGTAACCATGTAGATCAACAAGATTTCTTTGTTTTACCTTGGAGATTGCATCGACCTCGGCTATTAGGGTTGTCTTTTGTTGCCTTGTGGTGCAAGTAATTCTCTTTACTGCGATTATCTCTGTGGGAGTAAGCTGCCCTTTATAGAAACTTCCAGAGTTTCTCTCTCCCAAGAGTTTAGAGCTGTCAAAACCTCCCGTTGCGCTGGAAATTGTTTGGTAGGAGAATTTCCTTGCACCTCCGATGAAGAATATTTTGTCTCTACGGAAGAACCAATATCCTAAGAAGATTAGGACCATGATTGCAATAGTTGCTGCTGCAGCGACGATTATGATCAGCATCGTGTTGCTGGACTTCTTCTTGGTCGATACCGGAGGACTTGGGGATGGAGACAATGTTGGTGGCGGGTCTGGAAGAGAGGGAAGCTTCGTGATATCAAAGTCTGATTCTTTCCCCTCGATGTTAAAGCTCCAACCTAGAACCAAATGTGAGCTCGCTACAGTTCCCGTGGCCGCAGAGAATCCAACGTGATGTTCTTGGGATAAAATCCCAGTCAGATTCAGTTTTCTCGAGAGAAGAGGTATACTTGGCTTCGGACGATCTAGAGGAGCCAATGTGACATTGAGCATCATCTCAGTTGCGTTGTATTCAATCCAGACTCTTATTGGTTTCCCACTCGCCAGCCTCAAGCTTATGTTCTTGGCCTCTCGGTCATCAAAATATGCAGCCGGTGCAGACTCAATTGAGGTCACTCCGTTTAGATCGATGCCAACATGATTATCATCAATATCATTCAACTCAACCGCTTGCACGGTATCAAATTCAACTGCAAGAATGCGATTCAAGGAGTTTCCATTGTTGGAAGTGTTGAAGAGGCCGAGATAATTGCTGGGAAAAGCCCCACTGAAGTCCATCGATGGTGAAATGACGAAAGCTAGGCCGTGGCCTGGTGCGCCGGTTCCTTGAGTGATGGCAAAGACGAAGCTTGTGGAGAAAGAAACAGAATTTGTGGAGTTAGGGGTTGACAAGGGTATGGGAAAGCCATGAAAAGCTTGACCTATTTGCCTCATCGAAGTGTTTGTCAACTCCAAGAGCCCGCTTGGGTGAACCTTGGAGGAGCCGAACTTGAGGAGATTAGCTCCGAGAAAGCCATGGTTAAGAAACTTAGTTTCTCGTTGACTTGAGACACAAGAAACAAAATATGATAGGAAGATTATTGTTAGAGCTATAGATTTGGAGGTAATCATCGTTGATGAGTTTTTAGTGTTTGAAGTTACTTATATCAATATATGTTCATTGCTATCCTTTTTATAGCTTCAAAAACTCTGACCATTACATTATTCAAACGATTTTGTTTATACTTAGAAGTCATACAAACTTAAGTTGATTCTTTGACTTTCTATGAATTGCTAAGCAAACCTTTTTATTATTATTCTTGAAAATTTCATTCGGACTTTCCTCAAAAATTCTTCTCTAATAAAAATAATTGCAAGAATAACGTTTTCAGTGTACGAAGGCTTTGCCTTAGTGTTAAACAATGGATGAACATTCCTTAAAAGTGTTAAACAATGAGCTTTAAATATTAATATTCATATTAATTAAACACTAACCATAAATAAAGAATATGCTATCAAATTAATAATTTCAAAGTGAAAACGAAGAAAAAGAAGACTTGACCATTCAATTCATAGTTTCGTTCTTATTGAAAACTTGCGGAGTTTGATTAATTCGAAACAAATATAAGCTACAAAATTAAGAAATATTTCATGGAAATCTTCTACAAATTAAATGTAGACCCATTTGAGAAATCTCCCATTCTATATGTAGATGTACATATAGTTCCATAGATTACATAAAACGAAATCATCTTAACTTTCATTAAGAAATGTATAACTTTCAGCACTATGTCATATATATTTTCTTACTATTTATTTAACAAGACAAACTATTTATTGTAAAATAACGAACAAACATCATTCATTTTTTTTTTTTTTTTTGATAAACCCTATCGGCTGATCCGGTCGGCCTCGGTAGGAACGCACCGAGGTCATCATTCATATTTGAATAGAGAAATACTTTAAAATATTAACTTTCTGGGAAGTATACAAACAAAATGTTTGTTCATCGAACGAATAGTTCTCAAAACCATAAATAATTTGTTCCAATTATACAAAAGTGATCTAAGTATTTACATCCAAATCTATAGGGTAACAAAAATATCAAAATAAAATAAATTCTTTTAAATATTTCTAGTATTTTACCGGACCCTTTGATCCATGTTTTGATCTTTGTGAGAAGTGGAGTGAGGTAGAAAAAACCAGCAAATTTTTATTATAGGTTATAATAATTTGCAAAAACGAACTACAAAATAGCTCTGAGTATTAATTAATTTCGGATGACAAAAAAAAAAGAACTATAAAATAGTTTTTTTTTTTTTTTTGATCCCAACTGTCACTTATATTAATCATAGTCATGCTACACATTAAGGTGAATCTTATGTCTACCAAACCTCTCTCCCAACTCAATTTATTTTACTCGGCAAAGCTTTGGTCATTTCAATACTTCTTTCTGGTGAGCTATTGCGGTTCACAGTATCTTACACGTTGGCTTTGGTATTAGCCACTATCCGATATAAAGATGGATGAACATTTCTTGAAAGTGTTAAACAAAGAAGTTTAATTATAAATATAATTAATACGCTCGTTTTAAGGAAATTGAATTTAAATACACAGAAAACAAGACTTGACTATTCATTTTTGTAGTTTCGTTCCTATGGATATTTCCCTTACGTAGAAGTAGTCACCTAAAGTTCTCGTAACTATAATTCAACTTTCATTAAGAAATATGTGGATTCAGTATCAACAACACATCATGCCCTTCTTCTTTTTTTGTTAACCAGGAGAATTCCAGTCCGAAACCCAAACCCAAACTAATTCCCAAAGTCTATAGAAATCTAGATTTCATTGCTACTAAAAATATCTAAGGGTGAACAAAGATGATTAAAATCACAATGAAAGGGCTAAAAAAGTCTGCCCAAGAACAAACATCCAATAATACTATTTATTTGCTTATCTTTTGTTTAACAACTAGAATTTAACCCGCGGTACACCGCGGGGCTATATTTTAAAAAAATGTAATATTATTTTTTTAAAGATTAACTGAAGATATATCATATTAATTTGTATTTTTAAATGTAGATATCTATCTATGTATTATTTAGTGTATGATTACTATTGTTTAGGTTTCAATTTTTGAAGTATAGATACGAAAACATACATTTTTTTAAGTAACGATGTATGGTGGATTTTAAAATTTTGAATATTTTACTCCGCAGTATACCGTGGGTCGGTTTTTTTATAACTAAAAATTTTAAATTTTAAGTTGTATTTGTTTTGTTAATATTGTCTTTTTTGTTTTGTGTTTAAGGTTGTATAATTGTATTTTGATTGTTAATTTTAGGATTTCATCCGTGATATACCGTTATTTATTAATATCGACCCAAACCCGTCATCTCATATAAACCCGTCTATATTATCCCGTTAGCTAAATTATTAGTGTTATAAAATCCAAGAAAATAAATTGTTATTATTATAAAATATCAATAATTTTAGGATCTCACCCGTGGTATACCGTTGTTTGAATGATTTTAAATTTATACTACTAATATATATTTTAAATTTATCATATAAAGTATATGATTTCAAGTTTTTGTGTTTTTTTTTATTTAAATAAAACAACGGCTTAAATGATGATAGATATAGTTTTTTTTCCTGTATGTGTATATGATTTTTTATGTGAATATTTTGATTATTATAAATTATTATTTTTATTGCTATGCAAAATGTTAATATAAATATTTGCTATAATTTTTTTTTGAAGATATATGGAAAGATTGTGTAGAGATTTTTAAAAACAAATTAGGCAGGATATTGTTTGGTTAATATCTTTTATTTAAATTTTGTAAAAGTAAATAATAAATGTCAGTGGCATAGACTCGTAAATAAGGTGGAACTCCAGGATTTATTTGCTAAATGTACTCCAAAAATGTATATATAGATACAAACTATTTATCCTAAAAAGACGAACAAACATCATTTAGTTAAGATCAACAAAAATATCTTTAAATATTAACTTTCTCGGAAGAGTAGGAGGATTGTTTAATCGACGAGAATATTTCTCAAAACCAGAAATTTTTATTTTCCATTTTAACAGTTCAATATATACCATTCTAGGATTTATTCACATCATGCTTATGCATCTTGGTCCAATCTTGATTTCTACCCCAAAACGCAAACGCTTCAATTAATACAACCGCGTTTCGAGATCACCGTTTGCTATTTCCTCTTTTAGACGACGTAATCGTCATGAGGGAGACTTTCTGTACCATTGAGATACTCCAACACTTTCTTCATCATTGGCCTAGCTTCTGGAGATCGTCTCACGCATAGAAGTCCTGTTTTCAAAACCAATGACACTTCCTCCGACACCAAATCCTTTTTCTTGATTCTTTTGTCGCATCTCCTTAAGAGATTGCCGCTCTTGACCCCTCGAAGCACCCAGTTCACTAAACTGATCTCTACCGGTTGCTTTGTCGGCTCTATGGCTCTCCTTCCACAAACAATCTCCAAAATTAACACTCCAAACTCAAACACATCTGTGTAACGTGTAGCCTTTCCCGTGTTAACTAGTTCTGGTGCCACATGTCCCGTAGTGCTGTGTCTGCATCCTTGTCCATAGTCTCCTAGTCGAGCGTTTAGCTCTTCGTCCAAGAGTACGTTACTTGCTTTGACGTTTCCGTGTATTAGAGGTTTTTGAACCTCACCGTGAAGGTGTTGAAGTGCTGACGCAATACCCTTTATAATACAAAACCGGTCTACCCATGAGAGAACTGGTCGGTCGTTGTTGAACAAGAACCGGTCCAGGCTTCCGTTGGGGATATACTCGTAAACAAGATAAATCTCTTTTCCTTTGCTGCAGTAACCATGTAGATCAACAAGGTTTCTTTGTTTTATCTTGGAGATCACATCGATCTCGGCTATTAGGGTTGTCTTTTGTTGCCTTGTAGTGCAAGTAATTCTCTTTACAGCAATTATCTCTGTAGGAGCAAGTTGCCCTTTGTAGAAACTCCCAGAGTTTCTCTCTCCCAAAAGCTTAGAGTTGTCGAAACCTCCCGTTGCGCTGGAAATCGTCTGGTGGGAGAATTTCCTTGCGCCTCCGGTGAAGTTTTCCGTTTTACCAAAAAACCAAACTCCAAAGAAGATCAAGATCAAGAACAAGATTCCAAATGTTGCTGATGCAGCAATGATTATGATCAGCTTCGTGTTGCTCGACTTCTTCTTGGCTGAAACCGGAGGACTTGGGGACGGAGACAATGGAGGCGGCGGGACTGGAAGAGAGGGAAGCTTCGTAATATCAAAGTCAGATGCTTTACCCTCGATGCTGAAGCTCCAGCCTAGAACAAAATGTGAGCTCGTGACAGTTCCGGTGGCTGCAGAGAATCCAACATAATGTTCTTCAGAGACAATCTCAGAGAGATTTAGTTTTCTCGATAGAAGAGGCAAGTTTGGCTTCGGACGATCTAGAGGAGCCAATGTGACATTGAGAACCATCTCGGTCGCGTTGTATTCAATCCAGACTCTAATAGGTTTTCCACTCGCCAGCCTCAAACTTATGTTCTTTGCCTCTCGGTCATCAAAATATGCAGCGGAAGCCGACTCAATGGAGACCACTCCGTTGAGGTCTATACCAACATGGTTATCATCAATATCGTTCAACTCAACGGCCTGCACAGTGTCGAATTCCACTGCAAGAATGCGATTTAAGGAGTTTCCATTGTTGGAGGTGTTGAATAGGCCTAGATAATTGCTTGGTAAGGCCCCGCTAAAGTCCATTGAGGGTGAAATGATAAAAGCTAAGCCGTGGCCTGGTGCACCGGGTCCTGGAGTGATGGCGAATACAAAGCTTGTGGAGAAAGATACCGAATTTGAGGAGTTAGGGTTTAAGAAGGGTATGGGAAAGCCATGAAAAGCTTGACCTATTTGCCTCATTGAAGTATTTGTCAACTCCAAGAGGCCACTCTGGTGGATCTTTGAGGAGCCAAACTTGAGGAGATTAGCTCCGAGAAAGCCATGGTTAAGAAATTTGTTTTCTTGTTGACTTAAGACACAAGAAACTGAGGACAATAGGAAGATTATTGATAGAGCTATAGATTTAGAGGTATTAGCCATTGATAGTTTTCAGAATTTGATAGTTTTCAGAATTGCTATCTCATTTTATAGCTTCAAAAAGCTTAGACACTTTCATATTCAACTTTTTTTTTGTTTATACTGAGAAGTTAAACAAACTTCAGTTGAGTATTTGACTTTCTATATAAATTGCTAAATAAACCTTTTTATTAGTATCCTTGACAAGTTCATTCGAAGTTTCCTCAATTTCTTCCTAATAAAAATAGTTGCAACGATAACACAAGAGAATGGTTATATATTTTCTGTACAATTTAAATATGATTACATAGTCATCTTTTAGCCTTTAGGGTTAATTTTGTTTGTTTGTTACACATCTAATTTTTTAAATAATATGACTATGTGATAAAAATATAAACGTTTCTCTTATTATTGTGCAGTTATTTTTATTAGGAAGAAATTGTTGAGGAATTAACTCGCAATGATATATCAAATATCAGTCAACATAAAAGGCGTTGGTCATGGTTTTAGCCACTATCCGATATAAAAATGGATGAACATTCCTTGAAGTGTTAAATTAACTTTAAATATTAATATTCATATTTAAAGCTAACCTAATATATTTATTATTATAATGAAATACGTTTTCAGATTAAGAAATTCAATTTGAAAAGGAAGAAAAAGAAGACTTGACCATTCAATTCTTAGTTTCGTTCTTATTGAAAACTTGCGGAGTTTAGAGAAATTTCATGCAAATTCTATATCTAGATGTAGTCACATAAAGTTCCATAGATTATGTAAACGAGAAAGTCTCAACTTTCATTAAGAAATATGTGTATTTAACTATTTATCAACACTAAGTCACATATATTTGCTTACATTTTCTTTAACAATACAACTATTAATTGTAAGATGTGACGAACAAAAAATATTTATATTAGTATACAAATATTTTTGGTTATTAACTTTCCAATCCTAGAAGGGTACTATGATTGTTATTCGAACGAATATTTCTCATAACCATAAAATATTTGTTTCAATTTTGAAAATATGATCTTGGGGTTGCCTGCTAACCTGATTTAATTTGCATAATGGTTTAAGTATTTTATCTACAAGCTAAAGAAGGGTAAAAAATTATCAAATATAATAAGCTCCTTTAACAGTACTAGGTCGAAACCCGCGCTACGCTGCGGGGATTTCTTTAGAATTTTTTTATATTAATATAAATATAAGTTGTAATATAAACCATATTGTTTGAATTCATAATTAAATCAAACAGATGTGCCTCTCGTTTTAAAGAACAACATACAGGAGATGAATGTCTTTTTTACTGAAGTTCCATATACAAACCTTATGTGATCTCTGGAGCATTTATTTGTTTGTTTTCTTGACAAAATATGTAAAACAGATAGTGTAGATAATGAAAATACATAACTGCGCTTAAATAGATGTCTTTGTTTCCCCTTAAATGGTAGTTTCTAATTTTTTTTGCATATCTTGTCCTTAGAACAAGAAGAATCAATGTTAAAAATAAAAAATAGTTTCACGAGATAATATTACACATTATCTTTTTCCTGGCTCAGTTTGCTTCTGTTTCTTGGTTAACTTAACTTGTATTTGATATTGGTTTTATTTTGATAAGTATTGTCATAAGTTAACTGAGTGTTATTTTAATTTTGATTGGAAATACATGTGTCTTTGTACTGGAGATTGTTGAAGATCTCTTTGTAAGCGACATTTTTGACTGCGGGCTTTTTATCTTTTGTTTGATCAAAATTCAAAATCTCATCTTAATGTATAAGACACTTACCAATCTCAATTCTGTGAAGTGTGATAATTACACATGTATATATTACCAATGCGAATTTAGAAAATGAGATTGCATCAGATTTAGAATGCCAAGCTATGATAACACAAATACTCCCTGGAAAAAAAGGAAATAACACATATAACATATAGATTCAATGTGTAGTATGTACCACAAACAAACACATCATGCTACAATAATAATATGGTAAGAGATTGTCATGTATCTTGTTCTATGACCACACTTGCTAATGGTAGGATACTGTCCGATTGCAGTTAAAAGAGTCCATGAAACGTCACAGACAACGATTCTATCTGCAATCAGACTTAAAAACAAATTCCATCAAAATCTTTTTCAAAAAAAAAAACAGGGGATTCAGAGTATAAACAACAAAACTTCATATAATATATATCTCACTGAGTCACGGAATCAATAGTCAAACAGATCTGTTCCTAGTGAAATCACAACAATTGAAATTTAGGAAAAACATTGGGCATCGAGATAAAAGGCTTACTCGGATATCTAGATTGAGGATGGGAACAGAGTTAGAACTTGAATATTTTGACCCTTTTCTCCTCTATTGATTTTATTTGTGATCAGGAACTAACAAATGAAAGATGATTCTTTTTCTCTAAATACTAAAATGATACATAAGTCCAGCTAAGAAAGCTTAGTGACCACGGTTCACCTCATCCCTCAATTGAAATTAACCCCACATCCACAAACAGTATGCAGACCGTAAGACTTAACTATAACGCTTCTTCCTTCCCCAGAAAAACACAGACGACACAAAGCAGATGATTAATTAGTGATTGCATGCATTGAAACTAATCTAACTGGAGGATGGAAGTAATGTATTTGAATTTCAATTGGAAGTGCTCCAGCTTTCCAAATTAATAAATACACAAATCTAACCAGTTGGTATTAATTAAAACAAATTAAAAGACTTGGTGCACATACCCATCAGTTGGTATTGTCGTTGCAGTCAACCTCACAAGATACAATGGATGCACCATTGTAACCCAAAATCTGCAGATAAAAAAGACCATGTAAGACAGATGAAAATACTCATAAGAAGTATCTCTATAGACCAGACATGCATGTCCAAAGACAGATCGTATAATAGCTCATAGGAGTCTTATCGATTAAACATCCAAGATAGGCTTTATAAAAAATTAAGTACAAGAACACACTTTCCATGATGATTATAGAATCTAATTTTATCAATACAGCCAATGAGCATCACGTGATGTAACAATTTATGGCTACATTTTTATTTATTAGTTATCATAAATCAATTAATTATATACTGGAATAAAAAGAAAAACAAAGTTTGGGCACTAAGAGAGACAATTCACAAAGCTAAAGAGACACTAACAGGAAACGTATAGTTAAAGAAAAGAACACTGTCTGCTCCACAAAAACAAGATACCGAAAACTCTTCAAGTCTCCTTTATTTTTATTGGTTCTGCAATTTTCAATGGTCTGTAACATTAATGTGTCATAGAGACAAATGAGTCATCGATTCGAGAAGGATTTGACATTAGCGGCTAGGGCTTCGATTGGGTAAAATGCTTAGAGGAGGGAGAGAAAGTGACGTGTAAGGGAGAAGGTTTTTTATTGGAATAGAGTGCTGAGCTTATAACGCTTTCATACTTACTTCGTCAAAATCAGCTAAGTCATGAATCCACGTTCGACTCAAAGCTTCTGGTGTTTTACTAATCCTGTAAAATTTAGTAATCACATCGAACACATGGACAATTCTTTCATTCACATGATCTTCTAAGAATGGGGCGAATTCTTTAATTCACAGGGACAATCCACCGAACATATAGTGTGCATCATTAAATTTCACCAACCTTTCTCACAGAGCTTTAATCAAAATCTCTGATCGATTGAATCTAAAGATTGACCGGATCGAGTTACCCATCTTCGTCTTTGTTCGTGAGGAATTGAAATCAAGGAAAAAGTGAGGGTGCCGAATTGCGATTAGTTAGTTCAAAACACACGAATTGCGATTTTGTAACAAGTTAAAAAAAAAAAAAACCTAAGGAGCTTATAATTTTTACAATTGGCCGTTTACCGATCTATTTCCATGTCTTAGGTCTAGTGTATCCAAAGTAAAGTATCATCAATGGAATCATCCTACTGTATGGATCCTTAAATTAAACACGAAATCTTATATATTTGTTTTTTTTTTCTTTTTACAAATACAAACTATTTGTCCTAAAATGACGTAACAAAACATTATTTAGATTAGGTCACATAAATATTTCAAAATATTAATTTTCCCGGGAAGAGTATGAAGATTGTCAATGGACAAGAGAATTCTCGAAACAAAAAAAAACTCATATTTTCAAATATACAAATTGAGTATACCATTCTAATCTAGGTTATATTCACCTCATGCTTATGCGTCTTGTTCTAATCTTTAATTCACAATACCCCAAAACGCGAACGCTTCAATACAACCGCGTTTGCAATTCCCACTTTTAGACTCCAAAGATGACGTAGTCGTCATGCGGGAGACTTTTTGAACCGTTGAGATACTGCAACACTTTATTCATCATTGGCCTACCTTTTGGAGATCGTCTCACGCAGAGAAGTCCTGTTTTCAGAACCAATAAAACTTCCGTGACACCAAATCCTTTGTATAGGTTATTTTGTCGCATCTCTTTAACATATTGCCGCTCTTGACCCCTCGACGCACCCAGTTCACTAAACTGATCTCTTCTGGTGGCTTTTTCGGCTCTATGGCTTTCCTTTCACAAACAATCTCCATCATTAACACTCCAAACGCAAACACATCTGTGTCACATGTAATGGTTGCTGTGTCGAGTAGTTCTGGTGCAACGTGTCATGTGGTGCTGTGTCTGCTTCCTTGTCTGTAGTCTCCTAGCAGAGAGTTTAGCTCTTCGTCCAAGATTATGTTGCTGGCTTTGACGTTTCCGTGAATTAGAGTTTTTTGACCCTCACCATGAAGGTGTTGAAGTGCTGACGCAATGCCCTTTATGATACAAAACCGCTCTACCCATGTGAGCGCTGGTCGGTCGTTGTTGAACAAGAACTGGTCTAGGCTTCCGTTGGGGACATACTCGTAAACGATATAGATCTCGTTTACTTTGCTGCAGTAACCAAGTAAGTTAACAAGGTTTCTTTGTCTTATTTTCGAGATCTCTTCGATTTCAGCTATTAGGGCTGTTGTTTGTTGCCTTGTCGTGCAAGTAATTCTCTTCACAGCGATTATCTCTGTGGGAGAAAGCTGCCCTTTGTAGAAACTCCCAGAGTTTCGCTGTCCCAGAAGCTTAGAGCTGTCAAAACCTCCCGTTGCGCTGGAAATTGTTTGGTAGGAGAATTTCCTTGCACCTCCGATGAAGAATATTTGCTTTCTACGGAACACCCAAAACCTTAAGAGAATCATGATCATGATTGCAACCGTCCCTGATGTAGCGCAGATTATGATGAGTTTTGTGTTGTTCGAATTCTTCTTGACTGAAGTCGGAGGATTTGGAGATGAAGGCAATGGAGGCCGTGGGTCTGGAAGAGAAGGAAGCTTCGTGATATCAAAGTCTGATGCTTTCCCCTCAATGTTGAAGCTCCAACCTAGAACAAAATGTGAGCTCGTGATAGTTCCCGTGGCTGCAGAGAACCCAACATAATGTTCTTGGGAGAGAATCCCTGAAATTAAGATTCATCTCTCTTAAGATAAGAGCTAAGTTTGGTTTTGGAACATCTAGAGGAGCCAATGTGACACTGAGCATCATCTCAGTGGTGTTGTACTCGATCCAGACTCTAATTGGCTTCCCACTTGCCAATTTTATGGTAAAAGTCTTCTTCTCTCGGTCATCAAAATAAGCAGCGGGGGCAGACTCAATGGAGATCACTCCATTTAGGTTGATGCCTACGTGATTATCATCAATATCGTTCAACTCAACTGCCTGCACGGTGTCGAATTCAACTGCGAAAATGCGGTTCGAGGAGTTTCCATTGTTGGAGGTGTTGAAGAGGCCCAAATAATTGCCGGGAAGAGCTTTGCTAAAGTCCATGGAGGATGTATTAGAATCATATAGTTAGTCACATGTTTATAATACTTGTAGATAATAGCTTACGGTTAAGGGCTCTGGAATGTCCGGTTTAACCACCTAATTAATCATCTCATTAAGGTGATTTCATTGGTTAATTCTGGTTTAGTTGGTTTGTTTACTATACATTGTTGTAACAACCTTTCTTGATCATTAATGAGAATCAGAGATTTCACCATGTTTCTCTCTCGATTCATGGTTACCAATATGGTATCAGAGCATTTTTTGCTTGCGTTTCTCTGAATTTCTTCGATTTCTCATCGATTTCTCATTCTTTTTCTTCATCTTCTTCGTTTTTCACCGGCGGATTGTTGCATCGATTCCGGATCTGTGTCAAATTTGAGCTTGAACGGAGCAGAATCACCTTTTGAGCTTTCGATTTAGCTTCTTATCGCACATTTGAGCTTCGATTCACTCGTCATGGGGAAACAAAAGAAGAAAACACCAAATCAGAACAAATCTCCGGTCTCGGAGTACTCTCCGATGAAGACTCGAGCTAGATCTTCGTATCCAGTTGCCGATGACATCGTGGATGCTCCTTCTCTTACTTACGCGGCTGCGCGAGACAAGATTCAATCGATTTCCGCAGAGATTGAATCGTTTGATAACGCGCATAGTCCGTTCTTCCTTCACTCTTCTGATCATCCAGGTCTGTCTATTGTCTCACACATTCTTGATGGAACGAATTACAATAACTGGTCAATTGCTATGAAGATGAGTTTGGATGCAAAGAATAAGCTGAGTTTTGTTGATGGATCTCTTCCGCGACCTGAAATTAATAATCGTATGTTCAAGATATGGAGTAGGTGTAATAGCATGGTTAAAGCATGGATGTTGAATGTAGTGAATAAGGAAATATATGATAGTATTCTATACTATTCTATACTATGAGGATGCTGCTGAGATGTGGAATGATCTTTTTCTGAGGTTTCGTGTCAGTAATCTTCCACGCAAGTATCAGTTAGAGTAATCTATTCATACCTTGAAGCAAGGTAACTTGGATTTGTCAACCTATTACACCAAGAAGAAAACACTCTGGGAACAATTGGCTAATACTAGAGTTATTTCAGTGAAGAAATGTAACTGTGATCATGTTAAAGAATTGATTGAAGAAGCTGAAACTAGCAAGATCATACAGTTCCTTATGGGATTAAATGATAGTTTTGCTCATATCAGAGGACAGATTCTGAATATGAAGCCAAGACCATGTTTGACTGAGATATACAACATGCTTGACCAAGATGAGAGTCAGCGGATTGTAGGAGGTTCTCATACTTCTATTATCTCCAGTCCAGCTGCAGCATTTCAGGTTCAAGCATCACAAACATCTGACCAGTCTCATGTCAACTTGACTCAAGGTTCATATCAGAAGCCTAAATGTTCTTACTGTCACAAGCTTGGTCATACTGCTGACAAATGTTACAAACAGCATGGGTACCCTCCTGGAGCTAAGTGGAAGAAGGCTCAGACTATTGGGACTACAAATCTTGCTGCTGTGACACAACTCCCACCAGTGGTTGATCAATCTAGTGAAAAGAAAGATTATGAAGAGTTGTCAAATGATCAGATACAGACTGTGATTTCTTATCTTAGCAACAAGCTTCATACTACATCAGTGGAACCTATACAGACTCAGTCTTGTGCCTCGACTTCAACTTCTGTACCTGTGATCTCCCAGATTTCAGGTACTTTTCTGGCTTTATACTCTAATTCTTACTATGACATGCTCATTTCTTCTATCTCTAAAGAACCGGCTGTGTCTCCTAGAGCTTGGGTAATAGATTCAGGGGCTACTCACCATGTTACACACAATAGAAGCCTTTATATAGATTTTAGAGCTTTAGACAATACCTTTGTAAGACTCCCTAATGATTGTACCGTTAGAATAGTGGGCATAGGATACATTAAGCTATCTGATGCAATCTCTCTCCACAATGTGCTTTATATTCCTGAGTTTAAATTTAACTTGATCAGTGTCAGTGTTTTAACAAAGACTTTAAAATCAAAAGTTAGTTTTACATCTGATGAATGTTTTGTTCAGGAACTTACACAGGAGTTAATGATTGGAAAAGGTAGTCAAGTTGGCAATCTATATGTCTTGGATTTCAATGAGTCTAATCATTCTGTTTCTTTAAAAGGTACCAATACTATATGCTCTGAAATTTCTGTTTGTTCTTCTGTTGTTGTTGATTCCTATACATGGCATAAGAGATTAGGTCACCCTGCTCATTCAAAAGTTGATTTGTTATCTGATGTTTTGAATCTCAAAGATATAAAGATAAATAAAGACTCTTTACCTGTTTGTCATGTTTGTCACTTGTCAAAACAGAAACATTCATCTTTTAAATCTAGACAAAACATGTGTAAATCTGCATTTGATTTAGTTCATATAGATACTTGGGGTCCATTTTCTGTTCCTACTATAGATGGTTTTAAATACTTCTTAACAATTGTTGATGACTATAGTAGAGCTACTTGGGTCTATTTGCTAAAGAATAAATCAGATGTTTTGCATGTTTTTCCTAGTTTCATTAATATGATTCAAACGCAATTTCAGAAGAAAGTTAAATCGGTTAGATCTGATAATGCACATGAATTAAAATTCAATGATTTGTTTGCTGAAAATGGAATTATTGCTTATCATTCATGTCCTGAAACTCCAGAACAAAATTCTGTGGTAGAGAGAAAGCATCAACATATCTTAAATGTTGCTAGAGCCCTCTTATTTCAATCCAATATTCCATTAGAATTCTGGGGTGATTGCATATTAACAGTTGTGTTCTTAATAAATAGACTACCCACACCTGTTTTGGAAAATAAATCTCCTTATGAAAAGCTTACCAATACGGCTCCTACTTATGAATCTTTAAAGACTTTTGGGTGTTTATGTTATAGTTCAACATCCCCTAAGCATAGAAATAAGTTTGAACCTAGGGCTAGAGCTTGTGTTTTCTTAGGATATCCCACAGGTTATAAAGGGTATAAGCTATTAGACATAGAGACACATGCCGTTTCTATTTCAAGACATGTCATTTTTCATGAGGATATTTTTTCTTTCTTATCATCTACCATCACTGATGATATGAAAGCTTTCTTTCCTCTATTACAGTTTCCTGCCCAAACCGATGATTTGCCTCTTGTGCAAACATCAATTCCTGATGCACATCCCCATCAAGATGTGTCATCCTCTAAGGTTTTGATTCCTTCTGAGTCAAAGTCTACTAGACAAAAGAAACCCCCAAAACACTTGCAGGATTTCCTTTGTTATAATAATACTACTAGTATTAATCCTAATATACTCTATCCAATCACAAATTATGTTTCTTATTCATATCTAGCTGAGCCTTTCCGTGCTTTCATTAATACCATCACAAATGATATAATCCCACAAAGATATTCAGAGGCAAAAGACTTTGATGTATGGTGTACTGCTATGAAGGAGGAGATTGGTGCTATGACAAGAACTCGCACATGGAGTATTTGTTTTTTCCAGCGAATAAGAAGGCTATTGGTTGTAAGTGGGTCTTTACAATCAAGTATAATGCAGATGGAAGTATAGAAAGATACAAGGCGCGCTTAGTAGCAAAAGGTTATACTCAACAAGAGGGTTTGGATTATGAGGAAACATTTTCTCCTGTTGCCAAGTTAACTTCAGTGAGAATGATGTTATTGTTGGCTGCTAAGTTGAGATGGTCAATTCATCAACTTGACATTTCTAATGCGTTCTTGAATGGTGATTTGGATGAAGAGATATATATGAAGGTTCCCCCTGGTTATGCAGATCTTATAGGAGAGGCTTTACCTCCTAATGCTGTGTGTAGATTGCACAAATCCATTTATGGACTTAAACAAGCCTCGAGACAGTGGTTTCTCAAGCTTTCTGCAACTCTGAAGACCATGGGATTTGGGAAATCTAATGCTGATCATACTTTGTTTACCAAGTATGTTGATGGAGTTTTTCTTGGTGTTCTAGTCTACGTGGATGATATCCTGATTGTCAGTAATAGTGATGCTGCAGTGGCAGGATTTATAGAAGAACTGAAGATGTTTTTCAAATTAAGAGATCTTGGTACAGCAAAGTACTTCCTTGGTTTGGAGATAGCCAGGACTGATGAAGGTATTTCAATTTGTCAGAGAAAATACATTTTGGAATTGCTTTCTCTTACTGGTTTTCTTGGAAGTAAACCATCTGCTGCGCCTATGGATCCAAGTGTGAAACTAAGGAAGGATGTTGGAGTTCCTGTAAGTGATCCATCCGCATATCGAAAGCTGGTGGGGAAATTGATGTATTTGCAGTTAACTAGACCAGATATTGCTTTTGCTGTCAATACTTTATGCCAATTCTCACATGATCCAAGAGACATTCATTTGACTGATGTGCATAAAGTCTTGAGATATTTGAAGGGAACAGCAGGGCAGGGTCTGTTTTATCCTGCAGATGATACTTTTGATCTCCGAGGTTATACTGATGCTGATTGGGGAACTTGTAAAAACAATAGAAGATCAGTTACTGGCTACTGCATGTTCATTGGTAACTCTCTGGTTTCTTGGCGTTCACAAAAGCAAGATTCAGTTTCTATGAGTTCTGCAGAGTCAGAGTTTAGAGCAATGTCTTCTGGTACTAAGGAAATGATTTGGCTTTCTAGGCTTCTTAATGACTTCAAAGTTCCTTTCAAGCCTCCTGCTTATCTTTATTGTGACAATACTGCTGCAATTCACATTGCTAACAATTCAGTATTTCATGAGAGAACAAAGCATGTGGAGCTTGACTGTTACAAGACCAGGGAGCAGATTGATTCTGGTTTTCTCAAGACTATGTATGTGAAGACTGAAGAACAATTAGCAGATCCTTTAACCAAAGCATTGTATCCGGCACCATTTCGGGAGCTTATTGCCAAGATGGGTGTTTGCAACATCTATGCACCACTGCCATCTTGAGGGAGGCTATTAGAATCATATAGTTAGTCACATGTTGATAATACTTGTAGATAATAGCTTACGGTTAAGGGCTCTGGAATGTCCGGTTTAACCACCTAATTAATCATCTAATTAAGGTGATTTCATTGGTTAATTCTGGTTTAGTTGGTTTGTTTACTATACATTGTTGTAACAACCTTTCTTGATCATTAATGAGAATCAGAGATTTCACCATGTTTCTCTCTCGATTCATGGTTACTAATAGGATGAAATGACGAAAGCTAATCCGTGGCCTGGTGGACCGGATCCTGGAGTGATGGCAAAGACAAAGCTTGTGGAGAAAGAAACTGGATTTGAAGAGTTAGGGTTTAAGAATGGTATAGGGAAGCCGTGAAAAGCTTGACCCATTTGCCTGAACGAAGTGTTCGTTGCTCCAAGAGCCCACTAGGGTGGACATTGGATGAGCCGAACTTGAGGAGATTGGCCCCAAGGAAGCCATGATTAAGAAACTTGGTTTGTGGTTGACTTGAGACGCAATAAACTAGGTATAATATGAAGATTATTGATAGAGCCATGGGTTTGGAGGTAATCGCCATTGAAGGTTTTCAGAGTTTTGAAAGTTACTTATGTAATTATGTTCATTGCTATCTCTTTTTATAGCTTCCTGAAAACTTGACCTTTTCATATGCAAGCCTTTTTTTTTGTCTATAGCAAGAAGCTAAACAAATCTCAGGTGAGTATTTGACTTTTTATACATTGCTTAACAAACCAGTTTATTAATATCCTTGAAACTTTCATTAGGAATTTCCTCCAAATTCTTCTCTAATTAAAATACAAATTAATGATTATAATTTCATTTTGAAAGAACACTTGTTATACTTTTATTTAAAGTTCCTTGCAAGTACATTGTTCCAACGAATACTTCTCAAATTCATTAACTATTAGTTCCAATTTTATATGATATAGCTGTAGTTATTGTTCAACTAATTTCCTAATATACTGTTTACAAGCAATACTAATGTAACATTGTTATAAAATAAAATAAGGCGCCATTATAGGTTTTATTATACACTTTATTTTTTTTGAAAATGTGAGTGTTTGATCCCATTTTTCAGTTTTCTGCTGTTAGGCAATGTTGTCACTTTTATCAATGAGTTTGTGGTTTGATTGTGATTTGTGCATGTGGTGGAAAAGTGCTGAGGAACCTTAGTTAGTTACAAGTTCGTCGGAAATTGTTACGAGTCATACTATTTATTTGCTTATCATTTCTTTAACAATACAAACAATTTATTCAGAAAAGACCAAACAAAAATATTTTGAAATATTAATTTTCCCGGAAGAGTGCCATGATTAATCATCAACTGACAAGAACATTTCTCAAAACAAAAAATTCTAATTTACAATTTTACAAATTGAGTAAAATACCATTCTAGGTTTTATTCACATCATACTTAATGCGTCTTGGTCCAATCTTTAAAATATTATTCAAAATGCAAACGCTTCAATACAACCGCGTTTCGAGACCACCGTTTGCTACTTCCTCTTTTAGATGACGTAGTCGTCATGAGGGAGACTTTCTGTACCGTTGAGATACTGCAACACTTTCTTCATCATTGGCCTTGCTTCTGGACATCGTCTCACGCAGAGAAGTCCTGTTTTTAGAACCAACAACATTTCCCGAAACACCAAATCCTTTGTATTGATTCTTTGGTCGCATCTCTTTAACAAATAGCCTTTCATATATCCTTTCTTCATTCCTCGAAAAACCCAGTTAATTAAACTAATCACTTTTGGTGGTAAAGGAGAGAAAAGTCTCCGCCACTTAGGTTCGAGTAGCATTGGCCACCAAGGTTCGAATTCTAACATGGTTTTCTCGGGCCTTTAAGATCACTTGAGTTATCAAAAAAAGAAAAAAGAGAAAAACAAAAGAAACTAGGTATAAAATGAAGATTATTGATAGAGCTATGGATTTTGAGGTAATCGGCATTGAAGGTTTTCAGAGATTGAAGTTACTTATATAACTATGTTCATTGTTTTCTCTTTTTATAGCTTTCTGAAAACTTGAACTTTTCATATGCAAACCTGTTTTTGTCTATAGCAAGAAGCTAAACAATCTCAAGTGAGTATTTAACTTTTTATATATTGCTATAACAAACCATTTTATTAATATCCTTGAAACTTTCATTAGGACTTTTCCTCCAAAATTTTTCTCTATAATAAAAATACAAATTAAATATTTAATGTTTTATATTCACTTTTTTTTTCTGAAAATGGGAGTGTTTCTATTTTTCAGTTTTCTACAGCTATGCAATGTTGGCACTTTTATCAATCATAATCAGAAACTTGCCTTGCTAGAGGTCTGGAAATCATCTTGGTGTTATCACATGTAATTGTCGGCATAATTGTCTTTTATATTGGAAGGAGATCATATAACCAAAGGTTTCTCAAATGGCAATTAGAGAACCATGCATTGGCTATAGTTGCTACAAGTGGAAAAGAAATCTATAATGCAGGGTAAAATATTTGTTCAGTCAAAGGCAGAAATCTACACAAGTTCTAAGACTTGGGTGAAGAAGAAACTTGGACTTGAGTAGTATGAATTCTCATGAACCTTATGGTAAGTCTGTTATTTTCTATATGTTTCTTTGTATCTTGCTTTTGTTTTCATTTTGGTTTTGGTTTTGTTTTTGCACGTGTAAAGTCTTTGTTAAGTTAAAAGACAGAATTAGAACTGCGTTGGAAGTGAAATTGGAAAGAAAACATGTATCGCCCATTTGAACATCACTCTGTCTATTGGGCTTCCAATAATCTCGTTTTCACCGTCCTGTCATCGAAAGATATACATTGTTTCACCAAATATAATTATTAATTAAATTGAAAATTCTATATTGTTTTATTCATACCTTAGATTCAAACATTTTTCCAGATGTGTTATTGAAAATCCCTTCAAAACTCAAGGACGTTGTATTTTTCTATCTAGTGACTTGGTCATTATTGTTTTCACCATCAACATAGCATTCGGCAACTTCCTTCTGAAAAATAGAAAAAGCATTAGAAAAATTAATTGTTGGCGCTACCATTTAACAAAACAAAACAAAAATAAATGACTTTCAAATGTTAATTAACAAGCAAATACCTCATATTCTGTTCGAACTTCTCCATAAATAAACGACCTGAACAATCTACCAGGGGATGGACATGTTAGTTCTTTCTCTGGGTGTGTCTTAACCTCCAACAACATCACGTCCATAGATACTTTGATATAACCACTATCTCCACTCTTCAGACCGTGACTGTTCTACACAAACACAATTGTTTCCCCATTTTCCACTTTAATAGACCGTATTGAAACTGTATGCCATGCACTGAACGTAGATTTATTTGATTCATATCCACGATAAATTTATAATTAAATTATATTGAAATAGTATTATTATTATTTTTGTTTGAGAACGATATTTCATAGAGGTAGGTACCCAAAGTTCTTTGTTTAACATTTTTTTTGTTTTGGACATCATGTTCATTGTTCGAACGAATAGTTCTCAAAATCATTAACTTTTAGTAGGGGTGTCAAAATGAGCTAGCTCGCTCAACTCAACTCAGCTCATGATGAGCTTGGATATCACATGAGCTAGCTCAGCTTATCTCATTTATTATATGAGCTTCTTATATAAACTCGAACTCAGATCATTTTGATCATGAGTTAAATGAGTTAGCTCACGAGCTATACAAAATAAATATAATAATAACAATAACCCTAAAAACTTAACTATTAAAATAAATCCAAAAACGTCTTCAAAAGTCATAACTTAGATAGAAAAAATCATGTCATTTGAGACATAACATACTTAGTTATTTTGAGATATAAATTACGATTGATGCAAAGTTAACGAATCAAATCCTAATTTGAGATCAATGAAGTTTGTGACTTGTGACTTGTGAAGTTGTAAGAGAGACGATGACTTTATATAAAGATATCGAGACAATTTCTAAATAGGATCATTTCTATCTTTTTCTTTTAAAACAATTTAGATAATTTTCTTAAATAGATTATTTTTATTACTTATATTTATTTTATAAAGTTATAATGTAAAACAAAATTTTTTTATTAAAGATTTATATATTTGTTATATTTGATGGAAAATATAGATATACTAGATCATAACCCGTGCTATAGCACGGGTGATAATTTGTTTTTAATAAAATTAAATTATAAAAGGTGTATTAAAAAGCAAATAATATAATAGAATCAAAATTATAAAATTTATGTCATAGCATGTGTAATTTTATTTGTTAATAGGATTAAATGTTGTATTATATTTATTTATGTGGGAAAAATGTTTTCTTAATAAAAGATTAGATAATATTGTAATGGATATAAAAATGTTGAGATATATATAAAATTGGGCCAAGTTGGGTTCAATATTAAAGTTGCAAAATAAAAATAGGCCCAATCTTTAAGTAATCAACTTTGATTTTGTTTTAATAATAGCATAAATGATTAAAAAAAACAGAAAAAATAATGTTTTCGAAAAAAAAAAAAGACAGAAAAACAAACGACCGCTACTGCTTCGTTTTCGATTTCTGATAATGGAGAGAAGTCGGAATCCTTGTAATAAACATCTTTCGACGATTTTGATTTCTAATTCTTCTTAATTGAGCTGGAAGATTGATAAATGCATGCAATTTCATTCCTCTCAAACAATTTCGGAATTGAAGAATTCAAGAACTATAGGTCATCGATTATGTTCCGGATCAGTGGAATTAGAAATACGTCTTAAAGGTACATCGAATTCTCAAGTTTAATCGTATCTATTATACAAATCGATGAATATTGTTCTTCAATTGATTAGTGATTGAATCGTTATGTTGTAAGGAATTCAACAAATTATAGAGACCATTTATATATCGTGGATTGAAATAATGGAATTCAATATGCAAAATCTTAATTTGATCTAATCTTATGACTGTGTTTTTACATTGGTTCAGATATAGATTATAAACTATATGATTTGCAATCTTAACTTTTATCAGATTCAACAATTGATATCAATTTAGGATCAAGCTTGATAAATTACATCTCTAGTCTGAATATGAAATTATCTGCAGGTTTTTGGTACTGACATGTACATGGAGTAAGAGTAAATCAATCTAATGAAGACAATCTAACCAAGAATTATCAGACGGCATGAATTTAGCTCTGTTGAAACATGACTATTAAGGTTAGTACTGCTACCTAACTCATTAAGCTTTTCGAAACATAACTCATTAAGTCTTTCAAAACATGAGGTTTTAAGTTTTAGTACTGCTACCTAACTCGTTAAGTTTTAATAACAATAACCCTAAAAACTTAACTATTAAAATAAATCCAAAAACGTCTTCAAAAGTCATAACTTAGATAGCAAAACTCATGTCATTTGAGACATAACATACTTAGTTATTTTGAGATATAAATTACGATTGATGCAAAGTTAACGAATCAAATCCTAATTTGAGATCAATGAAGTTTGTGACTTGTGACTTGTGAAGTTGTAAGAGAGACGATGACTTTATATAAAGAGATCGAGACAATTTCTAAATAGGATCATTTCTATCTTTTTATTTTAAAACAATTTAGATAATTTTCTTAAATAGATTATTTTTATTACTTATATTTATTTTATAAAGTTATAATGTAAAACAAAATTTTTTTATTAAAGATTTATATATTTGTTATATTTGATGGAAAATATAGATATATGCTTTTGTTGGTATTTCTACAATATATATATATATATATATATCTTTTGAATTTTTTAAAACGCCTAGCTCATGAGCTATATCATGTCCATTCGCTCACATAACTCGCGATCTAAATTAAACTCGATCATTGAACTCATTTATTAAATGAACTTTAAAAATAGAGCTCACACTCAAGAAAAATTGAGCTAGGTCATGAGTTGACAGCTCATTTTGTCACCCCTAACTCTTAGTTCCAATTTTATAAAAAAAAATATCAAATAAAATAAAATCCTTAAATATGCCATTATATGTTTTATTATACACATTTTTTTTTTGAAAATGTGTGTGTGGTCCTTTTTTTAGTTTTCTACATTTATGCAATGTTTGCACTTTTATCAATCATAAGCATACACTATTTTGTTGTTTGTTCCACGAAACTTGATTTTTTAGTTTTATTAATTTATATTAATTAATGGTAAACTTGCAATGATTGAAAATCATTTTTTTTATAACGATTGGTTAATAATTATTGAAAATATATAATATCTAAAATGAAGTTAAAATGATTGAGTTACTATTAATGTGTCAAAAACTCAAAATATTAGTATAAAATTCGAAGCTGTGCTCTGCATCACTTGGTATTTGGTGGTGCCGTGCTTGACATGGCTTCTCACTTGTACACAAATCCACCTCAAAACCTTCACTTTCTTCCTTCTTCTCCTTCCCTTAAACCTCACTTATACCTCTCTTTCAAACGCATAAACCCACAACCCAAATCCTCATCCTCCTCCGTCTTCGTCCCTTGCGCATCACAGAGCTCCATTGCCATTACCTCCAACGAAAGATGGTCTCTCAATGGATTGTCTGCTCTTGTCACCGGCGGCACTCGCAGGATCGGGTTTGTCTCTCTTCACGTCTTTCCAATTTCAAAAAGTGTGAGCCTTTATCAAACGCAAAGTCTCAGACTAGTGTGTGTTACTGTTTAAGTACAGGCGTGCGATTGTAGAGGAATTGGCTGGTCTTGGAGCAAAGGTTCACACTTGCGCTCGAAATGAGAACGAGCTAGAGAATTGTTTGAGTGATTGGAACCGTTCTGGTTTCAGAGTTGCGGGATCCGTCTGCGATGTCTCTGATCGATCTCAGAGAGAGGATTTGATGGAGACTGTATCATCTGTCTTTGACGGGAAGCTCCATATCCTTGTAAGGTTTAATGCACATAAAGTGTTTGTTGGTTTGTCTGTGAGAACAATTGTAGAAAACAAGTTTCTTTCTTGTGTAATCTTGTCTTCAAATTTTGATGCTTTTAGGTAAACAATGTTGGGACGAACATTAGGAAACCCATGGTAGAGTTTACGGCTGGAGAATTTTCGACTCTCATGTCGACGAATTTCGAATCGGTTTTCCATTTATGTCAGCTTGCTTATCCGTTACTTAGAGCATCTGAGGCTGGCAGTGTTGTATCCATCTCTTCTGTTTCTGGTTTTGTCTCACTCAAGAATATGTCGGTTCAATCTGCAACCAAAGGTAGGTATCTCCTCTTATGCAGCATTCGTTCATTCAGGTTATACCAAAATGTCTTAGAAACTATAAGGAGCAAGCAATCGATAAACTTTGGTTCTTTTCGTTGGCCTTTGTGTTTTAGGAGCAATTAATCAACTTACGAGAAGTCTTGCTTGCGAGTGGGCCAAGGACAATATAAGGATCAATGCTGTTGCGCCGTGGTATATCAAAACATCTATGGTGGAGCAAGTAATTCTCTATGGTTGCATAAGCCTTATCTTGCAATTAAATATGAGCTATTGAAGCTGAATTTCATAATGATAAAGAAGAAGCTAGTTTGGTTTGCGAATTCATTTGAGATGGTCTCGTTAGCTGATTCATGTTTTTTGGTCTCAGGTCCTTAGCAACAAAGAGTACCTAGAAGAAGTTTACTCAGTAACTCCTCTTGGTCGACTTGGCGAACCGAGAGAGGTGTCTTCTGCAGTGGCTTTTTTATGCCTACCTGCATCATCATATATTACGGGACAAATTATTTGTGTTGATGGAGGAATGTCAATTAATGGTTTCTTCCCACGACATGACTAGACCACTCTGTCAATTTACTAGTTTCCTTGGGATCCCTTGTTTGATCTTTAGTATATGTCTTTTCTCCCGTGAAAGCAATTCGTCGCTTGAGACTAAACAGCTTTCTGCTTTCTACTTTCATGAGAACTTAAGTTGTGGTACTAAGTCTACAGTTAATGAAAAAAGATAATTTAGCATCAGATAGCGTGATTAAGTTTCCATTATCTATTACTTATTATCTTGATTTTGCATGTGGTGGAAAAGTACAGAGGAACTTTTCATCTTATGACTTTTATGAAAACAACAACTTTATGTTTCTTCAATGAGTGTTCACTGGCTTGTATTGGTTTTGGCTTTCATTGTGTCTTGAACCTGCACTCATACCCAACAATGGTCGAGGAAGGAGAGAAATTGCAGAAAAGACACGAGGAATCTTTAATGAATTACCGCCACCTGTCTCTGGTCAGTCTTCTTTTTCACTTGAATTTACAGCACACTAGCTCTGCTTTTGGTTAAGATCAGTGATTAAATGACCATATATGTTTGTTAAATGTCGATGATAAGTAATATCTAAATCTATTCTCTTATGGTCAGGAACTAGCTATGTTGGGAGCAAGAGTCCACACATGTGCCAGAGACGAAACTCAGCTTCAAGAACGCTTAGGTGAATGTCAGGCAAAAGGGTGTCAGGTCACCACTTCTGTCTGCGACATTTCTTGTCGACGTAGCCAACATGAGAAACTCATGTAAACCGTTTCCTCTGTCTTCCAAGGAAAACTTAACATCCTCGTAAGTGTAATAAGCTCCTCAATTCCTCATCCTTGTAAGGATCTAATCGTTTTGTGTGTATTTAATAATGTTCTTGGTTCAATGTATATATACAGGTAGTAAGCAATGCAGGAACATGTATAGCCACGCCGACCACAAAGTATACATAAGAAGATTTCTCGTTGCTGATGGCTACAAATCTGGAGTCAGCTTTCCATCTCTCGCAGCTCGCACATCCTTTGTTGGAAGCTTCAGGTTCAGGGAGCATTGTGCTTATGTCCTCTGTCGCTGGGGTTGTCCCTCTGAGTGTCGGATCCATCTATGGAGCAACCAAAGGTACCGTATATAAACGCATTTCAGGAGCCATGAATCAGCTATATACATCCTAAAACAATGTTCCCTTGCATTATGATGCTTATGTAAGTTTTAAGTATACATATACGCGTTTGAGGAGCCATGAATCAACTGGTTAGAAACTTAGCTTGTGAATGAGCAAGTGACAACATAAGGGCTAACTCTGTTTGTCCGTGGTTCATCACAACTCCTTTAACAAACGATGTAAGGCCAAAAAGAAAAATTCTTTTTAGTACTGTGAAAATAAATCTATATCATAACTTCCCAATTTTAACGTCTGTGAGAATGTTTCAGTTTCTCAGTGAAGAAAACGCAAAAGAAAAGGTGGAGAGTAGACCATCGATGGGTCGTGTTGGAGAAGCAAATGAAGTCTTGTCGCTTGTGGCATTTCTCTGTCTTCCTGCAGCTTCTTATATAACAGGTCAGACAATCTGCTTTGATGGAGGCGCCACGGCCAACATTTTTTCCTTCAAGACTCTGCCTTAGAACACATATATGCATGTGTTTGGATTATATTTTCCTGCATAAGAATTTTAGTTTAGATAAGTTCCTATCTAAATTCGCTTGTGATGCCAAAGGGATTGGGTCCGTCTTCTTCTTGTTATATATTCTCTATGTTTTGTTTCCTGAATAATTATTGCTTGCGGTGAATGAGAGTTCAATATCTGAATTCATTATCTACTTTGGCCAACACCTAATAGAGTAATAGTATCATTTGGTATCTCAACATGTGATGCAGAGTGGTTTGGTTTGAAATTCCAAAATGCAATAACCATGGGCATTCTCTAGTAATTTAGAAAAGAGCTTTGGTTCAAATCTTAGTCAAGCAAAAATTAAGACAAGTGGTCAGACATACCATATAGTACAAGATACTGTCAGAATTGATGTTGAGACATTTTTGTCCTCAGCATTGGTGTCAAAGGGTGGTCCATCAAACTATGCAGATGTCACTAAGGGTTTTCATTTAGAGTAATGACTAATGAGACGTGAAATAGTGGGTTTTGGGTAATTTGGAATATGGACAGTATTAGATGTAACTATCAGGAGTTGCCCAATGTTTATCATGCAATTTTATGCTTTCTTATTTACAAAGTTTTAGTAATCTATCTTCATTATATATATAATCTGAAGAAGCTCTTGTTAGTTATAAGTGATAGATAAAGATGGATAACAGCAGATGGAGTCTTCAAGGTATGACTGCTCTTGTGACCGGTGGAGCGGGAGGAATTGGGTTTGTCTTTCTTTCTCTTTATCATCTTCTTTCCCCATTTTTCTTCTTCTATTTGATATCCAAAATGGTCAAGATTTCAAGATATTTATGATTGTGGAATGTTTTAGGCATGCCATAGTAGAGGAGCTAGCCCGTTTTGGGGCCAAAGTCCATGTATGCGACATATCTGAAACACTGCTCAACCAAAGTTTAAGCCAGTGGGAAAAGAAAGGATTTCAAGTGAGTGGTTCAATCTGTGATGTATCCTCTCGTCCAAAGAGAGAAACACTCATGCAAACTGTCTCCTCGCTGTTTGAGGGCAAGCTCAACATTCTTGTAAGCAAAAGATTAGATTTTAAGATTTAACCAGTGAACAAGATTGTTGTTTTACTCTTTTGATTCAACATAGGTGAACAACGCTGGCGTAATTCGCACAAAGCCAACAACGAAATATGTGGAAGATGATTTCTCCTTCCTGATGTCAACAAATGTGGAGTCTTCTTATCATCTTAGCCAGCTTTCACATCCTCTCTTAAAGGCTTCAGGCTCTGGAAACATCGTCTTCATTTCGTCTATTGCAGGGGTTGTATCGATTGACTGTGGATCCATCTATGGTTTAACCAAAGGTACATAGACTTTCCTAAGTATTATCTGATGCATGCAGAATTGCAGATCATAGAAATACTAAATCAATATATATATGTTATGTTTATATGTCCAGGAGCTTTGAATCAGCTAGCAAGAAACTTGGCATGTGAATGGGCAAGAGATGGCATAAGAGCCAACGCTGTTGCTCCTAATTTTATCACCACTGCTCTGGCTCAAGCTGTAATATATTTAAAGAAAAAACAAATTTAAACATATTTTAGTGAATTTAACAACCTCAATTCCTCTAATCATGTCTCAATTTTGTTTCTTTTAGTATCTTGATGTCGCCGGTTTCAGGGAGGCACTGTTCAGTAGAACTCCACTTGGTCGCGCTGGAGAACCAAAAGAGGTTGCATCACTTGTGGCTTTTCTATGTCTACCTGCAGCTTCATATATTACTGGTCAGACCATTTGTGTTGATGGAGGTCTTACTGTTAATGGCTTCTCCTATCAGCAACAGGCTTGAGAAATGACCTTGTCACGTTTTTCCCTGTTGTCCTAAACGCTCAATGTTCTCTCTTTAATAAAAACTCTCACGCTATGATTTTTGGTTTATGCACGAACTAGTTCACAATTACATTGTGGAAACGCTAATCTTGGTCCGATAGAAGATTATTACACGGCCGGCAACATTGTCTCTCATACATCAAAATGTTCTATGACAAAATAGATTCTTACTTGAAACAAACTTACACGCCTTTAGAACCCTTTCGGTCTTTCAGTGTCTTGGCATAGAAACAGAGAGGCTTATTTCATAAAACTCTACTTTGCTTTTGTATATAGTAGCTTCTTTGCTCAATTGTCAACTCAATCCTAGTAAGTAGTAACAATACCTTAGAATCTTACAGGGATAGAATCTGTGTGATTCAAATCAACCAACTATATAAATGCTGCAGAACTTGAGAAAGTCAAAGCTAATTCTGTTACTTTCACTATCTTTTATAAGTGGTTCATGTAGGATGTCAAAATACCCTGAAGGACATTAGTTATATGAAGAAGATGAAAGATCTCAATATTCCATTGACGAAGGAGCTCTGCTCTTCTGTTCTGTTAAGACTTTTGGAACAGATTAAAATGTTGTTATCTAAACTTGTATTGTTTACTAATTTTGTTAATCATTCTGACTTCTAGTTTCAGTTGTTTTTTGTGAGTGCAGTTAATGAAAAAGAGGTAAGTTTTGCTCAAAGATTTTGACAATAAAATGTCATTTTTGATCAGGACCACTAGCTTAATATTTCCACCACACATACAAACACACTCATTAAGTTCACACTTATCTGATCCACAATCATTGTATATACAAAATCTGTGGTGGCATTTCTGGTCACTTCAAGTAAGATACAAGAAAAATGGATAAAAGATGGAGTCTTCAAGGTATGACTGCTCTTGTGACCGGTGGCACTAAAGGAATCGGGTCAGTCCCCATTTTATATGTTCTATTATTCTACTGTGATTTACAATTATGGAAGAACTTACTATGTTTGTGTGTGTCATGAATAGGGAAGCTGTGGTGGAAGAACTATCAATGTTGGGAGCAAGAGTCCACACATGTGCCAGAGACGAGACTCAGCTTCAAGAACGTTTGCGTGAATGGCAAGGAAAAGGGTTTCAGGTCACCACATCTGTCTGCGACGTTTCTTTGCGTGACCAACGAGAGAAACTCATCGAAACCGTTTCCTCTCTCTTCCAAGGAAAACTCAATATCCTCGTAAGTGTATATATAATCTCTTCCACCTCGAGCTGGGGATGTACAAGAACCAGATCGTGTTGATTTTTTAATTGTGTGTCTATGTAGGTAAACAATGCAGGAACGTTTATACTTAAGCCGACCACAGAGTATACAGCAGAAGAATTCTCGTTTATAATGGCTACAAATCTCGAGTCAGCTTTCCATATTTCACAGCTAGCGCACCCTTTGTTGAAAGCCTCTGGCTCAGGGAGCATTGTGCTCATGTCCTCAATAGCCGGAGTCGTGCATGTCAGTGTTGGATCCATCTATGGAGCAACCAAAGGTACTGTATATACTCTTTAAAACAATGTTTCCATGCGTTATGATTGTTATGCAAGTGTATATGAACTCATTTCAGGAGCCATGAATCAGCTGGCTAGAAACTTAGCTTGCGAATGGGCAAGCGACAACATAAGAACTAACGCTATTTGTCCAGGGGTAATCAAAACTCCTTTGATTAGTGATGTAAGGCCAATTTCTCCTTAGTATTATGAGAATAAAAAAGATTACTTTTGAATTTAAGTTTTAATGTATATGAAAATCCCTCAGCTTCTCAGTGATAAAGAGATTAAAAAAGAAGCAGAGCAACGGATACCGATGGGGCGCGTTGGAGAAGCAAATGAAGTTTCATCGCTTGTGGCATTTCTCTGTCTTCCTGCAGCTTCTTATATTACAGGTCAAACCATTTGTGTTGATGGAGGTCTCACTGTTAATGGCTTCTCCTATCAGCCACAGGCTTGAGCTAGCTAGGTCTTATGTTGTGTGTGTTGTCCAATGAAAACAGTTAAGAATAAAAATAGCATCGGTGCTAGCTAGTGCACAAAACATATGATACTATACTTTCTTAATTTTGCACCCAAGAAAAACATGTTACTGACGCCAATTTCCCATTATTTATTTTGCTTATGCAGAGGTATTATATATATGTAATCTCCATGTGAATCATGCGAATGTTCTTAGACTTCTCTACTATTTTAGAGATTAGTTCTCGTCCAAATCCTAACTAAGAAAAAAAAATAGCATAGTAAGTTGTTAAATCCAAGACGTGCCATACCAAAAGAACTAGCTGGTTTTGTTATTAGGAATCTCACATTTAAATAAGATGTGATATATATCAAGAGAGCAACGGCTTAATCCTCAGAATCTCTCCCTTCTTGCTTCTTCGTTTAGAGTGTTCCAAACTTAGTGTTACTACTCTCCTGTAATATGCTCTGTTCTAAGTCTTTTTGTAGAACGCCAAAAAAAAGATGTGATAGAGAGATTTCTTTTTTTTTTAGTGGATTTCAGAGGGCAAAACGCAAAAACCAATTGGCTTTGGCTCATGGGGTTCTTCCCGTTAGAGAGGATCATATATATTCCCATTTGTAAATTCAATGAACCCTATTGGGTCTAGGGTTCCACAAGAAGATCCATAAGCTTCATCTACCGGACTACCCCAAAGCCAATTGGCAAACAGTAGCATAACTCAGGCTTCTTAGAGCACTTCCATCGGTGGGATGGAGGAGAGTGTCTAGCCCAAATTTATTAATAAGAAAAGTAATAAATGAAGAGAGAGAGAGACACAGTTTCTCTGCCCAGAAACTCTGAGACACAGTTTCTGCCCACATGTCACAAATTTACTGGTTGAAGTATTAAAAAAATAAAAAAACAAATAATTTAATTAAATTGTATTTTTTTATTATTATTTGAGAAACTCTCATAGTGTCTACTGATGGAGATGCTCTTATATACCAGATTAAATTCTTATATGTTTCCGATGTGGGATTCATTAAGGTTAATTTTCTTGCCGACATTATTTATACACGTTCACGTAACTTAAACCTCAAGTAATTTGTATTGCCCTAAGGTGAGACCAAAACCTTTAGTGGGCTTATGGGCCAAAATAAGCCCGCTTGATAAGAGAAGCTTCCGCTAAAAACCCATGCACGTAGCTTTCTCTGTTTCTCCACTTCGTTGGATCAAATTCAATAGAATGAAACTGAGCCTGAAGATTTCTTGGTGAATCCTAAATAAACGAATTGATTTTAGAACTATGGATGGAGCTACGCAATAATATGGTTGTCTTTATTGATATTACAATATACAAAAAAATGATTTGAAATTGAAAGCTTGATCAGTTGGCAACTCTTAAAGTTGAATGTCATGAAAATTGATGATTTGGATTTTTAGGTTAAGCCTTAAAGCTACATTCATTTTGGGACTAAGAAACCTAACCAGAAGATGTTTCTGGTAAGAGACTAAGTGTAAGCCTTGCAGAAACAGAACAGACGAAAGCAGAGAAGAGCACAACTTGGACTCAAATGAGAAGATGGACTCATCAGCTTAGTCGATCGATATCAAGCCCAAAGACAGAATCATGTGACATTACACCATTCTTTAAAAATTAAAATCCCTATGCAATATGATGACTCAATGGACATCTTCTCTCTCTTACTACTACATAGTTTCTCATCCACACATACAAACATACTCAATAATTCACACTTATCTGATCCCATACTCAATAATTCATTTCTATATATAATATGTGGCATTTCTGGTCCCTGCTAGTAACAACCAAGAAAAATGGATAAAAGATGGAGTCTTCAAGGAATGACTGCTCTTGTAACTGGTGCAGCCAGCGGAATCGGGTTCGTCTTACTTCTCTGTTCTCTATATATCATCTTTTTGGCTCATTTTTCTACTTATATTTCACATCCTAAATTGTCAAGACTTTAAGGAACTTATGTTTCTGTAAATGTTTTAGTTATGCCATAGTAGAGGAGTTAGCTGGTTTTGGAGCTAGAATCCATATATGTGACATCTCTGAAACTCTCCTTAATCAAAGTTTGAGTGAATGGGAAAAGAAAGGGTTTCAAGTGAGTGGCTCAGTCTGTGATGTAACTTCTCGTCCCGATAGAGAAAAACTGATGCAAACCGTTTCCTCGCTGTTTGATGGCAAACTCAACATTCTAGTAAGTAAATGATCTTTATAGAAATGCCAAGCATAGTTGTTTAAAGAGAGCTCCTTAACAGAAATCTTAATATATAGGTAAACAATGTTGGTGTACTTCGCGGGAAGCCAACAACGGAATACGTGGCAGATGATTTCTCTTTTCACATCTCAACAAATTTGGAAGCTGCTTTCCATTTTAGCCAGCTTTCACATCCTCTCTTAAAGGCTTCAGGATTTGGAAGCATCGTCTTTATGTCCTCTGTCACAGGGATTGTATCAGTTGAATGTGGATCCATTTATGGTCTAACAAAAGGTAACCAAAGTTGCTACTAGAGGAAGTTTATTGCAAGACTGACTAATCAAGAAGTAGTTTTCATTTTTTTGCTTTTTTATGTTGATTTCTTTTACAGGAGCTTTGAATCAGTTAACTAAAAATTTAGCATGTGAATGGGCAAAAGATGGCATAAGAGCCAATGCTGTTGCACCTAATGTTGTCAAGACTCCTCTGTCTCAATCTGTAATAAAAAAAGACAAAACTTATTTTTTTTTTATGTGAATGTAATTAATCTCAATTCCTCTAATTATTTCTTAATTATGTGTTCTTAAAGTATCTTGACGACGTCGGTTTCAAGGAGGCATTATTTAGTAGAACTCCACTTGGTCGCGCTGGAGAGCCGAATGAAGTTGCATCACTAGTGGTCTTCTTGTGTCTACCTGCAGCTTCTTATATTACAGGTCAAACCATTTGTATTGATGGTGGTTTCACTGTTAATGGCTTCTCCTATCAGCCACAGGCTTAAGAATGGCCTGGCCTTGTTGCCGTTTTGTCAAAATATCTTAAACTCTTTAATGACCTTGTAACTTATGCAAAACTCTGCTCAATAAGATTTTGTGCGAATTGGTTTTAATTGTGGTTCGGTTTTTGATGCATGCATATCTTTTTTCACGATAAAGAAACACATGCAAATCGCCTCAAACGTGTTTGATGGCAAGCTCAACATTCTCGTAAGTTAATCTTAATTTAAAGAAACTAAGCATACCCTTTTATAAAGTCCTACAATGGGTTATAACAAAAAGTCAAAAACTAAGCCTTGCAAAAACAGAGTAGGCAAAAGCAGAACACAACTTGGACTCAAATGAGAAATATAAGCTACAACACTCGATCAAGCCCAAAGACAGAATCTTGTGACATCAGACTTCTACTTTTGGAAGACACTAAAAGGTTGTTATCTATACATAAGAAAGTTTTGATCAAAGATTTTGACAACAAAAAGTCATTTTGGCCAGGACCACTAGCTTAGATATTTTTGGTAATGTCCTCTATTACGGCTACATAATATTTCCACCACACATACCCATTGATTCACATTTATCTGATCCATATTCATTGTATATATAATTTGTGGCATTTTCTGGTCACTGCAAGTAAGATTACAAGAAAAATGGACAAAAGATGGAGTCTTCAAGGTATGACTGCTCTTGTGACCGGTGGAGCCAGCGGAATTGGGTTCGTACTTCTTCTCTGTTCTCTTTTATCTATGTTCTGCTTCGATATAACTTCCTGAATAGTCAAGCTGATTTCAAGGAATTCATGTTTGTGGAATGTTTTAGTTATGCCATAGTAGAGGAGTTAGCTAGTTTTGGAGCTAAAATCCATATATGCGACATATCCGAAACTCTGCTCAATCAAAGTTTAAGAGAATGGGAAAATAAAGGGTTTCAAGTGAGTGGTTCAGTCTGTGATGTAACCTCTCGTCCCGCGAGAGAAAAATTGATGCAAACTGTCTCCTCGCTTTTCGATGGCAAACTCAACATTCTTGTAAGTAAATGATCTTTATATAGAAACAACTAATCATATTGCTTATAAATTTTTCTGAAGAGAAATCTTATTTTTGTTCAACATAGGTAAATAATGTGGGCGTACTTCACGGAAAGCCAACAACAGAATATGTGGCAAACGATTTTACTTTTCATATCTCAACAAACTTGGAAGCTGCTTTCCATTTTTGCCAACTTTCTCATCCTCTCTTAAAGGCTTCAGGCTATGGAAGCATTGTGTTCCTTTCCTCTGTTGCTGGGGTTGTATCAATAACTGACTGTGGATCCATTTATGGTCTAACAAAAGGTAACCACAATTACTAAAAATCTGACTAATCAACAAAAAGTTTTTTTACTTCCTTATATTTTGATGTTTGGTGACTTCTTTTATAGGAGCTCTAAATCAGCTAGCTAGAAATTTGGCATGTGAATGGGCAAAAGACGGCATAAGAGCCAATGCTGTTGCACCTAATGTTGTCAAGACTGCTCAGTCTCAATCGGTAAAATAAAAACAACTTTTACATTTTTTGTTGTTGTTGTTGTTGTTATGAATTTAACAACCTCAATTCCTCTAATAATCTCTCATATTTTTCTTCTTAAAAGTTTCTTGAGGACGTCAGTTTAAAGGAGGGATTGTTGAGTAGAACTCCACTTGGTCGTGTTGGTGAGCCGAATGAAGTTGCATCACTAGTGGTCTTCTTGTGTCTACCTGCAGCTTCTTATATCACTGGTCAAACCATTTGTGTTGATGGAGGCCTCACGGTTAATGGTTTCTCCTATCAACCACAGGCTTGACGCTTGAGAATGGCCTTGTGCTCTCAAAGTTCTAGATCTAATATAAATTCTCACTCTATGAGTTTATACACGTAAACATAAATGAGTTTGCAATTCCATTTTGGAGATGCTAATCTCGCTTAGATAGAAGATTCGATTACACCCGCAACACCAACATCTTGTGGCAATATCTCTCTCATAAATCAAAATGTTATATGTTTCAAGTCATGTATATACGTCCCGATGCAAAATAACTGGATACAAATACCTGAAAAAAAAACTTGAGAATTGTAGCAATGATAGGATATATTACCGTCTATGTCACTGATTTTAAATGTTAATTGTAATACAACATGATTAATATTGTACTTATTTTTTGTTGTTGTTGCTCCGTCTATTTCACTGATTATACTTTTTTTTTTTTTTGTCAAACCACTGATTATACTTATTTATTGCTGTTTTTCCGTGTATGTCGTGTTTTATCTGTTTGTCTTAAACTTCGTGTTTTATCTTGTGATGTATATGATTCTACACGACAAGAATGACCTTGTCCAGTTTCTTGTGATTTGTTTGATTATTTCTCTATTACAAATCCCACTTGCGAATAGTTTTCGAGCAAGGCACGAACCTCCATACCGGTTTTGGTTCTCCCAAAAAATAAAAACTATCAAAGGAACACCTTACTTTGTCACGTTTGTTTTTAAATATTTGCATTCACTAGCAAAAAGTTGAGTGGTATTTAAGATCTTAAATAGTAATGGAACTATGTAATTATTTTTGTTTTGAACAAATTTGGATATTTTTTTACCTGTTATCTAATTTGTACGTGGTAGATGGGGATGAAAATAGATTCTGATATCCTGTAATAGAATGGTCTGTTTCTACAACTGTTCGGATTCATGGTTTCTGGAGATTTGGACTTCGGATATCCATCCAAACATCAAGATATCCGCGATTCCAGTTTTAGATCTGTTAAAAATATGATAATAATAATATAATATTAAAATGTCTAAAAAATTATTAAATAGTATTTTCAAAAACAAAATCTAATATATAGTATAAATAATTTAAATTATATGCATTGTTATATATAAATATATTTAATGAATATAGTTCTGACTATTCTAAGCTGAAAATTCGAATATCCGGGTTTGGTGATAGATCTAAGATTTTATAAGAAGTGAACCCTCTTTCAAAGTTTTCCATTAATATTTTATCTACTCTGATTCTATATATGTTATGTATTTGTGGTCATTGCTAGGTAAAGCAAACAAAAAAATGGATAAAAGATGGAGTCTTCAAAATATGACTGCTCTTGTAACCGGTGGAGCCAGCGGAATCGGGTTCATCTTTCTTCTCTCTATATCATTTTTTTACCATTGTTTTGCTTTTACTTAAGATGTTCTCTTTTTTTGTGGGAAACTTTAGGCATGCAATAGTAGAGGAACTAGCCGGTTTTGGGGCAAAAATCCATGTATGTGACATATCAAAAACTCTGCTGGATCAAAGTTTATGTGAATGGGAGAAGAAAGGATTTCAAGTGAGTGGTTCGGTCTGTGATGCATCCAATCGTCTCGAAAGAGAAACACTTATGCAAAATGTCACCACGATATTCGATGGCAAGCTTAACATTCTTGTAAGTTAATCTTAATGTAAAGAACCCAAGATTTTTCTTTAGACTATGAAGAAATGACATGTATAGTAGGATATATCTTACTCTTTTCTGTTCAACATAGGTGAACAACGTTGGCACAATTCGCACAAAGCCAACAATAGAATATTTGGCAGATGATTTCTCGTTCCATATTTCAACAAATTTGGAGTCTGCTTATCATCTAAGCCAACTTTCACATCCTCTTCTAAAGGCTTCAGGCTATGGAAGCATCGTCTTTATATCCTCTATTGCAGGGATTGTATCATTTGATGCTGCATCCATTTATGGTCTAACAAAAGGTAACTAGGGTTCATTACAAGACTGACAAATCAATAGAGAGATTTTCCATTATACTAGACAAAATAGTATTGTGCATTTATGTATATATATATGAACTTATATATCTGACTAGGAGAATTTTTAATTACGTTTAATATTTCTAAATGATGTTAATTTGATGAGGAAAAGCAGAATTTAATGTTGAGAGCTACATTAATAAATTATTTTAGTGTGGTATGCAAAATTCATTATTTTTCAACCCCAAAACCAGTTGGGATGATTCGATTGACCAAACTGTCATAATATAGGGTTTTCAATCATATACTATTTTAAACCTATTTTTAATAAAGCTTGATGGATCATAAAGCTTGTTCTTAATGGTTCATAATCTTTCTCCAAAACCCACTTCCAACGGCTTGATATATAGTCCTAATGTCACACAATAATATAAAAGCTTTGTATTTCTATACTAGGTCTAATTTTCTAAGGGATTCTATATTATTGTGTATATGTACAGGAGCTTTGAATCAGCTAGCAAGAAATTTGGCTTGTGAATGGGCAAAAGACGGCATAAGAGCTAATGCTGTTGCTCCTAATTTTATCCGCACTACTCTGGTTCAAGCTGTAATCAATACACCCTCGCGCTTTTTCATAATTTGTTTCTTTTACTATTAACATCATCCACTTCTCATTCTTGTTTTTTTACAATCTTGTAAACAATCAGTTTCTGGAAGACGCCGGTTTTAACGAGAGTTTATCCGGTAGAACTCCACTTGGTCGCGTTGGAGAACCAAGAGAGGTTGCATCACTTGTGGCTTTTCTGTGTCTACCTGCAGCTTCATATATTACTGGTCAGACCATTTGTGTTGATGGAGGCCTTACTGTTAATGGCTTCTCCTACCAGCCACAGGCTTGAGCCGGGTCTTGTCTTCTGTGTTGGTGTCATCAAGAACGTCCAACTATATATTCTCATGTAAAAGATTTTATCGAAGAAAAACTTGTCCAAGTACCCAAAAATAAATTTCTCTTTTAATTCATCTTACCTATAATAATAAATAGTTACCTCTTGAATTTCATTATATTCTAAACATGTTACTATCCTTAATTTCATTATATTCTGAATAACATCAGCACTTACATCATCTATTCTCCCATATTAATTTAATGGAAGAGGTATCATATTTACGTCATATTCATTTGCCCCATTAATATTTAACACTAAACTAATTCATTCTTATAATTACTTTGATCTCTAATTTGTCTCCCTCCTGTTAGTTGGTGAGAACCTCAATCGATGAGCATACATTGAGTAATCAATATCTATGATCGGATACCTATAGTTTACATATTCTAATTGAGATTTCTTTGTTCTACCACTCATCCACAGCCTGAGTGGAAGAATTGTAAATGCTCAGGCTGAAGAGAAAATTAAGAAGGGAAGATATATCAACATATTGGTGTTTGGAGGGAAAATTAAGCACATGAACCTGACCAAGAGAGACCTTTCTTATTCTCCACAAACCCTAATTCGATGCAATTTAAATTTCCACCTTAATCTCCTTCCATCTTTCTCTATATATGTGATATTTGTAAAATCATGAAAGGGATGTTCCAATTCGAATTTCATGTAAGTGAAAAAGAAAAATGTCGAGCGTTGGTGTGAATTAGACCACTTTTCTTTGCTCTAGAATTAAACGGAAAAATTAGAATCGAAATAAATATTTCCCCAAATTTTTTTTTTGGTTTTAAATATATAGTGACACGTGGGATTTAACTCAACAGAAAGTAGACATGTGTCATCTCTCTCAGTATAAATTCGATATGTGGCATCTGAGTCAGTAAAAACTCAAGACTAAGACCATTTTGATCAATATTGATTTCGGCATACAATTTGAAATTCATGTCGATTATTTGAAAATTTTGTTTGTTCAGATTGAAATACGCATTATGTTGTATGACAAACTTTTCTTCTGATATCCCGCTGCACTTGTTGTAAAAACGTATATTTTTTCTTTGAATATAATTTAACATTACATTCACAAAAAAAAAAAAAAAAAAAAAAAAAACGCATTATGTCTTAGTTGGTGTATAAAAACACATCGCGCATTTAATTGATGTCGCAATTCATTACTTTTCCGAAGATGATCATGAGCACCAAAAGTATGAAAGAATCATTTGCCTTTATGTTACCTAAACACGTGAACAGTAGTACTTTGCGAGTGAAGTTAATGATAAAAATACAAAATGGTAAGTTTAGGTCAAGATTTAATTTGACTATTCAAAGTCATTTTTGCTTTTGACCATTAGCTTCTACTCCCTCCGTATTTTAATAATTGTCGTTTTAGAAATTTTATTTTTTTGAATTGGATGTCGTTTTCAAATTTCTATGCAAAATTTATTACTTTTTAATGTTTTATGACATCATAAAACATTAAAAAGTAAGAAATTTTGCATTGAAATTTGAAAACGACATCTAATTCAAAAAAATAAAAATTCTAAAACGACAATTATTAAAATATGGAGGGAGTATAATTTTGTCATGTTCTTTATTAAGGCTAATATCTCCACCACACATTCTAACATACTCATTAATTTACACTAATTTTTTCTTTTTCTTTTGGTAAACAATTGACACTTATCTAATACATTGAATATATATATATATATATATATATATATATATAATATGTAGCATTTCTGGTCATTGCAAGTAACGTACGAGGAAAATGGAAAAAAGGTGGAGTCTCCAAGGTATGACTGCTCTTGTGACTGGTGGAGCCAGCGGAATCGGGTTTTTCTTTCTCCTCTCTATGTCAAATTTTTTACCCATTGTTCTGTTTCTATTATACATTCTAAATGGTCAAAGTTTTAAGGAGTTTAAGTTTATGAAATGTTTAGGTATGCCGTAGTAGAGGAGTTAGCTAGCTTTGGAGCTAGAATCCATGTATGTGACATCTCTGAACCTCTGCTCAATCAAAGTTTAAGCGAATGGGAAAAGAAAGGGTTTCAAGTAAGTGGTTCAGTCTGTGATGCATCCAATCGTCTCGAAAGAGAAACACTTATGAAAACTGTCACAACGATATTCGATGGCAAGCTTAACATTCTTGTAAGTTAATCTTAATTTAGAAAAACTAAGCTTATTCTTTAGGCTATTAAGAAATGGCATGTCTATATATATTAAGATTTTTCTCACTTTTTTCTATTCAATATAGGTGAATAACGTTGGCACAATTCGCGCAAAGCCAACAATAGAGTATGAGGCAGACGATTTCTCGTTCCATATTTCAACAAACTTGGAATCTGCTTATCATCTAAGCCAACTTTCACATCCACTTCTAAAGGCTTCAGGCTATGGAAGTATTGTTTTTATTTCCTCTGCTGCAGGGATTGTATCATTTGATGCTGCATCCATTTATGGTCTAACGAAAGGTAACCATGTTTAATACTAGAGGCATTCATTGCAAGACTGATTAATCAATAGAGGGATTTTCCATTATATTTGACGAAATAGTATTGTGGATTTATACATGTTTCATTATGTATATATAAAATCTATATATCTGATTAGGAGAACTTTCAATTACGTTTAACAAATTCAAATAATGTTTGAGAAGAAATTGTTTTTTATTTTCGGAAATATATAATTCAGACTGTCAAATATAGGGTTTCCATTCATATTCAATAACAAATACAAACAAAACTAATTTATAGCTATGTTATTGGATCATAAATCTTTTTCTTATTATTTATATGGTTCATAACCTTTCTCCAAAAGTTATTTCCAATGGCTAATTGATTGACCTAGTATCATTCATTTCTATTTGTAAATTAGGTCTAATTTTCTTTGGTATTCCCAATAGATGTCCCTCGTAGTCATAGTGTAACTTTTTCTTGTTTGTATATAGGAGCTTTGAACCAGCTAGCAAGAAATTTGGCATGTGAATGGGCAAAAGACGGCATAAGAGCCAACGCTGTTGCTCCTAATTTTATCAACACTGCTCTAGCTCAATCTGTAATCAATACACCCTCACGCTTTTTTCATTTTTTTTTCTTTTACTATTAACATCATCATCCACTTCTTATTCTTGTTTTTTACAATCTTGTAAACAATCAGTTTCTCGAAGACGCCGGTTTTAACGAGAGTTTGTCAAGTAGAACTCCACTTGGTCGCGCTGGAGAACCAGGAGAGGTTGCATCACTTGTGGCTTTTCTATGTCTACCTGCTGCTTCATATATTACTGGTCAGACCATTTGTGTTGATGGAGGTCTTACTGTTAATGGCTTCTCCTATAAGCCACAGGCTTGAGCCGGGTCTTGTGTTGTGTGTTGGTCTCATCAAGAACGTCCAACGAAATATTATTATATTGGCAATCCCCCGCACCGGTTACAAGTGATAAATCATCATTTGTATTAACAATAAATTTTCTTTGGACTTCCGTACTTTGAGAATAATCGTTCACTTCAAATGTGATATGGTCAGTAGCTCCATAATCAAGAATCCATAGATATGTGAGTTGAGGATTAGGACACAATTATTTTCGATAATGAATCTTCGAATTCTATTTACCCGATCAGTATTATTCATATATACTCCAAGAAAATGCCTCTTATAAGGAATATAATACGTGGATTCAGAAAAATATGAGGATTGAAATCATTGAGCCGGTGACCATAAGTATAAAACGACTCTCGGCAATGATTTCTGTCCAAAATCAATGATCTATCCTTGAAATTCATTCAACCTTGAAAATACTTAACATGACATCTACTTCTTATATAAAAGCGAAAGAGCAAGAAATCACAAGATATTAAAAAAGAAGAGAGTGGTAATTACAACATAATATAACGGCTATAAATAAAAAGAGCATAGTTACACCTTCGCAAATGTAGAAAATATTCAGCAGAAAATATGTCAATAGAAAGAAGAAATGAACAAATGAGATTTAAAAGTAATACAATTTGTTAACTTTAGATATTTGTAAAATGGGATGAACAAGAAGCCTAAGAAAAATAAATAAAAAACCTAATTAGTAGAAAAGCACTCAAAGAATGAAAGAAACATTTGCTTTTTTGTTACCTAACCAACACGTTGAATGTTTTACCAAATTTTGTTCACCAGTCTGACTGACTTGTCGTTTCAGCTGTCTTTTGTGAAATGAAATTAATGAAAAAAAGACAAAATTGAGTAAGTTTAGGGTCAACATTTTGACTATTAAAAGTCATTAATTTCTGCTATTGACCACTAACATATATTTTTGTCATGTTCTTTACTATGGCTAATATATCCACCACATATACAAACATACTCACTAATTGACCCTCATCTTTTCTTTTCATGGTAAGAAAATTGACACTCACTCATTGTATATATATATATAATATGTAGCATTTCTGGTCATTGCAAGTAACATACAAGGAAAATGGACAAAAGATGGAGTCTCCAAGGTATGACTGCCCTTGTGACCGGTGGAGCCAGCGGAATCGGGTTCGTCTTTCTTCTCTGTTTTCTCTATATCAGCTATTTTACCCATTGGTCTGCCTCTGTTTTAACGTTCTATAAGGTCAAAGATTTTATGGAATTGTGGAATGTTTTAGTTATGCCATAGTAGAGGAGTTAGCTAGTTTTGGAGCTAGAATCCATGTATGTGACATATCCGAAACTCTGCTTAATCAAAGTTTAAGCGAATGGGAAAAGAAGGGGTTTCAAGTAAGTGGTTCAGTCTGTAATGTAACCTCTCGTCCCGAGAGAGAAAAACTGATGCAAACCGTCTCCTCGCAGTTTGATGGCAAACTCAACATTCTTGTAAGTAAATTGCTTTTTAAAGATACTAATCAAGTGAAGCATATTCTTGAGGGAAATCTTTTAAAGACACATTTGTTCAACATTCAGGTAAACAATGTGGGCGTAATCCGCTCAAAGCCAACAACAGAATATACGGAAGACGATTTCGCTTTCCATATATCAACAAACGTGGAAGCTGCTTACCATTTTAGCCAGCTTTCACATCCTCTCCTAAAGGCTTCAGCCTATGGGAGCATCATCTTTGTTTCCTCTATTGCAGGGGTTACATCTTTTGACGCTGGATCAATTTATGGTCTAACAAAAGGTAACAAGAGACAGAGTTACTACTAGATGCATAGTATTCATTGCAAGACTGACTAATGTCATTTTATTTTTCATGTTTTGTTGATTTATTATACAGGAGCTTTGATTCAGCTAGCTAAAAATTTGGCATGTGAGTGGGCAAAAGACGGCATAAGAGCCAATGCTGTTGCGCCTAATGTCATCAATACTCCTCTATCTCAATCTGTAATAAAATAACAACTTTTTTTTTTCTTTTTTCTTTGAATATAACAATCACTTGTCGCTCTAACTAGTTCTTAATTGTGTTTCTTCAAGTATCTTGAGGACGTCAGTTTCAAGAACGGATTGTTGAGTAGGACTCCACTTGGTCGTGTCGGAGAGCCAAATGAAGTTGCATCACTAGTGGTGTTCTTGTGTCTACCAGCAGCTTCTTATATTACTGGTCAAACCATTTGTGTTGATGGAGGTCTCACTGTTAATGGCTTCTCCTATCAGCCACAGGCTTGATAATAGCCTTGTCCTGTTCTGTTTGTTGGTCTTAAATTCTCAATGTTTTCTCACTAATAAAAATTCTTACTATGACTTTATGAACAAAAACATAAACGATATCAAAATTACATTGTGGAGATGCTAATCTCTCTTGGATAGTAGATTTGATTATACATCAAAATGTTCTGTTCCATCCTCTGTTTACTATTAAGTAACTAGATATCTCCCAAAGAAAGAATCATGTGACATCACAATATGTTTTACATCACATAAACCACCACTGTAAATTTATAATTGTCCAAAAATGAATGCAAAAGCTTAAAAAGTTCTTTCTTTATTCTCTGTTTTACAAAAGATATCATTAGAAAGAAAAAAAGTTGTTATCCAAATTTTGTTGACCATTGTGAGTGACTACTAGTTTCAGTGGTATTTTGTGAGTGGAGCTATTCAATAAGACAAATGAATAAGATTTGGTCGATGATTGGACAAAGAAGATCATTTTTGTGCAGGACCACTAGTGGATATTTTAGTCATGTTCTCTCCACAACATATACAAACATACTCAATAATTCATTATATATAATATTTAGCATTTCTGTCACTGCTTGTTTCATTCAAGAAAATGGAAAAAAGATGGTGTCTTCAAGGTATGACTGCTCTTGTGACCGGTGGAGCCAGCGGAATCGGGTTCGTCTTTCTTCTATTTTACCCTTCCTAAAAGGTCAAAAATTTCAAGGAATTTATGTTTCTGAAATGTTTAGGTATGCTGTAGTGCAGGCGTTGGCTAGTTTTGGTCTTTTGGAGCTAGAATCCATGTATGCGACATATCCGAAACTCTTCTTACTCGAAGGTTAAGTGAATGGCTCAGTCAGTGATGTGACCCTCATGGAAATCCCTAAAGTTTGATATGATTTATGAGTAATTTTGGAAAAATACGCTCTTTTCGTTTACACTTTAAATATTTTTCAAAGTATAACTAAAAAAAAGGTAATTTTCAAAATGACCCATGATTTATTCGCTCTTCTGTTTTTTTGTTTGTTTTTTCTACAATATCACGTACGGTGGGAAACTTAAATCACGGATCTTTAAAGAAAAGTTGGGACCGGCTCAATAGTTGAACCCAATATATATCAAAAGTGAATTCCAAAACTAGCATATGATAGAGACATAAAATAAAGTAATGACAAAGAGATAAACCCAAAATTCAATGGATGGCAAAGAGAAAAACATTTGTGACCCAAATGCATAATGTATTGATATACTATTTTATGACATGCTATTAATTTTGGAAATGATGTGGTGTGCCCATACTGGATTCATATAAATGTTATGATATATATCTTTAACGAATGAGAATTATACCATTTAAATGTAAACCCAATATTTTTTTTTCAACAAAAAAAACACCCAATATTTTTATGTTAACATGTTTACATAAACAAACATGCATTTGTTTGTGGACCTTTTTTTTTCACAGCTCTATGGACTATTTATATGAGCAATTATTTTTATAAAACGGAACTATAGCTGGAAATTAAAAGACATGCTATTGAGACTAATACAAGCTGTATATAACATGTCAAATTAGAAAAGACCAAATCAATATTTTTACAAACGAAATATATCATGCATCATGCATGTCTATTTTTAATGAATTAAACGCAAAATGGCATTCAGTATCAAAATGTTTTTCATGAAACGTCTACACTTAAGAAAATTTGCTGCTAGAAAATGGACTTATATTTGTTTCCTGATATGATTGTCAAGGTTTAGATACTGTCTTAATTTCACCCTCATTTCTCGGTTTTTCTGTAGGTACCATTTGATGTCGTCGTATGAATGATTTTAGAAGATGATACTAAGGGTATACATGGATGGTCTGGCTCCAGTTGCTGTTAATAAAAAATATTTAATAGAACAAGTAAACATGCTATATAACCTTGTCGGCAAGAATGATTGAACCATGTCAAAAGTTAACTTCGATCATCAAAACATTCTTGAATCTTGGTGCATATTTTTTTTTGCTAAATATCTTGGTGCATAGATCATTTGCTTCTTACACCCTTTTTATGGTCACACTTGTTGACCATCGTTTCTTCTGTTGATCAACCCCCTTGCATGCCGAGACATCTAGTAACCAGCTAACTGGTACCTACTGAGGCCAAGTTAAACTTTGATTACAATCTTAGCAGCATCCTATTTGACATCAAAGACTATTTCGAAATTCTCCAGAGCAAAGATTTCTAAGAGAAGTTTTCCCAAAAAGAAAGTAAGAAAGAAGCCTATTGATGTGTGTTGTTATCTAAACACGTGAAATCTTTACCAAATTTTGTTCACAATTATGACTTCTGGTTTTAGTTTTCTTTTGTGAGTGATGCATGTCACTGAAAAAGACAAATGAGTAAGTTTGGTCGAAGATTTTGACTTTAAATAGTCATTTTTGCGTGGACCCCCTAACTTAGGTATTTTAGAGCATCTCCAATGGATGCATTATCAGGTTCTCTTTGTAGGTTCTCTTGAAATTTTTTTTGAAAAATAAATCAAAACTGTGAATTAAGAAGAGAGCTGTCTCTCTTGAGAGAAATCTTGAGTACCATGAGAGCCGACGACGTGGCCTTCTCTCAGCCGTCGATTGTTTTTGATCAAAAAAAAAAAAAAACACGTAAAAAAAAAGGAATGAGAGTAGCCGAAATATATCATTTCCCGACTCTTCTCTCTGTTTCTTTGCGAAGGCGATGGCGATGCCTTTTCTCCGACGATTGAGGTTACGATTAAGGCCGCCGGCGACGATTGAGGGAAGAATAGAGAGGCCGCAGGTGGATTAATTAAGGTCGGAAACTTTATAGATCAGAGATTTTTGTTTCTGATACGTTATCGATTTCCGGAATCCTTTCTAATGAATTGATTTCAAATTTGTATTTTTGGTAGAAATTTCGTTGTTAAGGATCTCTCTTTCTTGTTACTTGAGATGTTCTTCGATGGCTTAGTTCTTGGTTTGAAACTCATTAGTTCTTGGCTGAGCAATTGTTTTATGGCTTGCAATTTAAGGAACAGAGACCAATGAAGTAATTAGAGTTCTTTGGAATATGTTTTAAATGGTAGTCAAGGATGGAAGGAAGTTCGGTTTGATTTCAATTTGAAGATGTATCAAGTCTTGGAGAAGTCATCTTTATACTGAAACTTGCAAGGTTTGCAGGCAAAGGCTTGCTTTTTCATGTTTATGATGATGGCTTCTATTGCAGGAGAACGTAATGCCAACTCTTACCATGACTTTGCAACCTATTACTTTCCTTATGGTAGAACTTATGTTAATTTCAAACTTTGAAGACAGTAAATGCTGGTGGGCAGCCAAAATCTGAATCATATGACTTAAAGAAATTCCATGTTGGAGATATGATTATTGGGAGAATCAAACGTGTGGAGCCCTATGGCTTATTCATTGACATTGATCAAACTGGCATGGTAATGATCTAGTTTCATGCTGCAAGGTAATTCCTTTTCCTTTTAGTCTGAAGTGAGTGTGGTTAAAATTTGCTGCAAGATTTGTTGTCACTTTCTTGTACTAAGCTCTCATTGTAATACACAAAATATCTCTTTGTCAGGTGAAAAGAAGACTATAGCTGCAAGACGGAGTCAAGTGAAAATGATTATATTCCCGGAGGCTAACCGGAAAGATTTTGATGAGCTGGCGGAAAACGTGAAAGAAGTGCTTGATGGAAACAAGAGGTATATGATGTTGATCTACTAAAGAGTTCTTTATTGTTGTTGTTGTTACAAGAATTAAAAACTCTTATCTGTGATGATTGGCTATGTTTGCAGAAATGTTGAGGCTATCTTTTAGACTTAAAAACTCTTATGTGTGATGATTAATTCAGGGATTGTCATTTTGGGTCTCACACATAAAAACTATAGAAAGTAAAGCAATAGTGTAGTATGTGTGTGCTTTGTCTAATCAAAGACTGATCAATGATATGTTTGTTCAATTTTACACATTGAAGATGGAGAAGTAGCAGCACACACCAAGAATCGTTTGACATGGCAACATGGTCCTTTGTGGTACTCACTGCTTCTCCTCAACTTCACGGCCATTATCACTATTCTCTTTGGTACCTTTGTGGTACTCACTGCTAAGTCTTCTTCCTTCCTCCTCCAATGATGATACTGTTGACTACAGCTATTCTGCTATATAAAACACTTTCTACATTCCACTTGCATTTGTATTGCCCCTTGTACTGTCAACACTCCATTTATATGTGATGCATTTGTAGCGAAAAACTTTGTGTTTTACGAGTTTGCTACTTCTGGTGTGTAAAATATTTGATATTAGTGATGAATTTTTCTTTATTTTCTTTTCATATTGCTATATATCACACAAACTAGCACAAAACATTACATCAACCACAAAACCATGACTTGAATCCATATCTTCTTTTTCTCTACATAACCAAAACACAAAAATTTGATGAAGTGTGTTTATCAAGACTTAATTAAACACCAAACTTCACTTGTCTCTTCTTTATCCTTCTTTTCAAAAATTCAAAACACCAAATCCTATGTTTTTATATATTTATTTTCAATTTTGCAATAATATTTTTCAGATTTATGAAATAAAATAATTAAAAAAATAATTTATTTTTTTCTTGAGAACCCCACAAAGAGAGCCTACCATTGGACTTTGCAAAATTAACAAAAGCTCTCATCTCATAAATTTGAAAATTTTAATCTTAAAAAAATGGTGAGAGCCCATGGAGGGCTCTCACCATTGGAGATGCTCTTAGTCATGTTCTCTCGTACGACTGCATATAACATTTCCATCACAATTCACACACTTACAAAACATATTCCTTATTTCGCACTTATTCGATCCAAATTCATTGTATTATGTATGGCATTTCTGTTCATAATTCTAGTCACATGCAACGTCACTAGTTGGCCAATGTTTTGTGTTTCCTACGGATGCTTAATCAATGTATCCAGCTCATATTCAAATGGTTTTATTGATCTATATATCTACACACTATATATAATCTGTGGAATCTCTGGATAGTGATAAGTCATAGCTAACGATGGATAACAACAAATGGAGTCTTCACGGTATGACCGCTCTTGTGACAGGTGGAGCCAGGGGAATCGGGTTTGTCTTTCTTCTATATTCTTTCTATTTTACCTATTGTTCTGCTTCTATTTAATATCTTAAATGGTCAAGAATGTAAGGAATTTAACTTTGTGGAATGTTTAGATATGCCATAGTAGAGGAGTTAGCTGGTTTTGGAGCTAGAATCCATATATGTGACATCTCTGAAACTCTGCTTAATCAAAGTTTAAGAGAATGGGAAAAGAAAGGGCTTCAAGTGAGTGGCTCAGTCTGTGATGTAACGTCTCGTGCCGAGAGAGAAATACTGATGCAAACTGTCTCCTCGCTTTTCGATGGTAAACTTAACATTTTGGTATGTAACTTGATGTTAAAGAAACTGATCTGACTTTAGCATTTTTGTGGGGAAAAAACTTTTAAATTCTCATTTTGTTCATTGTAGGTTAACAATGTGGGTGGAATTCGCAATAAGCCAACGATAGAGAATGTGGCAGAAGATTTCTCGTTCCATATCTCAACAAACTTAGAATCAGCTTATCATCTTAGCCAGCTTTCACATCCTCTCCTAAAGGCTTCAGGATTTGGAAGCATCATTTTCATTTCCTCTATTGCAGGTGTTGTAGCGATGGCTTGTTCATCAGTTTTTTCTCTAGCCAAAGGTAACTAGAGTTGCTACTAGAGGCAAGACCAAGTATCAAACGGAGTCTTTTTTAAGTGTTCTTTTTATATATTTTACAGGAGCTCTGCATCAGCTAGCTAGAAATTTGGCATGTGAATGGGCAAAAGACGGCATAAGAGCCAATGTTGTTGCACCAAATGCTATCACGACTCCTCTGTCTCAACCAGTAATTAAAAGAAGCAACCTTTACCTTGTTTTTTTGTTTTTTCTTTTTTGTGAATGTAACATCGACAAATCTTCTTAATCATTTTTCAATTTTTTATCTCAAGTTTCTTGATGACATTGGTTTCAAGGAGGCATTGTTGAGAAGAACTCCACTTGGTCGCGTTGGAGAACCGAGAGAGGTTGCATCACTTGTGGCTTTTCTTTATCTACCTGCTGCTTCATATATAACTGGTCAAACCATTTGTATTGATGGAGGTCTCACTGTTAATGGCTTCTCCTATCAGCTACAGGCTTGAGAAATCGCCTTGTCGCGTTCTGTTTGTTTGTCTTAAACCCTCACTATTCTCTAATAAAAAACTCTCACGCTATGAGTTTAGTTTATGGACGAAAACAAAGATGAGTTCACAATTCCATTGTGGAGATGCTAGCTAATATCGCTTGGATAATAATAATTGATTACAAAAAAGAACTCTGACACTCGCAACGCGAACAACTTGCAGCACTGTCTATCAAAATGTAAAATAGATTCTTAATTTAGCATCAATTATGCTCCCTTCGTTTCACAATGTTTGTTGCACAAAGAGTATCATTTTAAAATTTCAATACAAATTTTGGCAAAATGTTCTAATTTTAACCTCAAATTAAATTTGTCAATTACGTTGGGATAGATTTCAAAAAGCCACTTTCTACACAATATTAATTGTGTGTCTTCGTAATCGTAATCCCAGTTTAGTTGAACGTAATAGACATTCAAAATTTTATTTATAAGTAAAATCATATTTATAAAATTCTACCAAGCTAGAGTCACTTTTTAGTTGTTATGGATAGAAATATGACTAAAATTCTATACAAAATTTGCAGGTTTCAGAAAGATAAAACAAGTCGAAGTGTGGAAGACATATGCATGATGTCGATGCTAAAATAGTTCATTCTTTTGATCTAAACAAATTTCCTGATGAAGAAGAAGATCTTCAAGTAAATTTTAAGAGAAAAAAAAAACCAAATGAATTATATTGATGCTAAAGTGGTGCATGCCTTCGATCTAAACAAATCTTTTCACGAAGAAGAAGAACTTCTTCATAATAAGGAGATACAAAATATGGTACTAGAAATGCTTAAAATTTATCTTCCAAGATATTTTGAATTATAAATTCACCAATAAGGTAATTTCCATGATGTTGGTTTTAATTATTATGATTGCTGGATTATTAAGGATTGTTGTTTTTGTTTTTTGATGATTATCAATAAAATTCTCCATCCTTTGCTTTATAATGTAATTTCAGTAGGAAATCATATTACTTGAGTTGTTTTCTTTGGCTTTCGTTATAGGCATCGTTTGGTTTTACAAAACAAAAAAAACCTCTTTTGCATGAGTTAAACAACCTCCGTGTAGCAGGTAAAATTATTCATTATAAATAGAATTTAATTTTATCCTAAATAAATAATGAAACTCCATAAACAAACCCAAACGAAGAATTAAGAAAACAAAAAGAACGAAGCCAAACTTAAGTTTGTAGTTGGATCCTCACACTCTTAACAATACTAGGATCACAAATTATTTGTTCAGGATGAAAACTCGCTCTTTTCAATGCGTTTTTCTTCATATGTGGAATTTTGTAGTTATTTCTCCAACTCTCATAGTTTCTTGCATACAAAGTTGCAAAGTTAAAAAAAATGATTGATCTTTTTCGTCGGGTATTCTTAAAAAACTTTTTCGACAATACTAATAAGTTCTTCAACGTTTTTAGGACATATGTTATGTTGTAAGGCTTGGTTAGCACTAAAGACTCAAGGTTATGAACATTCAAGTCTGGAGAACTTGTAGGTTGACATATCAATCGAATGTCAAAACTCAATTCAACATCAAAGACTACTATTTCGAAATTCTCGAGCGCAAAGTTATAAGAGAAGTTTTACCGGACAAAGTAAGAAAGAAGCCTAACGATGTGTGTTGTTATCTTAACACATGTGAAATATTTACCAAAATACTGTATATGTTCACCATTGTGACTTCTAGTTTCAGTTTTCTTTTGTAAGTACATCATTTGAAAAGGACAAATGAGTAAGTTTGGTCGAACATTTTGTCTATAAATAGCAATTTTTGCGTGGAACAACTAACTTCGGTATTTTAGTCATGTTCTATCGTACGACTGCATAACATTTCCATCACACACACTTACCAACATATCATTAATTCGCACTTATTTGATCCAAATTCATTGTATAATCTATGGCATTTCTGATCATTGCTAGTCACATGCAACGTCACTATCATGATTTGGCCAATGTTTATGTTTCTTATGGATGCTTAATTAATTTATCCAGCTCATTCAAAGGTTTTATTGATCTATCTACACACTATATATAATTTGTGGAATCTCTGGATAGTGATAAGTTAGAGTTAACGATGGATAACAACAAATGGAGTCTTCACGGTATGACCGCTCTTGTGACAGGTGGAGCCAGGGGAATCGGGTTCGTCTTTCTTCTATATTCTCTTATATCACATATATTTTACCATTTTTTTTTTTTTGGGTCAAATATAACATATTTTACTTAAGGTCCATATTTCAAGGAATTTATGTTTGTAGAATGTTTTAGTTATGCCATAGTAGAGGAGTTAGCTGGTTTCGGAGCTAGAATCCATGTATGCGACATTTCTGAAACTCTGCTTAATCAAAGTTTAAGTGAATGGGAAAATAAAGGATTTCAAGTGAGTGGCTCGGTCTGTGATGTAACCTATCGTCCCCAGAGAGAAAAACTTATGCAAACCGTCTCCTCGCTTTTCGATGGTAAACTTAACATTTTGGTATGTAACTTGATGTTAAAGAAACTGATCGACTTTAGCATTATATTTTTGTGGGGGAAAAACTTTTAAAGTCTCATTTTGTTCATTTTAGGTAAACAATGTGGGTGGAATTCGCCCTAAGCCGACGATAGAGTATGTGGCAGACGATTTCTCGTTCCATATCTCAACAAACTTGGAATCTGCTTATCATCTTAGCCAGCTTTCACATCCTCTCCTTAAGGCTTCAGGATTTGGAAGCATCATCTTCATGTCCTCTATTGCAGGTGTTGTATCGATGGAATGTGGATCCCTTGTTTCTCTAGCCAAAGGTAACTAAAGCCAAGACCAATTATCAAAAAGGATTTTTTTTTTTTTTTTTAGATGTTCTTTTGATATCTTTTACAGGAGCTCTGCATCAGCTAGCTAGAAATTTGGCATGTGAATGGGCAAAAGACGGCATAAGAGCCAATGCCGTTGCGCCAAGTGCTATCGCGACTCCTTCGTTGAGACCAGTAATTAAAAGAAGCAACCTTTACATTGTTTTTTTTGTTGTTGTTGTGAATATAACAACCTCAATTCCTCTAATCGTCTCTCAATTTTGTTTATTAAAGTATCTTGAGGACGTCAGTTTGAGGGAAGGGTTGTTGAGTAGAACTCCACTTGGTCGTGTTGGAGAGCCGAATGAAGTTGCATCACTAGTGGTCTTCTTGTGTCTACCTGCAGCTTCATATATTACTGGTCAAACTATTTGTATTGATGGAGGTCTCACTGTTAATGGCTTCTCCTATCAGCCACAGGCTTGAGAAATTGCCTTGTCCCGTTCTGTTTGTTTGGCTTGTCTTCTCAGTGTTTTCTCAAATAAAATCTCTCACACTAGGACTATATGAACAATATCACAATTCCATTATGGATATATATACTCCCAAAGTCCCAATGTATCTCTCATACATGAAAATGTTGTATTCCGATGTTGTGTTTAAATATTGTTATTCTCTGTTTTGTGTTTCCTGATCTTTTTTTCTTTCTTTCTGAAGTTCAACAAATACATCAAAATAACTCAGAACAATTACATTGTTTTCTTATTTTATCCACTCTATACCACACATAGAAACGTCATTAGCTAGTAACGTTTGATCTTCTTTGACTCTATATAAGTCATGTGACATCTCTGATCATTGCTAGTTCTAGTTAAAAGTAAAGATAAAAGATAAGAGCCTTTCAAGGTACAACTTCTCTTGTAACTAGTGGAGCCAGCGGAATCAAGTTCTGTCTTTTAACCTCTCTATATTTATCTTTTTTACCACGTTGTGCTTTTATTTTAGTGTCGCTTAATTTATTTTTTGTGACATATTTTAGGCATGCCATAGTTGAAGAATTAACTTGTTTAGGGACCAAAATCCATGTATGTGGCATATCCAAAACTCTGCTCAATCAAAGTTTATGCAAGAATGGGAGAAGAAAGTGTTTTAAGTGAGTGGTTCGGTTATGATGCATCCTCTCATCCTCAGAGAAAAATAATTATGCACACCGACTCAACGATGCTCGATAGCAAGCTCAAGATTCTTGTAAGTTTAAAGAAACTATAAACCGGAGATAGTAGATATCAGACCAATTTTTTTTTTTTTGTCGTATTTTAGAGATATTTCTCCTTCTTTAAATGATGTTTTACATCATTTGGATTGACAAAATCCGATTCATAACATAATCTCTACAGGAAAAGCCGCAGCGGTAGACCGTTTAAATGTCCATACATGGCACTTAATACGGTATCAATAATATTTTTGAGGGATCATTTGGCTGACATGTTATTAATTGCAGCCAGCGGTAGACCGTTTAAACGTCCATACTAGCACGATTAGTTGTTTTGTTGTTTCTTATGGCTGCTTAATGTCTCCATCAAATATTTAGACATTGTAGCTAGTAGAATGCCATCTACCTGAATCCTATATATAAGTTTGTAGATAATAATCCACATTTTTTTGGGTTAGTAGCTGATACAACGTTTATGGTTGTTATTGAGTTGGATTAATTATTTGATTGTATACCTTATATTTTAGTAGAAATTTGAAATCTTCACCATAATATTAAACAATAGAAATATACTTTACATTGGTTCCAAAATGCCATTTTTGCTCTTAATAAATATTAAAAATCAGAAAATAAAAAATAATAATAATTTAATTGATTAGTTATAACAAATGTTATTCTTAAATTAAAATCAAACTGTTTATAATAATAAAAAATTAGATACTCAAAATATTAACTAACAAATAATAATTTTTTAGGAAAACAGTTTTTAAAAATGAATCTTCTAAAATATATGTTTATTGGAAAAAGTCACATCTTTAGTTGACATATGTGTTTGTTGGGAAGATGCACAACCACATATGTATGTGTTTAGAAAGGTACCTCTTGAGATGAAGAAAAACACCCTTGGTATATTACATAAAAAGATTAATGGGTGCAGTTTTAGACACATATTACTCTATGAAGGTTTATTTCTTTGTTTTTTAGGAATTTTGTACGATTTGCGAAACAGAATTCGATAGTTGTATCATGCAATATAGAGTCGTATACTCTTATTTACATGACTATTGGCTACTACAAATTCTTTGTTGATTATGCTGCTAGATAGCCACATAAATTTTGTTAGATACTAATAATCGCCAACATTTTTTTTGCAACTTATTTTTCATGACTAAATTTTTGGTAATATTTCCATCAAAGCTTTAGTCACTATTTTTTTTTGTCATATTGGCAATGAAAAATTGTAGCTATTCTGTTGTGAAGTTTAACCATTTTTTGCGTGAAAAATTTATGTCAAAATGGTCACAAAAATTTTCGTTGCCCAAAACGTGATAATTAAAATGGTCATGAAATCGTTTGTGTTCAATTTGTGTGGCCAGTAACTCAGTAAGCAACCGATGGCCACTTAATTATTGTTTTTCTTTTCAATGGTTGTGTAAGCACAGAAATTCCCATAGCGGTTTGTGACTAAACGCAATTTACCAGGGGTTTAATTAAGTGGCTAAATTGATACATACTGATCTAAATTTTTATGCTAATATAAATTAGTTTTAATTATATAAATTTTAATTATGCGCGTGAGTACGTGACACGCAAATGGTGTACCAATATGTGGTGCACTATTAACTAAGGGGTCTTCATTATTAATTGATAAAGTCTTTCTTTACCACACAAGGATTGTCAAAAGGAAAAGTAGTATTTTCGTACTACACCCTAATTCTCACGGATATGTGTGGTCGTGCGGTCATTATCAATTTATCATAATGTGGAATTTTTGAGTTGAGAGGTTTCAAAGTTCAAAACTATCACTACTATTCTTGATCAATTCTCTATAAGATCTGTGATCTTGGTTGAAGAAAAGAATCGTCGCAGGTTGATAACAAGGAATGGCAAAGGAAGGGGGCTTGGGAGAGAACTCAAGATGGAGTCTTGGAGGCATGACCGCTCTTGTCACTGGTGGCTCTAAAGGCATCGGGTCAGTCCCCATTGTGAATCTTGACGCCCATTTTATATGCTCTTTTATTGTATTGTCATGTTTAGTTATGGAAGAACTAACTACGTATGTGTGCGTATCATCAATAGGGAAGCTGTGGTGGAGGAACTAGCCATGTTGGGAGCAAGAGTCCACACATGTGCCAGAAACGAAACTCAGCTTCAAGAACGCTTACGTGAATGGCAAGCAAAAGGGTTTCAGGTCACCACTTCTGTCTGCGACGTCTCTTCTCGTGACCAACGAGTGAAACTCATGGAAACTGTTTCCTCTCTCTACCAAGGAAAACTCAACATCCTCGTAAGTATACGTATATAAGCTTCTCCTTCTCAGGCTTGGGATCTACAAGAACCAAATCATGCTATGTCTTTTCTTGTGTCTATACATATATAGGTCAACAATGTGGGAACGTCAATATTCAAGCCGACCACAGAGTATACAGCAGAAGATTTCTCTTTTGTAATGACTACAAATCTCGAGTCAGCTTTCCATCTCTCACAGCTTGCGCACCCATTGTTAAAAGCCTCTGGCTCAGGGAGCATCGTGCTCATTTCCTCTACTGCTGGAGTCGTGCATGTCAATGTTGGATCCATCTATGGAGCAACCAAAGGTACCGTGTATATATGTACATCCTTAACACAATATGTTATCATGGGTTATGATGCTTACACATATATTTTAGGAGCCATGAATCAGCTGGCTAGAAACTTAGCTTGCGAATGGGCGAGCGATAACATAAGGACTAACTCTGTTTGTCCTTGGTATATCACAACTCCTTTGAGTAACGATGTAAGGCCAAAATTTAAAATTCGCCCTAGTAATATATGAACTAACAAAAAATACGTATTATTACTTCTGGTTTTAATTTATGTGTGAAAATCTCTTAGTTTATCAACGATGAAGAGTTTAAGAAAGAAGCGGTGCGTAGGGCACCGGTAGGACGTGTTGGAGAGGCAAATGAAGTCTCATCGCTTGTGGCTTTTCTATGTCTACCTACTGCTTCATATATTACTGGTCAGACCATTTGTGTTGACGGAGGTGCCACTGTCAACGGTCTTTCCTTCAAGACTCTGCCTTAAAACACATATATACTTACACATATATGTGTTTGGATCACATTCTCAATTATTAAACCTACGGGTTATATACATCGTCAATATGTAATAAATGTAATTTAGATGTGTCCCTATCTAAATTCGCTAAACGTATATGTCCATATGTTCTGTTTCTAAGAGATCCTTAGATATATATGCTTGCAGGGTGTCATATTAATCTTTCTCAGTAAAGCTTTCAAAGATGACGACCAAAAGTGTCTTTCTATGATTCTCTCCACACGCGTAATATTAGAATTATTTGCCACACATCGAGACTTGAAAAACTTGTGGACTAATAGATAAGTATTTGACAATTCTCCACTTTTGAACATCCTTTAGGGTGTGGGTCTAATACCAATTCGAGACCCAGTTCTTCCTCCGCTGCCTTTGTTTAGCACCGGTGGGTTGTGTTCCATAGCTTTGCATGGTTGGAACACAATGGATATTTTCAGTTTTCTTAAGTAGGTTGCTAACTGGCGTAAGGATATATGGAAAAAGAGGTTGCTTAAAGCAACATTAAGCGCAAAATAGTAAAATTCTAAGAGCACCTCTAACGGGAGATACTCTTCTTAGTATCTCAAAAAAAAATTATTATATATTTTAACCGATTTTAAATAGTTAAACTAATAGATAATTGATAACTGGTGATTTTGGTTGAGAAACGTTTCTCCTAGTTTCTCTTTTTCCTCTCTCTCCTACTTTTTATATTATTATTATTTTGGGAATGTTTATAAGTTTCATTAAACTTGATTATTTGATCTGAACTTTTTTTCGTATTTTGAATATTATTATTTCACTTCAATTATATTTTTTGTTTTAATAAATTTTAAATACATTATATTATTTTCTTATATAATTTTAGTTTTTTTTTTAAAAAATTTATTATGTTATCTCGCAAATCCGTAGCAATAATTGCGAGGATTTACAAGATTTACTTTGCGAGGAACATGTTATAGAAAATTTTTCTTGCAAAATTTGCAAGGAACTTGCAACGTTTACCGATTTGCGAGACGCGAATTGCGAGGAACTGACGTTCATCGCAAATCCCTTGCGATTGTCGATTTTCGAGAGATTAGCTAGAAATCCTTCCATCGCAAAACGCGTGTTTTCTTGTAGTATTATTTTAATATTAAGTTTCTAGTGTAGAAACGTTGATGGAGATGGTCTAAGACTTCAGTCGAGAGGAATCCTTTCATTCCTTATGAGATATTTGTAAAAATTTCATCAAACGAAACTTGTTTTACACTCAAGAAATGAAACCAAAATTAACTACTTGAGACCAAACAAAAAAAATCCAGAAACAAACTCTTATTGTGAACTTTTTTTTTTCTTTATCATTAAAACAGTCTAGAGTACCTCTTGAGTTTGATTGAATCCAAAACCTGTTATTTGGCTAAACCTGTTATTACTTACTAGCCTTTTGATTAACTTGAGAGGACTCATCATCACTTACATCATCATAGCCAAATCCTTTTTCTTTTAAATTGGAAAACGCATCATTAGTTACGTGATCATCACTTTCCTAATTGAATATTTTAACCGAAACTAATTCAGTCTTATCATTACTTTGATCTCTAATTTGTCTCAGCCAAAACGTCATTAATTACGAAATCTTTCCACAATTTCTTTGAAGATTCTCTTAACCTCGTATCATTTAGACACTATAAATAAGCCATTTTTCCATTATCATTTGTCATCAAACTAGAAGTCAAGAACAGAAACATCCACAACAATGGGTAAAGTAGAACAGAGCAGATGGAGTCTTCAAGGCATGACCGCACTTGTCACCGGCGGGACCAAAGGCATTGGGTTTGTCTTCCATTATCATATTCCAAGTCATCTTTCTTGCATTACAAGCAACAACAAAAAAAAACCTTATTTGCTTACACATATTATTATTATTCTTGGTGATTTTCTAGGCATGCTATATCTGAGGAACTCGCAGGCCTTGGGGCAACAATACATACATGTGCAAGAGACGAATCTCAGCTTAACCAGTGCTTAAAAGAATGGGAAACGAAAGGATTTAACGTCACAGGATCAGTCTGTGACATATCGTCCCGTTCCGATAGAGAGAAACTGATGCAAACTGTCTCCTCTCTGTTTGAGGGCAAGCTCAACATCCTCGTACGTCTTCTTTCTTCTCTTTTTCACCAACAAAACGTTTGAAAAATCTCATCAAATATACTTATTTTATGTGTACAATAGGTAAACAATGTAGGGACATGTGTGACAAAGCCAACCACAGAATCAACAGCAGAGGATTTCTCAAACCAAATCTCAACGAATTTGGAGTCTGCATACCATTTGTGTCAGCTTGCTCATCCTCTTCTTAAATCCTCTGGATCTGGAAGCATCGTCTTCATTTCCTCTGCTGCTGGAGTTGTCTCATGTAGCGTTGGATCCATCTATGGTGCAACCAAAGGAGCTATTTGCCAGCTGGCGAGGAACTTGGCATGTGAATGGGCTAGCGACAATATAAGAGCTAACTCTGTTGCTCCTGGAGTCATTGCAACTCCTCCAGCTAAAACTGTAAACTCTTGAAACCTATCTTTCAACAAAATTTATATTCAAGAACTAATTGGTTCCTCTTTTGTTCAGTTTATACAAGGAGAGGAGTTTGCAAAGAATATTGCACCGAATATACCAATGCGCCGCGCTGGAGAGCCAGAAGAAGTGGCTGCAATGACTGCGTTTCTGTGTCTACCCGCAGCTTCTTACGTTACAGGTCAAACCATTTGTGTTGATGGTGCTCTCTCCGTTCATGCCTTCTAAAGACTTCTACCAAGTCAATCTCTTACCAGACTAAGAGTATCGTCCTGTTCACATTCGATGGTTTTTTTTCCATTTTTAGTTGCATTTTATGTTTTGTTTCCAACCATGTGAATGGTTTATTGAATAAAAGCAATTTATCTTTGCCTTATGTATCAAATATCTGGTTATAATGTCTCTCACCAGTTCAACAAACATATTGTCATCCTACATTTGTTCTGAAACAGTGAAACATGAGTGAATCCCATTTAGTTGGGCCAAACCCTTACTCTAGGCCCATTATTTTGATTAACCTAACAAAAACATGAAAAGGCCTTTCTTACACGTACATCGTTCCATGTGACCTAGTATGTACAAACGGTCATTATCATTATTCATTCATTATGACTTTTTCTTATCCAGACATTCAGATCTCCAAGAAAAGATCTTTAGCTCTGTGGTTCATAATCCAAAAATGGCTAAGACAGGGGAAAGCTTGAGAGACAAACCTAGATGGAGTCTTGTAGGCATGACCGCTCTTGTTACGGGTGGCTCCAAAGGCATCGGGTCAGTCCAATTTCTTCTACATTACCTAATACCTACTTTCTTACTAGTTCAATATTGAATCTGAGCTCTCATATCAATTCCAGATTTGTATGGATCTTTGATTTTATTTCGATGTTTAATCAACACATCCCCGGGAAAATGACAATAGCTTGGTAATCTATATGTGTGCTATGACCTATGAATAGAGAAGCTGTGGTGGAGGAACTAGCTATGTTAGGAGCAAGAGTTCACACATGTGCCAGAGACGAAACTCAGCTTCAAGAAAGCTTACGTAAATGGCAAGCAAAAGGGTTTCAGGTTACCACTTCTGTCTCCGACGTTTCTTCTCGTGACCAACGAGAGAAACTCATGGAAACCGTTTCCACTACCTTCGAAGGAAAACTCAACATCCTTGTAAGTACATATATACACTTTGATCCATATAGGAAGTGATTTTGTTGTGTTTTCTTATGTTTTTGTTTTGGATCTATATATAAGGTTAACAATGTGGGAACGTGTATAGTCAAACCGACCGTAAACTATACAGCCGAAGATTTCTCATTTACGATGGCTACGAATCTCGAGTCAGCTTTTCATCTCTCACAGCTCGCGCATCCTTTGTTGAAAGCTTCTGGTTCAGGGAGCATCGTGCTAATCTCCTCCCTGTCTGGAGTTGTACATGTCAATGGTGCATCCATCTATGGAGTATCTAAAGGTATATCTTCATGTATCTATTTTCAAACAATTAATGATGCATCGGGTTCTGAGACTTACGACATGTAAGTGTATTTTTAGGAGCTATGAATCAGCTAGGAAGAAACTTAGCATGCGAGTGGGCAAGTGACAACATAAGGACTAATTCTGTGTGTCCATGGTTCATAGAAACTCCTTTAGTTTCCGAAGTAAGGCAATAAATAAGAGAATTAAAAGTTATGTATATTGTTACTTCTCAATTTTAATTTACAAGTGAAAATCTCTCAGGTTCTTAGTAATGAAGAGTTTAGAAGAGAAGTGGAGAGTAGGCCACCGATGGGACGCGTTGGAGAAGTAAATGAAGTATCATCGCTTGTGGCATTTCTCTGTCTACCTGCAGCTTCTTATATAACTGGTCAAACCATTTGCGTTGATGGAGGTTTCACTGTTAATGGTTTCTCTTTTCAAGCCTCTGCCTAATGAATTAAGACTTCAATTGTTTCTGTTTTTTACATGTTGAGTGTATTCTATCTAAATAAACTCACAATTATAGTTTCTTAACCGAAGTTTCTTGTATAATCATCAACACAAACGCTAAATGCCTACGAAAGAATAGTTGTTAACTACTCCTTCTGTTTCTTAAAGAATGATCTTTTGGATTTTTCACACAATTTAGAAAAAAAGTAAAATTTATATTTTTATTAATTTTTTGTTAGTTTAATAATATTAATTATACTTCTTTCCTCCCTCTCTAATAATGATGTCCTTACAAAACATCAATCTTTGTGGATCAAGATAAAAAAACCAAAACATCAAACTATGAGGAACAGAGGGAGTAGTTTTTTGTTTGGCGTTTGCCTTTTCTATTTTGCAGAAATATTTTAGAATTGTTTTGTAATTTTGTGAACTTGTTTACACATCTAAACATAAACACAGTTACACAGACAAACAAACAAAAGTTAGCGTTGATTGATTTATCCACCAATCTTCTTAAATTTTCTAGACATTGAATTGAACCATAAGTAATAAATTAAGTCATTAAAGCAGTCCCAACCACCCACCAAACGGAAGAGATGAATTTCTATCTTAATTAAGAAGTTAAGACGAGATGTGTTGATGTTGATGGAACTAGCTTCCGCGTATGCAAATTAGTCGTGTTGACGTTTCATGTTTGTTTGTATTCAAGTGAGTGACTGGGGCATGTATCAGAGTCCTCGACATTTTTATGGAAAACTTGAGCTGATCTTATGTAGTTGGGTAACCTTAGGCTCATTATTAAAGTACTCGACCGGCTAGAGTGGTCCAACCATCCATTTTCTAAATATTGTGAAAAAAAAAAAAAAGCATTTCCTACACATTTGGATCGTTACGTGTGGTCTTGGTCTAGTATGTATGAACGGTCTATAAATTTATCTATACAGAAATAGAAATAAAAATCTATATATGAATAGATATCTTCTCTGTGGCTGATAACCAAAAATGGCAAAGAGAGGGGAAAGCTTGAGAGACAAACCTAGATGGAGTCTTGAAGGCATGACTGCTCTTGTTACCGGTGGCTCCAAAGGCATCGGGTCAGTCCCAATTCTTCTACCTTATCTACTACCATTCTAGTTCAGTACTCAAACAGAGATCTGCTGATGTCAATCTTAGATTTCTGTGGATCTTTTGATAGTATTTCTATATATGTTTAACCAACCCAACCCCTGAAAAGTTGAAGGGCTTAATGATATGTATAAACTCATATTGATGTATAAATAGAGAAGCTGTGGTGGAGGAACTAGCCATGTTGGGAGCAAGAGTTCACACATGTGCCAGAGACGAAACTCAGCTTCAAGAACGCTTACGTGAGTGGCAAGAAAAAGGGTTACAAGTCACCACTTCTGTTTGCGATGTCTCTTCTCGTGACCAGCGAGTGAAACTAATGGAAACTGTTTCCTCTCTCTTCCAAGGAAAACTCAACATCCTTGTAAGTGTGTGTCTATATATAAGCTTCTCCTTCTCCTCAGAGCTTGGATACACAATGACCAAATCATGTTTGTTTGGGTGTATATAGGTACCCAATGTGGGAACGGGTGTGGTAAAGCCGACCACAGAGTTTACAGCAGAAGAGTTCTCTTTTATAATAGCTACAAATCTGGAGTCAACTTTCCATCTCTCGCAACTCGCGCACCCTTTATTGAAAGCCTCTGGTTCAGGGAACATTGTGCTCATGTCTTCCGTTGCCGGGGTTGTAAATTTGGGTAATACATCAATCTATGGAGCAACCAAAGGTATACATATACGCATACTCAAACGATTGATGATTCTTTGCTTCTATTGAGACTTATTTAATTGTATACCCGCATTCTAGGAGCCATGAATCAACTGGCGAGAAATTTGGCATGCGAGTGGGCGAGTGATAACATAAGGGCTAACTCTGTTTGTCCATGGTTCATCACAACTCCATCAAGTAAAGATGTAAGAAAAAGAACAAAAATAAACTCCATTTACACTATGGAAAAAATGACTTAACTATTTCTAACGAAGTTTATGTGAAAATGTTTCAGTTTCTTGGTGATAAAGATGTAAAAGAAAAAGTGGAGAGTGTGACACCAATGAGACGTGTTGGAGAGGCAAATGAAGTATCATCGCTTGTTGCATTTCTCTGTCTTCCTGCAGCTTCTTATATAACAGGTCAAACCATTTGCGTTGATGGAGGTTTCACTATTAACGGCTTCTCTTTTTCTTAAACACGTTTATATATGCTTAAATTTTTATGTGATTTGTGTTTTAATCTATACAAGTTATATAATTTCTTGGGTATATGGACGATTAGAATTCAGATTGCGTGAAGCTTAAATTTGTATCTCGTGCATATATAAATAAATTCGACGAGATGTCGAGATGAGGACACAAATGCCTTTGCAAATGATAAATTTGTTTTATAATTGTTCATATTGCCATCACAACATAGCTGATTACTGTCATACATAAAATAATGATTCTCTGGAATCTCAAGACAATAATAATAAAAAAATTAGATATAAGTTCATCTGTCATATATATTAAGGCTTTCTTCGATAACGTGTCTACTATCTAGTGACAAAAACATAAATTATCAGCACTAACCTTGTTAGGTTTGATCTAAACTTAGGTTATTCATGTAATCAAATATGAAAACTAACGTAATGAAATTCCTCAAGTAATTAAAAAATACAGAAAACAAAACCTACCTTGCGAGGAAAAGCAATCGTGGCGCGAAAGGAACTTCCTATAATCTCCGCTGTGTCAATTTGATTGGACCACGAATCTCGCACTCGTTACTAACGCTTACGAGGATTATTTATGTATTAATAAAAAGAATTTAAAAATTGTTTCTGAAGAGGCAGGATTTGTGTATAAAATAGAGAATACAAGTAACGTGTAATGACATTATTTCTCTAATCGAATGGTTTATTAACTTCTGAAGTAACCTAAACAAGATTCAACAGTTCTTGAAACATCGGATAAAGAGTTTTTGTTCTTCTTGAAATACAAAGCAAAATCCATTTGAAGAGACCGGAGTTTTAGTTTTTTTGTTGCCCGGATATGGCGGATATATGTTACGAAGTGGTGACAGACGCATCTCCGTCGTCGGTTTATGGATCAACGCGGCCACATTCGCGGCGGAGGCAGAGGTTTCAGACGGTGTTGCGTGAAGATTGGGAGAAGAATTGTAAGCGTAGTAAACAAGAGGGTTTAGCTACAAGATGTTCCTCTATTTCTCAAAGCTCTCAGGATGATTTCTCTGGGAGTAAATTACTTAAAACGAAAACGGTAAGAGGTAATGTCGACGTGTCCGGCGAGTCTCCAAGATACGGTGTATCTTCTGTTTGCGGTAGAAGAAGAGAAATGGAAGATGCGGTGGCGATTCATCCTTCGTTTTCTTCTCGGAAGAACTCGGAGTATCCTCAACACTACTTTGGTGTGTATGACGGTCATGGTTGTTCCCACGTACGAAGTCGTTTTCATGCAACCTCCTTTTGTTCAAAATTCTATATTTTCAGTTTTAGCTTATACGACATCGTTTTTTTTTGTCCTTAGGTTGCAGCAAGGTGTAGAGAGAGGCTTCACAAGCTGGTGCAAGAAGAACTAAGCTCAGATGGGGAAGAGGAAAAAGAATGGAAAACGACTATGGAGCGTAGCTTTACACGCATGGATAAGGAAGTTGTGTCGTGGGGTGAATCCGTCGTGAGTGCAAATTGCAAGTGTGATCTACAATCACCAGCTTGTGATTCCGTTGGATCAACGGCCGTTGTCTCAGTCATTACGCCGGATAAGATTGTTGTTGCTAATTGCGGTGATTCTAGAGCAGTTCTTTGCCGAAATGGAAAACCGGTCCCTTTATCAACCGATCACAAGGTCAGTTTCATTCAGTGGCGGAGCCAGAAATTTTGTTTATAGAGGTCATAAAACATTTAAAAAATTAGGCCTTAAAAAAAAACTTAAAATATTTCATATTTCATCTTTCAAATTAAAAATATTCGCGGTTTATCTTTTTAGTTGTATCATCAAAACTTTTTTTTGTTAAATATATTATATATATATTGTGGAGATTGATTAGTTGGTTTTTTTAATCTTGATTCATGACTTTTAAGAAAAAAATATTTTAAGAACAATGTTGAAAAGAATGTAGAAATTAAAACAGTATATGTCTAAAAAGAAGAAAAAAAATCGATATGTTTATAGGTTTTTTTAAGAAGAAAAATAATTATAGATTTTTAGGTAAACCAAAATGTAAAAGGACATTAAGATTAAATGACAAAATGAATATGCATGGGGTCAAAGATAAGAATATATCACATAACATAGGGGTCATTGTGAATACTTTAACCCAAAACATAGAATTATTGTAGAAGATTACCTTATAATTTAAAAAATCTAAAAATGTTATGGGGGTCAACTGACCCCCCTAGTTGTACGTTGCCTCCGCCACTGGTTTCATTCAAAACATTTTAAGTTTCAATTAAGTAATGATTGGAATGGTGTATTAACTCGGAGATTGTGTTCTTTTTAATGAAACACAGCCTGATCGTCCAGACGAATTGGATCGAATCGAAGGAGCTGGTGGACGAGTCATATACTGGGACTGTCCGAGAGTTTTAGGGGTCTTAGCAATGTCACGAGCAATAGGAGACAATTATTTGAAACCTTACGTGAGTTGTGAGCCGGAGGTAACCATAACGGACAGGACAGACGACGACTGTCTCATACTAGCTAGCGACGGTTTATGGGATGTTGTGTCAAACGAGACCGCCTGCTCTGTAGCGCGTATGTGTCTTCGTGGTGGTCGGAAACGGGAAGGTAGTGAGGATCCGACGATCTCGCACAAGGCATGTACGGAAGCGTCTGTATTGCTGACGAAGCTGGCGTTGGCAAGGCACAGTAGTGACAACGTCAGTGTCGTAGTGATTGATCTCAGAAGAAAAGGACACGTCAATGGACACTAATCGAAGACACACCTCTTTAACTTTCTCTTTTTCAGTTTTGCTTTTTGGTTGTTCTTGGAATGCGTGGTTGTATACAAATTAACCCGATTTTGTGGAAAACCGAACAAGGTTAATCAATACTTGATAGAAATGATTATTTTTTTCTCTTCTCAACCCTAATCGTATTTCGTGTAATGATTATCAAATTAAGTCAAATCAAATTACAAGAAGGTCGACATGTAAAGGCATTTTGCTTTTAAAAAAATTGTAAGATTATTCCTAAAAGAAAAAACCAGTACTTGAAGAGGTACTTAGATCATATGTTCTAAGCAGAGTCTAAAGAATAAGAAAACCAGTAAGCAGTAGTAATAGTCAAATACAAACAATGGGCACTTAAAAGATTCAACATCGAATCGAGTTAAGACTAGCAGCTTTGATTGTACAAACACAAATTGTTGCAAACAATGTTGTTCTTATGACTAAAGTTGAGGAAATTGTAGAGACAAAACAGAAGAAAGAAGAGTTTTTGAGAACAAGACCTCTCTCTCGGGAAATCGAATTTCACGTTTCTTTTAGTGCCTTCAGTTTTCTGTAACCTTTGTCGGTACCAAAGATCCTGAAGTAACATAGAGAAACAAATTTACATGTTTTAGTTACGACTTCTGTTAAAGTAAGAAGAGGAGTTCAGATATATACCAGTCCATGTATACAAAAGTTGATGAGTAGTTGCCAGACTTTGTGTAGAGTAATCGATGATGATAGTCATGGAAGTCAGCACTGCAAGCAAATTATTGTACAATCATTCATGTTAATGATCTGATAGATTTTAGGTGCGATTGTTCCTTCAAGAAGGCTACAAAGTAGATGTTTGATCTTACCCGCCGTACAGAGGAAGAAAATTCGAGGGGCTCCATGGGAAATGATAACCACAATGTGCCTCAACTGTCTCAATAACTCTGAGCATCATCCATAACCAGAGGGTGATCAGGTGAGGCCCGGTGAGAGCCGGACCAACAATGGTAGCAAAACCCAGGAACAGAATCTCAGCGGGGTGAGCATATTCTGATGTCAAACCAAACGGTGTGGCGTATCTGTAAATAAGTAATACCATAAGATTGTTTATTGAGGACCGTGATGGACTAATATTGTCAAGCACAAAAAACAAAGATGGTGAGTACTGAAGCTTACTCATGATGCACACTGTGCACGTTCTTGTACAGCCATTTAGTATGCAAGATCCTGTGACCCCAATAAAATACAAAATCCTCAATGATGAAGTAGAATAAGATCTGGGCAGACACCACTTTCCTGCAAGAGCATCACCAAATATGATATCATAAACCAGATCAAACATAATTCAGGTTCTTCTCATGCAGCTCAACACTGACATTTTATATACATTTATATATATTGCCCATTGGAAGAGTTTAACATCAGAACCCAAAGGCAAAAAAAGCTTCAGCACTAAAGAACCTGATAATACCAGGACGGCAAAGGAAAACTACTCTGCATGCCCATGAATCTGAAGACAGGATAAGACGCCATCATGAGGGGCAAGTTTACGCAGAAATGGTAAAGCAATAGTCGAGCGATGCATTTTCCTTGTGCTTCAGGAGTATTATTTTTTGTCTGCAGAAGACCAAACAAGAGTAGTTGTTTAATATAAAAAAGAAGCTAAACCAGTTATCACATTGACATTATCATTGGGGAAATGAGAACACTGATTACTTGGTGATCTCTTTTCATTCAATTTATATTTGAAAAGAAAGACACACAAAGCTATTAGATAAAAGACCCTTGAATCATGAGAAGAAAAGACAAACCTGAATTTTGTAACTGCTGAGAAAACCGGTCCTTTCTAGGAAAATGTAAGGGAGTCCAGACAAGAAAAACACACTTTCATGAAGGATAAAACTCCCAATGCACGCCAGTTGAAAGTCGCTGAAATGTGTAACAAGGTACTGCATCATCACCAACAATAAGGTGTCAGTAACAGAGCTACAACTTTCGAGCTAAGAGCAAAACAAGATTGCCAAAGGGAAAGAGAAGAAACATGTTTAATTCCACGAAATATCAATCTGAAAGCAATCAAATAAAACACCATCCCCATCAACACCAAGGAAGACCTATTGCTTATCAGCATGTATAACAAAAACTAAAATCCTCAAAGCAAAAATCCAAAACAGTAATCATTTAATTATCGACTTTGCTTACAATCACTAATCAAAATCCGTTCGTGTGGTCTAATCAACTAATTGTTAAGGTCCACTCAAATTCCAAAAAAAAAACTGAGATCACATTCGTAATAACTAATAATCTGGAACAAGAACAGTCAAAAGCCAGATCTGAAACCACAAAGAAATCGACACGAAACCAAACCAATCTCAACACAAAAGGGACCACAACAATCCAATGCGATGGACCACAAACAAAATCAACCTAACACGGCTCCAGTACCTATACTTGTATCATAAATGCAGTACACTGAAGTCGGCAGAGACGGAGAAGTAAAACACGATGAAATCTCTGAAAACACCAAACAAAACCAAAATCTGGCAAACAAAGGTAGGAGATGAAGCAAGCAATACGGAGATGGAGAAAGTACCTTCCAACCAGATTCAACGAGAGAATCCATGGTTACCAGAAATCTGAAAACACGATGGATCTCTGCGGCGGAGATAGGCAGAGTGTGTGTGAGAGAAAGAGAGAGCGAGAAGCCAAAAACTGTGTGACAAAGAGGAATCTGATTTGGCTGTTTCTGAGACCACTCTTTTATTCTTCTCTGTTCTCTCCATCACACGTGCACACACATGTTTCATTATTGTCCTTAATAACTTGATACTTTTACTTTAGCACCATATAGTTTTACATGTGACAATTGGCAATCTTTATGGTGGTGAAGAGACTAAAAAAATGTAAAGTTTTGAATTTGGGTTTTTATAATTAAATAGAGAGTACAAATGAGAATCTAATATTATTTCAGAGACAAGACTAATAAAAACACACACATTTTAGACAAAGATGGATGTGAGAGATGATAAAATCAGAAGAGACTTTTGAGTTGTTCCTCTGTTTGAGACCTTCTGTGTCAACAGCTACATGTCTAATGCTCTATTATCAGTACCATTAACGTCCCAATTGAGCAGTTTCTGTCTCTAGAAACTCTCCCCAGTTTATAGAGCTGCAGTATATTATCAAATACCAAAAGGATGATCAAAAGATGAGCCACAAAAGAACTTTCAGCATACAGTGACCAAACCTCGATGATTAGCACATTAATTTTTGTCCTTGATGACAGATTATAAGCAACATAAGCTAATTTCACACAGAAATGTAGAAGACGAAGAGAAGAAAACTTTAATAATGGCAACTAATAAATTGCCCTAGACTTTTCAAATCTATTGTGTGATTTTTGAACACACAAAAAGCAGGATAGCTTAAAGATTATACATGTTTTCCATTTCACTTTCTTGAGGCTGATATATATGTAATTATGTACTACACAGACTAAAAGCTAGATACGGTGAACAAGCTAAACATGAAGCAGAGAATGTAGAACCAGGGTTACACAAATGTGGTGCTACCATGACATAAAATGAAGTTTTTTACCTTTTCGAGAATTGTTAATTTGAAGCATGGTTGTCACTGGATAATGGTTGTCATAGAAAAGGCGACTTCTTTTCTGATGGTTTTAGAATTTGGAATGAGCACATTAAGCTCTCATCAATGCTCATCATTGCACCAGCGTTGTCAAATTCCCCGCAATAGTTGGGAGCTGAAAATACTGTAACAAGCTGTCTGTCTGCAAAGAACTCATACCCATCTTCAACAACCTAAAATAAGAGAGTCAAAACACTCAGATTAAGGTTGCACAGTGTTCATAATAAACTCAATGACAGATATAACTCGAGTAAAAACCTGGTGGGCACGACAGATAAGGTCCATGTCATTTTTTTCCAAAAACTCTGCGACTTTGTCAGCTCCAAAAGTGTATGAAACACCGCGATCGTTCATGCCCCAGCCTTTGACGTCTCCACTAGGATCCGACCACAGTAAATCACATACCAAACCAGAGTCTGGAATATCCATTGGACGTGCAATATTCCTAATCTGGTCCAAACTTGTCAACTCTGGGGAAATCCCACCATGCATACATAGTATTCTGTCATCAATTAAGGCGGCCACAGGAAGACAGTTAAAGCAATCAGTGAATATTTTCCAGAGTCTGACATTGAACCTGCGTTTGCACTCGTCATAGAAACCGTAAATACGATTAATGGAGGCAGATTCATGATTCCCTCTCAGCAAGAAGAAGTTCTCAGGGTACTTGATTTTGTAAGCTAGGAGAAGACATATTGTTTCCAAGCTTTGCTTGCCACGGTCAACATAATCACCTAAGAATAAATAATTGGCTTCGGGAGGGAAGCCTCCATACTCAAACAGCCTCAATAGATCTGAATACTGCCCATGAATATCACCTATAAAGTAAAAGACAAAAAATAACCATTACATCTAAGAAAACATGGCATATAAGATACTAGTCAACATTAAGCTTTTGCAGGAAATGTTTTATCAGACCCATTCAAAACACATAACTTGACTAGTCAACATTAAGATAAAAGAATCAAACCTCATAGAACCAGTCAAAACTCTTAATCCTTAGACTTTTAGTAATAAAAATTCCCACTTTATACCACCCATTCGCTTAATTTCATTGTTCTGAACTCAAAAGACAATCAAAATCTCACATTTCTTCAGTCACTTAATGCTCAAACTTACAACCTAAAGTGTGACCTACCTACAGCTCACAAAGAGCTCATGGATTTTCAAGATAAACATAGTTTTAAGAATTCAATTCATTACTACTAAACAAATCTTAATACTTAATCACAACATGCACTAAATTCACCACTACAAATCAATCAAAAACACTATTTTAACCAAAGGGAACAAAAAACTGACCGCAGATCTTGATGGGAGCTTCCAATTCAAGCAGATTAGGTTGTTGAAGAAAGATTTCTTTGGAGACAGCACAAAGCTGACGAATTTCACCTTCACTGAGATGAACTTGCTTCCCCGATCCAGGTCTCGTGTTCCGAAACTCAACCAAACGACGAATGATATCGTCGAGAACAGCCGGTTCCATCGCTCGCTTTTGCTCTTGCTCTTGCGTCGGCTTCTCCGCCATCTCCGATCTAAAAGAGTTGAACGGAGATTTTCAAGCGTGAAGCTTTTTGCTTTGGCGTTGGAGCCGCGAGGAGGAGAGAGACCTGAAGTCTGGTGTGCTCTGAGATTAGTCAATTTTGATTGATTGGTTCATTTTTATTTTTAGTTGTATTTCTTTATTATTACGTAGTGGAATCAACCTAATGGGCCTTGTATATGGGCTTTCTTCTAGAAGATTCCTACATGCAAATTTCCAAACGGTAGAAAACTAATTCTAGCCTCGCCACCGCGACCCGCGACAGCTATCAGTAATAACGATTGTCAGTGGTATTCACTATTCACTATTTAGTACTCCCTCCGTTTCAGTTTAGTTGTCGTTTTAGGATTTAAATTTTGTTTCATAATAGTTATCGTTTTAGGTTTTCAATGCAAATGTTTGGTGAAAATTCCAATTTTATCCCTACTGTTTTAATGTTTTGGCCAATAAAATTTTTTATAAAATATATTAATAAAGGGTAAAACAGAAAATTTAATGCTTTCTTAATTTGTGTGAAAAAACCTTAAACGACAACTAAAACGAAACGGAGGGAGTAGTAATGATCGGAAATAGCAATCAACATGTTTTGTTGTTTGTTTAACAGTCGTCGAGAATGATCAACGACCATTAATAACAATCAACTGTTATTCGTTTTCGTAATTAAGTGATAGATTGATAAACTTAATTAGCGACTAATAAATGAAAACACTTAAATTTTCAACGATTTAAATTTTGGATTAGTAACTGCCAATTTGTACCTGAAATATATTGTTACCATCATCAACAACTACAAAACAAACATGATTTAGTGCTTGATAGGTGATAGCTAATAGAATCACTATCTGGTAGATGTCTAATTAACATGTATGTGTGTGTATGCAATACCATTCTTTTGTTAAAAAACACCAATTCTTGTTCTTACATGCTAAGTGCTAACTAATAATAACCAAGTATTTTGATATATCATTAAAGAAAACAAGTAAATAAATTATATCAACGTGGACAAATTACATCACCTAACGGTCCTAAACTAAGTTTAAAATAATATTGATGTAACTTCATAATTGATTTATATAATGAAAGAAAACAAAGAGAAGAAAAAACAACACGCTAAAGATCAAAGAACATTAGTTGAATGAATCCTTATTTTGAACAAAGAAGAGTCAGTCCATTTTGTTCACCCGAAACGCAAACGCCACCTTTACATGGTAATACAATCATACAAATCTCATACACAATAAAAGAAACACAAAATCACCAAAACAAAATCTTTATATTTATTTCTTTTTCCTACATTCTCCTTATTAAAGAAAAAGATTATTCTTCTTCACCCGTCACAAGCCACAACGACTTATTTTAGATTCCCATACAAAAAAGAAAATTCCCCATCTATAAACATCTCCTCCCATATTTGTTGGATCATCCTTAATTGCCTGTGTTCATGTCTTTATATCTCTAACCATAACATAAAAAATAATGAAAAAATTCAAGATTTCTAAAGAAGACAGCTCTGGAACTCATATACGTTTTGCCTCTCCATCTGATTCTCAGGTTTGTTTCTTGTCATAAAAGAAAATGGGTTTATTCAAATCTTTAATCATAAAAAATCCAAAAGAAAGAAGATCAAAATGTTGTTTTAGCTCTCTAATGAAAGATTTTGTAACGTATAAACAGCTTATGGAATTGGAGCAAATCCGCATTTTGAAACCTGATGATGACGAAGAAATGGAGTCACCATCACAAACAGAGGAAAATTTAGGTGTGGTTCCTCTGTCTTGTGCGTTTACGAGACAAGAACATTGCGTTTCCGAGACGAAAGAACGCGAAGAATCGATTAGAAGACTAAGCAGCCTTATTTTTCTTTACCTGATCGTTATGTCTGTACAGATTGTGGGAGGTTTTAAGGCAAATAGTCTTGCGGTTATGACGGATGCTGCACATTTGTTGTCGGATGTGGCGGGTTTGTGTGTCTCTTTGTTGGCCATTAAGGTCTCGAGCTGGGAAGCGAATCCGAGAAACTCGTTTGGGTTTAAACGGCTTGAAGTTTTAGCGGCGTTCTTGTCTGTTCAGCTCATATGGCTTGTCTCTGGAGTTATCATCCATGAAGCCATTCAAAGACTAGTTAGTAGAAGCAGAGAGGTTAATGGAGAAATCATGTTTGGGATTTCGGCTTTCGGGTTTTTCATGAACTTGGTTATGGTCCTTTGGTTAGGACATAACCATAACCACCACCACCACCACCACCACCACCACCATCAACATCATCATCATCAACATCATCACAAGGAGGTGATGGCCGAAGAGGAGGAGGAGGAAATGAATCCTTTAAAAGGTGAGAAATCGTCGTCAAAGGAGATGAACATTAACATACAAGGAGCTTACCTTCACGCGATGGCTGATATGATTCAGTCACTAGGTGTTATGATCGGTGGAGGTATCATTTGGGTTAAACCGAAATGGGTTTTGGTTGATTTGATTTGCACTCTTGTTTTCTCTGCCTTTGCTCTTGCTGCTACTTTACCAATGCTCAAGAACATATTTGGAATACTGATGGAGCGGGTACCGCGTGATACGGACATAGAGAAGCTCGAGAGAGGACTTAAGCGTATCGATGGAGTTAAGATTGTTTATGATCTCCATGTATGGGAGATAACAGTTGGGAGAATCGTATTATCGTGTCATATCTTACCAGAGCCTGGAGCTAGTCCTAAAGAGATCATTACTGGTGTTAGGAATTTCTGTAGGAAGTCTTGTGGGATTTATCATGTAACTATTCAGGTTGAATCAGAGTAGCTGAAAGGAGAGAGTTTCTTTTGTATGTTGTTTGCTTGAGAACATCTTTAGATAGAACAAGAAAGGAAATTTTAAATTTTCCTGTTTGAATATAGAAAACATCTTAAAATTGCTAAACTTTTTAACAGAGAAATCCTAAAGACAACACAAGAACTGACAATGAAATCTCTATAGACAAAACCAGACACAACAAGAACAGACAATGACATTACAACAAGAAGCTCAGAGTTCCCAACTATTTGTCTAAAATTTGGGAACTGTGAGCTTAATGAACCCACAGGACTTAGTCATTCAAACAAGAACACATTAACCTCATGCCTTCCTCATTCACATCTCAAGATTCAACACATTCTGATTGCTAAATTTTCAGATTTTCAGATTTTTTTTAAGATAAGTGTCACACAACATTAGAAATTAAGAACTGACAAAGACATCTCTGATTCACATCTCTTACAAACAATAATACAACAGCTTTCCTCATTCACATTCTAATTACTTAAATTTCAGATTTCAGAAAATTTTCTAAGAAAAGATTAACAAGAACCTCACAATTCCCAACTTTTTGTCTGAAATTTGAGAACTTTGACCTTAGTGATTCCATAGGACTTAGCAATTGAAACAAGAACAAAAGGACATGAAGGATCAAGCCACACACTAACTCCTCATTCACACCTCAAGTCTCAACACGTTCTAATTGCTAAACTTTCAGATTTTCAAACAAATTTCTAAGGGAAGTCTCACAACAACACAAGAACTGACAAAGACACATCTTTTACAGAAAATTATACAGAAGATTTTCTTCATTCACATTCTAATTGCTAAACTTTCAGATTTGAGACCAATTTCTAAGAAAAAAGTCTCACACACAACACAAGAACTGACAATGACATCTCTCTGTACAGACAATACCATACACAACAAGAAGCTTAATGGTCCCATAGGACTTAGCAATTGAAACAAGAACAAAGAGACATGAAGCCACACATATGGCCTTCCTCATTCACATCTCAAGTCTCAACACAATCTTATTGTCAAACTTTCAGATTGTCAGACAAATTTCTAAGAAAATTCTAACACAACACAAGAACCAACCAATGACATCTCTTATTCACATCTCTTGCACACAATAATACAACAACCTCACACTTCCCAACTATCTGTCTGAAATATAAGAACTTTCAGCTTAATGATCTCACATAACTTAGCAACTGAAACAAAGAACAAAGGATACATACTTTGATTATTAGAACTTCTATAATCCTTATCAAGCAGATTTGATATTGAGCTTCTCCATACGAGCTCTGATATACCTGAGATGCTCATCTTCAGGAGGAATACATTTCTTGATAACATCATTTCCCAACAAATTCCTAACCCATCTATGAATCTCCGGGAACTTCTCCACCGGAACAACCTTAACTCCGACGATCTCCTCCGTCCTCATCAACCAAAACGCCACCAACGTCGCCACAATATCCACAAACCCCAAACTTCTCCCTCCAAAAAAATCTTTCCCAACAAGCTCTTTCTCCAAAAACATCAACAAATCTCTCGTCGCTTCAACCACCGCATCTCTCTCTTCTCCGATCTTCCCCACCACTTTCATCGCCGTCACATAAATCTGAAACTCCGCAATAACCGGTTTTAAAAACCCGGTTTAAAAATCCAAAACCGGTTTACTGAAATTGAAAATCATACCTGTTCATCAACGAATTTAGCCCAGAATCGAGCCATAGCTCTCTCATACGGATCTTGAGGAAGAATCGGATTGTCTCTCCAAGTCTCATCAATATACTCAAGAATCACAAGTGATTCAGAAATCGGTTTACCATTATGAACAAGAACCGGAATCATTTTATAAACCGGGTTCAATTGAAGCAACAAAGAGCTCTTGTTAGTGATATCTTCCTCTGAGAATTCATACGAAACACCTTTAAGCGTTAGAGCAATCTCAATTCTACGGCTAAAAGGACTCGCCCACATTCCCAAAAGCTTCACTTCCTCTGAATCTGATCTCTCCGCCATTACTACCACTCTCTTGCTTTCGTTAGCTTCTTCTTCTTTATGACATTTATAAGAAAGAATTGTGACGTCAGCAGTGACGAACAGTTATAATAATTGCTACTTTGTCCCACATCGGAAGATAGAGAGTGAAGTTGAGTTGTTTAAATAAAGAAGACTTTGGTTAAATATGTTAAGGGGTGTGGGAACCTAGGAGTTGAGTCTGCTTATTGATTACTAAACCCTGAACCCTCTCATGTTTAACGATGAGAATTAATATTGGGGGTCTTTGGCCGGCGTTTCCCCCGAAAAATAATTAAAAAACGTCGATGATTACATAAGAGACTCGTCTCCAAAAAGTAGACCAATAGGTTGGGTTTGGTTCGTAGGTGGTTCTGTTGAAACTAGTTTAGTGTCTGCGGTTAACCGATTCCTCGCCTTACCCTCCCACCCCCAAATTTTTTGTTTCGATGATCAATGTTGACTCTCTGCATTCACTGTATAATCTTCACCATGTACTATATATTCTTATTCCAATCATATGCCGTCCATGAAATTTTATCAAAGCCAAAAGAGAAAAAGACACGTAATCTATATTATTAATTGGGAATCACTCAAAACTAACAAACCTTATTTCCGTAGATTAATTACAATGAATGCCATTAGAATTATTGAATTTAAAAAAAACAAAAGAAAAAAATTCGAAAAAATAATTCAATATATATATATATATATATAGATTTTGTTGAGCATTTTTCTTTTGGTCAAAAATATATATTCAAAAAGTATATATTTATTTCGTTGGAGAATTAACAATATATATTCAAAAAGATTTTTCTGTCTTTTCTATCCAAAAATCAAACAAACTAAATTTACTGTTATGATTTAATAATGTTTCCATAACAATTGATAATAATAAATTCGAAATAATAAAAATAGAAAATACAACTGTTTACGATTAAATCAAATCTTAAATTAGTTTACGAAATCATATCACAACAGTTATTATACTTGCCAAATATAACTCTAATTATAGATACTTTAATATTGAAACTGACTTTTTGAACGGGATGGATGAGAATTCCTAAAAAAATATCGTATAACATATTACAATTAAAATAAAACATTGCTTGCAATCATATATTTAAAATGTTTCTTTCAATTTATCTAGCATAGCATGTGCCAAATAAAAAATTTTGGGACGGGTAAAGTTTATTTCGTGATGGAAATTTTGGGAAATTTGTGTATTTTCTAAAACATAATAGTGAAATATTGAGAAAATAAAGAAAATATGGATAACTTCAACTAATTATGTAAAAATTAAATACCTAAACGAAAATACATAAAATACGGGTATTCCATCCGAATCCTAAACCTACACGATATACAATCACGAACGAGTAAATTAACGCTTATGTGATTAAATATGTGTGGTAGATATGTGACCATACGGATTTTCTGTCTCAAAATTGATATGTCTATTTTCTCTCTCTCTTTTTAATTATGTAATTGTCTTTACGGTACTGTAACCAAAAACAAATCCGATTAATTATTTTGTCTAAACCAAATTGAAACTAAACCGAATACCAAACTGATATGAGGTAGGATAGTGAATGTTATACCAAATAAATACATCTACAAACATAACCCCGCACGAACGTGCGGGTCCGAATCTAGTATTAATTAATGAAGAAGCTAGAAATCGAAGTAACCTCAATGGAGATGTAATTTATATATAAAGTGGGATCTCAAAACCAATTTATAGAAATAGCTAAATAGTTGTGATTTTTATTAAAATTTCTTCATTGTATAACTCAAAAACATAAACACACAAACACTCCCAAATTTGAATTTGAGTTATAATCCATGCCGGCGGTATTAATAACGCCGTAAATCCGCCATCTTAGATAGGTGAATTATGATGTAGTGACTCTTTTTAGTTTAATATAAATCTAGAAAATATACAGCGGGATTTAATTAACATAATCCAGGATTTGATCCAATTATAAACCCTAGCTAGACAAAAACATAAACCCAAAAGAATGAAAAAAAATTTATACCAAAAAAGGAACAAAGCCCTAAAGAGCAATATCGACGATTCACTATTCCTCATTGATGTCAGTGCCATAGAGATTCAATACCTATTAGTAGTTTCGTAGTCTTCTTCGAGATTACGTGAGGAGAATAAATTTTAATGGAAGATTTAGCGCAATCACGTCTCTTAGGCTTTTTTTTCAATAATCGCCTCATGATGTTCTTCTTAAACCTCGTCCGCTTACCAAATTTAATCGACTTTATGAGCAATTCTTCCTTTTGGTTATCTTCTTACTGATTAATAATCCAAACTTTATCAGTTCTAAATTATCTATGTTATTGAGAATTTCTTTTACTAATATCAGACGAGAGAGTATATGAGATGTTTATCGATATATTAGTAGTGCACCTTTTTGAGGAATTATACTCTTACTATATTGTGAGTATGAAATAGGAAAGACTTATCATTTATGAAAACGTTTTCAAAAATATTTCAATCGTCATTTTTATAATTGTTGTGGCTGTCGAACAAATGTGTTAGCAATGTGTTTGCATTGTTGGTGTTATTCTCTTAATGCAAATACATTGCTAACACATTTGTTTGATGGCCACAATAATTGTAAAATGAGGATTATAATATTTTTGAAAACGTTTTCGAGAACTCTTTGGTAATAAATATTTTAGATCAATGACTTTTTTTTCATTTCAAGGTCTATTTATGATTGAATATGTATTATTTTCATTCACTATTACAAATTTGGAGCAAATAAAGTGATAAATCTTTCTTATTTCATACTTACAATATAGTGAGACTATAATATTCCAAAAAGATGCACTACTAACATATCAATAAACTTCCCATATACTTTCTTCTCTGATATTAGTAGAAGAAATTCTTTTGATATTTTTTTGTCATCTTGATTTAGATAATTTATACTTGATATGTTTTCTAAACTATGAGAGAGCCATAGATTATTTTGGGCTATTCTTTATCCAGATTTAATTATATAGTTTCTTGTTTTTTAATATTAATTTGCAAGAAATCTAGTTTAATTTACTATTTTCTCATCTTACACATTTGATTAAACGAATTGATTTATCATATTAAAACATATCTATGTAGCAAAAAGTTGCATGATAACAAGTATCCAAATCTCAGCACTCTTAGCGGGAAGAGAAACCGTTTTTGTTGGATCATAGAACCCCACTCTTTACAAGTTGACATGAAACACACAAGGGATTTGATTGGAACCTTTAACAATATATTTTCAACCACATCATTTAGAAAATGTATTTAATTTGTTATTTACAAAATAATCTGGATTATACTTTAGGTTATGTGTTAGTTTATGTCAACAACTTAGACTAAATATTTGAATATCATTGTAAATTATTATTTTAATCACTAATAATGTTTATTTTACCTCGAATGCACAAAAATACTAAATAAACTTATTATCATAGTTGAAAAAAAAAAACAAATAAATGCATGAGACTTCTATGTATGATTATAAAAAATAAATTATATTTTGATATTGTATGATTTGAATAAATATAAATGTAATCCACAGAGAAAACACAAGGAGGCCGACATCCACAGGGAACACAAATACATACCAGGGATTGAGAAAGGTGGCAAGAGTGGTTACGAATAATACTCTGAACATAAGTGACAAGATATCGATCAAAAATCCCATTCCAAGCTTTCTCATGTGAATCGCCTTAATAATAATAAAAAATTGTCACGCCAAAAGAGATATCATGCTGCCTAAATCAAATTGATGATCCATAAAGTCCTTATGGGTGTCGGAGACAAATGGAACCACATGTCTAACTTGTTTTGCAGGTTTTGAGTTCACGGGAGGGGATGCAACCACATCAGGTTGTGATCTCAGTGCATAAAAGACCACGATATTAATGGACAGTTACACTATTAGAATGTGAGAAGTAATCACCAACTGGTCCCAACTTTTAGATCTCCGACTTATTTGCAGTTACCCGTGAACTTTTAAGATCCCGTACGAGGTGAGGCTGCAGAAAACAACAAATGTGAGACTCATCGTTAAGACTATTTTTTGGTAATAATACTTAGATCTATGTTCTCGTCTATTTATGATTAAATATGTAAATTTGTTTGGTATATTCACCACAAATACAAATGTTGTGCAAAAATGAATGATTAAACTAAAAGCAAGAAACTCATGTGTATCTTCTGAGACATCACAGAAGAATGCAACGTCAAGTCATTGGGATAGTATGCAAAGATTATAATTCCATCTTCAGCGTAATAACCTTTACCTAATATAGTTTCTTCACAAGAGAATCTCCAAATTTAGTCAAAGTTTGAAGATTGCAATGGAATCATTTAAATTATTTGCACTTTTACTTGGAGCCAAAGTGGAGACTGGATATAGTAGCGTAATTATATTTTTGCTTTGAGCCCTAAAAGCTCTAGGCAAGGCTCCGAGATGATTAGTGGTAATGGATTGTTGTGTAATGGGAAGTTTTTCATGTTAGATGTTGTGCTCATGTGTTGAATCTTATTGTGCAAGAAGGATTATCAGTAGCTTCTGAGCTTTTGGAAAATATTAGAGAGAGTGTCAGGTTTATGAAAGCATCGGGGTCAAGGAAAGATGCATTTGCAGCATGTGTTGAAAGTGTAGGGATTAGGAGTGGTGCTGGATTATCTTTAGACGTCTCTACACGTTGGAATTCGACTTATGATATGCTTGTCAGAGCTTTGAAGTTCCGTAAGGCATTTGCTAGGTTAAAGAGTCTGACAGAAACTACAAATCATTGCTTTCTGAGGATGAGTGGGATCGTGGAGAGAGGATATGTGACTTTTTGAAGCCGTTTAGTACATACTACCTACTTCTCAGGTGTCAAATATCATACAGCTAGTGTGGAAAATTGAGCGTCTTTTGAAGCACTATGCAGACTGTGGTGATTTTAGAGTGGAAGAGATGGCTATGAAGATGCAGTCAAAGTTTGATAAGTATTGAGATCAGTACAGTATCATTCTAGCTATGGGAGCTATTTTAGATCCGAGGTTGAAGGTGCAAATTCTTAAATTAGCTTATAATAAAGTGGATCCGAGCACATCAGAAGAGAAGGTTGACGTTATTGTGCAGAATTTGAAAGATCTTTATAAAGAACACAGAGAAAAAGCTCGGAGTACTTCTAGTTTCTCAACAATAGCAATTGCACATGAACTTCTTACTGAATCTCCACTAGAGGATGATCCGAATTATGTAAGTATTTTTCTCCATTCGTTGTCTATATCATAATCATCATATTTGTCTAACTAGTGTTTATATCATACAAGATGTGTTTGAGCTTGAGAGGAGCATACAACCTGGTTCTAACAACACAAAATCAAATTTGAAAAATTATTTGGATGATTCAAGGCTAGATTTGAGATCTTTTACAGACATGGAGGTTCTGAGTTATTGGAAAGGAGATGGGCAACGTTATGGTGATTTGGCTTATTTAGCTTGTGATGTGCTTAGCATTCCAATCACCACAGTGGCAGCAGAGTCATTGTTTAGTATTGGAGGTCGGGTTTTGAATCCTTACGGAAACTGTCTCCTTCCTATATATGTTCAAGCCTTGCTATGTACTAGAAAATGACTGCGTGGTTATGCTGAGTTAGAAGGTAAAAGACTAGTCCATTATTTCTGTAATCAACTTCTTTTGATTTGTTGATTTATATTTTCAAATTTTAGGTGACATTGAAGAGAACTTTGATGATGAAATCTAATTGAGGGTACTACATCGATGGCAAGTAGCTCTGCAGTATGAGACTCGAGTGATATTATTGATAAAGGTAATAAAAATTGAATTTTTTTTTTTTTTGTAGAGATGTGATTATATGTTATGACATTTTGACAAAACCCCATCAATTTGTTTTTGTTGATATTGTGGGCAGGTTTTGGAAGAACGAGAAGTTGAGGAAGAATGAGATAAAAACAATAGTTGTTTTTATTTATGACTTTGGTTTTAGGTATTCAGATATGCTTAAAAATATTTTGTATTCGTCTCTGTTTTTGGTTCTGCTTTTGGTTTTTGTTGAGAATCAATTTTTAAAATTATTGAATGTTTATCTAATTTAATTTATAAAGATTTCTAAATTTAATTCAGCTACAATTTCAAATGTTATATAAGAAAATTAATAGGAAGTTTGTTTGTTTTGTATTAGAATTAATAAATTAAAAAGAATAAAATAAAAATACATATAAATACAAATATATATATAGTTGTGATTTTTATTGAAATTTGTTCATTATAACTCAAAAACATATACACACACTCCCTAATTTGAATTTGAGTTATACCATGCTGGTGGTATTAGAAAGCTACGGTAAATATTGATTTATCATAATTTATATGTGTTATGAAACATCAAACATGCGTCGTCGTGTGAATCATATGTGTAAAAATAACCTTTTTGGATGTGAAACCTAAAAATTTTAATCCCAAGGTATGTCTCCCCAATGACTTGTTCTACACGGCTATTGAATTGGGTGCCGTTAGACATGATATGATCACATGTGTTGCATTGAAGACTCATCGGAAGGCTTAAGTCGGCTCTGCGTTCTGCCATAACTTCAGAAGTCAGAACTTACACGCGATCAAATGACTAAAAGAAGGTATTTGCTCTGTCTTTTCCTTAGACCTATATTTATAAGAAAAAAACTCTTGTGATTTCTTTTTGTCGGCCCAATAAATTAGACTTTTTCCTTTTTATATTAGTTTTACATCTATAATTTTTGTTAAAAAAAGGGGAGAAAGTAGTCCTTGTATTAATCGTATACTACTACAATTTATATAATAAGATGCACGCTTTAATTAGGATATAATCTGACTACACAATCCTTATCACAAATCCTAAACTTAAAACTAAATAAAAATACATATTTATCTGAAAGTTAAAATTTTTTTTAAAAAATAGAACATTTACTTTTTTATTTTGAAGTAATGGTTAGGAAAAACAAAATTGGGTTATTGTTTTGATAGTTATGGAGGATGGATCAAATTGGAGCATGGGACAGAGACAATTGTTCTGTTTAGGCAGAGCAGTTTTGAGAAGAAGCAGAGTTATTGGTCCGGAGAGTATTTGCCAATTGCATCGTCATAACCGTCACTCACCACCGTATTCCCACCGTTAATTATGGACTGTACAATAATGGCTGTCTCCATCAGCGACGGTGAGTGTTGCATCATCTTAATATTTTCTACTCTGAATCTGTTTGATGTGTTTCTGATTGAATATTTATGATAAATTGTGGAGAGTTCTTTGACAAAAAAAATAAATAAATAAATTGTGGAGTATCACGTACGATGAGTTGATGAATGATGAAAACTCTTTGTTTTGCAAAACTTGTGAAAGAGTATTGGTCTCGTTACGACTCACGTTGCTGATATAGCAAAAATAACTTTTATTTTGAAAATACTAGTATTACATATTTTTATTTGAAAATGTGTTACATACTTTTATTTGAAAATAGTGTATATTGGTCTCATTACAATTTTCTGAAAAATTGTACTTGTTTGATAGTATTATACTCTTGAATAACATAAGATATCTCTGATGATACGATTTATTCATTATATCCTTGTGTGCACTTCATTTTAGCAATTTCTTCTTGGTTGATATTGTTTTGATAAATCTCCTTGGATGATAATTGATAAGAGATGTCCACTCTCTGCATTCACTGTATAATTGGCTTCACCATGTCTTGTGTAAGGAAACGATTAACCGCAGACACGGAACTAGCTTCAACAGAACCACCTACGAACCCATTCATTGGTCTACTTTTTGGAGACGAGCCGGAGGATTGAGATAGCTCTTACAGTCTCTTTCGCTTAAACGTGTTTAGTACGAGTTCTCGGAGGAAGATATCACAAACAAGAGCTCTTTGTTGCTTCAATTTGAACCCGGTTTTGTAAGTTGATTCCGGTTCTTGTTCAGAATTTGTTGGGAAATGATGTTATCAAGAAATGTATTCCTCCTGAAGATGAGCATCTCCAGTAAATCAGAGCTCGTATGGAGAAGCTCAATATCAAATCTGCTTGATAAGGATTATAGAAGTTTTAATTCTCAAAGTATGTCTCTTTTGTTCTTGTCTCAATTGCTAAGTTCTGTGAGATCATTAAGCTGAAAGTTCTTGAATTTCAGACAAATAGTTGGGAAGTGTGAGGTTGTTGTATTATTGTGTGCAAGAGTTGTGAATAAGAGATGTCATTGTCAGTTCTTGTGTTGTGTTAGACTTTTCTTAGAAATTTGTCTGACAATCTGAAAGTTTGGTAATTAGATTGTGTTGAGACTTGAGATGTGAATGAGGTATGGCCTGAGAGTAGTGTGTGGTTTCATGTCCCTTTGTTCTTGTTCAATTGCTAAGTCCTATGGGATCATTAAGCTCACAGGTCTCAAATTTCAGACAAGTAGTTTGGAACTCTAAGCTTCTTGTTGTATATGGTATTGTCTGTAGAGAGAGATGTCATTATCAGTTCTTGTGTTGTGTGTGAGACTTTTTTCTTAGAAATTGGTCTCAAATCTGAAAGTTTAGCAATTAGAATGTGAATGAAGAAGATCTTCTGTATAATTTTCTGTAAGAGATGTGAATCAGAGATGTCTTTGTCAGTTCTTGTGTTGTTGTGAGACTTTCCTTAGAAATTTGTCTGAAAATCTGAAAGTTTAGCAATTAGAATGTGTTTAGACTTGAGGTGGGAATGAGGAGTTAGTGTGTGGCTTCATGTCCCTATATTCTTGTTTCAATTGCTAAGTCTATGGGATCATTAAGGTCAAAGTTCTCAAATGTCAGACAAAAGTTGGGAGGTTCTTGTTGTATCTGGTATTGTATGTAGAGATGTGAACCAGAGATGTCTTTGTCAGTACATTAGAGCTCGTATGGAGAAGCTCAATATCAAATCAGGGGTTATACAGGTTTTAAGGCTCAAAGTATGTCTTTTTTGTTCTTTCTCAGTTGTGTGAGACCTTTCTTAGAAATTTGGTCTGAAAATCTTAAAGTTTGGCAATTAGATTGTATTGAGACTTGAGATGTGAATGAGGAAGGCCTGAGATTAGTGTGTCCATTTGTTCTTGTTTCAATTGCTAAGTGATGTGGGATCATTAAGCTCACAGTTCCCAATTTTCAGAAAAAATAGTTGGGAGCTATGATCTTTTTGTGGTATCTAGTTTTGTCTGTAGAGATATGAGTCAGAGAGGCCAAGTTCTTGTGTTATGTGAGACTTTTCTTGGAGATATTGTCTGAAATAATCAGATATATAAGTAAAATATTCTTAGATCTTTTTAAGCTTTTGAATTAAACAGAAGGTCTTGTTCTTTGGTGAAGCAACGACCAAAGCAATTTGTTAAGCTGTTAAGCAACGACCAAAGCAATTTGTTAAGCAACGACCAAAGCAATTTGAGTTATACCATGCCGGTGATATTAGAAAGCTACGGTAAATATTGATTTATCATAATTTATAAGTGTTATGTAACATCAAACATGCGTCGTCGTGTGAATCATATGTGTAAAATAACCTTTTCAGAGAAACTTCACAAAGAATTTGTGAAAGTGATGATAAGCCAACGATATATATATGAAAAATCAAGGACAAAACTTTATTTCCCGTGTCTCTGGTGCACAAACAATAAGAAAACAAAACCTGTGAAAAAGGTAAACTATATGTAGAAAATATCCAGCGGGATCAAATTAACATAATCCCAGATTTGGTCCAACAAACCCTAACTACAGCAAAAAAAAAAAAAAAAAAAAAAACAACTTGGTCTTTAACCTAATGCGGCTATTGTAGAAGGGAAGGGTAAGTTGCACCTGATTCGATTATAAAACCAACGTTCTTTGGATCGGTCTTAAACTTTATCTCAGCATTGCAGTTGGTGCACTGGATGTGAAACCTAAGGATTTTAATCCCAAGGTACGTCTCGCCAATGACTTGTTCTACACGGCTATTGAATTGGGTGCCGTTAGACATGATATGATCACATGTGTTGCATTGAAGCCTCATCGGAAGGTTTAAGTCGGCTCTGCGTTCTGCCATTGCTTCAGTAGTCAGAACTTACACGCGATCGAATGACTGCACACAGAATAAAAAAAAAAAGAAGGTATTTGCTCTGTCTTTCCCTTAAACCTATATTTATAAGAAAAAAACTCTTTGTGATTTCCTTTTGTGGGCCCAATAAATTGGACTTTTTCCTTTTTATATTAGTTTTACATCTATAATTTTTGTGAAAAAAGGGGAAAGTTTGGAGAAAGTAATTCTTAATTCTTGTATTAATTAAGATGCATGCTTTAATTAGGATATAATCTGACTTCACAATCCTTATCACAAATCCTAAACTTATGTTTAAATAAAAATATAGAATAACAATATTTTTAAAATGTCCATATTCAAATTCGGAGTTGGTGATCTGAGATCTCAAGGTTTGAGAATATAATTCAGGATACGTCTAACTAGAAAAACCATTTGAAAAACTATGTCTTTTGTTCTAAGCCAACAAGTTAGAGATGTAAAGACGGTTCCTTACCAGGAGTCAATCCCACAAGAATCCTAGCTTGTGTGAGACCTTTCTTAGAAATTTGTCTAAAAATCTTAATGTGTGGAAGGCCTGAGATTAATGTGTGGCTTCATGTCCGTTTGTTCTTGTTTCAATTGCTAAGTGATGTGGGATCATTAAGCTCACAGTTCCCCAATTTTCAGAAAAAATAGTTGGGAGCTCTGATCTTTTTGTGGTAGCTAGTTTTGTCTGTAGAGATATGAGTCAGAGAGGCCAAGTTCTTGTGTTATGTTAGACTTTTCTTGGAGATATTGTCTGAAATGTGAAATTTTTTGCAATAAGAATGTGTTGAGATGTAAATGACGAAGACTAGTGAATTTTCCTTTGTTCTTGTCTCACTTGCTAAGTCCTATGGTATGCTAAGTTCACAGTTCCCAAATTTCAGACAAATAGTTGGGAACTCTGATCCTTGTATCTAGTTTTGTCTGTAGAGAAGTGAATCAGAGATATCAATGTCAGTTCTTGTGTTATGTGAGACTATTCTTGGAAATATATTATTGTCTGAAAGTTTAGTAATTACAAGTAATGTGTTGAGATGTGAATGAGGAAGACTGGAGAATTTTCCTTTTTTCTTGTCTAACTTGTTACCTTCTTGTTGTATCTGGTTTTGTCTGTAGAGATGTCATCGTCAGTTCTTGTGTGTTGTGTGAGAGTTTTTCTTAGAAATTTATATGAAATCTGAAAGTTGTTTAGCAATGAAAATGTGTTGAGATGTGAATGAGGAAGGCCTGAGATTAATCTGTTTCTCATATATTCAAACAGGAAAATTTTAAAATTTCCTCTCTTCTCTTGTTCTATCTAAAGATGTTCTTAAGCAACAATACAAAAGAAACTCTCTTTGGTGTTACTCTGATTCAACCTGAAGACTTCCTACAGAAATCAGAAAGTCAAAAAGACCAAGAAGAAGAATAAGAAGTGAAGAACCTCATATATTTTTGATATTTAACAAGCAGTTATTGAATATGTCATTTTATCTCATTTGACTGCAAAGAATCATGACTCCGAAGGAAAGATTGAAAGAGATTCATATAAACTGTGGCCAACAAAGCAAGAACCGTCAAATATAACAAAGCCATTTTAGAAAAAGTCTAAACTCTCTGACAGACTCAAAAGGAACCTGAAAGTAACTCTTCTCACTTGGTATATATACCACAAAGAATCAAGTACTGTATCAAACAATGGCAACATCAGATAACAAGAAACACACTCTTCAAGAAACTTTTATCATGTGTGACATCAATAGACAATAAGGCTTCCCAAGTCTGATTCAGAAAGATAAATCAAGCTGCTAAAAAAGACATGTTCAGCACTTTAAACCTATGAATCAACTAGCCAACAATGATTCACAAAGCAGATCATTCTAAAACGATTCTGTAGGTAGGTGAACAAAAACGAATGTCCACAAAGATCACAAGAAAGTAAGTATGTTGTAGCAATGAATCACAAGAGCAAAGGAAAATTAACCAGTAAACAAAGTAAGGAAAAATACACCAATGTTGAAAGTTTATTGCAACTTTCAATATGATCATAAACAATCTTTCTAATATAGGTCTGAACAGAAACACAGAGAAGAAGATATTACCTTATTAGCCCACTGAAACTTTGACTTGCCAAGCAATAATACCTCTCTTCCTTCCCGACAGAACCTCCTTTCTGTTGATAACCTGCATCAGAATTGTCAACTTGACAAATCTATTACAGTAACTCTTTCTTTATTCATTTTTTTCAAATCCCAAACTACATCTTGATTAATGTGTCTTATACATCCGATTTGCAGACAAGCCATAAAACTCCAATCCAGTTTACTATTCATAAACTGTAAAATCACTATATATCTATGGACAATTACTATATATCACTATATATGTAGACTTCTTTTCTCCTTCTTCTCTTCTCCAAACTCTGTTCCTTCTTCTCAATCTCCTTCTAGTACTCCATTTCTCCTATTTTTCTGTAAAAAAAGATTCAGAATTAGTTACACAATTGAAGAAGATAAATCCAATTTTAAAGGGAAAGTTAGTCTCACCTCATACTCATAGGAACGGGAACAAGACTTGGTAAGTATACGCAGTTGAGCGAAGGGGTTTTGTGTTTATACGTTTCAGTGTAAATTTGTTGAATCCCATCTTGGGCAATGATTAATACCTTGATATGAGCAGTTCCTTCTTCAACTAATTCTTCACAGAACATGACTATCTTCTTCTCGGTTATAAAGAAACTTGGAACAGGATATAAGATCTGCTGATTATGTCCTGTCACCACAAATTGTTTTCCCCAAACTATCGATCGATCCTGAACAATAATCCCATTCCAAACATCAATACTGAGATCTTGATGTCGTTGGCATAGCAGCGAAAGACCTTCTCTTCTAAAGGAAGATAAAACCAATGTCTTTGTGCCTTTGACTTGTTGTAATGGAAGTTTAAGTGGCTTGAACTCTTCGGTTGAAAAGTTGTAACTTTGGACAAAGAGTTTTCCATCCGAAGAAGCAATCCAGTATGAATTTCCACCAACCGAGACTATCATTGGTGGTTGTCTAGTGAACTCCCAATTGTCTTGAATATCTGAAAGTCTCCAACTGTTTGTTGTCATATGGAAGATCTCAGCCACTGCCGCATAAGACTCACAGTCACAGTCATAAGCCCCAAAATTAAATCTCAGAACTTTGTATTCGTTCTTACTGTCATGTCCAAGACAAAAAAAATCGTACACGGACAGATTCTCCTTATCAATCCATCGGGTTTGACTACCGTTCAGAACCACTATTCTACGTGGTGATATGGTGCTGCAGAGAATCAATCCCTCGCACTGCACCATACTTTTAATCACCTCATCACTACCAAAATCACGGATTTGGAAAGCTCCAGACTTCACCACCCATATCTCAGACTTCCTTGAATGAAGAAACTGATATTGACTGTTTACCAATTGTTTGTAGATAAATCTATGTCCACTGAAAAGAGAGCCCCATTCTTTGCAGGTTAAGTTGAAGCGCGCAAGAGATTTGACTGGAAGCTTGAGGAGAATTTCCTCAACCAGATCATATGGTAGATTGGCTGCAAGTTTTGGTAAGCTCTTGTCTCTGTTTGCTGCACGTGTTTTGTCAACAATATTATCCATCTGTTCATCGCCCATTTGCTGATTTCTTAGACTCTGTAAGAATCACACAAAAACGATTAGAGAATAATCATTGGTTTAGAGTTAAACATGGCCAAGAAAAATCAATGATCAAGTGACGAAACCAAAAAACATCTCTAATTCGAAAGAGATACAGCCTTTTTCTATCTACCTAAAGCTTCCAGTTTCCAAGTTCCTTTTACTAGCAGCTGATTGCTTCTCAAGATCAACTATGTCTTCAAATAACAAAAAAGTAATGCCAAGTTGAAATTGAGATTGAGAGATTCAAGAATTTAAGCTTGTGAGTAAGAAAACAGATAAAGCCAAGCCAAAAGACATTCATTATAGAATGTTAACTAACTCCTTATGTAAAACTATGATCCACATTGCCTGCTCCTATTTTGAGCCAAAATTTTAGCAAACACAGTTCAAGTAAACAAGCAAGACCATAGTAAGAAAGTGCAGGGGAAGAGAAGGTTGCATACATCCGAATTGAAGAGTTTAAGGCAAGCAATTGCTTTTTCTCTGGTCTCTCCACCAGCCGCATTGCATAATGAAGAGATGAGTTTATTATTCAGTTGAGACGGTTGCTCTGGCAAGGTTTTGCTGTGGCAAGCCTCCATAGCAGCATCCAAATTCCACTTGAACCCCTCAAGGTAAAAGAGTGCTTCTTCCCGAGACACTTTGGTTTCATAGCAGATTCGATTAACCCAAGTATCCTTCCGCGGCCAAATATTTGTACTTTCCTGGATGTTTTGAATCTGAATGGAGAAATGCAAGCAGTGAGTATGCATCAACATGGAGTTCCAATCTTTTTCAAACAATCTTAAGAACAAAACAGACAAGGCCAATCCAAAGAAAGACCATCAATAGATAAAACTAAGATTCCCATTCTTCACTGCCAGGTTCTAATTTGAGCTTAGCTTTTAGCAAACACATTTCGAGGATATAGCAAAGACTTATAGCCGCCATATAGTGCAGAGAAAGAGAAGACTACACAACCTGAACTTGAGATGACGCCATTAGAGGTAAAGCTTCAGGGATCTGTTCTTCACCAGCTTCTTTGAGTGACTCTGCCGGGTCAACCTCCATCGGACTGTGAATGTAACCAAATGGTGAAAAAGAATCAGATATATGGAAGTTGTCAGAGAGACTCATACTAAACATAATCTAGAAACCAACATCTTACAAAGATATGAGGAGTGTATATCGACCAAGAAATGACTAACAAAGAAGTTGTTTCAGAGATAAGTATGTCATACCTTTGTCTCATGTAGCAAGCAACAAGCTATGGCTTTGTGTCAAAAGTTTCTGTAGCTGTAAGAATTACACACACAGATTAGAGAATATAATTACGGTTTAATGATGGGTTAGAGAATAAATTCTAATAAAGTAAACACTTATCTCTGGTTTAATGACGATTAACACTTATAAAACTAAACCAAAACATCTCTTAACCAAAATTTGTAGAACCAGAAGTAGAAAGTTGGAAACTGTAAACACCAACATGGAAAGAAAATTCAACGATCAACTGGCAAAACCAAAAAACATGTCTGGTTCGAGAGAGATACAGACATTTCTATCTAACCTAAACGCAAAGAAAGTTCAAGATTCCAAGTTCTTTAAACAAGCAGCTGATTGCTTCAATTACGCTAAAAGAAAAAAAAGACTTTAACATATATGCGAAGTTGAAATTGAGATTGAGGGATTCAAGAATTTAAGCTTTTGAGTAAGATGATAAATGGGTCTAACTAAAATCAAGAGAAAAACAAGAAATTTCACAAAAGAAATCAACCCATTTACTCGGCGAGACAAGTTTCAGAACCAAAATTGTCGAACCAAGAAGAGTCCGAAAACCCAATTTTCAAAGATCAAGAAAGGTCACTAAAACCAACACATTTACTCGTCGAGAGAAGCATAGCTTAAAGAACTTCGCATTTCACTACCCAAAAAGTGGGAAGAAGTTGATCAGAAAGAACCCTTAAAGCCCTTCACTTTTGAAATCAATTCAGAAAAACGAAAAAGAAAACAAAAGAACAATCTTTCGGATTAGAATGAGAATTGAGAAGAAGAGATTAACCTCAAAACGCAAAAAAAGGTAATTGATTTCAGTTTTCCCTCTCGGTTGCGAGTTCAAGATTTGTTTCGTAAGGTAGGGTTTCGAAACACCAACGTCAACATTTATAATATATAGACCAAGTTTAGTTTCCAAACGAGCGATGTGGGACTTATTTGGCTATGCAAAATAGACATGCAATTGAGGACTCAACGGGCCAAGGCCCATTTATATATTTTAAGCCCAACCCTAACTTTTTTGCTTCATATTTCAATCTCGATATGTGACGTGACAACTGACACGCAAGCAAAAAGCATCAGCTTGTTTTTTTTTATGTAACGTCGTCACTCATGCCCTTTTAATTAGAAAGGCAAAAAAAAAAAAAAACATATACTCAAATTTGAGAAAAAAAAGACCCAAAAAACTATCATCTAATTTTATTTGACCATTTAATACCTAATTTTGTGTATATATTTTTTAGGTCTATTTTTTATCTGACCGTTTGAATTATTGGTAAATTATCATTATATAATTCAAAAACATATACACACTCCCTAATTTGAATTTGAGTTATACCATGCCGGTGGTATTAGAAAGCTACGGTAAATATTGGTTTATCATAATTTATATGTGTTATGAAACATCAAACATGCGTCGTCGTGTGAATCATATATTCATATGTGTAAAATAATCTTTTCGGAGAAACCTCACAAAAAATTTGTAAAAGTGATGATAAGCCAAAGATATATATATGAAAAATCAAGGACAAAACTTTATTTCCCGTGTCTCTGTTGCACAAAACAAAAAATGAGAAAACAAAACCTGTGAAAAAGGTAAAATATATGTAGAAATTAAATATTCAGCGGGATCAAATTAACATAATCCTAGATTTGGTCTAGCAAACCCTAGCTAGAGCAAAAAAAAAAAAAAAAAAATTGGTCTTTAACCTAATCCGGCTATAGTAGAAGGGTAGGGTAAATTGCACCTGATTCGATTATAAAACCAGCGTTCTTTGGATCGGTCTTAAACTTTATCTCAGCAGTGCAGTTGGTGCACTGGATGTGAAACCTAAAAATTTTAATCCCAAGGTATGTCTCCCCAATGACTTGTTCTACACGGCTATTGAATTGGGTGCCGTTAGACATGATATGATCACATGTGTTGCATTGAAGACTCATCGGAAGGCTTAAGTCGGCTCTGCGTTCTGCCATAACTTCAGAAGTCAGAACTTACACGCGATCAAATGACTAAAAGAAGGTATTTGCTCTGTCTTTTCCTTAGACCTATATTTATAAGAAAAAAACTCTTGTGATTTCTTTTTGTCGGCCCAATAAATTAGACTTTTTCCTTTTTATATTAGTTTTACATCTATAATTTTTGTTAAAAAAAGGGGAGAAAGTAGTCCTTGTATTAATCGTATACTACTACAATTTATATAATAAGATGCACGCTTTAATTAGGATATAATCTGACTACACAATCCTTATCACAAATCCTAAACTTAAAACTAAATAAAAATACATATTTATCTGAAAGTTAAAATTTTTTTTAAAAAATAGAACATTTACTTTTTTATTTTGAAGTAATGGTTAGGAAAAACAAAATTGGGTTATTGTTTTGATAGTTATGGAGGATGGATCAAATTGGAGCATGGGACAGAGACAATTGTTCTGTTTAGGCAGAGCAGTTTTGAGAAGAAGCAGAGTTATTGGTCCGGAGAGTATTTGCCAATTGCATCGTCATAACCGTCACTCACCACCGTATTCCCACCGTTAATTATGGACTGTACAATAATGGCTGTCTCCATCAGCGACGGTGAGTGTTGCATCATCTTAATATTTTCTACTCTGAATCTGTTTGATGTGTTTCTGATTGAATATTTATGATAAATTGTGGAGAGTTCTTTGACAAAAAAAATAAATAAATAAATTGTGGAGTATCACGTACGATGAGTTGATGAATGATGAAAACTCTTTGTTTTGCAAAACTTGTGAAAGAGTATTGGTCTCGTTACGACTCACGTTGCTGATATAGCAAAAATAACTTTTATTTTGAAAATACTAGTATTACATATTTTTATTTGAAAATGTGTTACATACTTTTATTTGAAAATAGTGTATATTGGTCTCATTACAATTTTCTGAAAAATTGTACTTGTTTGATAGTATTATACTCTTGAATAACATAAGATATCTCTGATGATACGATTTATTCATTATATCCTTGTGTGCACTTCATTTTAGCAATTTCTTCTTGGTTGATATTGTTTTGATAAATCTCCTTGGATGATAATTGATAAGAGATGTCCACTCTCTGCATTCACTGTATAATTGGCTTCACCATGTCTTGTGTAAGGAAACGATTAACCGCAGACACGGAACTAGCTTCAACAGAACCACCTACGAACCCATTCATTGGTCTACTTTTTGGAGACGAGCCGGAGGATTGAGATAGCTCTTACAGTCTCTTTCGCTTAAACGTGTTTAGTACGAGTTCTCGGAGGAAGATATCACAAACAAGAGCTCTTTGTTGCTTCAATTTGAACCCGGTTTTGTAAGTTGATTCCGGTTCTTGTTCAGAATTTGTTGGGAAATGATGTTATCAAGAAATGTATTCCTCCTGAAGATGAGCATCTCCAGTAAATCAGAGCTCGTATGGAGAAGCTCAATATCAAATCTGCTTGATAAGGATTATAGAAGTTTTAATTCTCAAAGTATGTCTCTTTTGTTCTTGTCTCAATTGCTAAGTTCTGTGAGATCATTAAGCTGAAAGTTCTTGAATTTCAGACAAATAGTTGGGAAGTGTGAGGTTGTTGTATTATTGTGTGCAAGAGTTGTGAATAAGAGATGTCATTGTCAGTTCTTGTGTTGTGTTAGACTTTTCTTAGAAATTTGTCTGACAATCTGAAAGTTTGGTAATTAGATTGTGTTGAGACTTGAGATGTGAATGAGGTATGGCCTGAGAGTAGTGTGTGGTTTCATGTCCCTTTGTTCTTGTTCAATTGCTAAGTCCTATGGGATCATTAAGCTCACAGGTCTCAAATTTCAGACAAGTAGTTTGGAACTCTAAGCTTCTTGTTGTATATGGTATTGTCTGTAGAGAGAGATGTCATTATCAGTTCTTGTGTTGTGTGTGAGACTTTTTTCTTAGAAATTGGTCTCAAATCTGAAAGTTTAGCAATTAGAATGTGAATGAAGAAGATCTTCTGTATAATTTTCTGTAAGAGATGTGAATCAGAGATGTCTTTGTCAGTTCTTGTGTTGTTGTGAGACTTTCCTTAGAAATTTGTCTGAAAATCTGAAAGTTTAGCAATTAGAATGTGTTTAGACTTGAGGTGGGAATGAGGAGTTAGTGTGTGGCTTCATGTCCCTATATTCTTGTTTCAATTGCTAAGTCTATGGGATCATTAAGGTCAAAGTTCTCAAATGTCAGACAAAAGTTGGGAGGTTCTTGTTGTATCTGGTATTGTATGTAGAGATGTGAACCAGAGATGTCTTTGTCAGTACATTAGAGCTCGTATGGAGAAGCTCAATATCAAATCAGGGGTTATACAGGTTTTAAGGCTCAAAGTATGTCTTTTTTGTTCTTTCTCAGTTGTGTGAGACCTTTCTTAGAAATTTGGTCTGAAAATCTTAAAGTTTGGCAATTAGATTGTATTGAGACTTGAGATGTGAATGAGGAAGGCCTGAGATTAGTGTGTCCATTTGTTCTTGTTTCAATTGCTAAGTGATGTGGGATCATTAAGCTCACAGTTCCCAATTTTCAGAAAAAATAGTTGGGAGCTATGATCTTTTTGTGGTATCTAGTTTTGTCTGTAGAGATATGAGTCAGAGAGGCCAAGTTCTTGTGTTATGTGAGACTTTTCTTGGAGATATTGTCTGAAATAATCAGATATATAAGTAAAATATTCTTAGATCTTTTTAAGCTTTTGAATTAAACAGAAGGTCTTGTTCTTTGGTGAAGCAACGACCAAAGCAATTTGTTAAGCAACGACCAAAGCAATTTGAGTGTAACAGGATAAACCGGTAACCGGTTTAGTTTTCTAATTTCCGGTTCACGTATCTTCTTTGGTCATTTGTTTAGACCACCAAACCATCGTGACTCTATATGTAAAGGGTTTTAGCTATTTTCTGATAATCAATCAAAAACACAAACTATCTTCTTCAATCTCCTTTATTTCTTTCGATCATCATCATCTTCCATTAACACTGAATCTTAGATCTTCGAGGTGATCCTTCACCTTCTGGGCTTTGATTTGCTAATCTCCGGGTTCTCGGTGAATCTCTGGATTGGATTTATCTTACCTTATTTTTACTGTTTCATTGGTATCAGAGCATTCGAGCTCGTCGGACCAAAATCTCTCACACACAAACATGATTCTTCTTAAGTATTCATGTGAGGAGATATATGAGAGAATGGAAAATGGGCTGTGTATCTTTTGTGAAGAACACGATACCCCTGATCATCAGTTGAAGCACAAGAGATTCCGAATTGTGATGATAGAACGTGAAGATGATTTAGCTTCTGATGATGTAGAACAAGTTCATCAAATCCAGAAAGCTGTGAAGAATCCAAACCCGTTCGTGGAAGCTATGAAGACTTCAGATCCTTTAATCGAACCGTTGGAGTGTGCCTCAGTTCTACAGGTTCTAGGCTCCGTTTCTGATGTGTTGATGGTCAATAAAATGGATTCACATGTCAAGGAAGTGGAAGAATTACCTCAACAATCAACAATTGGTAATGGCAAAATCGATGCACACCAAGTGTTTGATAAAATCCCTCTTAGAGTAACAAGTAAGGAGAAACAGAGGAAGTATCTTAAGGGATGGAAATTCAAGTTCAAGGCCAATTCAAAGAGAGGAAAATCGATGAATGATAAGTTATCATTTGAGGATGAAACTGCTTTTCTTTGGGATTGTGTCTACAAAGAGTTCAAAGAGACTATGATGGCTCATGGGAAGAAACGAGTTGACCGATTTAAATTATTGCGAGCTGGTCGTGTATGGGAACCAGGCGGTCTGCAAGTCAAACTTGATCTATGGGACTGGCCAGAGACACAACCGAAGTCACGTGAAGAATTGCATCAGATTGAAACGTCTTTATACCATCAGGAAATGCTCTCACAATCTCAGGTACTCTCTTCCGTAGAACCTAGCCGTAGAAGTCACTATGAATCACTGGATGTTAGTGATGATCTTACAATTGTGAGGACACAAATATCACATTCACATTTTGCTCTCAAATGTGTTACTGGCAATCCACATCGAGGGTTTGATATAATACCATCGGGAATAAAACCATTAAGAAATTGGAGGAAGAAAACATTTCTAAAGACTTGGTGGTTCAAGTTCAAAACTAGTTCAGAGAGGAGCAAACTGATGGATGGTGAATTCTCTTATGTAGAGAAATCAAGTGAAAAGAATATCACAGAATTGGAAGCACAACAAGTTGATGGATTGAGCTTATTAAACTGCTTGGTTGCTCGTGATGTGTTGAAATTATGGGTCCGTTTGGATGCTTATAATAGGAGTTTGGAAGCAAAATTAGAGCTCTATCGCTGGGAATATAAGAAACAGCTAAATCAAGGTCATATTAGCTTGAATGGTTTGTGTAAAGAACTGGTTTATGGTATAGAGAAGAAGAAACTAATGAATGTTGAAAACGATGTTATGAAGGATAAGAAACTTGATCATAGCTTGATAGCTTTGGATCTCCAAGTCTGTTGTTGCATTGGAGATATGAGTAAGTGGTCTGAAGAGAAACTATCCGGAAAATTATCTCTAGCTAACTATGTTTGGAAGCCGGGTAAATTATTTTGTGTACAAGACCAATGGAATTGGGTAATTGAATCTCATAATGGTGGTAATGTGGTTAAATGGATGTACTGGTTTTTGTTTTTACAAATGCTTCAAGCTATCAAGAATACTGATTACGTTACTAAGAACACTTCACTTCTAGAAGACAATAAAAGTTTGGATCTTCATGGAGAACTCAAGCTAAGGATTTCTCTTGGTCATCTGATGAAGAAATACTGCAGCTTGTTGGAACAGTTGTGTTGCATGCGTAGTGAAAGAAAGAGAGCAGCTCATGTGGACAGTTTGGTTAAGGAGTTTAGAGTACTTTTAAGCTATGCTAAAGATTGGAGGAAGCTGCAGCAGTGGTCGTACCACAAGACGTGGGAATTCAAGTACATGCTTAAACTTTTGGCGAGAGCTCTGCTACAGAATGAACAACATAAACTCATGGCAGGAAGGAAAATTAAGTGTAAAATGAGAATTGAGGTAGGTATAGAGGCTCATAGGGTCTTATGGGTGAAAGAACAGAAGGTTGCAGGTGGTTTGATTACATATTTAGAATGGCAGGCTATGTATGAGTTGTCTCTGTTGTTGGGAGTGTTACAAGTTGTCAAGACTCGCAAGAATACTGCTTGTTTGATTAATATCGTTGCTCTAGATATCAAAGGAGAATCTGATCTCCATGGAACAATCAAAGGAGAGAAGTCTATGGGTTCTTTCACAAAGAAACAACGCAGCATGTGGAGTCATCTAATTGGGTTTTTGAATGGATCTGGAAGAATGTGTGATGATTATAAAGGGATCATCAAGCAAACCGTTGATGACAAGTACAACAGTCCTTTACTTAAGGACTTACTAGATGAGACCACTACCAACGAAGTCTTGCTTATCTACTTCATTGAATTTAGGAACTCTATCTCTCATGCAGGCCAAGCTAAGGAACCTAAAGCCTACTTTGATAAGGGGATAGCTAAACATCAGTTACATCACAACATCTCTGTCCTTAAAGCCCTTGTTCTATGGAAATGGTACCCTACTGTGAATTTCTCAAGCTTTAATTGGCAGTTTGGCAATCTTTCATCCTTGAGGACAAGGATGTTCTCGACAAGGGAGTATTGTAACAGGATAAACCGGTAACCGGTTTAGTTTTCTAATTTCCGGTTCACGTATCTTCTTTGGTCATTTGTTTAGACCACCAAACCATCGTGACTCTATATGTAAAGGGTTTTAGCTATTTTCTGATAATCAATCAAAAACACAAACTATCTTCTTCAATCTCCTTTATTTCTTTCGATCATCATCATCTTCCATTAACACTGAATCTTAGATCTTCGAGGTGATCCTTCACCTTCTGGGCTTTGATTTGCCAATCTCCGGGTTCTCGGTGAATCTCTGGATTGGATTTATCTTACCTTATTTTTACTGTTTCATTGAGTTATACCATGCCGGTGATATTAGAAAGCTACGGTAAATATTAATTTATCATAATTTATAAGTGTTATGTAACATCAAACATGCGTCGTCGTGTGAATCATATGTGTAAAATAACCTTTTTCGGAGAAACTTCACAAAGAATTTGTAAAACTGATGATAAGCCAAAGATATATATATATATATATATATATATGAAAAATCAAGGACAAAACTTTATTTCCCGTGTCTCTGGTGCACAAACAATAAGAAAACAAAACCTGTAAAAAAGGTCAAATATATCTAGAAAATATCCAGCGGGATCAAATTAACATAATCCTAGATTTGGTCCAACAAACCCTAGCTAAAGCAAAAAAAAAAAAAGTTGGTCTTTAACCTAATCCGGCTATAGTAGAAGGGAAGGGTAAGTTGCACCTGATTCGATTATAAAACCAACGTTCTTTGGATCGGTCTTAAACTTTATCTCAGCATTGCAGTTGGTGCACTGGATGTGAAACCTAAGGATTTTAATCCCAAGGTACGTCTCGCCAATGACTTGTTCTACACGGCTATTGAATTGGGTGCCGTTAGACATGATATGATCACATGTGTTGCATTGAAGCCTCATCGGAAGGTTTAAGTCGGCTCTGCGTTCTGCCATTGCTTCAGTAGTCAGAACTTACACGCGATCGAATGACTGCACACAGAATAAAAAAAAAAAGAAGGTATTTGCTCTGTCTTTCCCTTAAACCTATATTTATAAGAAAAAAACTCTTTGTGATTTCCTTTTGTGGGCCCAATAAATTGGACTTTTTCCTTTTTATATTAGTTTTACATCTATAATTTTTGTGAAAAAAGGGGAAAGTTTGGAGAAAGTAATTCTTAATTCTTGTATTAATTAAGATGCATGCTTTAATTAGGATATAATCTGACTTCACAATCCTTATCACAAATCCTAAACTTATGTTTAAATAAAAATATAGAATAACAATATTTTTAAAATGTCCATATTCAAATTCGGAGTTGGTGATCTGAGATCTCAAGGTTTGAGAATATAATTCAGGATACGTCTAACTAGAAAAACCATTTGAAAAACTATGTCTTTTGTTCTAAGCCAACAAGTTAGAGATGTAAAGACGGTTCCTTACCAGGAGTCAATCCCACAAGAATCCTAGCTTGTGTGAGACCTTTCTTAGAAATTTGTCTAAAAATCTTAATGTGTGGAAGGCCTGAGATTAATGTGTGGCTTCATGTCCGTTTGTTCTTGTTTCAATTGCTAAGTGATGTGGGATCATTAAGCTCACAGTTCCCCAATTTTCAGAAAAAATAGTTGGGAGCTCTGATCTTTTTGTGGTAGCTAGTTTTGTCTGTAGAGATATGAGTCAGAGAGGCCAAGTTCTTGTGTTATGTTAGACTTTTCTTGGAGATATTGTCTGAAATGTGAAATTTTTTGCAATAAGAATGTGTTGAGATGTAAATGACGAAGACTAGTGAATTTTCCTTTGTTCTTGTCTCACTTGCTAAGTCCTATGGTATGCTAAGTTCACAGTTCCCAAATTTCAGACAAATAGTTGGGAACTCTGATCCTTGTATCTAGTTTTGTCTGTAGAGAAGTGAATCAGAGATATCAATGTCAGTTCTTGTGTTATGTGAGACTATTCTTGGAAATATATTATTGTCTGAAAGTTTAGTAATTACAAGTAATGTGTTGAGATGTGAATGAGGAAGACTGGAGAATTTTCCTTTTTTCTTGTCTAACTTGTTACCTTCTTGTTGTATCTGGTTTTGTCTGTAGAGATGTCATCGTCAGTTCTTGTGTGTTGTGTGAGAGTTTTTCTTAGAAATTTATATGAAATCTGAAAGTTGTTTAGCAATGAAAATGTGTTGAGATGTGAATGAGGAAGGCCTGAGATTAATCTGTTTCTCATATATTCAAACAGGAAAATTTTAAAATTTCCTCTCTTCTCTTGTTCTATCTAAAGATGTTCTTAAGCAACAATACAAAAGAAACTCTCTTTGGTGTTACTCTGATTCAACCTGAAGACTTCCTACAGAAATCAGAAAGTCAAAAAGACCAAGAAGAAGAATAAGAAGTGAAGAACCTCATATATTTTTGATATTTAACAAGCAGTTATTGAATATGTCATTTTATCTCATTTGACTGCAAAGAATCATGACTCCGAAGGAAAGATTGAAAGAGATTCATATAAACTGTGGCCAACAAAGCAAGAACCGTCAAATATAACAAAGCCATTTTAGAAAAAGTCTAAACTCTCTGACAGACTCAAAAGGAACCTGAAAGTAACTCTTCTCACTTGGTATATATACCACAAAGAATCAAGTACTGTATCAAACAATGGCAACATCAGATAACAAGAAACACACTCTTCAAGAAACTTTTATCATGTGTGACATCAATAGACAATAAGGCTTCCCAAGTCTGATTCAAAAAGATAAATCAAGCTGCTAAAAAAGACATGTTCAGCACTTTAAACCTATGAATCAACTAGCCAACAATGATTCACAAAGCAGATCATTCTAAAACGATTCTGTAGGTAGGTGAACAAAAACGAATGTCCACAAAGATCACAAGAAAGTAAGTATGTTGTAGCAATGAATCACAAGAGCAAAGGAAAATTAACCAGTAAACAAAGTAAGGAAAAATACACCAATGTTGAAAGTTTATTGCAACTTTCAATATGATCATAAACAATCTTTCTAATATAGGTCTGAACAGAAACACAGAGAAGAAGATATTACCTTATTAGCCCACTGAAACTTTGACTTGCCAAGCAATAATACCTCTCTTCCTTCCCGACAGAACCTCCTTTCTGTTGATAACCTGCATCAGAATTGTCAACTTGACAAATCTATTACAGTAACTCTTTCTTTATTCATTTTTTTCAAATCCCAAACTACATCTTGATTAATGTGTCTTATACATCCGATTTGCAGACAAGCCATAAAACTCCAATCCAGTTTACTATTCATAAACTGTAAAATCACTATATATCTATGGACAATTACTATATATCACTATATATGTAGACTTCTTTTCTCCTTCTTCTCTTCTCCAAACTCTGTTCCTTCTTCTCAATCTCCTTCTAGTACTCCATTTCTCCTATTTTTCTGTAAAAAAAGATTCAGAATTAGTTACACAATTGAAGAAGATAAATCCAATTTTAAAGGGAAAGTTAGTCTCACCTCATACTCATAGGAACGGGAACAAGACTTGGTAAGTATACGCAGTTGAGCGAAGGGGTTTTGTGTTTATACGTTTCAGTGTAAATTTGTTGAATCCCATCTTGGGCAATGATTAATACCTTGATATGAGCAGTTCCTTCTTCAACTAATTCTTCACAGAACATGACTATCTTCTTCTCGGTTATAAAGAAACTTGGAACAGGATATAAGATCTGCTGATTATGTCCTGTCACCACAAATTGTTTTCCCCAAACTATCGATCGATCCTGAACAATAATCCCATTCCAAACATCAATACTGAGATCTTGATGTCGTTGGCATAGCAGCGAAAGACCTTCTCTTCTAAAGGAAGATAAAACCAATGTCTTTGTGCCTTTGACTTGTTGTAATGGAAGTTTAAGTGGCTTGAACTCTTCGGTTGAAAAGTTGTAACTTTGGACAAAGAGTTTTCCATCCGAAGAAGCAATCCAGTATGAATTTCCACCAACCGAGACTATCATTGGTGGTTGTCTAGTGAACTCCCAATTGTCTTGAATATCTGAAAGTCTCCAACTGTTTGTTGTCATATGGAAGATCTCAGCCACTGCCGCATAAGACTCACAGTCACAGTCATAAGCCCCAAAATTAAATCTCAGAACTTTGTATTCGTTCTTACTGTCATGTCCAAGACAAAAAAAATCGTACACGGACAGATTCTCCTTATCAATCCATCGGGTTTGACTACCGTTCAGAACCACTATTCTACGTGGTGATATGGTGCTGCAGAGAATCAATCCCTCGCACTGCACCATACTTTTAATCACCTCATCACTACCAAAATCACGGATTTGGAAAGCTCCAGACTTCACCACCCATATCTCAGACTTCCTTGAATGAAGAAACTGATATTGACTGTTTACCAATTGTTTGTAGATAAATCTATGTCCACTGAAAAGAGAGCCCCATTCTTTGCAGGTTAAGTTGAAGCGCGCAAGAGATTTGACTGGAAGCTTGAGGAGAATTTCCTCAACCAGATCATATGGTAGATTGGCTGCAAGTTTTGGTAAGCTCTTGTCTCTGTTTGCTGCACGTGTTTTGTCAACAATATTATCCATCTGTTCATCGCCCATTTGCTGATTTCTTAGACTCTGTAAGAATCACACAAAAACGATTAGAGAATAATCATTGGTTTAGAGTTAAACATGGCCAAGAAAAATCAATGATCAAGTGACGAAACCAAAAAACATCTCTAATTCGAAAGAGATACAGCCTTTTTCTATCTACCTAAAGCTTCCAGTTTCCAAGTTCCTTTTACTAGCAGCTGATTGCTTCTCAAGATCAACTATGTCTTCAAATAACAAAAAAGTAATGCCAAGTTGAAATTGAGATTGAGAGATTCAAGAATTTAAGCTTGTGAGTAAGAAAACAGATAAAGCCAAGCCAAAAGACATTCATTATAGAATGTTAACTAACTCCTTATGTAAAACTATGATCCACATTGCCTGCTCCTATTTTGAGCCAAAATTTTAGCAAACACAGTTCAAGTAAACAAGCAAGACCATAGTAAGAAAGTGCAGGGGAAGAGAAGGTTGCATACATCCGAATTGAAGAGTTTAAGGCAAGCAATTGCTTTTTCTCTGGTCTCTCCACCAGCCGCATTGCATAATGAAGAGATGAGTTTATTATTCAGTTGAGACGGTTGCTCTGGCAAGGTTTTGCTGTGGCAAGCCTCCATAGCAGCATCCAAATTCCACTTGAACCCCTCAAGGTAAAAGAGTGCTTCTTCCCGAGACACTTTGGTTTCATAGCAGATTCGATTAACCCAAGTATCCTTCCGCGGCCAAATATTTGTACTTTCCTGGATGTTTTGAATCTGAATGGAGAAATGCAAGCAGTGAGTATGCATCAACATGGAGTTCCAATCTTTTTCAAACAATCTTAAGAACAAAACAGACAAGGCCAATCCAAAGAAAGACCATCAATAGATAAAACTAAGATTCCCATTCTTCACTGCCAGGTTCTAATTTGAGCTTAGCTTTTAGCAAACACATTTCGAGGATATAGCAAAGACTTATAGCCGCCATATAGTGCAGAGAAAGAGAAGACTACACAACCTGAACTTGAGATGACGCCATTAGAGGTAAAGCTTCAGGGATCTGTTCTTCACCAGCTTCTTTGAGTGACTCTGCCGGGTCAACCTCCATCGGACTGTGAATGTAACCAAATGGTGAAAAAGAATCAGATATATGGAAGTTGTCAGAGAGACTCATACTAAACATAATCTAGAAACCAACATCTTACAAAGATATGAGGAGTGTATATCGACCAAGAAATGACTAACAAAGAAGTTGTTTCAGAGATAAGTATGTCATACCTTTGTCTCATGTAGCAAGCAACAAGCTATGGCTTTGTGTCAAAAGTTTCTGTAGCTGTAAGAATTACACACACAGATTAGAGAATATAATTACGGTTTAATGATGGGTTAGAGAATAAATTCTAATAAAGTAAACACTTATCTCTGGTTTAATGACGATTAACACTTATAAAACTAAACCAAAACATCTCTTAACCAAAATTTGTAGAACCAGAAGTAGAAAGTTGGAAACTGTAAACACCAACATGGAAAGAAAATTCAACGATCAACTGGCAAAACCAAAAAACATGTCTGGTTCGAGAGAGATACAGACATTTCTATCTAACCTAAACGCAAAGAAAGTTCAAGATTCCAAGTTCTTTAAACAAGCAGCTGATTGCTTCAATTACGCTAAAAGAAAAAAAAGACTTTAACATATATGCGAAGTTGAAATTGAGATTGAGGGATTCAAGAATTTAAGCTTTTGAGTAAGATGATAAATGGGTCTAACTAAAATCAAGAGAAAAACAAGAAATTTCACAAAAGAAATCAACCCATTTACTCGGCGAGACAAGTTTCAGAACCAAAATTGTCGAACCAAGAAGAGTCCGAAAACCCAATTTTCAAAGATCAAGAAAGGTCACTAAAACCAACACATTTACTCGTCGAGAGAAGCATAGCTTAAAGAACTTCGCATTTCACTACCCAAAAAGTGGGAAGAAGTTGATCAGAAAGAACCCTTAAAGCCCTTCACTTTTGAAATCAATTCAGAAAAACGAAAAAGAAAACAAAAGAACAATCTTTCGGATTAGAATGAGAATTGAGAAGAAGAGATTAACCTCAAAACGCAAAAAAAGGTAATTGATTTCAGTTTTCCCTCTCGGTTGCGAGTTCAAGATTTGTTTCGTAAGGTAGGGTTTCGAAACACCAACGTCAACATTTATAATATATAGACCAAGTTTAGTTTCCAAACGAGCGATGTGGGACTTATTTGGCTATGCAAAATAGACATGCAATTGAGGACTCAACGGGCCAAGGCCCATTTATATATTTTAAGCCCAACCCTAACTTTTTTGCTTCATATTTCAATCTCGATATGTGACGTGACAACTGACACGCAAGCAAAAAGCATCAGCTTGTTTTTTTTTATGTAACGTCGTCACTCATGCCCTTTTAATTAGAAAGGCAAAAAAAAAAAAAACATATACTCAAATTTGAGAAAAAAAAGACCCAAAAAACTATCATCTAATTTTATTTGACCATTTAATACCTAATTTTGTGTATATATTTTTTAGGTCTATTTTTTATCTGACCGTTTGAATTATTGGTAAATTATCATTATATAATTCAAAAACATATACACACTCCCTAATTTGAATTTGAGTTATACCATGCCGGTGGTATTAGAAAGCTACGGTAAATATTGGTTTATCATAATTTATATGTGTTATGAAACATCAAACATGCGTCGTCGTGTGAATCATATATTCATATGTGTAAAATAATCTTTTCGGAGAAACCTCACAAAAAATTTGTAAAAGTGATGATAAGCCAAAGATATATATATGAAAAATCAAGGACAAAACTTTATTTCCCGTGTCTCTGTTGCACAAAACAAAAAATGAGAAAACAAAACCTGTGAAAAAGGTAAAATATATGTAGAAATTAAATATTCAGCGGGATCAAATTAACATAATCCTAGATTTGGTCCAGCAAACCCTAGCTAGAGCAAAAAAAAAAAAAAAAAAAATTGGTCTTTAACCTAATCCGGCTATAGTAGAAGGGTAGGGTAAATTGCACCTGATTCGATTATAAAACCAGCGTTCTTTGGATCGGTCTTAAACTTTATCTCAGCAGTGCAGTTGGTGCACTGGATGTGAAACCTAAAAATTTTAATCCCAAGGTATGTCTCCCCAATGACTTGTTCTACACGGCTATTGAATTGGGTGCCGTTAGACATGATATGATCACATGTGTTGCATTGAAGACTCATCGGAAGGCTTAAGTCGGCTCTGCGTTCTGCCATAACTTCAGAAGTCAGAACTTACACGCGATCGAATGACTGCACACAGAGGAAAAAAAAAGGTATTTGCTCTGTCTTTCCCTTAGACCTATATTTATAAGAAAAAAACTCTTGTGATTTCTTTTTGTCGGCCCAATAAATTAGACTTTTTCTTTTTTATATTAGTTTTACATCTATATAATTTTTGTTAAAAAAAAGGGAAAGTTTGGAGAAAGTAGTCCTTGTATTAATCGTATACTACTACAATTTATATAATAAGATGCACGCTTTAATTAGGATATAATCTGACTACACAATCCTTATCACAAATCCTAAACTTAAAACTAAATAAAAATACATATTTATCTGAAAGTTAAAAAAAATTTTAAAAAAAACAGAAATTTGCTAATCATATCCCAATTCAAAGCTCTAGTCTATTTAAAGTTTAGGTCGTAAGAACATTCACTTTTTTTTTTTTTTGAAGTAATGGTTAGGAAAAACAAAAAATTGGGTTATTGTTTTGATAGTTATGGAGGATGGATCAAATTGGAGCATGGGACAGAGACAATTGTTCTGTTTAGGCAGAGCAGTTTTGAGAAGAAGCAGAGTTATTGGTCCGGAGAGTATTTGCCAATTGCATCGTCATAACCGTCACTCACCACCGTATTCCCACCGTTAATTATGGACTGTACAATAATGGCTGTCTCCATCAGCGACGGTGAGTGTTGCATCATCTTAATATTTTCTACTCTGAATCTGTTTGATGTGTTTCTGATTGAATATTTATGATAAATTGTGGAGAGTTCTTTGACAAAAAAAATAAATAAATAAATTGTGGAGTATCACGTACGATGAGTTGATGAATGATGAAAACTCTTTGTTTTGCAAAACTTGTGAAAGAGTATTGGTCTCGTTACGACTCACGTTGCTGATATAGCAAAAATAACTTTTATTTTGAAAATACTAGTATTACATATTTTTATTTGAAAATGTGTTACATACTTTTATTTGAAAATAGTGTATATTGGTCTCATTACAATTTTCTGAAAAATTGTACTTGTTTGATAGTATTATACTCTTGAATAACATAAGATATCTCTGATGATACGATTTATTCATTATATCCTTGTGTGCACTTCATTTTAGCAATTTCTTCTTGGTTGATATTGTTTTGATAAATCTCCTTGGATGATAATTGATAAGAGATGTCCACTCTCTGCATTCACTGTATAATTGGCTTCACCATGTCTTGTGTAAGGAAACGATTAACCGCAGACACGGAACTAGCTTCAACAGAACCACCTACGAACCCATTCATTGGTCTACTTTTTGGAGACGAGCCGGAGGATTGAGATAGCTCTTACAGTCTCTTTCGCTTAAACGTGTTTAGTACGAGTTCTCGGAGGAAGATATCACAAACAAGAGCTCTTTGTTGCTTCAATTTGAACCCGGTTTTGTAAGTTGATTCCGGTTCTTGTTCAGAATTTGTTGGGAAATGATGTTATCAAGAAATGTATTCCTCCTGAAGATGAGCATCTCCAGTAAATCAGAGCTCGTATGGAGAAGCTCAATATCAAATCTGCTTGATAAGGATTATAGAAGTTTTAATTCTCAAAGTATGTCTCTTTTGTTCTTGTCTCAATTGCTAAGTTCTGTGAGATCATTAAGCTGAAAGTTCTTGAATTTCAGACAAATAGTTGGGAAGTGTGAGGTTGTTGTATTATTGTGTGCAAGAGTTGTGAATAAGAGATGTCATTGTCAGTTCTTGTGTTGTGTTAGACTTTTCTTAGAAATTTGTCTGACAATCTGAAAGTTTGGTAATTAGATTGTGTTGAGACTTGAGATGTGAATGAGGTATGGCCTGAGAGTAGTGTGTGGTTTCATGTCCCTTTGTTCTTGTTCAATTGCTAAGTCCTATGGGATCATTAAGCTCACAGGTCTCAAATTTCAGACAAGTAGTTTGGAACTCTAAGCTTCTTGTTGTATATGGTATTGTCTGTAGAGAGAGATGTCATTATCAGTTCTTGTGTTGTGTGTGAGACTTTTTTCTTAGAAATTGGTCTCAAATCTGAAAGTTTAGCAATTAGAATGTGAATGAAGAAGATCTTCTGTATAATTTTCTGTAAGAGATGTGAATCAGAGATGTCTTTGTCAGTTCTTGTGTTGTTGTGAGACTTTTCTTGGAGATATTGTCTGAAATAATCAGATATATAAGTAAAATATTCTTAGATCTTTTTAAGCTTTTGAATTAAACAGAAGGTCTTGTTCTTTGGTGAAGCAACGACCAAAGCAATTTGTTAAGCAACGACCAAAGCAATTTGAGTGTAACAGGATAAACCGGTAACCGGTTTAGTTTTCTAATTTCCGGTTCACGTATCTTCTTTGGTCATTTGTTTAGACCACCAAACCATCGTGACTCTATATGTAAAGGGTTTTAGCTATTTTCTGATAATCAATCAAAAACACAAACTATCTTCTTCAATCTCCTTTATTTCTTTCGATCATCATCATCTTCCATTAACACTGAATCTTAGATCTTCGAGGTGCACTGGATGTGAAACCTAAGGATTTTAATCCCAAGGTACGTCTCGCCAATGACTTGTTCTACACGGCTATTGAATTGGGTGCCGTTAGACATGATATGATCACATGTGTTGCATTGAAGCCTCATCGGAAGGTTTAAGTCGGCTCTGCGTTCTGCCATAGCTTCAGTAGTCAGAACTTACACGCGATCGAATGACTGCACACAGAAGAAAAAAAAGAAGAAAAAAAGAAGGTATTTGCTCCCGTCTTTCCCTTAGACCTATATTTATAAGAAAAAAAAACTCTTCGTGATTTCCTTTTGTCGGCCCAATCATTAAATTTAGACTTTTTCCTTTTTATATTGGGATTATTGTCTAAAATGCCATTTTTTTGGAAAAACTTACGAAAATGCCATTTTTTGACTAGTTTACGGATTTTGCCCTTTTTTAACACTTAAAAATATACGTATTTATAATTTTTTTTGCAAAAATACGTACTTTATACCAAATACTAAACCCTAAGAACAAATAGAACCGACTAAACCCAAACATAACGAGTGAAACGCATGTTAAATCATATTTTTGGAGCTTGAAAAATGGCAAAATCCACAAACTATTCAAAAAATGGCAAAATCCACAAATGCCACTATAAAAAGGGCAAAATCCGTAATTAATTCTTTTATATTAGTTTTACATCTATAATTTTTGTGAAAAAAGGGAAAGTTTGGAGAAAGTAGTCCTTCTATTAATCGTATACTACTACAATTTTTATATAATATAAGATGCACGCTTTAATTAGGATATAATCTGCCTACACAATCCTTATCACAAATCGTAAACTTAAACTTAATTAAAATACATAGTTATCTGAAAGTTGTAGAAGATTCTAGAATAACAATATTTTTTAAATGTCCATATTCAAAATCGGAGTTGGTGATCTGAGATCTCAAGGTTTGAGAATATAATTCAGGATACGTCTAACTAGAAAAACCATTTGAAAAACTATGTATCTTATGAAGAATATATAGTTGAGATATAAATTTTCTCATGCTCGACGACACACCAGGCTTAACTCCAGTGAAAAGCATTACATGATAATCAGTAAATTTCTCATTTAAATGTTGGAGAAAAAAACAAAACAAATATATTGTGCTACTATTTTTTTTATCAGAAAAACAAATATATTATGGAAAAAAACATTATTCAAAGCTCTAGAGCCTCTAGTCTATTTAAAAGTTTAGGTCATAAGAACATTAACTTCTTTTTTTTTTAAGTAATGGTTAGGAAAAACAAAATTGGGTTATTGTTTTGATAGTTATGGAGGATGGATCAAATTGGAGCATGGGACAGAGACAATTGTTCTGTTTAGGCAGAGCAGTTTTGAGAAGAAACAGAGTTATTGGTCCGGGGAGTGTTTGCCAATTGCATTGAGAAGAATTACAAAATTCTTCATGAATTGACTCGTCAAGGATCCTGCAATTTCAACACAAAAATCTTGACTAGAGATTATGAAGATACTTGCAGGCAAAGAAACACTGAAATTATACAGTAAACAAACACTGAAATCATTACAGTAAATGAAATAAAACATGGAACCAAAGCTAGTTAAATTGTTTTGTCATCTTAATCAAGCCGATCTGATTCTCTCTGCCATATTGTTCATGTGTATAATATGTTTCTCTCTTGGAGGAATACAATCAACAATGATCTCAACCTCCTTCAGCTTCTTCACCCATTTGTTGTATTCTGGAAACTTTTTCTCTGTAATCATCTCCACTCCCATTCCTTCCCAAGCCCTCTCCAAACAAAATGGGATCATACTTCCGGCTGCAAAGTCCAAGAATCCGACTGTCTTGCCGCCAAAGTAATCTTTCCCGGCGAGTTCTTTTTCGAGACATACAATCAATTCTCTTGTCTGCTCGATCAGAACCTCTCTTCCTTTCTCTGTTTTGGCCAGTGAGGTAAACCCGACATTTACTATCTACAATATTAGAGACAATTAACACGGTTTAGTAAAGCATTAAAAATGATAAGTAGCATTGATTAATCCGCTAATCTGATTAATATAGAGTTCTTGACTTCAACTGTTTAAAGTATTGAGCTCTTAGAAAGCTGGTTAACACATGCGAAATAGATTAATGATCAAATTCTGTTTTATTTATTATTTCTTGATCTACGATTGATTAACTAAATTCCACAATTCATAATCACAACAAGATTTTTCAGATGATAAAAAGAAAAAAAAAAAAGAGAAGAAATTAGTAAAAATGACTACTTCCATATACTAAATGATTAAAAAAGATTGAAAGTAATAAGAGAATGTACCTGTTCATCAACGAGTTTTGCTAAGAATCGAGCCTTGGATCTTTGGAAAGGATCCTGAGGAAGAATGGGATTGTGTTTCCAAGTCTCATCGATGTATTCGAGGATCACATGCGACTCGATAATGGTTTTACCATTGTGAACAAGAACAGGGATCTTCTTGTGAATAGGGCTTAGAGCAAGAAGCAAAGAGCTCTTATTCTCCAGATCTTCCTCCAAGTATTCGTACGGTACACCTTTCAGTTTGAGAGCCATCTCGATCCGACGGCTGAAAGGACTCGCCCATATTCCCAAAAGCTTCACTTCCTCATTTTTGCCCATTAGATCTTCTTTCTTTCTTCTTCTTCTTAGATGGTTTTTTAGAATCCTGAATTGGCTCACTTTCTATTTATAGCCTTAGGGTTTCGATGGGTTCAATGTCGATGTGGCAAAAACGACGACGATTTATCAACTTTTTTGCCGGCCATTGGGCAATGAGAAGTAAAATATAGATGCAATGACATGTATCACGTTCATTTTATGTGGCGGAGCTACATAGAAGGTAGTGGGGTCAGTTGACCCCAATAAACTTTCATAATTTAAAATTTTGTTATACAAATTAACTAAGAAATTAGATCAAATGGTTTAAAATCTTATAGTTGACCCCAACAACAGATCATAAAATCCCTCTTGACCCTTAATTACGTACAAAAAAATACCAGCTTCTTACTTTTTTTTAACTTAAGCTCATGATTTCTACTATTCTTATATTTTTAACAAAAAACTCTTCTGTTTTGTACTCACATTTTTGGTTATATTGTGCTTACATTTTCTGTGGATTTTTTTAAAATGTTTTTTTATATACATGAATTTAATTTTCAACATAGTAAGCCAATACTTTTATATTGTTGTTTTCGTATATAATGTTTTATATAATATTGACCCCAATAAAAACCGGTTCTAGATCCGCCAACTGCATTTGATTATAATAATATAACTTTAGGACATTGATTCCATACGCGTTGGTAATGGGAGGCATGCGGTTCATCCAGAGCCGTGCCTATGGGTAAGAAAAAAGGCATTTGCCTCAGGTATTCAAAATATAAAGAGTGTTTAGGGCCCCGAATTCTTGAAAATGGTGCGTATCAGAATAGTTTTGAGGAACCATGTTCTCCTGAGTAACCAGGGTTCGATCCCTCTCCCCTGTTTCTTTCATTTAATTTTTTTTTATTCCACTTTCTTCCTTTTAAAACAGTTGGAACCTTCTAAATATTTATTAACTTAACATATATATATATACTAATTCATCTTTATAGTACCTTTGTTTATGAATTATGATGATACAAAAAAAAAATTAAAATCTTTAGAAACATGTCTTTGAGATCGTATTCAATTGGAAAAATTTAATTTTTTTTTATTCCACTTTCTTCCTTTTAAAACAGTTGGAACCTTCTAAATATTTATTAACTTAACATATATATATATATACTAATTCATCTTTATAGTACCTTTGTTTATGAATTATGATGATACAAAAAAAAAATTAAAATCTTTAGAAACATGTCTTTGAGATCGTATTCAATTGGAAAAAAAAAACATAAAATTACGAGAACTTGGTGAAAGAGTTTATTAAAAACAAAGGAAGAAAAATTATGTCTTAGTTTGATTATTGCTTTGTTTTCAATGATTTATATCGTTTCGAAATGCTTTTGTTTTCAAAAAAATTATGGGAAGGCCTCAAATTTTAACTTTGCCTTAAGCCCCGATAAGTCTGGGCACGGCACTGGGTTCATCTTTCTCAGTCAAGTGTGAGTCACTAATTGTCCAATTTTCAAATGTATTAAAATAAAATTAGTGATCTCGTTATGGTAAACTCTAAGCACTATATGCTTCACAATAAGGAATTCTGTGTAAAATTTAGTCTAATAAAATTTAATCATATCTTAACGCTTTTGATTGTCCTTTCTACGTCAAATAAATCACATTGGTATTGATTTTAGCGTTGGAGTTTCATCAAAAGATCCAACACATGTGTCCTTCATTACCTCTAATCGTTTTTTTTTTCTTTTGTGGTACATAATTCCATATCCATTTGCTCCCTACTTCCCAATGTTGTTGAAGAGCAAATGCTGAACATGGATGATCAAAATTTTTGCACAAACAATTATAATTTGTTTTCGTATTATGATTAAATTGGATATATTAGTATATATATACAAATAATATCGACAGGTGTGAAAATTTGTTAAAATAATAAATTTTGTAACCCAATAAAATAAGAAAAGAAATCAGAAGAAAGATGCGCACCGACATAAATTTGTTAAATTGTTATTGAGAAGATAAGGTATTGTTTTTGACAATAAAACAAGAGAAATTCTTACGGATAGCACTTAAACATGTTTTATGGACACATTTAGCACTCAAAATCTAAAGTTCCACAAATAGCATTTTTAAATCCCTTTTTATTTTTTAAAAATATTAATAAATTAAAATAGAAAATAAACATTAAACACATTCGACGGAGAAGCTTACGATTGTTGTTTCCTCTGAAGCTTTCAATCTCCAATCTTCAATTCCGGTAAAGCTTCCAATCTCCGATCTTCAATTCCGTGGAACCTTCCGATCTTAGAGCTTCAATCAGAGAGTTAATTTATGGGATTCACGGCGAAATCATGGGTATGTGATTGTAGCTCTGGATTTGTAACTCCTCCATTGCATTTAATTAGACGTTTATGATTGTAGCTCTGGATATGGTTTGATGTCGATTTGTAACTCCTGCATTTGATTAGAAGTTTGTGATTGTAGATCTGGATTTGGTTCGATGTGGATGTATTTCTGGGTTTGTAGCTCCTAAAATTGATCAATGTTGTGATTTTGCTCTAGATTTGATTAGCTTGTGAGTGTAGCTCTTGCTTTGATTGGATGTGGATATAGTTCTGGATTTGATTAGCTCCTCCATTTGATTAGCTCTCGATTTGAACTCTTTTAGTGATTAGTTCTTGATTAATAGCTCTTGGATTTGATTGTTGCTCTCGAGTTTCTAGTTTACTATGAGTGTTATTTAATTTGTTCCTCAATCACAGCTAACAATACAATCCATGATTTCCTTTGTCTAATAACAGGCTACAACTATTTTATTTTACAGAGTCTACAGAGCTTATTAGAAGCACCAAGTTTTGCCCAATTGGGATATTATAATCATTTGTATTCCACCCATGGATTGTACAGACATTACAAGAATGTTGTTGTCTTTTGCAGCTAATCTTGTTGTCTCTTTGGATTTTTTTTAGTTTGATTTTGCATTAGATATCTTGTTGGCTGCACATGAAAAGTAGAAGGTAAAAACTCATTTTCATAGGTTTTAGGAAGGATACGTGTATTTTAGGATGGCCTCCCTAAATAATGCAATATACAGATATGATGCTTTCTAGTCATGTGTTTTCAATTTTAACTCTCTGTCTATTTTCCTGTCTATATTGTTTTTTGCTTGTAGGTACTTCATCCATCAGTCGAACTTCTTCTATCTGTGCTGTACATGGAATAGAGCAGGATGCTCATTTGTATATGTTTTAGGAAGGGCACATACATATTTAGGATGACTTTCCTAAAACATATTCAAGATGCTCATTTGTAAGATATTCACGAATGAGAAGCTTTGTTTACTGGTTACATGTTTTGTTACAAAAACAATAGGTCTTGGGTTCAAGTAGTGGTTGAATTTATTTATTTTTTGTGGTTTTTTCTATATTTTATGAAGGCCTTCCTGAATTTGATAGGTTCTTTCCTGAATTATTCGACAATCTTTCTTGAATATTTCATAGATGATCTCAAAAAGCCATTACATTGTCTAATAGAAACATATGATACTTTTCTAGCTTAGAACCATCATACAAGTACCAAAACAGTCTAAAACGGTTTCACAAGCAGCATACATATAATTAAAGAAACATAGTCCTAAGAAATGTTAACACACTCGTTGAAGATATCGATAGCCAACTTGTTTCTGATGTCTTATGAATCTTGATCACATAGTTTGGAGAAATCTTCAATCCTCATCGAGTGGCATTGAATCATTGCAACTTCTTCTATCACGGCTCCTACATCAAGTGTTCTTTTTGTCCAATCTTCAGATTTCATTTTGTAACCTTTACCTAGAAGCTCGACCAGCAGACTTAATTCTGGATCATCTTCGTCTTCCAATGAAACTTTATCTTCAGGATCATCAGGTATTGAAGGTAAGATGCAAAATACATTCAGCTACACAAAAACAAGCACATTCAGCAGACTTAATACATTCAATTACATATTTTAGGAAGGTCATCCCGAATTACTATAAATCGTTCCCAAATCAGGAAGGTCATCCCGAATTACTATAAATCCTTCCCAAATCAGGATGGCCATCCCGAATTACTATAAATCTTTCCCAAAACTAGTTTAAACCATAAAAAGAAGAGACTGAATTTACATGATTAGATACTTCAATATTCTGTATTTGAGAAAGTTGTGGTGATGGTAAGCTCGTGTATTTCTCACACAAGAATGCAGTCAGCCTCTCTATTAAACTGATTCGGCTGTAGGCTGTTTGTAGCATTGGAATAGACTCAAGAATCCAAATGTGTAGTGCTAGAGGAAATCCATGAATATCATACTTTGTCTTCATCATGTATGATGCCACGTTCTTCTTAATACAAAAGTTCATGATATTTTAATACAAGTGTATTAAAATATAACAGAAATCAGCAAAGACTTTCTGTAAAAACCATGCAAGGACATAATCATTGTTATTCTTCAGACACAATCTAGGCTATTGATAAGAATCTGAAACAAAGATTTTTAAATGATCCACATCATCTCTGAGCGTATATACCACAACAAAGGATCCAATAGATCAAAATTCAGTTAAACAAGCTCTTAAAATCTATTGTTCTGTAGCTTAGTTGTTGCACATGAAACATCTTCTGAGACAACATAATGCAGCATTTCTTCCATGTTCAATGCAATAACCCAAATAGAATAGTCAATCCAACCTAATTGATTGAGCTATAAAAACCATAAAGTTAAACTCTACATTTCTTAAATGTTCAATTACTATGCAATGGTCTCCAACAACTAAGCTACAGAACAATCCAAGCCAAAAATCAAAGTCTCTAGTCTTCATAAGACAACACAAAACTAGTGAATTAATGGAGCAATAAAACCTAGAATCGAACTTCTAGTAACTGATACAACAATGAACAATAAATCCCCAAAGAGAGAAGAAGCTTTGTGGAACCTGCTAAAAGGGAAGTGATCAACAAACGCCTAATGAATCCAATTTTTCTGCACAATCGGCGTCGGAGGAGATAAGGCCTAATGAATCCGACGAATACTGCGGATCTCCGGCAAAGTCTTCAAATCTCCGGTGAAGAAATCAGATCCGGTGAGCGACAGAGTCGTCGAAAGCGACAGGTTTTTGGAAGTCGTCGGATTTGTTGGAAGCAAAGCCGTCTGGTTTGGAAGAAATGAAATTCTATTTTAATTAATTTTTAGAGGATTAAAAACTTTGTGTGCTATTTTTGGAAGTTTCAAAAGAAAGTGCCATTTTTGGAATAATAAACATTTTTAGTGACATTTGTGTAAATTGCCCATAAAACAACGTGTTTTATTATTCCACATGCATATCATTGAGCCGCTAATTCAAGATTTGATTATCATGATATTAGCATGAAGATAGAAGATGTCTCTACGACCTAACACATTAGTTTAATTTAATAATCGAGTATTGTAATTCGTAGGTATGTCAATGTGGTACTGAAATACATAAAAATACATAAACAGTACTTATAAAAACAGTAGTTGATAGAAAAAGAGAAACAACAAAGATACTTATTTTTATAGTAACATTTTTTAGTGTGTTTTTTTTTTTGTTTTTTTTTTTAATTTTTTGAACACCCGTTCTATTTTTTTCTTACTAATTTTAGTCTTATATAAATTTAGTTGGTTGTTTTAAGTTCTGAGGGATATTTTGATATATTCAACTGCTTTCAATTTTGTAATGTGAACGATGTGGAACCCAACAAGCAGACAAGCTCGTCAGTCGTCACCCATTTTTTTTCGGCTCTCAAAAGTAACGCCATATTCATCTTTAGCATGCGTGAACTCAATATTCAAGACAAATAAAATATCATGTTTTATGGATTTGTAATTGCCTTTGTATTCGTTTTAAGGGTGTACATAAAATTATTATTCTTATATTTTTGTGGGTGGAGGTGGACATCTTAATGAAAACACTCATCTTTGAATAATTCTACCAAAATTTTCTTTCTTAAATAAAATCTATACAAACTTTAAGATAAATTTATGATAATATTTAATCAAATTTGTTGAAAATTTCATTTTGAATCGAATTTAACTTGTAACGATTTGCCGCGGGAATTATAAGATAGGATTCATTGTCCAAGGCTTTAGTTGGAACAAGATAAAATAACAACCTCGAGAGGGGACCAAATATGACTTGAAAAAGGATGGTAAACCTTTTTTTTTTATTTTTTTCACTGAAAAATCTTATTAGAAATAAACAAAGGATCTCTTACACAGCCTCAAGAACAGAGGAACCATAAGCTCTAACCGGTTACACAAATCCGGTATCAGAGACAGCAAACAGAAAATTAAAAACTACGACTATGCAATTTTTAAAGTTCTAACAACCTTCCTGCATCAATACTTTTCAAAGACTTGAACAACTGAAATCACCATGAAATCTTCAAAATCTAGTCTTCAAATCTTTTTGTCCTCACTTGGTAATAGTTAGACTTCGACAATGATAAAATATGCTTCATGAATTGGCTTGACGGAGCCTCTAGAGAGGCGGAGATAAACCGTCGAAAGGAGCCATGATCGATTTGTCAAGTGTAAACGACATAGATCTAGTACAGAGGAAGCAAGATCGAACCAAATTTCGATCAAATCTGGTTGAAACTTTTGGTGGAGGAGACTATCAAGAGCCGCCCAACGGCAACACCAAAGCCAAACCCTAGAGAGGCGGCGGATCGAACCGGAAAGGCCAAGAAAAACACCGACGAGAAAAGAGAAGAACTCTTTCGAAATACATAATCCAAAGCAAACATGCGAAAAACTAATTAAAGCCAAAAGAGATTGGGAAACGAAAGGCGGAAACTATACCGGACGGCTGAGATCTTTATCGGAGAACCGGTAACGACACTAGAGAAGCCACCGGACACCGGTCACGGCTAAAACAGACGGCATCATCAACTATAGAAAAGGACTGGCATCGAGCTAGATAAGCCACAAACACCGGTCACGGCAAAAACTTACGGCGTTCAAAGAGATTTTTGGTTTCTCTCTCTAAAAGATTTGAGAGAGAGAAGAGAGAGAAACCGACTCTAGTTTAATGCTCAACGATTTCGTGACAAGGATGGTAAACCTTGCCATCGGAACCACATAACAAAAGCTATTTTCAAAAGAAATCTATATTTATAAAAACAAAAGAAATTTATTTTAGAAGTATATTAATTAAAGGCATAGTAGTATATGATATATTAAAAAAAAAAAATGGCAATATGAGTGAAGTTTCTTAGACTAATCATTTTTGTAAAACAGAATAAATAAATTTTAAGATAAATATTGCGTGTCGACATAAAAAAAATTCACACTATTTTGTTGTAGGTGTTGTTTTAGTTTGACCATGCAAAACTTGTTTTAATATTTCTCATGCATAAAACTCAGTCACTAAGTTTTCAAAGTTTGGCTGACCTCATGACATGAGCGTGGTGGAAAAATGTTTCAACGAGCTCACTCACTAATTTAGTTTAATTCTATTGATGAGTATTGTAGCCGTGAAAATGAAGGTTTACGGATTTGTAAACGTTTTTCTCTTGTTTTAGAGGTAGATATTAGTTCAACGAGCTGATATATTTAATATTTTTTTGTATCCGTCACTCGTTTTATTTATTCCAAACCATATTTTAAAAAATAAACTCATTTTTGCATAATTCGACGGAAAGATTCCTTCATAAATTAAAATACTTTTGCGACACACGGAAAATGATTGACAAAAGATACTTTATTAAAAAATTATTACAAATTTCTTTTTAAAGTCACGAAAATTTTGCGATTGATTGACAACAAAGATAGCTGTAGTTTCGTTACAAAGTTTGCGACGGAAAGTATAAGATAAGATTTTGGCAAATTCTATCATCTTTTGTAGCTAATTCTAGAGAGTGACTGGGGGACCAAATAAGATAACGGGAGAAATGATAATAAAACCTCACTCTCTCAACCACACAACATAAAAAGATATTTTTTATAAGAAATCTTTATTCATTAAAAATAAACAACAACAAAACCATACAAACATTGCATGATTTGTTGTCTTAATTAATTAAGAAGATCTCACTCTCTCTGTCATATAGTTCATGTGTTCTACATGTTTCTCTCTTGGTGGAACACAATCTTTTACAATCTCAACCTTCTCCAAATTCCTAACCCATTTCTTGAATTCTGGAAACTTCTCCTCGGTAATCACTTCCAATCCTATCCCTTCCCAACCTCTCTCCAAACAAAACGGAATCAAACTTCCTGCCACAAAGTCCAAGAATCCGACAGTCTTGCCACCGAAGTAATCTTTTCCGACAAGTTCTTTCTCAAGATACATGATCAGTTCTCTTGCCTTCTCAGCTAAAACTTCTCTTCCTTTCTCGTCTGCTCTTGCCATTGATACAAACCCCACATTCATAAGCTACAATGTCAAAGAGATAACAATAGTTTTAATATAAATTAATCAAAAAAAACCATATAATTATTACTTGACATGCAATTTTAAATTTGGAGAATTTTGAATGAATTCCATTACCTGTTCATCTACGAGTTTAGCAAAGAAACGAGCTTTGGATCTTTCGTAAGGATCTTGAGGGAGAATTGGATTGTGTGGCCAAGTCTCATCGATGTATTCAAGAATCACATGAGACTCAAGAATGGTTTTACCATTGTGGACAAGAACAGGGACTTTCTTGTGAATAGGGTTAAGAGCAAGAAGCAAAGGGCTTTTGTCCTCCAATATTTCTTCCACGTAATCGTACTTTATGCCTTTTAGTTTGAGAGCCATCTCGACCCGACGGCTAAAAGGGCTCGCCCATATTCCCAAAAGCTTCACTTGGTCTTTCTCCGCCATTTGATATCTCTTCTCTTCTCTCTATGTTCTTTTTAGAAATGGTTTTTTTTTTCTTCTGCTTTTGTGGAGTTATCAGTACTTTGGGCTTAGATTTATAGCCATATGGTTTTGACTTTTGATGGTCTTGTGATAAAACGACGACGAAATTTGCCGTTTTTATTTTGGTCGGCAGTGAGATGTAAATGCGAAGAGTATAGAAGGCAACAGATGTTGACTTTACAACATATTTATAACGTTCACTTTATAATATTTTTGTTCTCTTTTTTTAATATGCGGAGATGTGTCGTAACACATAACTTACCCTTAGAGCATGTGTAGCTTGACCCAACATTATTTTTTAGCATTAGGCAAATCATATTTTCAGGGCCCTTTTTAATAAAAGAATAAATTTTGGACCCTTTTATGTAAGGAACTTTTTTAGAGTTTGGCGTGAGCCATGTCCCTCGGTCCCTCCCGCCACCTCTAGAGCCGGATCTGCGTTGTGGTCCTTGTGGACGCAGGACGCTAATTATTATTTTTTCTTTATAGTGGTCAATAATAACTCAACTTAAACATGTCAATTAGGACAAATGGCAGAAGTCGGGACTGGCCTGACCTTGAAAAATGGATTCGGAGGCAGGAGGCTGGATATTGAAGCCTGAACAATTATTTTTTCTTCTCCACCAATTCATGTAACTGTAGACTAATGGAGATGGTTCCATGCATGTGGAACGGGATAGGTACGGACATGCAAAATAATACTATTAAAAATTAGTACATTGACTTTTTTTTTTTTTGGTATTAACTACGTTAACTTTTTTTGTTGAAAATTGCATTAAGATATATCATACCATATTTTGATTGATACTGTAGCATGCGATTCGTCGTACTTTTAGAAAGTAATTGTAATGATTTTATCTGTGGAAATGATGTTGTTGAAGAACTGTGTTTAAACATCAACAGCGTCAAAACCATTTTTTGTCATTCTTGTTTGTTATCATTGACGCCCAAGAAAACAAACAATTCTATAGTCGAGGTAAAATAAAAGAAATTAATACTAGTATGTTATTAAATGTTCTTTTTATATATTATTAAAACATTTTCTTCATCCAGGAAATGTTTTGCTGATTTTCCTCACCTTGTAACGTCTAGTCGTTTGTTGCCCCAGCAACTATAAAGTGTCGGTGCTCAAAACTACTCATCTCATCAGAGCTGGTCCTGAAAATTAATAGGCCATAAGTTAGAATTATTATTTTTGGCTATATTATTGAGAGTAAAAGGAAAAAAAAGGGTAGAATGTAGATTGAAGGATTCAAAACACCTACTTTTACACTTTTACAAAGGTAAAGCCAATTCCGCTAGTTCAACTTTCAGAAAATTGTCAGCCAAATATATATATTGTTATATTTACAGTAGCAACCATAGGCTTGGCATACTTGTATACAGGGCCATGCATTTACCTCATGATACTAAAATCATACTAATCTTTATATAATATGACAAAGTTTCTTCTAAACTTGCTCTAATTTTTTGACATTTGACACTTCAAATGCTTGACATGTGTCATATTTTCCATCTCTTAATTATCCACATTAATATACCATAACTAATTTTTCTTTTTATTCAAATCAATAAATATCTCTCCATTACTTTACTTTCCAATATTTTAAGTTTTGATTCTTTTCTTCCATACTTTTTAATACCAATATAATATTGAAAATAAAATTCATATAAGATACCAATATTGATTTCTAATCTTTATTATTATCAAAGTGTTTAATTATTCATATTATTTTACCACAATAAAACCAAAAATCTTATGTGACACCATTATTGTGGAAAATCAGAAAATGAATATCTTATAATAATTTACAGTAAAATTATTTTACGTATTTTCAAATTTGTAACCCCATACTAATAATTATTAATTTTGAGTTGTTGAACATTTATTTTGATTAATTTATTTTTAATTATAATTTTGAAATTTTATATAAGGAGTAAATTAAATAGTTGAACAGAATATTTTAAGAAATTTGACTTATACTGTTTATATAGCCCACAAATTTTTAATCCATGAGAGTTAATTTGGTATGTTTTAATTATAATTGGAAAATGGTTATATAAAGTGTAAATTAAATAGTTTAAAATGTTCACTTTCTTTTTATTGGGTTACTTGACAATTCATTTTTACATATTTTTCCTTCTTTCAATAGTTAACAAATTAAATGAAAAATAAATAAATAACTTCTCCTCTATCTTTTATATTCCAATGTTGTGATGTTTTTGTTTTTTTTTGTTTTTTGGTGAGCACCGGGGGAAAACTCCCCCTGAATTTATTAAATATATATATTACATCCGAATCCGTCGTAGAAGCGTAGTTCCAACAACATCGTCTCTCAAAATTGAATCAACAACAACCGGAACCGAAACAAAATCATGAAAACAAAGAGGCAAAGAAAACGCATAGTTAGCTAATCCGTCGGCAAGATGGTTAGCCTCCCTATACACATGAGAGTAACCCGGAAAATCTAGTCCCTCGCAATGAAGCCGTAGCACAAGCGTACCAGGATAGACAACGGATGAGAATCCCCAATCACTGTCGTAAGAAAACCAACCACCAAACTCGAATCCACTTCCAATACTAACCGTGTAACGCGGTGCTCCCACGCCGTATAAAGCCCATAATACACTCCCCATAGCTCGGCTAGCGGAGCGGAGCATCTCCCAATGTTCAAGGCGAAACCCCCGCACCACTCTCCATCACTATTCCGCAGCACTCCACTCGCCGTGGCTAGCCCCGGATTCCCTTTGGACGCTCCATCGGTGTTCATCTTACTCCACCCATCCTCCGGTGCCACACATCCAATCATCCTCTCCACGCGGGGTACATGTTAGCTCTTATTCAAGACCTTCAAATTTGTATTCGCATCTGTCACCTCCTTTGAAAGATCCTTAATGAATTTCACACGGTCCCTGCATTTCCTGCTTTCACCAAACACGTTGTGATGTTGTCATGTTTTCGTTTGATTGGGCCTAAACGTTTTTTCAATTAATAGCATTAAATTGGTTTGTGGTTTTAATAACTTATTAGCAATAACTTTCTTTCTCATGTGACTAATCACACGATTTATAACATATGGTGGACTCACATATGATTGATTAACTACATTAACTATGTAATTTGCACATTTCAAATTAAAATCCCAACTAAATTTATATAATAATTTTTTATTTTGCTGAAAAGAAAACATGTATACTTTGAAGTTGTCTTTTTTCCTAGATTTTTCCTTATTTTATCTTCTCATTCTATAGTTAAAATCAAATAGCATAATTTAAAATTAATTTTTTTACATAATATTAATTTTTTCATTGTTATCAAATTTAATGAAAATCATAAACTACCCAATTAATATAATTTGAGACAGGCAAATACACTTCTACCCAATTAACTTTTTTTTATTCTTATAAAACGTAGTCAAAATTACTTAATGACTCTACAATATAAAGAGACATGAACTAACGAAGACTACTAAATGACCAACGTTAACTGTTTCATAGTTATCAAATTTAATGGAAACCATAAACTACCCAATTAATATAATTTGAGACACGCATATACACTTCTCCTCCAACTTTTATAAAACGTAGTCAAAATTATTTAATGACTCAACAATATAAAGAGACATGGACTAAAAAATACTCCATCCGTTTCAAAATATAAGGCGTTTTACCTAAAAGTACGCCGATTAAGAAGATCTACTTTTTAAAAGTTCAGCCAATCATAAAAGAGACTGCATAATAGAAATAATCATAAAATATTAAAGGAATATATAATTTGCATAGAAACTTGAAAACGACTTATATTGTGAAACAAAAAAGTTTCTCCAAAACGCCTTATATTTTGAAACGGAGGGAGTACTAAATGACCAATTATAATGGACATTAAAATTAGCATTAACTTGGGCATTGAAGTTTCATAATTTCCAATGGTAAACTAAAACTTCCAACACAAAAATAAACGTCAATCTAACATTAATATACTCCCTCTGTTTCATAATAAGTGTCGTTTAAGGTTTTTGCACACATATTAAGAAAACAATTAAATTTTCTGTTTTACCCATTATCTATATATTTTATTATTTTTTTATTGGTCAATACATTAAATTAGTAGGGACAAAACTGGAAATTAGACCAAACATCTGCATTGAAAACACAAAACGACACTTATTTATAAAAAAAAAATCAAAGGCTAAAACGACACTTAATATGAAACGGAGGGAATATTGTACTAATAATCTAATATATATAGACTAAAATTAAAACTTCCAACACAAAAAGAAACGTCAATCTAACATTAATATATTGTACTAATAATCTAATATATATAGACTCTTACTTACATCTAAGACTCATATTAACTCTTATATTTTGTTATTTAGTTTTTGTGATTGATTCAAATTGTTTAATGTTTAATGTTTAATATTTTTCTAAAATGGTTACATCAATCTTTAGTTACATGCGTTTTTTTTACCCCAAATAAAATTGAAATAATTCTTATACATCTCCTCAAGAAAGAGATGTTTGTCTCACATCACAAGGTGAAGAAAATTCTATTTTGGAGCATGACTATTATCTATCATGATGTAGTTGAACTAAGAAAAGGATTGAGAGGCATCAGATGAGCTTTAAATGATTGAATGCATATGGAAAAAGGAGTTGACAATGAGAAGTAAAGTTGGTTGCAAGACAAAGCAAGGATCGGACTAACGAAAAAAAACTGGTGGGACAAAAGGTTCAAAATTTTTTTTTTCATAGATCAATTACAATGTAGAAAGTTTGAGGCAAATGTTTTGGGTAATTTTGAAGAATGGTGGATAATTGATGATATGTATGATAATCATCTCTTACCAATTGGTATTATAACTAAACCGCTAATTTTTAACATATCTCATTCTCTTACTACTATCTTTTTTGGTTCTAAAAATACTATTATCTTTTTTTTCATGTTATCGTTGTTGCCGAAAATATATTATTTTGTCATCATTTGAAGACCCTATGTATATCTATCATACATCTAACTATCATTTTTGGGCATTATAATTTGAAGGAAGAAAAACAGTTATATATTGGAGTAGATTATCATCACAAATAGCAAACCATTCTCTATAAATTTTCATATTTGGTTTTAAAGGGAATGGCAAGAGTTTGTAAAGCTTAGTAAGTGGTCAACACGATTCTTGATGACATTCGTTTTTAGATTCTCAAACTGCATGAAGTATCTTCGATCTCATCAAAAGAATGAACATACATATTTTTTGATTATATATATATATATATATATATTTATTTTTAATAATTTCTTTGCTTAATGAAATAGATGGTTAAAATATATTGCCACTTCATATAATTTGATAAGATATATTTTAATAGAACCATATAAAATAGTATATGGTCACGTTACCTCGTGTATTATAGGTCACACATTGTCGATCTAAATGATGTAAAAACAAAATTCTCATTACTATTTCAAAACTTCTATATTTTAAAAAAATCTCACTTCAAAACCTAAAAAATAAACTATTGAAGACAAAATTCAAAAACCATTTAGGAGATTTTTTCATATATGTCATGAGAAAAACTATTTATATAGTACTCACTTCAGAAAAATATTGAAGGAATGACCTATCAATTTTCAACATTGCTACATTGATAGGAAAAGATTATCATTATGAAACCTACAAAAAGATTGTCAAAGATATTATTTGTTATATAGATACCATGAGAACAATATTCAACAAATAGTACTTATTTCACAATAAATTCATTGTCAAAATTTAGAATTAGTGTTCTATCAACACTTAGGTAAGAGAAGTTTCTTTTATAACATACATAATTTAACTAAAATAAAAAATTTAGCATGTGTTTTGATAGACTAGAAAATACTTAGAAATGCATTGAGAATATTTTATTTTTTGGTAAAATTTAGAATTGAATCTAGAATAGTTTGTAATTAAAAATCCAAAATAGATTTTTTAAATTTTGTCGAAAAATAAAATAACAGAAGTTTTTTGTTTTTCTTATGATTAACAATGATTAGATGAAAGTGTTCTATAAAATACGTAATTTAAATTTACATTCATCTCTTGACCAAAAAAGTATATATATATATATATATATATACATGAATTAAAAATCCACGCATCGCGTGGGCAACCTTCTAGTATGAAATTAAAGTCAAGTGATCCTAATGAAACAAGATATTTATTAATCACAGAAAGTAGCAAAAAGCATCAATCCAGCAAGAAGTATCAATCCAGAATTAGCACGCACCTCGATTTCATGCTTAGTTTGAGGTGCAAAAGTTGTATTAGTAGACACCCCATCAACAATGTATAGACATGCTCTTTGTTTGTCGAAGAATTTCTGTAGATAGTGTTTTTTGTCAAGTAGATTGGAGATGTCAAATCATGTTTCCTCTAAGACCTGTGTTACACAAAGAAGATCAAGAATGTGTCAATGTATCTCAATAAAAAGTGATGAAATTTAAAGAACATACCTCACGTATTGCGCAGACATAGTCTTCCTTATCCTCATAGTCCTTCTTCCCCCCGGGGAAAGGTCCAGGAAGGTCCTTTATACCCCTTTACCAACAAAATCTTTTCAAAATCCTCGTCCAGTATGATTGCTCCACTCACTGGCAGTGATCGTTTGTGGGAAGTAAAAAGCTTCACTGTATCCGCCGGATTCTTTGCATGACGTCTCAAACGATCGCATCTATTGAGTACATTGCTACATTGATAGGAAAAGATTATCATTATGAAACCTACAAAAAGATTGTCAAAGATATTATTTGTTATATAGATACCATGAGAACAATATTCAACAAATAGTACTTATCTCACAATAAATTCATTGTCAAAATTTAGAATTAGTGTTCTATCAGCACTTAGGTAAGAGAAGTTTCTTTTATAACATACATAATTTAACTAAAATAAAAAATTTAGTATGTGTTTTGATAGACTAGAAAATACTTAGAAATGCATTGAGAAGATTTTATTTTTTGGTAAAATTTAGAATTGCATCTAGAATAGTTTGTTATTAAAAATCCAAAATAGACTTTTTAAATTTTGTCAAAAAATAAAATAACAGAAGTTTTTTGTTTTTCTTATGATTAACAATGATTAGATGAAATTTTTCTATAAAATAAGTAATTTAAATTTACATTCATCTCTTGACCAAAAAAATACATAATATATATATATATATATATATACATGAATTAAAAAATCCACGCATCGAGTGGGCAACCTTCTAGTATATATATACTAGGGAGTGTCCCACATGATGCGTGGATTACGCATTCAATTGTTCTTTATATTGAATAAAGTTTACATTAAATTATATATGAAGTGCACATATAGTTGTTAACATATGTTATGAGAAAATTTTAAAAGATATTCATTTATATGTTTTTAGATAATGGAGTATTAAAAAAACACATTACTTTAATACAGTTTATGAAGATATTCATTTCAATGCAGTTTAAAAATTTAGAAGTACTTTTGTGAATTATAAAGATAAACTTCATTATCTTTTCTTGAAAATAGTATATATATAAACACTAAATAGTATGTCTTTCTAAGGTTTTTAGTAATAAAATCCCTCAAATAAAGATGTATAGTAAAAAACCCTCTTAACTATATATTTAATAAGAAAACCCCTCAACTTAAAATCTATTATTACAAATCCTTCTCCGTCTACATTTTCGTGAAAAGTGCATGGACTACAATTAAATTGAAATTGACAAACGATATATATACACTTAAACAACATGAATTATAAACAAAAACAACAAAACGTCCTTCTATCCGATTATAAATCCCCAAACCTTAGCTCTAAATTTTTCAAAGTAAAAAATCTAAATGGATGAACCCTAATTTATCATAGTGAGATTCTCTGAAGTTTGCGTGGTGTCGAAATCGATTAGGAGAGATTCTGAAAAAGGTTAAGTTTTAATTTGAATTATAGTCCGTCCAATTTTCACGATACTGTAGACGGAGGAGAATTTGCATTAAAAGATTTGAAGTTGAGGGGTGTTTTTTCTAAATATATAATTGAGGTGTTTGATTACTAAATTATATATAGATCACCGCTTTTTCGTAATTTGCACACAACATTAATAATTGTCTAGAAACAATAGATTAACCTCTACAATTCAGTTTGTTTGGTGTATGTGTTGTGGATATAATTGTAATACATGCATAAGTTTATATTTAAGTCATGGAAACTATTATTTAAAAACTAAAGATGTAGTAAATATGTTTTTTTAAGATTTAGAAGACATGATTTTATTAAAAAAAATTAAAATATTGCTAATCATTGAAAAATAAGCAATATTTTAATCGCCTTATTTTAGAAGACATGCATAAGTGAATTACCAGACTCGATATGTCGATTTTCCACTTATATCCAGGCCCAGTGTATAGATTTTAAATTTTAAATTTTTAGTAATTTAAGCATTGTCACATTTATTGTCAAGAGTCACAAACCTTGTATATGTCTTTCACGGGTTTCACTTCATAAACGGACTTTAACGGTCCATATTACTTGGTCCGCAAGATACACATTTTGCTCTCCAAATTATTTCCAATATATATCTAGCGATTAGTTGCCCTAGTAACTATAAAGTGTCGGTGATATTTCTATGGTTACAAGATTCACCACCTCACGATACTAAAAATATGCTAAATAAATTTATTATATTGTGCGGCAACAAATAGACCCACATGTTCGTTGTAGTTTCCACTGTTAGACAACTTTTTGCGTGTCGAAAATACATATGTTCACATTAAATCATAGTTTGTGGTTTTGTTAAGACATATAGTTTGACTATATTATACTCTGTTTTAATTTATTTGTAGTTTAAAGAAATTTTTATTACAATAAGTGTTGTTTCAATTTTCTATGTAAAAATTAAATATATTTAATATTTTTAAAAAATTATATATTACAATATGTTACTCACCAAAAAAAAATATTACAATATGTTTTTTTTATTGGTTGAATTAGTTATAATTAATAATATTTTTATGCACAAAAGGTAAATTATAGTTTCAATTTATTTGTAGTTTAAGGTTTTTGAATACTATTATATTTTAAATGTTTATAATAATTAACTGATATATAGAATTTTGTAAAAACACTACTTGTTTATACAACTTTTATTAATTGTTCATAAAAGTATACAACTTTTATTAAACGAGATTATATTATACAAACATATAGTTAGGCCGATTTGATTCTTTCTACCACTTTCTTCATGTGCTCAATTTGTTTCTCTCTAGGAGGAATACATTCCCTCACGATCTCAATTTCTTTCAAATTCTTGATCCATCGGTTTAGTTCTGGAAACTTTTCCTCTGGAATCATATCAATTCCCATACCTTCCCAACCTCGAGCAAGACAAAACGGGATCATACTTCCTGCGACCATGTCTAAGAATCCAAATGTTTCGCCACCGAAGAAATCTTTTCCAGTGACTTCCTTCTCAAGAAACATAAAGAGTTCTTGAGCCTCCTTGATTGCAACCTCTTTTCCCTTCTCTGCTATTGCCAGAGACCTAAAGGCTACTGGTCCAACCTACAAGATAGTAACCATTTCAGCAGAAAATTAACCGCAATTAATTTTTGTTTTGCATAGACATTCTTATGTAATCAAAATCATTTTACAATTCTGCCTTTCCTAGCCTACCAATCGAACAGAATCAGAATCTTGATTTTACTATTCAAAATGTAATGAAATTCTAGTCATCGGTGGTTCTAGGTGTTAATCATTTTTAGAAATCACCTATGCAATTAGTTGAGAAAGGTATTTGTTATAAAGTTACCTGTTCATCAATGAACTTGGCCCAGAATAAAGCCATGGCTTTCTCGTAAGGATCTTGAGGAAGGATTGGATTGTTTTTCCATATTTGGTCGATGTATTCGAGGATCACATGTGACTCGGATAATACTTTTCCTTTGTGGACAAGAACCGGAACCTTCTTGTAAACTGGATTTAGTTGGAGAAGCAAAGGGCTCTTGTTCACTATATCTTGCTCCAAGTACTCGTAAGGCACGCCTTTGAGCTTGAGAGCCATCTCGACTCTACGACTAAAAGGGCTTGCCCAAAATCCTAGAAGTTTCACATCCTCTTCTTTCTCCGCCATTGGACCTCTAACTTTTTTTAATGTAACTCCTCCTCTATTGTTCTTTGACTAGTTTATGTGGTTTTGTTCTCGTGAGTGTTTGATCGGTTCATGTACATATAGAGCTTATATGGTTTTGTTCTCTAGGCTTTAACGCCTTCTTTTTGACTAGTTTTTGTGGTTCCGTTCTCGTGCTTGAAAAGTATATGAAAACGACGTGGCAAGAAGAAAAGGACCATTTTGATTTCTCTTGATGTTCATTCATTGTTAAGTATCCAATGAACCGTGAACACATTATATCATCTCCCTATAAATTCAAATAGTATATTCTATCTTTTCAATTTCCTCAAACATACCAACTTTAAAAATAATATTCAACATTCAACAAGTTTGTCCTTTTCTGTTGATTTTTTTTTCTATATCTTAGATATACGTTTCTAGTATCTTAAATTAATTTTTATTATATTTCCTTACTATTCCTGCAAATACCATTTTTTGTTCCTTAAGCAAGTTTCTTTATATTTTTTTGTCATTTTTATTGAACTCTGCGGTTTCTTTACCTAATTAAGGAAATTTAATAATTTAATCTAATAAAATAAAATAAAATACCTTTTAAACAATAATTTTTGAATGAGTAATTCAAACTGTTTTTTTTTTGTTATGATAATCTAAATTATAGAACAAAATATGTTATGATAAATTATGATCATATATCAATAATTAATTACGATAGAACTAGGTACTCTTACACAGTGGTGGACCCAGAAATTTTTTTTACCTGGGTCAACTACCTTACTAAAAGAAAAAGTATATTATGTCAACAATTTTAGTCATCGTAATATATTTAAACCAAATATACCTAGATAGTTTTTACAATATTGCTTTTGAATTTTTTTTATTATTTCTGAGATTAAAATATATTTCTTTAAATAATAAACATAATTTAATTGACATAAAAAAAACAAGAGAAAATTTGATGAAACTACGCCAAATACTTAAAATTTGGGCTATAGCCCAATAAAAAAAATAGTAAAAGAAAGTAGATAAGTCATGTCGTGAATTCGAACCAAGGACTTAGGGGGGTCAAACACTAATCTCTCAACCAAATCAGCTAACAATGCACAACACATATTGGCCAAACTGTCAAATATATAAATTTAAGGTGGGTCAACTGACATCCCTTCCTTCTACGTGGGTCCGCCACTGCTCTTACAAACTAAATTATACTACCACTGCGGATACATGTATCACTCATCTTTATTTAGTAGATTGTTCATAAAACTTTTAAATAACAAGACAATACAAATGTAGTTAACAACTTAACATCACGGTCAAAGAGTATCATGTTGTCTTCTAGGCCGCTTTGATTCGTCCTACAATTTTCATCATGTGCTCAATATGTTTCTCTCTATCAGGAATACATTCCTTTACGATCTCAATTTCTTTCAAATTCTTGATCCATTTATTTAGTTCTGGAAACTTTTCCTCTGGAATCATATCAATTCCCATACCTTCCCAACCCCGAGCTAGACAAAACGGTATCATACTTCCCACGACCATGTCCAAGAATCCTATGGTCTCTCCGCCGAAGAATTTTTTTTCCTTGATTTGATTCTCAAGCAACATAATAAGTTCTCGAACTTCCTCTATTGCAACGTCAATTCTCTTCTCTGATTTCACCAGAGACCTGAGCCCTATCAATGTGACCTACACGGTAGCGATATTTAGCAAATGTTTCATGACAAAGTTATATAGTTATTAGTTAGAATTATTGTGCATAGATATACATTGTTACCATATCATACACATGTTAAGCATAACTCGTAAAATTTTTTTTAGCAACTTTAAATTACTATACGAGTTATTCAGCTAAAATGTTATTTGTAATTATAATTTTTGAGTAGGGATTCGGTAAAACAATATTAATACCGCTAGGTGTCTATTCGGAGGGAGAATCTTGGTTTCACTATTGAAAAGGTATTGAACTTATAGTAACCGGTTGTTCTAAGTGTTTATCATTCTAGAAATTACATATGCAATTAGTTAATAAAAGAATTAGTTTTTAGAATTACTTGTTCATCGACGAATTTGGCCCAAAATCGAGCCATGGCTTTGTCGTACGCATTCTGCGGTAGAATTGGATTGTTCGTCCATGTTTGGTCGATGTATTCAAGGATCAGTTGTGACTCGGGTAATATTTTACCATTGTGGACCAAAACAGGGACTTTTTTGTAAACCGGGTTGAGTTGAAGTAGCAACGGGCTCTTGACGACCAAATAATCTTCGTCCAAGTAATCGTATGGCACGCCTTTGAGTTTGAGAGCCATCTCGACTCTACGACTGAATGGGCTTGCCCAAGACCCTATAAGCTTCACACCCTCTTCTTTCTCGGCCATTGAATCAATCTCTTTCCCTCTTTTTATTTTTTATTTAACTCCTCTACTCTTTATACTTTCATGTAAATTATGCTTGATTATAAAGGCAAAAAGGAAAAGGAAGAGGAAAATAAAAAGTCCATTTTAGGCCATTTACTTCAATAGTTATCATACTTTTCTTAAGAGTTGTGAGGAACACTTAATTACAAGTTCAATGTATGTACATCATTCATGTGTATCATCTAAGGACATCTAGAAGGTAGTTGTTCATCACTGACGTCACTTTCAAATTTGTTCATCATTTATCCTCACGCCCTCAACATTTCATCATGTGTTTATCATGGATATTTTTGGTAGGATAGATAGTTCAAACTCCAAAATATTAAAAATCCTCAAAAGTCAACATTTATGTCTATCTTTGACCATGTTCTTTTTTTTTTATAAAGAATATTTGACTATGTCTTTCATCTTTCACTTCCGATGCTGTATTAGTTTTGAAGAAATATGTTAATTATTTGTTATTTCATTTCTTGAAGAAAATGAGTTAACAATGTTAATACAAAATTGGTTAGAGTGCTAATAGATTCAGAAAAGCACTAAACTGAAATACTAACCAACTACACACAATAAACCAATACTAACCAACCATACGTAATGTCTTAATATTAGCCAAAGAGTGATGTTCTTTTCAAACTTCATGTAATCAATACCACTCATCATGAAACAAATTAACTCATCCTATCGAACTTATCAATATACCATCTTTGCAATTCATTGTCCTTAAACTATAAATCAAAATTTGTTATTATAGTTATAATAGATAGCTTTCAAGATTTCACTTTGCACCCATTGATTCCATACCAATGCAGCTACATTCCGTCTTAATCTCAAAATTTTCAATAACAAAACGATACAAGCACATAGTCATTATTTCAGAACACAGAGTTATGATGATGTTGTCATTAATTTAGGTAGACTTAGCTCTCTCTATAATTTTGTTCATACGCTCAATATGTTTATCTTTTGGAGGTATACATTCCCTCACGATCTCAACTTCATTCAACTTCTTGATCCATCTGTTTAATTCTGGAAAAGTATCCTCTGGAGTCATATCAATTCCCATACATTCCCAAGCCCGAGCCAGACAAAACGGGATCATACTTCCTGCAACCATGTCCAAGAATCCGATCGTCTTGCCGCCAAAGAAATCTTTTCCAGTGACTTCCTTCTCAAGAAACATAAGCATTTCTCGAATCTCTTCAATAGCAACATCTATTCCCTTCTCTGCTTTTACTAGGGGCATGAACCCAACTGGTAGGATCTACAAGTTATTATATCAATCTATAAAAAAAATGCTTGGAAAATTACTTTATTCTACAAATAATCCTGATATAAATGCTTGAAATGTATTGAACTTCTAATAAGTCTCAAGTATTTATCGTATAGTATGCAACCAATATTATACATCAATTTAATTAGTTAGAGTACCTGCTCATCGACGAACTTGGCCCAGAATCGAGCCATGGCTTTCTCGTAGGGATCTTGAGGTAGAATTGGATTGTTATTCCAAGTTTGGTCGATGTATTCGAGGATCACATGTGACTCGGATAATATTTTATCATTGTGGACGAGAACCGGAACCTTCTTGTGAACCGGATTTAGCTCAAGAAGTAAAGTGCTCTTTTTGGGTAAGTCTTCTTCCAAGTACTCGTATGGTACGCCTTTAAGTTTGAGAGCCATCTCGACTCTACGACTAAAAGGGCTTATCCAAAACCCTAGAAGCTTCACACTCTCTTCTTTCTTCGCCATTAGATCTCTCTCTCTCTCTATATATCACTTTAAAAACACCATTGTGCTCTTTTTTTTTGTAGTCTCAAGCATATCTTGAAGATAAAACCAAAAACGACATCATTAAGGTAATCAAGTCATTGCTGACGTCACTCTGGTTATTTTATTCTTATTTTCTAGTAGTGTTGGCTTTTATAATCTCCAGACACTTACCACGTTGTCCTTTACGAACTACGAGCTTTATTTGATTGCTATAACTTTCAAAGATTTTCTTTTCTTTATATTCTATAGTTTTATGGGTTAACTAGGATTTAACTCGTCATATACGGCGAGATAATTTTGTGTCGCACAATTTTAATTAAATCAGTCTGATTCAACATATTAAAATATTGTTGGTGTTAATAAAATTATAAAATAAAAATTTAACTCATATTAAAACGTTAATATTTTAAATCTTTATTCATCCTGTGTTATTTAATTTTTTTATTATATATTTACATATTTCTAATATTTTTTTTAAAAAGTTAGGTTTAAATATATCAATTATAATATTTAAACTTTTGAAAAATTTTAAGATTTAATATATCCGGTAAAACTAAAAACCCAAATTCAACTGTATAGAAACAATTAAATTTGGATACTTGTTAAATTACGATTACTTCTTATTCAGATTTGGATACATTTTGATATTATTTATAATATGACTCTGAATCATTGTATAAACATTTTAGCCAAGGTGGGAACACACATTGTTTTTTCACTAATCGAGTAATTATATAGCTGTTTTAAAATTTATGAATTACAATCATCCCTATAAATTACAACAATTAATAGTATCTGAAAAAATAACAATAGGTAAGCATAATACATACAAATATTATAATACAATTCACGATTTTCATATGTGTAGTCAATATTCCGATTCTGCAAATATTTTCATTAAGCGAAAGAACAAATTAATTAAGGAAATAAACAAATTCCACATTCTAAACCATAATGTTTTGATGTCAAGAAAAAAAAGAAAAACGAAAAAAAATGTCTTTAGCCTCTCACCCATCTTTAACAATGAAGACATCGACAAGACGACAACCCACTTCAAATTCCCTTGGTAAAGTACTCAAAGATTATTAAAAGAAAAAAAAACTTATTAGAAGAATATTGATAAAGTCTAGTGACACATTTGTGCAAATTATGCACATGGATGACCATTTACCTAAGCCACATAAGCGGCTGATTAGAGCTTTAACAAAAAACCATTTCTCATTATATAGTTTTCTAACCCGTTTTGTATGATTTAATAAAAGTCAATATTTCACCAATCCAACCTGCAGTATCGTATGCTAAACCCCTTTATTGCATTGTAGGGTTAAGATAATGAATGGGAGCCTTTCTAAGAACCAATACATGTAGATAAAGAGATCTGATCTCTTAGTATATTACCACCACAGTCTTGGTCGCATTAGAATGGAGTGTGAAATTTTGAGATTTAATAATGGTTGTGCTAATCGCGAAGTCTGAGATTCTTATAAGCCAGTCGCAGAAATATATGATTTTTACTCTAATATATGAAAATCTTTTGATATGGATGTTGGATGGGAGTTGTATAGGCGACGTTTTAGGGTTGTTTCAGTGGTTGATACTTCGTTTTGGTTGGCTGCATCAAATAAATCATATGAAACATTTGTTCAGAGTCTTAACTTTGAAACTGAATCCTTTGACCCTTTAGCAGTGCCTCCCCTTGGTGTGGAAGAAGGGACTGTGGCGTTATCCTCTTCTAGAATAGAAGATCTTTTCCTCCTCAATTAAAGATGCAAAGACTTGAATTCTGTCATATGGATCAAAAAGAGAGTGAGAAACATATTAGTCGGAATTTGGGAAAAACTGTATTCTATAGCAGCAGGACATCGTAGATGGTACTTTCCAAGCTTTTGTTTACATCAAGAGGAGCTCCTGATTCTAAATGAAGATGTATTTAATATAGTTACTGAAATAAAGCTTACAGAAATAGCAAAAGGCACAGTGACAAAGACCATACATATCGATGCCTATGCTTATGTCGGTCTGTCAAGTATTTGAGTCTACCAACAAAGTTTAGTTCATGTACCGATGAGAGAAATTCACTCTTACCATAATTGTTTGATTTGGGGGCAATTGTGTTTTTATCTAATTCGTAATCTGAATTTTCTTTAACATGAGAAGAAGGAAAGGAGTTTGAGAAGAATGGTGACAAGAGTCTAAGAAGAAGAAAGATAATCTGAGTTGTTAATATTGTCATTCTCTTACCGAGAACCGCGACTGTAAATAATTAAATGTTATAATAATTTATATTATAAATCAAAAGTTGCAATTGTTCTTGAAATAAATTAATTGTTGCAATAGTTCAACTAAACGGTTGCAACCGTTTATGTTTAGTTAAAAAAAAATATTTAACGAAAAATTGCGATAAAAAAAAACAACAGTTCAATGCATTTTAATAATTAAAAATAATAATTTATGAAAAGTTACACTAAGAGACGCGACTGTATATAATTAAATGTTATAGCGATTCATAAAATAAACCAAAAGTTGCAATTGTCAATAAAATAAACTAATTGTTGCAATGGTTCAACTAAGATACGATAAAAAGACACAACCTTAGAAGACATTTATTCGGATTGCAACTTTCTACAAAAAAAATAACACAACCATAAAAATTATATTTTATTTTTAATATAAAAATATAACGAAAGATTGCGATAAAAGGACACAACTTTTCAGAACTGCAAAAGACATTTATTCGGAATATTATTATTATATAGATTTCAAATTAGCTTGATCATTTTGTCAATGTTCATGAGATTTTTACTTATTTCAAATTATCTTAAAAGTAAGTACTATGAAGATGGAAGCGATATTCTAGAATAGAAGAACATCCACTTAAAAATGTTGAACTACTAGGATTTTGAAACAGATTGTGCTGAGCACGTCTCTGTCGTATAATCTCCAAAGAATTGATCCGCTTTCTCTAAATCTTCTTGACGAATTTAGTTTACCCATAGTTGATTTTTCATCTTTCTCTCTTTTAAAATTTTCTCATTTTCCTGCTTTAATTTAAAAACTTTTTATAAAATTAATAAATTATATCACTTTTATGTAATCTTGAAGCTGGTTGTATAGCGAGAACTTCTAGATCTTTGATTCATAATTTTTCTATGAATAGAAATCTAATGAACATTGATATTAGTGTATTTTGGTTTGAGAAAAAAGACACATGTGAAAATGAAGAATGCAATATTATACTTAATTAAAAGCTGTTGACAAAAAAAAAAGAATGCAATATTATACAATTTTCTGGTTTCAATTTTTATTTTAGTGAAAAGAAAACATAGGAAAAATACAAAAATGTGGCTTGGGATTATTTTATTTTATTTTTTAAAAATAGGTTATTAATTTATTACTTTAAATGATGCAAAATAAAAGAAAGAAAAAATATTGAAAAATGTGTATACTATTTTTAGTATAATGATATACTTAAAATCCAGTTAAAATAGATATTAGTGTTTTTAAATGTGGGAAAAGAAATACAAAAACACATGTCAAAAAAAAGGTTGCCACGATTTTGTGGAAACCTTACTTTAGTATATTATAAGATATATTTTGAAACTTTTCCATCGTTTCTAAAAATTTAACGGCTATTTGATTGAAAATATTTTGAAAGTATATATTTAGTATTCGCCTTAATAGATATACGAATATTTGCCGTAACAAAATATTTTACCATGTTCACGTGTGATCTCTTGATTTATAACGTAAGTACTTCCAAATATCCCCCGTAACTTGATCTATACATTTCTAATACCATACTGCTACATTCCATCTCTATTTCGAAACATTTCAATATAAAACGATGCAAGCATATAAAGCAAATATTTTCGGATACAAGAAGTATCTTTAATTTAGGCAGACCTAATTGTCTCTGCAATCTTGGTCATGCGCTCAATTTGTTTATCTCTTGGAGGAATACATCCCCTCACGGCCTCAACTTCTTCCAAATTCTTGATCCATCTATTTAATTCCGGAAACTTCTCCCCTGGAATCATATCAATCCCCATACCTTCCCAAAGTCTAGCTAGACAAAATGGGATCATACTTCCTGCGATCATGTCCAAGAATCCGAGTGTCTTGCCGCCGAAGAAATCCTTTCCAGTGACTTCCTTCTCAAGAAACGTAAGCATTTCCCTAGTCTCTTCAATAGCAACCTCTCTTCCTTTCTCTGCTTTTACCAGGGACCTAAACCCTAGTGTTAGGATCTGCAAGTTTAGATCAATACATAAGCAAAAGAATAATATTTTCTTCTCCATAGAATACTGATTTAAATGTTTATCATTTAATCTACAAATTAATAGTATTAATATACCTGCTCATCAATGAACTTGGCCCAGAATCGAGCCATGGCTTTCTCGTAAGGATCTTGAGGAAGAATTGGATTGTTCTTCCATATCTGATCGATATATTCGAGAATCAGATGTGACTCGAGTAATATTTTATCATTGTGGACAAGAACCGGAACTTTCTTGTGAAGCGGGTTTAGCTCAAGAAGCAAAGGGGTCTTGTTGGGTAAATCTTCCTCCAAGTATTCGTATGGTACACCTTTGAGTTTGAGAGCCATCTCGACTCGACGACTAAAAGGGCTTGCCCAAAACCCTAGAAGCTTCACACTCTCTGCTTTCTCAGTCATTCGATCTCTCTCGCTTTTTGGTATCTAACTCTTCTGTTTCTTGCACTACTTTTTTCTTTGTGTTTCGTTTACTTGATTGATTACTTAGTTTACTATATATTCTATATATAAATGAGGTTATGAGTGGTGCAAATAAACAAATAAATAAATAAATAAAAGGACCATTTTGCTTTCTCTTTTGTCTTCGTATCCGAGGATATCTTGAAGATCAAACCAGAAAATAAACAAATAAATAAAAGGACCATTTTGCTTTCTCTTTGTATCAGATGATATCTTGAAGATCAAACCAGAAAAGGATTAATTTATATTTTAAGGTGTGCACGTCATTGCCAACGTCATTCGTCTTATTGTTTAAGATATTTGACCAACACTTAAGCGTTGCTAATCTCCAGACAATTAGACGATCAAGAAAAAACAAATCTCCAGTCTCCAGATGATTACGCTCTACAATTTATATTTTAAGACTCATTTGTTTAAACTTTTAAAGCTGAGAGATTAATGTGTCGATTCACACATAATTTTTTTATTTTGATGAGTCTATTTTTGGCCAATTCATTGTGTGCCAAACATTCGAAGGAGACCAAATAAAGATCTTCATGAAGTTAATAAAATATATTACCAAATGTTAGTTTTTAATCCTTAATCGAAACCGGACAAAGCAAAATACTTTTCTCTTCCACGGACATATCCATTATCCTTGTTAAGTAAAATTGTTCTTACAACTTTTTAACAAATAAAAAAAGATACAATCATACAAACATATAGTGAACATCTCCATATATCAAAGAGACTTATGTTTATCTCTTAAAGGCTGATTTGACTCTCTCTTCATTTCTTTTTAAGTGCTCAATATGTTCCTCTCTTGGGGGTACACATTTCATCACTATTTCAACCTCATTCAACTTCTTAATCCATCTATTTAATTCCGGAAACTTCTCCTCTGGAATCATATCAATACCCATAAATTCCCATGCTCGAACTCCACAAAACGGAATCATACTTCCGACAACCATGTCCAAGAAACCAATTGTCTTGCCTCCATAGAAATCTTTTCCGGTGACTTCCTTCTCAAGAAACATAATTAGTTCTCGAGCTTCTTCAATTGCAACCTCTATTCCTTTCTCGGCTTTCACCAAAGACCTGAACCCTGCTGGTGCGACCTACAAGACATATAAATGTAACTAACCATTTCATTACAAGATAATGCAAATAATTTTCAAATATCTGAAAATGTATGAGTTTCTAGTTTGTCCATAAAAAAAGTATGAGTTTCTAGTAATTGGTGGTTCTATATATACCTTGACGACTAAAAATCACATATGCAATTAGATATAATAAAGGAATTGGAATGTAGATTTACTTGTTCATCAACGAATTTGGCCAAGAACCGAGCCATGGCTTTGTCGTACGGATCTTGAGGTAGAATTGGATTGTCTGTCCATGTTTGGTCGATGTATTCGAGTATCAGATTTGACTCGAGTATTGGTTTACCATTGTGGACAAGAACCGGGACCTTCTTGTGAACCGGGTTAAGCTCAAGAAGCAAAGGACTCTTGTTCATCAAATCTTCTTCCAAATACTCGTATGGTACACCTTTGAGTTTGAGAGCCATCTTGACCCGACATGTGAAAGGGCTTGCCCAAAAACCTAGAAGCTTCACTTCTCCTTCTTTCTCCATTTCACTAGCTTTTTTTTTTCTCTAACTCCTCCTTCTTTTAGTCTTTTGACTTGTTTTTTTTTTTGGTATTTGTTATCATGATTGATCAATGTGCTTAAACGACGTCATGTCAAGAAGAAAATAAACTTTTTGCTTTTGGTAATTGGTATCCATTATCCACTAAGATGAAGCCACAAATGTAACTTTCACCACGTCATGGCTCACGTCACATGGGCATTTTCTTTAGAATGGGACTTTTGGTATTTTTTTTATTTTATCTGGACTCGGTTCGGTTTGACTCATAGTCCAATCTGTTATGCTAATGTTTGATAGGATGAAATAACATTGTAGTAAGTAGACAAATGTTTATGATTAAACATATTTTCTAGTTTTGTAATGAAATTCATATTCAGATCATTTGAAAGTAAATGACATAGTAAAACAGAAGAATTCGATTACTAAACAAAAAAATGTTAATCCTATTGAAAAGAAATGATGATACGTGAATCAAAATATAACATGTATAGTGTGAACATTTTCAATTTTTGGTTTTGGTGTTGGTTCGGTCTTGATTCAAATGAGTTCGGTTCGGCTAATTTGGTTTAGTAAAACCCAAATTAAGCGAAATCATTTCGTCGGTTAAAGGGTTAGACATGCTTTTTGTGTTTTCGCTGCTTCATATAGTTTTTGTGAAAGATTTTAAGTTGCATACAACAACACTCTGAAACTTGCCTGATTAAACTTCTTTTGAATTTAGACAAAGGTTAATAACTATTATTTATTCCATACATAATATAATAGAGATACATCATAACTCAAACTGATTAGTAATTATTCTAATTTAGATAAGACTCACACACTCAGTGAAACCAGAACCACAACCAAAACAAACACAAGAAACTCCGACGGTAAGACTCGAACCAAGAACCTCGAACCAATTACTCAACCAGTGATCTGAATAGACTTCACATCAGCCTTCTTAGTCTCAGCCTTAGGGACAGTAACAGTCAAAACACCATTCTCCATCGCAGCCTTAACCTGATCCATCTTCACATTCTCCGGTAACCTAAACCTCCTCGTAAACTGACCACTCGATCTCTCCACACGGTGCCACGTGTCATTCTTATCTTCTTTCTCCACGTGTCTCTCTCCACTGATCTTCAAAACACTATCTTCCTCAATCTCAACTTTCACTTCTTCTTTCTTCAGACCAGGCAAGTCAGCTTTAAACACGTGTGCTTCTGGTGTCTCTCTCCAGTCCACACGTGCGTTCACGATCGCTGAGTTTTCACGTGAAAGTGAAGATGATGTTAGTTCTTTGAATGGATCCCAAACGTCAAGAGAGAATGGATCGAAGATGTTGTTGCCACGCCTGTTGTTGTTGAAGAAGCTTGGAATCATCGACATTTTTAGTGAATCTGATTTGATATTTCGTTGCTTGAAGAAACTTTTGCTGATGTTTTTGTGAATTTTGATTTCTCAACTTCAGATGAAAAACACAGAGGATATGTGAAGCTATTTAAAGGCGCGAACCGAATTTTCTTGAGCTTCTCGAGTTTTACGGGGAAATATAGAAACATCTAGAGAACGTGAATGAAAAAATCAGGTGAATCTAGAAAATTCTAGGAGATTTTAAAGTTGTTTGAGCTTAATGGGCCTTGATGGGCTCTACAAATATGTCCTTAACGGGCTGGTCCCTTCTTAAAATTCGTTATTACTTTTGTCAATTGAACAATGCTATTGTTGCTGCTAGCTGCTGATCTCTCTACTAGGAGAACTAGCACATAAAGGACATCCTGAATTTGGAGATATCCATTACCGTTGTTACCCGATTCGACTCTTACGGGTAATAGATACTAGTACTCGTATCCACCTCGAAAAAATGGATATATCGACAGATAAGAATTCTTAAAAAAAAAAAAAAAGGATTTATACCGATTATCCGATTCGACTTGTGAAACCGAATGGAATATCAAAATAATTGAACTCTAATCACTATCCAAAAAATTCTAAAACATTTGCTTTAAATACATAATCCGAAACATTTAAGACTGTCTGAGTATTATGGGCCATGGGCTTTAAAACCAATTATATAACGTGCTGAATTAAATTGAATATTACTAAAAAAACTGGGCCCATCTTAATTCTCCAATCAATTGAGACGATTAAACTAATCCAACGGTGGATATAAGACTTTTGAGCTCCACTAAGTAGGGTCACGATGACGTAACTTCCCGCGTTCATTATGGAATCTTGAGCGTACGATTCTACTATTGGGGGCCCATCTTAAAAAATTCTACTGTTTTTTTTACTAAATCCGTCGGCCACAAAAAGATATATGTTTTTTATTTATTTATTTATATTCCTAAAGAAAAAAAAAAACAACTTCGACGAAAGACTCGGCGAACAAAACACACTCGCTTCAACAACTCTCTCTCTCTACTTGTCACTCTCTATCTACATACAAAATTAACAAAGCTCTCAAATCCTCTCTCTCTTCTCTTACTCTATACCTCTGTAGCTGATAGGGTCAGCTTCGTCGGCGCTATTTCTGCCGGATTTCACGGACGATTTGAGATCTGTTCTTCCTTCTTATTCCTCTCCTGATCTGATTTCACACTAATCTGCTTCAGTCTCTGTGTTTACTTACTGATTCCATCGAGGTACGTCTCGATTTTTCAAGCTTTTTCACTCTCCGACACTGTCAATAATCGTTTTCATTTGCTAGTAAAATGTTTTGTCTGCGAAGAAATTTATGTTTTCTGCTTAAGCCTTTCCTGTTACTAATCTTGTTTTTTAGTGTTTCTTTGGTAAACTAAGAAAGTTTGTGATTTTTGTTTTGGTCTTTTGATGATACTTAATCTAATCAGATCCCATTGATTCTTTAGGATCTAAAAAGATCATGATCTGTTTCTATCTGTTAATTTTATTACATTGTGTGTGGATAAGAAAGATGTACTTTTTTTTTTTTTTGTTATGACCTCTTACCATTTTTTTTGTTACTACAGTAAAAAAATGTGGAGCATTTCAAGCTAAGGAGTCATCTAGTTCTATAACAGATGGAGTGTCGTTTGGAGTTGAAGAAGGGTTCTTGTGATAGACCACCTTTTGTGGCTGCTGAGAAGAAGGTACTGACTAAAGAAAGCTCAAAGTCATTTACACCGGATAAGTTTAGAGATGACAAACGCGGGTTATCTTACTCCGATTTCCACCGCGAGATTACGAAGAAAGTTGAAGATGTATGTCCTAAACGGTTGGAGAATCGTTTGAAGTCAAGGATAGGTAGAACTGCGTCAGGAGAAAGAGATCTTGTGAAGTACAAGTCTTATGTGCCGAGTTATATAAAGAAATGTGATAAAGTTGAAGAGAAGAGTGTTAAAGCTGGTGGCATTGTTGGTTCACAGGAGCTAAGGAATAATAGGCAAGCGAGTGATAAACTGATGGATAAGCATACGAGGTCTTCGTTGTCTAACACAAGTACATCGTCTTCACTATGGACTGATGAATCATCTACTGATTCCAGTAGAGGTCTTTGTGCTTCTCCATTTCGTAAAAAGATCAATCATCCTCCATTGCAGTATTATCTGATGTCATCTAAGCCAGGGGATAATTTTCAAGATTTGGAGCTGCCTCGAGATAACGGTGATGCGACTTCCCAAAGTCATATCACCGACACGCAAGGGGGTCCTGTTAGAAGAGATGGGCAGTTTCATCAAACCCCTCGTGCAGCGGCATTTCAACAGAATGAGAAGAAAGATACTGATGTTAAGATTGTTCTGAAAACCAGAAGTTTCTTTAGTCCATCGAAGCCAGATAGTCCTTCTTGCACACGGATAATATCAAAGAATCTAGCTGAGGATTTTAAGAAAAAAGGAGAGAAGTTGGAAGAGAGAATCCGAAATCCTCGTGTTCATGATCTCTTTGGAAAAGAAAAGCCTGCTGCTGTATTTGTACCAGGGATTGTTTCTCAGAAACAGTTTATTGGTTTGTCCAAGTTCTATGATTCAAAAGTGTTACTAGCTGAGCGAATGGCGGAAAGTAATCGAAAGGGATTCCCAGAAAGGTTAGCGTATGGGAAAAGTGTAGTTCTGGACTCTGATGTAGGTCCTTTCCGACGTGAAGCTGATGGAAGTAAGCCATTTTTAAAACGTATCAGCTTCTTATCAGAAAGATCATGTTCAGCTCCACGATCAAGAAAGGCTGATTCTAGTCCCTCCAGAAGCAGGACTCTAGATAGAAGGTCAACAGAAACATTATTCAAACAGTCAGATCAGAAACCAGCTAAAGTTGTATCAGAAAGAGCAAGGAGCATTTCACCATTTCGCCGACTCAGCTTCAGCATTGGAAAGTCCAGCAAAAACTCCAGCGCCGAAGATGCTAAGAATCCTCCACACTTAAGTACAGCACTTATTTCATCACGAGCTGGTTTAGACAATCCATCTGCGTCTTCTTTCAGTGACAGCTCTTCTTTTGATAAAACCAGTGCAGCAAACAGAGGCAGGTCTAGTCCGTTGCGAAGGTTACTCGATCCTTTAATGAAACCAAAATCAACCCACTCATGTAGTTCTCCTGAGCCATCACATAAGGAAGCCCCTTCAAGGCAGCAAAAGGATATTCTTTCTGACAGTCAACCATCTTCGTCGTCCCTTCTGTCGAGAAATGGAAGATCTTCAACTGTTCAGGCTCTATTTCGAGTGACATCTAAGAATGATCAACCACTTTTCACTTTTGCGGTTGAAAAGGAACAAAGTATTACAGCAGCCACAATAAGAAAACAGACTCCCCCAGAGAAGGAAGACTATGGACTCAAGTATACTTTTTTCACTGTTCAAGAAGTACAGAAGAAAAATGCAAAATGGATGAACCACAACAGGAAGGTTCAAAGCCAAGAGTACACATCCAACATTGTCGCTCAGATGAGAGTCTCAGATCCTAAGCCTCTGATTCTCGCTGGAGAAAGACCTGTCGATAACCTCTTAACTAGAGAATTTGTACTCGTCGCATCTGAATCACAGCGGACTAACGAGCTAGCTGCCATGGTGATCAAGATACCAAAACTTACAGACACAAGCTCAACCAAAGACCAGAAACAGAACGAAACCACTCTTGGAGATTACTTTGCAGACGTTAACGCAACAGTGGTACTTCCAAGTGGCATTCACAGTCTCCCACACAAAGGAGGGCCTTCGTCGCTGATCCAACGATGGAAATCAGGTGGATCATGTGACTGTGGAGGCTGGGATATGGGCTGCAACCTTAGAATCCTCACAAATCAGCATAATAAACACAGAAACCCTTCTCCTTCCACTTCAGATGCCTTCAAGCTTTTCTTTCAGGTTTCCATAACATCTCAAAACTGTGAATACTAACATCAACATTTGGCTAAATTATGAAATCTCACTAATGTGAATTTGTTGCAGGGAGGAGTACAAGATAATAACAACCAACCATACTTGACTTTCACTACATACAGAGAAGGAGTTTACGCAGTTGAGTACAATACATCGCTCTCACTCTTGCAAGCATTCTCCATTTGTATAGCTGTTAACGAGGGACGGAATCCGTCAAAGACCGCCATGGAACCGAACACTTCACGTGTAGAGAACAAAGCTTATGGAGGAGAGATGTCATCGATTCAAAACGAGAGGGTGAAGTCATTTTCAGGTCCTATTGAAGCCGAAGCTCCGGCGAGGTATCTCTCACATCACCCACCTTTGTCTCCTGTTGGAAGGGTTTAGTTACTTCTTCAAATAAATCTGCCTATATATGTTTTTTATATATATATTTTCTCTTTTTAGTCTCTCTAATGGGGTTCGTATTTTCTATGTAATTACGGTGTGGAAGTAGATTACGTTAAATAGAAATTTGTGAAACTTGTGTTAATCGAATATCCACCCATTAATGTTTAAGCAAATAAAACTCTTTATGTTCTTTCTTCTTCCATTATCGTGTTCCTGGCTAGTACATAACTCGTTGATCTCTTTCGTTGAAACCATCAAATGCAACACATAAATGCTTTTAGAAAAAAGAAATCGACTAAAAATAATGGTGCTGCCCAGGATCGAACTGGAGACCTTTTGCGTGTAAGGCAAACGTGATAACCACTACACCACAGCACCAGATGCTTATATAGCTATCATTTAATTATATTATACTTTTAGAGTTTGATGAAAACAATTGAGCGGTTACAGAATTGGCTCTGACAAGAATTGTTTTGCGTAGATTGCACAAAAAGTTGAGTCCTTTCTCCGACAAGACAAAGACCCATTTGAATCGATTCCTTAAAAATTATTGATTTGGGAATATATTTTGTGTCAATTCAGGTGAATCAAACTGGTCGGTCCGATTCCTGATTGTCCTCGAATTTGTTTCTGTGATCGAGTTCTGTTTTCTTACAAAAAGCAGTTGCATTTTGATCTTGCTACATAGATTAATGTTCATTCTCAATCTTAACCATGCCGGTTTACGTTGATCGCGAAGCTCCTAAGGTTTTTGTTTCTCTCATTTTTCCTGCGTTTTCATAAAAGGGTATAATTGTTTAGTTTAATATTTATGCGTCCATGGTTGTGTGTGTGTGTGTGTGAAGCTATGGAGACGAATTTACTCAGAAGCGACATTAGAAGCTTCTCTTCTTGCTGAAAAATGGAAGCTTGTTCTTGCTGGACTTGCATTTCAGGTTCTATAGCTCCTTTCTTCCACCGAATTTACGGGTTTTAATGTTGGTTTAGGTCTATCTCGAGATCATAAATTTCATGATCCATGCTTGGTGTTCAGGTTATAGTTTGTTGGTGGTATGATTAAAGCTAAGTTGTGATAGATCAACTAGTTATGATGAATTTTGTTTCAGTAATTTGCTTAAATGTTGGAGCTTTAAAGACAATTCAGTTTATAAATCCTATTTCTATTGTCATTTGTTTTTGGTACCTCTCAAATCAGTACATTCATGGACTTGCTGCTCATGGAGTTCACTACTTACACCGACCTGGTCCAACGCTTCAAGATGCCGGTTTCTTTATTCTTCCAGTCAGTATGCTTGCTGTGGCTTTTTTTCTCATCAATTTTGTTCTGTACTAATTTGTTTGGTAATCGATAGGCGCTTGGGCAAGATAAGGCCTTTGTTAGTGAAACTGTGTTTGTCACTATCTTTGTATCTTTTGTATTAGTAAGTTTTTCTCTCTCAAGTCTCAAGTATCTGTTTTTTTTTTTCCCTCAACTCGCTGTAACGGTCTAATGGCTCTAACATGCGGTTGTTTACCTTGATCGTAGTGGACCTTTCATCCCTTTGTTTCCCACAGTAAGAAAATTTATACAGTTTTGATATGGTGCAGAGTTTTTGTTTATTTAGCTGTAAGTATCATCACTTACACTACACTAATTCTTCTATTTGTACACACACTGAAGATAGAATCTGTTTTCAGTTTAGTATTGCTGAAGTGGTTAAGCTTTTATATGTTTTAGGCTTCTCAAAGTCTGAGGATCATCACATTCTTTGCAACACAGCTACCTGGGCCGAATTATCATTGTCGAGAAGTAAGATTCGCAGGGCGAGGCTTTGGTTTCTTAGTTGTGACTTTTTTTTGCTATGTTGTGATTTCTCCCTGGTATATATCAAATTCTCTTTTAGGGCTCCAAGCTCGCCAAGATTCCGCCTCCAAAGAATGTTCTTGAAGTACTCTTGATCAACTGTTAGTTTGAATTGCATCTTTTTGCAAATTTTTAGTTGATACAGAATAACTCATAAAGTGGCATTTGATTAAGGTTTGTGTTCAAAATGCAGTTCCTGATGGAGTGATATATGGTTGTGGAGATCTAATATTTTCATCACATACAATATTCACCTTGGTCTTTGTACGCACATATCAAAGATACGGCATACGAAGGTTCTGTCTCGTAGATCGTTCTACAGAAGTTCATAATGTTTCACAAGATTCTTACATCTCATGTTTGTAAAATTCCCAGGTGGATCAAGCATCTGGCTTGGCTTATGGCAGTTATACAGAGCCTATTGATTATAGCATCAAGGAAACATTACACTGTTGACATTGTTGTTGCTAGGCCTGGGCGTTTGGGTAAATGGTTCGGTTCTAGAACCGAACCATTCGGTTCTTAGTATTTTGGTTCTGAAATTTAGGAACCATATTGGAACCAAATCAAAATCGGTTCGGTTCCGGTTCGGTTCCTCTACGGTTCGGTTCGGTTCGGGTAATAAATTTTGGAACCAAATTATTTCGGGTATTTTTGGAAACGAAAAAACAAAACAATCATAATACAATATTCAAATGCAATTAGGTAAGTATGCAATCACATATTAGTAAGCATACCATTACAAATCCAAAAAATATTAGAAACTTGGAAAGTGTTATGTCAAAACTCAAAAGACACCCAAAGTTTCAAAGATACCGAAAAACACAAGTTTTTAAGACACCAAAATAACCCGAAGTTTAAATCTGTTACAATTTTCTGCTTCTTCTTCTCTTTAGGTTTATGAAATATATATAGTGGGTTGTTGGGCTTGGGTTTAGGTTTAGGTTTGTATGGATTTGGGCTTTGGGATATATAGATATAGGTACATAGATTATATTTTTCGGGTACCCATTTGGATCTCGGTTCTTACCCGAACCGAACCAATACCCATGGATCTGAAATTCAAGATCCAATCGATATTTTTACTAGAACCAGAACCGAACCATACCCATCAATTTCGGTTCGGTTCGGTTCGGTTCTATGTGGATCCATATTTGTGCCCAGACCTAGTTGTTGCATGGTCAGAAAAAAGAAGAAATCAAATATCTTTTTTCGCAAAATTGAATCGTTGAATTATCTCAACATTTCAACATTTTCTTCTGCAGGTATACTGTGAACCTTGTGATGTTCTACGTTGACAGTAAATTGCCAGGTAAGTTTCCTCAAGAACTCATCATTCTCCCAAAAGATAACAAAAACCATTCTGCAATTTCTGCTCCCAATTTAGTTCCTATAGTCATCTATCTTGGCCAAAACTCGAGACTGCTATTTGTTTCCATACTGTGTCAATCTGAAATGGTTGCCCTACCCAAAAAATTAGATCATTACAGTACTAAAAATGTAGTAACTGGCTCAGATTTGGCCAGATCATTCTTAGTTTAGTTTTTGCTACTGCCTTAAAGAGTATAAACCCAACACAGGTTTTGGTCAATCTTGTGCTAAACTGTAATGGTTGCTTGTTACTTACTTATCCAAAAGATGAGATCATTAGAATGCTAAAAATGTGGTAACTGTTCTCAGATTGCCAAACCATTTCTTAACTTATTCTCTGATATCCACCCAAAAGAGTATATTATTATTATGAACCCAACATAAGTTTTGGTCAATAAGCTAAGTAATTGTTAACATATTCTTATTACAGAAATGGCAGAGCGTTCTAGTGGACCTTCTCCGACGCCTTTACTTCCACTGAGCACAAAGGACGGTAACAAAAGCAAAGAAGATCATCAGAGACTTCTAAACAAGACCAATGTAGCAGATGAGCTTTGATCTTATGTTTCTATCTTAGTCAGAAGCTATGCTGGTTGTACGCATGTTTGTCATAAACTTTCTTTGCTTTAGTGCTTTAGGATACACAGTTCTCTTAGTTCTTCATCTCTCCAATGTAAAAATACAAATTATACAACTCATTAATGTTTTGTGATTTTCGATTTTGTTATTTCATTTCACCCCTTTAGTAATAATGGGTTCACAGGGAATTGCTTAATTGATAATTTTGTCCAAATCAGAGCCAAAAATGTGATGCAATTTTCTTGACAATAAAAACAAGATTGCCTTGAGCTTTAGAAAAAAACAAAGAACAGAGTTTTGTTTCCTCCAAGAGCTTTTGGTCTATAATAATTGCCTTTAAACTGGAGGCTTGCCAGCACTTAGAAGCTGTCCAACCATTCCATTTACCTGAAAACGAGTTTCATGAAAAAGAACATAAGTAAATAAATTTGAATAATGGTGGTCAACTATAAGAAGATTTGAAGTATCAAATTGTTAATTGCTTTGAAGTATCATAGCCTTACCTGCCAGTACTTGGAAACACAACGGTCGATGCAACTATTCTCACCCATGTTTAACTCAGCTTCCTTGTACCTGGGAATCAGATTGATATTAGGCAAAGAATCTCAAAACTGGTGCAACTGACTAATCTCTCAGCTAATAAAAGTTTCTGACTAATCTCTCAATTACAGACAAATTCCATGACATCGATAGAGAACATCAAAAAGAGATAATTTACCTTTTATCCACACATTTATTAAAGCATGTTTGAGCAAGCCTGCATTACAAGAACAAGGCCTATCAGAAGGATACACAAAAAAAAAGATGCGACATTCTGCATAATCACAATGGACCAATCACCACTAATTTAGTATGTCAAACAAAGTATATCAGGATGAAAGGAAACACATATAAAGATGTGACTTTCTTTATAATCTCTAACCCAAGGAATCACAAAATGGCACAGGGCATTGAAAATTAACAGAACACCATCAAACCATATGTTATCAAAGTCTAATCTCTACATAACAGCTGAATACATATGCACCTAAATCGAGAATTCCTCATAGAAAGATTTTAGATTTCATCCTCAAGATAAACAATTCAGGCAGCGTAATGATTTTCGGCATAACAACAGTCACAAACTTATACTCCTCTAGCTATATATCACTATTTGAACATAAAAGAGAAACCCCAAACAATGTGATCAAAACAAATTCAAACCAATACCAGATTAGCAATCAAAAGTGAGAGCATCAATTTCTAATCTTATACGAGAAAATCGAATTCATAACGAAAGATAAACCAAATGGGTCTTTGATTCAGTACTTGTTAAAGAGTTCCACCCGATACTCCATCTCCGTTTGTGCCATACTAAACGCCTGATTCAAATCCAAGACACCAAATAAGCAAAATGAGAAACTTGAATACACCAATCCAAATCTAATAAATGGCAGTGTCATACGCTTAAAGATCTGAATCAAGATACAATTCAACCCTAAGCATTACAAAAACATTGAAACCTATATGTCAAATTAGATCAAGATACAATTCAACCCTAAGCATTACAAAAACATTGAAACCTATATGTCAAATTAGATCAAGATACAATTCAACCCTAAGCATTGCAAAAACAGAGACAGCTAAAAACTTAATCTTCCATTGTCTAATTAGATCAAAGATCGGAGCTTTACGATGTATTAACAACAAAGGACGAGAAAAAAACCCGAACCTGTTCCTTAGTAACGCCGGCGGGAATAGGACTGGGAGAAGCCATTTTTTGCAGTACCTGAATACAAAATTAAAGATTCGTAAAAATCGAAACTTTATAATTCAAGACTTGAATTTGAAGATAAAAAATCCTTACTTTGTCAAATGGGATTTTGTTAGAGAGGTCAAGAACACAACAAAGGGTTCTCTTTTGCTACACAGCCGAATTAGGGTTTAAGAGACATTAAACGCCACGTCATCAAACGAAGGGTATATATGTAATTACGCTAAAATATCGGAGCTTCTCTTACGACTAAAAGTCGCCGACTAATGGAGCTTTTAGGGTTTTAGCAAATTTCTTTTGGAGGTATCTTTCTATCTCACAATTTTTTTGCAGAAAATTTCTTCAATTTCGAGTTTTTCTTTGTGGGTTTGTTTAACTATTCAAATATTTTGATTTTGAGTTAGGAATTGAGTAACAAGAAGGTGAGATATGGAGCACGGTTCGTTCACGAATGATAGTCATGCTTCGTTTACTTTATCGGAAGAAGATCACACACTTGCTAATGCTGTTAGATTCGTCTTAAACCAAGAGTTAGTATCTTCTTTTGAATCCTTTTGAACCTGTTATGTATATATAGAAGAAGCTATACACTTTTACAGAGAAAGGCTTTAGCTTTATTATCTCATTCTTAGTTCTTGACTCTCAAATTGTTATTATTGACTTTATAGTTTTTCTCATTAAGAATTAATCTCTTACCTCTCTGTACCATAGCTGCCAGTTTTTGTTTTTGGTTCTAATTATTGTTTGAACAATCAGTGTGCACTTTGTATGTGTGTGCCTTTATAATGTGATTGTGAAGTTGAGTTCGATTCAATGTTGGTCACATTATTGTTAGAAAGATAGTCTAGAATTAGCTCCTAAATATCCCAAAGTAATAAGCTTTTAAGTCAAAATAGATATTCTACAGACTTTATTTGTTTCGGGGGATGAGTTCGGTCCATTAGGTTCGCCATTATATTGTGATTGTGATACTTGAGTTTTACTCAAGTGTTGATTTACATTCATGTTATGTTGTTTAGAGATTCTCATTGTATGCTAAAACGTTTCGAATGATTCCGAAGAAAAGGTCTTTACTTGATATTCAATGAATGCCATCTTATCTTATCATTGTGGTTGATATGCTGCACAAGTATGCTTGTGTGCAGACAATGATGATTATGTCACTAACCAGTACTGTTTTTAATTCTGCAGTCCGAGAGTAACCGTGGCTGCATACACCATTCCACATCCTTCCCTTGAACAGGTCAATATCCGGGTCCAGACAACAGGTACTGGTTTTCAAAACTCTGTTCATCAGAGTTAAGCTATATGTTCTTTCTTTCTTTCTGGATAACTCTTATCAGAGTTTTTTTTGTCTGTGTCTAACAACATAAGACTTGTTGGCTCTGTGATTTTTAGGTGACCCGGCAAGGGAAGTTTTCAAAGATGCATGTCAAGAACTTATGCAAATGAACAGACATGTGAGAAGCGTTTTTGATAAGGCTGTTACTGAGTATAAGGCTGCTAAAAAGCTAAAGGAGGAGGCTGAAGAAGAAGAGCTTAAGAGGCAGAGGGATCTATTTGGGTCCATGGACATTGAAAGCAACTGATTTTATAAAATAACATTTGTATTTCCTCTATGGAGTTTTATACTGTTTTTTATCCTAAATCCACATTTGTCCTTATAACTACTCTAATTCGCAATCCACAACAAAATTAAGCATGAAATTTCTAAAATACTACTACTTGCTCGTTGTCTTCATCAAATTCACAATCTACAAACAAAATTAACAAAAAGTATAATATGGAACAAAGAAAATAGTAATATGGAAGATTCTTGATTTAGCAAAATAGATTGTTTGAAAATTGATAAATCCTCTTAGCCTAGGCAGAGTATGATAACTAATAACGCAAGCGATAGTTACAGAAACTATAAAAACTTAGGCAGAAGAAAGTAAACAGCAACAGGAAGTTGAGGTGTTTTTTTTTATGTTCTGTTTCTTCTTCAATAACCTTCTTCTTGCTCGTACTCAGCTTCTTCGTCTTCATATTCTCCTTCTTCATCAGCCGTCGCATCTTGATACTGCTGATACTCGGAGACAAGATCGTTCATGTTGCTTTCAGCTTCAGTGAACTCCATCTCATCCATACCTTCACCTGTGTACCAATGCAAGAAAGCCTTTCTCCTGAACATAGCAGTGAATTGTTCGCTGACACGCCTGAACATCTCTTGAATCGATGTCGAGTTACCGATGAATGTTGAAGCCATCTTCAGACCAGTAGGGGGAATGTCACAGACGGTTGATTTGACGTTGTTGGGGATCCATTCCACAAAGTAGGAGGAGTTCTTGTTCTGAACGTTCAGCATCTGTTCATCGACCTCCTTGGTGCTCATTTTGCCACGGAACATGGCTGAAGCAGTGAGGTAACGACCGTGTCTCGGGTCAGCAGCACACATCATGTTCTTGGCATCCCACATTTGCTGAGTGAGTTCTGGAACAGTGAGGTTACGGTACTGCTGAGATCCACGAGAGGTGAGAGGAGCAAATCCCACCATGAAGAAGTGAAGACGAGGGAATGGGATCAGGTTCACAGCTAGCTTTCGAAGATCAGAGTTCAGTTGACCAGGGAACCTAAGACAGCAGGTCACACCAGACATGGTTGCAGAGATCAAATGGTTCAGATCACCAACTGCACAATTCAATAAACAAACAAGAGTGCGTTAGTGAAGTTTCAAGCATTTTGAAACATCAAGTTTCAAACATCTCACATCTGCAAACCCATGTTTCAAATTAAAGCATTTAGCATCATAGTTATGAATAACTAAGCATACAGTAAAACCAGAGCGATAGAGTGACAATATTGATATTGATTGAAGAAGACTGAGACTCAAAACATTGAGGAGACTAATCTCGTTATGGTCACATCAGCAGAACCAAGTTCAAATTAGAGCATAACACACCATACTAATCAATAACTAAGCATCAAACAAGAAAACAATAAACCACTGAGACAGATACAGTAACAACATTGATACTTAATCGAAGAAGATTAGGATACTCACAACTTGGAGTGCTAAGCTTGAGAGTGCGGAAGCAAATGTCATACAATGCTTCATTGTCAAGAACCATACACTCATCAGCATTCTCAACAAGCTGATGCACAGATAGTGTTGCATTGTATGGCTCCACAACAGTGTCAGACACCTTAGGAGATGGGAACACAGAGAAAGTCATCATCATACGGTCAGGGTACTCCTCCCTGATCTTCGATATCAACAAAGTTCCCATACCAGAACCAGTTCCTCCTCCTAAGGAATGGCACACCTGAAACCCTGTAAATCCAAACAACAAAAAACCATAAGTAAACGAAAACAAAACCCTAATCCGTAATTCCACAGTTCAAAATCAGAAATCTAAACCTAAAACAATCAATCACTACCAATAATCAACCTAAATTTACAGATCCAAAACCCTAAGGGATTCAAATACCTTGAAGGCAGTCACAGTTCTCAGCCTCTTTGCGAACAACATCAAGGACCGAATCAATAAGCTCAGCACCTTCAGTGTAATGACCTTTAGCCCAGTTATTCCCAGCACCGGACTGACCAAAGACGAAATTATCCGGTCGAAAGATCTGACCGTACGGACCAGATCTAACACTATCCATCGTTCCAGGCTCCAAATCCATGAGAACAGCACGAGGAACGTACCTTCCACAACTCGCCTCGTTGTAGTAGACATTAACCCTCTCAAGCTGCAAATCGGAATCTCCATGGTACCTTCCCGTCTGATCAATCCCGTGCTCGAGATTAACCACTTCCCAGAACTTAGAACCGATTTGGTTTCCGCATTGACCTGCTTGGATATGAAGAATTTCTCGCATCTTCGCCCACAGAGAAGAAAACCCTAAAACTGGATCTAAAAGGGAGAGAGAGATTTTTGAAAAAGGGAAAGAAGAAGCAGAGAGGATCTTTTTTTTTATGAGAGAGAGAGGAAGAGGAGGGTCCATTTATAAAGAAAAGGAGGTTTTAACGGCTAATATTTGGTAATTCAAAATCAAATCGACGGTTGAGATACTGCCACGTAAATCGAGGTGGCAACGGGTGGCAAAATTCAAAAATTAATGGCTCGTGAATAAAAGTTTTTAATCTTTTTTTTGAATTTCGTAAAAATCTGTTTGTGTGAATGACAGCTGGATTCCATTAAGGAGAGCAATTACTAAAACGACGCCGCACGTGCTTTGTGAAGAGATAAAAAGCCGTTCCAACCTGGCAATCGCACGTGAGAGACTTCTTATGGGCCCAAAAATGGGCCGCTTTTACTCTTTTCAAATCTGCTTGACTAAGAAACGGAGTGATGTTCTGTAGCGAAATCCTCAGACGGCAAGCATGTTTTAGTAAAGTGAAACGTCATCGTTTTATGATTGAATATGCTTATTGGATACTGAACCGGAGCCTGAACCAAAAATACAGTCAAATCGGAAAATGAATTTCAGATTCAAACTTGTTCATCGAAATTTTTCTTGAAGATTCGAATCGGAGAAGTCCGTGGAAGAGGAAGAGGAAGAGGAAGAAGAAGAAGACGATGTCTGTGCAAGAGTATTTAGACAAGCACATGCTTTCTCGGAAAATCGAAGACGCCGTTAATGCCGCCGTTAGGGCTAAAACCTCAGATCCCGTTCTCTTCATCGTAAGTTTCCTTCGAATTTCGAATTTACGTGTATCGAAGTGAAATTGTGTTACCGTGCTCATTGAATCTTCAATTGGAAAAGTGCAGGCGAATCATATGAAGAAAGCTGTATCATCGGTGATAACGAAGGTTAAAGCACGACAGATCCTTGATAGCAGAGGAATTCCAACAGTTGAAGTTGATCTTCACACTAATAAAGGCGTTTTTCGTGCTTCTGTTCCCAGTGGTGATTCTTCTGGAACGTGAGAATTCTTCTTACTCTCATCATCTGTTGTTGTGATTGTGATGAATGAGTTTTATTTGAATTTTGTTGATGCATGGTCCTGACGTGAGGAAATTGGTTTACTGATTTTCAAGGTATGAAGCTATTGAGCTACGTGATGGAGACAAAGGAATGTATCTTGGAAATAGTGTGGCTAAAGCTGTTAAGAACATTAATGAAAAAATTTCAGAGGCGTTGATTGGTATGGACCCAAAACTTCAGGGTCAGATAGATCAGGCTATGATAGATTTGGATAAAACTGAAAAGAAGGTAGGTGGGAACTCTTTATTAGGATTGTAACAAGTTCATGGATCAATGTTCCTCATGATTAATTTGATTTGAATATCCTGCAGAGTGAACTTGGTGCTAATGCTATACTTGCTGTGTCAATTGCGGCATGCAAGGCTGGAGCTGCTGAGAAAGAAGTATGGAGTCTTCACAACATTTTCTCTTATCCTATGTATTTAATGCCTACTTTAGTTAGGAGATTTTGATTGAAGTTATATATCAGGTCCCTCTGTGCAAGCACCTTTCTGATCTTAGTGGCAGAGCAAACATGGTGTTACCTGTACCTGCGTTCACTGTTTTGAGTGGCGGGAAGCATGCTTCGAATACTTTTGCCATTCAGGTATTCAACATTAAGTTCACTATTAACTTCTCTGTTCTACCTCTTTCTGATAATCTTTTGTCATATTTTACTGTTGATCCTCAAAGTTCTTTAAGAATGCTTTTGGGTTTCAAGTAATTTCATTCTCATATATTGTTAGGAAATTATGATTCTCCCAATTGGAGCAAGTAGATTTGAGGAGGCCCTGCAATGGGGATCTGAGACATATCATCATTTAAAGGTCAATTTTCAAAGATATATGGCTTTCTGGAAGTGACGTTTCTATTTGCATCCGTAAATTTGTCTATAAGGTGAGTATGATCTTTTGCTGTTTATGGCAGGCTGTCATTGCAGAAAAGAATGGTGGTTTGGGATGTAATGTTGGTGAAGATGGTGGCCTTGCTCCAGATATCTCGAGGTACATATATTTTTCCTCTCTGATACTAATCTGCTTGCATCTGTAGATTGTCAAAACTGAGAAAACCATGTTAAGGTTTGATGGCTTAGTGCCTAATATGTGTAATTGCAACTGTATGCAGCCTCAAGGAAGGTTTGGAGCTTGTAAAAGAAGCTATCAACCGAACAGGGTACAATGATAAGATAAAGATAGCCATTGATGTTGCCGCCACTAATTTTTGTTTAGGTAATATACTGCTTCCTGGCTAACTGATTTCTTTTGCGGCTTCTTGTAGTCATGGATAGTCTTGGTTTGGTTCTGGGCATTGTCATTCACAATTGGCTAGTGACACAAAAAAGATGTTAAATCATCAAATGTGTAACCTATCAATATCTTGCTTTTGCAAGTTTCAACTATGTTTTACGTTTTCGTGTATTATTTCTTACCTTGTGGAACTGTTCTTTCCTGAACAGGTACCAAGTATGATCTAGATGTCAAGTCTCCAAATAAATCTGGGCAAAATTTCAAGTCAGCGGACGATATGATAGATATGTACAAAGAAATTTGTAATGGTATGTCTGTGCTCGTCTGAACAATATTTTTTTTGTCTATTTTAGTACTCTTGCAGTATTCTAACGACCCGATTCTCTGTTTGGTCTCCTTGTGGGTTTAGAGTATCCAATCGTGTCTATAGAAGACCCTTTTGACAAGGAGGACTGGGAACACACCAAGTATTTTTCCAGTCTTGGAATATGTCAGGTCCAACTCGGTTCCCCTACTAAAAACGGTTCACATAGATTTTTTGTTCTTTCAGATGACACCGTCTTCTGATTCTTTTCACAGAATCAAATGTCTAAAGAGAGAGACCCTTAAATCTTCTTGTACAATCAATTTCCATGTCTAAATTCTCAATGTTAAACTCTTGCAGGTGGTAGGTGACGATTTATTGATGTCAAATTCAAAACGTGTTGAGCGTGCCATACAGGAGTCTTCTTGTAATGCTCTTCTTCTCAAGGTATATCGTCCATGCTAAATTTTTTTATCCTATATACTATGTATTGCCTGTGCTCGTATTGTATGATTGATACGCTACTGCCTAAGAACGACAAAGACATAATGTGCACTCGGTGATACAGGTGAATCAGATTGGTACAGTAACAGAAGCCATTGAAGTAGTGAAAATGGCAAGGGATGCCCAGTGGGGTGTGGTGACATCTCATAGATGTGGAGAAACAGAGGACTCTTTCATCTCTGACTTATCCGTGGGTCTCGCAACAGGTGTGATAAAAGCTGGTGCTCCTTGCAGAGGAGAACGTACTATGAAGTATAACCAGGTCTGGATCTTTTTCCAAACTAATATCCTCAGCACCCCTTATGCAATTACTCTAGAACATGATAAATTACGTGGAGTAACCTGCATTGGAATTTTGGAGCATAGAAACAGCTCTTTCATCAGCTTATTTTTAGCTTTTAAGTAGCTGAGTTATGTTGTGGTATGTGACTCTTTTAGCGACCTAGGCTTAAGTTTCAGTTCTTTAACTTTTGGATAGTGCAGGCTTAGCTTGTTACTAGATACAATTATTTCCCTCATTGGGTAATGATTGACTTTGGAGTAACCATGTACATTTAGTTTCTAGATAGTGTTCTCATTTCGTGTTTAGTGTTCACTGTAGAAAGTACTTTATTAAAAAGCTGAATCACAGTTGAAATGTTCCCGCAGTTGCTACGGATAGAGGAAGAGCTCGGGGATCAAGCAGTGTATGCTGGAGAAGATTGGAAGCTATCTCTCTAAACAAAATGCACATGTGATATAATTGTTACACTTCTCGTCTTACTTCATTGTTCTCGAGTCTATTTCTCACGCAGACAAATTTCTGTGTCTTGAAAGTTCAAAATTTTTGTTTTTTGGCCAAATTTAAGAACAAACAGAAGTAAAGAGTGTGAAACAGATTTTTTTCCAAACTGTAAAAGCAAACAAACGTGTTTTAGGGCTTTGTGTCTTCTTTTTCTTCAATCTTACGGGCCAAGTAGTATCAAATGTAACCCATCTCAGCCACCTTGTACTCCACCAAGATTGGTAGCTCCGAGGACAATCTGATTGTCACAGTTTCTGACAATGGAGTTGTCTTTGTGAAGAGATTCATGTACCTCAATGCAAATGAAAGCGAAACAGGTTCGTTCATCTCTATCACAATAGCATCTTCAGGCTGCAAAGACACAAAAACAATAGGCCATTTCAACATTGTATTGGACAGATTATAACAAAAAGCTTTAGATGAATTATTTAGTATTCATACTTTGTCCCCATTTGTATTCTGCCTCAGTACAATGCTCACTGTTCCGATATCACCTTCTGTTGAAAACCTCACCCTTTCTTTTGTCATCACAGAGATTACAACTGCAATCAAAGCCAGATTTATTGTTTATATATAAAAATAGAAACAACATTACAGTTACATAGAACAGTCCACTTATCTACCTGTGTCACTGAAACTACCTAGATCTTTGCATATCCTGGAAAATTCACCAGAGGGCATTCTCACAATTGAGTGGTACTCAGGAACTGGTATACGTACATGCACACTGACGATACTCATCAGCTTCAGCTTCAGCTCATAGTCTGCAATCTTGTCTTGTGCTGCATCCTCAATTCATTCAAATCATAAGATTATGCATGTTTATAACACAGTCTGCATACAAGTTTTTCTGTTTTCTTTCTCTAAAGTCTAAATCAAGAAACCTTATTCACTTTTACACTATAGATTTCAAGATACGAACTTCAACATTCTAATTGTAGTTTATGGCAAATGAAACATATAATTTAGCATCATAATCATCGACAACAAATACAAAATTCTAACAAACATGAATCGAGAACTTACTGGAACTCTCGGACATGAAGGTGACAGTGTCACTGCCGCCATCAGCTTTAGTAGTGATGATGTCATTTTTCCCAGCACATTTCAAAAGCTTGGACATGCTATTCATCATGAAGATGTACCTATCGCACCTGGAGGAAATCTCTCTAAACAAAAGCAAATGTAATATAACTGTCAATACTTCTCGTCTCACTTCATTTCTCAGTCTTATTTTTCACGTAGACAAATTTCTTCAAATATTTTTTTAAGAACAAACAGATGAAAAGAGTTATAAACAAGCTTTATCAAATTGCAAAGAGACAAAACTGTCATTCGATTATCTAGTTTACCGTTGCCTTAACATAGTAAATCCAGAAAACAACTGAATCAAGACAGACATTTCAACAAAGGGACTCAAACGAAAACTATAAAACATTCATCATTATTAGGGCTTAGTGTCTTCTTCTTCTTCAATCTTAGGAGCCAGATAGTATCGAATGTATCCCATCTCAGCCACCTTGTACTCCACCACGACCGGTAACTCAGAGGACAAACTGATCGTCACAGTTTCCGACAATGGAGTAGCCTTTGTGAAGGAGTTCATGTACCTCAATGCAAATGAAAGCGAAACAGGCTCGTTCATCTCTATCACAATAGCATCTTCAGGCTGCAAAACACACACACACAAACATAAGGTCACTTCAACATTGTATTGAACAGATTACTAAACAAATCTCTCTAAATGACTTGAGATTGTTCATACTTTGTCGACAGTAGTATTCTGCCTGAGCACAATGTTTGCTGTCCCGATATCACCTGCTGTAGAAAACTTCACCCCTTCTTTCGTCACAGAGATCACAACTGCAAAATCATAACATCAAAACCAGAATCATAATTAGATACAACTCAAAATACCATTTCAGAATCATCACAGTGACACACCTACAGAAACAAACAGTTCATTTACCTGTGTCACCAATACTACTGAGATCTTTGCATATCCTGGAAAATTCACCAGATGGCATTCTCACAATTGAGTGGTACTCAGCATCAGGTATTCCTAAATGCTCACTGTCAATATCCATCAGCTTCATCTCAAAGTCAGCAATCTTATCTTGCGCTGCATAATCATCAATACGCTCAAATCATGAGATTATGTACACTAATAACATAGTCAACATCAACTAAAGTTCTTCTCTAACTCAAGAAACTCTATTAACTTTCAAACTATAGTCTTTAAGCTAAACACTATAAATGTTCTGAAAACAAAGCCCTAACAAACATAAATCGATTTGGGTAAAATGAAGAACTTACTGGGACTCTCAAACATGAACGTCACAGTGTCGCTACCATCATCGGCTTTGATAGTGATGATATCATCATTTCCAGCACATTTCAGCATCTTAGACATGTTACCAAGATTCATCCCCATAGAGAGGTTCCTATCGCACCGATAATGCTCAAAACCTTCGGATCTCAGCAAAAGAGACACCAACGCGACGTGACTCGAATCCATAGCTTGAAGCGAGAACCCTGTGCTTGAACAGTCGAAGTTCGCATCGTTCACAAGATCTTTGACCGCTTCTAGAACCTTCTTTAGTAGAGAACCTTGAACTAAACGAAGCTCCAACATCTTCTGGGAAATTATCGAAAGCTTAGAGTGTGAATTGAACGGTTAGGGTTTTTAGGGTTCTTGAAATTTTCTGAGAGGAGATTGCAATTGTAGCGGGAAGTGATATTATAAGCCGAGATTTTGTGGCGCCATTTAGCAATTTTAGGGTATTTTTGTTCCCGCCTATGTGATTGTGGCTGACGACGAATTATCACCTGTGTGAGACCGTATTGTTATTTCGGTACACCATCACTTTAAGCTTTCTTTTTATTGGTTTAAAAATGGCCCAAACAAACATTCGGCCCATAACCAGCCTGTAATATTGGTTCAATTCGGTTTACTACGAGAAAGAAAAAGAAGATATTTTTTAGGATATTTTTAATATTCCCGAAAAATTCGAAACGAGAGCAAATCTGCTCTTCTGGTAATCTTCTTCCTGTTCGAGGCTGAAGAAGGAATCGAGCAAATCATTGAGGAAGGAAGAGAATTAAGTAATGGCGCATAGAATACTGAGAGATCACGAGGCTGATGGATGGGAACGTTCTGATTTCCCAATCATTTGCGAGTCTTGTCTCGGTGACAATCCTTACGTGAGAATGGTAAAATTCTTCGCTTCTTAACGTCGAACAAGATCCATTATTTTCCTTTAGTTAGCTTTGTCTTTTAGCAATTCCTGAATTTCATTAGGATCTTCTATAGTTATCCATTTTCGTGCTTTGATGATTTTATGTATCTTAGTTAGTGTTGGAGCTGTAAATTTAGTTATTTGGGATGTTAGGGTTTATGCGATTTAGTATTCATCGATTTATAGTTCGAAATGATATCTTCGGTTTGTTCTCATCAAATTTGCTTAAGAGGGAATGTAATTCATTGATTACTGTGTGTCTCATGTTATGTCTGGTAGTGATGTGCTTTCATGTTTGATTGATGTATTGTTGTTGTTTTGTATGCAGACAAAGGCGAATTATGATAAGGAATGCAAGATCTGTACTCGGCCTTTCACGGTTTTCAGGTGGCGACCTGGCCGAGATGCGAGATACAAGAAGACTGAAGTTTGTCAGACATGTTGCAAGCTGAAGAATGTGTGTCAAGTTTGTCTCTTGGATCTTGAGTATGGTCTTCCGGTTCAAGTCAGAGACACGGCGCTCAACATTAGTACTCATGATTCTATCCCAAAAAGTGATGTGAACCGGGAGTTTTTTGCTGAAGAGCATGATCGCAAGGTATGACTCTATGTTCAATCTAACTAGTTATATATGAATATTGGTTGGTCTGAGATTTGGCTATACAGTTGCTCGACTTTATAATGGTTTATTGAAATGATATTGTATTCTTATGCAGACGAGAGCTGGACTAGATTATGAGTCTTCTTTTGGGAAGATTCGACCTAATGATACCATCCGTATGCTTCAAAGGACAACGCCATATTATAAAAGGAATCGAGCACATATTTGTAGTTTCTTCATTAGGGGAGAGTGTACAAGAGGTGCTGAGTGTCCATACCGGCATGAGATGCCTGAAACAGGGGAGTTATCCCAGCAGAACATTAAAGACCGTTATTATGGGTAAGCATATTTCTAACTTTCATTTTCTTCTATTATGTTTGAGTATGGTAACGTTGAGTTACCCCTCAATCTCTTGCTTTGGGTATATCATGAAATAGAGTTATGAAAATTACATCAGTTTGTGTGCGTAATTTGCTAAATTGCGTCTCATATTTGCTGTTATTTTGGTGATTTTGGAACTGGTTTCTCATCTTATTCTTCACATCCTGCAGTGTAAACGATCCAGTTGCGTTGAAGTTACTTGGCAAGGCTGGTGAGATGGGCACTTTGGAATCTCCAGAGGATCAAAGCATCAAAACGCTTTATGTTGGTGGGCTAAACTCGAGAGTCCTTGAGCAAGACATTCGCGATCAATTCTACGCCTATGGAGAAATTGAATCCATTAGAATCTTGGCTGAGAAAGCATGTGCATTTGTCACATACACAACCCGAGAAGGCGCAGAGAAAGCAGCAGAAGAGCTCAGCAACAGGCTAGTTGTCAACGGTCAGAGGCTAAAACTCACATGGGGAAGACCTCAGGTTCCCAAACCTGATCAAGATGGTTCTAACCAACAGGGCAGTGTGGCTCATAGTGGTTTGCTACCTCGAGCAGTTATATCTCAGCAACAGAATCAACCTCCACCAATGCAGCAATACTATATGCACCCACCACCACCACAACCTCCTCATCAAGACAGACCCTTTTACCCATCAATGGACCCTCAGAGAATGGGTGCAGTCATTTCGTCCCAAGACAGCGGTTCAAGCACCAGTGACAACAGAGGAGCTTCTTCTTCTTCTTACTCGATGCCACCACATGGCCACTATCCGCAGCACCAGCCATACCCGCCACCACCATATGGAGGATATATGCAGCCACCTTACCAGCAGTATCCTCCTTACCAACATGGCCCACCACAAGCTGCTTATCCTTACCCGCAACAACCGGGTCCTGGTTCAAGGCCTAATGCTCCTCCTCCAACCTTAGTCGCTGCTCCACCACCTGACTCTGTGTCTGCAGCACCTTCAGGATCCTCTCAGCAATCTGCTGATGCTGCTGTTACCACTGGTTCGACTCAATAGAAATCATTGTCCAGTTTAATATGTACTTCAAATCTCTGGCTACATCTGCCTTCCGAATTTTTGCTTCTGTTATACAATTGGCTTCCTATGTATCGACAATTCTTGCTCAGGAATTGGTTTGTGTTAAATTTTATGATGGAAGTAAGAGAAGAGAATAGTTACAGTAGTTGTAGACTCTTGTTGACAGTATAATTTTGATAATTCAACATACATTAAAGCCAAGCTGAAACCATAGACAACAAATTCTCTTGAAGCTTCTTCAAATTCCTCTTTAAATCACAGCTTTCGATGTCGTATAGATGAGACAGATTACCATCCTCATCAACATAACTATCACAGTTACTGAATGGTGGTTCGGTATGATCTTTATAAGCTATGTACAAAGGTTTTAGATTCACAACCAGAAAGAACAAAAGACCTAACAAATCCCAAACCAAACTTACCTAACCATAATCCTATTACTGAAAACAGACATAACAGTGATGAAAACACTTAAAGATGAGTGTTATAGTGCCAAAAGAAAGTTGGACTCAGAGCTTACTAGCTTGTCTACCAAACATAGAATGTCGACCTTCCGCTATAATCTCTCCGGTCATCTTGTTTCTCACAACAACAATCGTTCCTTTATAACCTCCTCTCTCTCCTAACAATCTCGACGTTATCTCCAACTCCTCCTGAAAATATTTTCCCATTTCAAAATCACATCTCTCTCTATATCCCTTTCTATGACTTCTCAGCAAACCATTACTCATTTAGCAAACAAACAGTCCCAAGTAAAGATTGCGCAGACTTACACCAACCTTAGCTTTTGAAAGGAATGCAATAGACATGTCCACTGAAACAAGAATTGGTAAACCTTCAACATGTACAAGTGCTCCACCAACTTCATCCACAAGATTTGCAATCGCACCATTAGCTAGATTCCCATCTCTGTCCTGCCATTTATCAAAACCTTAAAAGATCAACACCATCTCAAAGAAAAGAAATTATCAACTTGATTAATATCACACCAATGACTTAGTGGAGAATTAATAAACCAATGCCAAGATCATTCACGACTATAATAACCAATGGTTTGATCAATCCCATTGAACCTCAAATTATCCATTTCCAAAACCCCGTCACGCTACTTCTACATACTCTTCTAAAATATAATTTTCCCAGAAATTGAATCTACAGACATCGGATTGAGGAAGACGAACCGTCAAACGAAGCGGGACCTTGAAATAGCAGGAAATGAAACCAGGTTCGACTCGGTTGACTCGGATTCCTCTGAGGCTAAAGTCCTCATAGAAGCTTTTTCCTTTCCCTAAAAACTCTTCCACTCGCGGTGCCTCACCGTCGTCAACCACATCATCGCTCAGTTGCAGATACTCTCGAATTTTCTCCATCATCGTCATTCTAATTTTCTTCCACTTCCAATTTTTTTTTGGATAAATAAACAAATTAATTATTCATATTATTATTTTGGGCCTTAGGCCCAACTTTTGCCATCGTTTTATACGACGTCGTTAGTGTTTCGTTATTATAAATACAAGAGCATTTTTTTCAAATCATCAATTTCAAACTCACTTTTCAGTTAATTCGTTGCTGCTGACGTCACACGGCGATGGCTTTCATCTCTGAAACTTCCGACGACGGCTCTAATGGCGGCGATCCAACCAAGAATCTGCAACAAGAAAAAGAAGATAATCAAAACGAGAATGTTCAAGAAGCAGAAGAAATACATAACGACAATCCTCAAGAAGTAGAAGAGAATCTTCCGATCCCTCAAGAAGAAGAAGAGATACATAACGACAATCCTCAAGAAGAAGTAGAGAATCTTCCGATTCCTCAAGAACTTCCAGAAGATCTCATCGTGAGCATCGTCGCTCTTATCCCAAGATGTCATTACCCGTCGCTATCTCTCGTCTCCAGAGCTTTTCGTCAAGTAATCTCTTCGGAGCAACTCTTCGTAACGCGCTCGCTCCTCGGCTTCACCGAACCGGTTCTTTATTCGTACATCGGATTCCCACCGTTTATTCCTCCAAGCTGGTTCTTTCTTCGTCGGAGCAACATCGGATTACAATTACGCAGAATCCGTTCACTTCTTCCAATGTTTCCTGCAGCTGCTGTAGTCACAATCGGATACAAGATCTACTTAATGGGTGGTTATAATTCCCTCGTCGAATATCGACCCGTATCGACTGTAGTTGTCATCGACTGCAGATTCCATACGTGGCGCAATCTCCAGGATATGCAAAGGCCTCGTTACCATGCAGCAGCTGGAGTAATTGACGGAAACATTTACGTAATCGGAGGTTGCAAGAAACAAGATGATGATTGGGTCGAAGTGTTCAATGTGACGACTGAGACTTGGGCAACCGTGCCTAGTCAATGCCCTGAAGATGCTAGTGAGAATGGAGAGTTTATTACATATGTGGTGATGCAGGGGAGGATTTTCATTTTGGAGCTTGGGGGTTGTTTTGCTTACGAACCACGACAAGGTTTATGGCAGTCATGGGGTGTTTTAAGTGAGTTGATGAGATTTTGGCACTCGTCGTCGTCTTGTGTGATTGGAGATTTGTTGTATACACTTGATCTTACGTGTTCTCGTGGACATCCGATAGTGGTATATTATCCGAATGAATTGGTTTGGAGACCTGTGCAGGGTGTATATTCTTATAATTTGCCTATTCTGAGGTATAATTGGTCTAAGATGGCGAATTTTGGTGGGAAGTTGGTGATTTTGAGCGGTGGCTATTCTTTGTGGTTTAAAGATATTTGGTGCATAGAGATTGCGTTGGAAACACGTCAAGGAAATCAGATTTGGGGGGTGGTTGAATCAATCTCGCTTGTGTTTAGAGACGTGATGATGGCGCCTTCCATTGAGCTTTGTCGAACTGTTACTTTTTGATGATTCGATCGTGGCGGGTGGTTTATGTGGTGAGTTTGGACTATTGATGATGAATTTATGTTATTTCTTGAGCCTCAAGTCTTAGTTTGGCTTTCATGAATATGCAGGTGAAGGATCTTTTATTACATCTACTGTTTTAGGAGCTTGTTGATATCAGAGCAACTATGGAGAAAAAGTGGTTCAGAAGCTGTTATATCTGACACCTTAAAGAGTAACTCGTCTTTCTTTACCTTTGTGCACAATAGGCCGTTCTTGTTTTAGCCTTGAGTATAGTTCTTAAGCTAGTGTAAAATAGGCCATTCTTGTTTTAGCTATACTCTGTTTTGTTGTGCAGTTGCACTAATATAACGAAACCTATTCTGCTTCTACTATATGAATAGTACTTGGTTTGGATTGGAGGATGAAGCAAAACAAAGTGATTTATTTAACCGGTGGTTTGATTTTATGGGTAAAATACAAAGTCATGAAGCTATGCTTCAAGTAATATGAAATCTTGGTTCAGAGATGTGAAGAAGGTCTGGGAGCAAAACAAACCGGTTTAGTTATTGATAGTGATTACAAAAATCTGTGCACTTAACGGTAGAGAGGAGATCCAAGTCACTAAACTGATTGATCTTCTTATGATAGTAATGCACAAAAAGGTGGAACAAATACAAAATTGACTGAGTTTATTCTAGTAAATCTGAAATTCATCGGGCTTAGCTTTTGAAAGGAATGCGATAGACATGACCACTACAACAAAGGAGAAGTTCTCAATCACAAAGGAAACTCCTACATGATTCACAGAGTATGGTTTGGTCAGGCACCACAATGTGACTATAGGTAACATAATTCTGAATAAGATAGTTTCTTAATCATAACAAGCAAAACCTATATATACCTGTCGCTCTTCTTTAAGCATATGAGATGATGCTAGCTATTTAGCTCTCTTTGTCCTAATTATATGAATCATTAGCACCTAAAATGCATAGTTTTGCTAATTTTCAGGTACTTTGTTTGGGCCTTAGGCCCAACTTTTGCAATTGTTTATACGACGTCGTTAGTGTTTCGTTATTATAAATACAAGAGCATTTTTTTCAAATTATCAAATTCAGGCTCACTTTTCAGTTAATTCGTTGCTGCTGACGTCACACGGCGATGGCTTTCATCTCTGAAACTTCCGACGACGGCTCTAATGGCGGCGATCCAACCAAGAATCCGCAACAAGAAAAAGAAGATAATCAAAACGAGAATCCGCAACAAGTTGAAGAGAATCCACAAGAAGTTGATGAGAATCCACAAGAAGTTGAAGAGAATCCACAAGAAGAAGCAGAGAATCTTCCTCCGATTCCTCAAGAAATCCCAGAAGAACTCATCGAAAGTACCGTCGCACTCGTCCGGAGTTGTCATTACCCGTCGCTATCTCTCCTCTCCAAAGCCTTTCGTCGCGTCATATCTTCTCCAGGACTCTACCACAGCCGCTTGCTCCTCGGCCTCACCGACCCGGTTCTTTACGCCTTGATCGGATTGAGACTGTATATTCTCAATCGAAACGTTCCAAGAAATATCTCTTTACGATTGAGCGAAATCGGTTCACTTCCTCCTCTGAATCATGGATCTGCGGTGGTCACAATCGGATACGATATGTATGTGATCGGTGGACACAACCACCAATATAAACCCACATCAGATGTGTTTATCATCGATTTGAGATTTCATACGTGTCTCTCTCTCCCGAGAATGAAGAGGCGTCGCGTCTACGCAGCCGCAGGAGTAATTGACGGAAGGATTTATGTGATCGGAGGTTGCGCCAAGCTATATGATCATTGGATCGAAGTGTTCGATATAGAGAATCGGACTTGGAGTACTGTGCCTGATCCAGACCATAACGATTCTAGTTTGAGAGGAGGAGGGTTTGTGACATGTGTGGTGATGCAAGAAACGATTTACATTTTGGATACTCTGTTTGGTTTTGCTTACGAACCAAGACAAGGTTTATGGCAGTCAATTGGATTGGAAACTCAGTTGATGGTTCATTGGCGCGACCCGTGTTGTGTGATCGAGGATTTTCTGTATTGTATTGATCCTATTCCTAGGTTGGGACATCAAATAGTGGTATATGATCCGAATGAGTTGGTTTGGAGACCTGTGAAGGGTGCATATGTTTTGCCTCATTTCTGTTATGATCAGTGTAAAATGGCGAATTTTGGTGGGAAGCTGGCGATTTTGGGCCTGCGTGGTTTGGAAGATGTTTGGTGTCTAGAGATCGCGTTGGAGAAACGTCAAGGTGGTGAGATTTGGGGGAAGGTCGATTCATTGGCGATTGTGCTTAAATCAGTGAACTCGCCTTCCATTGATCTGCTTCGCTCTGTTACGTTTTGATGATTCCTTTGCAGTTCCAAGGTATGTTAATCTTTGACGAGTATGGACTATTTAACGGTTTCTTGAGCCTCAAGTCTTAGTTAGACTTTCATGAACTTGCAGGTGAAGGATCTTTTTATTACATCTACTGTTTTAGCAGCTTGTTGATATGAAGAAAAAGTGATGCAGAAGCTGTTATATCTGACACCTTAAAGAGTAACTCGTCTTTCTTTACCTTTGTGCACAATATTGGCCGTTCTTGTTTTAGCCTTGAGTGTTCTTAAGCTAGTGTAAAATAGGCCATTCTTGTTTTAGCTATACTCTGTTTTTTTGTGCAGTTGCACTAATATAACGAAACCTATTCTGCTTCTATACCATATGAGAGCTGAGAGAAAATATGAAATTTTGGTATAGAGATGACGCAAAATATAGTGATTTAGTTGACCGGTGCTTTTGTAACTAAAAATATGATTCAAATTTAGATGATTCAAATTTTAGTTGACGCAAAATATGGGTAACTAAAAATATCGAAGTGAGAAATAATACGAAGTCCTGAAGCTATCTATAGGCCATTATCTTGTGCACAATAGGCCATTATCTTGTTTTAGCCTTTATACAAAAGTTCTTACGAAACTTTTTGAAATGCATCTTTACTTAGTCTAGGGTTTTTCACAAGGTCGAACAAATTCAAAATTGACTGAGTTTCTTCTAGTAATTCTGATATTCACCAAAAATCGTTACAAGAACTGAAATGGTTAAATCGACACTGATCCCTCACTATAATCTCTTTAATTCTCTCATAGATCTGAGATATTAGCTTAGCAACTGAATGACAATCTCCACGCACCCTTAAATTATCTATAACCCAAATCAGTCCACAATTAATCTTCATCATTGATCTGCACAACCTTGTGCAGCTATGGTTATTGGTTCGTAACCATTCTATTCCAATCTCTTCATAATCGAATAAAGTAAAACAGCGAAAGGCATTGAGATTACCGGAATCTTCGTACCATAGAATCAGGTGTACACGCCATTTGAAAGACAAATTAGGGTTTCTAAGGTGAGAGAACAAAGAGACGTGTGAGTCACGTAATCACGTTGAGTGTTGCTTGATTAATTTTTTTATAGAATTTTTTCATTGGTGAACTTTTTTATTAAGGCACAAAACTTTAAACAAAACAAAAAAATAAATTTTGAAATAAGTGTTTAAAATCTATATATAATAGCAATCTAATAAATACCATTTGCACATCTGAACGGTTGCGTCTTTTTATCGCAACTTTTCGTTAATGTTTTTATTAATTAAAATATATATTTTACGGTTATGTTTTTTTTTTTATAAATTGCATTCTAAATGTTTTCTACGGTTGCGTTTTTTATTGTAACTCTTCATAAACAGTGGAAACCGCTTATTCGAATCATTGCAATATTTAGTATATTTTACGAACAATTGCAACCTTTGGTTTATATATTTAGTTTATTTCATGAACAATTGCAATTTTTGGTTTATTTTATAAATAGCTATAACATTTAATTATCTACCGCCGCGTCTCTCGGTGTAACTTTTCATAAATTATTATTTTAATTCTTAATTTTTAATTACTAAAATGTATTTAAATGAGATTGTAACTATTTAATTGAACTGTTTCAATATTTGGATTATTTGACGAATTATTGCAACTTTTGGTTTTGTGTTACGAACCATTGTTATCATTAGTATATTTGATGAACTATTGCAACATTTGGTATAATTGACGAACCGTTGCAGTTTTTGGAATATTTAATATCTACGGTTGCGTTTCTCAGATAAGTTCGTCATATTTTTAAAAAATATTTAAATACTAAAATATATTTAAATGAATTGTTGTTTCCGTTTAATTTGACACAATAGCAGTTGGTTTATTTGACGTTGAACGTTTTGGCTTATTTATCAAAGGGAGATTGACAAAAATAGCCCCAAAAAAGTTGTTTTTTCCAAAAATAGCACCTCATTTGAAAAGTTCCACAAATAGCACCATAAACTTCAATTAAACTTAATGAAAATATAAAGCGGACTGCTTAGCGCGCTCTTCTAGACTTTTATTTTCAGAAGCTACTTTTGTAAACATTTCTCCTCCTAGTTGGGCAACCAACCAAGGAACTTTTTAATAAATGTGTGGTTGACAAAAAAAAAAAAAAAAACTTAATGAAAATATAAGATAGAAAATAAAAAAAAAGAGCAAACACTAATCTAATATTAAATTGAATCAAAATTGTTTTTAAATAGTGGAAATATATACCCTAATTTGGAAATAGGGAACCCAAATATAATACCACAAACTAATATTAAAATAAAAATCTCTTTTAAAGGGTGAAAATATATACCCTAAATTGGAAATAAGGAACCCAAATATAATACCATAAACTAATATTAAAATGAATCAAAATCTCTTTTAAATGGTGGAAATATATACCCTAAATTGGAAATAGAGAACCCAAATATAATATTTTAAATTTATTTCTAATTTATTTTGTTGAATAGCTTTTATATAAAAGTTGTGGTATTATTGAAAAAAAAAAGCTAGTGATAAAATTTTTAGAACAAAAACACTAATAGTAAGTTAACTAGTGCTATTTTTGGAAGTTTATGGAGTGTGTGCTATTATTGTCAATAAAACTTGTTTTAGGACCATTTTTAGGAATTTCTCTTTATCAAACCATTGTAATATTTGGTTTATTAGTTTATGTTTTTTGGACTTGAGAATAATTTTTTAGTTACAAATTATTGTTTTTTTTAATATTAATATACTTAATAAATGCTTGTGAGGGGTTTCTTTATCATAATTTTTGTAAAATATATATTGATTTGTTATTAAAAAAATTCAAAATTATTAGAATTCATTATGATTTTTTCGTTTGATATTTTTTTAAATGATTTTTGAAATATATTCGTAAAAAAAAGGTGAAAGTAGGTGAAGAAAACAACATTATTAAAAAAAACTAATGTTTGAACGAGATTTAAGAAGAAGAAGAAAAATGATTTAATACAAATTACCATTTTCGATTTATTTTTTAATGATGCACACATTAAAAAAAAAAAAAAAAAAAGAAGTATCTGAAAATCCTTAAACTCAGAGTATTTATTTACTCATTATGGATTCATTATAAATAGGGTATAATACTCAACATCTTTTTCATAAGTCCAAATTAGTCTCGCTTTCCGTTATAATTCGTTGCTGCTGAAATCACACGGCGATGGCTACAATCTCTGAAACTTCCGACGACGGTTCTAACGGCGGCGATCCAAACATGAAACCCGAAGAATCCCACAAGAACCCGCAAGAAGAAGAAAAAGAGAGTCAAAACGAGAAACCGAAAGAAGAAGATCAAGAAGACGATCCTCAAGAAGAAAAAGTAGAGAATCTTCCTCCGATTCCTCGAGAAATCCCACTAGAACTAATCGAAAAGACCATCGCACCCATCCGGAGATGTCATTATCCGTCGCTATCTCTCCTCTCTAACGCCTTTCGTCAAGTAATCTCTTCGGAGGATCTCTTCCAAACTCGTTCGCGCATCGGTTTGACCGAACCGGTTCTTTATACCTTGATCACGTTCAAGAACCCAACTTTTGAAGAACCAAGATGGTTCATTCTCCATCGGAGCAACGTCTCTCTACAACTGACCAGAGTCACTTCTCTTCCTCCCATGTTTCTTGGATGCACTACCGTCACAATCGGACACAAGATGTACGTTATGGGTGGATGCAGGTCTTCCTCAAATCGACCCGTAAAGACTGTGTTCGTCATCGATTGCAGATTCCATACGTGGCGCTATCTCCCAAATATGGAAAGGGCTCGTTGCTACGCAGCCTCCGGAGTGATTGACGGACAGATTTACGTTGTGGGAGGTTGCACGAAACGACATGATGATTGGATCGAAGTGTTCGATGTGACGACTGCGACTTGGGAAACTGCGCCTGGTTTAGTATCCTCCCTTGCTAGGTCGAGAGCAAAGTTTGATGTACATGTGGTTTTGGATAATATGATTTACATTTTGGATGGTGAACATTGTTTGGGTTACAATCCAAGACTACGTAGATGGGAGACTTGGGGATTTGAAAGGCTACAGTGGTATTTCTGGCACGCGTCTTGTGTGGTTGATGATTTGTTGTATGCCGTTGTTCCTAACTCGGTTCTTGGATCTCCCATTGTCGTGTATGATCCAAGGAAATTGGTTTGGAGACCTGTCATGGGTGTAGATTACTTGCCTAAGCTCGTTTATAGTGAGTCTAGATTGGCAAATTTTGGTGGGAAGTTGGTGATTTTGGGAAGTTATCAAAGCCGGGATAGTTTTGATAAATACGGGGAAGTTAATGTTTGGTGCGTAGAGGTTGCATTGGAAAAACGTGAAGATGGTAATATTTGGGGGAAGGTCCAATCACTCTCGCTTGTGAATAAATTCCGCAAGTCGCCTTTCCTTGAGCTTTCTCGAACTGTTACGGTTTGATGATTCGTTTGCAGTTGCAAGGTATGTTAATCTTTGATGAGTATGGAGTATTGATGATGATGATGATTATGATGTTTTCTTTAGCCTCTCAAGTCTTAGTTAGGGTTTCATTAACTTGCAGGTGAAGGATCTTTTCTTACATCTACTGTTTTAGGAGCTTGTTGATATGAAGCAAAAGTGGTGCAGAAGCTGTTTTAGCTACTTATCTTTTTATCTCACATTAAAGAGTACTCTTTAACAGAATTAGCCTTGTGTAGATTTCTTAAGCTGTGTATAAGTAGGCAGTTCTTTTAGCCTTTATACAAAAACTCTTACGAAACTTGTGTAATGCATCAGTCAGTTAGTTCTTTTTACCATACGAGCGATATGAAACACTGGTTTAGAGATTAGCTAAACGAAGTGATTTAGTTAACCGGTGGATTTGACTTTATGGGAAATTATATACAATGTCAAAGTGAGAAAATACAAAGTCATTGTTTGTACTTTGTATGTAACATTTGTATCTCTTACCAAAATCTTAACATTAAAAGACCCACTGTGCATGCTTCAAGTATATGAGCAATATGAGTGAATTATTTCTTTGACCAACTATTTTTGGAGAAATTATATAGATAATATTTCCCTGAAAAGAAAATTTTTATTGAAAAAAACTTGAAAATAAAAGCAAGTAAAGATCCCTAACAATTCTTCCTATTTTCTTTTATAATATATTATCCCTTCTGTAATTTCGAATTAGTCACATCACATTGTGATTATTCACACCTTTTATAATTCAATAAAGCAAATTTTTAGTAGATAATAAAAAACACATTACCAACAAAATGATAATGTATAACGAACGAGACTTAAGAAGAAGAAAAATGATTTAATACAAATTATCTTTTTGGAATTTAAAAAAAAAACAATAAAACTTTTTTTTAAACGAAGTTTCTGAATGCGATGCGTGCAATTAGAGATACCTAGAGAAATGACATTTTGGTTTCCTTATAAATACCCAATCAACATTTCTTTTAACAACAGACTACTAATTTCAGTTAATTCGTTGCTCCTACTTACGTCACACGGCGGCGATGGTTTTACTCTCTGAAATTCCCGGCGACCCTAATGGCGACGATCCAAACAATAATCCTCAAGAAGAAGAAGAAGATAATCAAAACAAGAATCCTCAAGAAGAAGAAGAAGTAGAGAATCCTCAAGAAGAAGAAGAAGTAGAGAATCCTCAAGAAGAAGTAGAGAACCTTCCGATTCTTCTAGAACTTCCAACAGATCTCATCCAAAGAATCATCGCACACATCCCAAGATGTTACAGCCCGTCGCCAACTCTCGTCTGCAGAGCCTTACGTCAGGTAATCACTTCGGATGAACTCTACGTAACGCGCTCGCTCCTCGGCTTCACCAAACCGATTCTTTATGCCTTAATCAGATGCACACCGTATACTCACCCAATCTGGTTCTTTCTTTGTTGGAGCAACATCGGATTACACTTACGCAGAATCCGTTCACTTCTTCCAATGTTTCCTGGAGCAGCTGTGGTCACAATCGAATACAAGATGTATGTAATGGGTGGTACCAATCCCATCGGGTTTACTAATCAACCTGTATCGACTGTGATTGTCATCGACTGCAGATTCCATACGTGTCGCAATCTCCCGGATATGCAAAGGCCTCGTTACCATGCAGCAGCCGGAGTCATTGACGGAAACATTTACGTAATCGGAGGTTGCAAGAAACAAGATGCTGATTGGGTCGAAGTGTTCGATGTGACGACTGAGACTTGGGCAACTGTGCCTAGTCAATGCCCTGAAGATGCTAGTGAGAATGGAGAGTTTATTACATATGTGGTGATGCAGGGGAGGATTTTCATTTTGGATCTTGAGTGTTGTTTGGCTTACGAACCACGACAAGGTTTATGGCAGTCATGGGGTGTTGAAAGTGAGTTGATGAGATTTTGGCAGACGTCGTCGTCTTGTGTGGTTGGAGATTTGTTGTATGCACTAGATCTTACGTGTACTCTTGGATATCCGATTGTGGTATATAATCCGAATGAATTGGTTTGGGGACCTGTGCTGGGTGGATATTCTTCTTATTTGCCTATTCTCAGTAACTATCGGTCTAAAATGGCGAATTTTGGTGGGAAGTTGATGATTTTCTGCAGCTATCGTGGGTGGTTTCACGATATTTGGTGCATAGTGATTGCGTTGGAAACACGTCAAGAAAATCAGATTTGGGGGGTGTTTGAATCAATCTCGCTTGTGTTTAGGGACGTGATGACAATGCCTTCCATTGAGCTTTGTCGAACTGTTATGGTTTGATGTTACGCTTGCAGGTATGTTTCTTTGATGAGTTTGGACTATTGATGTGAATTTATGATGTTTCAGACATTTGCTTTAGCCTCAAGTCTTAGTTAGCCTTTCATGAACTTGCAGGTGAAGGATCTTTTTATTACATCTACTGTTTTAGCAGCTTGTTGATATGAAGCAAAAGTAGTGCAGAAGCTGTTATATCTGACACCTTATTGAGTACTTCGTTCTTCTTAACCTTTGTCCACAATGTGATTACTCTGAGATAATTAGCCCTGTGTAGAGTTGGCCACTCTTTTAGCCTTCTATACAAAAATTCTTATGAGACTTGTTGAAACGCATCTTTAGTCTCTTGGGTCCCAACTTCTTCCTGTTTACTTTTAGATATATAACTTTTGTGTAAATAGCAGCTGAGTTTACAATAATGAAAATCTGCTTCTACTATATGAGCAATATGAAAGATCTTGGTTTAGATATGAAGCAAAACAGAGTGATTTAGTTAACCGGTGGTTTAGACTTTTGACTCTATAGGTAAACTATAATATCAAAGTGAAAACAAATAACTATATGGGTTTCTCTCTATCATAAAACTGAGGTATTACTCTATTAGCTTGGTAACTAATGAATGACAATCTCCACACACCCTTAGATTCTTGATAACCCGAATCACCTTTGGAGTTTCTGTTGATCAGTCCATAAGATTAAGAGACTGTGCCTTCATTTCTGCTTCATCGAGGATCTGCAGAACTTGTAACCATTCTATTTCGATATCTCCATATAATCGAATAAAGTAAAACAGAGAAAGAAATTGAGATTACCGGAATCTGCGGACTTCAGAATCGATTTATATATGTCGCCAACTCAAGAAAATGGCTCTCTCAGTATCCTTTTCATCAGTGTCCCAGTCAAGACGACGAACAAAGCACTTGAATTCAACATTTGTGTAGAGAGAACAAAGAGACTTGTGAGTCAAGTAATCACTTTGATAGACATTTGAATCAATTTTTAAAGATTTTTTTCATTGGTGAATTGTTATTCAGGTTAAGGAGCTTAAAAGAAAAAGTAATAATTAGAAAGTACTGTTTTTAAAAAAAATCTACTATAGTTTTCCAAGAAAAAATTACATGCAAATTTCAAAGTGGATTTCTTTTTATAATCAAAGTGAATTTTTTTTACCAATTGTTTTTTTCGAAGAAATTTTATATATAATATTTACGATGATATTGAAAATATGATTTTAAGTGATGAAAATTAAAACACATTAAATGATAATGATTTCATACATTAATGTATTAGAAAGAGATTTAAGAAGAAGAAAATAATGATTTATTACACATTATCATTTTGATTTTTATTTCTGATGAACATATTTTTTCTAAAACGAGTTTCTGAAATTCCGTGAAATAAGAAAGTATTTATTTAGTCATTATGCTTTCATTATAAATACACAACGTACTCTTACGTAACAGCTTCTTTCAAAACTCAAATCTAGTCTCGCTTTTCGTTAATTCGTTCCTGCAGAATCTGTGACACGACGATGGCTTCAATCTCTGAAACTTCCGACGACGGCTCTAACGGTGGCGTACCAAACAAGAAATCCGAAGAACTCCACAAGAACCCTAAAGAAGAAGAAGAAGAAAAAGACGATCAAAACGAGAAACCGAAAGAAGAAGATCAAGAAGACGATCAAGAAGAAGAAGAAGTAGAGAATCTTCCTCAGATTCCTCGAGAAATCCCACCAGAACTAATCGAAAACACCATCGCACTCATCCGGAGATGTCATTACCCGTCGCTATCTCTCCTCTCTAACGCCTTTCGTCAAGTTATCTCTTCAGAGGATCTCTTCCAAACTCGCTCTCGCATCGGTTTGACCGAACCGGTTCTTTATACCTTGATCACGTTCAAGTACCCAAATTTTGAAGAACCAAGATGGTTCATTCTCCATCGGAGCAACGTCTCTCTACAACTGACCAGAGTCACTTCTCTTCCTCCCATGTTTCTTGGATGCACCGCCGTCACAATGGGCCACAAGATTTACGTAATGGGTGGTTATAACCTCCGTTATAATCGAGCCGTAGGGACTATGCTTCTTATAGATTGCAGATTCAATACGTCTCGTCAGCTCCAGCGTATGGAGAGGGATCGTTGCTACGCAGCCGCTGGAGTGATCGACGGAAGGATTTACGTAGTCGGAGGTCGCCAGAGACGAATAAATGATTGGGTCGAAGTGTTCGATGTAGAGACTGAGAGATGGGAACTTGTGCCTGGTCCATTCTCTCCCCTTGCTAGTTCTGGTGGAGAGTTTTTTACACATGTGGTTTTGGATAATAAGATTTACATTATAGATGGTGATTTTTGTTTTGCGTACGATCCAAGACAACGTACATGGCAGACTTGGGGACCTGAAAGTGAACAGAGGAGGTTTTGGCACGCGTCGTCTTGTGTGGTTGATGATTTGTTGTATGCCACTGTTCCTCGGGAGATTGTTGGAGTTCCAATTGTCGTGTATGATCCAAGGGAAGTGGCTTGGAGACCTGTCAAGGGTTTAGAGTTTTGGCCTTATCTCGTTTATATCGAGTCTAGAATGGCGAATTTTGGTGGGAAGTTGGTGATTTTGGGATGTTATCAAAGCCGGGAGAGTTTTGATTATTACGGGGAAATAGATGTTTGGTGCGTAGAGGTTGCATTGGAAAAACGTGAAGATGGTGATATTTGGGGGAAGGTCCAATCACTCTCGCTTGTGAATAGATTCCGCAAGTCGCCTTTCTTTGAGCTTTCTCGAACTGTTACGGTTTGATGACTCGTTTGCAGTTGCAAGGTATGTTAATCTTTGATGAGTATGGACTATTGATGACGAATTATGATGTTTCACACGTTTTCTTGAGCCTCAAGTTTTATTTAGGTTTTCATAAACTTGCAGGTGAAGGATCTTTTATTACGTCTATACTATTTGAGCAGCTAGTTGGTATCAGAGAAAAGTAACTCAGAAGCTGTTACATCTTACACCTTGAAGCGTAAATCGACCGATGCTTCTTAACTTTTGTGCACAATATGATGTGAATACTCTTACAGAATTAGCGTTGAGTAGATTACTAGCCTTGTCTAGAGTTGGCCACTCTTTTAGCCTTTTATACAAAAATTCTTATGAGACTTGTTGAAATGCATCTTTAGTCTTTTGGGTGTCAACGTCTTCCTGTTTGCTTTTAGATATATAACTTTTGTGTAAGTAAGCAGATTAGTTTAATTTACACTAATGAAACCTAATCTGCCTCTACTATTTGAGCAATATGAAATCTTGGTTTAGATATGAAGCAAAACAGAGTGATTTAGTTAACCGATGGTTTTGGTTTTATGGGTAACTACAATATGAAAGTGTGGAATTACAAAGTCCTGATGAAAGCTGAAGTTATCTATATAGAATATAGAAAAAGAGAAGATTATATTGTTTGTATGAAACTCTGTTCTCATTTTTAAAAGACTCACTGTGCTTCAAGCATATGAGCAAATATAAAAGCAAGACAATATTGTAACTTTGTATGTATCTCTTACAAAAATCTTAACATTATAAGACCCACTGTGCATGCTTCAAGTATATGAACAATATGAAATCTTGGTTTAGAGATGTGAAGATGCCAATATGGTTTGGGAGCAAAACAAACTGGTTTACTTAAACCGGTGGTTACTATCTTATCTGATAATGATTACAAAAACCCGAATATATATTTAAAAGATGATTTTCCATAACATTTATTAATCTCAACTCTGCACATCCTATGACATCTCTGGTCTGGTTCGTAACCATTCGATTTCAATCTCCCCATAATCGAATACACTAAAACAGGAAGGCAGTGAGATTACCAGAATCTGTCCAGTGTGTAGACAAATTAGAGCATCTAAGGTAAGAGAACGTTGCGACTTGAGAATCACGTAAGCGTTTAGACTTGAGAGTCGTTTGATTCAATTAGGTTTTTCCGTTGTTGAATTTTTATTATGGTAAAAAAAAAACTTTGAATAAAACAAAATTTTTTAGAAACTAGTGTTTAAAATAATAATATTAAAAAAACTTTGATGATATAGTTTCGGAAGGAAAACAAAAATCACATGCAAATTCTAACAAACCATCATTAAAAATTATTTTTTGGTTAAGATAAACTTATAAAAATCGTCCAAATCCTAAAGAGAAAAGGATTATCTTAGCGAGACTTCGGGTCTATATAAATAATATAGAGCTCTCTCAACTTCTCACCAACACAAACTCAAAACTTCATAAAATCTCTTACAAAGTTGTTTTCTTTCTTTTTTTTGCTGCTTAATTCTCTCGTATTCAAACCAAACATGGCCTTGATCAAAAGCAACGTCTTCTTTACTTCTTTGCTAATTCTTGTAGCACTTTGGGGAGTTGCCATTGGAGGAACCGTTCACAAAGTCGGTGACTCCGACGGATGGACGATAATGAGCGTCAATAATTACGAGGAATGGTCATCTTCAAGAACTTTTCAAGTCGGAGACTCTTTGGTCTTCAAATACAACAAAGATTTCCACGACGTCACTGAAGTCACTCACAATGATTTCAAGCTGTGTGAACCGTCTAAACCGCTAGCAAGATACAAGACCGGGTCTGACACCATCATTCTAACCAAACCGGGACTCCAACACTTCATATGTGGATTTCCTGGTCACTGCGACATGGGCCAAAAGCTTCAAATCCATGTATTACCAGCCTCGTTGGGACCTGTCGCTGCTCCGGTTCCTAGACCTGTCCGATCACCAAGCTCTTTTTCGTCTCCTTCACCATCTCCGTTGGCTTCACAGTATCAGACGGGACCATCACCAGCTCCACTTAGCGCAGCTTCAAACTCTAATGTTTGGATTGGACTCTGTTTCATTCCTTTACTTTTACTTTTCATCTTAGTTTGATATATTTACACACGTTTTGTCTTATTGTTTTTTGGTTCAAAGTCTCTACTAATTTCTAAGAATATAAACCAATAAAATAGTGAATTATATATCTCTCTCTTATTCGAATCATAATCAACCCACATAACTTTTAGTTTGTTGTTGACTCAATCTCATTGACATCACGTAAATTGATTCTAATTCCAAATTAGATTAGAAGATATCTTTTTCTTTTTTTCTCACTTGATATATTTGAACATATAATAATTAAGAAGATAATAAAATTTGAATATTTGATGCATGTTAAAATCTATATGATTGATTGTTTGATTTTCGTAATTTTTTGTAGACCTGAAAAGATTGAGATGTTAGAACAGTTTTACCATATAAAGAAAAAGATATATTAAGTTATTAACCAATGAATAGATAAAAATCTGAAATTAGTCTAACCGAAGATAAAATCTACAAGGCACATGAAAATATATAGGCGAAGAAAACAAACATGTTTAAGAGGATCTCCTCCGTTGCCTTGCGCTCTAAGGAAGCAAAGCACACACAAGAAACCTATACATTCTCTGCTATACTTTTGTGTATGAAACATAAACTTTATTATACAACAAAAAACATAAAATCCTATCTACACAAAAATCTTATCATTCATTACACCTTTTTGGTAGCTGCAGCCAGTGGCGGATCTAGGATGAAAATTTGTATGGGGCACCAATCATATTTAAGTAATAATTTTTTTTTTTAAGTAATAAAAACTGTGGGAAAGAAAATAAATTGAAAAACAATTGTAGTTAATGGGCATCGAACTCAGATCCCTTAAGCTTACATGGAGCACTCCTTCCAATTGAGCTAAGAGATATTCATGCCATAAGTTGATAAATTTAATAATTATTAAGAAAGAGTATAGGGCACGTGCCCCACCCCCTTACACTGTAGATCCGCCCCTGGCTGCAGCTATATATGGTGTTTGATTCTATAAACCAAAATGACTTGGTTCTTTGTTGACTTTCCGTAAATGCGATCGAACTGGAGAACAAAGGGAAAAGAATCAGGTTGTGTTTTCTTGTAAAAGTTATACCCAAAAGCTTATAAGAGACCACTTGAATATCAAAAGAAAACGATTTGATTTCATCTAAGGAAATTATCTCAAGCTTAACATTTAGTCTAAGCTTACCATTTCATCAATTGATTCCATCGGTTTCATTGTTTTTAAGTTCTACAGTCAATGGATCGATGGACTGTCTATGGTCTTCAGCAGAATTAGACTCATCATTGAATGTTACTTCAAAGCCCTGATAGTTTTATGTTCAATGTTAAGCACAAGAATAACTATACACTTTTAGTTAAGTAGATACAGAGCATTGTAAGTTTGAAAACAGATAACTACTCACCTCTTGATTCTCCTGAAATGTTCCTGTGGCATCCGAACAAACCGTTTCTATTGTAGTTTCCTCAGTTGTCTCAATACGTTCCTGCAAACGAAAAGTCCACGCGTCAAACAAAGTACATTTATGTTCTTAGAAATGGTATTCTGCTTTAGGAAACTTGGAAATTACATCTAATTGATAATGAGATGATTCAGCAGGTGGAACCACATTTTGCAGCTGACCAACTGATGCATGATCCAGAACCTCAGAATGAGTCTGGTCTAGATGTAACATGTCTGGTAACACTGATCTTGGAGAAGTAACAGATTCTTCAGAGTTTCCATGATGATTAACATCAGAAGCTTCAGCTTCTGCGAGTTGTTGCATTTCTTCTCCATCATTTCTCTCATAAGGTTCTTCAGATTCTTGATCAGTCCTCTCGGATGGTTCATGTTCGTCGACAGAATCATAACTTATCTTTATCTCATCAGCTGAGTTCTCAGGAAGTTCCTTCAACTCCTGACAAAAAGTTGCAAAGATTATGTTCAATGTGTTAACATTTATACCATTTTCATGAGACCAGAACAAAAAACATGAACTAACCTCATCAGATTGAGGAACCATGGACTCCAATTTTCTTGCTTCTTCATTTAGATCTTGATCATCTTTCCCCACAAGTAAGACTTCAGATTCCCCACCATTAAACCCCATTTCTTTTCCGATCTCCGATTCATAAACAAACAGAGATCTCTCATAATCAGAGTCATTCCCATCAACTGAAGTGGGAGGTGATCCAAGTTCAGAAACCTCAACTTGAAGATCAGAGTCAGCAGAATGTGTCACCATATGATATTTTCTTGTGCTGTAACCAAAATGCTCCATATATCTTTGCCTCGCGGTTGCTAGTGAACTCGAACCACTGCCTCTAGGCACTAAACCCGCAACAGAGTTTCCAAGACGATCATTTCGTTTGCAGAAAGTTCCGGAAGCATCTGATTGGTCCGAGGCATTGAAATCTTTGTCTCTTTCTCGCGGAGAAAGCGATGCGTTCGAGTCACTATCATCGTTTCTGATGGAATCCGTCTCTATCCGTACCTCTCCTGCCTCCATATCATTTCCTTTTCCTCTTTCTTTCATTAGAGGTGCTTGATCACTGCTACCTAAATCAACAAGAAAAGTCACTAAGAAATATAGAAACCCTAATAATGATCTTGATTAGGTCACTAACAAAACTGTAAAATGTCATACCTTGTAGTGGCTTAGGCCTACCATCAACTGTATTTCTCCACAAAGATGTTAATTTAGAATCTTTTTGAGATTCTGATGGAAAAATCCTGTGATGGAAGCTCTCATGGCGGCAAAAGAAGATATCTTTCGGGTTAGTCTCAGCAAACTCTTGCTGAAAACTATCTCCTGTCAGGTTCGGTTTCTCTTCCAGAGGATCGTAAGGAAGGTCAAATGGGTTTCTTCTTGGTAACAAAACAGAAGGTGCAGAGCTTGGCATGAGAAGTCCATCGATTTCGTAGTTTCCTTTATCGAAACCATAAAAGTTGTTTCGACCAATACAAATCCGAGGAACTTCCATATCCATCAAGCTTCCTTCAGCTGCAAGTAAGAAAAATCTCCTTGATCTTCTTCTAGAAATCAAATTCTCTAACCTCTTGTTCCGTTCAATCTCAGATATCCCAAGATCCATCAAATTCTTCTGATCATCCTCTGTCCACGGTACTACGACCTTGCTTATATCTTCGCGCCTTTCTTCTTCTTCTTCCCTTTCTTCTTCTTCTGATGATGATGATGAACATTCTACTTCACTTTCATCACCATCAACACTTATTAACCTCTCCAATGGATCTAACTCAACAACAGAGTTAAAGGAGGTTTCTTCTGCAACAAGCAACGTCCTTTCTCTCTTGAATTTCTCCATATCTGAACTAATCGTCTCCGATAATACTTCCCCATAGAGAGTTGTCAGAATAACCTTACCTCTCTCATCCTCACTAGCCTGAGAAGAATCCCAATCTTTCCCAACCTCTTCAACTTTCCTTCTGGCATTTCGTCGAACACTTTGTTGGTGCTTTAACTTACCCTTCTCTATTCTTCCTTCTTGAGAAACCAAAGATAACCCACGATCCGTTCTCTTCTCTTCCTCCGATAAATCACGAATCTTCGAACTCAGATCATGATTCAGTATATAAAACGAAGCAAAAGCTATCAACGGAGAAGAACAGAGCAAGAAATAGAAAACCGAAGGAAGAAAAGTATACAAGACGATCATAAACATAGAAACACCAGAAACAATTGGGTATCTCTTCACGTATCTGAAAATTGTATTCGTTGAGAATCTAAGAATTTTCCAAACGATAAAGCAAACATCTTTAGCATCAATTTTTCCCATTTTCTTCTTCTTCTAGTGAATCAAACAAACCTGAAAACAGAGAATCATTATAAGACGTCGAAAACACGAAATGATCAAAACTATTGAAGGAAAAATTCAAAATTGATGAATAAGAGAGGTCAAGCTTTACCTTTGAAATGATAACCAGTCAAAATACTTATTGGAGGGGTTTTATTAATTGCAGATTTAGAAAATTTGCTCTGTTTTCTTAAATACATGTCGGTGTGGTAGAGAGGGGATGGTTTTATGTACGGATCGGATCGTGCGGGGAAGACAAAATAAAAAAAAACGAGCGAGTTAGTTGCTTACATGTTGTATTAAACTTTTGAATTTTCTTGATCATGATATTTATTTTAGTTTCTCATTTTTTGTATTTTTTCTCAGATTTGTTGAATTTTGGGCTTTTCAAATGTAAGCCCAACGATAAGACCATGACAATTTCTATAAGAAACATTAATGCGTTGATATAAATTCTTTGGATATAGATTACGATATACAATTAGTTTATTTAAATATATCCAAATATAAATGCGTCAATGGTTGTTGTAACTTGTAAGATTATCTTTCTATTTAAGAGGAAAATTTCTCTTCGTAGATAATTTTTTTAATCATTTTCCGATTTTTCTAATTTTTCTAGATATGATTTGATTGAACAATTAATTCGTGGTTCTTTGAATGAGATATCGATCTCGACTGTATTTGATTTCAGTAAATTAATAATAATTGTCATTTACGTCCCAAATCTTTTTAATGAAATGTCATATCTCAAATTCTCAATATATGGACTTACATATTCTTATGCATTATCAATATATGAACAAAACAAAATATCAATGTCGCTTTCAGAGTGAGTGAACAAGAGATATTGAGAAATCAATTTGTATGGTTTATTATCAATTGTCATATTTTTGCCAACATTTTATGAGAGTCCAATAGATATTTATTCCTTTTTAAATTTTTGTCGTCTTAAATTTGTTTTAGTGGGCATCCTAGAGATGGAAACTATACATGAAATTTTCTATAACTAGGTGTTATCACTCTTATTTTTCTAATAAGTTTCACAACTATGAACTATACATCTCATATTTTTCTAATATATTCTTTTTTAATTAATATATTGTTCTAATAAGCTAATGATAATATGTTAAGAGACAGATACATAAAAGAGAAAAAGTTGTCCTATTTGTCAAAAAAAATTAGTTTGATCTACATATTTGTCAATTTTGAGTTATGTTTTCATGAATTTTTATTTTTGGGGTTTAAAAGACCAAAATTTAGTTATATGTACATTTTAAAGTGTTTTCTATAACAAAATAAAACGAAAATTGCAATAGTAATTTAACGAAATCAAATAACCAATAATTCACCTTTTTATTGGTTTAAAGGTGGTTTACTCGCTCTCCACCTCACGTATCTTATCTTAGAATCCTGATCAACGGACGACAAAATATCTGAGAAAGAGGACACGTCAGCAAAGCCTTTCGCTTTTGGCTGCATTGGCCGTGACAATTATCACAGACGATTCAGGAGGTTCGTTCCTTTTTTAAAGGACCCTAAAACCATTTCTCTTTCTTCTATCACACTCTCTGATTGACTCAGTGTGCGCGATTCAGTTCACTTCTCGACCAGATCAGATTCACAGCTTCCTCTTCCAGGTTTGATTCCTTCTTCTCCACGATTCCTCTGTTGACTTCACGAATGTGCATGGAATTTGGTTGTTTTTTCCTTAGATTGTGCGTTTAGATGCAATAATCGGCTCTTTGTTGTTCGTCAATTTCTATGTTTTTGTTAATCCATGGATCGTATCGGAAACAGTGATTAATTCATATCGTCGTTTGTTTCCAGCTATGGCTGCTTCAGTACACAGTACCTTGATGTCCGTTGTATGCAACAACAAATCTCACTCTACTTGGCCTAAACTTCCAAACTCGTCGTTATTACCTGGATTCGATGTTGTTGTTCAAGCTGCTGTTGCTACTCGATTCAAGAAGGATACAACAACCACACGAGCCACTTTGACATTTGATCCACCAACCACTAATTCTGAGAGAGCTAAGCAGAGAAAACACACCATTGATCCTTCTTCTCCTGATTTTCAACCAATCCCATCTTTTGAAGAATGTTTTCCTAAGAGCACTAAAGAACACAAGTACTAATTGCTTTACTTAAATTCACATTTTTTCCATATTTGGAAGAGTTGAGAAATCACTGGTTTGGTTTTTGATTGGTTTCAGGGAAGTTGTTCATGAAGAATCTGGTCATGTTCTTAAAGTTCCTTTTCGTCGTGTTCATTTGTCCGGTGGTGAGCCAGCTTTTGATAATTATGACACTAGTGGTCCTCAGAATGTTGATGCACACATTGGTATGTGATTCCACCTTGTGTTTTACCCATTCACTTCTTATTTACTTTCTCTGTGAGTATCACTAACAAATGAAACTTTTCCAAACAGGGCTTGCTAAGCTAAGGAAGGAGTGGATTGATCGGCGAGAGAAGCTAGGAACGCCAAGATACACTCAAATGTACTACGCTAAACAAGGGATCATAACTGAGGAAATGCTCTACTGTGCTACTAGGGAGAAACTAGACCCTGAGTTTGTAAGATCAGAAGTTGCACGAGGGCGGGCGATTATCCCTTCCAACAAGAAGCATTTGGAGCTTGAACCGATGATTGTTGGTAGAAAGTTCTTGGTTAAGGTCAATGCGAATATCGGAAACTCTGCTGTTGCAAGCTCTATTGAAGAGGAAGTCTACAAGGTTCAGTGGGCAACCATGTGGGGAGCTGATACAATCATGGATCTCTCAACTGGTCGTCACATTCACGAGACACGCGAGTGGATCCTAAGGAATTCTGCTGTGCCTGTTGGTACGGTGCCTATTTATCAAGCACTTGAGAAAGTGGATGGAATTGCTGAGAATCTTAGCTGGGAAGTCTTCAGAGAGACTCTGATTGAACAAGCTGAGCAAGGTGTAGACTATTTCACAATCCATGCTGGAGTTTTGCTGCGTTACATTCCCTTAACAGCTAAGCGTATGACCGGGATCGTTTCGCGTGGAGGATCCATTCATGCTAAATGGTGCTTAGCTTACCACAAGGAGAACTTTGCTTACGAGCACTGGGATGATATTTTAGACATCTGTAACCAGTATGATGTGGCTCTTTCCATTGGAGATGGTCTGAGACCTGGCTCGATTTATGATGCTAATGACACTGCTCAGTTTGCAGAGCTCCTTACTCAAGGTGAACTAACTCGCCGAGCGTGGGAGAAAGATGTGCAGGTATTCTAAAACTACTTATCTAATTCACTTATATTCATCCAGTTTGTCTTGGATACATATTCTCAATACTAATTTTTTTTTTTCAGGTGATGAATGAAGGGCCAGGGCATGTCCCAATGCACAAAATTCCAGAGAATATGCAGAAGCAGTTGGAATGGTGTAACGAGGCTCCATTCTACACTCTTGGTCCTTTGACTACTGATATTGCTCCTGGATACGATCACATTACCTCTGCCATTGGAGCTGCCAATATTGGAGCCTTGGGCACAGCTCTTCTTTGCTATGTAACACCGAAAGAACACCTCGGGCTACCAAACAGGGACGATGTGAAGGCTGGGGTTATAGCATACAAGATCGCCGCTCATGCAGCTGATCTAGCCAAACAGCATCCACATGCCCAGGCATGGGACGATGCGCTGAGCAAAGCGCGATTTGAGTTTAGATGGATGGACCAGTTTGCTCTGTCTTTGGACCCCATGACTGCTATGTCTTTCCATGATGAAACCCTTCCAGCTGATGGAGCCAAGGTTGCACACTTTTGCTCCATGTGCGGACCAAAATTCTGCTCTATGAAGATAACAGAAGACATCCGAAAGTATGCAGAAGAGAATGGTTATGGCAGTGCTGAAGAAGCCATCAGACAAGGAATGGATGCTATGAGCGAAGAGTTCAATATTGCCAAGAAAACCATTAGCGGAGAACAGCACGGTGAAGTAGGCGGAGAAATCTACTTGCCAGAGAGCTATGTCAAGGCTGCTCAGAAATAAAAGGTCAGTATGCTTAGACTGTTAGACGTTGCTTGCTCAACAAACATGTTTTTTACAGCTTGCTAGTATAAAAACATTCAAAGTTATAATGTTGTCTTAAATCTGCAACATATGGTTAAATCTTAAATGAGTCCTTACTGTGATCTTTGTTTTTTTTCATCGTGTTTCTTTTTCTTCTGCTGCCTCAGGGAAAGGGTTCAAACAAGATCTCGCTTACCCAAGTCTTGGTGCCTGTTGGACTATACCTTCGATAAAGGCACAAACTGTCGGTAAGCTTAGTAGTCTCTATGTCATGTTAATTTTAGAACTATCTATGTTTCTGTCTGTTCCTTTGAGTCAGAGTCAGCAATAAAGACAATCTAAGTTGATGTTTTCAATACTTTATATGTGATTTGATTGGTGAATTGACATGCAAAAGCACCAGGGGTGCTTGAACCAGGCTAGCCCGCTAAAAGGCGGGCTATCCGGGACCAGGCTGAGAAAGTCCCTTTGAACCTGAACAGGGTAATGCCTGCGCAGGGAGTGTGCATTTTTTTTTTTCTGTTCTGTAGCTTTCTAAAGGAGAGGAGCTACTGTTGCCGCTCTCTCGAGTCTCGGTCCACGGTTTTCGACAGTTAGTTTCTTATGAGCTAAGATTCAGCTTAATTGACTTAACAGCCATAAAAGAAGTCTTAAACTGATGCACTTAAGTCACTAACAGTAAAGATTAATTCAATCAAAATTTCATTCAGATTGATAAAAAAAAAACCTTTTGCACTTTGAGGCATATAGCTAAAATCAATCTGCTCTGTTAATTTGTTTGACAGCTCCACAACACAAATCGGGTTTTTAAACTATATGATCATGTTTTCTAATTATACTCCTTTTTTAACTATTTCCTTTGAGTGTTGTCCACATAAATCGCCATGACAAAGAAATTTAGATGATCAATCGTTCACTTTGAGCAACATACTGGGCAAAGAAATGCAACTTTGTCATTTTATTACATACCGCAGAGGCGCAGAGTAGTGGAATGACATCAACCAGACCAAGCAGATATAGGGAAAGTGAAGCTCAGTCAGCTACACTCATGAAAATGATCCATTGTGGTTCTCATTGTTCAACTTTTATAAACACAAATGCGCCAGTCAATACATAAAAGATTGCAGTAGACCATAAGTAAAACGACAGTACCAAATGCAAACGAAAGCTTTTCGAGCCGGGAGGATCAAAAGGTTACACATTTATGTACTCATTTTCCTGCTATATGAGATCACACAATTTTCAAGAACCTGAAACTCTGAAATACCAATATTTAGACACGTTACATTGTGTCTTAAATGGTTTGAAGGTTTCTCATTAACCAGCTCCTGTATTTGACATTCTTTTGTTTCATATGGTTAATGTTCCTGCTAAAATGAACCATGAGAGATGTGAACTATTTCTATATCATGTGTCTGTAATGTTGGTGGCTTGTGACTTGTGACTTGTGAGCTTCTTCTTGCACCTCATGTAAAGGCAGTGAGAGAGAGAGACGGCACACTGTTTCCTTCGGAAATCCTGGACGTTGTGATGTTTTTATCGTAGGCTTTGTGACAGGTAAATAAAAAACAGCATGTATGTTATGTTCAAAATGTCAAAACGGCAAGTAGTTTAATACTCATCCAACACCGTCGTCTTCTTCATCTGAAAATTGAGAAAAAAAAAAAGGTCACCGTAGTTTCTCTCAATCTAAACCCTAATTTTCTTCACCGTAATTCTCCCGAACATGGCAGAATCCGAATCTAAGATCTATCACGAACGACAACGATTACAATTTTGCCTCTTGCACTCCCTCAACAATCTATTTCAGGTGATTGATTCAATTTCTATTTCACTTCCAAAATTGCATCCTCCGAATCACTGATTAAGAGTTTTTGATATCACTCTCGTTTGATTTAGGACAAAGACGCATTCACTAGAGAAAGCTTGAACTCAATCGCAGAGAAGCTCGTGACCGATGATCCAAACAAAGAAACATGGACACCTCTCTCATTCCTCCTCAAGCCTCACCACAATACACTCACTGGTAACTACGACGTAAACGTGATGATTACAGCTCTTGAAGGAAAAGGCAAGAGTGTTGTTTGGCATGATAAGCGTAGTGGAGCTTCTTTAATTGATCTTGATGATGCAGATACTTTAATGGGTATTGTGTTGAATGTTCCTGTTAAGAGATATGGTGGACTTTGGAGAAGTAGGCATTGGGTTGTGGTTAGAAAAATCAATGGTGTTTGGTATAATTTGGATAGTGATCTCGTTGTGCCACAGCTGTTTAAAGATGATGATGAAGTTAGAGGGTTCTTGGATCAAAATATGAGTTTAGGTGGAGAGGTTTTGCTTGTGAATAATGCTTAAAGGTCAACAATGTGAGTTTCAATTTTCTGACTTCTCTCTGTATGTTATTGAATACTCATCAAGTGTGAAAATGTATCTAGTACATGTCTTGTAGTTTATATTCCAACATTGTTGATCACATTAGAGAAAATTTCAGTGAATTTGCTCCACTTATGAGTTTTGGAATTTCATGTCTCAAAATACAAAATCTTTTCTTTGGTGTCTATGAGTTAGACTGGTATGCTAAATGTTTTCACTTTCCACTCTAATTAGACTTGATGAAGTAGTTTTTGTATTCCTTATCGCGCTTTTGCAATTTTGAAACCTACCATTTATGTCTATCATCTTTCATTAGCATTTACAACCAGCTAATCAACCATTCATTGATTATTGCTCTGATCTCAATGATGTTCTCACATGTAAGAAATCATTCTCCAGAGGTTGATGTTTTATGTATGTCATGAAATTGTATGGTTATTATCTGCTTGCTGATATTCTTGTGCCCACCATTGACTTCGCTTTATTCTTGGTAGCCTCAAGTCTCAAGTAAGGTATCTGCAATTTATAAAGGTTAGTTTATCTCAGCCTCTCCACCAGTCAAAAGAATTTGTGCACAATTCGTTTGTGCACACACCTGAGTGATCATCAAATAGGAACAATACCGAAAGGTTGCTTCAAAGAAAGTACCTTTTTCGCTTAAACAAACGGTTTTAATACCTCTGTGGACCATCTTCTACTTACTTTCCCTAATGGAAATGTAGAAAAACGAAACAAATTGTCTTTTTCTTTCTCTCTTTGGCTAGCTTTGCTTTCCAAATTTCGGCGTTAGAGTTTTGATATCTTTAAATCTGTTAGCTGTTAGAAATCTTTGATATAAAGTATCTAAAGTAAGTATGAAATTGAACCTACCTACTATTCTTTTATTTGTATATGTTTTGAATGCCTACAGTACTCATGGCTTTAAGTGTTAACATGTCATTATTGATACATTATTAATAATCATGACTTCTCGGGTCTCTACCTGAACTCTTATAGGCAACTGTTTCAGCATCAATCCCTTTATATACTCTCCTTAAGTTTGTTCTCACAAACTACTCTCACTCTCTCTTGATATGTCAGCTACAGGAACAAAACGGTTCAATGCAAACACTAGACCAGTAACTCCTGGTAAGCAATCCTCAGTCAAGGGACCATATGGTAAGAATCCGGGATGCACAACAAGCTGTGGTTTGAGGCTACCGAGGAAAACGGAATGCACAGCAGCAAGACTGATCAGACATCTCAGCTGTAAATTCGTTTTGGGCTTACGTCTGGTGGTGATGAGGAAGAAGAAGAAGAAGAGATCTCCACCATTAAAGAAGGCTTCTTCTTCTGGTATATCTCAGCCTTCGGTCATCTCTGTCGTTAATGATAATAATCACAGATCAGACGCAATAGAAGACTGCATACAATTCATAAACTCATCTTCCTCCTTCACAAGATCAAGTTCTGACAGTGGGTGTAAATCTTAAGTTTTAGTTATGCCTTTACGTTTCGATAATATGTTTGCTACGCAATAGCATATTAGATAATTGCGTGTAATATCTATATGATATAAATATATATATAGAGCTGAATAGAGATTTTGAGTAATCTTGAGAAAGTGTGAGCTTTGATTATGTACAAAAAATCATCTGTGTATATCTTTCATCTACATAGTATTATTCATATGAGTTTGGCCTAAATCAACGAGCAGAAAGATCCTGAAGAATTTTCTGGCAAAAAAGGAATATTCCGGCAAGCTCTCAGACTGCAATGATACGTGTATAATCAGAGTCTGGCGTGAGGTGAAGTTGCACCTGATGAGAGGTCTTGGAGCTGAACTATTCACTGATAATTTACTATTCTCGGAATGGATCAATCGATTATCTTCTCTCCGGTTGAAAATAGATTCCATACGACGGTCCCAACAAGGTAAAGACCTACCGAAATCGTGAAAACGTCATCCCAAGAACCTGAGGCATTTCATGTCATTGCATGTTAATTTCATTGAGAACACAAAAAATTAACTTAAAAGAGTTTAATAAAGATTAAGCAAAGCATTGTCAGAATCAAGAAGTGTTTGAGAGTCCTGACCGTGTTGTAGGATGTGACCAGTCGCAGCTGTGCCAAGAACTCCGGCAAGTACTCCAGCAGTATTAGACAAACCAAGTAACACTCCCTGAAAAGACCAACAACATCAATGTGCTAATCCATTTTCTTTTGAGTAGCATGATTGATTAAGACTTGAGAGTAATTGACTAAACTTACAGAGTATCTTGGAGCAATGTCTTGATGGTTAGAGTAAAGACCAGACTGTGAAAACGCATCAGTCCCCTGGCTACAAGCCATGCACACAACTGCCATTGTAGGAGAATCTATGTGTTTCAGCTGTGTTAGGAAGAACGCTGGTCCAAGAAACCCAATTGTTTGCATTATCTGAATTTCATCATAGGACAGGAAGATAAAAGGGTTATTGAATGAATTACTTTTACTAGATCGCATTGAATTGGACTAAAGAAGTGACATGCAGGTACCTTGCGGACATTCGTGACAGAGAAACCTCGGCTGACGAGTGTATCAGCAATCCACCCACCAGCATTTGCAGATATCGCCATTGTCATCCATGGAAATACAGAGAGAAGTCCTGATTCCATTAGGTTGAACTTCAGCACCTGCCTCACAACCGTCCATATGATTCATGATCAGAAAACAAATAAAACATCAAGCCCCTTGATTAAAAGACAGTAATAGAACTGACTTGATGGTAATAAGTTGGCATCCAGGTTAAGAGAATGAATGTTCCCCAGTTGTGACAAAAGTGGCAACTGATGAGAGCCCAAACCGGTGGTTTCGACAATATCAGCCTCCACGGGATCGACTTCACTGGCTCTTTGCTGGCACAGTTGTCTGCAATTAGCTTTCTTTCTTCAGGGAGCAATGTTGGATCTTCTAATGGTGAACTCTCTGCCTATAATTAGTAACAAGTAACAACACACGTTAATGGTAATGAGACATGGGATCTAGAACTAGTTAAGAAGAGTTAAGAAGTCTGACCTTAGTTAGCCACAGAGTCAACCATACAGTTCCAAGAGACCCAAAAGAGTAAAACACAGAGGGCCATCCAAACTGATGAATCAAGAAAGGCGAAAAGGCTAAACCGGTGACAGATCCAAGGTACATTCCGCTGTAAACAAGCGCGAGCGATCTGCTTCTCTCTTGCACAGGCACCCACTTCGACAATATATTGTTCATAGCAGGCATTGCAACACCCTATAGAAACCAAGGAGATTAACTTCTCCTTATCGACATACACAAATCCTAGACTGATATCTAAAATCATAAAAAAGTAATCACAAACCTCTCCAACTCCCATGAAAGCACGAACAACGAGCAAGTACGGAAGACCGAGTTTAGCAGCTACCGGAGTGAGAATTGTAGCGATTGACCACCAGATAACACCGAATCCAAGAACCCTTTTTCCTCCAACTGTGTCTGCCCATATTCCACCAGCTATCTATCATATCAACAAACCAATGATTCAAATACACAACTTATTGATTCAAATGTGACAGCTAGTGAGAATCATTTGAAAAACATTGATCATCTAAAAAAAGAAAGTGGAAAGTCTACAAAGAAACCTCTAATTAAGGAATCAAGGAAAAAAGCTTACCTGTGTAAGAAGGTAACCCCAGAAGAAAGAAGACTGAATCAGACCAACAGTTGCCGGATTCCAACCGTACTCAGCCGACATCGGAAGTATTGCTATACTCATATTCACCTGTTAAAACATCATCTGTCCCAAATTGATAACTCCAATAACTCTAATTGATCAAAACCCAATTCCAAAAAACTTTTAATTCTCATAAAAATTCAATCTTTTTTGCTACTTACTCTGTCCATATTGCAGAGAAGAAAAGCTGAGAAACAGAGTAACACAATCACCCACCGCTTCGGAAACTCTTCCCACCATGGAACAACCGAGCTAGGCGAATCAGAAACGACGTCGTTGGTTCTATTTACTCCATCTCTATCTACGTAATAAGAATTACTGCTTTCTCTTTTGTCGGAGCTCCGAACTAATACCCGGAAAACGCCGGACCGATTACGCGAGTAGATCCATACCCGTAACGAATTTGGAGCTGGTTTGAGATTACGGAGGCTGCGAGAAGAAGTGGGTTTTTCAGGTGGACGATTTGAAGTGTAGAGAGAGTGAAGATTTGGAGAGCAAAGAAGAGCTCTCGCGTTCATGGCGGATATAGATTTTTTTTTTCTCCTCTGTTTTTTTTTTCTTCTTTGTTTTGAAAGAGAGGAACTGATTTTTTTTGAAGATCGTGGCTGACGTGACGACATGTGGCGGTTAGATATTGGTTGGGTGAAGATGTCATAATCTAACGGGAAGTAACTAACGGTTAACAGAATTATTGGAGGTCCATGAGTCATAAAGCCCATAAGAGGCCCAATTAAGCTTGCACACCAAAAAACACTGCGAGATTAACTTCGTTGTTTACCTTTCCCAAATAAAATAAAATCTCGTGAAGAAGATCATATGAGGCTTTGCAGATTCGAACATAACAATGGAGAATCTCCTTGTTGATATCCGCAGTAGGGCGGATCGCTTCACCGAATTCTCGTTTTCCGACAAATTATCTAAACTAGTTCATCGACAACAAGTTACTATTCATACTCAATTCAACCTTCCTATGTCTAAGGAGTTGTTTCTTTCAAGATTATGTAAACTTTTTCTAACACCTAATAAAAGACGTTAAAAACAAAATCTTGAATATGAAGTCAGGTGGGATATGAAAACAAAAGAAATGCGAAAGTAATACCATTAACAAAAAAAAATTCTGTGATATAATATTTAAGGATATGACCAATGATCTACTTTATGTGGAATAAAGGCAGGATCCAAAGGTGGAACTGAAACCCCCCCCTAATTACGTTCATAAAGATGCGAAAGAATATTTAATCCGACAATAAATTAAGTATAAATGAAATTGGTTAAAATAACTTAAATAAGTAATAACGCTACGAGCTAAATTTAGTTAGTGTACAAAAATAATACTATGGTGTTAGTAAACGACTAATTAATACTATGGTGTAAAAATATCATTTTTGTGAAATGGATGATGAAGCAGAATAGACAAAGGTAACAATTTGTATTCTTAGTGGACAATCTTTGAATATTTGTTTTCCATTATTTTCAGTCCAATTTTTTTTTGTGATTTAAATGAAATGTATAAAAGAACAATAATTGAATCATATGTAGATCGAATAAAGAATCCAAACTTGTAACAAAATCACAATTAGTAGAAGAATAAACTCCTTATCTTTTTTTTTTCTTAGGTCCAAGATTATAGGGGTGAGAATGATGTAAAATTGTGGTGCGGCAGATTTACTCATCGAAGGTGTCCCTTCTTGTCTACCATAAGAATTTCCTAGCTTAGGCTTTTATGACTGCCACTTTTATTTATTTTATTCTGCTTTTTAAGTCATCATTATTAGGGACTCTCATTATTATCGTGTATGTTAAATTATTTCTTTTTTGCATGCGTTATCCATTTACCAACATCTAAAATATTTTGTCGTGAAGGTCTTCCAAAATCTAAACCAAACGTAAAATTTCTTTACCAGTAATTCAATATTCCTCTTAAAAAAACAGTTTTCGATTTTCATCAATTAATATAACGACGTAACGAGATTACTAAACTATACGGAATTACGGATCATGCATGTTGTTGATCTATCGTCACGTAATATTATATATATTGTAGGTGTAATTAAACTAAAACCTAAGTTATGATATTCAATTCAAAACCGTCCAATTCAAAAACATGAAATAATGATATAGTGTCCTGTTACTTATTAGGGCCGTACCAGTCACTAAACAAGAAGGCAAGTTTCATTTCTCAAGAGCTAAAACGCAAACTTAGGCCGTAAGACACATGCAATGCCCACTTCATGTGGATGGAGACAGGAAGAGTTTCGAAATGACCCACTTTCCAAAAGTACATACTTCTCTCACGTGGCCCACTTCTTCAATTATCATTCACCATTTCAATCATTCATCACTAACTTTCCTTTCTCTATTATTTTATTTCTACATTTATTAGCTAAACGACATCTAAGTTATAACCAAATTACCCTTTCTTGATTTGGTTATATAGGAGAAAAAAATAATACGCGTTTTGTAGTTTAAACAATGTGATATTCTCTACCGACAATATGATGAATATAATTTATCTAACCAAGTGGTAGTAATTAATCTTATGACCTTCAATCGTTATCCTATATATTAGTTGAGCCTACGAATTGATTTTTGATAGGCACATCTTTTCTTAATCAATCCAAATCTTACATGGCATATATAATCTCATAGTGTCAAATTTGACGACTTTCCATCAAATGTAGTGATATTCATTGTATTTTCTTTTTTTTATACAGTGTATTTTTAAGAAGAAAAAAAGGTGCCGCAAAGCCACGATTGATTGTAATGACATTTATATTAAGCAAAACGAATCAAACCATTTGAGATCACTTAACACCTCTAACTGCCACTTGATTATTTCGTTTTTCTTTTCCTGAAAGCGAAACCTTGACCTATAGTTTTTGTCATGTAATGTCTAAATCACAAAAGCCTAATTAACCTGAATGAAACATTTTTATAAATAGGATATTTTGTTGCTAAATTAGTTATGGTCATATGCATGGATGTGTGCATGGATCTAAGCAAACACATATGCACTGATGAGGCGCAGAGATTAGAAATGAGACATGTGCACGTGTTCCTCTGTCTACGTCCACATCCTAAGCAACAAAAATTTGTGAAAATCAATTATTTATATTAACAAGTTATGTGTTGCCTTGGATTCCTCACAATTTCGAGTTTGGCTTCTGTATTATTGTATAATACATTGTACACAATAATATAAATGTAATTACATAACATCGTACAAATAATTGAGAAAAGAATGGAGAATAGATTCTATAGAAAGAAGAAGAGAAGATAATTCTGTATAGAGAGTTAAAACATTGAGATATCAGTGTAATGAATAACAAACACTAAACACCCAACATGGGTAGCTAATTAAGCTCCTCTGGTGGTAGAGTTTGGTATTGGCGAAAGTAGTTGTGTCTTGCGACTTTGTTGAAGTTGGGGGAATGATTTATGCCTGTTAAAAGATACCATCACTCGTTAGCAAGGGTCTAAAACCTAGAATTTCCAAGTTAACAAAAAAGTAATATATGCAACTAAACTATGTTAAGAGGAGGGAGCACTGTTCTAAAATACACGTCCTAGGCGGTAGTCGGACGGTGGATCATCGTATAGCGCCTACCGTCCGACTACCGACTAAACTCATTTATTTAGATTTATAGCGTATTTTAGAAGTAGAGGATCTAGTTTAGTCCAACCCCAAAGTTTCGTAGATCTCATAAAAGAAAAAAAGATAATAAAGATTATTCGAATTCGTTTTTTCTTCAAAAACACAAAAATAAAATTAGATAAACCTTTGGATAACAAATAAAACTTTCATCCAAAATGCGAGAGAAATCGATAGAATCCTACTAAGATCATCAAGATATAAAATTCAGTGAAGGAAAAAAGACAACGTACACTCACTCATATGCACACACGAACCAATGCATCGGTAAGATTCGCATAAACATACAAAATAGCAGTAAAACAGTAAACAAACAAAAACAAAAATTAAAGTGAGGAGACAAATATTCTAACAAAAAAATAAAAAGACATAAAATAGCGTCACACCTACTCTTTCTTCTTCTACCTTTAGTATATCTCCCTCCTGTCTTCATACTCCTTTACACTCCTCTCCTTCATCATTTCTTCTTCTTTACACCTCCTCCAATGGTAGAATCTCCCATTCACTAACTTTCTCTCTGCATACCAATTCCAAAGTCTCGTCAATGGCGGCTCGAAAACTCGGTTCGTTGTTACGTCAATACTTTTTCTCTCTATGCTTCCTCTTCCTCGGTTGCTTCTTCTTCCCTAAAGACGCAGACCTTAAACAAAAGAGAAGGAAGAAGAAACTTAGAACAGTTTCTCCATCTTCTGGTTCAGCTCTATCATCTTCTTGGACGTACTTAAAACGAGTTTTCTTATCAACAACAAGGATATCTAAATCCCGTAACCAAACACATCCTAACGCTACTTTAACATCCGCAAGATCATCTCAAAACTCACTCGTCACTCTCGTCCAACCCGATACCACAAACCAACCCGACCCGGAAACCCATATTCAACAACAAACCGAATTCGAGATCTCGTGTGGCGAGATTTTTCATTGTAACTCGTGTGGCGAGATTTTCCCCAGAATCAATCTCCTCGAAAACCACATCGCGATCAAACACGCCGTGTCGGAGCTAATCGCCGGAGAATCAAGCACGAACATCGTCAAGATCATATTCAAATCTGGTTGGCCGGAACAAGGTAATCACAAATCTCCGGTGATCAATCGAATCTTAAAAATCCACAACAGTCAAAAGATTCTCACCAGATTCGAAGAGTATCGTGAATTCGTGAAAGCTAAAGCCGCTCGTAGCAACGGCGGTGGAAGACGGTGGGACGATGAACGTTGCGTCGCCGACGGGAACGAGCTTTTACGATTCTACTGCTCGACGTTTATGTGTGATCTAGGGCAAAACGGTAAATCGAATCTCTGTGGTCATCAGTATTGTAGCATCTGTGGTATCATCGGATCTGGATTCTCGCCGAAGCTCGACGGAATCGCGACGTTGGCGACGGGGTGGAGAGGACACGTGGCGGTTCCGGAGGAGGTTGAAGAAGAGTTTGGGTTTATGAATGTGAAACGGGCCATGTTGGTTTGTCGGGTCGTAGCGGGTCGGGTCGGGTGTGATTTGATGGATGATGATGACGTGGATAAGAGTGATGGTGGAGGGTATGATTCTCTGGTTGGGCAGAGTGGGAACAAGAGTGGGGCTCTTTTGAGGATCGACGATGATGAGCTTTTGGTTTTTAATCCAAGGGCTGTGCTTCCTTGTTTTGTTATTGTGTATACTGTGTAACCGGTTTTGTGATCCTGTGTGTTTTGTTTATATTTTGTTACAATTGTGAAGTGTGAAACGCTTAGGTTTGTTTGGGAAAATGGTAAAATCTTTGTGGTGAGTTTCAATATGATCTAGGTACATTTTGAGAGGTTATGTGACTAAAGATTTAAAAGATAGTTCAACCGAAACATTTAGTCTAATAGTTTATGTTTAATAGTCGATATTGTCGAATGCGATATATGTTTGATTGTAAAGCATTTAGTCTAAAAGTTTCTGTTATAGTCGATTTCGTAGAATCCTATATATGTTTTAGTTTTTGTTATAGTCGATTTAGTTGAATCCAAATTAACAAACATTAGCACAAGACCAAATCATATAGGGATTAACCACTAAATGATCCTTTTCATATTCCTTTGTTGAATAATTGATTAAAGGAAGAAAATGGTACAGAACTCTATAAATATAAAAAGTTTTTAACTAAAGTAAACACTTTTTTTTGTTGGGCCGGGGGGTCAACTAAAGTAAACACTTTAGAGCATCTTTAACGCTAGTCTCTTAGGGTGATCTTAGTTTAAATGCAGAATTAAATTAAATCAGAAATCTCGTTTATAACCCTTGTTCTAAAAATCGGCCGCCTAGCCGCCTAGGCGGCCGCCTAGGCGCTGATCGGGTGGGGACCGCGGCGATTTTGTCCAAATCGGTAAAAAAAATCGGTGATCCGATTTTTGTCCGCCTAGACCGCCTAGGCGTCCGCCTAGCCCGCCTAGACGGCGCCTAGCCCAATTTTTTTTTTTTTTTTTTTACATTTTTTTTTTTTTTTTTGATCTAAAATTCAAAACGTCCCACTTATATTCATAATTTGTATAAAAATCATAAGTTTGACCTTAAATTCTTGTTTTCATGTGTTTAATGCAATTTTAAAAACAAGATTATATAAATTTCTTATTTATAATAGATTAATATGTTTTAAAAACATTAAATAGCCCTAAAACTAATCCCCGATTAATCCCCGTGTAATCTCCGATTTTCTTACTAGGCGCTAGGCGCACCCTCACCATCCGACTAGCGCCTAGCGATTTTTTGAACACGGTTTATAACTAAGAACGTCTCTTACTTAAGAGACAAAACTAATGTTAAGAGACGTCCACGTGGCGCTTTTTTTCTTTCTTTCTTTCTCTTTCTCTCTCTCAAATCGCGAAAACAAAGACGATGTCGGAAACTCATGCGAGCACCGATCGGTATTTCAAGGTATGAATTTCTATCTGATTGTGTGAATTGATGTGATTTAAGTATGTACAAATTAAGCTTCTGCTTGAGATCGAAATCGAATGGAGTAGGAAAAAAATCTCAATGGATGCTGATGACGATTTCTACAGCGGCACCGAAAACTACTCTGATTACGCTGACTCCGACGAATATGATGCCGACGCCGATTACGAGTTCGTTGAAGACGCCGCTGATGATTCCAATGACCTTATCTTCCGCCGCTGCCTGGTTTTTCCTCTCATCTTTCTGGATCTATTTCTTAATCAAATTGAAATTAATGTTGTTTCCAATACAGAGAGAGATTTTGTAGTCAAGTTTTGGTTTCGGAAATAATTGCAGGACTTTTTCTGTAATATTGATGATGATTTGAAATGAATTGAGAAAATTTATAGATTTAGAGCTTCGTCACTCTATAATGTGGTAGAATTGGTTGTGGTGGTTTTGAAGTTGTTTTGACTTAATATGCACAATTTACAAAAGTAGGCCACTAACTCGTCTTGTAGGATTCTCAGATTTATAACAGCCTCTCAAGGTTTTTGTTCTTTCATTGAGATATAGTCACTAGTATCTGTAAATTCATTCCCTTCCAAATTAATATATCTGATTGTTAATTTGGGTCTTTGTTCATGCCTTTGTTTGTAGGCTATTCGATGTGAAGCCTTCACGCACATGGAGGGTGAGATAGACCTGTAGATTTCATGCAATGGCTTTCAAATTATAGGTTGATGGTGAAAGGAAAGTTTGAACGTGTGAGTGGGGACTAATGTTGGCGGTGGTACCTATTGGGGATTAGGAAGACTTCTAACGAAGTGCAAGAGGTTACAACAATAGATTTAACTCATTGTTGAGTATGATTTCCGGGAAACATCCAAGGATTCGGGTACCGTCGCCGCATCAACTCCAACTCCAGCTTTTTATCGTCCAAGATCTTCGTCGGTGAGCCACAGCTCGTCTTCATAAAGCTTGATGTCTGATATGAAAATGCTTTTGCCATGTTCTCAATTTCTTTTATGTTCATACACTCAAATGTAACCAAAACTTCATATACTCAAATCAATCACTAAAGTTTATACACTCAAATGTAACCAAAATTTCTTTCTTTCTTGTCTAGTTTCATACACTTAAACACTTTGCTATATATATGTTGTAACCAAATTTTTAAAAAATCAAAACACTTCAAAACACTTAAAAATTTTGAAAACCAAAACATTTCAAATTTTTAAGAACCAAATCACTTCAAAACACTTTTTTGTCATATGGACAAAATATTCCATAAATCAAGTTTAAAACAATTGTGGTTTATGTTATTTATGTTATAAATTGTATCTCATGTATGTTTTAATTTTTTTAATTTGCAACAATTATTAAATTTTCTATAATTATAAATTTTATTTTTATATTAATATTTTTTTTTCTAAGAACCACATGTTAAGAGTCTACCATTAATCACTCAAAAATCTTAACTCAAAAATACTATCTCTTAACAATCACTTTTACAAATAAATTATTTAAATATTGCTAAGAAGTATTTCTAAGAGACTACCTATAATCATGCTCTTAGGTTGGTGTTTAGTGCTTTAATCAGGAAATTAATCGATCTATCGGATTCACAACAAATTCAACTAGTGATTTTTTTTCTTTATCTTGGGGGTTTGTGTTAATTGACCCTCACTGTTGGGTCATAACCCTGTTTTATAGACAAACTTCGTGAACACTCTTAGTGGACATGCAAATTCTCGCTTTATAGGTGAAAATTATTTCTTTGATTTTCTTGTTGATATTTCGATTAGAGAAGTAATGTAACTTTTATTGGTTCCCCTATTTTGATATAGAAACTCAAATTACAAAGCTATTATATTGAGCGTATTAACTCGTGAGAGTACATTACATAAGAATTCGTGTCATGCATGCGTAATGCGTTTATATAGGCCCAAACTGCATTGAACATGATTAAAAGCATAACAATGATTCTGATGTTTTTAAAATTATAAAGAAATTATTGGCTTATTGTAGTGCCATTTCGTAAATCTTCACCCCTTAAGAGGCATGAGACGAAAATGGTGGCAATTTTGTTTGTTGAATAAGCAAACAAAAGGACATATGGCTCGTGAGCAAGATATAAATCCTTGTAATAGTGCAGCACAACCCCATTCCAGTGGAGACCTCTATGACTCAATCTATAAATTGAAAAAGTAATATGCAAAAGCCACCAACACATGTCATTCTATATGAACACTTCTAGGTATCTCATCTCATATACAATATGTAATAAGAAATTTATTTACAAGTCTAAGAACGTAATGACAAACCAATGAATCGAACAATTGCTCCACCAACTTAACCAGAGGAAAGTACAAAAAAAGCCTTGAACGGTATTGAGTGAAAGATTTGAGTATCGTATATTGTACCTTGTTATAATCTCAACGAGTCAAAATTGCAAGTTGTAACAAAGATGAAAGATATCGTCTAGCACATATTTTCGTGCATTATGGTTGGACGATATATACCATCACTCTTAAAAAAATCCATAATTTTGATGATCCTTTTAAAAAAAAAAAATTATTTATAAGGGAACCAAATTAAAGCCCATGAATGAAGAGGAATGCAATAGAATCTCAAGAAATTTGGGCTTTCTAAATTGATTAAAAGCCTATGAATAACTCCAAGAAACATAAATCATCTAGTTTAGGTTTTTTTCAAATAGATTCAATGTGGCAGCACATAATTGGTCTAAAATAAAGAAAAACTGGTTATGTAGATATTTGCATCCCCCAAGTTGACATATACATGATTCACAATTATCCCAAGTAGTTTAAACCACAATTATGTTATACTTACAAGTCACAACATCAATATACATAAGACAGTCATGAGTTTTAGACAGTCTTATGACTTTAATAAACCTTTTTGCACATTTTTAGAGTTTATTTTTTGAATTTACAAATAAAAAATGAATTGATTATTTCAAAACCGTTAATTTGTATTTCTTTCATTTTTTTATTTTTTGTTTTATTTTATTTTGTATAATAAGTTGTTATTATTATTTATTACAAAGCGGAAAAGGCATTTTAATGTCTCGATTTTTTTGATAAAAATAAAAAATCCACATATATGGTTTTCCAGCTTAGCAAAATTGTCAGGTCTCTGATGGATGAAATATATACAAAAGGTAGATAAGTGATTTAATCAATTCTTAATTCAAGCATGGACATGAGATTGATGAAATCACTAATATGCATGTTGGTTTAGTGATCTCATCAATTTCTTTTTGTTTTTTTTTGTTTTTTTCTTAGAGAGTTTTCCCCAAGGGTTACTGATCACTCTTAAAGTCTCATCCCACATAAGGACTTGACGATGGTCAGAATGACAGCTCTTCCATTTTTATTAAGCCGCTATATCATCCTTGCACAGTTGTGTTTACAATTTCTTATCTCAAACATGGACACAAATGAATAAAATAATTTTGAGTGTTTTTTGTGCAATTCTTAAATTTAAACTCGACTTCTTAATCATTTGAGTGCTATATTGCTGCAAAATTTTCATTTGAAAAGTTTGTCAAACATCAACTGTTAATTAGATCGACAAAAACCAACATATATATGTAGAAGATATAGAAATGAATTCATTTACAAAATTTTGTAAATAACATCACAAGAGTTGAATCGAAAAGCAAGATCAACTTAGTAAAATATAACTAATAGGAAAAGGCTAAGAAACTCGTAATACTAATTAAATGTTGTTCACCTCTTAAAGAATATCATCAACTGTCAAACTGCATCACTAATGTGGAAAATTTTAGTACCTACATATATTAATCTATTTCCTAATTGTATGTATTTTCAATTGAGGTTTAATAAGTTTAGAACGTTTGAGAAGATCGTTAGCAGAATAAGGGTTTGGAAAAGAAAAGCTTTTCGTTCTAATAATTGCTGGTGACAAAGGATATGCAGATATTTTAACAGACTTAAGATCAAAAGATATGGTTATTGGGTTAATCTAATAAGGAGGCTTAGAATCAGCATAATTAATACAACTACTTGACTTTGGTCTCATGTGGTCTTGGGTAACTCCTATAGGTCGGTAATTGTATCAGAATGGTAAATTAGATCTGAAAAAGTTTGTTCTTCAACCTTATGTTCCCAGAAAACATTTTACTTAAACTTAAAGGTACATGCTTTCATCCAAAGAAGAGCGATAAGGTTGGTGGCGGAAATCAAGGAGGAGGTGGGAATCAAAGTTGGTAGAGTTGTACTCCGTCGTTCCGTAAAATTTTTAGTACCGAGTCTTAATAAGAGTCTTGAGAGTATAACATACTTAGCGGATGTAGAGGAAGAAAAGGAAGAGAAGTCTCTCACCAAATGGAGATAAAAAATCATGAAAAAATTCTTGTAATAAAGTATATGAATATGTAATAATAATATTAGATTGGTAAGAGACTCAATAAGTTTCTCAGCTCTTAGTTACACTAAAAAATAATATTGCCATCTAAATCAGTTATATGGCAAATAAATACAGTGGAGCGAAACATGCCGAAATTGCATTACGATTTTAGTGTTTTGACAAGTTAGTAGTACCCTATGTGCGAACCAATAAAGGAGAAGGAAACACACTTGGTTCCACGACATAGGCTCAATTATGAGTCATAAGCCAAGGCGGTGGGATCAGCTCCGATCTCATGTGCTCTATCTCCCTCAGTCACGTGCTCAACTACCACCAAACCAAACCAAGATATTTTCTTCCTGATCGCAACCATAAGGATTTAATTAACTCTTTTACTCACCGATCCTTGGTGACAAACATGCATTACATAATACATAAATATGGTATGCAGTATGCACATATGAGTATATTCATTAGTTGTACTTTTTTTTTTTTTTTGATAGGCATTAGTTGTACTTTGTTGTATACAATATTTTATATAGAGAAACTTTGATGTTGCACCATCTTATCTAGATGGTGTCTTCATGAGACTCGTCGTCAAGAGGGAAACACGTGTCGTCACCGCCAGTATTCCACAAGAAATTGGCGTAATTAGCAGCATAGTAAGAGTTGGTCGGATCAGCATCGATTGCTTCCAAGAAAGTCTCCTCAGCCGCCCAAAGATCGTCCCGTGCTCTCCATAAGAACGTCGCATATTTGCTAAGCGCCTCTGCGTCTTTCGGTTCCACTCCTACCGCTCTTTTGAAGTACTCTTCCGCTCTGTTTACACAATATCACATGAAATCACGTGAGAACTTATTCAATAGAGATATGTAAAAGACATGTGGAACGTATTAATGATGAAATGAATAACGCCAAAAGTGTTGCGTGTGAAAATTAAATTTCCATATTAGTCAAAGATGAATTGGTAACGGTTGTAAAATGTGATAGAATTGTCTCATATTAACAAGAAAGATTGGTTAGGAATAAATATCTAATCATTCACCGTGTCAATAAAATCAATAATGCTTGTTAAACCCGATTGCAAAAGAATGCTACATTCTAGAAATACTAACTATAAAGCCAATGACAAAAACATGGGTTAATTAAATTGGGTGGGAGATAAAATCTAGAAGACAAATTGTGAGGCAGCGACTTTTGTTGTTGGGTTATGGTGGGGTGTCTTTAAAACACAACCGTAAACTCCACTATCACTAAACCTCCAAAGACTCAAAGCTCATTGGCTTGAACTAATCCCTAACACTGACTGAGAGGTATGTTATAATTTTCTTTATTCATTCTCTGTTAGATATTTATGTAATGTCGTTTTTCCTCAAAGAGGAAATGAATTGGTTGGTTTATATTTCTGCTGATGCGATTATTATGACAATTATGATTTTCCACAATCTGCCCCACTAGTGAATAGAAAAATCATCGAGGTCTGCGCCGACTTTTGACACTATGCATCAACTTGCAGCCTCAGAAATTCACAACCCAAAGAATCTAAAAGGAAGATTCGACCTTAACTTTGAAACCAAATCTACTTAAGCTAAACTAAGATTAACATAATTTAACTAAAAAACATGATTAAAGTGTGAGAGTAAAAATGTTTAGTTACCTGTCATGGTCATTAGAGACGAGGTAAAGGAACTGAGCATAGTTAGCAAGCAAGAGAGGATTCTTAGGCTCTTGAGACAGTCCTGTTTGGTACATAAGCTCTGTTTTGAAGTAACCCATGTCTTCCTCTGCTTCTACTCGAGCTTCCACATGAGACACAAACCGCTTCCTCGTCTCTTGATCCAACGAGTCATCAATATTTGAATACTGCATTCGTTCTGCTTCCTCCACCATCGAATTCCACAGCCTATGTTCATCTTGTCCCGATACCGACGGCTCTGACTCTGAAGTCGTTGACCCGAAAGTCGACGATGACAATTGAGAAACTCCTTCGGGTATTATTGTTCTGAACTGTTCTGATCCATCGAATCCATCACCATCTGTTCCACTTAACACCGGACGAATGTTTCCACCGCCACCATTATTGTTACCACCAACTGAAGTAGTACTCCCACTAGAAGACGATACAAAGAACGTTTTCACCATCGAGGAATCAAACTTCACGTTCGTTTCATCAGTTTCACTAGTCGTTAACTCTGTAATCGTCGGAGGAAGAGGAGCGGCTAAAGCGGAGTTGTTGCTACCAATCGAATAAACCGTGAAATTGGCTAAGAGTATCATAACATAAACCATCAACGTAGGAGTAGCAGAGAAAACTTGTTGAAACAACCAAACGAAAGATTGTTGCATCTCTTCTCTAACTCTTAGCAAAATCCCTTGCAAGTCTTCGTAAAACAGAATCTCTCTCATATGTAAAGTAAAGCTCTGAAGCTCCCGAATCATAAACACCATTGAAGAAAAAGCTTTATTCATCGAGCAACACGCTGATTCACTGGCTTGTTTAACTCCTTCTTCCCATTGTCGTTTCTTCTTTATGATACGAAGTGATAGAGGAAGATCAACACTGTTTGCTTTCATTTCAATACTCGACAAATGAACCATCTCATGCCATGGTGGCTCGATTGAATTAGCTTTGTAATCGTGAATTATCATCGGCTCTGAATTGTCGTCGTCGTTTTGGTTTGGGACATTGAATCTGAGAGTTAGCTCTTGGATTTTTTTGGAAAACTCTTCGTCGGAGAATGGATCTAAGTGTGCGCTATAAACTCTTCGAATTGACTTAGTTTTGATCGGTCTAGATGATGATGATGATTCCCATAGCTCACAGGATTTGGAGCGGTGAAGCTTCGTCGACGGAGTTCCGAAAAGAGCCGAACGGTTCAGTCTCCTCTGTGGCATGAAACGACATGATAGAAACCGTCCGTCGTGTACGGTGCTACGTCGTTTTGAAGGAGATGATATGGCTCCGGAAGCTAGGGTTTGAGAAGGTGAAGAAGACTGATGAACGAGAGGCTGATTCGTCCATCGAAGGAAAGGAGATGAAGAAGCTACTTTCACCCCCATGCGACAATTTCTGCTAGAGATCAAATCTGAATTGAAGTTTCTTCAACAATGGCTTGATTCAAAATTTCCTGTAAATCAAAAGAGAAATTGAATGAGACTGAATCATTACAGATATCACGAGAATCGATGAAAATTCGTCTAGAAAAGTCTTGAGAAATCTTCGATATAACGAATTAGCGAGTCAAATGAGAAGAAATAGGTAAAGAGAGGAAGAAAAAACTCACCGGCGATGAATCGTAAATTACGTCTGAAATTTTCTCGGAGGAAAAAGAAACTTTCTCGGGAAAATCTTGAGGAAGGCGCTTCACTTTATTTTAGTAGAACGCGGAGAGAGAGAGAGAGTGAGAAGATGAGCTTTATATACAGATGCGAAGGAAGGGTTTGTTGGGAAAAACGGTCTATTTCCCCCCCCCCGATAACTATCGTATCTGGCCAGATAGAGCCCGATCTTTGACCTCTGTCTATATATCCATAAAACGGAAGTTAAATGTTTATTTCCCCACCAATTGAAAGTTCGAGAGCTTAATGTCCATGAATCCTAAGTTCGAGATTTAAAACCCCATAGCGCTGGGTTTAATTGGTTTACTATATACCAAACCGATGCTTTAACCACGTAAACCTAATTAGAACCAGCCTAAACCCGTTTACAACCCGTTTTTCCCCCATATTACAACCCGTTTACAACCCAGCCTAAACCATTACCCGAAAAAACAAATCGAAACCTAAAACTAAAACCTAAATCGAAAATCCCCAATTTTCTCTCGACGAACCCTAACTTTTCCCCGAGTTTGATCGATGTCGTTAGCCCTTCACGACCCTGATCTTGTTGGTGATGTCGATCCCGAAGCTGAAGACAGAGATGAGTTTCACATGGAAGAACTGCTAAAGGAGTGGACCGACGAACCACCAATTCGCCACGATGTGTACCCGGAGAGTGATGATGAGGAAAACGCCGACGGTTCTGGAAGATTTGACACACATATCAGGCGTGGTGATGGGTTTTTGTACCACAAGCAGAGTTTTTTCAGTGGGGTTGCGTTCAAAGAGGCGGTAGTTGATTACGCTCTCAGAACCGGCTGCAATATAAAGCAGTACAGGTATGATTCCGATAAAATTGGGTTCATATGTGTTGGTTGTGATGGGAAAAAAGGTGGAGCTAAGTGTGAGTGGAAAGTTTATGCGGCCATTCTCAAGAGTGATAATATGTGGAAGATTAGGAAGTTTGTTGACACACATAGCTGTATCCCTAATGGAGAATGTGAGATGTTTAAAGTGCCACATATAGCTAGGTTATTTGTTGATAAGATTAGGGATAGTCCTGAATTTTACATGCCCGCAAAGATTGAAGAAATAATTATGGAACAATGGAAGATTAGTGTCACTAGGAATCAATGTCAGTCTGCGAGAAAGAAGGCTTTGCAATGGATTGAGAAAGAGTATGATGATCAATTTGCAAGATTAAGGGATTATGCGGCTGAGATAGTTGAATCAAACAAGGATTCACGGGTTGAAGTTGAATGTCTCACGAGTGCTGAAGGTAAAGACATGTTCAATCGGTTCTATGTATGTTTTGACAGTCTTAGAAAGACATGGAAGGAGTCTTGTAGGCCTCTAATAGGCATTGATGGTTGTTTTCTAAAGAATAAGGTTAAGGGACAGTTACTTGTAGCCTTAGGTAGGGATGCAAACAATCGCATATATCCTATTGCTTGGGGAGTTGCTAAAGTAGAGAACACTATAAACTGGGTGTGGTTTATTAAGCTGCTGAAAGAAGACTTCGGATTAAGGGATGGTGAAGGCTTCATCATGATATCTGATAGGCAAAAGGTAGCTTACCTTGTCTTGTATTTGTTTTATTGTCATTTGTGTCTGTTTAGTGTTATCTAATGTTTGTCTGATTTTATTGTTTTAGGGTTTAATCAAAGCGGTTGAGCTTGAGTTACCCAAGATAGAGCATCGGATGTGTGTACAACACATCTATGGGAACTTGAAGAAGATTTATGGCAGCAAAACAAGGATAAAACCACTGCTATGGAATTTGGCTTGGTCTTATAATGAGCATGAGTATAAGCAGCATTTGGAGAAGATACGGTGCTATGACACTAAGGTCTATGAGTCTGTGATGAAGACAAATCCTAGGAGTTGGGTTAGGGCATTCCAAAAGATAGGCAGCTTCTGTGAGGACGTTGACAACAACTCAGTGGAGTCTTTCAACGGATCTTTGAACAAGGCAAGAGAGAAGCCATTTGTTGCGATGTTAGAGACAATCAGAAGAATGGCAATGGTGAGGATTGCCAAAAGGTCTGTTGAATCGCATACTCACACAGGTTAGCTACTCTATTAAGCCTTGTTATTTCTCTGATTTTGACTTTAAAACATATATTTCTCTGATTTCTCTGATTTTGACCTTAGCTACTCTTGACTTTAAAGCATATATTTCTCTGATTTTGCAGGTGTCTGTACACCTTATGTTACAAAGTTCTTAGCTGGTGAGCACAAGGTCGCTTCTAATGCGAAGGTGGCTCCAAGTACCAATGGGATGTATGAAGTCAGGCATGGTGGAGATCTTCACCGTGTAGACTTGAAGGCTTACACTTGTACCTGCATCAAGTGGCAGATTTGTGGAATCCCGTGTGAGCATGCATATGGTGTCATCCTCCACAAGAAGCTTGAACCAGAGAACTTTGTATGTCAATGGTTTAGGACAGCAATGTGGAAGAAGAATTACACAGATGGCCTCTTTCCACAAAGGGGTCCTAAGTTCTGGCCCGAGAGTAATGGTCCGAGAGTGTATGTACCTGAGCCACCAGAAGGAGAAGAAGACAAGAAGATGACAAAGGCTGAGAAGAAAAGGAAAAAGGGTGTGAATGAGTCTCCTACTAAGAAGCAGCCAAAGGCTAAGAAAAGAATCATGCATTGTGGAGTTTGTGGGGCAGCTGATCATAATTCAAGACACCATAATAAAGACAAGGTTTGTGGTTAGATAATCTATGACATTTTGGTTCTCTCTTGTTGGATTATGCTAACACTTGGTCTTCTTTTGCAGGCTTCAATTTCTTCTTCGCAGCCATCTCAGCCTGAACCAAGTCAAGGCTCACTCACTCAAGCTTGATCTAGTAGTCATAGCTTAGAAGAACTAGGGTAGAAGACATAGGGTACTTATATTGTGGTTGTCTCTGATGTAATTTTCGACCACAATGACTTATTTGTATCCTTAACTTCTTTATTTTGAATCTTTCGGTTGATTGTTGGCTTATTTGTATCCTTAACTTCTTTATTTTGAATGGAATGTTTAAATTTGGATATTGCTTTCTTCCTGATTTCTCTAATAAGAACATGCATTGTCATTAACTTAAACACATAAACGTACAAACACAAATCCCACAAAGCTAGAACAAACATACATTCACCAAACGTACCAAGATCACAACTCCAAACCTAACACATTCATCCTACAAGTTTAGAGAATCCGATCATGATCATACACCCTAACACTACGACAATCATCATCTTCTTATTGCTTCTTTTCGCTTGAGACAAAGCTTCTTCTACTTTCTCATTCAACTCCTTCTCCATGTTCATTTCAACCTTCTCGCAAACCATCTTCTCAAACTCCAACCTCTCTCTTCTAAGCTCTTTCAGCTCCTTCTCTATTTCACCATGCTTTGCTGTCAATGTATCTATCTCATTGATCAAAGCTTCATCAACCCATTTAAAAACGTGATCATCGTTCCTTAGCTTCATCAACACATGAACAATGATCTTTTTCAAGATTACAAGAATCTAAAACATGAAAACATAGGAATTAGATGAAATAGAGGATTGAAATTACCCTATTTTTTGCAGCAAAACCACAACGAAAGTATCTCCGGCAAGGATTCGGATCGGATTTTGAAATGAGTGCCACGATTCCTTCCCCGCACCAGCATCTTGTTGGCACTCCGACCACTCTTCCTCTTCCACGTGGTCCCGTTGATCCCGTCGAACTGGATGATAGGTTGCTCATCCTAAACTGGAAATCGGGTTTTCAATTCGAAAATTGAGAGTTCGAAAATTAGGGTTCTTAATTTTGAATTTGGGGATTTTGCTTTTTGGGAAGAACACGACAATGGGTCGGGTTTTTAATGAGAATCGGTTTTTTTTTTTGGTTAAGTTACGACCGAAACATGGTTCCGTCTCGGGTTTACGCAGTAAACCGCCGAAACCAGGATTCATGGACATTAAGATCTCAAACTTTCAATTGGTGGGGAAATACCCATTTAACTTCCGTTTCATGGATATATAGACAGAGGTCAAAGATCGGGCTCTATCTGGCCAGATACGATAGTTCTCGGGGGGAAATAGACCGTTTTTCCGGTTTGTTGCGCACGAGTTTATGATCGAAAATATCGAAATTAATTAAATAAATTTGAAAAAAATAAAATATCACCGGGTTAAAGCCGGTGAAACAGCGACGTAAAGAACCTGACAAACAAGTAAGCCGGTGACAAGAACCGACTCACATGATTAACCGGAGAGTCATTAGGATTTTTTTTACATCTGACGGTTTAAGATAAGCCACGTGTCTCCCAGACTATTGGGTTTGTTTTTTGTCATTTTCTGACACTAGTACTAGTGTATTGCCAATTTCCCATTATAAAGTTTTAACCAATCAACGGTCTTGGAAAAGCCACGTAGATATTTTACTTGCTATAGAAAATTAATTTATAAAAAAAAATAACAGTTTTGCAAGAAGGTATGCTAAAAGAGTGGGGTCCATAGTGTCCATGTAATCTGGCGTTAATTTTGAAGTGTGGTAATTGTTGCGATTTGCGTCTATGTTCATTTTGCTGTGTTGATAATTTTTTTATATTTTTATTTTTTTTATTTGGTTTTGCCTTCTTTGGGATAAAAAAATTTACATTTTTGTTTTTTTGTCTTTTAAATTTTTTTGTTTTGTATAGAAAACGAAATACGTCTGATTCAAAAATCGATGGCTTCCAAAAATCTTAGATCGTACATGAAATGTGAGATCAAAATTTTGTAATGATGCAATGAACGAAATGATTGCTTATAGAAAATTATGGTTTACCAAAGTAGTGATAGAAAAAAATCTCCGTTTTAGGGAGATTTTGATTACACTGTTTCTCTATATGGTTTTATAGTTGGGTGACTATATAGTGGAACCTACTTTTTTCTTGATTTGAGTAATTTATAAGATACCGTTTCTGTGCATTGGTGATTGTAACCAATAACTACGTTGGTAAATTATCTTATGCATGTATTTATGAGATATATTTCTACTTTCGTAAGATTTACCAACTAATATTTGAAATTAAACAAATATCAAAAACGTGTTTATTAATTTCATAACCAAACACAATTTAAAACGCTAAAACCGAAATAAACTGAAATTAATCAAAGAAAACCAAATTAACTGGAATTATTGAGATTGAAATTTACAAAAACAAAAAGAACCAATTTACAATTTCAGTCTCAATATGATAAGCATTTAATTATTAAATGCGGATTAAACAAAAAAAACAACAACAATATGGACTGAATTGGACCAAAATTATTTAAGTTCTACTTCAGGCATACAACCGAAAAACTTGAACCAAAGCGATCCCAAAAAACCGAATGTTAAGAAGAAAACATAAGTGGTTACATATATATCTTGTTGAAACATGCCAAATGGAGAGGGGTTAAAAAACCGACGGTGGAGAAGGAGAGAAAGGTATGTACCAACTTGCCGTAAGTTGACGTCGTTGAGACAGAGACATTAGAAGAAGGTGAAGAATTGACGGCTCTCGTTGGTATTTGGCTCATGTCCTTCTTAACGGTTGATATTTATTGTTCTTTCAACAATATTGGACTCTTCTCACCCTCATTGATATTTGTATTCATTCCCTAAGTTTTATTCAATTTCATTTAAAACACGTACGGTGGAATCTGACCCTGTCCTAATTTTAGTTTGTTTCTTTCTTTATTTATCATCGTCTATATTGGGACCATCGAGAATATTTCGTAATAAAAAACTTTAGGGACATGCTGCATGCACATGGATTTTAAACGATTTAGATCGTCTCGTGAGTTTAGGAATATGGGATGTGAAATCTGTTGTTGAAAGAAAGTTCTAGAGGAACATATAATGATTATAATCAGTCACTCGGAGAAACTACTTTAATCCTTTATCGAAATAGACATGAAGTAGCAACTGAATCTAAAATTTTACAAGAGTTATTTATATGCCATGGTTATTACTTATAAGGATTATGTTTTCTCGAACTTTACTCAATGTATCGCTAGAAGAAGAATTAGTGAGAGCAGTTGGAATTATTCTTGATTAGAGATAGCAAATCATATTCTCGATCAAATTGATGTGTGTTACATATCTTATAAATCCTTGTTGTATAACACTTCTACCTTTCTTAGCTCTTTAATTTGTGACTATCTAATTTGGATGAATAAATCACTCATAATTGGCTTATTTTTCCATATGGAATCAAGGATGTCAGCGAACCCATTAAAAATCATAGGAATGTTTGACACAAAAGATGTCAAATTCAGTAAAATTATTGAGCTCAAATTTAAAACATATCTTGTTAGAAATAGATTGATTACAAATTTCGAAATTATTACTGTCATACCAATAATTTGGTCATTTCTTATTATTTATAAATGTTTGGTTTAGAGATATGCTATAATTAACGTGAAATTGTTGAAACATAGAAAAAGCAAGATATAAAACGTTTTCATCAACTAAAGAAACTAATCAACCAACATCTTAAAGGAAAGCAGATAATGAACCAAGAAAACCACTTAGACCAATATCGCTAAATCCACGTTTTCAAGCAAATTTCCGTGATTGACATATTTTTTATCTTCCAGGAATTTGATAAGATGTATATATGTATGAGCTATTATATATTTTAAATAATAAAATGCTTTCGAACAAAAGATTAAATATTATTTGGAGAGTTCATAGAAATATTTTTTTCATACCATTTTCTAAATGCATTATCATCATTGTTGGTGTGGACCATTGTCGGACGGCAGGCTAAGGGTGTGGGATCCGCTTAGTTCTATTAAACAAATTCTCGTATGACCCATCAATTTAAGTAAATATGTAATATGAATATTTGAAGTTATCGAGAGATAAGATATGTAGGTTATTTGATTTGTTTTTTTGGGAAATGTACAATTCTAAAAGGTGAAAATAAGTTAGTTATAGAATATAGATTATGCAAGTGATGAAAGTAATTGCTAATGGGCAGCGACAAGGAAGACCAGAGTAGTAAGACAAATCATAAAATCAAATGCAAAATGTCCGAAAACGTATGGAGGGTAAATAAAAACAAAGAGAAAATGATAGAATACACCATGTGATATTAAGGGGGTTTGGTTTATGAAGATTGATATGATGGGCAATGAAACAAAAGAAGATATGATGGGCATTTCACATAATGAAAAACTTTTTAAACGGTGAATAATGTTAATTAATATGATCATTAATTATGGTATCAAAAGGTGTTAGATTATAACTATATATTTACAACTTTTTAACAAAAAAAACTATATATTTACAAGAGAGGTATTAGGTATATATGCGACATATATATTTATCTGTTTTTTTTTTAATGTTTGCTTATGAATATCTTTTCGATAAGACTGCTGGAGAGTAAATAGATACGCATTACTATAAATACCATAAAAACCACTTCAAGACATCGGTGTATTGTAATAGATTTAAGAACATCCGACTCAAACCAGAATGTGATTAGGCTAAGATTTAAGAAGCAACCAAATGAGGTGATACGATTGTTCTCGGTTCGGAGATGTTTATGTTATTTAACAATAGGAATGCATGCGTTACATTCTAAGGAGGCAAGCCGTTAAAGTGACCATATTTTTGTGTGTGGGGGCAATAACAATGAGATATAATTTTGATTGGATATGTCGTAGCTTAGTTGGTGATTGAAATACCACCTAACCAAATACACTCGATTTTGGGGTATTATGGAAAAAAAAACTAGAATGGTAAAAGTAGAATTTAAATTCTGATAATGAGAAGATATTACTTACAACATTTCAAAAACTATTTTGTTCTTGGATCGAAAAGAAAACGTTCGCAAAGCTCAAATATTGAATACAATTTATAAAAGCTAAATATTTTTTTTGATTAATACGCAACTCTTACTTACTTTATAACACAACAAAATAGAATCAAACATATATAGGAAATAAATAAATGCTTACATAGTAGTGACTCTTGATAGGAGGATATAGCCAATTTGAGAATCAAAAGGAGAGAGACATTACAAAGGCCATCTCTTATCTTCTTTCTACCTAGTATTTATCAAAAGCTTCCTTCATTTTATTTTCGTAGATATCTACGCATGCATTGATTTTTTGGCTACACACCATATAATAAATCATCAATTCATGTGGATATCATTCTTCTATATCAATGCATTGATATTTTTGGGCAACATATCATATGATATATGATCAATGTATGTGGATATCATTCTTCTATATCAACGCATTGATATTTTGGCTACATGTATCATCGATCTATGTGGATATCCTTCTTCCATAATACCTTTTATGAACCAGATATACATGAAAATATCTCCACGTCGTCTTTATGTTGATATATCTCATACTTCAATGATCATATATGAGGAAATAAATAAATATAAGTGCATTGACACACCGATCACCTAGCTTTCCTATCTTCCATTCTGATTCTTTTTTTTGTCATTATGTAATTATACATAAAATGTGAAAAAATTAAGAAGTTATATTAAAAATTTCCAAGAACTAAACTAATTAAGCGTAGAGGACTTTTATTTATAAAGGAGTTTTTCACGTAAATGATGTTACATCGTTTGTTTTCATATGGGCCTTTAGAGGGCCCATATTAGGCCTTACATTGTTTAAAACTGATGCGGCCCAATAAAATTGCCGCGAAGCCGATGGTTTAAAATGGTAGCTGAACAAAACCGGGCGGCGAAAAAAATCTGTTCTATTGCGATTTCCCGCTACTTCCATTTTCCCTCTTTTGTTTATTTTTTTTATTTTTCCTTTATTTTTCTTATCCCATCTCCTCTTATAAACCAGTATCGACCATGAGATTGATTCTTCACTTCGATTGCATTGGATCTCAATCTCAATCTCGATCTCGATCTCCTTCTGATAACATACAATGCCTACCATCGCCGGACCTAGTTCGTCTCCTCAGAAGCATGTCATCGGTTCTAGATCGGAGATTATCGGAGGTCTTAGATCCGCTGAAGTCAACACTTCTCGGAAACGGAAGTTGAGATCGGATTCGGCTGCGGAGGTTGCCGCGACGACGGTGTTGCCTGTGAATTCGATTTCTACGCCGATGAAATGGAAATCGCCTCGTCGATGTGCTGTTTCAATCCCTAAGACCTCTGATGAGGTAATTTATGAGCTCCTTGGTCTAACAATTCGATTTGTAGTTAGTCCTCGATTAATTTTGGTATTACTTAATTCTGAATCTGTAATGGTTATTCGATTGCAGGAGATTAAGGAAGATTCTAATGGAAATTTGACAAGTCCAGTGATATCAGCTGTGAAAAACCTATCTGTTTGTTTAGATGTTAAATCAAAATGGAACCCTAGAGGTATTGTATATATGAGCCTTTTGATTCTTCAGTGTTGTATTTGATTCTATTATTCTAATGCTCTCAGTTAGTTTGATTGTCTAATTGATGTATTTTGAATGGATACAGATGATGACCAAATCAAAGCTGTGAAGGAGGTATTGCATGTGTCTAAGGCACCGTCAACTGTTGTTTGTCGTGAGGATGAGCAAAGACGGGTTTTCGAGTTTGTGAAAGGTTGTATGGAACAGAAGAAAGCTGGGAGTTTGTATATTTGTGGCTGTCCTGGAACTGGAAAGTCACTATCCATGGAGAAAGTAAGACAACAAGCTGAAGACTGGGCAAAGCAGGTAATTGATCTTGTGGCTGTTTCAGAAATTGTGATTAGTTTGAATCTATCAATAGAAGGACTGATCTTTCATGAATTCTTGCAGGCGGGTTTGCCTTGCCCGGAAACAGTGTCTGTTAATTGCACATCACTGACAAAAACTACAGATATTTTCTCCAAGGTAAGACTGACCTTATGCAATCTAAGTACCTCCAAGTTCTTGGTCTTATTTCAATGTAGTTGTTAATTGAGTTATTTTGTTTTTAGATACTTGGTAGCAATGAGTCCGGGAAGAAAGCTAATGGTTCATCTTCACCTCTCCAACAACTTCAGAGTTTGTTTTCTCAAAAGCAACAACAATCCAGCTCAAAGATGATGTAGGGTTTTGTTTTGTTTTTGGTCTTGAGATATGGTGACCTGCTAGATATAATTACTGTGCTGTTTCTCATTCAAACTTTATTTCCAGGCTAATAATTGCAGATGAAATGGATTACTTGATCACAAGAGACCGAGGTGTCCTTCATGAGCTTTTTATGCTCACAACTTTGCCTTTTTCAAGGTGTATACTTATAGGTACTGTCTTTTGCGTTATCAAAGTTCATATTTCTTATCTGTTTACTCTGGTCATACACTTTTTAAGTTTAAAGTTCGTATTTGTCCTCCAGGTGTAGCAAATGCAATAGACCTTGCAGATCGTTTCCTTCCAAAATTGAAGTCTCTTAATTGTAAGAATTTCTCCATCATTCGGTGCCATTTGACTTCTTTCTTCACCATATGTCCCTAAGCTTTAATGAAGATAAAAAGTTGTGTATACTCCTTTAACTTATAATTCCAATTAATGCAGGCAAACCTTTGGTTGTCACTTTCCGTGCCTATTCTAAGGATCAGATCCTTAGGATACTGCAGGAAAGGCTTGTGGTAAGTCTACCTCAACTTTGTGATATAAGATGATGAGAGAGATTTGTCTGATAAAGTGATTCATAAACTAGTGAAAGCAGTTGGTATTCAAGGAATTATGGAGAAAAAATGCATAGTAGATTAAGATGTCAATAACCAATGTTGACCAAATCTCAGGACCTTGGAACTGTATGATGATATATTTAATCTAAACTCATAGTACTTTCTATGTTGATCTTAAATTATTATTTTCACTATTGTAACAGGCACTTCCATTTGTTGCATTTCAGTCCAATGCCTTGGAAATTTGTGCAAGAGTAAGACTATATATGCCATTTTTTCCCTCTCAACCTTGTTTACATTTTGAGATTCTTTATTGATATTCATAATTTTTTCATTTTCCCAGAAAGTATCAGCTGCATCAGGAGACATGAGAAAGGCTCTATGTGTCTGCAGGTGAAATCTCTTACGAATTTTGTTTCTATTGAGTTTGTTCTTGTATTGCATAAGATGAATGAGATAGAAATGGGCTTTATATTGTAAATTTACTCTTGAAATCATTACTCTAAAGATGACAATCCCAATTAACTCACATTTTATTTTTCAGGAGCGCTCTAGAAATCTTAGAAATAGAAGTTAGAGGAACAATAGATCAAGAACCACAAGGTGCAGCTCCAGAGAGTCAAGTGGTTAGTATTTCACTCTCTACTTTACTCAGGTCACTTACTGACGATGAAAATATCCAGGATCTATAGAAACCGTTGTCTTATTCCATAATTGTTATCACCGAATCTATAGGTGAAGATGGATCATATGATAGCTGCATTGTCCAAAACGTTTAAATCTCCAGTAGTTGACACCATCCAGTCTCTACCTCAACACCAACAAGTAAGTTACACATCAAAACACACACATTTTTTTTATCTGGTTCTTCTCGTTTCTAAATATTAAGTAACCGTAAGGATATGCTTACAACATGATTTTACACAGAATTAGCAAAGCTTAGTTTTAAGAGAACAAACTTGAATTCACAAAGAAACTAAAGATCCGTGTTGGTGTTTATTTGGTTATATGTCTTAGTGGCTAGCAAGACCGAATCTGAGAATATGTAATGGACTGAAATTCACATGCTTCTATTGAAAACTTGCAGATCATAGTCTGCTCTGCTGCAAAGGCCTTTAGAGGAAGCAAAAAGGATAGAACCATTGCAGAGGTAAATCTTCATTGAATGAACAATTTACAAACACAACTTCATGAAGTTATAACTTAAGACATTGTACATAATATTCATCTCTGTCTTGATGCAGTTAAATAAGCTATACTTGGAAATCTGTAAATCTTCGATGATAACTCCAGCTGGAATTACTGAGTTCACTAACATGTGCACAGTGCTAAACGACCAGGTACTAACTCCTATCAGAATATACATCGTCTAGAATAGTATACGCTAGAATAATAACTCATGTTGTGTTGGTTTATATAACAAAAGATGAAATAGAATCTTGAAGAGACATTTGATAGGAAAAAATCATCTTGGTTTGGCACAGGGGATTTTAAAACTCAGTCATGCTCGAGACGATAAGCTAAAGAGAGTGAGCCTTAGAGTAGATGAAGCAGACATCACATTTGCTCTTAAGGTATACGCACACTCCCTAAGTAATTACAAACTATTTCCCAAATTGCAGTTTTTTAATTTAACACATTTCCTTTTCATTGCATAACAGGAAATTCGATTCTTCCGCAACTGTCTTCTATGATGAAGTTATTGAATTATAGCAACGGGTTGGTTCCTTCATTCTTTACAGAATACAAAGAGTGTAAAAAAACTCAGTACACATAAATTGTTTTATAAACAAACTATACTCTTTAGTCTTTATGAGATTACAGGCTGATCAGCGCAGATGTTGAACTCTTATTATGTAATCTTCCTTTTTCCGACGACTTCCATATTAACATTTATAGTAATAGACTAATAGCCATGCTCTCAATGAAATAAATGCCATCAAGTGATTGTCCTTCGTAAATTTTGGAACGTTAAAAGACACTTACATATATTTCCTACTTCTACTTGTTATAGATGCATTATTGATGTATATACTAGGGACTAGGTCAACAATAGTAATAGAAAATCAGTAACAATCATTCAAGTTTTTACAAGATGCAAACAAAGGCATTAGTTACATACTTGCATTGAAAGAGAACTCAGTGTCTGTCATTCAACTGTACAAGGCCTGAATAAACGATACTGCGAGATAGATTTTAAATTGGCCACTCACACTCACTAAACCAGGCAAAACAGCATGGAAGAGAGTGTTACATTAGCAATGCAAAAGATCATAAGAAAAAGGTCATCTAAAGAAACGAGGCTGACCTCAAAAATATTCAGAGTCTCAACCAATGAAACTTAGGACAGCAGTGATTGACGTTTGTTGCTTCTGCACATATTATATCCTACATCACTCTGAAGTTTCATATCGACCCGTCTGAGCTGTCTCATACCTCCTGGAAGGCATTTTTGGGCTTAAAAGCAAAGAATATATTGAGGTCACATATAGAAATCCTGATAATTACAAATTTTAAAGCATTTTTACCTTAAAGCTGATAGCTCTACTTCCAATGCACCCATAGAGAACAGAACTTGGCCTCCATACTTGTGACTAATTCTAAGTAGCAATGCAAGTTATGCTTCTAAGGTACAAGAATGCTTAGAAGCACTAAGAGAGGCATCAAGGATCCTGCAAACGACCTGAGAAGATCATCAAGTCATGCAATGTTCAAGAAAATGCTTCACAAGCACTAACCTCTGGTGTAACTTACCATACACGTAAACCATAATATTTGTTATATCCTTTTTTTCACCACTTAGATTTTGTTATATATATAGATATAACTAATTAATAAAATTTAAGATGTAATTTGATATGTTTAATTTTCTTTTATAACAAAATCCGAATAATCCGAGTTGAAACCGATCCTAAACCGGGATTGAAAACCCTTAACTATATATATGATCGATCTCGTTTCTTTTCTTAGCTAGAGTCTAGAGAGATGCTCTAATAGTCTAAGTAAACAGAGAAAAGTCAAGTATGGATCAATTATCATGCAACTCCCACGTTGACGACAACGACGACCTTGGTTGGACGAAAGTCGTGTCCCGGAAGCGCAATCGGAAGCTAAAACCGGCGGATGTATATGTTTCCGGTAACATTGTTCCGAATGAAGGTCGGATCCTGACGGCTCAGATACTTTCTGCCGATATAGAGGATGAATCGAACAGAGCCGGTGCAGCCAGTAATGAGAATCTCAAGGCAGAGAAAACTAAAAAGACAAAACCCAACAAGGAGAAGAAGAAACCGATAGTTTCTTTGTCCGAAGCTATGTCAAAGATCGATCATTCACGTCTTAAGGCTTTCCTCGTCGTATCATTGGTAATCTCACTTGAATTCATTCTGATCTAACAAAAACCCTAAACCCACAAATCAAAATTCAATTTTGATGTTAGTTTGTTTATAGGAATCGTATTCGATTGAGCCTGAGACTCAGTTATTGAGGTTTATGGATTACGTTGGGAGAGAACTTACACAAGTGCAATTTCCATGGCTGAAGATGTTTCCTTTCAAGGGTCCTTGGCCCAAGCTTATCGATGTGATCAATGTAAGCTATTTCTTTTACGTTTTTTTTTCCAATCAAAGTCGTCTATGTTAGATTGTTGAGCTGATTAACTTTTTCTTATAACCAGTCCAGTGTGTGATATTCCTGAACCTATCTACAAAACATCTGTCCATTGGATCAAACAAGTTCCAGTAATGACACTCTCTGGCTTCATAGTGTGGGCGTTTCGCTGTACTCTCACTCATTTGGAAGCACAACAAGAAGGTGTCAATTCTGGCAAGATTGGTGAACAACCTACTTCTCCCAAACCTCATGTAACCTTTCTCGAAATCGATTTTTTTTTTTTGTGGTTGAATGGTGTATCCAGTTTCCTTTGTTTTGACTAACTCCATTATGTTTGCTTAGGTGGTAGTATTTGTTACATTGGCAATGGTACTGCGTACAAGACCTGAAACTTTTACTTTTGCATTGCGGACTATTAGGCAGAGGCGTATGTTTCAAGGACAGGACAAGATTCCGCTTACAGTTTGGATGATGGCTCAGGTTCGTGTGATATTTGTTTTCCCTTATGTGAACTAGGACCAAGAGTTTTGGAAGTTGTGTTTTATGTGAACTGTATTATGAAATTTATTGAACTGTAAAATGTGGACAGGCCTCCCAGGGTTATTTATGTGCAGGCTTGCTTTCATGGGCGCATAACTTGTTACCAGTAGTCGGTAATTCGGACTGCAACCCTCAGTCAAGGGATCTCATCCTGCAGTTGGTTGAGAAGTGAGTCGCAAGTTTTCTTTTTCATCTCCTTTTTTTGCTATATACAATCATCTGATCTTTGTTTATGCAATTTTCTTTATCAGAATTTTGTCGGATCCAATGGCTTGGACAATGCGTAGGAATCAAGCTATTAGGGAGAGAGAGCGACTGATTCCACCTCCTTCATTTGAGATCTTGCTGCGGCTTACATTCCCTGCTTCATCCGCAAGAGTCAAAGTAAGTAATTCATAAAACAAAATCTTGATGCATGTGTTTTTCGATTCTGATCACAAGCATGGTCTCTGTGCGCACACAGGCTACAGAGAGGTTTGAGGCAATTTATCCCTCGCTGAAAGAAGTGGCTCTTGCCGGTGCACCAGGAAGCGAGGCAATGAAACAAGTCATTCAACAGATATTCACTTTGTCTTTGAAATTAGCTAAAGAAGGTATAATCCTTGAGATTTCTGCTTCTTTCCCTCTCTCTTGTCCGAATATAGTTCTAATGTTTTACTAATGTTACAGAAAATCCTGCTTTAGCCAAGGAAGCTACAGAAATCGCTATCTGGTGTGTGACCGAACATGTTGATTGCTGCAAGCATTGGGACAATCTCTATATGAGGAATCCAGCAGCTAGTTCTGCTGTTCTAAAAAAGCTTGTGGACGATTGGAAGATTCATTCCCTCAAAATATTTTCATCACCGAGAAATACTCTCACTCTCGGTCAAACTATGAAGAGCTTCAGGCTGGAAGTAATACCTCTTACTCTTCAAAGGCTAACTAATTTTATTTCATCTCTGACTTAAAAGCTGTTGTGATATTTTAGAACCAAAAAGCCATCACTGAAGGAGGAGCGAATGTTTCTCTTTACAAAGAAGCTGACAAGTACTGCAAATTGATCTCGCGGAGACTCTCCTACAACCATTACTGCCTCAAAGCTACTGCTGCAGTTGTTCTATCTTCCAACATGGAGCTTAAGAACCTGGTGAACTCATTGGATCTGCACCTATACCTCAATGCAATCACCACAGCTTTAAACATCTAAGAGAGAAATATCTGATACAAGCAGTGAGGGCTTTGAGATTATTATCTATATAAGCTAATGTCTTAACATTTTTCTAGTAGGAGTATTTAAAAACACAAAATATTTTAGTATATGACAGTAATTTGCCTTTTGACTTTGATGAACTGAGATCCTACGATCAAATCAAGGCTGGTTTTTTTTTTTTAATACACTTCTTGAGTCTCATATGTCCACATGTGTCTCAAGTATTGATTCATATAGTTTGCAATAATGCTCCAAAGATAAGGATTTGATAGTGCCTAGGCATATGGTGAATACTGGTCAGTTCGGTTCAGAAGTTCAGGTCGTTCGGGTTGGAGAAACCACTTCCGATTTGAACCAATTATCAATTTTGGGTCAGTTCGGTCTAAATTCCAAAATTTCGGTTCGGTTCTCTAAATTATTGTGGCAAGCTGGCAGCCAACGTTGAACCGAATATGATATTCGGTTCAGTTCGGTTCATATTAATAAAACTATTGATATTTTCTTGGATTACAGGTGATTTCGGTTAATTTCGGTTTAATGCGGTAAATTTCAGTTTAATTTGGTTAAAATCGATTCGATTTGGCTCACTAATTTATCACATCATCGTCCAATTTCAGTCAACACAACACCATTAGTGCAGATTCTCTAGTACACTCATCATAACAAATCACCAAAAAACTTAGATATTCAAAGATTCAAAAGAGTCACAGACGACAACCATAATAAATCACATCAGAGACTTAGAGTAGTTTACGCTTAGAAAACTGAAGCATAAAGAGTAAGATACCTAAGCAACTACTGTTTATTAAAACTTTAAGAGGATAGGAAATGAATCTAAGGAGGTTGCTTGAATTGCTTCAAGTACCTGAAACAAATAGACCATGAAAGCATTGTAAGTCCAGATTTTCAAGTGTAAGAGAGTAAGAGACATAAGCTATTGCTTACCTGCAACTTGGAGACATTTTTTGCACAACTTAGAATTGTCTCCTTGAATCTATAGAAGGAAAGTAAGTCATTAATATTCATCACATCTACAGAATGATAAAATTCAAAACATAGTCCCTAATACACATTATCAAGTTGAGCTAAGAGATAAAAGCCCCTAACCTCAGGTATTTTTGTTGATGTGTAATTAGAAGTACTTTATGAATTCTGTTTCTTTCTTGCAATGCAGAGAGATGACATTGTATACTTCCATTAACAATGTCGGGAACCGAGTAGCAAAGTACTTGTCCAATCCTTCTGGATTTGTTCCCACAAGATCCATAGTACAAAAAACAAGTTGAGTCTTGTGTACAATAGTGTCTGAAAAACTTGCTAACAAGAAAAAACCTGGATGTCTTCAGGAAGTTCTCTGTAGTGATTCGCAGAATTTCTGACTAATCAAGCAAGTGACGCATGCTTCTGAAGTCGTAAGCCCTATGGACCTTGCCAGTCTTCTCACTGTCACGTTCTATAATAAGGTAGGCACTAAACTTGGGACCAATCTTATTCTCCCATGTCGGATTCCCTCCCATAGCATCATATGATTTCTGCCTTAATGCATCCAAGATGGTAGAGTTGGCATGGTTTTCCACTCGGTCACTGGCTTCTCGCAAGAATGATAGCCTCATATCAGCGTTATGGTGTAAAAGATTACACATCCCAAGTTGAACATGTCGATTGTACAAGTTCCATCATCCATGCGAAGAAGCTGCTCTGATGCTTGTCAACCCTTACTACCTACAATATTCATGGATGCGTATTAAAGAGTGGTTTGAAACTCATTTCATAAGCATAATCATAAATTCAACAAAAAAAAAATTTGTTTTCAAAAATTATTCAGTCTATCAATTGATACGGAAATCAATCAAACACAAAAAGAAAGGATGACTCATCAAAGAGACGCTTGTTGTTGCCCATATTTGAAAGCTTTGCAATCAAAGTCTTTCTTTTACTCATAATTTGCACATTTCAAGCTTGAACTCTTGATAAACTACTTCCAAGTCGTTCAAGTGGGAAGTCCATAAGTTATATCCTTACATCACATCACAAATATCCCAAAAAATATTAGTTGTATATTAAAAAGTATACATCACAACACAAATATTATGAATTAATTTGAAATCTAAATTAACCTCATTAATTCTTGCTACACGGGTGACAAAATACCCACAACTTCCCACAATACATTTTCTATTGGATCTCCAAATAATCTTTAGTTAATTTGCTTTTTTTCTTTACTTCGTTTCTAGAGAAGATGACAAGATCATGTAGATCACATGTCCAAGGTTCCGAGAGGTAATCATAGTCCATGAACTCATAACCATAGAAACGGATGATTCTTGAGTGTTTGTCTGATGCATTATGGCTATTAATTTCATTCAAAATCTCGGATGCCTCAGTTTAAGATAAACTAAGGCGTTTTACAGCCACTATGCGCCGTGGTTGACTAAAGCCCTCAAATACCGAAGAGATTTTTTCATATTCAATATAATTATTCATTATAAACAATCTATTAATTCTTTTACAAACTTTATCTTGAAAGAATTCGCCTCAACAGAAAGTTAGAAGCTTTTCAACTTCTCGAAGGTGCTCTGGTGCATCATGGATTGAATGAGCCGGTGCATCAACTATGATACAATTTTTTTTGTTGATATCCTATAATTGAAAACGTTTTTCTTTGTATTTTTAATTTTAAAATCTCTATGAAATTTATTAAAATCTCCAAAATCTATATCTTAAATTTCAAAATCATGGATTATATATTTTAAATTATTGATTGAATAACACATATTTTCAATTTGGAAATTTAAATTTACCAATATTCTGGTTAAATTTTAAAATTAATACAGATCATGAATCCAGCAAACCCCCAAGAAATATATGTTGGTTACAAAACTGTGCTTGACCGTTTTTTTTTGGCAAACACATCCAAATATCAAATATGCTTTGGTTTACGGTCTAAATCGGTCCGATCGCCGGTCTGGTCCGGTTTAGAAAACATTGCTTTACAGGCTTTGTATGTGTGTATTTTTCTCCCACACTTAAAAGTTAAAACTGTTATCGAAATACTTAAAATCAACGAGCTCACGGGGATGTCGGCCGTTTCAATCTCCGCCGTCAAATCTGATTTTTCCACCGTCGAGGCCATAGCCGTTACACACCATCGGACGCCGCCGCCACATTTTCCTTCGCTCCGGTTTCCACTATCTCTCAAGTCCCCGCCGGCTACTTCTCTTAACCTTGACGGTGGATCAAAACTCCTCCACGTCTCGCGTCTTCCTTCTATCAAATGCTCATATACTCCGTCGTTAGGTAAAATCTCCTCCCCCATTGTCGCTCTCAATTTCGATCAAAAGTTAAACTTCTTTTTTCTCCTCACAGATTTATCGGAGGAACAGTTTACAAAATTCAAACAAGCATCGGAAAAGGGAAACTTAGTTCCTCTGTACCGATGTGTATTCTCGGATCATTTGACTCCGATACTTGCTTACCGATGTTTGGTGAAAGAAGACGATAGAGATGCTCCTAGCTTCTTGTTTGAGTCAGTGGAGCCTGGTTTGCAATCCTCAAACATCGTAAGCCTTCCTTTTTGATAATTGTTCTCAGTTTTTGCAATTTTGTTTGGTTCAATGAAATTGAACTCTTGGAGGATTTTCTCTTAGGGGAGGTTTAGTGTAGTTGGAGCTCAGCCTACAATAGAAATTGTGGCAAAAGGAAATGTAGTTACTGTGATGGACCATGGAGCTGGTCTTAGGACAGAGGAGGAAGTGGAAGATCCAATGATGGTTCCTCAGAAAATCATGGATGAATGGAAGCCACAACGCATTGATGAATTGCCTGAAGCTTTCTGCGGTCAGTAACGAATTCTGTTATAAATAGAGTGATGTTTGTTTAGCATTGCTGATTTTTTGGATGGTTGATTTGATTTGTTAAACAGGTGGGTGGGTTGGATACTTCTCATATGATACTGTACGTTATGTTGAGAAGAAGAAGCTGCCATTTTCGAATGCTCCAGAGGATGATAGGAGTCTTCCTGATGTTCATTTGGGTCTTTATGATGATGTGATCGTGTTTGATCATGTCGAGAAGGTATACTGTTTGTTTGTTCCTAGTATTTGCATCTTCCTGCGGATTATGAATTGAATAATTAACTCTGCTGAATTCCCTGTTGAGCACAGAAAGCATATGTGATCCACTGGGTGCGGATAGATAAGGATCGTTCTGTTGAAGATAATTTTACTGATGGAATGAATCGGTTGGAATCTCTAACCTCTAGAATTCAAGACCAAAAACCGTGAGTAGATCGTTTTACCAGTCTTTTAAGTTATAGTTTTGTCTTTTATTTATAAATTCTGTTTATGCTCATGTGTTTCTTTTGAATTGCAGCCCCAAGATGCCTACTGGTTTCATAAAACTACGCACTCAGCTCTTCGGTCCTAAATTGGAGAAATCAACTATGACGAGTGAGGCGTACAAGGAGGCAGTGGTGGAAGCCAAAGAACATATCTTGGCTGGGGACATCTTTCAGATAGTTCTTAGTCAGAGATTTGAAAGGCGGACATTTGCGGACCCATTTGAGATATATAGAGCTCTTAGGATTGTAAATCCAAGTCCGTACATGGCCTATTTACAGGTATACTGCTATGGTCATCTTTTCCTTACATATTTCATGAAAGTTAATATTAATAATCTGTGGTTTCTCTCTCTTTATCTTTTTTTCTTTTTAATTACAGGCTAGAGGATGCATATTAGTTGCTTCAAGTCCAGAAATATTGTTACGTTCAAAAAATGTAAGTGTTACCTACTCTCCACTAACCTTTGGTTCCCTTAATCCTTAAATCCCATGTCTTCATTTACAACTGAATGGATAGCTTAATGAGTGGATTCCTTTTGTTACAGAGGAAAATTACCAATCGCCCCCTTGCTGGAACTGTCAGAAGAGGGAAGACACCCAAAGAAGATCTAATGCTCGAAAAAGAGCTCTTAAGCGATGAAAAACAATGCGCAGAGCATATTATGCTTGTTGATTTGGGAAGGAACGATGTTGGCAAGGTTCTTGACTTTACCACTGCTCAACTCTTCTTTCATTTTCAGTCTCTTACCCTCTTCTTTTGGAAGCTAACATGCAGTTTTTAAGCGGTAATCTAACTTGTTGGATATTCTCGTGAACTCAGGTTTCAAAGCCCGGTTCTGTGGAGGTTGAGAAGCTCATGAATATAGAACGGTATTCACATGTCATGCACATTAGCTCCACGGTATGCTCCTATTGCAATTTTACAAACAAACAAACTTTTAATTCTAAATTCCTTTTGCCTCAATGGATTTCTTGCATAAGTTTTGTTTTCACTCTAGTTAGTTTATAAGAGATCACAGTCCAATAATGAAAATTTTGAATAGAAATGGTGTTAAAGCCTAGTTCTGTCTAGACTAGAGAACCCATGAATATGTAACTTCACATATTATGTACATGAGCTTAACAATCTGCTGTCCTTTTTCTGTTTGTCTCACAACACATCTCCTTCTTCGCAGGTGAAAGGCGAATTACTAGATAATCTAACAAGCTGGGACGCTCTTAGAGCTGCACTTCCAGTTGGAACCGTCAGTGGAGCCCCAAAGGTTCTCTCTCACAAAACCACAAACTTATTACACGTTCTTCCCCATACTCAAAATCCATTTGATACAGGTAAAAGCCATGGAGCTGATAGATGAACTTGAAGTAACAAGGCGTGGTCCTTACAGTGGAGGCTTTGGAGGCATATCATTTAACGGAGACATGGACATTGCTTTGGCTCTCAGAACAATGGTCTTCCCAACAAATACCCGTTATGACACATTGTACTCTTACAAGCATCCTCAGAGACGTCGAGAATGGATTGCTCATATTCAAGCTGGAGCTGGGGTTGTTGCTGACAGTAACCCTGATGATGAACACAGAGAGTGTGAGAACAAAGCAGCAGCTCTAGCCCGAGCCATTGATCTTGCTGAGTCCTCCTTTCTTGAGACACCTGAGGTTACTACTATCACACCTCACATCAACAATATTTGAGCATAAGCTTTCTTGTTTTCTTTACTTTTGGTTCCAGTATTACTCACTCAGATAGCTGTTTGATTTGTGAGATTGACTCTTTTTGAGTATTAGAATTTAGGACTTGTGTCCGAGGTTTGAGGTCTGTCGGACCAAAAGTTGGTAGAATTTATGGGTTCTTAATATTACAACTTGTAGTAGCAAATATTTACAAATAATTTCATATGATCGATCATACAAATATAGTTTTGCCACTACTACTGATAAAGGCTTTGATTGATACCGACCAAACAACACCTGTTGGGAGCTAGCTAACCGCTTTAGCGATTTACCAATTGATGAAACCGTAATCTTATACGGTTAATAAAATTGGTTGAAATCGACGGCAAAAGTAAATGGTAGTAAAATTGGATGAAATTAATCGGCGGGTAAAGTAAACGGTTAGCCATTATTTTGTGCAGTGAAATTACGGTTTCAAACGGATTAAAAAGTGCGGTTGGACATAGTTAACCGTATATAATAATTAAACCGTTTATAACCATACCGGTTTAATCTTACCTATCCCGACAACACTTCTTACGTGACCCCAAAAAACGCAGAGAGCCAGCGTAATCGCGACCGACCTCACTGACAGAGCGACCAAAACGCAGCGTTTTGACAGCAATTGAGTGGGATACCGAATCACAATAATACAGAAAGACATTAAAAGCAATAAAGGAATCGCGCGATTGGGGCAGTTAGAGCGACGAACAAGTCGTGGTGAGATTTTAGGAGAAGACGAAGATGGAGAGTATCTGGCGAATCGCGACGGGCCAAGATCCAAACCGTGAAGATTACGAAGGGATCGAGTTCTGGTCAAACCCTGAGCGTTCTGGTTGGCTCACAAAGCAAGGCGATTACATCAAAACCTGGCGTCGTCGTTGGTTCGTTCTCAAACGAGGGAAGCTTCTCTGGTTCAAAGATCAAGCCGCTGCTGGAACTCGTGGATCTACGCCGCGTGGTGTGATCTCCGTTGGTGATTGTCTCACCGTGAAAGGAGCTGAGGATGTTGTGAATAAGCCTTTTGCTTTTGAACTATCTAGTGGTAGCTATACCATGTTCTTCATTGCTGATAACGAGAAGGAGAAAGAAGAGTGGATTAATTCGATTGGAAGGTCGATTGTGCAACACTCGAGGTCTGTGACGGATTCTGAGGTTCTCGATTATGATCACAGGCGGTGATTATTACTACTATCTAAATGTGTGATTTTGTTGTTGTCTCTCACTCTTTGGCCTTAGGGTTTTCGTGGAATGTAACAGTACTCTCGTGTCTTTTAAATTTTGATGTTATTGTACCTTGATCGTGATGTATCTATTGCCTAAAGTTTCAAATCGATTCTCTCTTTGTTATGATATTTGATTCAGTGAGTTCCTGTTTATGTTTTGAATGATTTTGTTGTTCAGCTTTGTATAGAGTTTGATGTATGTGCTTAACTTTGATTGATTCAACAAGTGATTGATGTTCAAAAAGTAGAAGCTGTGTAGAGGGTTTCTGAAGGAGGATTTAATCTCTCTGTGACGGTTCTCTTCTACCAAGCTGAAACTGCTGCTGCGACGAGTTAGATCAGTAAGGTAACGTTTCCAGAACAAGAACGACCTTCCCTGATTCTCATTTCAGTTCACTGGTTTTGGATGTGAGATTGATTTATTGAAATGAAGAAAGAGAGAGATGCAGGATAGTAGCTTTGATTGGTTGTGGATCCTACTCTATCATCTTTATCTGCCTACCATTATTTGTTTACACGTGTGGCAAAGTGAAGTGATACACAAAGTCAATAGGAGGAACGTTACTAACTCCGTTCTTTGGTATGTAGATTGATGTTTCTTGTCAACAGAAGACGAGGCTGTGGAGGAAGAACCAAAGGTGTCTCTTGATGAGGAATGTAGAGCTCATCTTCATACCTACACCAACTGTTGGTCATCGTGTTCCGTTTCTTGAATTTGCTAGGCGTCTCATTGACCAGGATGATAGAATCCGTATCACCATCCTCTTGATGAAGCAACAAGGTCAGTCTCATCTAGATTCCTATGTGAAGACTATTGCCTTGTCTCATCCGTTTGTTAGATTCATTGATGTCCCTGAGTTAGAGAAGAAACCAACACTTGGTACACAATCAAACCAACAGTCTTTATACGATTTTATGAGAAACATGTTCCTGTTGTGCGAAATATAATCATGGGTATCTTAGCTATTGAGAAATTCATACATGGCGTGATAGGAACCAAGACTTAACCTTTTCTTATCGGATTCTCCATAAACTGTAACCTTGATTATGCTACAATCCTTTGAATCTGCTTTGTCTGTATTATTTTTTTTCTTTTCTTTTCTCATCAGCTTTGCTTCTAATTATGTCTGTATTGGTTCCTTATATACCAAGCTGTGAGTTTCTTTGTTAGCCAATGCTGTATTTCTTCTGTTATGGATTTTGTTCAACATTATTTTCTTCAGGTCAAACTTACTCTGTTCTTGTTGAGACAATTTTCTCACAAATGTTAGCTCTAGTGTTCTTCCCTCTCATAGCATAAACGAATTACATTGTATTATTCTTTTACATACAATCACAGAGTTTATATTATCTTCTTTGATATTATTCCTCTGATTATACATTGTTCAAGTCTATCAAATGGAACATATGCTTTTAAATCTTACTACATAGACAATATTAAAACATAGAGAAGCTCACACTCAAAGTTTGTGTTTTCCAGAATTAGTCCGAGAGGATTGTCCCATTGCACTGACAATATTGTCTCTAATGGAACACACAAGAGGATTGTCCGACTGCAGAAGTTTTCCAACTAGGTTTGCAAGTGCTGTCAACCGGAATACCTGAGACCATCTCTCACTCCTATATGATTCCATTGCCCCTTCAATTGATTCGGTCCCTCCATTCATTGCAGTGGCAAGTTTATTTGCCAGAACAACTGAATCTTCCAAGGCACAACAAGCACCTTGTCCAAGATTTGGAGTCATTGGGTGCCAAGCATCTCCAACAAGAACAACCCGACCTTTTGATGCTCGAGGAGCAATACCAGGCCAAACCCACCGGTCTACAAGAGGATCTCTGCTGATTGCATCATCAGGTGTTTGATCGATGAGGTTTTGCAGATCTTCTGGCCAGGTACTAACCAGTTCCTTGGCTTGTTTTCTTAGGATAGCTGGATCTGTAATTTTGGGACCTGCATGTCCCAAGATTTCTGATATTAGGAAGTGAAAGAAGGAATTATCTTTGTGGAATGTGTGAGAAGTCTTGAACTCTACCTAGAGATGGGGTGTTGAAACAGATGAACCAGTAGACTTTTGTTGTAGATACAGGTACATATGCAGCTCGAAGCCCTCTACCGAATATGTAGTTCACCTTTTGCTGAAATGGCTGTCCATTTGGAAAGAATCCGAGGCCACGGAAAGCGGAATAACCAACGTATTTCGGCTCTCTGAACCCCATCCAAGTTGCAACCTTAGACCGGATACCATCACAACCTATAACAATCTGTCAAAGGCATATCAAATCAGCTAAGGCATATATGTATAATAAACACATAACCATTAGGCTCAGAGATCAAGAGAAGAATACATTTGCAAGCAACCGGGTTCCATCTCCAAGTTGAAGGAGAGTGTCACCATTGGCATTACTTTGTATACTTTCTAGTTTTGAGGAAAACCGAATGGTTTGCGGAGGAAGCTGGCTTGCAAGTGTTTTCAAGAGTACTCGTCTCTCCACCGCCCGAACTTCTTGGCTATACAAGACATATGCTTTGGTTGGTTAGACACACGATGAATCAAATGGAATGCTCAAGTTATGAAGTAGCAGCTACCTTTGATCATTGTCTTTAAATTTGAAAGAACGAAGCTCTCTTCCATCTTCCTTCTTCACTACCACCCTGCACAGCTTATCACACTCAGTTTAAAACCAAGAACACACATTTTAACAAGACCGAATCATCTTTTTGATATGGGCAGAAAGAAACTGTACCCTTGGATTTCAAGAAACTGTTTCCGGAGTTGAGGTCCAACGGAGATGGCGTCAAGAACACGCCACCCATTCTTGGATAGCGTCAGAGATGTTCCTCCGGTCCGAAGCGACTCTGCCTGCTCCAACACCACCGACCGGATTCCAAGCCTAACCAAAATCTCCGGTTAAGTGGCTCTGAGTTTCTAATAATATTCAAAGAACCGGTTTCTGTAATTTAAATACTTACCGGTGAAGAGCAACGGCGGTGGCAAGTCCGCCAATCCCGCCGCCAACAATCACTACTTTCTCCTCTCGGTCAGCACCGCTTGTTTCGGCTCTGGTACTCATTGCTAAACAAACCGGTTTTGATCCGTTTCGAACCGGAAACCATCTCTTGCTTCTGGCCAAGAAGGATTGGAGAGGATAGATCGGACGCACAAGAGACATAGCCACGTTACAAGAGGAGGACAAGTGGTTTCGCTTTTTTTAATGTATAAAATCAATTTTAATTTGTAGCCAATAAATCGTCTAGACTTTATCAGACTTTATATTAATAGAACATCAACAGTTGTCGTTGAAAATTCTTTGATACATTGTTATTTTTCTTATGGGACCTATTTAGATTCAGCATATGTCTTTAGAGTCAATGTTGGATCCTTGAGACTACAAATTTAAAATTCAGAAAAAGTGTCTATGCCCTTTAATTATTGGTCTATTTGTCCTTTGTGGCGTCAACTCCAATTTCAACTTGAAGCGTACACAATATTTTAGAATAGTCCGTACCAAAAGAAAGTTCAATAACCAACAATGTTGTAGTCTTTTGACTTTGAAATCTTCGAAGTTTCCACTTACCCATTTTTAGAAGTGTTAAATAGCACTGTTATTCAAAGTCTTTTTCATTAACATCATTAAACTCTATGCAAAAGAAACACTACAAGAAATATCTACATTATTAGCAAGAGAAAAGAGCTATTATATGTCATCAATAGCGTTTTCATAAACGTTGTCTTATGCCCCTGTTATGGTAGACCCCCCACATACGATAGCATTGTTTCTGTATGCTATGATAGAGTATTCTACCATAGCATTAGTAAAACGCTTTGTTATATCACCTTTATATTTGTTATTAATTATGTGATAAGTAATTTTTGCTGCTATGTTAGGTGCTCATTTTAAACGCTGTAATATATTTTGTTATGACTCTTATTTTATGCAATAATACTTGTGTTTTATGTGCATATTATTTCACATTTGCGAAAACCTCTTTTGAAATTTATATAAAATATTTATATTTCATAAATCATCCACACCATACAAGTAAAAAATCTCAATCCAAGGCTTAAACTAAGATTACAAGTGCCAAAAATTAACAAACTTGTTCTCATCTAAGCTAAGCCTAATTTCTAATTTGTATAGATTTTGGGCTGCACTCACTTAGGACTTGACTTGAGACTGCACTTGAGACTGCACTTGAGACTGCATTTGAGACAACAATATCTTGGGCTGCACTCACTTGAGACATCAAAACAAATTAGCTCTGACAAAGAACATTTATAATTTATCCACAAAACAATCACAACCACCGTAAAGTACTAAAACCAACAAAAGAGATAGAGATAAGATGTATTATTTACTCACTCACTTCTTGTCAATGTAAGGAACATCACTCTGTCTAGCCTTCCCACATTCACCTGTAATTAGTTTCTAATTAGAAACATAAGCTAACATTGTAAAGGGAAAGTTTAGAAAACATACGGGAACTCTGTTGGGGTTCGCTCTTATACGAGTAGATTCAGCCATTCTCATCTCTGAGATCAAAACAATACCATAAAATTTAGTCACATCTAACGGATCATACGAACACATGAACACATCTTATAGCTTAAGGACATGTAATCCAAGTAACTTCCACTAAAATTCCAGAAGCAAACAAGTACTAAATCTTTGCAGCTTCAACAATGAACTAGGTCTATAACTTAATTAATCTGATGTAAATCAATGGAGAAAAGAAACACACTATAGCCAAATCACCTTATTCTTAACATGTGTAGCTTGTGTGGATAATAGATACTCAGCAGAAATACCTTTCTCCTTCAGTGCCATTACTTGATTTTCCTAAGTAGAAACAAAAAAAAAACGTTTCTTCAAAAACCATTAACAAAAAAGCTTAAAAGAGAGAAGAACACAAAAAGAAAAGAACAATGCACTTACCATCAATGTTGAGAGGTTAAAAAACACGAGAGCATGATGGTGGAAACAAAGCACAACGTCAGAGATACCAATCAAAATAGAGATTCTCCATTAACGAATCAGAAAAAAAAAACAGCTTACCAATCAAAGGAGACACATCAAGGACGATTCCAGGTTTAGCTAATGCAAGTATCTGATAACAATGTGATTTGGCTGAGATTAAACACAAAACAGGAAAGATAAAGTCATGTGTAAGCTCATGTCAATGGACCATGGTTTACTTATTATCCAACAAAGAGATAAATCACTGTCTTGTTCTTACCTTTGCAATCAACAACTAACAGTGATAACATTTTGGTGTTGTCTGCATTGGAGGAATCAGACGGTGAACCAAGCTGGAGACTCAAGGGGCATAAGAAGTGCCACTTAAGATCCCCACTTCTTATATAGGACATATCTGTAAAGAAGAAGTCTTCAGTTAGCTGTAAACACACGAAATCTCCCTTAACCACAGTCACACCAAAGAAAAGATGGATTCTTCTTGCAGAGATCAACATACATCTGGTGTACAACGTAAAGCCTGCTATTGAAACATTGAAACAAACCAAAAGAAGAAAATTGAACTATCCGACCAACTAGAAATCAAACTACAATAAATAAAAATTCTAGCTTGAACGAAAATTCTAGTAAAACCCTAAAAATGAATCGGAAAATCGATTAGGTTCAGATCAAATCGAGAACTCACAATAACAGAATCATAAGAGAAAGAAAATCAAAAACCCATTTCAGGAATGACAAAAGGAAAACCTAAGACTAGATCGGAACACAAAAAATCACCATCCACAACATCGCGGCGTAGGATTAGAAACAGAGAGAACAAGTCGTACGATAATGACGGTGGGAAAGGACGATGGGCGTAAAGGGGGAGGCGAGCGAGAGAGATTTAGGAGAGAGTGGCGTGAAGGATAATGAGGCCGGCGACGAGCTCACGGTGGAGTCGGACTCGGAGTCGATGAGAACCAAGGTTTCGATTTGGGGGAATTTTTTTTTTTTTTTTTTTTTGCGTTTTGTCGTGAGATATTAAGTTTTTTTTTTGGCTTCGGCTATAAACTATGACACTTAAAATTTTGGGATCTGAAGTTTGTGGCGCTTAAGTAAAATTTTCATCTAAATATTGGCGGAATAAGTGATTTTCGCTTCTGATTTGATGATTTTTTATCTTAGCGTTGTTTTAGTGCTATTATATAGTAATCAAAAAATAAAATTCATCTATCATAACAGTTACGGAAAATGAGCTATCGTCATATGCTATCAATGTAGATATTTCTTGTAGTGAAAAAATACATTATGAATTCCCATAATATGCATTTATAAGTGTGGACATCCAATACACTTATTAGATGAACCATGTTATCAAGTACCAAAACAAAGAAAAATATAACACTAATTATGTGATAATCACATTTATAGTTATTGGTTTATTTTGTCAAATTTCCACATCTAAAATGGAATAAAATATATAATTACGTAAGGAAACATATGCAACATGTTTTGCTCATTCATGAAACACATTGTCCTTTGACAAACATATGACTGACTGAAAATCACACCAGATTAACGCCTTTTGTTCTTCAAACCCCATGTCAACAGAAGCAGAATTCGTGGCGGCATCATTGTGTGCATGTAAATGTGTTTGTATGAGAAGGATTTTGGAGGAATTGGGTCTGATGGAAGCAAGCAATACCAAGATCTTGTGTGATAACATTTCAACAATCAAGTTGCTTACAAATCAAGTGTTGCACGGTCGGAATAAGCATATTAAAATATTATATATATTATATGTGTAAATGTTTATGTAAAACTTAATAAATAAATTGAAATTGAGAGGGAAAAAAAATTGTCTGTTAACAATATGACGTGACATCCACGTCGTTGCATACATCTATGTCATCAAAACTTAATAATTTATTGCTATTGTGGCGACAGATGTACGTATGATTTTGCACAAATTCATAAACGGATAATAATTAAGGTATGAATTAGCACGATGCTATATTTGATGTATGAATCGAACATAATTTTGTAGTTGATGTATGAAAAAGCCTATTTCCCGTTCAACATCCAGTGATGTTTTTTCTATAGCAAAAAAAAAAGCATCCGGTGATGTTTTTTTTTGGACTCTTTTGTTGGTTTTTTCTTTTTTAATTATCGTATTATATAATCATTTATTATATGATTGGTATTAGTCCGTGTTCAAAAAATCGCTAGATGCTAGTCGGGCGGTGAGGGTGGGCCTAGCGCCTACCAAGAAAATCGGAGATTAAACGGGGATTATTCGGGGATTAGTTTTAGGGCTATTTAATGTTTTAAAACATATTAATCCATTATAATTAAGAAATTTATATACTATTGTTTTTAAAATTGCATTAAACACATGAAAATAAGATTTTAAGCTCATATATATTATTTTTAAACAAATTACGAATATAAGTAGGTCGTTTTGAATTTTAGATCCAAAAAAAAAAAAAAATGGGCTAGGCGCCGTCTAGGCGGACAAAAAATCGGACCAGCGATTTTTCTTACCGATTTGGACAAAATCGCCGCGGTTCCCCTCCGATCAGCGCCTAGGCGGCCGATTTTTAGAACAGGGGTATTAGTTAACTTATATATTAACTCTGTTTATTTACTAAGAATTTATTTAGTATTGTTAACTTATACATTAATATATTTTATTCATCATGATAATTTAATTGTCACAGACTTATATGTTATATATTTTTTTAGTCTTTTTCATATATTCTTAAACTAACCAATCAATTATTTATTTGTTCAGTCTAGTGTGATATTCCTCCTCACATTTCAGCTTTGCTCAAAAAGCTTAGAGTGGATGCAACTCAACCATAATGCTCTTGATGTTAATATGTTGGTGCGTGTGAGAAGTACCGAGTTTCGATTGCTTAAATTGGACGGTGTAGGTATACCATTTGTTATCCTGCTGACATAGTCTTTTATACATTTTTGTATTCCTCCCTCTATTCATTTTTAGTTGATGGTTTAAGAAAATATTTTTGTTCTAAATAAGATGATGTTTTCAGTTTTTAATGTAATATTAATTAGTTTTTTATTAGTTTTGACTATTTATATTCTCCCGATTATTTTTCTATTGATTAGGTAATAAATGATTGTTTAGTTTATAGATAAACAATAATTAAATGCTTTTTTAATCGATGTGCAAAAACCGTAAAGTATTTTCAGCTTTTATCTCTACTGATTTAGTCTTTTCATACATAAATCATTGAATTTAAGGGATTTCGAGCTGGGATTTGATGAAAATGACAAAAAAAATTGTAGCTTACTATTGTAGGTCACTATTACCTTCCTGTCATTTTCATCTCTTTGAACTAATCTCTCAGGTAAGATAATACTTTAGGAACACTATTTTTGTGTGTGTTTACTTACCATTTGTTTGGCTTGTTTTTCTCTTAGTTGCACCGCATGATTCAAATCCTCCGCTGGGTGGAAGTCTCTCTCTGCATAGAGAATGACTCGGAGAATTTTGTTGTGATAAGAAGAAATTCGTTTGAGCTGGAAAAAAAACTCAATGCGCTTATCTCCATTCTTCCATCATTTGACCCACTTCTGGCGGTTTGGCCCATCACCATGATCTCTAGAGCATTTGAGCTTGCATCAAGTTCTGTTAAGACCTTATTTCACTGTGTGGTTAAGAGTTTGTGTTGAGTGTGGTAGGGTTGGTGGGACAGCTGAGGAGATGGCAGCGATGAAAGCTTTAGTTGACGCAGAGGTAGAGTCTTGGAGTAAGACTCTATCACTATTTAGATAATTAATGTAATTGAGCTATGATTGATTAAGTATGTCAAATGGATCTACTTCATTCCATAGTTACATTTGACTTTTTAATATAAAACTTCCAGATTATCTAAGTCACAATTTGAGTCATTGGTAATATTTGTAACCCTATTTCAATCATCAGGAGATGTCTAATGGATTGAAAGATATAAATCTCTAAGAGCAAGTCCAATGGTAGAGTCCTTAAAAACTCTTAAATATTTTTTTAATTATAAATTGTGACAATTTCAAAATTAAGAGTTTGTGTTGAATCCTTAAAATTTTCATTGTCCAATGGTACAGTCTTTAAGTGGGTTTCTTAAATAAAATATATTATTTTTAATTGAATATTATAAATATTTTTATTTGATAAAACTTAATAATTATTACAAATTCCTAATCGGAACCAAACTCTCTGATTTGGCCACTTGAATCTCTGATTTGGTGAACCAAAGTGGTACCGATATGATGAATTGAAATCGCCGGTGGTGAACAGCTTCGATGGAGATGACGATAACGACGGACAAAGACGAATATCCGATTGCATGTTTCTCATTTCAACGGGTCGAGTGTCGAAGAGATTGGTTCCGCCGTTTGCCTTCGAGAAAGAGAGAGAAAGAGAAAAAAAATTGTCGCAGAATAAAAAATACAAGGGATAATTTTTTTTTTGGCTTTTATATTTTTTCTTCATCCAATCACAAGGCAACACAACAAAGGTCCTTAACAAATCTTAGACCATCCTCATTGATGGGCTCTTAAGATAAATCTTATGGTAATAGACATTTCTTATCACTAACAAAAGTCTTTTACCATAAGATTTGTCCTAAGAGCTCATTAACGAGGATGGTCTTAAAACTCTAAGCTAAGAAACGATTCTTAGTCTAATATCTTGTTTTCATTAATTTTAATTACTTTTTAAGCTAAGAATTTCTTAAGAACTTCACTAAGAAACACCATTGGACTTTCTCTAATGGGTTGAAAGATATAAAGTGACTAAGCCAAAACATGTTAGCTGAAAATCTTGTATAAAATGGAGATTTCTCTGGTTCAAATAACTCTGTCATTGATGTATTTTGTTTTTGTTCACTAAATAATTAGAAGGTTGTGGATCCCACTCTACTATCTTTATCTGCCGGCCATTATTTTAACTTTTAACTTACCTTTCCTCTCAAGCTTGCTTAGACCATATACATGGGTGATACTTTTAGAGTATCACAAGCCCATAAATTATTTTTATATAGTCAAAACAATTAGAATGGGCATGATTAGTATCAGCCCAGTGATACTTTTGATACCAGTATCATCTGACGTGGCATCTCCTGATTGATCGCGTTTGCCAAAAATAAGGAAAAAAAATAAAAAACATTAAACAAATATTATAAATAATACTAAACAAATTCTTAATGATACTTTATGAGTATCACCCATGACCATGATCTAAGGGCCACATCAACGTTAGGTAGGAGCAATAATCATCACATATGGCAAAAGTCAACATTAAGGTAACTAGTTGTCTTCTTTGATATGTAGATTGAAGAGGAAAGATCAAAAGCTATCAGTTGTTGTTAGAGATGAGGAATGCAGAGCTCATCTTTATCCCAACACCAACCGTTGGTCATCTTGTTCCGTTTCTTGAATTTGCTAGGCGTCTCATTGAGCAAGATGATAGGATCCGTATCACAATCCTCTTGATGAAACTACAAGGTCAGTCTCATCTGGATTCCTATGTTAAGTCAATTGCTTCCTCTCTGCCGTTTGTTAGATTCATTGATGTCCCTGAGTTAGAGGAGAAACCTATACTTGGTAGTACACAGTCTGTGGAAGCTTATGTATATGATGTTATTGAGAAAAATATCCCTCTTGTGAGGAATATAGTCATGGATATTTTATCTTCTCTTGCATTTGATGGAGTTACGGTCAAGGGATTTGTTGCTGATTTTTTCTGTCTCCCAATGATTGATGTTGCAAAAGATGTAAGTCTCCCTTTCTATGTGTTCTTGACTACAAATTCCGGGTTCTTAGCTATGATGAAGTATCTAGCAGATCGACATAGTAAAGATACATCGGTTTTTGTAAGAAACTCCGAGGAAATGTTGTCGATTCCTGGCTTTGTAAACCCTGTCCCAGCCAATGTTCTGCCATCAGCTCTGTTTGTTGAAGATGGTTATGATGCTTATGTTAAGCTGGCTATACTGTTTACCAAGGCTAATGGAATCTTAATGAATTCGTCCTTTGATATTGAGCCTTACTCTGTCAATCACTTTCTTGAAGAACAGAATTACCCTTCTGTTTATGCTGTTGGCCCCATATTTGACTTGAAGGCCCAGCCTCATCCAGATCAGGACCTCGCCCGTCGTGACGAGTTGATGAAATGGCTTGATGATCAGCCCGATGCATCGGTTGTATTCCTTTGTTTTGGGAGTATGGGCAGGTTAAGAGGTCCTCTAGTGAAGGAAATAGCTCATGGACTTGAGCTATGTCAGTACAGATTCCTCTGGTCACTTCGGACTGAAGAAGAAACGAACGATGATCTTTTTCCCGAGGGATTCCTTGACCGTGTCAGCGGTCGGGGAATGATATGCGGTTGGTCTCCTCAGGTGGAAATATTGGCCCATAAGGCAGTGGGAGGTTTTGTTTCTCATTGTGGATGGAACTCAATAGTAGAGAGTTTATGGTTTGGTGTGCCAATTGTGACATGGCCAATGTATGCAGAGCAACAACTCAATGCGTTTCTGATGGTGAAGGAACTTATGCTCGCAGTGGAGCTGAAGCTTGATTACAGGGTACATAGCGATGAAATAGTAAATGCAAACGAGATAGAGACTGCTATTCGTTGTGTAATGAACAAGGATGATAATGTTGTGAGGAAAAGAGTGATGGATATCTCGAAGATGGCGCGGAAAGCGACGTGTGATGGTGGATCTTCGTATTCGGCTATTGAGAAATTCATACAGGACGTGATAGGAATTAAGCCTTAGCTGTTTCTATCCATTAGGAAAATAACCTTTCTATTTCACACTAAAACTTGTTCTTGAATCAACTGCGAGTGAATTTAATTGTTTTTATTGTTGAATTTAACTTCGGATACCTTTGAAAAGTATTATTCATCTCTCTTTTGGTTTGTGGGCAGATGTTGAATCGAGATTTCCAAAACTAAAATAAGGCCAAGAACATACTTTGGTGTTGGTACGAGTTACAAACATAAAAGTTATCAAAAAAGCTTTATTGCGAATATCTTAGAACAACACAGCAAAGGAACAATTTATCAATTTAAAACAAAACATAGAAAAAGAAATCTGGAGTTTGTGTAACCAACTATATATATATAAGAAAAACATAATTATAGAAAGAACATTAGAACTGCCGAATTATTCAACCTAGCATGTCGTGTTCCAAGGATCACCTATTTATAGATACATTGATTGTAACTAGGGTCTGTGGAAGTTAGCATGGCACTATTTGGGAAAAAGAAAAAGCATGAATTGTTGGTCCGGCCATGTTGTTCGTAGTAAGAATTCATCAAATATGAAGCATGGCTTATTGTAGTATTGGGCTTAAAACATGCTCCACTTGGTAGGATTGGTCTACAATCAACTCCATTAGCACACGCAAAACCGATATTATCTTCTAGCTGCTCATACTTTGCCGTCTGCATTGATACACACCATTGTTTTGAGCTTGCTACGGGAAGGTGGTTGATCATGATGGATGATAGAAGGATTACGATGAACGTCAACAACGGCGACATGTTTGCCATCTCTTAATAAGGAATAAAAATTCTCTAAGCTTTTTTGTATAATGAAGTTATGATGATTTCTTATTAAGAAAGGTGATTATATACGTATTTATAGAAGAGTAATGTACGAAGGAAAGGAAATATGAATGTATGAAAGAACATTTTGTACATAATAAATGAGGAAAATTTACAAAAATAGTAATGTATGAAGAAAAGGAAAGATGAAAAAATACGGAAATTGATTTTTATAAAAATAGTAATGTTTACGAAGAAAAGGAAAGATGAATATATGAAGGTGATACATTATTTATACATAAATGAGGAAGATTGTAGGAGTGTCGTTGGTCTACCAAATCTTCTCTTTACATATATGAATACTCTAATAAAATGGAATGATAATATTCAAAGATTTATATTTCCGAGTACAATTGTCAATTGAAATCTTTCCTTTTTTTTTTGTCAAATATCTATGGAAATCTTCCTTTTACATGTATGAATGAATACTCTAATAAATTCAAATGACATTCAAAAAAGAGTTATGTTAGATATCTATGTGAGATTGATGATCTTATGCCTAAGTTATGCTCAACATCAAAGATGACTGCATTCTCATAGAATAATTCACATGTGCATTTTCATAATAATACAAGTGGACAAGTGGTAAATAAATACAAATATACAATTACTTGCTTGTGTCTGTCTCACCACGTATACCCTCGACCATTTCTTATGCTTATTTTTTTTTATTTTGTTGAGATAATAATACAAAACCTTAACTTCTTCTTCTTTAGACTTTTATGTTTCTTGGAAAAATCGCCAGAAGAATATGGAGAAGCAAGAAGCAGAGCTCATCTTCATCCCATTTCCAATCCCCGGACACATGCTTGCCACAATCGAACTCGCGAAACGTCTCATCAGTCATAAACCTCGTCGGATACATACCATCACCATCCTCCATTGGAGCTTACCTTTTCTTCCTCAATCTGACACTATCTCCTTCCTCAAATCCCTAATCCAAACAGAGTCTCGTATCCGTCTCGTTACCTTACCCAACGTCCCAAACCCTCCACCAATGGAACTCTTTGTGAAAGCTTCAGAATCTTACATTCTTGAATTCGTCAAGAAAATGATTCCTTTGGTTAAAGAAGCTCTCTCCACTGTCTTGTCTTCTCGTGATGAATCGGATTCAGTTCGTGTCGCTGGATTAGTTCTTGATTTCTTCTGTGTCCCTTTGATTGATGTTGGAAACGAGTTTAATCTCCCTTCTTACATTTTCTTGACTTGTAGCGCAAGTTTCTTGGGTCTGATGAAGTATCTCCCAGAGAGACACCGTAAAATCAAACCGGAATTTAACCGGAGCTCTGGCGAGGAAACAATTCCGGTTCCTGGTTTTGTTAACTCCGTTCCGGTTAAGGTTTTGCCACCGGGTCTGTTCATGAGAGAGTCTTACGAAGCTTGGGTCGAAATGGCGGAGAGGTTCCCTGAAGCCAAGGGTATTTTGGTAAATTCATTCGAATCTCTCGAACGTAACGCTTTTGATTATTTCGATCATCGTCCGGATAATTACCCACCCGTTTACCCAATCGGGCCAATTCTATGCTCCAACGATCGTCCGAATTTGGATTTATCGGAACGAGATCGGATCTTGAGATGGCTCGATGACCAACCCGAGTCATCTGTTGTGTTCCTCTGCTTCGGAAGCTTGAAGAGTCTCGCTGCTTCTCAGATTAAAGAGATCGCTCAAGCCATTGAGCTCGTCGGATTCAGATTCCTCTGGTCGATTCGAACAGATCCGAAGGAGTACCCGAACCCGTACGAGATTTTACCAGACGGGTTTATGAACCGGGTCATGGGTTTGGGTCTTGTTTGTGGTTGGGCTCCTCAAGTGGAAATTCTGGCCCATAAAGCAATCGGAGGGTTCGTGTCACACTGCGGTTGGAACTCGATATTGGAGAGTTTGCGTTTCGGCGTTCCAATTGCCACGTGGCCAATGTACGCGGAACAACAACTAAACGCGTTCACGATTGTGAAGGAGCTTGGTTTGGCGTTGGAGATGCGGTTGGATTACGTGTGGGCTCATGGAGAAATCGTGAAAGCTGATGAAATCGCAGGAGCCGTACGATCTTTAATGGACGGTGAGGATGTGCGCAGGAGAAAACTGAAGGAGATTGCGGAGGCGGCAAAAGAGGCTGTGATGGACGGTGGATCTTCGTTTGTTGCGGTTAAACGATTCATAGATGGGCTTTGACCGGTGATGGTTTTTAAGTTTTAACACCATATAATTTAAGCTAGCTCTGAGTCTCGAGAGTCGAGTGTTATTAACTTTGACATGTCTTCACCAAAATCTTCATATCTTCTAATTAGCCGCGGTCCAATCATTTGATTGGCTATGCGCTTTATCATATCTTCCTATATGTATGATTAAATCTCTAATTTCCTAACATTGCGTACTACTAGGAAGCATGCAATGCAAACACCAACAAACAGAATTGAAATATAAAGTTAGTGCGACACAACACACAATATCAATTAGTAGATCTTTAACAAAAAAAATCTCTTACTAATAAAAGGTGCTGTTTGAAGCCTCTCAGGCCATCCACATCAGCAAAATGAAAACTATCTTAGAGAATGCCACGTCAGCCTAATCACTCTGTGATTCTAAATTTTCTTCCAGTTGCCATGTCATCATCAATCAAGAGAATTATTTGACGCTTCCTTTTTTATTTAAGAAAATCTCTCAAAATTTTAGACTTTAATAGGGTTTAGGGAGGTGATAACGTCAGTAAGTTGAACAGTTTCCCTTTCCCATGACTTCCCAGTTCTCATAAACAATGCATCTCCCCATATCTACATCATCGAAGGCTTTCTCTTCAATCTTTTTTTCGGTTTTATTTCTTGATTAATTTCAGATTCGATCGTCGGTAAGAACAGAGGTGCCTCAGTTTTATTCCAAGTTATCACAGACCTCAACTTGGTACGCTTCTCAAGTTGTCACTTTCCTTCGATACCTTAATTTCCTTTCAAAAGTAACATTTGTTGCCGGCTTTTCAAATATTAGTGGCTTCTATAACAATGTGGGATTTGATGGCTTCATGCCACTTTTGTGTTTTAATGATGCCATATCTTATTTTGCCATAAAATGCTACTTCTTTGTATATTTGTCTTATGAATAATGATTCGAATAGATTTTTAAGATTTCTTATTTCACATTGATTTTATCACCATTCACCATTCTCATCTCCAGAAAAAAAAGATGTTCACTTGCATCGTTCAGATCATACGATTCGTCACGTAAGTATTTTCTACTTTATATATGTTTCTAAATTTCCATAAATATAGTAATATTTTCATTGTTAAACACATAAATTCGAAGACCAAAATTTATAAATTCATCTTACTATCTTCACCTCTTCAAGTATCTACATGTAGTAAAAAACTATCTCCACAAAATCTTGTGACTATCATCATTGCAAAACACAATGAATGATGTTAAATCTTTTTTTTTTAATGGTTCTAACAGTTGTATGCTTGAAAGAAATAGAAAGAGAACAAAGCAGGGAGTTCGAAGAGGTGGAACTAAAATTTGACTTCAACCTCTTTTTTATAGTCTTTGATGAGAAGGTTGTTCAAAGTTTCTTATCCGGGTCTCTGGCGCTTCATCTTCTAAGACAGGAATCAGAAGATCATGTGTTAACCGCTTAGTAAAAAGAGAAACAAATAACATGGAGGTGATTATCATAAGAATGGTAACAATATATGTAACCCGTTATCATTTATTTTTTTGTCGCATCCTCTTACAATGGATAGATAAAACTAAACAATTAATAGTACCATATAGGCTTTTCGGTGAAATTATTAAAGCGTTAAATATAAAATTACTTACTTTTGGCATCTATATATAAAAATAAATAATTACCGGGCTACGCCCGGATTTTCTTCTAGTCTCTTACTAATAAAAGGGACTAATTGAAGCTTCTCAACCTATCCACATCAGCAAGCTAAAACACATCTTAGAGAAAGCCACGTCAGCATCAAATTCACAAATAGTCTCACTCCAACATTTCCTTAGAACACGCTTAAAATAAATTAATTACGATCCATATACTCTTAATTGGCTTTACTGAAAACTCTCAAACTTTAGCCCATTAAAACTAAAACCGAAAAAAAAAAATCCCAAACAAGACACCACAAACTCTTCTTCTTCCACGTCTAAACCTACATCGCCATTGATGAACGCCAGACTCAAACCGCTCCGTCTTCCCGTTGTCTGAAATTAAAGCCGTTACCACTTACTTTAAATGGCCACTTCAGTCTCATTGATATCATCTCTTCCCATACCCTATAAAATCTGCGTCCGTAGTGCAACCATCACCATCAAATTTTTGTAACGCCACTCAGAAAAGCAACCATGACAGCTCTACGTACCTCTGTCCCTGCGAAGACACTGACCAAAAAAACTTTTGAAGAAGATTCTTATTCAAATTGATCCAGTTGGGGAGTTTCCTATTATCACTGCCATTACGATGTATATATTATCACCGTAAAAGAATTAGAGCATTCCTGCTCCTACTCCGACGAAGAAGATGCATGTGGGTGTTCCTTTCGAGAACAAAACACGTCAAAAGGCTAAGTAGATCAATGATACATTTGTGTAGTCCTGTCAATCCTTCCACTCATTCCCATATTGAAAAACTGATTACAGTCTTATTTAGTTTTGTTTTTTTTTTCCAGGGTATCGGAGATTCAACAGTAAAGAAACCAGAACAATAACAGTGGTAAATTAGAGACTGATCTCATGGTGAGGAGATTATCTTTAAAAGATTGGCGGTCCATATCTTATTTATTTCTTCTTCTTTTCTTTGCACTTCCCTTGACTTCTGCTCAATTTTCATTAATCTTACGCCTTTACCAATCTGTTTCTTCTTTCGATGGAGGTATGCATAGGGTGAACACATCTCTACTCGGGAGACCGCATTTTGGATTGCACAGTCTAGATAAGATTCTATTTTAAAAATTAAAATCACAGGATCCTTATACGATACGAAGTATGTTGCCTTACCGTTATTGTTTCATATATATACAATGGCCTTGAATGGGTAGTAGTTTCTAGCATGGTTTTTGGTTTTTGATTTTTAAAAACCATTTAATCATCCATTCAGGATTATGAGAAAATGGTTTCCCTAAAAAATAGGGAATCTAGATTTTGACAGTTTTTGCAATTTTCTTAAGAAATCCCAAAAACCCATTTTTGTTAGTTTTTAGAATGTTTGCCGTGGATTCCAACTTTTTTTTATTTTCCATTTATTTCTTTTCCTATTTTTTCTCTCTTTTACAAAATTCAAAAACCAAAAATCAAAATCTAAAATCTATAAACCAAAATCCATAATCTAAAAACCACTCAAAAACCCCAAAACATTCATGGCCAATATGTTCCATGCAAGAGTTTCCAGTTTTTACTCCCTTTCTACCTAGCTAAACTTTGTGTCCATTAGCTACATAAAGGCCAACGTTTTAAACATTTTACATTCATGAACTTGGCTTAGAATGTAGTCTACTTGGTCTGGTGTAGTAAGCAATCCAAATAGTCTTTGTTGTCGTTGATGGATGGATACGAAGAGATCAAGTTGATGAAATATATTTTTTTTGGCAACTTAATTGAGAGCAGTGATTATTCTCTGGTCTAAGAGAGGAACCACCATGGAGCCTGATCAACTTACTGTGAATTAATATGAGTGGCCTGGCCACTGGTATTAAAGCCCTGAAATATATCGCTTACCCAACTTAGGTAACGTCTATCAACTCCCAGCTCAGGTAACCTAGAGATTTTTAGGCAAGGAGTCTAAATAATAAGTTTAGATTTTCTGACTTTTAAATTGTTTAGCATTCCCTGTAATATTGAACCAAGCACATTGATATTAATTATGTAACATTCATAATTATAGATTTCTTTTTAATATTTTAGTACAGTTATGTATTTGGATGTCTTTCACTATCAAAGATATATAGACTAAATATTACGAAGTTAACATAAAAAAAAACACATAACAATCTAAATTGTTGTATCCCAACTTTTGGTTTATAAAGTTGAAAGAAATTATTTGGACACATATAGATTCGTTTTAAATGTTTTAACACCTCTTATGATAATTGCAAAGTCAGATTAAGATTACTCCTACATATTCGTTATGCAACAAAAAAAAAGGGGTAAGACCATCTCCAATGTATTTCTCTATAATAGAGTTGAGTTTCCTCTATTTTTACTCCAATGTGTTCTTCTATTTTTTTCTCTAAAAAAGTTTTAACTCTATTTATAGAAGAAAAATAGAGATCCTCTATATAAAGAACAAAAAATAGAGATTTCTATTTTAGGAGAGGTGTGTTGGAGATATAATAGAGACATCCAAAGTTAGCAAATAGAGGGAAAACCTTATATTAGAGAAAACCTTATAAACTTTAGAATCATAGTCTTAATAAAATGAAATTAAGGGTAGTAGGCGTTGATATTGTTTTAATACCTCTTATGATAAGACAATGACTTTAAAGTACCCTTAATTTCATTTAAATAAACAACTCCTTATATACAAAATAAGGATAAATAGAGTAGTATACTTTCGTGTCTTTTCTAAAAATTTGTTTTCCACATTTCCTAAAATCTTAAGTCATAAAGAAAAGAAGATTCTTCAAATTCTCAATGTTAGGTCGCAGGTAGTAATGTCCAGTGTGAAGAGGTAGAAATAGAGGAGGAGGTGCAAGCAAACAACGACAATGGCAGCGGTGAAGATGATGAAATGGTAACTCTCATGTTCCTTTCAGAGACGAAAACACTAATGACTCATATATATTCATAGAACTTGGTGAGTTGAGGACGATTGAAAACAATCGTATGTTTAGATGCTTAAGTGAACTAAAACAGAACAGAAAAATATGCCTTATGTTTTTGTTATCCATCAATCTTTGTTATGATGGGTATGATCCACCATTGAACAGAAGAAAAATTATTTTGTGTGTGAGTGTGTTAATTTTGATCCAAGTGTTCTCCTTTCATGCAAAAGCAGACACATTTAGACATATACATTGCTTGTGTGAAGAATACAATATACTTTTAAATTGTAAATATATATTACAAAGAATTCAGTTTAAATATAGACAAAACCGAACCATTAATTTTTCAATAATATTTTTAAAAAAATAAAAGATACTGCATCACATGATTATTTGGTATGTATTCTATAAAAACGAAAAAAATAATTTTAAAATAAATTAGTTTAGTTATCAAAAGTATAACGGGCGTAGCCCGGATTATCCTCTAGTATCAATTAGTAGACAGTAATGAAGAGATGTGAAACAAAGAGATAATTATGTTTTTTCTCTTCGTCAAAAAAATAGAAATTGGCTACAGCTACATTAAAACAAAATTTTCTTTGCCTCTTGGCTCTTGCAAATTATTAGTTTGCAATATTAAGACCATAAAATGAATTTTTATGAAATTTTTTCATAATAATATTCTGTTGAAACTAATCCTTGTGTGGTAGTTATGTTCGCGTAGGGCATATGCAACGCCAAAACAGTTGGTGTGATCTTAGTAATTTAAAATTAAGAAATAATGGGAATAGTGCGTTTAGTTCTTGCTCAAGACCTGTTCCTGGCCCTGTTCTTGGGTTTGGGACTTATTTTATTTTTTTTAATTCTAAGCACACCATTAAGATGATCTTCCGATAATTATGGTCTAATTCTGCTGTATAATTTGTAGAAGAAAAAATATTTTTATTTTTTTTTTATTTTGTGTTTTCCTTTCATCCTTTTAATGAAAACATAGAAACGATTTACAAATCCAAATATTGTTTTTTATATGTTTCACCAGTGTTTTAAAATCCACTCGAATGGCCTACAAAAGTAGCTAGATCTTGTAGTTAGCCAATAGAACAAATGACACATGTTGTAGTGATCTGTTTAACGAAGTCACATATGCATTGATATGTACAATAATAATACATGTTGTAGTTTTATTTTATTTATTTTAGTTTATTTTTGTCTGCATTTACAATAATTAAAATACATGTTGTGTTTAAATTAAATTATTTCCCTGTCTCTTACTAATATTTTAATAAAATACTCACTAATCATCGATGCATACAAAACAAACCTTTCGATCAACAACTGCGTTGCACAATCTCTGTTTCATTTTTATTTATTTTTGTCTGTATGTACAACTATAATAATAATACATGTTGTATTTAAATTCAACTATTTCCCTGCCTATATATATTTGTGTAAAACAGCCAACAATCATCAACACATACAAAACAAAACTTTCTCGACAACTCTTGCACACACTCTTTGTTTCATTTTTATTTTGTCTTCCCATATTGACTTTTTAAGTTTCTCTGAAAATCTCACGTAGTATGGGGATGCAAGAAGAAGCAGAGCTCGTCATCATCCCTTTCCCCTTCTCCGGGCACATTCTCGCAACCATCGAACTCGCGAAACGTCTCATAAGTCAAGACAATCCTCGGATCCACACCATCACTATCCTCTATTGGGGACTACCCTTTATTCCTCAAGCTGACACAATCGCTTTCCTCCAATCCCTAGTCAAAAATGAGTCCCGTATCCGTCTCGTTACCTTGCCCGAGGTCCAAAACCCTCCACCAATCGAACTCTTTGTGGAATTTGCTGAATCTTACATTCTTGAATACGTCAAGAAAATGATTCCCATTGTGAGAGATGGTCTCTCCACTCCCTTGTCTTCTCGCGACGAATCGGATTCAGTTCGTGTGGCTGGATTGGTTCTTGATTTCTTCTGCGTCCCTATGATTGATGTGGGAAACGAGTTTAATCTTCCTTCTTACATTTTCTTGACGTGTAGCGCAGGGTTCTTGGGTATGATGAAGTATCTTCCAGAGAGACACCGCAAAATCAAATCGGAATTTAACCGGAGCTCTAACGAGGAGTTAAACCCTATTCCTGGTTTTGTCAGTTCTGTTCCAACTAAGGTTTTGCCGTCAGGTCTGTTCATGAAAGAGACTTACGAGCCTTGGGTCGTACTAGCCGAGAGATTTCCTGAAGCTAAGGGTATTTTGGTAAATTCCTACACATCTCTCGAGCCAAACGGTTTTAAATATTTCGAACGTTGTCCGGATAACTACCCAACCGTTTACCCAATCGGGCCGATTTTATGCTCCAACGACCGTCCGAATTTGGACTCATCGGAACGAGACCGAATCATAAGATGGCTCGATGACCAACCCGAGTCATCAGTCGTGTTCCTCTGTTTCGGGAGTTTGAAGAATCTCAGTGCTACTCAGATCAACGAGATCGCTCAAGCCTTAGAGCTCGTTAACTGCAAATTCATCTGGTCGTTTCGAACCAACCCGAAGGAGTACGCAAGCCCGTACGAGGCCTTACCAGACGGGTTCATGGACCGGGTCATGGATCAAGGCCTCGTTTGTGGTTGGGCTCCTCAAGTTGAAATTTTGGCTCATAAAGCTGTCGGAGGATTTGTATCTCACTGCGGTTGGAACTCGATACTTGAGAGTTTGGGTTTCGGCGTTCCAATCGCTACATGGCCAATGTACGCGGAACAACAACTAAACGCGTTCACGATGGTGAAGGAACTTGGTTTAGCCTTGGAGATGCGGTTGGATTACGTGTCGGAAGATGGAGATATAGTGAAAGCTGATGAAATCGCAGGAACCATACGATCTTTAATGGACGGTGTGGATGTGCCAAAGAGTAAAGTGAAGGAAATTGCTGAGGCGGGAAAAGAGGCTGTTATGGACGGTGGATCTTCGTTTGTTGCGGTTAAAAGATTCATTGGTGACTTGATCGACGGCGTTTCTTTAAGTAAGTAGAAACGCGGTCGTTTTCATGTAATTGGGGCTTGTGGCGACCATGTTTCTGCTCAAATTCCTTTTTCGTTTGTGTTTTTTTTTTTCAATCGTAATTATCATTTTATTTTTATAATAGAAGACTGAGGGCCTGATTGGTTCCGGCTGTAGCTGTAGATTTTTTACTGTAGATTTTAGGCTGTAGATGTTTTGGCTGTGACTGTAGATTTTAGTGCTGTAGTATTTTTGCTGTAACATTTAAAATTTTGGAAAGTTAAAAATTGTATGCTTTAGAAAAAAAGGCTTTCTACAGCCAAAAAAATTAATTATGGAAATATTTTGGCTGTGAGAAAAAAAAGGAAAGCTAAAGCTTCTAAAGCTTGATTGGATCTATTTCAATGCTTTAGAAATTTTTTTGCTTTGTAAAGACTCTAAAGCACTTGCCAATCAGGCCCTGAGTCTTCTTACAACTTTCCCAATTCCATGTGTTTGTAAGGGAATCATATTTGCTTCCATGTTGTTGTATCTCTCCTATTTAAGGATCAAAAAGACTTTCTTCTCTTAAAAGTATACCAAATTAAACTAAACTCTAATTAGGTTGGCGAGATGTGATCGGAAATACGATAATAAATTAATAAAACACACTCAAAAGTCAAAATTAAAGATTCCAACCACTAAAAAATGTACAATCGAAATATATTAGTCTTTGTGGTTACGTAAGCCCCCGTTGGAATCGCTCAAGTTGATTGATATAAAAAAAAAAAAAAAAAAAAAAAAAACAAACAATATTATCTTTTTGTCAACGAAAACATAATTTTTTCAATGATTATATATGTTTAAATTTCTAATTTCCCACCATTGTGTTACACAACCCATCAAATTTCAACAAATTTGTGTACTTATGAGAAGCATGCAATAAAACAACAAAAAACGCTGAAAAATCTAAGAATTGAAACATAAAGTGAGTGCAACACAACATGAAACATAAACTCTAATGGAAAGTGAAAATCATACTTTCCACTTCACAAAATTACATATTCTGCAATTAAAAGTGTCTCAGACTCTCTCAGACTAAAATTTAATTAAAGATTATAAATATAATCGAAATATATCAGTCTTTGTGGTTTGCCCATCTTGAGTGCGACACAATATCAACTCGAAGATACTAATTATAAAGAGATGTGACCCAATTATGTTTTCCTCTTCTTTAAAAAAATGAGATTGACAACAAAATGATATGTATAAAATTTGTCTACCGTTGGATTAACACCAAAAATTAAACAAAATTTGCCTCTAATCATTCTAGCAAAATTATGAGTTAGTGACTTTTAAAGACCATTTGGTGAATTTAGTGAAATATTGTCATAACAATATTCATAACAATTTTACTATATAGTTTGTCGGGAAAAAAAAAGTAGGAAGAGAGAGTCAGTCACCAAAACTCATATGGCTATCTTCTCCACAGCACAACCACTCTCTCTGCCACGTCATCCAAACTTCTCCAATCCGAATCAACCAACTACCAATAACGAACGTTCCCGCCACACTACTTCTCTGATCGACCGATGTTCGTCTCTCCGACAACTGAAGCAAACCCATGGTTACATGATCCGTACCGGTACGTTGTCTGATCCTTACTCAGCTAGCAAGCTATTCGCAATCGCTGCGCTCTCTTCCTTCGCGAGTCTCGAGTATGCACGGAAGGTGTTTGATGAAATTCCTCAACCAAATTCTTTCACTTGGAATACTCTTATTCGTGCTTACGCTTCTGGACCAGACCCTGTTCGTAGCATCTGGGCTTTCTTGGATATGGTTTCGGCGGAGAATCAGTGTTATCCGAATAAGTACACTTTCCCTTTCCTCATTAAGGCAGCTGCAGAAGTTTCACTTTTGTCTTTGGGTCAATCTCTTCATGGGATGGCGATTAAGTCAGCTATTGGAAGTGATGTTTTCGTTGCTAATTCTTTGATACATTGTTATTTCTCTTGCGGGGATTTAGATTCGGCTTGTAAAGTGTTTACTACGATCAAAGAAAAAGACGTTGTTTCATGGAATTCGATGATTAATGGGTTTGTGCAAAAAGGTTCTCCAGATAAAGCTTTGGAGCTTTTTAAGAAGATGGAGTCAGAGGATGTTAAGGCAAGTCATGTGACAATGGTTGGTGTCTTGTCAGCTTGTGCAAAGATACGGGATTTAGAGTTTGGGAGGCGGGTCTGCTCTTATATCGAAGAAAACAGGGTTAACATGAACTTGACGTTGGCTAATGCGATGCTTGATATGTACACAAAGTGTGGAAGCATAGATGATGCGAAAAGGCTGTTTGATGCAATGGAGGAGAAAGATAACGTCACATGGACAACAATGCTTGATGGGTATGCTATTTCAGAAGACTACGAAGCAGCTAGAGAGGTTCTTAACTCTATGCCTAAGAAAGACATTGTTGCTTGGAATGCTCTTATATCTGCTTATGAGCAGAATGGTAAACCTAATGAGGCACTGTTAGTGTTCCATGAGCTGCAACTTCAGAAGAACATAAAGTTGAACCAGATCACCTTGGTAAGTACTTTATCAGCTTGTGCCCAGGTAGGGGCACTGGAATTAGGTAGATGGATCCATAGCTACATCAAAAAGAACGGCATTAAGATGAATTTTTATGTTACAAGCGCACTGATTCATATGTATTCGAAATGCGGAGATCTTGAAAAGGCGCGTGAAGTGTTTAATTCTGTAGAGAAGAGAGATGTGTTTGTGTGGAGTGCAATGATTGGTGGCCTGGCAATGCACGGATGTGGAAGTGAGGCCATTGATATGTTTTATAAAATGCAAGAGGCTAATGTAAAGCCTAATGGTGTGACATTCACCAATGTCTTCTGTGCTTGTAGCCATACCGGTTTAGTGGATGAGGCTGAGTCGTTATTTTACAAAATGGAATCGAGTTATGGTATTGTCACCGAGGATAAGCATTATGCTTGCATAGTTGATGTTCTCGGCCGCTCGGGTTATCTGGAAAAAGCTGTGAAGTTCATAGAGGCGATGCCAATTCCTCCAAGCACTTCTGTCTGGGGAGCGCTTCTAGGAGCTTGTAAGATCCATGCCAATCTGAGTCTTGCTGAAATGGCTTGTACCCGTTTGCTTGAACTGGAACCTAGGAATGATGGCGCGCATGTGCTCCTATCAAACATATACGCTAAATCCGGGAAATGGGACAACGTTTCTGAGCTGAGAAAGCATATGAGAGTCACTGGACTGAAAAAAGAACCAGGATGCAGCTCAATTGAAATCGATGGCATGATTCATGAGTTTCTCTCTGGAGATAACGCTCACCCGATGTCTGAGAAGGTTTACGGGAAGTTACATGAGGTTATGGAGAAATTGAAATCAAATGGTTATGAGCCAGAGATGTCACAGGTTCTGCAGATCATTGAAGAAGAAGAAGTGAAAGAACAATCTCTGAATCTGCACAGTGAGAAGCTGGCGATTTGTTATGGACTGATATCAACGGAAGCTCCAAAGGCGATCAGAGTTATTAAGAATCTAAGGGTGTGTGGAGATTGTCATTCAGTGGCTAAACTAATATCACAGCTCTACAATAGAGAGATAATAGTGAGGGACCGGTATCGGTTTCACCATTTCAGAAATGGGCAGTGTTCCTGTAACGATTTCTGGTGATATTTCAGATTTTACTAAAAGAAACTCAGTCAATTTTTGTATTTGTTACACCTTTTTGTTTATATTTGCTTCATCTCCAAATCAAGTATTGATATTGGCCATATAGTAGAAGCAGAATAGGTTTCGTTAAATCTGATTGTGATTACTTTTACTGAAGAGTTATATATCTCACAACAACAAAAAAGAACTTGAGACCATGTTAGTGCAACAGCACAAAAAACCAGAAGATAGCTAAACCAGATATGCATTTCAACAAGTCTCGTAAGAATTTTAGTACAAAGAGTGGCTGACTCTACATAAGGCTAACTCTGTAAGAGTATTCACATTTTTGCACAGCTTCTGCATCACTTTTCCTTCATATCAACAAGCTGCTAAAACAGTAGATGTAATAAAAAGATCCTTCACCTGCAAGTTCATGAAAGTCTAACTAAGACTTGGGGCTCAAGAAACCGTTAAATAGTCCATACGCATCAAAGATTAACATACCTTGCAACTGCAAACGAATCATCAAAACGTAACAGAGCGAAGCAGATCAATGGAAGGCGAGTTCACTGATCTAAGCACAATCTCCAATGAATCGACCTTCCCCCAAATCTCACCACCTTGACGTTTCTCCAACGCGATCTCTAGATACCAAACATCTTCCAAACCATGCAGGCTGGATTTAACAGAGCCCAAAATCACCAGCTTCCCACCAAAATTCGCCATTTTACACTGATTATAACAGAAATCAGGCAAAACATATGCACCCATCACAGGTCTCCAAACCAACTCATTCAGATCATATACCACTATTCGATGTCCCAACCTAGGATCAATACAATACAGCAAATCTTCGATCACACAACTGACTTTCCAATGCAAGTTCAACTGAGTTTCCAATCCAATTGACTGCCATAAACCTTGTCTTGGTTCGTAAGAAAAACCAAACAGAGTATCCAAAATGCAAATCATTTCTTGCATCACCACACATGTCAAAAACCCTCCTCCTCTCAAACTAGAATTGTTATGGTCTGGATCAGGCACAGTACTCCAAGTCCGATTCTCTATATCGAACACTTCGATCCAATGATCATATAGCTTGGCGCAACCTCCGATCACATAAATCCTTCCGTCATTTACTTCTGCGGCTGCGTTGACGCGACGCCTCTTCATTCTTGGGAGAGAGAGACACGTATGAAATCTCAAATCGATGATAAACACATCTGATGTGGATTTATATCGGTCGTTGTGTCCACCGATTACATACATATCGTATCCGATTGTGACCACCGCAGATCCATGATTCAGAGGAGGAAGTGAACCGATTTCGCTCAGTCGTAAAGAGATATTTCTTGGAATGTTTCGATTGAGAATGTACAATCTCGTGGTATTATAAGGAGAGAATCCGATCAAGGCGTAAAGAACCGGGTCGGTGAGGCCGAGGAGCAAGCGGCTGTGGTAGAGACCTGGAGAAGATATGACGCGACGAAAGGCTTTGGAGAGGAGAGATAGCGACGGGTAATGACAACTCCGGACGAGTGCGACTGTACTTTCGATGAGTTCTTCTGGGATTTCTTGAGGAATCGGAGGAAGATTCTCTGCTTCTTCTTGTGGATTCTCTTCAACTTCTTGTGGATTCTCATCAACTTCTTGTGGATTCTCTTCAACATGTTGCGGATTCTCGTTTTGATTATCTTCTTTTTCTTGTTGCGGATTCTTGGTTGGATCGCCGCCATTAGAGCCGTCGTCGGAAGTTTCAAAGATGAAAGCCATCGCCGTGTGACGTCAGCAGCAACGAATTAACTGAAAAGTGAGCCTGAATTTGATATTTGAAAAAAGTGCTCTTGTATTTATAAAAACAAAGACACTAACGACGCCGTATATGATGGTAAAATGGGGCCTTATACGTCGTATAAGCGAGTGTAAATGGGGCCTAAGGCCCAAACATGAAAATATGAAAAATTAATTTATTTATTTATCCAAAAAAAAAACACATAATTTTATAGAAAACTTGAATCGTTCTGATTTTTTTTTTTAATCACAATCACTTACGTAGTAATGTTTGTTTAACTGGCAGGTTATCTTTTCAGCGTTGGACACTCGTGTGAAAAAAAACATTGTTTATAATTACTCGCTTGAACATGATGCTACAGATGATCTTTTCACTTCAGTTTTTATATGATGAAATTTATTAATAATCTTAGTTCCTTTTGTAGAGAAAATAAACATTTTCATATCAAAATGCCAAGTTTGATTTGAGTTTCAAGTTCCTATCAAATAAAAATATATAGCTAATCTAAGTTTTCTTATATTTGTCACAAAAAAAAAAAAGAAGAAGAAGACGATCCAATATTAGTTAATTAATGACAGTTACTTATTCATCAATTTACGAATTTATTTGTAGAGTAAAAATCGACACAAAACTTTCTAAAAATTTGACTCAGTTTATTTATTTGTATGTAATATATACTCTTGTTTGTGCTCGATTTCTGCTACTTCTACTTTGACCGTTTACTTTCTTGATTGCTCACTTTTGCTTTTAATTCTTGTATTTGAACATCCATTTATTTTCGACAGTTTTGATTTACTTAGGACTTAGGAGTACAGGAAGGTCCAAATGTTTGACTATATAGTACTCAACTGAAATAGTGAGGGAGTGACTGTTTTATTCAGCAAATACTATTTCTATGATCATAATCATAAACTTGTTAAAATCTCATTAAATAAAATGAAGTTTCAGTCTCTTTATTTAGTCAGCATGTTCCTCCTCCATGGAAAAACGACTGTGCATCATAATCCTTTAGGTAAACTTTTGACAATTTCATTTACAGCTGATCACTTCATTATATTATAAATAGTTTTTTTCTCTTGAACATTTCTTTGAACCATAATGCAATAATATGTTATTCACTGAAATCCGACTTTGCTTTGAAGTAAACTTTCCTTGAAAGCAAAAAACCTCAAGTTCCTGAACCCGAATACATATTTCCTAATAACTCTTTAGCTTATTACTTGATACTCAAGTTCTCTCTAATTTAGCAATAGTTCTAAGTACTAACTCATTTCCAAATCAATAAAACACTACAATTATTCATTTTAGTTCCTATTGATTCTTGATCAGAGTTCCTTCTTTTTATCATTTATTAACAGAAACACAAATATACTTAGCATGAATTTTGACATCCATAGCTATCTCATAGGAGGGTTGAAAAAGTTTGGTGTTATTATGCAGAAATAAAAACACAGGGTTTAAAAAGGGAATATAAGAAATTTCAGGGAGTCATTTAAAAATTGGAGGATGAATAACAAACAAACAAACCAGATTACAAAATAAACCGGAAATCACACTAAACTCGGTATTAGACTAAGAGTCATATTAATTAAACCAAAAGCTGATTTTTGCCCATGTGATTCGAAATCTGTAACTTGTAATTTGAATTTTTGTTTTTAACGGACATAATGTTCATATTAGGGGGGAAAAATCTAATTTCAATTCAAATCCAAATGGTCTAACGGAATAAGCCAGGGTATTTTCGTAACTTCGTATTAATTGGCCTAACCACTACAAATAGAAATTTTGTTCCTCTCTTTCATTTCATCACCGACTCGAAAAAAGCTTCGTCTCTACGATTTCAAATTACTTTCGCGATCAAATTTATCTGATCAGGAATCAATCTGTTTCGGATCCAGCCGGTGATGAATCTGATGTATGCGATCGCATTTTGGGGAACAATCCTTGTCGCCGCCGTCAAGAGAAGCGTGTGATTGAATCAGAAAACCCTCCGATTACGCAAAAGAATCAGGTATATAGTTAACCCAGTTCTGATCGATTTTAAGTTTGTTTTTGATTCATCGATTTTTTCTTTTACTTCATAATTCTCTTCCGATTATTGAATCTGGATTCGTTGCTTCAAATGTATCACAAATCCTTCTGATTATCACTAACCCCTTTCTTCGGGGTTTTTTTTTGGATCCATTTATAGTAATCTCTTAGCGATTTAGAAGAATCAGTGAATTTAGAAGTAGTGTGATGATGATGATGATCTTCAATTTGTCTCTTCCGATTATTGCTAGTTTTTTCTCTGGTTTCAACCATGGAGGTTTTTGAAAAACGTTGATTACATGTGTGATTAAGAAAATCTAGCGATTTAGAATTATTTGTGATGATTTTTCTCTGTTTGGTGGTTCAGTTCTTTGGCTTAATTTCATAATAAATTTTGCTAATTCACAATTCTCATTGGGAATTATAGATTATTAGCTGTAGTGTTTACTAATGATTTTTGTTACCTGGTTCTCTACATGATTTTTGTCTTATCTCCACTTCAATAGTTTACTTATGCAAAAGAGTTGGATTAGGAGTTTTAAACATAATTAGATCTAATGAAGAAGGGTTAGATTAGGAGTTTTAAACATGTCCCTAAGATATTACCTGATTCTTTGAATAGTGTTTGTCTATTTCTCCATTTCAGAGCTAATAACACTTCTCGTGAACATAAGATATAGTTAAACTGTAAGATTATGTATAGTTTAAAGCCTTTTGTATTTTATTCGCTCTATGTTACTCTATTAGTTGCTGACTAACTAATAAATGTCATTGCTTTCAAGTGCAGAGAACAATAGGGATACTATTTGCTAGCCAACACGTTTACTTCTAACAATGTATATTAGAGCAGAGCAACCAAACATGGAGGATTCTGTATGTTTTTCAATTTTGGTTGTATGATCTTTTGAATTTAAATATCCATTCAACGTTTAAGCTGCGTGTTATTAACAAGGTTTTTTTGGTTTCAGGAGCTTTCTTCAGTTGAAATGTAACTTTTGACAAAGGGTTTCAAGATGAAGGATTGTTTAGCTGCAAAGAAGATCATTCAGTTGCCAACAAAGGTACGTGTGGTTAAGTAGCTCTCTCTCTCCCACTTATCATGTCTCTTGCACTGTCTAAAAAACAGAGCATGAATCCACGAAAACCCACACTCAAACGAACAAAAAGAAAATCAAACACACAAAACTAATTTAAAGTCACGAAATCAAAAAACAAAATTCAAACACACAAACAAAAAACATAGCACACAACGTTCAAACGCATCAAGAAACAGAAAACACAACATAAATCCACGAAAACCCACACGCGAACATACACAAAAAAAATCAAACACACAAACAAAAAACATAGCACACAACGTCCAAACGCAACTTCAAGAAACAGAAAACAAACTTTCACATTTGATGGCTAGCTAGAACTTGCTTTGTGACTGTTCTTCAAACCAAATGCAAACTTGATATATAGTTGAAAGTGCTTTCGTGTACATGAGGATGGTTTGCAGTTTAAACCAGGTTTTCATAAGAAAGAGCAAAAGTTTCAGATGCGTTTCAATATACTCATGAATGACAAGGTAATCTTGTTAAACCCTTTTCATCGTTTTAAACTCTTTCTATTAGAACCAATGTGACTTATGTAAAACCACTTTAATATATACTTTAAGTATCAGGGTTTCAGTTATAATCTTCCATTTATTCAGAGGATAGCTCCGACCAGGTATCAAAATCAGAGAAGGTTAGTGCTTTATAGCATTGTGTGTTTTCTCATATTTAAGTTGTGTGGTTCTGTCTGTTTGATGTAGACATTGTTCCTACTTTTGTGTATAATATCCTTCTAATTGGCTTAATTGATGCATAACTTGCAGGAATAACTTTGTGTGAGCCTGTTGTTGTATCTATTAAGGAGGTTATAAAGAGACTTGAAGAAGGTAAACTTTTGTAACTACTTAATAAAGCATTTTATAGATTCTGAACCTTGATTTATGCTGAAAATCACAGTTATTCATTTTCTCTTGTTAATGCAGTTCACGCCATAGAAAGCATAAATTCAACGTATAAAGTAACTCAAGGATAATTCTGCTGATGTGCTTGTTTCTGTTTTTCTTGCTGCGAGAAGGAATCTTAGTTCAAGTGGGTTACCAGGACCAATAGCCGTCTCATTTAGAAATCTCTCTCTTCTTGAGTCATTGTAAGTATACAAATTCAAGCCATACACACACACACACACTATCCACTTCTTTATTCAAATTTAATATATGAGTCGTGTGCATTGTTTTCCCAGGGATTCATAAAACAACAACCTAAGAAAGGGATTTCGTTTGACAGCAATATGATAATGTATTTGTCTCTGACATTTATTTGTGTCACAGGAATTTGAAGGAAATAACTTGACTTGGTTTGTCCCAAGATCTCCTAGGAAAAGAACAATGGCTGGTGGACTTGCACTGAGAGGTACATTTTATTGTCAAAACCCCAGAACTTGCACTGAGAGGTACATTTTATTGTCAAAACCCCAGAACCATAGTTATCTTTCTTAGAGAATTTGTGTCTCTACCAGTTTCTGAAGCTTGTTCATGTCCTCTATGTTTCCAGTGTGGATGAACATAACATTTGTCACCCACGTTCATGTCAGGATGGGAACAGAATCATCGTGCCAATAGTTGTAGCCACATCATTTCGATTGTCAGTTAAGGACTGGAGGTCCATTCGGAACAATGAGGTTTGATGCTGAGCAAGCTCATGGAGCCAACAGTGGTATCCACATTGCTCTTAGGTTGTTAGACCCCATTAGATAGCAATTCCTTACTATCTCTTTTGCTGATTGATTTTAGATTTTAAAATAGTACTAATTGGTTGATGGTGATAACTTTAGGGTTTGGATTCTAACTCTCAATGTCCTTTTGGTGTGAAATTGATCTTTCAGCTTGCTGGTGTTGTGGCTGTTGAAGTTACTGGTGGCCCTGAAATTCCTTTCCACCTTGGAAGAGAGGTTAATCATTGCTGAGAGTGTGTGTTCTGCTTTCTTGTAGAGATGGCTGATTGGTAATTTACACATTCTCTCAATACTTGTAATACTGAAACACTGTGGGACTTGATTTTCTGTTTCTAACGTGCATATCTTGCTTTCAGGACAAACCCCAACCACCTTGGAAGAGAGGTTAATCATTGCTGAGAGTGTGTGTTCTGCTTTCTTGTAGAGATGGCTGATTGGTAATTTACACATTCTCTCAATACTTGTAATACTGAAACACTGTGGGACTTGATTTTCTGTTTCTAACGTGCATATCTTGCTTTCAGGACAAACCCCAACCACCTCCAGAGGGTCGTCTTCCTGATGCTACAAAATGCTACAAAGAGTTTTGATCACTTGAGAGGCTAAGCAGATGGGCTTCTCTGACAAGGACATTGTTGCTTTATCTGGTGCCCACATTCTATTTCTCCATTTCAGAGCTAACAACACTTGTGAAAAAGGTCATACTTGTAAGCAATGACCTTCACAAATAAAGGTCATTTCTTACAAGTGAAGAGATCCTTAAGTTGCAAAGAACAAAAGGAAGACATACAAATGTTAAGGTCAAGTCTCTTCCTCTGTCTCTTTTACCGCAAGTAGACATGTCAGATAGAGGCTTTCACTATCCCAAAAATGTTTACTTCCATACCATTCTATATCTCTTACAAAACGTTTGTCTGTTTTCTTTTTTATCTTTGAATAAGAATTAGATAAGGTGAACTAGAGAAGATGAAGCTGACTTCCAATTTCCAATGTGAGCAAGCAACCAAATGTCGACAGGGAGGATTCTGTAAGTTTGTCATTTTTTGGTTTTAATGATCTTTTGAATTCAAATATTCGTTCTATGTTTAAGCTGCTTGTTATTAACAAATGTTCTTTGGTTTCAAGAGTTGAAATGGAACTTTTGACAAAGGGTTCAAGATGAAGGACTGTTTAGCTGCAAAGAAGCTTTGAAGACCATTTAGTAGCCAAAAAAGGTATGGTTAAGTAGCTCTCTCTCTCTCACTTATCATATCTCTTGCAGTGTCTCAAAAACAGAGTATTAATTCATGAAAACACACTCAAACGCACAAAAAAAAAAAAATCAAACACACACAAATTAATTAAAGTCACCAAAACAAAAAACGAAATTCAAACGCACAAACAAAAAACATTGCACACAACGTCCAAACGCAACTTCAAGAAACAGAAAACAGAATATAAATCCACGAAAACCGACACTCAAACGTACACAAAACAAAAATCAAACACACAACAATTAATTAAAAGTTACACACAAACAAAAAAAAACATAGCACACAACGTCCAAACGCAATTTCAAAAACAGAAAATAGCTTTCACAGAATTTTTGTAACAAAAAGTGTGAATAATCACATCTGATGTCAAGAACTTGCTTTGTTCCCTTGTTTCTTACTTTCTTATCTACTTGCATTAGTATAGCTTGTATTAACTTATTTTTTCTTCAAGGGAAATGCAAACATGCTATATAGTTGAAAATGCTTTCGTGTACATGAGGATGGTTTGCAGTTTAAACCAGGTTTTCATAAGAAAGAGCAAAAATTTCAGATGCGTTTCAGTTTACTCATGAATGATAAGGTAATCTTGTTAAACCATAAATGTGACTTTATGTAAAACTACTTCAATATATATTTTAAGTATTCATGGGTTTCAGTTATAATTTTCCCTTTATTTTGAAGATAGCTCCGACCGGTTATCAAAATTAAAGAAGTACTTTATAGTTTTGTGTTTTTTCATAATTAAGTTGTGTGGTTATGTCTGTTTGATGTAGCCATTGTTCAGTATTTGGTGTATAATATCCTTTAATTGACTTAATTGATGTGTAACTTGTAGGAATTGCCTGCTGATGTATCATTAAGGAGTTGACAAAATAGACTTGAAGAAGGTAAGCTTCTGTAACGAATTGGTAAAACTATTTGAGATAAAGATGCAACCAAAACATATATTTTCACTTTCTTTTTGATTCTGTTTAGGCACACCGATCAAGAGTGGGTGACAAGAGGGATGCTGTTTCTGAAATCTTCCTATCTTGCTTTCAATTAGTTTCTAGATGATGCAGAGAAAGAGAAACATGTATTTCTATCTGGTAAGAATTTTACATGTAAGTCCTTGTTTTTCATTTTCCATTGTTGGCCTCGAATTTTGATTTATACTACAACTCACATTTATCCATTTTCTCTTGTTAATGCAGTTCACGCCATAGAAAACATAAAATCAACATATAAAGTGAATAAGGTTTGGACTGGTGATCCTTTCTCTTCAAGACTATTCCCTTGGGAAGGTACTTTTAATTACCAAATCAAGTCCCTGTAAGTCATTCATTTCAACCAGACAATAACTCATTTTTGTAATCTCCTTATCTGATAATTCTGCTGATCAGCTTGTTTTTGTTTTTCTTGATGCGAGAATGAATCTTAGTTCAAGTGGGTTACAGGGACCAATAGCCTTCTCCTTTAGAGATCTCTCCCTCGAGTTATTGTAAGTATACAAATGCAAGCCATACACGCACACTTTCCACCTCCTTTTCTTTTTGTGCAAATCTTCCCACCTCTATATTCACTATATATATGAGTCGTGTGCAATGTTTTCCCAGGGATATCAAGGAACAACCTGAGAGGGGATTTCTTGACTGATCTAAAGTAAGTGATGTTCTTTAAGGTTGAGCACATAGAGAGGCTTTTCGTTTGACAGACATTTGATAATGTATTTGTCTTTGACAATTATTTGTGTCACAGGGATTTGAAAGGAAATAACTTGGATGGATTTGTCCCAAGATCTATTAGGAAAAGAAGAAGGGCTGGCTGACTTGCACTGAGAGGTACATTTTCTTGTCAATACCCCGGAACCATAGTCATCTTGTTAATTTCCTCTCTGTTTTCAATGTGGATGAACAAATATTTGTTGTCACTCGTGTATAATTGTAGCTACATTAGTGATCATTCTCATTGTCGCATTGGTTGTGATATGCATCATGCGAAGTGAAAGAAAAAGAAGTAAAAATAGTTAGTCTTTTACATAATCTAAACGGTTAATAAAAGTCAGAACTATTTGTTGAAAGAAAGCGAGTGTTTTAGTTTCATAGTGTATTCGGGAGCTTAGACATTGTTTTATGGTTGCTAAAGTGGAAATTTCTTTGCAGGAGGAGCGAGCTTTTTTTGACAGTGCATCATCGGAACTTGTAAGTTTGTCAATTTTGGCTTAAAGATCTTTGGAATTCAAATATACATTCAATGTTTAAGCTGCTTGTTATTTTTAACAAGGGTTATTTGGTTTCAAGAGCTTTCTTAATTTGAAATGGAACTTTTGACAGAGGGTTTTAAGATGAAGGATTGTTTGGCTGCAAAGAAAATCATTCAGTAGCCAACAAAGGTATGTATGGTTAAGTAGCTCTCTCTCTCTCTCTCACTTATCATGTCTCTTGCACTGTCTCAAAAATAGAACATAAATCCACGAAAACCCACAATCAAACGCACACAAAACTAATTTAAAGTCACCGAAACACTAAACGAAAGTCAAACACACAAACAAAAAACATAGCACACAACGTCCAAATGCAACTTCAAGAAACAGAGAACAGAACATAAATCCACGAAAACCCACACTCCAACGCACACAAAAATTAATTAAAAGTCACCAAAACACAAAACGAAAACAAAATACATAGCACACAACGTCCAAACGCAACTTCAAGAAACAGAAAACATTTTGATGTCAAGAACTTGCTTTGTGACTGTTCCCTTATTTATTACTTTACTATCTACTTTCTTTGGTACAACTTGTATTAACTTATTTACTTCTTCAAGTGAAATGCAATCATGTTATTTAGTTGAAAATGCTTTCGTGTACACGAGCATTGTTTGCAGTTAAACCAGGTTTTCATAAGAAAGAGCAAAAGTTTCAGATACGTTTTAATATACTCATGAATGATAAGGTAATCTTGTTTAACCTTTTTCATCATTTTAAACTCTTTTCTATTAGAATTAATGTAACTTTATCTAAAATAATTATATGTTTTAAGTATTCAGAGGTTTCAGGTATGATATTCCATTTATTCACAGGATAGCTCCGACGGGGTATCCAAATTCTGCCTCAAAATTAGAGACGGGGTATCCAACTTTATAGTATTGTGTTTTTTTTTTCTCATAATTAAGTTGACATTGTTCTTTTGTTCATTATTTTGTGTCTAATGTCCTTTTAATTGGCTTAATTGATGTGTAATTTGCAGAAATAACTTTGTGTGAGCCTGATGTTGTATCTATTAAGGAGTTGATAAAGAGACTTAAAGAAGGTAAGCTTTTGTAACGAATTGGTAAAGGATTACAACTATTTTTTAGACTCAGAACTACAATGCACTTGCAGTTTAGTTTGTGCAAGAAAAAAATAATGAGTAAAGATGCAACCAAAACATATCTTTTCACTTCCCTTTTGCTTCTATTTAGGCACACCGAGCAAGAGTGAGGGACAAGAGGGATGTTGTAAATGTGAGAAAAATAATCAGGAGACAACTGAGATCTTCTTGGCTTGCTTTCAATTAGTTTCTGAATGTGCTACATGTTTAGGTCCAAAGTCCTGGCGTTGAGAATTTGATGATGATAGATATAATAAACTTGCACATATTTGCATTATACATGCAGAAAATGAGAAGCAGGTATTTATCATTTCTATCTGGTAAGAATTTACAGTCCCCAAGTCACTATAAGTTCTTGTTTTTCATTTTCTTGATTGGGTATGAATTCAGTGGAGGCCAATGCAATGGAGAAGCTCCGACGTTTTCTTTGGATAACAATAGATAGAGTCATGTTCTGTTCCCAGGGTGCTACGAAATTTGGTGACCGGGGTACTTGTTTTATAAATTGGCTTTTTAAGGATTCCTGTTTCACTGATCAAGTTTGTCCGACAGAATCTCTTTTCGTTTTATTTCCTAGCTTGCTTTCAGAAACTCGACGATGCAGAAAAAGAGAAGCATGTATTTTATCATTTCTATCTGGTAATAGTTTTACATGTAAGTCCTTGTTTTCCATTTTCCATCGCATTAGCCTCGAACCTTGATTTATACTGAAACTCACAGTTATCTATTTTCCTTGTTAATGCAGTTCACGCCATAGAAAGCATAAAATCAACGTATAAAGTGAATTAGGTTTGGACTGGTGATCCTTGCTCTCAAAGACTATTCCCTTGGGAAAGTACTTCTAATTACCAAATAAAGTCCCCTGTAAGTCATTCATTTCAACCAGACAATAACTCATTTTTGTAATTCTGCTGATGAGCTTGTTTTTCTTGATGCGAGAATGAATCTTAGTTCAAGTGGGTTACAAGGAAAATAGCTGTCTCATTTAGAAATCTCTTCCTTCTTGAGTCATTGTAAGTATACAAATTTAAGCCATACTGTCCACCTCTTTATTCACATTGAATATAAGAGTCGTGTGTTGTTTCCCCAGGGATTCATAAAACAACAACCTAAGAAGGGAATTTCTGGCTGATTCTGAAGTTCTTTAAGGTTGAGCACATAGAGAGGCTATTTTGATAATGTATTTCTCTCTGACATTTGTTTCTGTCACAGGAATTTGAAAAAAAATTACTTGACTGGGTTTGTCCCAAGATCTCATAGGAAAAGAACAATGTCTAGGGGACTTACACTGAGAGGTACATTTTCTTGTCAAAACCCCGGAACCATAGTCATCTTCTTAAGACAATCTGTGTCTCTACCATTTTCTGAAGCTTGTTAATTTCCTTTATGTTTCCAATGTAGATGAACAAAGCATTTGTCACCCACCTTCAGATTCGTCGTGCAAGTAGTTGTAGCCACAATAGTGATCATTCTCATTGTCGCCTTGGTTGTGATATGCATCATGGTAAGGGAAACAGAATTAAGTAAGCACAGTTGGTCTTTTACATAATTAATGGTTGATAAAAGTCAGAATTAATGCTGAAAGAAAATGAGTGTGAGTTTCCTAGTATATTCAGGACCACTTCTGCCTTCGGGAAAGAGAAGGTTCACATGTAGCATTACAAACAACTTCAAAAGTGATCGGTTACGGAGGGTTTGGTAAGAACAGCAAAAACAGTAGAAACCGAAATCAGATAAGTGAAGACATTGTTTTGTGTTTGCTAAAGTGTAAAATGTTTGCAGGCAGAGCTTCTTTTGACACTGCATCTACGGAACTTAGCTTAGTTTATTGGATACTGCGATGATGGTAGCAGTATGGCTCTCATCTACGAGTACATGGCCAATGTCAAATTACAACACTCATTTTTGAGTATTTATTGTTAAGGTAATTTGATTTCACGGTTTGTATTTCTTACCTGCTTTTTTAGTCGTTATAAGTTTCAACGGATGTGAAATTTATTTGTCGTTTGCAACTTTGTCCAGGTTAAAATTTATAAGTATGAATGAGAGAAGCAAGCAAGCAACCTCGTCTGGGAATATTGGTTTAGTAAGTTTTATTTCTTTGGCTATAATTTGGTTGTATTAATTTTATCTTGTGCATTATATCTTGCTCAAACTCAACGTACATAACAAAATGTTTTATTTTATTAGGAGCAGCAAAGAATTTCAATTTGGAGATGACTTGGTGTAGGCGTGTAGCCAAGAACAAGCGGCTCTTGGATGATGTAACTGAGTTACGGTAACTATCTTTTACCTCTCATAAAAAAAACACAAACACCCAAAAAAGTTTCTTACACTCGAAACATTAAATTTTAATATCAAAAGAAAAAAAAAACATTAAATTTTTAAACACAAACCCACGAAAACATAAAACACACAAAACAAAAAATCCACGTACACACAAAAATGCAATAATAAATGCAAAAACAAACTTCACAACTTCTTACGTTCACGAATGACCACATAAATTCCACAACTTCACGTTCACGAATCACGATTACACAAACTCCACAACTTCACGATCACATAGAGTTTTGCTTCCTCTGCAACACAATTTCAATTTTGATTTTTTCAATATGACTTGTATAATTTTAACTCAATTCTTCTTGTTTTAATATTCTTTTCCCAATGTATTTTGAGCGTCGGTGACGTAAGTTGTAAAGCTTCTTGTTATCAGTTGTATTTTTTTTTTTTTGTGCAAACAGCTTCTTGTTATCAGTTATTACATTTTTAAGTTGTTTTTTTATTTCACTTGCTATAGAATTTGTAATTAGGATATCCTTGTTCTTGTTTTTCATATTCTTTTTGCAATGTAATTTTTGAGCATCGAATTTGTAAAGTTTCTTGTTATCAGTTATTACATTGTTTTTTTTTTTCTTAAGAATTCGTAATTTAAATATTTTACTTACATATAATGATATAAATAAAACAATCTGAGTTTAATTATTCATCTTCTTGTCACAAAAGAGTTGAATTATTCATGTTCATGTTTTTTCGTAATATCAAAAGATTCGGGATCCCTCTAAAAGTTTTTCGATAATTAGGAAAAACTCAACGCTCAAAATTCTGGGCCATTTTGTAAATACAAAAAGATTTGGAGTCCTTCCAAAAGGTTTTAGATATTTCCAGTAAATATCGAAAGATTCAATAAATGGTAATATGGTATGAGGTGTTTTGGTAAATAACAAAATATCTGGGTATTAAAAAAAACTGAGTTACTTTGGTAAATAACAAAAGATCTAAGTTTTTTTATAAACAACATAAAATATGGTACTAATATACAAGAGATTACTTGTGAATGACAATTATATATCTTCGTTTATATATCTTTGTTGAAAAGACAATTATATATCTTTGTTGAAATGACAAAGATGCAATTATATATCTTCGTTTACCAAAAAAAAAAAAGATATATAATCTTTCAACAAATATATAATTGTCACTTCAACAAGCACCAGAAGATAGCTAAACCAAAGATGCATTTCAACAAGTCTCGTAAGAGTTTTAGTACAAAAGAGTAGCCGACTCTACACAAACACAAGGCTAATTCTGAAAGAGTATTCACATTTTTGCACAAAGGTAAAGAAAGATGATTTACTCTATAAGGTGTCAGATATATATAACAGCTTCTGCACCACTTTTTTCTTCATATTTGCTCTGAAATCAACAAGCTGCTCAAAATAGTAGATGTAATCAAAAGATCCTTCACCTGCAAGTTTCATGAAAATGTAACTAAGACTTGATACTCAAGAAACCGTCTCAACATAATAATATCATCATCAATAGTCCATACCCGTCAATTATTAACATACCTTCCACTGCAAGAAACAACCAACCCACAGATCATCAGAACGTAACAGAGCGGCAAAGATCAATATAAGCCGCGTTCATGGATCTAAGCACAGGCTCCATTGAATCGATCTTCCCCCAAATCTGACCTCTTTCACGTTTTTTCAACGCGATCTCTACACACCAAATCTCTACACACCAAATACCTTTATCCGAGTTATCAGTAGTACCCAAAACCATCAACTTCCCACCAACATTCGCCATTTTACAATTGAAGTAATTCAGATTAGGCAAATTATGTAAACCCATCACAGGAGTCCAAAACATTCCATTTGGATCATACACCTGTATCTGACGTTGAACACACCATGGATCCAAACTATACAACAAATCCTCAATCACACAACACGGCTTGCTCCAATAAGACATCAACTTAGTTTCATGCTCCCATGACTCCCATGTACCATCACTGGGATCATAAACCAAACCACGCAGATCATCCAAAATGTAAATCTTGTTTTGCATCACAACAGATGTCACAAACCCTCCTCCTGGCGACTTCCAAGGGGATGGATCAGGAACAGTACTCCAAGTCCCATTCTCTACATCGAACATTTCGATCCAATCATCATACCGCTTCTTGCAACCTCCAATGACATAAATCTTTCCGTCAATTACTTCTGCGGCTGCGCGGTAGCGAGCCCTATGCATAGTTGGGAGATAGTTACACGTATGGACTCTACAGTCGATTACAAACACAGTCTTTACATGGTTAAATGGGCCTATCATTCCACCGATCACATACATCTTGTAGCCGATTGTGACCACAGCAGAACCAGGATTCATACGAGGAAGTGAACCGATTTCGCTCAGTCTTAATGGGATGTTTCTTGGAATGTTGTGGTTGAGAATGAACCAGCTCGGGAAACCATGAGAAGGGAATCCGATCAAAGCGTAAAGAACCGGTTCGGTTAGGTGGAGACTCAAGCGTCTGTGGTGGAGTTCCGGCGAAGAGATTACGCGACGAAAGGCTTTAGAGAAGAGAGATAGCGACGGGTAGTGACATCTTCGGATGAGTGCGACGGTACTTCTGATGAGTGCTTGTGGGATTCGTCGAGGTATCGGAGGAAGATTCTCTGCTTCTTCTTCTTGATGATCGTCTTCTTGATCTTCTTCTTTCGGTTTCTCGTTTTGATTCTCTTCTTCTTCTTCTTTAGGGTTCTTGTGGAGTTCTTCGGATTTCTTGTTTGGTACGCCACCGTTAGAGCCGTCGTCGGAAGTTTCAGAGATTATAGCCATCGTTGTGTGACGTCAGCAGGAACGAATTAACGGAAAGCGAGACTAATCAGATTTTTGAAAGAAGCAGTTACGTTGTGTATTTATAATGAAACCATAATGAGTAAATAAAAATACTCTGCTTATTTCACAAACTTTTCAGAAACTTCGTTTAAAAAGATAATTTGTATTAATTTTCTTAAATCTTGAATTAATATATATCTCATTTATTTATTTTTTCTTCACTTACACTTTTATTACAAAAAGGCACTAATACTAACGGAAATATTATATATTGTATAGTTTCTCCAAAAAATAAAGGGTAAAAGAAATTCAGCCTAAAAACTGCATGTGATTTTTTTTTCTTCGGAAATATATCAGCAATGTTTTTTTTTTCTTAAATTAACGCTGTTTTCTAACCTTAAATAAGATAAACCGATGGACGAAGAATTTGTAAAAATTTAGTCAAATGTCTCTCAAGTCTCAGCTTTGTTCTCTTTACTTAGAAACCCTAATTTGTCTTTCAAATGGCGTACACAAATGTTGAATTCAATAGCTTTGTTCGTCCTAGCTAGGCACTGAAAACAAAACTAGATTGAGATAGCATTTTCCTGATTGTAGTTTATGAAAATTAACGTAACAGTAAAATTTAATGGTCTAGTGGATTAACTAAAGATTTGATTTTGCCTTAGTTATGGAATTTGATTTTTAGAAAGCAGGGATTTTGCTGATTAATAAAAGAAAATTTATTGAAATTGTTTAATGTGATAAATATATCCCGTATGTCAAAAATAAAATTGTCAAAATAAATATAGTGCATGTAAATTGTTTACCATAGACGTTTGTAATAGTACTGTTAGTACTTAGTACTAGACGTTGTGGAATTGTATGTAATCATTGTAACTAGATCGTTACCCATATAGCACGGGATTTAATATTTTGTATGAATCAAATTGTATATTTTGTTTGAAGAATTAAATAATAATATAATATAATAGTATAAAAGGAAATATATCATGATGTTTTATTTTTATTACTACTGTATTTAGATATAATGTTGTATATTTCATTTGACGATGGTTGTATATTTTGTTTGTAGAACTAAATAATAATATAGATAATAAATTTTAAATCTATATTCCATATCATATTGGATTATTTATTATAGGAATTAAATGTTGTTTAATCTAACTTGGTTGAAAAACATGACTCGGTAATAAAGAAAAAGAGAATATTATATTGTATATAAAATATATTTAGCTGCATTAAAATTCTATTTTTGTCTATATGAGATTAACAATTTATTTTGTTTAATTAGATATTCATAATTGCATTGTGTCATTGAGGATAAAAACAAAATTTGTATTGTGTTGAAGTTTTTACGTGGCTATATTGGGTTTTGTTTGCTCAGTTCTAACTGTATTTGGCCCAATATCATGTTGTTTTTAAAAAACCACATAAATTCAATTATTTGGCCCAGTATCACCAGATTTTACCCCGCGGTATACCGCGGGTCGATTTATTTAACTTAAAAATTAAATTTTTATTTGTATTTTTTAATATTGTTTATTTTTTTAAATATTTAAGATTATTTTGATTATTAATTTTAAGATTTTACCCTTGATATATATACCGTCCCGTATTAATATAAATTTTAATCCGTTCCACCATATAACTCCGTTCCGTGAAATTAAACATCATTTTGTTATTTTTCTTTTTAATAATACTTTTATAATTTGAGTCAATTTTTTTTTTAAATGTTTTCCATAATATATATATTTTTTAATTTTATAGAGTTCAAATATTATTAATATTATACTTTTAATAGAATTTAAATATCATAAATACTTTAAACGTTTAATGTGTAGTATCTATGCATAATATATTGATAATATTTTTACATGTTTACTCTGTAAAAAGATAATAGTAATGGATCATGCGAAAAGTAATTATACAAATTAAACGTTAGTAAATAAAAATGATTCACAATTTGGTTAACGTAAATCTTAGTACTAAGTATTTAAGTTTTTTTTTTTTTTTTTGAACATAATTTTTTTTTTTATACATATATTTTCGTTATGTTAAATTCATAAGAGACAAAACAAAAACTTTAAAAGAAAAGATAAAGAGATAAATATAGACATGTAAAATGAAATGAAAGATATTCAATACAGCTTGTTGCGTTACACTTAAATAGTACATATAGATATCAAAGTTCTATTCAGTGTAATTTGATTGTTTAATCTTGTTCTTTGAATCTCCTCACATTTTGTCTTTCTCTCTTTTATCTTAGTGAAACCTAGGGTATAGAAGAAAAAAAAAGAAGCAAATATTGAGATTTTTTTAATTTTAAAAAACCCATAAAAATGGTTAGTCTTAAATCTAAATTTAGTATCACCTAATCACCGTTACTGAAAAATGATTGTTAGTATGATTCTCTGATTCTTGTTTGACGAAACTTTAGCAACTCAAATCGTTTGTCATAGTCCTTTCTTCACTCAGAGCTGAATCTTGGAACCCTACAATCACAAAAATTAAGTAGTTAGATTGTAATTGAAGAACAACATTAAAATAACTAAACCGCAAAGAGATGATGAAATTATCTATATTTATGTATTTATATATATTATATTACATGTTATATACGTTAATATGTTTATAAACAAAACAAAAGACTTAAAGTGCTTCATCAGTTAAAATCATATCGATGGCTTAAGTCTTTAAAATAAGTGAACTCAAAAGGAACATCTATTTTAATTGTTTTGGAGGAAGATGGTTTTATGAAACTTTGAGGTAATGTGTTCGTTCTAAACTCCTTTTTATAGACACATATAATCGGTTTGATAAGAAAGAATCTTATTAATATCTTAAGTATATTTTGTTATGTTATTTGTGAGAGTAGGGAAATTTCTCTTTAATACGAAGATTTGATACGTGAAAATAGGAGATTTAATTTAACTATAAGAAAAATCCAAAATATAGTTACTAAAGTGATCGATTATAATTTTTGTTTTTTTTGAAAAAATGTTTTGATTAATTTTAAAAACAGAAACGTAAAGCTAATTTAAAAAATTTCTGCAATAAATATTATTTTGAAATTTATTAATTTGGTTAAGTGTTTAAATTTCCTAAAATCTTGGTAATAGTTATAGAAGATTTCGGTCTCATTTACTTACCCGATTTGGATACATAATAATATAGTTAATAATAAATAATTCCATATAATGATTTTCGAATTAATTGCGTATGACTGACCGTCGAGATTGAAGATTAAAAACCGAATTAAGATTTAAACGGCCACGATTAAATGTAGGGATTGTTGAGATATTTTAAAGAAATTGAATTGAATATGGATGTAATTGTGGCAAGTATTAGTTATGATTAATATATTAGGTTAAGATTTAACTGAATATTTGTTCTTATTGATTATGAAATCTATCTCAATAACCACTTACCTAATTAGTTGATATTATTGTTTCAGAAATCTTTTTCAATAATCACTTACCTAATTAGTTGATATTATTGTTTAGGTAATATTTGAAAACCCGTTTAAATGACTCATTGACCCGCGAGATTAAGAAGTGGCTCATAACTTTAATGACGTGGATTAATTATGTTTATGATTAGAGATTTGAAATGGCATATAATGTAATTTCTTACACTTCTCAATGTTACAACTTATTGATGTACTTCCCAATCTAAAAGCACATAAATTCAATTATTTTTATAATATTTAATTATATTTTTATTTAATATTAATTTTTATTCAAGGGTTTATTTTATTAATTTAAGATGCAAATCTTGACGAAATCTTAAAAATAAATGATAATTAAATTAAAATGATGATTTGTTATTATTTGAATTTTGAAATTTAAAAATAAATGATGATTCTTTATTATTAAATTACATTAAATTGGATTATCATTTCTGGAAATTTCTATTAATATATTATCAAATTTAATTAGTTTACATATATACAATTTCGTTTTTTCTTCTATATATACTAATCATAATTAATTAGTATAGTTTTGTTAAAGAAATATTTTAAAATCTAAACTAAATTTCGTTGTATGATTAAAAATTATTTGTATCTAAATAAAATCCATGTTTGTTAGATTCGTGATTGAGCTCCTAAATATTAGGTAATCTTTTTAATATCTTTAAACCCATTTGACCCATTGACCCATTTTTAATAAATTGGTTAATATTAGTGACATGGAATTAAAATAATTATGATTAAAGACCTCTAATGGCATATATTGTAATTTTTTATCAATCCTTATCCTTTTATAAATTGGATTGATATAAAATATTTTCAATGATATATCATTTTCATTAACATTTTCAATGACATTTTTTTATAAGATGTTCGAATAATGGATTACTATATAACATTTTGAATAACATTTTCAATAACATTTTCGAATAATATATTAGTATATTATTATATAACATTTTTATGTATTATATAACATTTTTATGTATTATATAATCTCGACTATTGATTAGTATATAACATTTTCGAATTATATTAATTATGTATTATATAAACAAAATCTTTTAATATCTTTAAACCCGTTGACCCGTTGACCCGTTTATATATATTAGTGACATGGACTAAATTTTATGATTAGAATTATATAATGGCATTTATTGTAATTTCTTACAAAATCTAAGTTATGATCCTTAGGATGTACTTCCCAAATATTAGTATAGGATGTACTAGACTTTTGTTCGTCGTAATAATTATCCGATCCCAATTAAAAAAATATAAATGAATGTTTTAAATCTTAATCTATATATAAACTATTTTCCACTTTTGCCAAATATAAAGTCCCTAAAATGTCGTCAAAGACCCAAAAGAAAATTATGTCAAAGTCCCAACGAGATATTTGCGAAGAAATTGTTAAATAAACTTTGTTCAGTTATTTTCCTAAATATTACTTTTCAAGACTACTATAATACAAGTATGATATTATCATTAGTTTATACAAAACATATTACTCAAAATAAATTAATAACTTTTAAAAAACTTAATAGCAAGATACAATTACTTAAACATTCAATGGCACTAAAGAAAATTACGATAAGCATAATTATATTGTATATGTATACTTTAGGTAAACTTGTAGCTTTATTGTTCGTATAAGGTCGTTAAGTTAACTTAAGCCGGTTGGCGCATGCAGACAGCCACACACTTATATAAATTACGATAACACCTCCTACGATCATTGAAACAGCAATAACACACTTCTTCTCTGTGTTTTGGACATTTGTCAAGAGTGCACACTGATGAACCTAATTTGTTATTTTCAAGACCTTGTCCGTTTGCACCTATAAGAAAAAGATTATTAGTTAAAAAAAATTAAGAATTAAAACCAAAATTAAAAAGAAGAATACCATTATAACAATATGATTACAATGGTGAATTGGTGATGATTGTATGAATAAGCGATTCCTTATATATGCATAATTTCATAAACATACATTTTTGTAGAGGAATAAGAGAGATTACGATGATGCAAAGGATCATAACAAAATGTGATGATGACATTCTTTATATATATATATATATATATATTTGTTAATTCTTTGTTTGCTATATGCTGGTTGAAATATTCCGAACCTGATTTGTTCGCGTCAAGACCTTGTGCATTTGCAGCTATAAGAAAAAGATTAGAAGTTAAAAAAGAGAAGAATTTTATTTATGACAACATGATTACAATGGTGATGATTGTAAACGAAGAAAAAGCCTTTAGTTTCATATATTCTTGGAGAGGAGCGAGAAAATTACGATGATGCAAATTATAACGAAATGTGATGATGCAAATTATAACGAAATGTGATGATGACATTGTTGTGATATTCTTTTTTTTTTTTTTTTTAGTTCTTTGTTTGTTATTTGATAGTTGAAATCCGAATTACCTGACTTGTTGGCGTCAAAATGTTGTGTCTTGCTTGCAGCTAAAAAAAAAAGTAGACGTTAATAACTGATATGGAGTATTTATATATAACAATATGATTACAATGCTGATGACTGATTGTAAACAATGAAAAGGCAATTATTTATATGTATGCATTTTATAAACATACATCCATGAGGAACGAGAGAAATTACGATCATGCAGAGGAATGATGACATTGTTGTTTTTTTGGTTAATGTTTTGTTTGTTTTTGATGGTTGAAATCCGAACCTGATTTGTTTGCGTCAACAGCTTGTGCATTTGAGGCTATAAGAAAAAAATTAGAATTAAACAATGAATTTTATTAATAACAATATGATTACAACAGTTATGACTATAATTGTAAAAATGAAAAACGATTATATATATATACATTCTTGTAGAGGAATGAGAAAATCAGTATGATGCAAAGGATAACAAAATGTGATGATGATATTGTTGTGATGTTCTGTTTTTTTTTTTCTTTTTTTTTATTTGTTTGTTATTTGATAGAGTTGAAATCCACACCTGACTTGTTCGCGGCAGGATGTTGTGTGTTTCCAGCTATAAGGAAAAAAAAAATAGAAGTTAATAATTGATTGTAAACAATGAAAAAGCGATTAATTATATATATGCATAAATTCATAGACGTACATCCATGTAGAGGAACAAGAGAAATTACGATGATGCAAAGGATAGCAAAGTGTGATGATGACATTCTTGTGATATTCTTCTAAAAACCAGAAAATTTGTTTGTTTTTTTTTTTGGTTTTTTGGTTTTTTTTTTTTGGGGTTATTTGATGGTTGAAAACCTAAAATCCTTACATACAGTTTGTTTTTATAGATAAGTTGTATGTAATTCTTAGTGCATGTCTCGTATGGTGATCCGTAAAAAACTGTTAAATTGATTGTTTTTACTAGTCTTTAGTTCTTTCCTATTCCTTAGTAAATTAGTGATATTGTTGTTGTTTAACATGACAAATAAATACTTTGCGAAAAATGTTGGAAACTATTATGAACCCTAAAAAATTATGTATATTAACTCACATGTTTTGACAACATAAAAAATGGGAAAAACCCCGAAAAAACCGTCATCTATTTTTTTTTGGCCGTTTAATACCTGTGGTTTTAAATTTGGAATAAAAATACCTCATTTAATTTCGATTGCCTTTTAAAACTATCGTTTTTTAAAACTTGGTAATTTCGAACCCGAGACTTAACAGTCGTTACTGGGCGTAACGGAATTATTTAATAGCGTTAAATTTTAACCCCACGTGTTTATATAAATATATACTATCTGTTTGCAAAATTTTATGTGATAGTTAATGTGGCTTGGTGGTCTTGAAGAGTTGAACCTAGCTCCTGAAGTTTACAAAACTGACATGTAACCACCAGTAAAAGCAAACCGGTTTGTTTTGCTCGTGGAACATCTTCACATCTCTGAACCAAAACTTAAAATTGCTCATATACTTGAAGCACATGAGTGGGTCTTTAGAGACAAATGTAAAATGTTACAAATTAAATGACATATCTTCTCTTTGCATATATAGATAATGTAGCTTCACTTTGATATCGTAGGTTGAGTGATTGTAGCTACTCATAAAGTCAAAATCACCGGCCGGTTAACTAAATCACATTATTTTACTTCATCTCTAAACCAAAATTTCATATTTGCTCATATGGTAGAAGCAGATTAGGTTTCGTTAAATCTGATTGGTGATTGTGATCATTACTTACAGAAGAATTATATATCTAAATGGAACTTGAGATCATGTTAGTGCAACTGCACAAAAACCCATAAGATGCATTTCAACAAGTTTCCTACAAAGTTTTTGCATAAGAGCATCTTTATAGGTAAGCTCTTAGCAAATTCTTAGGTAGATCTTAGGCATTAATTGATTTAATTTAATTCAAAAATCAAACTTATAGTTAAGAGACGTCTCTTAGCTAAGAGACAAAACTGAAGCTAAGAAACGGCCACATGTCCGGGTATGAGTGGTTGATGAGTTAAATTAGGCATGGATAAATAAACCGAACCGAAATCGGTACCGAACCGATATATTTCGAATAACCGAAAATACCCGAAATACATTTCAAAATAATTAGTTATTTATAGACTAAATAATCAAAACTACTTGAAAATATATAAAAATAGTAAAAATACTCGAACATAACCGAAAAATATCCAAAAATACTTAAAAATAACCGAAATATCTGAAAATATCCTTAGCAAACTAACCGTATGAAGAATGCATCAACAATTGAAGAATGATTTGGTCGAGTATATATGGACAAAATATTCCAGAAATTAAGTTTAAAACATCTGTGCTTTATGTTATTTATGTTATAAATTGTATCTCATGTATGTTTTAATTTTTTTAATTTGCAATAATTATTAAATTTTCAATAATTATAAATTTTATTTTTATATTAATATTTTTTTCTTCTAAGAACCACATGTTAAGAGCCTACCATTAATCACACAAAAATCTTAACTCAAAAATACTATCTCTTAACAATAATTTTTACAAATAAATTACTTAAATATTGCTAAGAAGTATTTCTAAGAGACTACCTATAATCATGCTCTAAGGCAGCTAAAAGAGTACTAATTCTGCAAGATCGGACGAGTTAAGCTTCAAGATGTAACAGCTTCTGAGTTACTTTTCTCTGATACCAACTAGCTGCTCAAATAGTATAGATGTAATAAAAGATCCTTCACCTGCAAGTTTATGAAAACCTAAATAAGACTTGAGGCTCAAGAAAGCTTCTGAAACATCATAATTCGTCATCAATAGTACATACTCATCAAAGATTAACATACCTTGAAACTGCAAACGAGTCATCAAACCGTAACAGTTCGAGAAAGCTCAAAGAAAGGCGACATGCGGAATGAATTCACAGGCGAGAATGATTCGACCTCCCCCCAAATTTCACCATTTTCATGTTTCTCCAAAGCCACCTCTACGCACCAAACATTTTTATCGTAATAATTATTACTATACCTACTCCGAAAACATCCCAAAACCACCAGCTTCCCACCATAATTCGCCATTCTAGACTCGATATAAAAGAGCTTAGGCCAATACTCTAAACCCTTGACAGATCTCCAAACCATTTCCCTTGGATCATAAACGACAATCGGAGCTCCTGCATTCTCCCGATCAAGAACAATGGCATACAACAAATCATCAACCACACAAGACGACGCGTGCCAAAAACTCCTCTGTACACTTTTAATTCCCCAAGCCTCCCATCTAAGTCGTCTTGGATCGTAAGCAAAACAATGCTCATCATCCAAAATGTAAATCTTATTATCCAAAACCACATGTATATCAAAGTCTCCACTATACCTAGCAAGGGGAGAGAATGGACCAGGCACAAGTGCCCAACGCTCAGTCTCTACATCGAACACTTCGACCCAATCATTATATCGTCTCTGGCGACCTCCGACTACGTAAATCCTTCCGTCGATCACTCCAGCGGCTGCGAAGCAACGATCCTTATGCATACTCCGGAGCTGTCGACACGTATTGAATCTGCAATCTATCACAAGCATAGTCCCTACGGCTCGATTATAGCGGAAGTTATAACCACCCATTACGTAAATCTTGTGGCCCATTGTGACGGCGGTGCATCCAAGAAACATGGGAGGAAGAGAAGTAACTCTGTTCAATTGTAAGGAGTTGTTGCTCCGATGGAGAATGAACCATCTTGGTTCTTCAAAAGTTGGGTACTCGAACGAGATCAAGGTATAAAGAACCGGTTCGGTCAAACCGATGCGAGAGCGAGTTTGGAAGAGATCTTCCGAAGAGATAACTTGACGAAAGGCGTTAGAGAGGAGAGATAGCAACGGGTAATGACATCTCCGGATGGGTGCGATGGTATTTTCGATTAGTTCTAGTGGGATTTGTCGATGAATCGGAGGAAGATTCTCTACTTCTTCTTCTTCTTCTTGATCGTCTTCTTGATCTTCTTCTTTCGGGTTCTCGTTTTGATTCTCTTCTTCTTCTTGTGGGTTCTTGTGGGGTTCTTCGGATGTCATGTTTAGATCGCCGCGGTTAGAGCCGTCGTCGGAAGTTTCAGAGGTTAATGGAAAGCGAGACTAAATTCGATTTTTGAAAGAAGCTGTTACGTTGTGTATTTTTTTTTTTCTTAAGAATTACGTTGTGAATTTATAATGAAACCATAATTAATGAGTAAATAAAGACTCTTATATCTCATCAGAAATAAAAATCAAAAATGATAATTTGTAATAAATCATTTTTTTTCCTCTTAAATCTCTTTCTAATACATTAATGTATATTTTTTTGGTGAGAATACATTAATGTATTAAATCTTTACAGTTACCGCCCAACCAATCAAGCACTTAATGTGTTTTTCTTCACTTACTTATATTTTCAATATTATCGGAAATATTTTATATATAGTTTCTCCGGAAAAACAATGGGAAAAAGAAATTCACTTTGGTTAAAGAAATCCACTTTGAAATTTGCATGTAATTTGTTCTTGGGAAACGATAGTAGCAAAGTTTATTATTTTAAACAGTAGTTTTTTTTTCTTCTTTCTTTTAAGCTTTTTACATTAATAACAATTGCGCCAATGGAAAAAATCTTTAAAAACTGATTCAAATGTCTATCAACGTGATTACTTGACTCACAAGTCTCTGTTTCTCTGAGAAACCCTCGTTTGTCTTTCAAGTGCTTTGTTCGTCGTCTTGACTGGGACACTGATGAAAAGGATATTGAGAAAGCAATTTTCTTGAGTTAGCGACGTAAATCGATTCTAAGGTCCGCAGATTCTGGTACTCTCAATGTCTTTCTCTGTTTTAATTTATTCGATTATAGAGAGACCAAAATCGAATGGTTACGATCCAGAGTTGTCACAAGAATCTGCAGATCGTCCATGAAGAAGAAATGAAGGAACAATATCTTAACCTTATATATATATGGACTGATATCATGATCAACAAAAACTCCAAAGGTGATTCTGGTTATCAAGAGTCTAATTAAGGGTGTGTGGAGATTGTCATTCACTTGCCAAGCTTTATGATAGAGAGATTACATGAGGGACCGGTATAAGTTTCACCATTTCAGAAATGAGAAGACCTGTTGGTCCCAACATCAATGTTAAAGAGGCTTGATCATGTTACATAACTCAGGAAATGATGTGCTCGATCGCCAATATGATTTTAGAATAAAACTAGAAAAGTGCATGGCCTAAATGGCTAAATTAGAGGGTTTCAAAAGATCAGCAATGTTATGAAATTTAAACATGTCAAGGCTCATATACTTGAATCACTTTGTATATATAGATTAGCTTCAGCCTTCAGGACTTTGTATTTTTTTCACTATGATATAAGTTACCCATAAAGTCAAAACCACCGGTTAACTAAATCACTCTGTTTTGCTTAATCTCTTAACCAAGATTTCATATTGCTCATATATATAGTAGAAGCAGATCAAATAGGTTTCGTTAAATCTGATTGTGATTACTTGCAGAAGAATGTTAGTGCAACTACACAAAAAAACCAGAAGATAGTTAAGTAAAGATGCATTTCAACAATTTTCGTAAGAATTTTTGTTTATAGGCTAAAACAATAATGGCCTATTTTACACAGCTTTAGAATACTCAAGGCTAAAACAAGAATGGCCTATTGTGAACAAAGCTTCTGAACCACTTTCGCGTCATATTTGCTCTGATATCAACAAGCTGCAAGAACAATAGATGTAAATATGTAATAGAAAGATCCATCACCTGCAAGTTAATGAAAGCCTAACTAAGACTTGAGGCTAAATAAAATGTCTCAACGTTGGGAAATTGCTCCTTCAAGATCCTCCTTTTTGCCTTGCTTTTATATTGCTCAGATATACTTGAAGCACAGTGAGTCTTTTAAAAATGAGAACATAGTTTCATTCAAACAAATATAATTTTCTCTTTGTAGATGTTCTATATAGAAAACTTCAGCTTTCATCAGGACTTTGTACTTCCACACTTTGATATTGTAGTTACCCATATAATCAAAACCACCGGTTAACTAAATCACTCTGTTCAAGAGAACACGTCAGATCAATTGCATACAACAAATCTCCAACCACACAAGACGTCGACGAGTTCCAATATCTCATCAACTCACTTTCAACACCCCATGACTGCCATAAACCTTGTCGTGGTTCGTAAGCAAAACAACCCCCAAGCTCCAAAGTGAAAATCCTCCCCTGCATCACCACATATGTAACAAACTCTCCATTCTCACTAGCATCTTCAGGGCATTGACTAGGCACAGTTGCCCAAGTCTCAGTTGTCACATTGAACACTTCGACCCAATCAGCATCTTGTTTCTTGCAACCTCCGATTACGTAAATGTTTCCGTCAATGACTCCGGCTGCTGCATGGTAACGAGCCCTTTGCATATCCGGGAGATTGCGCCACGTATGGAATCTGCAGTCGATGACAATCACAGTTGATACAGGTTGATTAGTAAACCCGATGGGATTGGTACCACCCATTACATACATCTTGTATTCGATTGTGACCACAGCTGCTCCAGGAAAGATATGACGAAGTGGACGGATTCTGCGTAATTGTAAAGGGATGTTGCTCCGACGAAGAAAGAACCAGCGTGGGGGAGTATACGCTGTGCATCTGATTAAGGCATAAAGAACCGGTTCGGTGAAGCCGAGGAGCGAGCGCGTTACGTAGAGTTTATGCAAAGGGATTACGTGACGAAAGGCTCTGGAGACGAGAGATAACGACGGGTAATGAGATCTTGGGATGTGTGCGATGATTCTTTGGATGAGATCTGTTGGAAGTTCTAGAAGAATCGGAAGGTTCTCTACTTAGTACTTCTTCTTGAAGATTCTCTACTTCTTCTTCTTCTTCTTCTTGAGGATTCTCATCTACTTCTTGAGGATTATTGTTTGGATCGTCGCCATTAGGGCCGCCGGGAATTTCAGAGAGTAAAACCATCGCCGCCGTGTGACGTTAGTAGGAGCAACGAATTAACTGAAAGAGAGCCTGAGAGTTGTTAAAAGAAATGTTGTTTGGGTATTTATAAGGAAACCAAAATGTCATTTCTCTAGGTCTCTCTCACTGCACGTAACGCATTCAGAAACTTCATTTCAAAAAAAGATTTTTTTTTTTTTATCTCATTTTTAAAAATATTCCAAAAAGATATTAATTTGTATTAAATCATTTTTCTCTAGGTAAGTCTCGTTATACATTTTCATATTTTTTTGTAACGTGTTTTTCTTTTTTTTTTTTTTTTTTTTTAACACTTAACGTGTTTTTCTTTACTTACTTTTTTTTTTAACATCTGCTTTACTGAATGATAAAAGGTGTGAATAATAACAATGTAATTTATTCGAAATCAGAGAAGGGATATTATTATAAAAGAAAAAGGAAGAATTGTTAGGGATCTTTAATTAAATATATTTTTCGTATATTGAAAAATATATATTCAGGGAAATAATATACATGTATTTTCTCCAAAAACAGTTGGTGAAAGAAATTCAGTCTAAAACTTGCAAATGATTTTTTTTTTTTTTTTTGAAAACAATATCAGCAAAGCAATTTTTTTCTATTTCTATAACACTGGTTTCTAGTTTTTGTTTCTTTTACGTTGTTTACATGAAAAAAATTCACCGATATAAATGGAGTCAAACGTTTCTTAAGTGTTATGAACAAATATTTTTTTTTTTAATCTACAAAGAAACCCTAAATTATCTTTTAAATGGCATCTTGAATTGGAAGTGCTTTGTGAATTAATGACTTCGAGAGAACGTTAAACCTTTATTTACTCTAGTGGCTTCGTTAACCAAAAGGGATCCCTTAACCAATAGATACTTAATTTAGCAAATATTAACATCGAAAACCATATTAAAAATTAACATGTACTATGAAAGACTAGAATATTAATATAGCTTTGTTGGACAATTCTAGATTAAATTATGCAGATAGAGATACTCAATTGTTACATTTTTAGACAATTATAGTTTTAAAAATCCTAATTATACAGCTACAAATGTATCAGTGCTAGTTACCAGTTATCTCTTATTTTTACCAATGTCCTAAAGATAGTCACATGCCACTATCATTTTGCCGTGTGGGAATTAAAAAAATAGAGTGTATAATACACATACATGTGTTTTCAGTATATATACATTAAATTTTGGTTGATTGTTTTTTCTTCAAAATTAATAATGAATTTCTTTCAATGCAATTATAGATATAAAACTTTAGGTAACACATTAATAGAAAAAGTTTTCTTTTAGCCAGTTAAAGAAAACATATATAAACATTTTAGATATAAATCTATATAAAATGATTTCATATATGATGATGATAAAATCATCAAACAAAGAAATGATGACATTGACCTTTCTTTTTACGGCGTCGTTTAAAGCAGAAATTAAAGGGAAAAAATCCAACAAAAAAAGGGCAAAAAATTCTGACAAAAAGGCGCCTTTTTGTTCTTTGAATTTTGGTGGGACCCACATGCTGTTCCAGTGAAAAAAAGCTTAAAGTAATAATTATTTTCTTCATCCGTTTGGCACACTCTCTTCCTTTATTGCTTTTTGCGAAACTCCTCCTCTCTCAATTGAATAAGTACGATCCAATTGAATCGCTATTTTTCATCTTCGTCTTCTTCGTTTGCCTGATCTCTGTAAGTACTCTGCATTTAACATTCGTCTTCTCAATTGCTCCTTTCTGGGTGTTTCTTTTGTTTTGAATTTCACTTCTTATGATTTGAACTGTATGATAACTGTTTTCTGATCTTCGGCTAATTTGATTTTTTTTTTATTTGGTTGAATTGTGGTTGGGATTGGGAAAGTTGTTTTCTCGGTGGAAAATTAATTGAGAAATTTATTTGAATCTGATAAGATTGATTGCATATGCAGCAACTTAAAAAAAAAAAACGTAAATGCAAATTTATCTCTGGTAACAAACATTGTTTGTTGGTGATTTGAATGTTTGCTATCTCCTCTTTGGTTTATGAATTGCAGGATTGTTGTTGTTGTTGGATTTTGAGGACGATGAAAACAAAAAATGTCTAGGCTAAACAAAGACATTGATTCAGCATTTCAAGGTGTTGGAACTAAAAGGTAATATGCTTGTTTATGAGATTGATCAAATTGGTTTACACTTGTTTGTTTGTTTCTCTTATGTGTCTAAACCATTTTTGTTTGGGTTTTAGTGGCTTGGAGATTTGGTGCATATATAATAATCAGCTTATTTCTATACCTAAGTCTTCTTTTGGAAAATTTCACTCTGGAAATGCATATCTTGTTCTCAGAGTAAGCTGTTTCTCTCACTTTTAATTTTCTACTTGTGATAAATTAGTGTGCCTAATGATACTTAGTTTTCATGATGTGTAGACGTTTTTGCGGAAGATTGAATCTCCCCAGTATGATATTCATTATTGGCTAGGAAATGATGCAAATGAGGTTTGTCTGATCACTTAGTGTGAATTTTTTATGCTTGCTATGAAATCTGGTGTCTTGAAGAGATTTTTTTGGTCCATTTTATTTGAAGGTGGACTCAATTTTGGCATCAGACAAAGCATTAGAGTTAGATGCAGCACTTGGATGTTGTACGGTGCAATACCGTGAAGTTCAAGGTCAAGAGACTGAGAAGTTTCTCTCTTACTTCAAACCTTGTATTATACCTGTTGAAGGCAAGTTTTCACCAAAAACTGGATTGGTTGGCGAGACATACCAAGTTATTTTGCTAAGGTGCAAGGGAGATCATGTTGTTCGTGTTAAAGAGGTAATATGTGTTTGCATTAGGAACCTTTCAAGTCAAAAGGGCATTCTCTGGTGCAGAATTGTTTCTATGATGTCTTTCTTTATTTGTCTGGAATTGTTATGCTTTATGAGCCTTGACATATATTCTTCAGTCTGACTTTGATTGGTTTCGCTTGATTTCAATCTATGCAAGGTGCCTTTTCTTCGGTCATCACTGAACCATGATGATGTGTTCATTCTTGATACTGCATCAAAAGTTTTTCTCTTTGCTGGTTGCAACTCAAGCACTCAGGAAAAAGCTAAAGCCCTGGAGGTTGTGGAGTATATAAAGGATAACAAGCATGACGGAAGATGTGAGGTGGCGACTATAGGTTAGATTTTTCTCCTGTTCAGCTCCTTTTATAGACTAAAGGATTGAAAGAGAAGCAACAGCTGATCATGTCTGTTTTTTTTTAGAGGATGGAAAATTTTCAGGTGATTCAGACGCTGGTGAATTCTGGTCTTTCTTTGGTGGTTATGCTCCCATTCCCAAGCTTTCATCTTCTACCATCCAAGAACAGACTCAGACTACATGTGCAGAATTGTTCTGGTGAGATTTGGTTTTGTATACTCACAATGGTTTTGTTATTTTCAACATATAGCAGTATTAGCCGAAATTCCTGTACTTTGAGGAGCTGCTGTCAACGGCAGACCATTATTAATCATCTAAAGATCTTTTATTAACAGGATAGATACTAAGGGAAATCTACATCCAACTGGAACAAGTTCTTTGGACAAGGACATGCTTGAAAAAAACAAATGCTACATGCTGGACTGTTACAGTGAAGTATTTGTTTGGATGGGAAGAAACACATCACTTACAGAAAGAAAGACATCCATTTCATCCTCAGAAGTAAGTAAATTTTGTAATATAACATGATTGATATGTGAGCACATTTGTATATGATTTGATGTTGCTGTGCTCTAGGAATTTCTACGAAAGGAGGGACGCGCTACAACCACAAGTTTAGTACTTCTAACGGAAGGACTAGAAAATGCCAGATTCAGGTCATTTTTTTATAAGTGGCCTCAGACCGTGGAGTCTAGCCTTTACAATGAAGGTCGAGAAAAAGTGGCAGGTCTGTTTCATATTTCTCTGGTTCTGTAAAGAAGACAAAAAAATTTGCTTAAGAAACTATAGATACTAGATACTAAAGTAAAACTATGAATACTTTTGTGCAGCGATGTTCAAACAAAAAGGATATGACGTTGAGGAGCTTCCTGATGAAGAAGATGAACCTCTCTACACAAACTGCCGAGACACCCTCAAGGTACCTTGTACCTAACTGTCACATATCTGAGCATAAGCCTGATTAATGGGATTCTTTAACTGATTTCAGGTTTGGCGTGTAGATGGTGATGAGGTCTCGCTTCTCTCCATTCCTGACCAGACAAAGCTATTCAGCGGCGATTGCTATATTGTGCAGTATAAATATACTTATAATGAAAGAGCCGAACATCTATTATATGTATGGATAGGTTGTGAAAGCATACAGGTACGCACGCTGTTCTTTTTGGTTTTCATCTCTTTTATTGTCAATCATTTGTGAGTTGTTCCTCTATGAAATTCATTCTTTTTTTTTCTACTTCATTGCAGCAAGATAGAGCTGATGCCATAACCAATGCTAGTGCCATTGTTGGTTCAACCAAGGGTGAATCTGTACTGGTTAGTTCCTAGCCAGGGCCATCACCTGTTTTCTCTGTTTTCTTTCTTTTTCTTTTTGGTTCAACACTGTAAACCTACTGACCTGTTTCATTCAACATTCTTTATCCAGTGTCATATAAATCAGGGAAACGAACCTTCTCGTTTTTTTCCAATGTTCCAGTCGCTGGTTGTTTTTAAGGGGGGTTTTAGTAGACGGTACAAAATGTTTCTAGCAGAGAAGGAAAACAAAGTGGAAGAATATAATGAGAACAAGGCTTCTCTTTTCCGTGTTGAAGGAACAAGCCCAAGGAACATGCAAGCAATCCAAGTTAATCTAGTGAGTTCTTTCGTACTTTCTGCATTTCTGATTCGTTAAAGTACATTGTGATTTCCTTGGCCCTTCACTTATTATTAAGCAAATGTCCCCACGCAGGCAGCAACCTCCTTGAACTCATCCTACTCGTACATTTTACAATATGGAGCGTCTGCCTTCACATGGATTGGAAAACTTTCATCAGACTCTGATCATGATGTTCTTGACAGAATGCTATATTTCCTTGATGTAAGTAACTTTAGCTCTCAGCTGCTGTTTACTTAAGTTCAGGTCATACATTTTTTCTGGTCTATTAGGGTTATGTTCAGCATTAGTAGTAACAAGTCTATTTCTTCGTTTCCGTCTGCAGACATCTTGTCAACCGATATACATCAGGGAAGGAAATGAACCAGACTCATTTTGGGATTTGCTTGGTGGTAAGTCAGAGTACCCAAAAGAAAGGGAAATGAGAAAACAAATAGAAGAACCACATTTATTTACATGTTCCTGCAGTTCAGGTAATGGTAAATATCTTTCAGTTTCTTTCTATCATCTTACACTACTGTTTAGCTATAAATAATGCCTAACGAAACAGTGGTCCATGACTTTGGCTCCTGTGATCAGATGTGCTCAAGGTACAGTTCATGTTTGTATCTTTTAACATGATTAGAGATCAGCTGGGAATGAAGGGAATGAATATTCTTATCTTATACCCACTCTGTGCATGAGATTTTCAGGTGAAAGAAATATACAATTTCGTGCAAGACGATTTAACTACTGAAGATGTATTACTGTTGGACTGCCAAAGTGAAGTATATGTTTGGATTGGATTAAACTCAAACATAAAGTCCAAGCAAGAAGCTCTTACTCTTGGTCTGGTAATTTTTCCTCTTTATTTGGCCTTCCAAGTGCTAGGTTCGCTGTTTTTCAGTGGAACTTCAACACAGACATTAAGCTGTTTTAGGCTAATACATAAATGGGATCAAAACATCACATGCTTTAGTTATTTCAATTTCTTGGGCTACTTTCTTCTGTTAGTTCAAAAAAATAATTAGACTAATCTAGCTCGGTGTTATCGAAATGGCTTCTTTTTCAGTGTTTCTTAGTCCATTCTACTTGTGAGATTGCAGAAATTCCTAGAGATGGATATTTTGGAAGAAGGTCTAACCGTGAGGACTCCTGTATATGTTGTCACCGAAGGCCACGAGCCACCATTCTTCACGCGCTTCTTTGAGTGGGTTCCTGAAAAGGCAAACGTAAGACATCTATTCCCATCTTGAAGTCACCTCAAACAGATCGTTAGGAAATTCCAGAGTGTTTTGATAGTAGTCTAATGAGTTTCAAGTTTTCGGTTTTTGTATACTTCCACTAATAATATGCATGGAAACATTGCAGAGGCATGGTAATTCATTTGAAAGGAAGCTTGCTAGTCTGAAAGGAAAGAAGACAAGCACTAAGGTCAGTCACAGTCAAAAGAACTTAGTTACTTGAGATGTGTTACAATGATGACATACAAATTACAAGCCAACTATAAGAATGATCATTGTGTTTTTAAGTAGCTACAAAATTTCTGCTTTCAGAGATCTAGTGGAAGCCAGTGGAGACCACAGTCGAAAGATAATGCATCACGTGATTTACAAAGTCGATCTGTGAGCTCAAACGGATCGGAGCGTGGAGTATCACCTTGCTCCAGCGAAAAGCTTTCGAGATTGAGCTCTGCAGAAGACATGACAAGCAGCAGCAACTCAACTCCAGTTGTCAAAAAGCTTTTCTCAGAATCTCTTTTAGTGGATCCTAAAGATGGTAAGCTTTCATATGTCAACCTTCTCACTGAGCGTCTTGGTTAACACAGTTTCAAGATAACTCATTGATGAAAGCAGTGCAGAAACAACAAACTATGTCAATTATCTTTACTAGTGGAGTCTTCAAAGCTCTGATTTTTGATGCAGGATTGGCGAGACAAGAGTCGAGCTCCAAGTCGGACATTTCTAAACAGAATCCACACGGTGGAATCAACAGCGATCTTAGTAGTCTAGAGTCACTTACATATTCATATAAACAGCTCAGAGTTGATTCTCAGGAGCCAGTGTCAAATATAGATGCAACAAGAAGAGAGGTAATTCTGCAATTCCATGTAGAAGTTTAGTTCAATTATTTACAAACACATAAACACTTGACTTCAATGCAATTTTATCTCTCAGGCGTACTTAACAGAGAAAGAGTTTGAAGAGAGATTTGGAATGGCGAAATCTGAGTTCTATGCACTTCCAAAATGGAAACAGAATAAACTCAAAATATCTCTTCATCTTTTCTAAAAATCTCAACTACCCCAGAGTAATATCTTTGGAACAATTCAAAGCTATTTTTTTTGGGTTTTACCAAATGTAAAAACTGTAATGTTCTTGTTCATTGCAATGACCTCATGATATAAGTTTGAGGCTAGTATCTTGTTACTAAATCACAACACTATACATAAAGTTACCTACATATTAATGAGTAAAGTTAACCACACATTGCCTTCATGGTTCCTACTCACTCAGGCCTGCAGTTTTTAACCGAATTGGTTTTCCGACCCGTAACCGAACCGGATCTTTCGGTATTCAGTTCAATTTCGGTTAAGAAATCGGTTCAATTCGGAGGGATTTCAAAACATGTTCGGTTTACCGAATCGATCGGTTAATCAAAATATACCGAAAATAATCCGAATAAGACCAAAACCGGTTCAATTCGATAGAATTTCAATAACCAAAATAAAAGCATTTTTTGTTCGGTTAATTTCGGACCAATTTTACCGAATTAACCGACTCGGTTCGGTTCGCAGGGCTAGTTAATAGTTTCATACCGCAACCAAACGGTGTCGTATTGGGGAATGACTCGAATAAACACAAAAATCAGTTCTTACTAAAACAAAAATCTGAAAAAAGAGGTACGACCTTCTGATCCTTGATCATCCTCATCGAATTTGTCAATTTGACTTGCCAAAACTGAAATCTTTGAGTACCCAATGGATCGAAACCAAAGACCCAGAAGCCTTTTGGATTCATTAGGTGAAGAACTCATCGCAATCCTCACACCTGTCTCGATTTGTATGTTCACCGTTGTTCTTCTGGTCTGTATCTTAAACTCCGACCCTTCTTCTTCCTCCGCCTCTTTCTCCTCTATAGCTACCGCAGCTTACGCAGAGAGCGATTCAGATTCCTCATGGGACAAATTCGTAGGTGCCCTTTTGAATTCTGTCGTCTTCGTCGCTGCAATCACTGTTGCAACATTTGTTCTCGTGCTTCTCTTTTATCTCAGATGTGTTAAATTCTTGAAATTCTACATGGGTTTCTCAGCTTTTATCGTTTTAGGGAACTTAGGTGGTGAAATCTTAGTTTTATTGATCGATCGATTTAGATTCCCGATTGATTGTATCACGTTTTTGATACTTCTTTTCAATTTCTCTGTCGTTGGTGTTTTCGCTGTGTTCATGTCGAAGTTTTCGATTTTGATCACTCAAGGTTACTTGGTTTGGATTGGTGTTTTAGTTGCTTACTTCTTCACGTTATTACCTGAATGGACTACTTGGGTTCTTCTCGTAGCTTTGGCACTTTATGACATTGCTGCTGTTCTTTTACCTGTTGGTCCATTACGTCTTCTTGTTGAAATGGCTATATCTAGAGACGAAGATATCCCGGCTTTGGTTTACGAAGCACGGCCTGTGATTCGTAATGATTCCCGTTTGGTTCAGAGAAGAGTTTGGAGAGAACGTAGATCCAATGACGTTGAGAACCACGCTAATCGGAATGAAGTAAGGGTTGTTAGATCAGAGGAAGTAGAAGAAGAACATGTTGGTTCAAGTGAAAGGGCAGAGATATCTGTGCCGTTGATTGATCGAAGACCTGAGCAGGCTGAGAATTCAGAGACTTTTCTTGAAGGAATTGGGTTGGGATCATCAGGTGCTATCAAGTTAGGGCTTGGGGATTTCATCTTCTATAGTGTTTTAGTTGGAAGAGCTGCAATGTATGATCTGATGACGGTTTATGCTTGTTACTTGGCGATCATAGCCGGTTTAGGGATCACATTGATGCTATTGTCTGTGTATCAGAAGGCTTTACCAGCTCTTCCTGTATCGATCATGTTAGGCGTTGTGTTTTACTTTTTGGCGCGGTTATTGCTTGAAGTTTTTGTTGTGCAATGTTCTTCAAACCTTGTGATGTTCTAAGAGTATGGAAAGTGAAAGGGTGCTTTTGATGTAAAATTTTGAGTACAGTTTCGTTTGTTTCGTCAAAACATTTGTGTTGGTTTGATTGATTATCATTGTATACTGTGCTCGTCCTCGACTTGAGTTCAAATCAAGTTTTTTTTTTATAAATTAAATTTAGAGTTTGCATCACGTAAATAAACAAAGTCTAGCAATTAAATAAAAGAGGAAAAGATAAATCAGAAGAAATGGATTCTACAGTTTGATGAAACTCTGGGAAGCTTCATAAGAGCATCGGTGATTCTCAGGAACTTGTTGTTAACATCGTTGTCTTCTCGGTGATTCACTTCAACACCCACATTGACAGTTTCAAGACATTTCAAATGTCCCAAGAAATGCCTCATGTGTTTCAGCTCTCTACATGTACCTTGATACCCTGAAATACATAGCATCTTCACTTGACAAGTCGATAAACAGCATATTCCCTCTTTCATCTTCTTCTTCTTCTTCATCATCCTCTTAGGTATGCAAGCGCAGGAGTCCCCGCATCTACGTGTAACTTGGTGTACAAGACCCTGATATCAAAAAGGAATATTGATGTACAATAATAACCTAGCAAAGAAATAGAAGTGTGTTGATAGAAGGAGAATAATGATACCTTGATGACTAAAGTTTCTAGGTTAGGAGACTTGTTGATGAGAAGTGGCCACACTGGCCAGCCTCTTTTTTTGTCACTCTCAAAAGATAAAGTACTCGAGAAAATGCTCCAGTAGTTGTTTTAGCTATGCTTTTTAAGTTTTGATTATGAATTTAGTTTTTATTTATTGTTGGTTGTTTTCTACTATTTTTTATTTATGCATTGCTGAAATATATCAATATTTGATTATTTAATACAATAAGTTTTTTCTTTTACTATTTTAGAATCAGAATATTTATTTTAAATTTAATAAAAATATTGAATAAATAATTATAAATTAATAACTAATATGCCGAACAAAAAAATATAGCAAAATAAATTGATTAAAACTAATGTTGCAAAATGAATTGCAACCTTACGAATATGCAATGGATTTGCGACTACGCATATGTCATAATAATGCGACGAATATATTTTGCAGTAGCCATATTTGCAACAGTTTTTGTTTTGATCATCGTCATAAAATATATGCAACAATCGTATATGAAAAAATAATTACTGTATATTTGCAACAATATTTGCTTTATATTGTACGTAGCTTTTAATTATGACGATTTATAGTTGCACTCTTATACCACTATTTTGCTGCATAAATATTGTTGCAATCATACAACATATGTAGCAATAAATTTGTAATGATATTTGCTATACGTTATATGTGGCAATAAATTGTAACAATTAAAAGTTGCAAACGTACGTCACAATTATATGACAAATTCATTACAATAGTAACGTTGCATTAATACGACATACATTGCAAGAAGCTAGTTCATTGTAAATATTGCAACATATGTGCAACAAATGCGAATTTGCAACGCTCAAACATCAACAATACAAAATGTGTCTCAATTTTGTTGCAATGTCATGATTTGCAACGATATGTTGAATTATTGCTACAAATTTTATTGTTGTAATATTACTATTTTCTTGTATTGTCCAACCTCTGCACTCAAAATCAAGTCATCCCCCCTTCTTGCCGTTATGCCTCAAATAACAAGTAGATGAAGAAACATATTCACCCTCATGATATTGAATTTTGTAGTTAGACTTCCTTGTCAATGAGACTGTACTACCATCATACACAAAATTTCTCATCTTTGGCTTAGTGATAGGATGGTAAAAAAACCAACTTCTACTAGTTTCAAGATCTAGGTAATCGCGATCTATCTAATCTTCCCATTCCCAAGGTATCTTGTTGAATATAGTGGAATCTTGGATTGTAGCAATTCCAGTCATAATACCCTCTTCTTTCTTCATAGCAGAGATAATGCATCTTGCATTCCTCTCTTGCACATTGAAAAAGTCATCAACCAAAACATATGCCATATCTTTATCATTGTTGGCCATTTGACTATGATCTTGAGAACAATATCTCATAACTTGAGCAACTCCATGGGTGCATCCAAAGAAGGAGCAACCATGGAGTCTTCTTAGAGCAAATTGAGCAAGTGGTTGATTTGGCTCTACCGGTGACAGAGTAAACTCTCTCGGAGATGGATTTGTCTCTTGATGTGGCGGACTTGGCCCTTCCGGTGACAAAGTAGGCTCTCTCGGAGATGCATTCGTCTCTTCATGCGACATATTTGGCCCTTCCGGTGACAGAGTAGGTTCTCTTGGAGACGGAGTCGTCTCTTCATGGGGCGGATTTAGCACTTCCGGTGACAGAGTAGGCTCTCTCGGAGACGGATTTGTCTCTTCATGCGGCGGATTTGGCACTACAAATAGATGGTTCTTGGATTTTTAAAACTAACGTTCTTCCGAACCCTACAAGAGAAAGGTAAGGAAATCTTACGATTATTCAGCTTAATTAATATTCTTTCTATCATGAATTTTGGGATAAAAGTAATCATGGAACATTGTAACAAGTTAATATTAAACTTAGGGACAATTTCACATAATGAGTTATAGTCTCAATCTAAAATATGATAATTAATCTACTTAAAAGCAATGTCTCTGTCTTTTGTTGATCAAAAGCATGTGTTTTAAAGTAACATTTGATAACTCATAATATAACCATTTATCTATCACTAAACGGAACATTCCAATGATAAATACGTGTGTCTAACAAGTTTAACGTACTGCATCTAATGTGGGCTTGTTTGGTTTGGTATTGTCTCCTGCCATATTTCACAAACTAACAGCTATTTTGTGTAATTTATTAGATCTTTGTCTGGCCAAGATTTAAGAAAACGTTAGAGAGATTTGCAAATCTTGTGGCCTCACTTAAGAGAAAGAAAAATTAATTAATTGATTATTTTTCGTAATTAAAATTTATTTTTGAGGATAAAAATTTACTTCCAGAAATTGTGGTGTTGACACCTAAAAAAAAGGTGTACGAGAATGATTGGTGATTTAGTATAACTAGAAATTTTTGAGGAAATGATTGTTGATTTTAGTATAAGGTGGTGTATTCAATGATTGATTTTAATAGAATTGAAATCCAACACTAATCCAGTGTTATTCAACTAATGATTATAAATCTAACGTTAAAATCTGGTGTTATTAGATCTTATACTTCATTAGATTTTAAAAGTTTGGTGTTATTCAATGGTGGAGTTAAAGTCAATTCTTTAAGGTTTGTAAAATCCAGTGTTATTCAAAACTAAAAGACTTGTAAAATTTTTGTATATTAAGTCATTTCAAATGAAACCTCTTTGGAGTTTCATGAGTAGATTATTAGAATCAAAATCCAAGATATACTGCAGAGATTTTGAAATCCACACAAACAGATTCTTAAAACCAATATCAGAAAACAAATCTAAACCTTAAATAATTGACTTTAACTCCACCATTGAATAACACCCCCTAAATAGATTAACTTTTAGCATTAGCAATGGCCAAATTAACTATATAAGACCAGCAACATAAAGAAAGTGAATGATTGAATTATAAGATCAGCAACATAAAGAAAGAGAATGATTTAAATGCGTTGCTGTCTTGTTAGACCTAGAACGTGGATTTTGGATCCTTTGTAAAGTCCTTTTTGGTTGGTAGTTATATAGTAGTAAAATACAAAAAAAATCTAATCTCTTAAAATGAAAAACAAAGTACATAGAGACTCTACAAATGTCAGTTTGCATTGCTTTCTTGAACCTTTAGAACTTTAGATTGATATGTGACTATACTACTTCTGAGGTTCTTGACCCAAATTGTTGTACTGAAATATGTTACGAATCGTTACATTTTTCTAGTGGACGGCTTGAGTCGACGGTACAAAATGCTTAACCTTTGCTTTTATGAAACGAGGAGAATATTATTATATATAATAACTTAGTTTGATTACTAATGTTTGCAACAATTTAATAAAGAAGGTTTTGCAACCGTCAAATAAATAAAGGAGGAAAGGAGAAGAAATGCATCTGACAGTTTGTTGAAACTCTAGGAAGCTTCATAAGAGCATTGGTGATTCTCATGTACCTATTATAATCATCATTGGTGTCTTCTCGGTGATTCACGTTAACACCAACCTTGACAGTTTCAAGACATTTTAAATTCCCCAAGAAATGCCTCATTTGTTCCAGCTCTCTACGAGTTCCTTTATACCTTAAAATATTTAGGACCTTCACTCGACATATCGATAAACAACATACTTCCTCCTCCTTCTTCTTCTTCTTCTCAAGGATCTTGCAAGGGCGGCAGCCGGATCCACATTTATATGGATTTTTGTGCACAATACCCTAAAAGCATAACGACACGAGTAAGTTCATACACAATAATCTAGCATAGAATTAGAATTGTGTGTGTGTGTTGATAATACGTTGATGACTATAGTTTCTAGTCTTGATATACAAAATTCTTCCTCCTCCTTCTTCTTCTTCTTCTTCTTCTTAGGGATCTTGCAAGGGCAGGCGTTTCCACATCTATCTGTAACTTCGTGCACAAGACCCTGAAAGCATAACGACATAAGCAAGTTCATATATAATAATCTAGCAAAGAACTAGAATTGTGTGTGTTGATCAAATGAAATTGATACTAGACCTTGATGACTAGAGTTTCTAGGTTTGGAGAGTTGCTGAGGAGAAGTGGCACCACTTGCCAACCTCTGTTTTTGTTACTCTCAAAAGATAAAGTAACGAGGTTGTGAAACACCGGCATTGATTTACAACAAAAGTGAAACACCTGATTTATTATCACAACCAAAACAAACATATAGAAATTGAGACTTCAGATTAAAACAATCAATAGAAGAAGAAGTAGAAAAAGAAAAAAACTGACCTCAAGAGAATCATAGGACAAGTGAAGAGTTTTAACATTGCTTATCCCTGCAACCAGACCCGTAACATCACCCACAGCATCCTCACCATATTCATCATCATCATCATCATCATCATCATCGTCGTCATCATCACCATCATCATTATCATCATCATCATTCTCTGTATCACCATCCTCATCATCATCATCATCATCATCATTCTCTGTATCACTATCCTCATCATCAACCATACGTCGACGTTCCCATGATCGAATATTCAGTCTAGCTTCTACAAGAGATCCCAAATAAACCTCATACTGATCTGCAACATAACTATAATAGTCAAGGTACACAAGATTTGGTGTCTTAAAGAAAACATCATCTTGAGCCTCGCGGTAACTGGGAAAATGGTGATAGATGGTCAGTCGCTTGATGGAAGGACTCAACACGGTGCCACTCCAGTTCGGGGGAAATCTAGCCTCATTATAATATAAAAACAAGTCTTCAAGCACAGGGCAGCCAGAGATAAGATCTTGATAAATCTCATAATCTTCAAACATCACTAAAATGAGAGAGAGTTTTTTTAGCGCTGGGAAAATCACGCTCCCACTAGGAAGACGACGGTCAGGATAAATCCCAGTGCATATTGTGAGATTAACCAGTGTGTTGCTTGTGAAGACCTCGATTTCTATAGTATCCAAAAATATGATATCTAAATAAAGTTCCAAGCAGCCGCGCGTAAGGGCAGTCTGGATCCAACTATTCACACGAGAATAGTCATGCAAGGGCAATGCAAAATTTAATTGCAGAGAGAATCTTTTTAAGGTGGGAGCATTGTTTAAGAGAGAAAACGTATTGTCCACGAAATCACAGAAGCCACCAGGATCATCACCTCTTGCGTAATTCAAATCAAGATTTTCTACAAGCCTAAGCAGATTCCTCCAACTCTTTGACAGAACAGATGTGGAAGCAGCATATTTTGTCGGAAGCAAAGATAGGATTTTGCCAAGAACCTCATCTGGCAGATTGCTAATTAAATCTCTTGAACCCATAGCTACGCTTAGAGATTAGATTAGGGTTTTTAATTGAATTTACCCAAAGATAAATTCGATCAGGGTCCAAACCTTAAAAGAAAATAAACAAATTTTAAGAAATGGATCAAAGAAGATTCCACTAAATCTAGAAATGAAACCATAAGGACGAGAACGCAACATTTTAGGGTAAAACTGTTACCAATATATGTACATATATGGCATTTAAACTATTTTTAATTATATAACAATTTTAAAAAAAATCAATGGTCTAACAGAATTTAATAGTGATTTGTTAAACTGAAAAGTGAAAACCATATTTATCATAGAAAATATACAGTATAAACTATATGATGATTACATTATCAGGATTAGGATTATGATTTGTCAAATATAGATTAGAATACTAATCGAACCTATCCGACGAGAAAAAATCGATTATGATTTCAAGTAAGTTCAAATAATTATCGTCCCAATACCAAAAAGCGAAAACAACAAAACTGAACAAAGGGATCAAATGAGATTCCTCTAAATATAGAACAGAACGAGAGTATTGAGGGTGATGTAGTTTGAGATATAGAAGGAGAACAGCTTAATTGTTGAATTGGGAGAAATAATGAGGAATTTTAGAATTCTTTTGTTGTGATACACTATTTATATAAATATATCAAATAAATAAATAAAACTTAAAAAGTTCATGGCTAATTTGCAAAGAAAAATGAGAGTTGCGTTGGTGGTATATCAATGTTCACATAGTTTTTAAGCAGCAGCAAGTGTGAAAAGAGATATATCAAATAACGACTCTAATGTTGCAAGAAGTTGTAGCCCTCGAATTTTTTGACGTGCAAGCCAAGGATCCCGCGGAGCCATATATTGATGAGGATGTGAAATATTGATTTAAGTGCTGAGAAAAACATGCCCCGAGGAGGAAGAAGACCCTCAGCATAAAACCCACCGCATATTGTGAGCTCAACAAGTGTATTGCTCGTGAAGAACTCAGTGTCTATACGATGCACACGTAGGGTCTCCAAGTGAAGCTCCAAGAAGCCGCGCTGCAGGACAGTGCGAATCCAACTGTCTATCCGAGAAGCGTCATGCTCGAATGCACAATTCAGAGAGAATCTCTTAACAGACAGTGGTATCTTAAGAGAGCAAGTGTTTTGTCCACGAAATCACAGAAGTCACGAGGACAACCACTTGCGTCATTCAAATCACGGTTGTCTACAAGCGCAAGCAGATTCCTCCACCTCTTGGACAGAACCGATGTGCAAGCAGCACGATTTGTCCAAAGCAATGACAAGATTTTGCCAAGAATCTCATCTGGTAGACTGCTAATTAAATCTCTAGAACCCACATCTACTCTTTTGGTAGACATATAGATTAGGGTTATAAAGAACCTATCTACGAAAAAAATCAGTTAGGGTAAGGGTTAGGGGGTTACAAGTTCAGATAATTGTCGTCGCAAATTTTAAAGGAAAAACCTAGACAGTCTAATGAATGGAAGAAAAATATCAAATAAGATTCCTCTAAATATAGAACATGCGAGAGTAACGGAGGACTGTGTAGCTTGAGGTCGAAGATACAAATATAGTAGAAGTAAACTTATGTTTGTAATAATTAAATTTTGTCTTTTTTCATAATGGGATTTTCGGAAAAATATTACAGGCCCACCAAGACTAGTGTTTCTAGCAAGGCCCAGTTTTTCTAAACCATAAATTAAAATCAAGAACTAATCAAGAACTAAGCATCTCCATTGGATGAGAGTGTCTTAAGAGTATAACTATTAATATTTGTAATATAATTTTTATATATAATTAAAAAGAAATGAACAAATTATATGTGGACACATGTAGATCAAGTTTGTAAAGAGTGTCTATATAAGTTTTTGGTAGAGACACCAATTTCATTCTCTTTCTTCAACTTCATTTATTTTATTACTTTTTAATTATAATTTGTGAGACATCCAAAAAATGCTGACCAATGAAGTTGGTTTTAGATATATAAACCATTTCTCCTGACCATCCTCAACAGAGAAACCTAGGCCATGGTGTCTTTTTGCTCTTTCGCTTTTTTATTTCTTTTCCTCACTTTTTCGCTTATTTCAAGAAGTTTTGTTGTGTTGACGATCCTCTTCGTCATCTGATTTATGTCGATAGCAAAAGTTATCATTGTGTGGATGATTTCTTTCGTTAGTTGATTGATAAAAAGGATTGATCCATGATTTTTTTTAAATCTCCCTTTATTAGATTGGTAATTTTCTAAAATATATCATAATTTGTTAAATTTATTCGAAATTCTACGTTATTGGATTTATCATGTTAAATAAGTTTTGAAATCTCGTCTTAATGAAAAAAAAATCGTTAAACAATTACACCAAAATCATCTCAAATGAAAGACAATCCTACTTTTTCTTGCAAATGAAAGACAATTCTACTAATATTAAAAGGGAAGTAAATTAGGGTGCAAATGGTTGACGTAATTGAAGAAATTGAAAGAGTTAAATGAACATTCAACCAATTTTTTACAATTTGAGTTGAAATAGTTGAAAAAATGATTCAACCCATTCAACTTAAATAACTGAAAAATGAACAAATTATGTGCAAATGGTAGACTTAAAATAAAAGGTTGAAAGAGTTGAATGACCATTCATCTCATTTTTTACCATTTGAGATGAATAAGTTGAAAAATTGATTCAACCAATTCAACCTAAAAAGTTGGAAAAATGAATAAATTATGAAGGAAAATTGTTCAACCCTTTCAACTACTATTTCGCAGAGGAATGAGTTGAATAATGTTCAACTTTTTTTGTTCAACTCAAAAATTTTCAACCATTCATCTATATGTCATCCATTTGCAATATATCTCAAATGGTAATAAAAAGTGAGTTGAATGACCATTCAACTCTTTCAACCGCTTATTTCATGTCAACCATTTGCACCCCATCATATGTCATTGACATAAAGACAAACCAACAAAATTCATTAAGAATAAAAATTTCTAAGATCTACTATCCTTATTACCAAGTAGTCTAAAAACATCACTCTATTATCTATGTAACCAAACAAGTCTACAATATTTTTTATTTCTTTATTTCACGAAAAATACCATGTTTTTTCTCCAAAAGAATCGTGGTGATGCAGATTGTAGCATAAGTGCTTAGTGCACAACTTTTCCCCTCTAAAAACGTCTTCAAATGAGGGAGATAGTGAGCTGCCATAACATGTGGCATTACATCTCCATACAGAGAGATGCATTCAAGACACTATCTTCAGAATCTCAGATTCGTTGCTGTGGCTGTGAGCCAATTTTTTTAAAGTAATAGACATAAGGAAATCTCAAGCAAGTCATGATGAAAGAGTGTGCCCTATAAACACTCTTCCAATCAGTAGAAGACACAAGTCTATCACACTCTTAAGTAATCCAGCTGCGAACTGCTCTTTTCACAGACCTTTGTGTAAGCATCTTCCTTAGCAAATCAGATACAACTCTTCTTCTAGTGTTAGAAAAGATAAAACTAACTTCATCTTTTTCCATGAGTTGTTTATCCTCTTCGAAATCTTGGATGTATGGACAAGCGATCTTCTTGAAAACCACTCAACACTCGCCACTGTTTATCGAGATGGAGTTGAGAGAGTATGTTAGGAACTCAATCTCTCCTTTCGAGATAATTGAGGTAGAAGATCTTAGCAGCACATTTTCAAAAATCTCTCTATCCACTTCAAGTTGTTTTATCTTTTTCTTTGTCGAATGATGTGATGGTAGCATCGTTTTTAATTTCATATCTATTAGATATCTTCGTTGCACGATGATTTTTTCTCCCTTTCTTCCTCTCATTGATCTGGAGTAATGAGAATCAAGAAAGATATATGAAAAAATGAATCTAATATTTGTTAAGAAAAATAAGGTAAATGTGATATTTTGTCTTTATTTAAAAGATATATCTATCATGTTAAAAAAATGTTTCAAAATATCTTCTTATTGAGAAAAAATCATATTTTATTATATAAAAAAAAAACTAAAAAACCAAAATCATATATATGTGCAAGGCAATCCTAATATTAAAAGACAATCCTACTTTCTTTTCTTTTGGCATGTGCAAGGCAATCCTAATATTAAAAGGAAATTACATCCTATACTATTATTTGGGGAATACATTTTGGAACTAACCTTAATTTTTGTAAGTTATTACATTAGAATGTCATTAGAGATAAAATTTTAAAGAGTAAATTAATTCAGCCCATTAAGGATAAACAAGTAAAATACTAATTTATACTCCCTCTGTTCCTAGATATTTGATGTTTTGGATTTATTTTTTGTTCCACAAAGATTGATGTTTTGTAATAGCATTATTACTATTTTTATTTGTGACCGATAGAGAAAAGAGAGAAGTTAGATTAATATTATTAAACTAATAATAAAATAATAAAAATATTATAAAAGTGAATTTTTCTTGGAAAAACTAAGAAATCTACCACATTCTCCCCAATTCTTTCCAAATCTACCACATTTTCAACTTCCTTTCCAATCCTACCACATTTGATATGGGAAGTTACTATTTTGCCCTCTCTTTCTCTTTCTCTTTATGTTTATTTTTTAAAATTTTTTATTTTCTTTTCTTTCTCTCACTCTTTTTCTCTCTCATATTATTTTTTCTTTCTCTCACTTATAGATATATATACATATATATATATGTATGTATATATATGTATATATATCTATATATATCTATAAAGTTTTCTTTTTCTTTTTCTTTTCACATGATTTTTTCTCTCCTACAAAATCTAAATCTGGGTTTGAAAATAGTTTATTAGTTATATAGTTTTGGTCCACGACATTAAATCGGCTACACATTTAGATATGGGTTTCTTCTCATATGAACTTGTCCCCGATCTAATTTTATTACTCATTTGATCTGAACTTATCCTCGATCTAATTCTGGTACTCATTCGATATTACTCATTCAAAATCTAAATTTGGGTTTGAAAATAGTTTATCAATTATATAGTTTTGGTCCACGACGTTAAATCGGCTACACATCTAGATCTGGGTTTCTTCTCATATGAACTTGTCCTCGATCTAATTCTATTACTCATTTGATCTGAACTTGTCCTCGATCTAATTCTGGTACTCATTCGATATGAACTTGTCCCCAATCTAATTATATTACTCATTCCATATGAACTTGTCTCCGATATAATTATATTACTCATTCGATCTGAACTTGTCCATGATCTACTTTTATTGCTCATTCGATATGAACTTGTCCTTGATCTAATTCTATTACTTATTCAATATGAACTTATCCCCAATCTAATTCAATTACTCATTCGATCTAAACTTGTCCCCGATCTAATTATATTACTCATTCCTATGAACTTGTCCCCGATATAATTATACTACTCATTCGATCTGAACTTGTCTCCGATCTAATTATATTACTCATTCCATATGAACTTGTCCCCGATTTTAATTTAATATTGTCTAATATATTAAGAGAGCAATTGTAAACGTGCAGCATTAAATGCAGACTGCTCCCTCTTGTCCCAAGTTGTCCTTTTCTCTGACACACACTTCTCTCTCCATCAAGGGCAATTTCGTCCGGTTTTAGGCATGTGGCAACAAAATGTGGTACATTTGGAAAGCTTTTCCCAAATATGGTAGATTTGGAATGCCACATTTCAAAATGTGGTAGATTTAGTCAAATTCCCATTTTTCTTAATCTATACTATTAATTGGGAAGCATTCAAACATAAATAACCTTATAAAGTGTAAAGTATTACAGAAATGCCATCGGTTTTTGTTTTTAAATAAATTCATTAAAGATACAATAGTAATCATAAAATAATATATTTAAAAAATAATAATAAAATTCTTTAAAGTAATTATTAGTTTCCAAAAAATTAAACTCACTTTCTCTCTCTTATTAATTATGGACGAAAATTTAAAAAAAAAATTTCTAAAAAGTTGTTAACCAATAAGAATTGAAAAACTAAGATTTGATATACAACTAAATTTTTATCTAAACCAATCCTAATAAACTATTCTATATCAAAAATAAAAAAGAAAATAATACCATTTTAATTCAAAATTAAAAACACTATAGTTTAAAAAATTTTATCAATGGAAGATTTTAAGATTGAATTTGAAATTTCGTAAAAAAATTAAATACAAATATTTAAGACTGAGTTTTGTTATAATATTTTCACAAATTTTGAAATATAAAACAAAATACTATTGGCTATTCTTTTAGAGCAAGTTTCGGAAATATCTAAACAACAGATTGCACATATTAATTTCGAAATATTTTGTGTTTTCTTTTTTTGTTCTTCTCTACCAGATCTTCCTTAAACCAATCCATAATATATTGCACACAGTTTTCGAAATAATGTGAACTAATTATATATTTTGAATTCAAAACAAATTATGCATCAATAGCATATCTCTTTTATATAGATGTATCTCAAATTTTAATTTTAGTCCAAAAAATCGAATTAATTAAGATTAAACACTGAAAAGAAAAATATGCAAAATTTAGCTAGCAACATTAATAAATTTGTTAAAATATATTTATAACTTTAACAGCATACATATTAATCCGCAAAGCTTACAATATATATTGTAATATTATATGGTATTTAAAGGTAAGCAAACAAAAATTTGGAACATAATTTTAATGGAATAAAATGGAAATAGAAATTACGAGATGAGATGGGAGGGGAACATATATTAAAAATCAAACTAAATACCCAACTGGTATGAGTTCGGGTTATGAGCATTATATAAAATAAATTTGTTTACACACATAACCCTATACATACGTTTTTTTTTTGTGGGAACCCTATACATACGTTTTCAGTTACACATACTCTATTTCTGACAGATATGAGACCGTAATATTTTTATTTTACGTATACGTGACAGGTTATGGGACAAAGAATTTATGACAGATACCGGACGGGATATGTTTCCTGTTCCAAAATAGTTACGCCTTGCTAATATACTTGAAATAACCCAAACTAAAACCGAATTCATATCCTATTTAACATATGTAATCAAACTGTTAGAACTGTTTTGATTAGTTAAGAAAATAAAAATATAATACCATTTAACTTTTACAACTAAATTAGTCCGGAACTTAAAATATAATTATCCATTAACGCAACTGAAATTTTTGTTCATTACTCTAACTTTATAATATTTATATTATTACGAAGTTTTTTTTTTTGGTAGGAATATTATTACGAAGTTTACTAATACAACAAAATATTTTATATTTTTAAAATCTATATAACAATTTTTATAAAAATATTTCTACACGTACGTGGATCCAGATCTAATACACTAAAATATATATCATAAAAATATAAAATAATCTATATTGAATTAAATTTTGTTAGAAATTTTTTAAAATATGAAACCCCGCACGTACGTGCGGGTTATGATCTAGTTAGTGTATAAAATTCAAAACATCACTCTTCTAGGAATAGAGGGAGTACCATTTAATTAAATTATTGAACATATTAGATTTGATATCTAACTTACCATATTAATTTGTTATTAATCATTATACTTCACCTCTCATCTTTATATGATTATATTAATATGAAACAAATAAATCATCATATCATCCATATAATAAAAAAAACAAATTTTTTTCCGCATATACCAAGATTTGAATTTTTTAAAACGAATATAAATTGTTCAATCTACGAAGAAAACAATTACACGGGTCAAAAATTCAGACTTGAGTATTATATTTCTTTTATACAAAAATAAATTCAACAAAAATTTCGACTGAGTAACGGGTCAGAATTTGAATATTTATATTCAATTTCATACATTTACTTTTTTGAAATGTATACTTTTATCTATTACAATAAATTTTAAAAATATTTTAATTTGCAACATTTAAAATTAGTTTTACTTGATATTTTTTAAAGAATATCATCAATACTTAATACTTCAAAAAGTTAAAAATTATAATACACTACTTTATTATTTTAAAAGAAATATTTTTAAAAATATTTATAATAGGTGGCGGGTTTAATATAATGTATTATATGATGAAATGAGTTATTATCTTTATAACTATTTGAATATTTATATTTAATTTCATATAATTCGTTTTTTGAAATTCATAATTTCATATACTGCAATAAAAAATCAAAGATTTTAATTTGGAATATTTAAAAATAGTTTAGAACATTTAAATAAGGTTTGACACCTCTAAATATTTGAAAATTTGATTCTGCAAGCAATTTTGGAATTAACGAATAATAGATTGTGCACGCAATATTTTCATTGGGATTCTAAAATCAAAATATAAACTCCACGCAGGAATTGATTTTGGTATTATTATATATTAAATATATGTTCATAGCATATTTGATTATACGAATAATTGGTAAATACCATAATTAGAGCATCTCCAATGTCCATCTCTATATTTTTTCTCTATTTAGAGGAGATTTTGCTACAATGTATGCCTCTAAAATAGAAGAGAAAGACAATGTATGCTTGTATATATAGAGTAATCCAATGTATCTTCTCTATTTTAGAGGAAAATCTATTTTAGAGGCATACATTTGAGCAAAATCTCTTCTAAAATAGAATTCATCTAAAATAGAGAAAAATATAGAGATAGACATCGGAAATGCTTTTCACAAAAAAAAAAAAAAAAAACACATCGGAAATGCTCTTGGCTCAAATAAATCTCTATTTCAACAACCAAAAAATAATAAATTGAAAAAGAATTTCCTAAATTAATTTAAAATAATAGCTAACTTTATTAATTAATTCAAAATAAAATACATTTTAGATGAGATTCATTTATGATATTTTAAATTTTGATCTAACTGAATTATTTGTAATCTTTTTTTGTGGATGTTAACATAAATTAACTCATTTTTCAAACAAGATTACTTTTTAAAAAATAATATTATTTATCGTTTTCATATCTTAAAATTTTTTTTATCCATAACTGAGTATTATAGAAAAAGAAAAATATATTCATTCTAATGTTATATATAGGGACCGACAAGAAAAAATTAATATTTTTCACTTACTCTTATAATATATTAAAACTTTATTGTAAAATATATATTATAAAAATTTTGTAATAAATAAAATTCAACTCGTACTATAGTACGGGTGATGATCTAGTTTGATGTACAAAAAAGAAGGGAAAATACATTTCAAAAACTAACATCTAATTATTTGAATTTTACATCATATGTCATTGACGTAAAGAACAAACAAACAAAATTCATTAAGGATAAAAGTTTCTAAACAATTAGATCTACTATCCCTATTACCATGCATAGTCTAAAAAATCTCACTCTACTATCTATGTAACCAAACAAGTCAACAATATGTTTTTAAAAAATATATTAATTAGTTTATGCAAATTTAAAATTGAGAAAATGAAATTTAAATATTCATCTCCAATTATTTTTAATTACTAAAAATTAAAAATGACTTCATCAAAAACCTATATTCAAGATGTTCTATACAAATAATCAATTCTTATATCACAATAAAAAAAATAAGTTGTAATCTACCCCATCCATCTGAAGTAAGAAATTGATGAACTCACTTCTTTCGCTTTTACATATGTATGCATATAGTTGTTGCTTCTAATACATATATTACTTTATTTATTGATGTATTCTTGAATCAACTTTATCAAAATTATAAACTTTTGATTTGAAATAATTTCATTTAATACAAATCTTATTATATAAAGTATTATTTTCAAAGTTAATAACTCATAGGATCGTGCCACGTTTCAAATTTATCGATATCAGATTTTGTCACAAGCGTAAAACAAAAATTTCCTTTTATGTAATTTTTAAAAAATAAAGAAGATAATTATAAGGAAACTATATGTATCTTATTAAATAAAAATAGAAATTACAAAATCATCTACTAATTCTAGTTTAAAGCTACTAATTCTAAAAGAAAGAGATTATTTTTCCTTAAAAATTAAAAAAAATTAAGAAATTATACAAATAACTAATAAAATACGATAGTTAAGAAGATTCTACAATCAAAAAGATTTAAGAAATTATAAAATTAATTAATAAAATACAATAATTAAGAAAATTATACAATCAATTAATCCTAGAAGAAAAAAAGATTTTAAGTAGAGGGCTCTATAAAAACAAAAAAAAATCTTCAAAAGAACCACCATTGCTTCAACTTCGATCTATTGTCAAAGCTTTTTTTGGATAAAAATCGTTTATTTTTCTTAACCATGCAAAAAGGAAAATAACAATTAGTTTACATGTGTTATTAGTCAATAAAATTTGGCATGTATTAGTCAATAAAATTTGCAAAAGTAATGAGTTTATAAGAATACATTTTTGATTACTTGATGATAATATTATTATAGTTATACTTTTTTTTTTCTAAAAATTTGAAATAAGTGAAAACACCAAAATTTGGAAAATTGGCATATAGGAATTAATTTACGATTACTTGATGAGAACGTTAGTATATTTTTATTTATGTTTTATTTATTAATTTTAAGTCAATTAATATTAGTTTGACATGAGGTAAATTTAACTTATGAGATTAAGACATATATATATATATATATATAACAATATTTTAATTTCCAAAAAGATTTGTGCCTTTTTAATTTTTTAATATATTTGATATTTGTTATTTATTTTAATACTAACTAAGATATATATTTGATATGATATACATTTTATTTTGATATAAACTTTTTAGCACTTATCTATTAAGATGAAGTGTGTGTGTAGAATTAAAATCTATCGTCTTCATATACAAATCTTGGTTTTCAAAATTAGTAACTCATGGGATGGTGAAATATGTCAAGTCTATCAATCAAAATTTGACACATGTAAAAAGAGAAATTATATAAATAAATAAAAATATGTGATGATTTAATTTAACATTTAAATTATTTATTTTAATTTCCTATCCAATTGGAAATATGTAATAGAAAATATTTTTCATGTTAACATGTATTTTTTAAAAATATGATTGGGTGTAAATACACAATTTTAATAATAATATAGATAATAGGTTTGTAAATGGAAGTAATAAGATGACTGTTTAACCAATAGGTTGCGTGTAAAACATTTTTTGAAGAACTTGTGGAATTATATTTTAAGTGACACTAGGGTAGTTACCCGCGCCTTACGCGGCCAAGCTTAGTTGATAAAAAGAATTAAGTTATGAAAACAAAGTTAACGGGTTTTAAAATACCATATAATTTTTACAATTAGGTAAGATGTTTGCAAAGTTTAAATTCAATTGTAACAACAACTATGTAATGTATTATGTATATGGAAACAATGTCAAGTATATGACAATAAAAATACTATAATTTTAAGATGGCTATTTCTCGTATTTTGTAAAACAATTAAGAAATTGTTATCGCATGTTCGTAATTCGGAAGCATAGAGATATCTATTTGCAAACTTACATATAAAATCATTCCAAGTCTTAGTAATATATTACAACGCATAAGAAAACATATCAAACTTAGAGTTTTCATATTATTGGATAAAGAAAGCAATATAAAAGACTAACACATACCAATATTCCAAATAGATTTATTTAGTAGTTCCTCACACATCATATGGCAAGATCATTTAGTTCTCATCGACAACTTCCCCAAATTCATCCGGATGAATGGTAGACATGAATTCATATCTATGTTAAAAACAAACAAAAAGGTTAGCTAGAATAATGAAACTTTGTAAGCACTTATTTTTTAGAAAATAGTACGTAAATGAAGTTTACATAAAGTGATTCTTATCAATTTCGGAGAAGTCACGATTAATAAACTCATTTGAATACCCATCTCCGGACATTAGACATTGTTTCCCTAATCATATATGTGAAAATCTCATAAGTCACAATAGTAACAAATAAAAACGATTCTCCAATGTAAAACTTATACATATATATGTTTATCACTTTCGAATTCATTACTCTCCAGAATTGGAGTACACAAAAGATCGGATCCAATCCATAGTTCCACTAATACCCAAGATCATAGCCATTATTTCTCAACATACCTACAAATTGATGACAATATTTTCTTATAGCATAACATGTTATCTTCACGCCAGTGGAAAAAAATATATCATAATGAATTAGAAATTTTAAACGACCTCATAATAATGATCGACATTACTATGGTTATATAAATTAAACTAAACGTATCAAAGTAATTTATTTTTACTTGCGGTCTCGTAGTTGAAAATCAAGAATCTCACACTCATTAGGATACTCATAATCATCGCCCACATAAAGGATTATAGTAACGTTTCCAACTTTGGCAATATCACCATACACATCTAAAATTTGAAAGTAGAACTCTAGAAATTTCATTATTTAACGAATTTAAAAATAAGTCTATCGATTTATATATAAAATATACATATATACATACCATGACAAATTTTCTTGGCTATCAAGCCATTGTTGATGTTTACAAATAAAGCAAAGTTGAAGATATTTGCATGCGATCTTGGACTAACATGGTCCGTAATTGTTTCTTGGAAACATTTGATTTTTTAAGATGACCCGAGTTCCTTATCTTCTTCGGAGGATCAATGAGTTGGAAGTTTGTCATGAGGTACCATTCTCCCTCCATGAGGTATCTCTTGAAATATTTTTTGTATTGGATCGGAGGAATAATAGCATCAATTAATCCGGGTTCCCTTGAAAAACAAATAGAAGTTCATGTTAGCTCAAGAAGACTTTAGTTATGTAAAAAACTAAAGACCAACATAAATCAACAAAATTACCATCTCATCTATGAGTATCATATCTATACACTTACCTAAAAAAATTTGTTTGTTTTAAAAACTCTGAAATTTAAAACTACGTACACTATTGATTCCAAAAAATAATAGTATAAGGATGCTTCGGAGTTCTTTTGTCCTCATTCACACTTTTCAACCGAAAGTGATGAATAGCTATCTAGTTACTATTTTTTATTATGAGATGAGTTCAGATTTTATTTTAGTTTCTATACTATGATCCTATTTATCTGAACATAGAAATAAATTATAAAAATTTAACTAATCAAATCATTTTTAAGCAATCTCAAATAAGTCTATAAAAAACATGTGTACCTGCTGATCAGCCAAACACTACACGAATAGATCGATGACCTCTTTCAGACCATTCCCGCTATTTGTTTAACACCTTCATTTCGTTAGACCAACAAAATTTAATAGGTCTCAAATTGTCGACGTCATCATCTATAGCTTCCCGTTTCGTGAGAAAAAAGAACGAAGAGTTTTGATTTTTTTTTTGATAAATCGAAGGATCTAACCAAAAGTCACCTTCTTAATTATAAAACGCATAATAAATGAAAAAACTTTTTAACTTTACGATTTAAATTTTCGAATGTTATCCACTTGTTTTAACTTTTCCTAGGCATGGCCTTGTACTATCAAAACGAAATCTTACAAAGCCACTATCAAGATATATATGAATCTAGACCATGCAAAAAAAGACAAACAAAAGATGTCTAGGCTATCATCAATCATCATAATGGAGGTGATCGTTTTGTCCAATACAAACACGACCTCGAGCCATTAGCAAACCAATTTTGGTTTTACTGAACATGTTATCAACAATTAAAATTTTAAACTTGTGTATCTAGGTCACAAAACGATTAAAGATATGCATGTGATTTATATAGAGATTTCATAATATAAAAAGTGAAATATCGTGCCCCACTTGGGTTTAGTTAGGTTTTAAACCAATATTTGTTTATACTTATGTGAACATGATTAGCTTGACTTATTGGTGTTCACATAAATGAAGAGTCATTAATTTATATAGAATAATTATTAAAATACGAATTTATATAATTACTAAAATACGAAGTTATATGGATATATAAGTATATAAATTTATATTACTAAATTTTTGTTCGTGAGATGATAATTTAAAAAATTATACGAAATTAATACCAATAAAATCTGCTCCAACGAATAATCATTAGCAAAATAAAAAGAAAAAACAAAGAAACGTAGATGCAAAAGTAAATAATGAAAACACCAAAACAAATTTAAAAAAAAAACGAACAAACATACTAAATCCTGATAACACTATATCCTAACTTCTACCAAATAAACTTAAACTAATATGTAACTCCGTCTAAATGTTTAAAACTGTACTCTAACCCTAAAATAGAGAATGAATTTAACTCTCTTTTGTGATCAACTGTTTTTTTTTTCTTTTTTTTTTGTGAAATGGTTCGTAGATGATTCAGTTTTATTTCCATTATGAATTAATAATATCAGCGACAAAAAAAAAAAAAGAGAACTACTTACTAAAATAACAGTTTTAAAATTATAAATTCTGCATGTCGGCTCATAATCCTCTGGGATGTTACAGACGACAACAAACTTAAGTAACTCACAAAACCCTTTTTTCTCGAATATACGTTTTTAACCCATCGAATAACCAAGAAAATATGAATGCAGAGTTTGCAGTCCTTCAAAATTTATCCTTAAATGACTCTATCAACTTTGTTTTTTTTTTTTTTTGCTAAAAACTCTATCAACTTTATTTCTAGCTTTGACTTTGTTATAAGAACGTTTGTAGTTTTAAGAGCTAGATTCTTAGGTTTTTCATTTTTGGAATTGATTTTTTCCAAAATAACAACACTACCAATAGGCTTTTCTCCGAATCTTATCCATGAATGCTCTAAATAATTGCAATGATTTTAATGTAAAATTAGTAAAGCATTGCTATTGAACGGATTGGTTCTTGACAAACAGTAGAAACAGTCTTATACACAACAACATGAGAGGTGGTCTACCAACGGAGAGACGACAACCCGTCATGAAAATGGTGGACCAAAAAGTGCAGGTCACTTTAGGGAAAGGTGATGCATCTTTTAGAGAGACACCGACGGTAATTATGAGGATAAGTCCAACATGTCCAACAACGCTCTTTGCGTAACCTCCTCCGAATAGAAGAGCACACACCTGACACATAAAAGAAAGCCCGGAGTTAAAAAAAAAAAAAAACACTTTACATTTCAAAAGTAATTTAGTGACTTAAGTCTACACTGAAGTCTGCCATAAATCTATCAATGATGATTCTATCAATGATAATTGATATAAGACTATTCAAAAAAAGATGAAACACAAAAGATCTAAGAGGTAAAATTTTGAATATAACAAATTTGGTGATGGTACAGGAATTAGAAGGGAATGTTGTAATGAGTGGCAAAGTTCTTGTTAATGGCAAGAAGAAAAGACTTAACTTTGGTGCTGCCGTAAGCAAATCTATCTTTCAATCATTAGTTTTACCTTTTTACATAATCAAACTATTATCCATTAATGTCCTAAACACTAAATAATAACTCCTTTTTTAAAAAAAAACTGTTGAGAAACTCTCATGCTTAAGTGACGTAAGAAGATGTGTTGCTAGGAACTTTAACAGTGAGAGAATCCATATCTTACTCAGCTCATCTCAGGCTCTCTTCAAAGCTTACCAGAGAAGAGATCAGTGACATTGCGGAAGCTACAATCACTGACATGGGTCTTGAAGAATGTTCAGACAGGACCATTGGAAACTGGCATTTGCGTGGAATAAGCGGAGGAGAGAAGAAACGGCTCAGTATTGCCCTCGAGGTCAAGTCTCCTCTTTCTAGAGAAACCAACCAGTGGATTGGACAGTGCTTAAGCTTTCTTCGTGGTTCAGATTCTTAGAAACATAGCAAGCAGTGGCAAAACTGTGATTTCTTTAATCCATCAGCCGAGTGGTGAGGTTTTCGCCCTCTTTGAAGACCTGCTACTTCTGCCTGGAGGAGAAACCGTTTACTTTGGCCAAGCAGAATCTTCAACAATGGTAATAAGAGAGAAAATAATTTTAGTATATAACTATCATGCTCATTAGTGTTGTTGCTGCTTCGACATTGCAGTTCTTCGGTGAAGGGGGTTTTCCTTGTCCTAGTAGAGGGAATTCGTCTGACCACTTCCTTCGATGTGTCAATTCCGATTTCGATAATGTCTTAGTGGCTTTGGTTGAATCTCGGAGAATCCATTTTTGTTTTTCCATGAGCTTACAATACACTCAAGCTCCGGAACTCGATGGTTGCCTCTGCAGGATTCTTCTTTCTCTCTTCACCAACTACATGAAACTTCAAACACATTAGATCCTCTAGATGATATACCAACAGCAGAAATTAGAACAACTCTTGTCAGAAAATTCAAGTGTTCAGTATATGCAGCAGCTTCAAGAGCAAAAAGTCAAGAAATAACATTGATAGTAAGTTATGCTTAAAACTACATTGTATCACATACTGAGGCTCATAAGCAAGTTTATAAACCTCATACAGAAGGAGGGGCTTGTCACAGAAAGGAAAATGGGAAGCCGAACTAATTGGTGGAAACAACTCAAAATACTTACTCAGCGATCTTTCATCAACATGAGTAGAGACTTGGGGTACTACTGAATGCGGATTGCAGTCTAGATAGTGTTATCCATTTGAGTCGAGTCAATCTTCTTCAACGTCGGGGGAAACCACACAAATGTTATGAATACTGCAGCTTGTGGCGGATTTATAGCAGGTTGTATGCATTCATGTCAGTATGAAAATAACATTATGGCAGATCATACCAAATTTAGTTGATCGGATACCTTGAGAAGATAAATCATCTTAAGCCATAAAAGAGATAAAAATATCGTCCATCACCTTCTCTAGAAGCAGATCTTCCTCGGAATTTGATAAAATAAAATTGATCTAAAAGAGAGTAGAGACGCCAACATGATGAGATTGTTGCGATGAACAAAAGGTATATAAAGACTAAGGAGACTACCTTCTAATTATCGATCTCTCTTTTCCCTCACAACCTCTACAGAAATATAAGATACGAAATCTTTGCCATTATAAATCAATCGTAAAACCTGCAAAATCACCCCAAAAAAAAACTTTAGCAACAGATATGGAATCAAACATGATTAAATAAGCGTAACACAAGATTTTCTTTTGTTCTCTGATCTGCATGCTCAAGCTATTCTTTAGCTCTTTAGGTTTGGAAATAAACGTTAATACGTCATAAAAAATATTAAAAAGATTAGAAGTCAAAGAGAGAGCTTGTGTTATGTCAAACCAGATGGAATCAAACAAAAATATTAACATGTTCGCCATGACTACCCCATTATTATATTATTGCCACCAGGTTAATCACACCTTCGACGACGGTGGTAGTGATTTTTCTTTTCTCGTTCTCCACACTTTTAAAGATGGAATTCGATTAAAGAGATGTCAACAATTTAAAAACCGACTTCCTTGGTTTATAAGGCTTTAGCGTTGTCTTGACGTTTAATTAAGACTTTAGCGTTTAACCATGATTTATGCACAAACAAAGTAATCAAAAGCAAAATCATAACAAATATACCCATCACGACGCTGATCATACCATCACTTTATAACCATAATCACATCTGAATTAAGAAAAAAAAATTATGTGGTAAGGAGAAGAAACATTACATGCGGTGGCAAAGGTGGTTGCGGCCATGGATTTGACCGAGAGAAGAGATATGAAGATGTAACGATAAGAAGCTTAATATCTAGCGGCTCACATATTTATAAAAAGCAATTTAGGGTTTCATGAAAGATATCCTATATTTATAGGGCTGTGTAACATAGGATTTTAGGGTTTTACATATGACGGTGTAATTTATACCGGGCCAATTTGTCTTCTCCGAAAATAAGCCCACTAAACATATTCGGATATCTTAACCTTTTTTTAAATATTTGGTTCAATTTTTTTAATATAAAAACGAAAAAAACATTTAAAATAATTAAATTAGGCAATTTCATTAAGGGCAAAAACGACTGTTCATATTCTGAGAGCGAACGTGAGCACTTTCGACTTCTCCTTTAATATATAAGATTGCGAGACTATATTTTTGAAATTTGGAAAAAAAAATAGTGATGAATATTTGACAAAAATTTTGGTGATTGATAATTTAAATTATTGTAATAAGCGTTACAATAAATTTAAATATAGATTACAAATAAGTCTATAAAAATGAATTTATAAATAACTCATTTTCTAACTAAAAAATATTGATTTACTTTCTAAAGATAGTTTCTTCTTACAAAGAAATTTGAACATATATTATTTTGTTAAATTTAATTTTATATAATAATGTAAAACCCGCACATCGTGCGGGTCCTAATCTAGTAAAGATATAAGAGTGTCATCATAATCACTTTTTGCTATGTTGATTTTAGTATTATGATCATTATGTTACTAGTAAGTTGAAGATCTAGAGGAGATTATAGAACTTTGGTGAATCATTGTCTTTAATTAGTTTTTTTGTTTTTTGTCTTAAATTCCCAAAGAGTTATCTTCTGTATATGATCACTGCTTAAAGTTTTCCTCAAAGATTTATGTTTTAATTTTTACTTTTTAAAAAATATTTTCAACAGGTACACTCTTTTTCCAATTTTAAGTGTGTCGCTCTCATCTCCTTCACCATTTTGATTTCTTCAATTATACGTCCACTGGCCGTACCATAAATCACGTATCTACCAATTTCTCATGAAGAAAACATCATAAAAATACAAATAGAAGACAATTTCAATTAAGATGGCTGTACTCTTCATAACTAGGACCACATTATCTTATTTTCATAATAACAAACACTTAATCTTTCCCGAAATAAATAAATAGCAAATTATTGATTATCCTAGCAGAGGAAAAAAGTGTATCTTCCAAGAGATTGTTTTTGCATCTTAATGATTCAGGTTTCAAGTGAAAAATCAAAAGAATTGGATCAGACAGTTTGATGAAACTCTAGGAAGCTCCATAACATCATTGGTGATCCTCTGGTACTTGTTATTACCATTGTTATCTTCTCTGGGTTTCAATGTAACACCAACCTTGACAGTTTCAAGACATCTCAAATTTCCCAAGAAATGCCTCATCTGTTTCAGCTCTCTACAAGTACCTCGATACCCTGAAATATTTAGCACTTTCACTTGACATGTCGATAAACAGCATTCTTTCTCCTCCTTCTTCTTCTTCTTATTTTTCTTCCTCCTCTTAGGGATGCAAGGACAGGCATTCCCACACATATCTGTTACTTGGTGCAAAAGACCCTGAAAGCAAAAGGAATTCAAATAAAACATTAAAGCCACGAAAATAATACGTACGGCATAAGCAAATTCATTTAGAATAGTAATCTAGCAAAGAAATAAAATTATGTGGTGTTGATCTAAGAATTGATGATACCTTGATGATTAGAGTTTCTAGGTTTGGAGATTTGTTGAGGAGAAGTGGCACCACTTGCCAGCCTATTTCTTTGTCACTCTCAAAAGATAAAGTAACGAGGTTGTGAAACACCGGCATTGTATCACAGCACAAGTGAAACACCTGGATTTGTAGTCATAACCAAAACAGACATATAATACAAAAATGAGACCTTGCTAGCTAGCATACACTTGAAATTGAAACAATCATATAAGAAGAATAAGTAGCAAAACTGACCTCAAGAGAATCAGAAGATAAATGAAGGGTTTTAACATTGCTTATCCCTTCAACCAGATCCGTAAGATCACCAAAAATTTCGTCTCCCTCCACATTCTCATCCTCATCACTCTCACCCTCATTCTCATCTATAAGTCGCTCCCAAGACCAAAGATCGAGTCTAGCTTCTATAAGGGAACCAAAATCAACCACATACTTTTCCGCGACATGACTCGAATATTCAAGGTACATAAGACTGGGTGTCTTAAACCAACATTCATCGTAAGCCTCAAAACGTAACTCGGGAAGATTTTGATAGATGTTCAGTCGTTTGATTGAAGAACTCGATACGAGCCCATTCCAAGCCGGGCATGTGGTCTCATTATCATAATGTAGGAATAATTCCTCAAGCACAGGGCAGCCAGAGATGAAATCCTGATACATCTCAGCATCAGTAAACTCCACTGAAACTAGAGAAAGTGATTTAAGCGCTGGGAAAAACACTCCCCCTGGAGGAAGACGACCCTCAGCATAAAACCCACCGCATATTGTGAGCTCAACCAGTGTGTTGCTCGTGAAGACCTCAGTGTCTATACAATGCATACGTGCGGTCTCCAAGTGAAGTTCCAAGAAACCGCGCTCCAGGACAGTGCGAATCCAACTCTCCACCCGAGAATCGTCATGCTCGAAGTTACAATTAAGGGAGAATCTCTTGACGGTGGTAGAATTGCTTAAGAGAGCAAGTGTTCTGCCCACGAAATCACAGAAGTATCGATGATTACTTGCGTCATTCAAATCAAGGTTGTCTACAAGCGCAAGCAGATTCCTCCACCTCTTTGACAGAACCGATGTGCAAGCAGCACGATTTGTCCAAAGCAATGACAAGATTTTACCTAGAATCTCATCTGGTAAACTGCTAATATAATCTTTAGAACCCATATCTACTCTTTTGGTAGACATATAGGTTAGGATTATAAAGAACCTATCAACAACAAAAATCGATCTAGGGTTAGGGTTACAAGTTCTGCTAGTTTAAATCAAAAGGAGAAAACCTAGACAGTGAAATCAACAGAATTGAAGGAAAATATCAAATAAAATTCCTCTATAAAGCTAGGGCATGCAAGATTACTTCAAGACGTCGATGTAGATTGGGGAATGTAGTAGAAGTAATCTTACGATTGCAAAGGAAACCAAAGGAGGAATTCGCAAGCACGACGAGTCTAACCGGAAGATCGAAGAGGAAGCTTGATGAGCAAGGAATTCGAGAAAGATGAAGAATTAAAGAATTTTTCTATAAAACTATTGTTTTTTTTATAATGGGTTTTCAAAATAAAAAGCATTAGACCAAAGATATTACAAGCCCACCAAGACTTGAGTGTTTAGAGAGCAAGATCCACTTTTGCTAAACCAGAAATTACAAGGAACAAATATTTGTACCAACCAAAAAAAAAATGTACTAATTCGAGTAAGTATTTGTACATTCACGTTGTTAGGATAACTTACAAGCGATATAGAATTTATTACATAAAATCGTGAAGTTTATATTATATTTTAAGACAATATAACGATATTATCCCAAAAATATTGCCGAATTTATCACCAAACAATAATATTACGATTACGTACGAATGAATGTAAACCTCTTCAATTTCGTGTCTATCTCGACTAAAAGAAAAAGAAAAAACAATTGCGTGTCTCTATCCATAATATGAGTTAACAATTTCGTGTTTATCTATCATAATATGAGTTGTATAGCAATAACAAAATTAATTGGTGTTTGTTTTATATAAAAAAAATTAATGTATAAAGGCAATGGACATCTACTAATATAAATTAGATGTAATGAAAGTCTTTACTTTCGAATATCATTACTTTATTATGAGTTTTACTATATTTTCGAAAAAGTGAAAAATTCATGAAAAATTAAAACTAATTCACACAAACCTTACCAACAACAACAATACTAAATTTCCCAAATTTTAACAAGAAAAACAAACTACGTAATCTACCTATTTATTCCTTCATCGGAAAAATGCGAATAATACAGCCCATCACGAATACTATTTCTAGACATCAAAACTAAACTATCTTTGGAAATTACAGGTTACAGAAATATTTGCTTCGAGAAGATTTTTTCCAGTTCCACAAGACATCACAAATTTAGTCAAGTTCTTTTTCTTGTTTTTATTGGTATACAAATTAAATTTTAACAGTAGAACGTTATACACTAGTGGAATATTAACAACACATTTGTTAAACCTCTTTTGAGTATTAATTTCCCAAAAACCCTCTAGAAGCTTTGCTTTTGTTCTTTCCCCTTGTGTCCTAAGTAATTTTCAAAACATTAAATAGAAAAAATATATTCTAGTTGACTACATTAAATAAAAAAGATTAATTACTTAATTAATTACCAGAATTCAAATACAATTTCGATTAAAAATAGTAAATCACTACCCAAATAACTTCTAGAAGCAAACAAACTTAGAGTAAGAACAGGACAAAACCGACTCAAACACCTTTTTTACCCTCACTCAACAGATTCAACACACAAAACCACAAGGGTAGTATCGTCATTCAAATAACAAAAAATCACAAGGGTAATATAGTCATTTACACTACCTTCAAATATGCCCGGGGATTATGCACGCTTTATATGCAGCGTAGACACCTAACTGAATCAGTCTAACAGAGAAACCCCAAAAAAAAAAAATTCCCTTCTCTGATTTTTCGGAGCAGAGAAAAAAAAAAATTTCAAAATCAGAGATTATCACAAATCTCAAATCTCGAATCTCGATTTCGATTCTCGTCGGAGGTGGTTAAACAATGGCGGCTGCTTCGAATGGGAGTGAGTATTTCGAATTCGATGTAGAAACAGGTAGAGAATCGTTCGCGCGGCCGTCGAACGCCGATACAGTGGAGCAAGATGAAGAAGATCTACGGTGGGCGGCGATCGGAAGGTTACCATCGCAGAGGCAAGGTAGTCAGAGTGCGATTCTGCTTCGATCGCAAACGCAAACGCAGACTTCTGGTTACGCTGATGGAAACGTGGTTCAAACGATTGATGTGAAGAAATTGGATCGTGCGGATCGTGAGATGTTGGTTCGTCAAGCTCTTGCTACTAGTGATCAAGATAATTTCAAACTTCTCTCTGCTATTAAAGAACGTCTTGATCGGTTAGTGAACGACGACGATTCGAATTCTCTCTGTTTCTAATTTTAGGAAAAAAATAATTATTTCTTAAAATTGTAAAATTTATACATATGAATCGTTGAATTTGATACAATTTTTCTTTTTTTTGATAGAGTTGGTATGGAGGTACCGAAAATCGAAGTCCGGTTCGAGAATTTGAATATTGAAGCTGATGTTCAAGCTGGTACAAGAGCTTTACCAACTTTGGTTAATGTCTCTCGAGATTTCTTTGAGGTTTGTCTTCTTTATCTTTTTGAGTATATTCCACATAATTTTTTTTTTGATGATTGTTTCTAATTCTGCATTTTTCTCTGTTTGTTGTAGCGTTGCTTAAGCAGCTTGAGAATAATCAAGCCTAGGAAACATAAGCTAAATATTTTGAAAGATATAAGTGGGATTATCAAACCAGGAAGGTGAATTAGAAGACTGTTTAGATTATCACTAAACCATATGTATAATCACAAGTACTAATATTTTGCTATTTTTTGAAGGATGACTTTGTTATTAGGACCACCGGGTTCCGGAAAATCGACGTTGCTTCTTGCTCTTGCAGGGAAGCTTGATAAGAGTTTAAAGGTTAGTTGATCCGTGAAGTTATTAACTATGTTCATATATATCACATGTATCTTATGTTTGTTATATCTTTTTGTTTAAACGTCACATGCATGAAGTGACGTACTCCAACCATGTTTGATGTTTGTTTTTTTTAACTAGAAAACGGGTAACATTACCTACAATGGAGAGAATCTTGATAAGTTCCATGTTAAAAGAACTTCAGCATATATTAGTCAAACAGATAATCACATTGCTGAACTCACTGTTCGCGAAACGCTTGATTTTGCTGCGAGATGTCAAGGCGCAAGCGAAGGATTTGCAGGTTTTTTTCATTTTGTGTTACTACTCACTATAGAAACTTCTTCATCAAGTCATAGATTCTCAAATATTTTCTGTTTTGATGTTGTGTAATTGTAGGTTACATGAAAGATCTAACCCGATTAGAGAAAGAGAGAGGTATACGTCCTTCTTCCGAGATTGACGCTTTTATGAAGGTCAGTATCATGTTTCAAGATTTATCATGTCGCTTGATTCCACAACAAAGCCTGACATTTTCTCTTTGTTATAGGCTGCTTCTGTCAGTGGTGAAAAGCATAGTGTTTCGACAGATTATGTGCTTAGAGTTCTTGGTCTTGATGTATGTTCTGATACAATGGTTGGTAATGATATGATGAGAGGTGTTTCAGGAGGTCAAAGGAAAAGAGTAACAACAGGTCTTTTTTTCACTCTCTTTACTTATCTATCTTTACTTAATGATCCACTAGCTCTGTTATGCTAATTGATAAATTTGACACAATGCAGGAGAAATGACTGTTGGACCAAGAAAAACCTTGTTTATGGATGAAATATCTACTGGTCTTGATAGCTCAACAACTTTCCAGATTGTGAAATGTATCAGAAACTTCGTTCATCTAATGGATGCAACTGTTCTTATGGCACTTCTTCAGCCTGCACCAGAAACATTTGATTTGTTTGATGACTTAATTCTTCTCTCAGAAGGTTACATGGTATATCAAGGTCCTCGAGAAGATGTGATAGCCTTTTTTGAGTCTCTAGGATTCCGTATCCCACCGCGTAAAGGTGTCGCAGATTTTCTCCAAGAGGTATATATACATCCTAGCTCTTTTCTTTAATTTGAGTTTAGTATACCCAAATTTAAAGCTCTTTGTATTGGTTTTCTTAATCTATTATAATGTTGGTATGCAGGTGACCTCCAAAAAGGATCAAGCTCAATATTGGGCGGATCCTTCGAAGCCATATCAGTTTATTCCTGTCTCAGACATAGCGGCTGCATTCCGTAACTCGAAATACGGGCATGCTGCAGATTCCAAGCTGGCCACACCATTTGATAAGTCATCCGCGGATCCTTCAGCTTTATGCAGAACAAAATTTGCCATTTCAGGATGGGAAAACCTTAAAGTTTGCTTTGTAAGAGAAATACTATTGATCAACCGGCACAGATTTCTTTACACTTTTAGGACATGCCAGGTAAATTACCTCTTTTCGCTGCATTTGTAATTTTGGCATCATTTAGAGTATTGACACTTAGGTTTGTTTCTTAAGATTTCATGACAATGCTTTTATGTGGCTTTTGAATCAAGTAACCAATAAATTTTGTCTTTACCATAATCCTAGGTCTTCATTTGCGCTTAGTAGTGCTTGCTTCGACTCTGCTTTTGTAAACTTAGTCTCATTCTTATAAGTACCGTTATGTGATCCAATTTGCATCACTATGTTAATAGCTTGACGTAGATATATTATTCAAATATCCTTAGCTAAAATTCATTTTGAAACTTTAGTAACCAAGTTGTTAGAAATACATGTGAATTATTTGGAGTGAGGCAATTATCTCATGAATTTGGTCAGCTTAAATCTCGAAGATCACCTGTTGAATAATAAAATTTTGTGCTATCTTATTGACTTGAATAGATGTTCTCTATGTGGTATATGTAGCTTCCTATGTTTCTGACCTGAAACATTTTCTGTTCCTTAAAGGTTGCATTTGTGGGACTTGTCACAGCCACGGTGTTCTTGAGAACTAGACTACACCCAACAAGCGAACAATTTGGCAACGAGTATCTATCTTGCCTTTTCTTCGGGCTAGTGCACATGATGTTCAATGGTTTCTCTGAACTGCCTCTCATGATATCCCGTCTCCCGGTTTTCTACAAGCAAAGGGATAACTCCTTTCATCCTGCTTGGTCCTGGTCTATCGCCAGCTGGCTGTTGCGTGTGCCTTATTCTATCCTTGAAGCTGTTGTCTGGAGTTGTGTAGTATACTACAGTGTGGGACTTGCTCCCTCAGCAGGCAGGTTGGTATTAACATTTCTCTCGACTTGTTGTTGATTTTTTAGTTTTGTAGTCTTAAACAAAATCTTTTTTGTTCTCCTAGATTTTTCCGATATATGTTACTCCTCTTCTCGGTGCATCAAATGGCTCTCGGTTTATTTCGGATGATGGCTTCTCTAGCAAGGGACATGGTCATTGCTAATACATTTGGATCCGCAGCAATATTAATAGTGTTCTTGCTTGGTGGATTCGTTATTCCAAAAGGTTAATTAATACTACTTCCACTACTTCTTGTATAAAAGAATTTTTTTTGTTGGTTTGTGTTGCTAAAATAAGACCCCATCATTTCTTACAGCTGATATTAAACCCTGGTGGGTTTGGGGTTTTTGGGTCTCGCCGTTATCCTATGGACAACGTGCCATTGCGGTCAATGAGTTCACAGCCACACGGTGGATGTCGGTATGTTAAAGAATCTCATTTTTTTTTTTATAAATACATTGTTAGAATATACAATGCTTAACTATATATTCTTTTAAACATCATGCAGCCATCCGCTATATCGGATACTTCAATCGGATTCAACCTTCTAAAGCTAAGGAGTTTTCCCACAAATGACAATTGGTATTGGATTGGAATTGCGGTTCTCATTGGTTATGCAATTCTATTCAACAACGTTGTCACTCTAGCCTTGGCTTATCTTAACCGTGAGAGTCTCTATTGCTAATGAATCTTTCTTCTATCTCTGTAGTAATACTATGAAGCTTAGTTTTTTTTTTGTTTTTCTCTTGCAGCTCTAAGAAAAGCTCGAGCAGTTGTTTTAGACGATCCTAAAGAAGAAACTCAAACTGCTTTAGTAGCAGATGCAAATCAAGAAAAAAGTCAGAAAAAGGGAATGATCCTTCCATTCAAACCATTAACAATGACTTTCCACAATGTCAACTATTATGTTGATATGCCAAAGGTTAATTTCACTTCTCTGTTTCGCCTCCGTCTTATCAGCCCTTATCTATGGTTACATAAAGATTTTCTGTTTGTGAAATCTCAGGAAATGCGTTCTCAAGGTGTCCCAGAGACAAGACTACAGCTGTTATCAAACGTGAGTGGAGTCTTCTCACCTGGTGTTCTTACAGCTTTAGTTGGATCAAGCGGTGCGGGAAAAACTACATTGATGGATGTTCTTGCGGGCCGAAAGACAGGTGGATATACCGAGGGAGATATTAGAATCTCTGGTCACCCAAAAGAACAACAAACATTTGCTAGAATCTCTGGATATGTTGAGCAGAACGATATCCATTCTCCTCAAGTCACAGTTGAAGAGTCCCTATGGTTTTCGGCTAGCCTTCGTCTTCCTAAAGAGATCAGTAAAGAACAGAAAAAGGTCAGTATGAATGAGTTTTACTTCATTTGGTTTCGATATGGATAGTTTTACTAAAAATATATTTTCTTGTTTTGTTAGGAATTTGTGGAAGAAGTGATGAGACTTGTAGAGCTTGACACTCTGAGATATGCATTGGTAGGTTTACCTGGTACAACCGGACTTTCTACAGAGCAGAGGAAACGTCTAACAATTGCTGTTGAGTTAGTAGCAAATCCATCAATAATTTTCATGGATGAACCAACATCTGGACTTGATGCAAGAGCAGCTGCAATTGTGATGAGAACTGTAAGAAACACTGTTGACACCGGAAGAACAGTGGTTTGCACCATTCATCAACCCAGCATTGACATTTTCGAGGCCTTTGACGAGGTTCGACCTAACTTTGCTTGGATTACAAGAACTGTTATGAATTGTTATCTTAACGTATGTGCTTTTTTTTTTTGCTTAACCTTAAAAATACAGCTGCTTCTAATGAAACGAGGAGGACAGGTTATATATGGTGGGAAATTGGGTACACACTCACAAGTTCTGGTAGACTACTTTCAGGTACTTGTCTTAATCTTCTTTTCTTCTGCTTTGATCTTCGCACTTAGATACTTGTGCCCCACGTTAAATATGACAAACCCTAAACCTCTCTACAGGGGATTAACGGAGTACCTGCAATCTCAAGTGGTTACAATCCAGCTACTTGGATGCTTGAAGTAACCACACCTGCTTTGGAAGAGAAATATAACATGGAGTTTGCAGATTTATACAAGAAATCTGACCAGTTTAGGTAACTATCTCAACCCATATAGCTACATTTTCAATCTTTTTTAACAGCCACTATCTAAATTTTGAATTTAAACATACTGTGTATCTATCTATTCAGAGAAGTGGAGGAAAACATCAAGCAACTTAGTGTTCCACCAGAAGGCTCAGAGCCAATAAGCTTTACTTCAAGATATTCACAAAACCAACTATCTCAATTTCTACTCTGCCTCTGGAAACAGAACCTTGTCTACTGGAGAAGTCCAGAATACAATCTCGTGAGATTAGTCTTCACAACGATCGCTGCGTTTATACTCGGCACAGTTTTCTGGGACATTGGTTCCAGGAGGACTTCCTCACAGGATTTGATCACTGTAATGGGAGCTCTCTACTCGGCTTGTCTGTTTCTTGGAGTTAGTAACGCTTCATCGGTACAACCAATCGTTTCAATCGAAAGAACAGTTTTCTACAGAGAGAAAGCCGCCGGTATGTATGCTCCAATTCCATATGCAGCTGCTCAAGGTCTTGTGGAGATACCTTACATTCTCACCCAAACCATTCTCTATGGTGTCATCACATACTTCACCATTGGTTTTGAAAGAACATTGAGTAAGTTGTCTTTGATTCTTTTTCATTAATCTCAATCTTTTTCTACATGCGTCGACTATATAATAATACTAATATATTACAATTGAAACGCAGGCAAGTTTGTACTGTATTTGGTGTTCATGTTCCTCACATTCACCTACTTCACCTTCTACGGCATGATGGCGGTTGGTCTCACCCCGAATCAGCATTTAGCCGCTGTTATCTCCTCTGCGTTTTACTCTCTCTGGAATCTCCTCTCCGGTTTCCTCGTCCAAAAACCTGTAAGTATTTCACTCTATGAAGTGAAAATCGAGAACTTAGTTCTGTTGGGTCATTAAGGATTTGATTCTTGACTAATCAGCCTTACCATATTTTGAACCCTTATAATCTTTTAACTCATTTTTTTGTGTGTTTGTTTTGGTACTTCAGTTGATTCCAGTGTGGTGGATATGGTTCTATTACATATGTCCAGTGGCGTGGACACTTCAAGGAGTAATCCTTTCACAGCTTGGTGACGTGGAGAGCATGATCAACGAGCCATTGTTCCATGGCACAGTCAAAGAATTCATTGAACTTTACTTCGGCTACAAGCCAAACATGATCGGTGTATCTGCTGCAGTTCTTGTCGGTTTTTGTGCTCTCTTCTTCTCAGCATTTGCACTTTCAGTCAAATACCTCAACTTCCAGCGAAGATAAAAGTCGTATGTGACTAACTTTTATATTTTTGGCCAATGTCATTTGTGTTCCGTTTTAAGAATAGCTAGGATTCTTTTTTAAGTTAGTTTTTTTGACATTGACGAAAAAAACATACCTAAAAAAGATTCTGTTTTGCTCTATTTAGGCTTTATAGTTTTGTACACTGAATATTGATTCTGTTTTGCTCTGTTTAGGGTTTATAGTTCAATTGATGTCGTTCAATATTGTTGAATTTTGTTCGTAATCTTTGTTTCATAAAGATTAATGTCTCATGTAAAATATAAAAAATGTTTTATTTCCTAATTTCTTTATATCAATTTATTATAATATAAATGTAAATCTTAATTAGACTAATAAAATAAATTAGTAAAATTAGGCTATAGTATTGCTCATATGTAATTCCATAAAGTGAGTAAGAAAAATTCTAGAACATGAATATGGAGATTGGGATCAATGAAAATACAGTTCAACACTTAATCTCTAATTCTCTAACTTGCACATAGTAATCTTAGTTTTGTGATTTATTTGGTTGTGGATTTTGGAATAGTTTTTGTGGCTGTGCCAAAGTGAAACTAACACAACCTAACACATATTCACACAAATTAAATGAGAAAAAAAAATCAATTTGATAAGGAAAAACTAAAATCTTTCTGCAACCCTCCTTGTGCCTTGACTATATATATAAAGAGAGACCCATCAAATATCTCTTCACACACACACACTCTCCATGGAAATGCTTTTTCTTGGTTCACTTATGCATTTCTCTTTTTTTATTTTTGTATTTTTTTCTTTTTATGCATTTCTCTATAACAACAAATGTTTGCTAAAATCTCTATACATCATGTTTCCTTATTCTATCATGCGCAACATATACCGAGATTCTAACAAACGTTTGTAGTTAAAGAGAATTGCATAAGTGAACTAATGAGGTGTAACGTGTATCACAAGACTCTTTGTCAACAAGAAGCTTTAAACTCTCACTAAGAAAGAAACAAGACATTGTGAAGCTTTGGGCCTTAGACAATCAACGAAGCCCAACAATATCTCACCATCAACCGTAAAAAAAGTCACAAAAGTATTATTAAAAATAGAACTTAGGTTATATTATTGCTCAGATATTTTTTGGTCCGAGGTTTTCACTTTTTCTATTATTGTTGATAATATATTTGACAATTCTTTAGCTACCGTCACTTTTCTACGTCACCCCTCCAATCATAACCTTCCAACGACCCTTTATTTTCAACACCCATTGGTCCTTCACGCAACCCCATCACAGTCATCTTCTTGACCCGACCAACCGCTTACCGGGTCGGTTTCTTCCACGTGTCGCCCCGAAGATATCTTTAGAAACAAACAATTCCCATCGCGTCGTCAAACTATGAATGAATTTTGATGTATTTGTAAAATAATTAAAGCATCGAGAAATCGATCGCTCGTCGGAAACAACCGAGCTCTGGAGATGAATCACGAAGCCGACGACGGCGAAGATGTAGCGGCGGTGGCGGTGGAAGACGTGGAGGTGTGGGATACGTTGAGTAATGGATTCAAGCGTGCACAGCTTTTTCTTGATCAGAATCGTGATTTGATCCAACGAGTCAACGAAAACCACATGTCTCGAATCCCAGATAACGTCGCTAGAAACGTTGGCTTGATCAACGAAATCAACGGTAATATTTTCCGAGTTATGGAGATTTACTCTGATTTATCTGTCGATTTAGCCAAAAATTTCGATCAGCGGCGGAGGACGGCCAAGAACGGCGGCACTACAACTACCACCACCGGTTCTTACGGCGGTAGACGGAGATCTTGCGGTTCCTAAGCGCAATACGCAACAGCAAACTCCGATTTTAGCTAATTTCATGCCGGAGTCACTGTTCTGTTTCATGAAGTTTGTATATGATTACAAGAATTAGGAGTTGATTTTGGGGTTGATGTGAATTAGTGTGGTGGATTAGGATGTTGCACTAGTCTCTTACGTGATCTCTAAGGTATTCTATGCTTCTGTATTCAGCTACTCTGCTTTTGTTTGATTCTTGCATGTCTCATTCGTATAATCATTCACTAGTTTCATGATTTTTTCGATGGCTAGCTGGTTGTTTGTATTATGGATTTAAATAGCTTTTAGAGAAGATATATGAGTTGCACCAAAAAATGATGGTTCTGGTTAGTTCTTGAATAGAGTCAGATCATGATGATCCATGAGAATGAGGCAATGAGCAATGAGTGGGTAGGTTGTTTGGAAATGCTTGTAAGCACAAGAGAGTCTTAGATGAGCGACACTAGGTTCCACACACATTAGAAATAGTTCACTGCAATAGGTCTCTAGGAGCACAAGACTTGGGCTAGAAGACAAACATGATAGGTGTATTCGTTGTTGTTCTTGTCGGCTTTTGTGCTCTCTTATTCCTCAATTTCCAGAGAAGATAGAAGTACTATGTTATTCGTTGCTGTTCTTGGGCTATTAGTCACATGACTAAATTTGATCTTTTTGGCCTTTTAATTTCACTGGTTTTTTCCTTTTACGAGTAGTTAGATTATCTTCTATATTACAACAGAGATTTCGTGTCAACATGTCCAACTTAAGATAAAATGAATCAAAACCCATATAGTCTCTTCCCACAAGTTACAAGTGCACCATATAAACCAAATGAGATTTGGGAATTTCAAAACATCTTCGGATCCATACGGTTATAGGGAAACTGACAAATGGATATTAAATCATAATAATTATAATAATAATAAACGATTTCATAATCTTGGATTCTAAATAAGCATGAGGTATGTTTGAGAGGAAGAAAACCTAGTAGTCTATGATCAGTAGTCATAGGCAGGCCCGGCCCGCCACCAATACCCAAGATACCAATGTATTGGGCCTTAAATATAATTTTTTATTGCAAAAAAATGCCTTATTTTTACAAAATTTTAAGATTTAGTCTCAAATCTTAAATTTTAAAATATTGTAAAAATAGGCCCAATTTTTCTGAAAATTTAAGATTTGGTATCATTTTTAAATTTGTCTACAAAATCCATCAAAAAAAAAAATTATTCTGTATTGGGCCTCATATATAATAGGGCCGAGCCTGGTCATAGGTTTCACCTTCAATGAACACCTTGAATGGACACTGAGTCTCACCTTGAATAGAGTACTCAAACTTGAGTTGAGTAGAGAAGAGAAGCTGAGATGATGCTGAAAGCCTTGCCATTGATTTCAACTCCTTTTTAACTCTACCACTACTCCAGGTTGGTGCGATGGAGATTCCAACTCTCTTTAAACACTCGGAGTTGGCAAGTAGATATCTCACCAATTCTTTCTCTCCGTTTCTTCCTTTATAGTTTTTCCACTCAAAGATCTCGAGACGGTTTAACAAACACTCTGGAACAGAACTCGGTGGGTTGAAACAAAGTGGGAGCTCTTCGTTACTGTCCTGTTAAGCAACAACATCAAGATAAGTAACTAAAACGTTTATTTCATTTTGAATTTGTTAAACCGTCCATATATATGTACCTGCTCGATGAGAAGGACTTTTAGCTTAGGAGAATTTTGAAGAAAAAGCATAAATGGTTGCAACCAATGTAATCCAAATGGGATAATTTTACATTCTACAAGCTGCGAGAAGTTAATGTTGTAACAACATCCAACCTGCAACAATGAACATATACCTCACAAATAAGTTGACGATGGCAATGTGATCATAAATAAGGTTGAAAAAGCCACTACGTACCGTCTGTGTGTTCAAAATGAAGTCGAGATGCATAACCGAGGAAAGAGATTTGGTAAACTCGTCATCAAGATTAGAAAAAACTTGGATAAGTGCCTTATCAAGGCGAGGCTTGTTCTCAATTGAGTACAAGTTTGCCGAAATATCCCGAAGGAAGATTTTTCTTAAATTTGGAGAATCGATAGCCAAAGACCCCCCTGCATATCCCTCATTATTTTTTGCTACTTCCATATGACTATAATATAAGGTCTTTAAAGAAGGCACTTTGACACTGATATTTTTCAAGTTGTCAATACCATGTCTAACCACACCTAAATGCTTGAGAATAGGACAACCAGATAAAAGCCTAACAAGAGCATCTTCATATTTGTACACCACAGAGAAGAGGCAAAGAATTTCTAGACATGGAAAGCAAACCACAGAAGGAACATCCACCAAAATCTGATCGGAGATAGTAAGAAAGACGAGCGTGTTGCATACGTAAAGGCGATCTGGTAACCTGATAGGCTCTGACAACCAGCTTAGCTTGAACTCTAGCTTTCGCACTTTGCGATCAACTGCATCTGCAATCCACTTTATAACATCAACATCAATAGGACATCCAGGACCGAGTTGTACACAAAGAGTTTCTAAAACATGGGCCTTATGGAGTTTCATTGACTCGTTAAGAAACCACCATAAACTAGGCTCGTTAAGAAACCACCACATGTTTTTTTTCTTTCCTTGTTTATATTCAGTATCTCTGTACTCGAGTTCCGGTAGCATCGTCCAAATAGACCGCCATCGTTTCGACAAAACCACGGTAGACACTGCATCTTTTGTAGGTAGAAGCAACAATATCTTTACAAGCAAATCATCGGGTAGTGTACTAATCTTGTCTTCAGTTGAATCAGTTCTCTTACTAATCTTGTCTTCAGTTGAATCAGTTCTCTTACTCTTACTCTTGATGAATCGTCGTGCATTATGTATTAAATTTTGTCCCAACCATATGGAACCGAATATAAGCAAAAGCTGTCCTAACATCTTTTTGTCACGGCTCCATAGACTCATTCGTCCTAACATCTTTTTGTCACGGCTCCATAGACGCCTTCATATTAGTCATTAAGCGTATATATACATACTAGATATGTCGGTACTATCCTTTTTTTAGAATTAGTAACTTTACATTAGAATTAGTAAATAATTTTTTCATTTCTATTTTTATTTAATAAGATACATATAATTTCCTTATAATTATTTTTTTACCTTTTTAAAATTTTTTTGTATAATATTTATACATATAATTGCCTTATAATTTTTTATTAAATTTCTATTTTTATTTAATAAGATACATCAAATTTCCTTATAATGATCTTCTTTAGATTTTTAGATTTGTTTTTATCGAAGATATATACGTATAACTTTCTTAAAAAAAAATCTAAATAGATAAAAGGAAATTGTTGTGTTACACGTGTCCAAATCTGATATCAATAAAAAAAAAATTTTTGTAAGAAAATAGGAGACTATCTATTTGTTTATATAGAGTGGAGTAATTACAATTTTTGTAAGAAAATAGGAGACTATCTATTTGCTTTAAATTAGAATTAGTAAATGAATTTTTTATTTCTATTTTTATTTAATAAGGTACATATAGTTTCCTTATAATTATCTTTTTTTTTTTTTTGTCGTCTAGATTTATTATTAATTGCAAATTATGAGAACTTTTACATACACGATTCTACAACTGACAATTCCTTCCGACCCTTATTAGATCTACGACAGACTACACTTCCTTCTTCATAATCTTGATGAATACCTTCAATGATCCACGACCTGGCGACACTTCCTTCTCTGCGTAGAATCCTGGCGAACGGCTATAATTGTACATCGCTGGAGATCTCCTGCACACTTGCCTCTATTAATCTGCAAATTTGTTAATAAATCGCAATATCTAGGACTCGAACCTCAAACCTCTTGGTGTAGAAGCATTAATCAACACTTGGTCAACCAATGGGCCAAGGGGGCTTCCACAACTTATAATTATCTTCTTTACCTTTTAAAAATTGTTTTGTATAAGATTTATATGTATAGTTGCCTTATAATTTTTTTTCTTAAATTTCTATTTTTATTTAATAAGATACATAAAGTTTTCTTATAATGATTTTCTTTAGATTTGTTTTTATATAAGATATATACGTATAATTTTCTTATAATTTTTTTTCTTGATGAATAAAAGAAAATTGTTGTGTTACACATGTCAAATTCTGGAATCAATAAATTTGTCATGTGGCACGATCCTATAAGTTACTAACTTTATAAACCAACCATACTTAATAAAATGAGATATGTAGGGCTATGCACAAAGTTAACAAAATTACAAAAAAAAAAAAAAAAAAAACGGCGGAGGACGGCAAAGAACGGCGACTTTGCAGCTACCACCACCGATTCTTACGGTGGTAGACGGAGCTCTTGCGGTTCCTAAGCGCAATTCACAACAGCAAACTCCGATTTTAGCTAATTTCATGCCGGAGTCACTGTTCTGTTTCATGAAGTTTGTATATGATTACAAGAATTAGGAGTTTATTTTGGGGTTGATGTGAATTAGTGTGGTGGATTAGGATGTTGCACTAGTCTCTTACGTGTTCTCTAAGGTATTCTATTCTTCTGTATTCAGCTCCTCTGCTTTTGTTTGATTCTTGCATGTCTCATTCGTATAATCATTCACTAGTTTCATGATTTTTTCGATGGCTGGTTGTCTGTATTATGGATTTCAATAGCTTTTAGAGAAGATATGAGTTGCACCAAAAACAGATGGCTCTGGTTAGTTGTTGAATAGAGTCAGATCATGATGATCCATGAGAATGAGCAATGAGTGGGTAGGTTATTTGGAAATGCTTGTAAGCACAAGAGAGTCTTAGATGAGCGACACTAGGTTCCTCATACATTAGAAATATAGTTCACTGCAATAGGTCTCTAGGAGCACAAGACTTGGGCTACAAGACAAATATGATAGGTGTTTCGTTGCTGTTCTTGTCGGCTTTTGTGCTCTCTTATTCCTCAATTTCCAGAGAAGATAGAAGTACTATGTTATTCGTTGCTGTTCTTGGGCTATTAGTCACATGACTAAATTTGATGTTTTTGGCCTTTTAATTTCACTGGTTTTTCCCTTTTACGAGTAGTTAGATTATCTTCTATATTACCACAGAGATTTCGTGTCACAATGTCTAACTTGAGATAAAATGAATCAAAACCCATATAGTCTAAAAGACACTTCCCAAATGAGATTTGGGATTTTCAAAACATCTTTGGATCCCCAAAAATTGAAAAGAGTTTGCTACGGTTGATTAACTTTGTAGCATAAATACATAATAATATATATATAGCATAAATACATAATATAATAATGTTGTAGATGAATGTCGATAGTGATAAATACGCATGAATTAGCTGTGCTGACGTGGCAAGGTGAAAAAAAGGGCGACTAGGGTTTCTTTGCTTTTCCACCAAGTTTGATGCCGGCGGCGGCTTCTCCAGTCCGTGGGGAAGGGATCTCGGTGTCGGAGAAGGATGAGGTTGCTCCGGGGATTGAAGAGAGTCAGGTCGAGGAGTTTCCAGCGTTGACAAGGATGGAAGAACAAGTGGTTTCGAAGAATGGTTTAGGGGGGAGTAAGTCAGGAAATTTGCAGGAAGTGTCATCATCGAATCAGAATGGTAAGAGATCGTTTCTTCAAGTTGCTCAGAAGCTAACTTTTACCCGGCAAAAGTTTGTGGTTTCAACAGTAGACGGGTGTGAGAAGGTAGTCGTCCCAAAGGAAGTATTTGTTGGTGCAAAACCAATTTGGGAGGACTTTCTGATTGGGAAATTTCTGAATGAAAAGGCACCACATGTCGGGAAGATTCACATGATTGTGAATAAGATCTGGAGACTTGGAGATAGAACCTCTCTCATAGATGTCTATGAGGTGAATGATTATACAGTCAAGTTTCGTATTCGGAATGAAGGAATGAGGCACAGAATTCTCAACAGAGGCATGTGGAATATAATGGATATCCCTATGATTGTTTCGAAATGGACGCCATTTACAGAAGAGGCCCAGCCAGCCATAAAGTCTATTCCATTATGGGTTACTTTAGAGAATGTCCCACCAACCATGTTTACAGACAAAGGTTTGGAGTTTTTGGCTAGTGCAGTGGGAGAGCCAATTAAACTACATCCTAAAACAGAGGAGTGTATCAGTTTCGACGAGGCTAAAATACTAGTGAAAGCAGATTTAACTAAAGATCTCCCATTGGAACACACTTTCACGGGTGAAGAGGAAGGTGAACTGGAGTCAACCATTAAGTACTCGTATCCATGGCTGCCTCCACGTTGCTCCGGCTGTAAGAAATGGGGTCATCTATACTCAACTTGTTTAGCTGCCAAGGCTGTAGTCGAGAAAGATAAGCAAGTTTCAGACTCTCCTCAAGTGATTATCGATGAAAATGTACCAACAAACACACAGGTGCAGACTGTTGCAGTTTCGGACAAAGAGAATCAGACATGTGAGGAGAACAAAAATCAAACTGTTGAAGAAGATCAGAAGGAGGATGAAGTGGAAGGGTGGATTACTCCTAAATCGGGTCGTAGTAGTCCGGGTAAAGGACAGAAAACTTTACAATATGGCGAAGTCTCAATCTTATCAAACGCTTGCTCTGTTTTGGAGGTAGAAGAAGACGGAACAGAGCAGAGGAAAACAGTGGACTCACTGGAGGGACACGCTGTTACTGAAATTGCGCAAGAAGAGGCTCAACTGAATGTGACTATACGTAATCACGAAGCAGCTGCAAAGGGCCATCACTAGAAGGAGATATCTCTGCGACCATCTTTACCATGACACTCAAAAACGGCTCACAAAACACTAGCTCATCTTCCAGCTCCATCGGCTAGAGATCCCTCTAGAGATTTAAGTAAGAAGACTACCCCGAAACTTAATTAATGTCGGGTTTTTTTTGGAATGTTCGCGGTCTAAATAAAAGTTCAAAACATTCCATAATCAAAAAGTGGGTGGAGGAGAATAATTTTCAGGTTGGTTGTTTGTTGGAGACGAGAGTGAGGGAGGGGAAGGCACAAAGATTGGGAAAGAAACTGTTTCAAAACTGGTCTATTCAAACAAATTATGAGCACAATGCAAGAGGTCGGATCTGGGTCTTGTGGCAGCATAATGTGAGATTGAGTCCTTTCTACAAGAGTGATCAAATAATCACTTGTTCGGTGAAATTGGAAGATCAGGTTGAGGAATTTTTCTGCTCTTTTGTGTATGCCTCAAATCTGGTGGAGGAAAGGAAGGTTTTATGGCAGGAAATGCAAGATCACTATGACTCTCCGATTTTCAAGCATAACCCGTGGCTTATTATGGGACATTTCAACATAACTCTGGATATGGCGGAGCACTCGAGAGTTGACGATAATCCTTTGGTCACGTTAGGGATGTGGGATTTTCAAAGATTGGTGAATTATTGTTCTATCTCTGATATGGCCTCTCATGGTCCTATCTACACTTGGTGTAACAAGAGAGAAAATGATTTAATTCAAAAGAAGTTGGATAGAGCTTTGGTAAATGATGGGTGGCTAAGAGCATTCCCACAGGCGTATAGTGTATTTGAGGCAGGAGGTTGCTCAGATCACTTACGATGTCGGGTTATGCAAATTGGTGGAGGAAACAGTCCCAAACTTGGCCGGAAACCTTTCAAATTTGTTAATGTCTTAACGGAGATGATGGAGTTTTTACCACTGGTTGAGGATCACTGGAAGGAAACAGAGGAGCTGTTCTTGTCTACATCAACTCTGTTCCGGTTTTCTAAAAAACTAAAAGGATTAAAGCCGAAATTGCGGAATCTCGCAAAAGATCGCGTCGGGAACTTGATCAAGAAGTCAAAGGAGGCATACGAGATTTTTTGTCAAAAGCAACAAGCCAATGCGACAATATCAAGTAGTCTTACAATGATAGAAGAAAATGAAGCTTACAGAGGTGGGATAAAGTCGCTGATCTAGAGGAGAAATACCTAAAACAAAAATCAAAATTACATTGGCTAGATGTGGGAGACAAGAACAATAAAATGTTCCATAGAGCGGTTGCAGCCCGGGAAGCGCTAAATAGTATAAAAGAAGTGGTGTGCCCAGATGGAAATGTGTTAACAAAGGAGGAGGATATCAAAGCTGAGGCTGAAAGACACTTCAGGGAATTTTTGCAACATGTCCCAAGCGATTTTGATGGCACATCGTTAGAGAAACTTCAGCAATTAATGTCGTTTCGCTGTTCAGAAGAGGACCAGCAACTCTTAATTCGTTATGTCTCGGGAGAAGAGATCAAGAAGGTCTTGTTCGCAATGCCAAATGATAAATCTCCGGGGCCGGACAGGTACACATCTGAATTCTATAAGGCTTCTTGGACGTTGATAGGGAAAGAGTTCATATTGGCAGTCCAATCTTTTTTCGCAAAGGGTTTTCTCCCAAAAGGTATAAATGCTACAATCCTAGCTCTAATTCCAAAAAAGAAAGGTGTGAAGGCGATGAAGGATTTTCGTCCTATATCTTGTTGTAATGTGATATATAAAGTGATCTCCAAGATCATTGCGAATCGACTCAAGGCTGTACTCCCCAATTCTTGGTTATGGAAGAAATTGATCAAATACAGAGACATGGCTAAACAGTTTTGCAAAGTGGAAGTCGGTAATGGGGAGACTACATCCTTTTGGTATGATAACTGGTCGTCTCTAGGCAGGTTGGTGGAGACTGTTGGCGCTCGGGGTTATATAGATATGGGGATTAGCAAGTCAAGCTCTTTGGCGGCTGCCTGGACAAACCGGAGACGTAGAAGACACAGAGTTGATCATTTAAACGCTATTGAAGACGCTTTGCACCTGCAGCGCCAAAAGCGAAATGACAGGGACGACAAAGCTCTTTGGCGAGGGAAGCAGGATATTTTTTGACCAAAGTTCTCAACCAAAGATACGTGGAATCATATTCGTACAACATCTAATACAGTCTCTTGGCACAGAGGAGTTTGGTTTGCTCATGCAACACCAAAGTACTCATTTTGTGTATGGTTGGCTGCTCATAATAGACTCTCGACGGGTGCACAAATGGTAAAGTGGAATCAAGGGACTTCAGGTACCTGCATCTTTTGTCAGAATCATTTGGAAACAAGAGAACATCTTTTTTTTCTCTTGTCAGTACGGGTCTCTAATTTGGACAGCCCTCGCAAAGGAACTCTTGAAATCTAACTTCACCACAGATTGGTCCCTCATCCTCGACTATATCTCAAACCAGCACCTTGACCGAGTGGAGGCTTTCCTCATCAAATATGTGTTCCAAGCCGCAGTTTACACGATTTGGAGAGAAAGAAATCAAAGAAGACATGGGGAGGACTCGCAACCGGCGGACAGACTCATCATTTGGATTGATAAGCAGGTAAGGAACCAAATATCGTAAATCCGTAAAGGAGATAAGCGATATGAGGCAGCCTACCAAGCCTGGATCACAGCTCACAGCTAAATTGCCTTTTCTTTTTTCTAGAAAGTTTCAGCTCTTATTAGCATATGTATCTCAGAATCCCGACGCACAAGTTGCAAAACCGTTGTATTTTTTCTTTTGAATATAATTTAACATTACATTCAAAAAAAAAAATATATATAATAATAATGTTGTAGATGAGGTAAAGTTTGGCTTACTTAAGCGTCATCAAATTCATAATGTTGCTAGTAGTGTGAGCGAGGCAAATATCGTATAAATAAATATAATGTTGAATCCATATCTATTGATCGTGTGGCTTATTGGCTACACACCGTTCTTATTAATTAAATGGCTCATGTTTCCTCGTTCGATTCCTCTTGGCTGGATAAAACAAATTTTTTTTTTTTTTGTGGAGAAGCTGTGGTGGCACGTGCGTATAAGCAGTTTTTTTGTAAGAGTGAGTGAGACATCCAACCTGCAACAATGAACTGTTCATAATAAGTTGATGATGGCAATGTGATCATAATAATAATAACAAATAAGGTTGAAAAAGCCACTACGCACCGTCTCGGTGTTCAAAAGGAAGTCGAGATACATAACCGAGGAAAGAGATTTGGTAAACTCGTCATCAAGATTAGTAAAAAACTTGGATAAGTGCCTTATCAAGGCGAGGCTTGTTCTCATTCGAGTAAAAGTTTGCCGAACTATCCCGGAGGAAGATTGTTCTTAAATTTGGAGAATCGATAATCAAAGACCCCTCCGCATATCCTTGATTATCTTCTGCTACTTCTATATGAGTATAATATAAGGTCTTTAAAGATATTTGACACTGATATTTTTCAAGTTGTCCCTACCTTGTCTAGCTAACCACACCCAAATGCTTAAGAACAGGACAACTTGAAATCCCAACGTTCATAAGTTTGTCAGTGAGGGTAGGGTGAGGTGTGAGAATAGAAAAAGAGGCGTCTTATCAAAGAAAAGAAAAAGAAGTGAAATCACAACGTTCATAAGTTTGTCAGTGAAAGTACTACAAGAAAATAGCGGTATTGCAACATAATTTTTGCAACATTCGGTTTACATGAATCATATGTCGATCATTGAATACGGTTAATTAACAGAATCTAGTGGTTCGTACATGACATATATAATCATCGGACCACTTTAAATACTTGGTTACAACAAACTGTGGATCTTTTCTCCGAGCTATATTATATATTGGGGTTTAACTGCATGGTCAAGTTACTTAAACATAAAAAAATGTCAAGTTGATGTTTGTTGATTTTTTTTTAGAAACTCATATACATGTATGTATACACAGACATGATGTGTTACAGATGATGTAAAGTTACTGTAAAAACGATTTAGTATATAGTCTCTTTTGGATCTCTACGTTATACCTAAAGATCCAAAAAATTAAGAGATTTTGAAAACATACACACAATGCTGATTACCATGATAAATTAGAAACTTACAAGTTTATTGAATTGGTGTAAAATATAATAGAAGACACAAATGATCTAAATTTCTTAAGGATGTGATATGATGATATATATAATTTTGTGACAATTTCTTGGCTTCGTAGATTTCTAAAATTTCCTAGTATAATAAATACCATTTATATAATTTATGCATTAAGTTGTAAAACTGGTTTTTTTCCTTTTTGAATATAATTTAACATCTATTCAAAAAAAAAAATAAATACCATTTATAAAGAAGAATGATATGAATTTTCATTTATATACACTCGATTTTGGTCACCTTTAATCTTTTGTCGAAACTCAGCATACTGATTCTTTAGTTAGAATCAACGGAACATGTTTCTGGCATATCAACCTCTGTAATGGACGAAGTAAAGTTTACATAATCAACTAAAAACAAACCAATCTACAGATAAAAATTATTTATCAAGAGCATCATCACACATGATGGTATGAGACGGAAGACTGTTCTAAAGAAAGTTGGAGCGAAGCAACTGACGTGAAACAGCCTACTACTAGGCCACAATAGCCGAAACCAAATCCTCCGCATGACAAAGGAACTTAACCTTCTTCAGTCCCAGCGACAAAGCGCACTCCATTACCCATCTAAGGCCTCTGCTTCAGTCATGAGCGGAGAACGTAGTTAAAGAATTTGCTCTTGTACTTCATATTTATAATAATATAAGGTAAATGTGCATAGGCTTGGTGAAAGAGACTCAAAGAGTTATTAGAACTGCAGAAGTTGCTAGGACTTAATTTAAAGGTTGCTTGTTTAAAATTGTCTAATTAATAGCTAGTTTCTAATGAATTTGTAGAATATAGGCACGATTGTTGAACTTCATTAACTTGCTTTGCTGCTCATTTTCTTTGTTTAATTTTACATGTATTTCTATAATTTCACGTTGAGAAATGAAATAATGTGAGATAATTTTATTTGTTTTTTGGCTAAAATTTTATGGTTTTATATATATCTTAGGAGTAACAAATACCTATCTAAGAAAGAAATAATAGAAATGAAACGGTTTTTTGACGTGCATAGAAATGAAACGGACGTCAGCTTCATACGGTCACTGTGAGACAAGTATTGGCTAGCAACATAAATAGAATGTTTTTGTAGTACAATATATATAAATACTAATTGGACATCTAGTATCTTCTTCTCGACATATTCATCTTGTCCCGTCTTGAATTTTTCCTTTTTAACTAACAATGACAAATATTTCAAAACTCACTCTGAACCTTCTTAATTCAAACTATAATTTTGGGTTAATATAAGAACAAAGGTGGAGAAGTCCAATAAACCTTCTCAAACAAATTTATGTTTTTTTTTTAATGCCAGTCCAGATAACAATGATAACAAATGATATCCATTAACTGTTATCGAACATGTTTTATAAGTTACTTCTATCTACTAATCGTGTATATATACAGAAACAAACTTCCATTAATAATTATCGAATTAAGTATCTCCATTGTTCATAGACCTATAGTCGTATCTAAAGAAATAATAAGCATTTCTCTTTCTCTTTGGTTATTTGCTTAAAGAGTTTTCATTTTTTGATGGTAAAATATCAAAATTTAAGCCATCCACCCAACTACAATTCAGACTTTCAGATAAATTTTGGGTTAACATAAGAACAAAGAATAGTAAGTCCAATATACCAAAAATGGCTCATTCCCTATTTCCCTTAATCCTTGTTGGAATTACATCTAAACAACAATTTCAAAAATTCTCTTGAGTGCTTGACAACATAAAGACAAAGAATTGATAATAAGTCCAATAAAAACCTTCATATGCATTTCTATGCCTTCTAGGTCCATTTATAAAGACCATTAGAAATTTCATTTAATTATATCAACAAATCTTATGGATATAACTATCACAAGGATCAAGATATGGATTCACACACTAGACTTGTCAGCCCAACTTTTTTAATTGTTTTTATTTTTATTTTCAATGTTAATAAATAAATCATATGACAAAAAATAAAAATAAATTTCTAAGAAGAATTTAAGAAGTTGATTAATGTCTCTTTTTTTTTTAAGAACATCACTTGAATCTTTTAAATTTTTTGCTACTTTAATAAACTAGATTATGTATCCGCGCATTGCGCGAGATTTTAATTTTAATTTTTTATCAATACGAATATTTGAATTATTTGAATTTTAAAAAGTTTTATTTTACTCATTTTCATTATCTTTCCATAGTAGTAAATATTTTTTCACACTTTTCAGTACAATTTTTCTTGTTATCTTCTATTATTCACTCGTCATCTCCCGACATTTGCTCTCTTTTCACCTTTTATATTGGCTCACATATAATATACTCGACTATGAATTAGTTCTCAAGATAGATCGTATATATTTTCTCATTCATATATTTCAATACTCAAATTTTTTTTTATAAGTTGCATTATCTTTTTATTAAAATGAGCATTAGAAAATCTTGGGAGATATTTGTCATAAAGTTTCTTTGACCATGTTCGGTGCATGTAAAATTACTTTTTATATAACAAATCTCATATATGGACTCATTCCTATTCATAAACATTGGATTTCAACATCAAATTTTACACTTTATCTTGACCGTTTGAAAATACAAAAAACAAATTCACATATATAATTTGACGTATATTATGATTCTATATAGTATTCTTAATGTTGATTTTCGTATAATTCGTAACTTACAAACTCATATAAATCATTAATTTTAAAATAAATTGTTTTAATCTTTAATTTTTACTTCTAATTAAAAACCCTTCAATATACCATTACTATTCTAATTTCCAAATTGCATCCGCAAATACTATTATTACATAGTTTCTTATTATTCGTTAAATTTAGTATTTAAGTCTTATTTTTCTTTATTCTACTAAATAATTGTAACTCTTATAATGATTGTTTTTTATCATTAAAATATATGATAAGTTCTTTTTCATTTCTCTAGTCATTTAGGAATATTTACTCATTATATGTTAAGATACAATCATCTAATTTTATATTTATCTAATCTCTAATCAAAATTTTCATATTAGGGGTTATAATTTTTTTTTGTTTTTTAATATTTAATTTATTATTTTGTAAATTATTGTTTTTGTTTAATGAAATATAATAATATAAATTACAAAATATGTGATTTAATTATAGTTTTAATGTTTTTTTAATAAATAAAATATGTTGAGTCCACACAAAATTAAAATATGATGAATTGGATGATGATGTGGACACCCTACATGGAGAGACAACTCTCTCATTATATATATAGATTCTTTGTTTTTGTAATGTTTTGTATATATAGTCAACTTCTACCTATGTTATGAATTTTTTAAGTTTTTTATGTATGATATTAATGAATTTAAGATCTTAAAACATTATTTCCGGATATTCGCGGATATCTGGATTTTTAACGAATAAACGGAGCGGATATCCTGAATTTCGAGATCCGGATACGGATACTAAATTGGCGGATAGTGCATATACAGATACGGATACGGATATCTTAAAAAAACCGGATATCCGCTCCGTTTACAGGCCTAATGGTGGTCTTTTATGTTCCCTTATTAATTTTTATTAGGTTTTAAACCGAGTTTTTATTGATGGGCCGTCCTCTATTTTAATTTTTAAAGATAGATATAACTCGTTTCCTGATTAGTTGAATTACTCCATGTGATATTCAAATGGCTCGTATGAAGCTTATTGGGCTTAGCCAAGCGGCTTGCTGTGTCTAGGCTTACGGAGACCAGAGGCGGTGTTAAAAAAAACATCAACTCATATAAAAACATAGATAATTTTTATTAATCTGTGAGACTAAAAAGGGTTAATAGCTCTCCTTTGAAAATAGTCCCTTTACAAATGGGAAATCGATCTACGGGTGCATATACAACATTTTCTTTGGAAGGATTTGGGATTTGTTCCAAGACCAAACTCTACTTGGATACATATAAAATAAAGTTTATAAAATACTAATCATCATAAGTTATACTAACTCATTTACAAGTTATAATTTAGTTTGTAAATTATCTCATAATTAATAATTCAAAACGTAGTCTCACTTTATCTTTGTTTTTAAAACCTTGTGTTAATAAACAAAAGCATTAAACCACTATGTTTGCAATTATTATAAAAACAAAAGTTTAAGGGGTTCATAATTTTTTTTAATGAAAGGGCCATAGGCCAATGTTTCTATTTTCTCTACATAGCCACTTGGTCCAAGCCCATAATAAAATAAGAAGGTTAGGGTTTCTTTTCTTCAATTCTATAATAGAGGACAAGAGATCACATTGTTGTAACAAAAACGCAAACTTCCAAATAACAAAACACAAAGAAAAAAAATGGGAAATGTTATGGGAAGAAAGTTTACAAAGATTCCTCCTTTGGTAAAGACTGGCTTGAAAATGGGCTCTTGTGCCGGTAGAGTTCCGTATTGGTGTGGGAAGGGAAGGAGGACGTCCAGGAGGTGTTGGGATTTGGAGTTCTGAAGCCAAATCGGTAATGAAAGAGGTTGAGATTGTGATTGTTGACTAATGTTTTTTAAAAAGGTCTTGTCTTTCATTTTATTTTGTTCAAACCAAAATACATTGACATACATTTGTTAGTTGTCCATATGTACAAATTATGAACGGGATTAGTCAACTATGGATCTAGATATAGATTCACACACTAGACTTTTTTATTTTTTTGTTGAAAAAAGCCTGATGGGCTAAAGGAGAGCTTTGCTTTTCTATGATAGAACCAAACATCCCACATTAGGCTGATAGTGAGAGAGAAAAACAATTGTGCACAGCTTTTTCTTGATCGGAATCGTGATGGGCCCATCTAGTGTGCGATCGATTCTGATCAAGAAAAAGCTGTGCACGATTGTTTTTCTTAAAAATTAAATCAATGTCATAATGATGTCAGAGATAAATGGTAGGACTAACTTTTGCATCTAAATAATATGGTTTAACTGAAATTGTTTAATTTTTAATATTATATAAAAGAAATAAAAAAAACAGGAGAACCATTTTTTAATAGAAACGCTAGGTACTGGATGTGTTTCTACTGTACATAATAGAACTCAAATTTTTCTTTATAAAACTGAACCACTAGTGGTTCATTAATTCTTTATTATTAAAAAAAAGAAACGCAACTTACATAATTTAAAGTGATGAATGGGTGATAAAGACACGGTTCACCCGAACTAATGTAGAACTGCTTTTTTTACACCACCCATTCAAGGCCAATAGTTGCATTTATCACGTGTGTGTGATCCATTTACAATTTCGATTAATTTTTGTAACCAACCAAAAGAAGTATAGTGGCATTGAATACTTGTATAGACACAGGTGTAGTAACACATACTAAGAATATACCAACATCATAAACTAACGGTGGATTTAAGTCGACCCTAGCTAATGAATTTGACATAAATGCAATGATTGAAATATAAATCGTCTATTTAATTTTACGTAAATGCAACGCTAAAATAAATATCAAGTTTTGTTTTTGATATCGAAATCCATATATATATATATATATATATATATATATATATATATATTTTTATACATTGTACACTTGAAAGAATTATGGTTTGTGACAATATACACTTGCAACCAAGCCAGATTTTGTAAATGGCATGATATGTAAATAATAAATTACATCAAACTAAAGGTTTCTTTCTTTTTTTAGTTGATATGAAAAAATGTTATGGCTTGGTTTATTATGACGAGGGGCTATATATGATCTTGGTGTTGCAAGTTGGAACAAAAGAGAGCAGAGAGTGTGTGTTGACGAGAATAGCTTTTGACACTGGTATTTTTTAAGTTGCCCCTACCATGTCTAACCGCATCCAAATGCTTAAGAACAAGACAATTAGAGAAAAGCCTCACAAGAGCATCTTCACCTTTGTACACCACAGAGAAGACGCAAAGAATTTTTAGAGATGGTAAGCAAACCTAAGAAGGAACATCCACCAAAATCTTGTCGGAGATAGTAAGAAAGACAAGCGTATTGCATATTTAAAGCCCGTCAGGTAAGCTGATAGGCTCTGACAACCAGCTGAGCTTGAACTCTAACTTGCGCACTTTGCGATCAACCGCATCTGCGATCCACTTTATAACCTCAGCATCAATAGGACATCCATGAACGAGTTGTACACAAAGAGTTTCTAAAACATGGGCTTTATGGAGTTTCATTGACTCGTTAAGAAACCACCAAATGCTTTTTTTCTTTCCACGGCCTTGTTTATATTCAGTATCTCTGTACTCGAGTTCCAGTAGCATCGTCCAAATAGACCGCCATCGTCTCGACAAAACCACGGTAGACTCTGCATCTTTTGTAGGAAGAAGCAACAATATCTTTACGAGCAAATCGTCGGGTAGTGTACTAATCTTGTCTACAGTTGAATCAGTTCTCCTACTCCTACTCTTGATGAATCGTCGTGCATTGTGTATTAATTTTTGTCCCAACCATATGGAACCGAATATAAGCAAAAGCCGTCCTAACTAAATTACAAAAAAAGACCACCAAATTTTTATTTTTTACTTTACGCGTCTCGAAATTACAAAAGAGACCTCCAAATTTTCATAATTTATTGATAAAACAAAACAACATTTGAGACTGAAAGTGATTCTGTTCTTGTAGGATGTGGGACGTGTTTAGATTATAACTAACTCGTAAGAGTAACTTTAAAATCATATTCTTCTGAAGAAGGAAGGGTTTACGGTTTAGAGAGGAAGTTCTCCACTGTCTGCAATTACGACTTTGCTCTTAGGAGTTCCGCTTTGCTTTCCTTCCGCTTCAATCTTATAAACTACATCCATTCCTTGAACCACTTTCCCAAACACCACATGCCTTCCATCTAACCAGCTTGTTGTCACAGTTGTGATAAAAAACTGCGAACCATTTGTGTCTTCTCCCGAGTTCGCCATCGAAAGCAAACCTGTGTCGATTCAAATTACAACCATCAGACACTTGTATATACTTTGCCAAACTTTGCTTAAAGAAAAATAACGATCGCCAACCTGGTCCGGTGTGCTTCAGCTTGAAATTTTCATCTGCAAACTTCTGACCGTAGATTGATTCTCCACCCATACCGTTCCCATGTGTGAAGTCCCCTCCCTGGATCATAAAGCTGGGAATGATTCTATGGAACTTGCTTCCCTTGTAGTGTAGAGGTTTCCCACTCTTCCCAACACCTTTCTCCCCTGCCAAATTTAAGCGTTTTATCACAACCCGGTTCCGAAAAGAATAAACAAAATGCAACTTATCTCCATCATAACGCTGAATAGTTTCATTATATCTCCAGAAAAATGTTCATGAAAACAAATATTGACACTCTCATTGTCCGCCTTGTAATATTGTTTCGAGATTGTGCATAATGTAAAGTTATACGGTGAATCTATAAGAATAAAGTTAGTAGATTACCTGTGCACAAAGCTCTGAAGTTTTCTGCAAGAAGCAAACACACTCACGAATTACTACCTTGGATTTAAAAAACTCTTATGTGCACACACTAAAATAATCCAGAACCATGATCAATAATAACTTCAAAAACATATAACTTTACCTGCAGTTTTAGGAACTGCCTTGCCAAATAAGCCTATAACAACGCGACCTGCGACATAATCATAATCATAGAATCAATCAAACATCAAAAGAAACTAAGAATCAGCTGTATCTAAGGAACAAATGAGAACAAAAACAATCCATTTTAACAAATCTGAACAACATTTTTACTAAAATCAACGAATCGTACCAGCGGATTTGCCGTCGATTTCTACATCGAAGTAAACCTTGTTAGTAATTTCCTTCAGATCTTCTTTTGCCTGAATTAAATCCACAAACCCTCAATAACAAATTCCTTCATAACAAATCAACAAAGATTTGAACTGTACACATCACAAATCTATAGGAACATCAGAAACAGTAATCACATAGTTCTTAATTCATGAAGTCTATGTATATAGACAACACTAGAAGCTTTAAACAATCGAGTGACACTTCCATTAGAGCATTGTAGATCTGGATCATTATGGTAACAAAACATTTGAACAGATCCTGATTCGAGAGGATATGAAGAAAGTTACCTGAATCAAAGCTATGGCTCCGAAGAGGAAGAGAGTGCCAAGTAGAATAGAGCTTGCTTTCGCCATATTCGTGATCGTTTTTTTTTTCCTCAATCGAAACAGATTGTGAAAACAGAGTAGTTGAAGAAAGGAAATGTTTTTTTTTTGATGATCAAAAGCTAACATACGCCGGAGTTTGTTATTGGACTTCTTAGTGGGTTTAGTGTGGGCTTTTTTAATCTAATGTGCGCCTTTATTGAGTTTTTTTGGTGAGAAAATATCAAAATCATAATTCTTTTAGTTAACAGTTTATTCAGGTAAATTCCTCATATTCATCATCATGAAATTGAAAAAAATCTGACTTAACTTTTTTGTTTTTGTTTTGTAGCAACAAAAGAAGGTGAGAGGAGACTAGTTTGTTTTTTTTTTGGTTATAATAGGTGTACTAGGAGAGAAAACTCTTAGGATTCGAATGGTAGCGACGTTTGGGGTGGATAAATCCGTTTACGGATTAAACCGCTTTTTATTTATTATTCATAAATTATAGTCCGTAGTACGGATCGAGAAAAATAGAGAAATTCGTCGTGGAACAACTACGGAGTACGGACCGCTTTTATATAAAAATAAATTTGGTCCGCGACGGACTATTGTCCATATCAAAAATAGAATAGACTGATCTACTAACGGTTTGGTCCGCTTGCCACACACTATCCATGATCCATTCAAAGCTTTAATTTCTTATTGGACATGATAGCAGAGGTAAATATTTTCAACATAGATTTCATTCACTTTTTCGTAGCTTTCTTTAATAAATTCCATACATACCAGTATGCATTAGTACTAAAATTATTGCTAACTAATTTGAAACTTGAAAGCTTAAAATATTTCTATATTTCCAAAAAAAAAAAAAAAAAAGACGTTTTGTCGTAAACCATTTGTTTTTTTAACCACTTTGTTAAAACTCTAAACGTATGTTTAAAGTATCTATTTAGACCATGTGTTTCATACATCTATTCGTTTTATTTATCCGTATGATTAATAAAACGATAAGGAGATTCACGTCGTAAACCGTTTCAAAATATGCTTCCAATCAAAACCGAAAGCTTAATAATATAAGTTTTTTTTTTTTTTTTTTTTTTTTTTTTTTTTTTTTTTTTAATAATAATATAAGTTGTTTTTAGAAGAATATGTTAATATCGAGTTTTGACTCGTTAGGAAAAACATACAAAAAAGTAGGTCACCACAATTGACCAATTACCACAAACATTGTCGTGGTAGTGTCACGAAGACGACAACGACATCACCCAAAAGTTCCACCTCTCTCTAGCAGATCTCTCTCTAAACATAATCATCGTTGCGTCATTTATTTTCCTATTAATTTTATTTTAAATCACTAATTACTTGACGCATGTCAGGACAATATGTTCTTGGAATATATACAAAATTCTGACATAATTACATGTTGATCCACATACTTTTGAAACATTCGCTTTTCATCCGTAATCGCTGGAGCCTTCACACTCAAGTATTCATTAAAAAAGTCATTAGATTTTAATATAAAACAAGCTACTTTTAGAAAGATAAAACATCTGCGTTATCTTTTGACAATTGACACAAAGAGTTTGCAATCCTTATAAAGACAACTAATTTTTCACTTTTCTTTTAAGCTCAATATATTCACATGATATTTTCACCATACACTCACAAATTCACCATAGAAAATATCTCCACTAATTTGGAGCTATAAACATAATATTTTGAAATGAATATTCTGCATAAATTGTAGTAGATTAACATTATGAATGGCTCAAGCGTTAGATATATTCATAATTAATAAATTAATTTAGTATCATCAACATTAGTTCGAAAATAACTATTTTAATGTCATTGTTTTGAAATTACAGTTGAAACCGAGTTGAGTATTATATATTACAACGGATCGTCATAAATTTGCATGATAATTGTTAAAGATTAAACCCTAATGAATTGAACCACATATTGATGCATAAATTATGAATTATAGTGATCGTTAATAGATTCTAGCCCATTTGCGTATCCAAAAAGATGAAACTAGTAGATTCTACTTTCTTTTTGATGGGGAATTTTTTTTTTTTTTTAATTTATCAATGGATGGTGGAAAAGTATATAAAGAATTGACTGAAACGAAAATAAGATGCTTAAAATAAAAGAATATTAATAGAGAAAAGTAAGGGTCAAATCGAATACCTTTTAATTAGAATCGACTCATGTCTTGTGGAGTCATCTGTGGTGTCGAGAGTTTGAGTCTCAATACACATTTCTCTTCCATCGTTCAAGTAACAATCCTCTGTGCCACGTCTCATCTTTGATCCACATGTTTGTTGGCAAAAGAAAAATCTTCTTGTCGTAATTCTATTGGCAATCACAAGTCCGATGTCGAAATCTCTCACTTTTGCTTATTGCTATATATGATCGTACACCGATCTCACATTCCTTGAGTTACTAATCTAAAGTAGTAACATTGTTGTAATAAACTTGTGCTTTTCGAATACTTTCCGACGTTCAAGTCAAAAAATACCTAGGAAAAAATTAGAAAGTATAGTATGTGTGGATAAAAATTAAAATGTTTGTAAATATTTTCTTTTCTTGACCAAAATTTATGTCGAAATGTGACTGTTGAAAATAATTCCGATCTTTCAACTATACTCTTTGTAGGCTTTCACTAACCAAAAAGGTCAAATGCCCTTTTTATAACCAGAACCATGTCTCTCGCTGTCCCCAATTCCTCCACCATGAACTAAACCTCTATTATTGTTTACAACAACTATTTCCTGTCAATACTTTCCTTGTGATCCATCACTCACACGGTCACACCACCTTGAGGCCGTGGTTAAGACTATAGAAAAGTGGTTAAACAATTTAACATATGCCATTGTAACGCTTACTCCAATCAATTGTAACTCGAATAATCGCTTTGTCTTTGTAAGTTTCTCTCACTATTCCTAACGCTCCCCCAATGCCCTAAAATGTTTGATCTACTAATAATATACAAGGATATCCAAAATATGAAGCCAAAATTAGCATAGATGAAGGATATTCTTTATGAATTGCCAATTCCCACCTTACAGAGAAAACTATATAGAAGTCTCGAATGGTTACATCTTGAGTACCTCATGGATATCATCTTTGGTTAGAAAATCAAATTTTAGAACCTTCCTAACCAAGTCTAATCACCTCACTTTATCTTCGAATTCATAGATCTCACACATCATAAAAATTAGGGACTTGATCGATAAGTATCCAAGCAAAATGCCTGATGAATCCAAAGTTGTTATCCTAGACATGATATTGTTTCGTCTGAAAGCTTATTCATGCGAGTTCCTTAAATAAACTAAGAGTTTAACTAAAATAATTATGCTACACATATTAAATTAACCAAGAGACTTCATAGCATAGAGAGGATTCAAAGCCAACAAAATTTAAGAGGAAACATATTTTCAAGAAAGCTCGTTTTCTTCAATCTCGATTCTTCCTTTGTCATATAGTTTTCCGATGTTAAGCGGCTTAACTTAAGCCATATGTAGTAAACGTAAATATCATCTACACTTTTAAAAAAGAATGTGCACTACACATTTTTATGTCAACAACATGCATTCTCAATTTAAAACCAAGTAGTGATTTATCGACGATTATTAGTACAAACTAATTAGATTACATGTCTTAATCCTAAGAATTACACTTTTAAACAACAAATTTGGCTTATAGTATATTATTTCAAGATGATACATAAAAGGATTATTTATTGTGTTGTACTAAAAGTATCAATGAATGATCATTTATTGCGGTAAGACCGTTCTTATTTTTTCCAAACGAAGTCATAATACCATACCTACTACACTCTCACAATAAGACATGATATAGATGAGAAGCTATTTTCATGTACAGTGTGGGATGTTGAGAATATTATATCCTGATATTTCATTGTCTTTGTTAAGAGTATGATACTCTAATGAATTTAATTAGTAGCCTCTTTCTTCAATAGTAAGAGGTATCGATTTTTTAAATATTTTGTTAAAAACTTTTATAGTTATTTTGTGTTACTAATCAAATTAAATTTAAATCATATAAGCAGTCAAATAAGTATTTGAAAAAAGAAAGTATTTGAATCAAAATTTACTAACATATAATTGGTTAGTTGAAAACAAAATATAACTGAATTATAAAGCAGCCAGTATTCCAATGATCAATGTTTGTTTGTCCTTAATTGGCCTGAAAATAATAAAACTATTTTATGGTAATAATGATTGGTCATTGAGTAAATTTCCTTTTCCTAAAGGGGAAAGACAAAAGGAGACCTTTGTGGCGGAGAATATAAAATGTGGAGGATAAAAGTAAAACAAAAAAGGAAGTTTTTTTTCTTCTTCTTCATGATTATTAATAAAAGACTTTTTGAATGACAATGACACAAAAAAAAGCATATAAATGGTGGTGGTGGAATTTATAAAGGAGTTGGGGCCTAAATCACTTACTCATGCTTTTATTCTTTACCATATCACATCCATCTAATCTCTTAAAAGTAAAATTATATCACTGTCTACCACTGAATATATGCTTACTTATAATTAAGTTGACTTGTCTTAGTTAATCATTCGTATTATATATCTTCAAATTATACGTTTCAAATTTTAAATAATCGAACTTTTTTAATCTTATTTGTATAAAGTATCAGTGATTATGCAAATTAAATCATTTCAACTTTTTCTTGAACAACAATATTTCTATCATGATCATTATGTTTAATTTTTTTCCAAAACACGTACTCGATTACAATCTTTGTATAGTTCTAAATATTTTTAACATCGCCATATGTAAATAGATATTCAACATTTTAAAACCGATAAGTATACAAAGATTATCTCTCTGAACTCTTGCATCTTTACTGACTTTTACTAGTGAACTTGTTGAATCTAAAACAATTCTATCACTATGCATCTTTATTCGTTTAATTAATACAGTGCAATCAATATGTTTTGTCTTAGTTTTATATTTCGTTGAATGACCTTTCTATATGATTGTTACACTGTTTAATTCATCTCCATTTTCAGTGTTTTGTAATAATCCTCAATTTATATTGTCAAACATTTAACCATTGATAGAAGAAACTTAACACAATATCGAAATAGATTCATCGTTTATGCTCCAAGTATTCATCATATTGTTGATATACGAACAAAGTCTTTGACATTTCCTCTTATAGATCATCTCTTATCCAAAACATTTCTTCATAATATACTAAAAGAGGTATCATGATTCTGGTTTGTTATAGAGTCAATGTTTTCAAATGTGGATAATAAATCTGTTTTTTCGGTTAGAAACTTAATAACCATGAGACAAATTTTGATTAATTTACCAAATTTCTGAATATTTCTTTCCAACTATTGACTAAGAAAAAAAACTAACAAAAGTTGGTAGAAAAAATGAGGAACATAATTACTAACAAAAACGCAACAAATTTAAAATGAATTACTTCGTCTGAATCGAACTATTACCTTTTGGAATTTAGTTGGTTAATACAAATACAAGTTGGAAAAAAACGGAAAGAAGAAGATTTGGCATAGATACTCACTCACTCATACATAGATATTTTTCTGTCTAGCTACTTTAGATAAGAATAAGAGAAGAAAGAATATCAAAAAAAAACATTTTGATAAAATAATAAAAAGAAGAATAATTGTGAATAACAATGTGGATTGTCAAATCCAAACTTAATTGAAAATTTGAAGAGTTTAAGCGAATGGAAGCAAAGGAAGATCTTTGAGTTGGGCCATAGAGAATCTATGCTCACCACATGTGCCTTTCTTTGCCTTTCCTTCTTCAATATACACGAGTATTTGGGGTAACACATAACAACAACAAAAATTACACAAACAAAAACAATTCATAATTCAAATATAAATAAAATATATTAGTGGGTTCCATCGCCAATAGACCACCAAACAGCGACTCTTCTTTCTTACATATCTTCACAAGCTTCTGAGGATTGAAACCAAAGAAAGAAACATACAAACATATAACATAAAAACTATATATTATAAAAATAACTATATTTCTTTTTCATAAAAGCGACTACACGGTTTTCATTTCTTTGTCGTAAAAATCTCATTTCCAGTTTTGTTTATAGTTTCTTGATTTATCTTCTTGATTGTCTTGTTTTTTTTTTGGTTTTCTTGTTTTGTATGAATTTTATTGGTTGGTGTGGTTTGGTTTAGTTTTAATTTCGAATTTTCCACTAAACCGGCGACGATGCCGACACCGGTAACCACAGCGAGACAATGTTTAACGGAAGAAACAGCACGTGCATTAGACGACGCAGTCTCCGTCGCGCGTCGTCGAAGCCACGCACAAACGACGTCACTTCACGCCGTTTCAGGTCTTTTAACGATGCCTTCATCAATTCTCCGAGAAGTGTGTATCTCACGCGCCGCTCATAACACACCGTACTCTTCACGTCTCCAATTTCGCGCGCTTGAGCTCTGCGTCGGCGTTTCTCTAGACAGATTACCTTCTTCGAAATCACCACCACCACCAACAACAACAACAACAACGACGGTGGAAGAAGATCCTCCGGTGTCAAACTCACTCATGGCGGCGATCAAAAGATCTCAAGCGACTCAACGACGTCATCCAGAGACGTATCATCTTCATCAAATCCATGGAAACAACAACACTCAAACGACGTCGGTTTTGAAAGTTGAGTTAAAGTATTTTATACTATCCATTTTAGATGACCCGATTGTGAGTCGGGTTTTTGGTGAAGCCGGGTTTAGAAGCACCGACATTAAACTCGACGTGCTTCATCCTCCGGTGACGTCTCAATTCTCTTCACGGTTTTCTTCACGTTCTCGTATTCCTCCTCTGTTTTTATGTAACCTACCGGAATCTGATCCGGGTCGGGTTAGATTCGGGTTTCCGTTTGGTGATCTCGACGAGAACTGTAGAAGAATCGGAGAAGTTTTAGGAAGGAAAGATAAGAAGAATCCATTACTAGTTGGTGTTTGTGGTGGTGAAGCTCTTAAAACGTTCACTGATTCTATAAAAAGAGGAAAGTTTGGTTTTTTACCTCTGGAGATTAGTGGGTTAAGTGTAGTTAGTATAGAGATTAGTGAAGTTTTAGTTGATGGATCAAGAATTGATGTAAAGTTTGATGATTTAGGAAGATTGAAGTCAGGGATGGTTTTGAATCTTGGAGAGTTAAAGGTTTTAACTAGTGATGTTTTCTCTGTTAGTGTGGTTGAGAAGTTTGTGTTGAAGCTCTCTGATTTGTTGAAGCTTCACAGTGAGAAGCTTTGGTTTATTGGAAGTGTTTCGAGTAATGAGACGTATTTGAAGCTGATTGAGAAGTTTCCGATGATTGATAAAGATTGGAATCTTCATCTTCTTCCTATTACATCTTCAAGTCAAGGGGTTTATCCAAAATCTAGGTTTGTTTTTTTCTTTGTTTGATTGTTTTTGTATCTAATGTTGAATCTTTTTTGCTGAAACAATGATGTTTTGTGGTTATTTATATACAGTTTGATGGGATCTTTTGTTCCATTTGGAGGGTTTTTCTCATCGACATCGGATTTTAGAGTACCGTTTAGTAACTCGATGAATCAGACTTTGCCTCGGTGTCATCTTTGTAACGAGAAGTATGAGCAAGAAGTCACTGCCTTTGCTAAGTCCGGGTCGAGTCTCGATGATCAGTGTTCGGAGAAGTTACCTTCTTGGTTACGAAATGTGGAGCATGAACAAGACAAAGGAAGTCTCGGAAAGGTGCAGCTTTTGTGAACAAACTTGATTTCATTATGTCTTTGGTTATAATGCAATATCTTGAGAGGATTTGCTTCTCATTCAGTGCAGGTTAAAGATGATCCAAACGTATTAGTCTCTCGGATTCCGGCTCTGCAGAAGAAATGGGACGACATTTGTCAAAGAATCCATCAAACTCCGGCGTTTCCTAAACTCAGTTTTCAGCCCGTTAGACCGCAGTTCCCGCTTCAGCTGGTTTCTTCTAGCCAGTCCAAGATGAGTCTTGGAAGCCCAACTGAGCAAAGTGTTCGCAGCATTAGGATGGCTCAAGTGCAGAACCCGCCACACCAACTTGGTTTATCGGTTAAGATCTCGAAGCCAAAACAGACAGAGGATCTCACAAGTCGCACAACGAACTCGCCTTTGAGCTGTGTTACGACAGATTTAGGATTGGGAACCATCTACGCATCGAAAAACCGGGATTCAAACACACCTGTATCGCTTGAAAGGAGAGACTTTGAGGTGATCAAAGAAAAACAATCGTTGGTGGCTTCAAGATACTGCAAAGATTTCAAGTCTCTCAGGGAGTTACTCTCTCGAAAAGTCGGTTTTCAGAACGAAGCTGTAAACGCCATTAGCGAAATCGTTTGTGGATACAGAGATGAGTCCAGGAGAAGAAACCACATAGCAACCACAAGTAATGTTTGGCTTGCTCTTCTTGGACCTGATAAAGCCGGGAAGAGGAAAGTAGCATCAGCTCTTGCTGAAGTCTTCTGCGGTGGCCAAGACAACTTCATCTGTGTGGATTTCAAGTCACAGGACAGTCTTGACGATAGATTCAGAGGGAAAACAGTTGTTGATTACATTGCTAGCGAAGTGGTGAAGTGGGCGGATTCTGTTGTGTTCATAGAAAACGTGGAAAAAGCCGAGTTCCCGGATCAAATCAGATTGTCTGATGCTATGAGAAGTGGAAAAATCCGTGATTCGCATGGGAGAGAGATCAGTATGAAAAATGTTATAGTTGTTGCTACTATTTCTGGAAGTGATAAAGACAGTGATTGTCAAGTTCTTAAAGAACCAGTGAAATATTCCGAGGAAAGAGTTCTCAGTGCCAAAAACTGGAAACTTCAGATAAAACTAGCCGACACTTCAAATGTTAACAAGAATGGTCTGAATAAAAGAAGACAAGAGGAGGCAGAAACAGAGGTTACAGAGCTTCGAGCCCTTAAGTCCCAACGTTCGTTTCTTGATCTAAATCTTCCTGTGGATGAGATAGAACCAAACGAAGACGAAGCGTATACAATGTCTGAGAACACGGAAGCTTGGCTTGAGGATTTCGTGGAACAAGTAGACGGGAAAGTGACGTTCAAGCTTATTGACTTTGATGAGTTAGCTAAGAACGTAAAAAGGAACATCCTTTCGCTATTTCATCGGTCTTTTGGACCTGAAACACATCTAGATATCGAAAACGATGCGATCCTTAAGATTCTTGCTGCCTTAAGATGGTCATCAGATGAAGAGAAAACGTTTGATCAATGGCTGCAAAATGTTCTTGCTCCAAGCTTTGCTAAAGCGAGACAAAAGTATGTTCCCGCTACTCCTTTTGCTGTGAAACTTGTTGCCTCTAGAGATTCTTCGGCTGAAGAGGAAACTACCGGAATACAACAGTTTCCGGCGAGAGTCGTAGTGATCTGATTATTGTTGTTGTAATTTCATGTGTAAGTGATGATAGTTATATAGATTATCCCAGAGTTTTGTAATCGGCTTGGTTTGAGTTTGTGGTTTGTCACTAAATGTATATTATATAGGCTTAAAGCTGAGTTATTAAAAGATTAAGTGTGGTACATAGCTTTTAAAGAAGGGCCAAAATTGCCACAGAATTTGGTTTTAGGTTCCTTAATTTCCAATATGTTTCAGTCTGCAATTTTGTATATAAAAAAAAAACCCATTGTGCTACTATTTTACAATTACTAAAAAATTATGGATAGATTTTAGGAATTAACCAATAAGGTATATTTAAAATTAATAGCTCTAATTTTCCGTACATGAGTTTCGATCAATTTTTGTATTCTAGTGTAGTGAGAAAAGTGGATTATGAGATCATGATTTAGGTGTTGCAAGAAATTTTCCATGGATGTTGATAGCATTATTTAGACTCTGACTTTCGAATTCTATTTTTAGTGGTTCATGATGTCAATGGTTGGAAATATATAACGGTTAATGTCTAGAAATTAACATGAGGATTTGCATTACCATATAAGCTTTGGGATGATTTTGTTTTCCATTTTGCTAAACAGACAAAAAATTTGTTAAGAAAACATAAAAACTCTTTACTATTTTAGTATTTATTCATTTGCTTGCTTTCATCTTTTCGGCAAAGAAATACTCTCTCCGTTTTAAATTAGTTGTCGTTTAAGGTTTTTTCACTCGTATTAGAAAAACATTCATTTTTTCTGTTTTACCTCTAATTAATATATTATTTTATTTGATATTGTCAATAAATAAGCTTAAAGAATAGGGGTAAAATTAGAAAATCTGTCAAACATCTGCATTGAAAACAGAAAATAACAACTAATTTGAAATAAAATTTAAATTCTAAAACAACAACTAATTTAAAACGGAGGGAGTATAAATCTTTGCTTTTGGGCTAATAGCTGTAACCTATATCATTTTATTGATGGACTAGAACCATTCAAATTTTTAACTTTTTGTACTAATTATGCAAACTAATAAACTCAGTCCACGACTATCAAAACTACTAAAGTTCGACCTATAACTTACGCGATATCAAAACCAAACGTTTTATTTTTCTATATCTTTTTTAGTCTTCAATCATATCATTAAACTTGAGAAAAAAAATGGGAATAACAACCATAAACTACCACAATTTCTAATAAGTAATAACCACACAAACTAACAAAGTTAATCAACAAACACAAAGTATGAAAATTTAGCTTAAAAACTTGTGTATATGTCTTGAATTCCATCCATTAGATTAAACTTTTTTTTAAAAAAACAACATTATCACTATTCATTTCATATCATTCATTAGATTTTTTGTTTTTGATGCCTTTTGTCATGACTATCCATTTCATTTTGTTTTTTTTTTAAGTAATATAAATTGCATATGCATAAATAGAAAACTTCATTCAGTAAAATAAAATATGTCTTTGTATATATATAATACAATGTGAATACAGTACAAAAGAGATATTACCAAATGATATACTCTCAAGATAGAAGTGGAAGGATAAAAGCATTAATTTATTTAGTGAACTAAAAATAAAAGACTAATATTTGATATAGCATTTAGATGTAAAACAAACTTATATGAAAAGTTTAGTATGAGTCATACTTGAACTGGTTTTGATTTAAGACTTTATAGGTTCCATTTATGCTTAGCAATTTCTGATAATCCACTAGATTTCCTCGCGTTTTCATGAATTATGTATTATCTGCGTCGTTTATATGTTGTTTTTGTGATCAATTGATTGTTCAGGCGGAGGAATTGGTAGTTTCTAGTGATTGATTCATTTTTTTTGAAGATATATTATGATAATCCATTTAGATTCTGAGAACTTTGGAGGATTTGGAATCTATATGAACATATGTTTCTAATAGTCTCAAGCAATTGATACATTTGTTTAAATCATTTTTGTTTGAAGAACTGATTTGATATACATGGATTTGATTAACTCATTTGATATGTTGAACATTTGGTTGAACTTTAGAAGCTATGACTCACAAAAATGACAAAAAGACAAGAAAAAGAAGAATCTAAAGGTAAATTATCTCATATATCAATAACGATTTATGATTTGAAAAAGATTAGTTTCTATATATTCATGATGTGAGCTGAAGAATATGAAAGATGATGATTAATGATGTTAGATTGATGAAGTTTCTATAGATTCATGATGCTTGCTTGATGATGTGTGCCAAATAATATTAAGTTTCTTCTGATATATCATAGTTTTTTTAAATCTCACGGTTAGAGTAGATGTTGCAAAGATAGTGAAGGTTTCAATACAGGCTAGCACATTAATATTTAATATGTGTACATCTAATTTTTTTTTAATAATATTCATTTGGTTCATCATTATCATTTTAAGTGGAATCTTGAAAATTTATAATAGATTTTTAGTTGAGTTTTCAATTTTGAGTATAGTTTCGTATTCATCATTTTCGCTCTTGTCGTTCAGGACTCGCAAGAGAATTTATCGAGTTAGATTAAGAACGACGAATCATGTGCAGATGAGATTGATTGAAATCACGTTATACTGCTTGGTTTTAGTGATGCACAAAATTTAGACCAAGTTCTAGTTCTAATTGTTTGTATAATTTGTTTGACGAATTTTTAGTTTTATGTAGTTCATAAATTAGGTTAAAAAGTGGTTTAGTTTCGGTGGCGTCATCGAAAACATTTATTTAGTTTATAGCTTCTGAAAACAAAACTGAAGTATGCATTTGTTGCCTGAAAAAAAAAAAAAAAATAGATATGCATTTAAGAGGCTTTAAATAATATTTGGGCCTTGAAGTAAGCCCATTACTTTAAAAAAACAGCGACAACTCCGTGACACATCTTGTTGTTACGAAAGGACCCCACAAGCGGCGTGCATTTTGTAGTACTTTCAGTGGAACTGTCTTTTTCTTTTGTCTGAACCAAAAGTATTGAAATCTTTTTGATGGTAACTAAAAAATAAAAGAAAAGGAACAAAACTTTACGTCTTGTAATGTAAATACATTAAAAAAAAAAAAAAAAGAGTTTCACGAGTACACTTTAACTTAAAAACAACAAGAAATAAATAAAAAAAAGAGGGCTGGTTTATTCCTAATAGAGCTAAACAAATGAAAAAGGAAGCGATTAATTGATTTTAGATTTGTCAGAAGCGTAAACGTAGAGATCTGGATCTGTCTCGTAGAAGACAATATCACCAGTGTCACTGACGTAATGATCTTTCTTAATACTTGCGACCAAACTCTCCACCAAGTGGATCGGTATTGCTCCTGACGTCTTTGGTTCTCTATAGTATCTTCCCAACACATGTTTAGCTGCTTTCGTCTGTCATTAATCAATTAAACAATCACTAATTAATCACCACCCTTCTTTTATTAGGATTAATATGTACTATTTAGTATATAATGAAATGATCACTCACGGCATCGACCAAGTGATAGTGAGGGATTTGTGGGAAGAGATGATGGATCACGTGAGTTCCAATGTCATGATGAATGTTGTTGAAGATTCCGTAATCTCTATCAATTGTTGTTAATCCTCCACGTAGATAACTCCATTCCTATTAATCCAAACAAATCAATTAATCCATAACATCGCTAATTTTCTATTACAAAAACATATATATTGTTTTACTTACCTTGCCTCTATACCAAGGCAACTTCTCATCGTGACCATGGTGATGTAAATACGTGACAGCGTCCAACCACATCACAAAGATCTGGAAAACAAAATCCAAATTTATGTCAAAACATAATGATATCTAAAATTGCTCTCATATAAGATATGACTATTTGTATGACTTACGATGTACGGTACGCCGTAGACTTTAAGAACCGCGAGTGGACCGAAGATGAATGATAGAGCGATAAGAGTGACAAACATTATGGACCAACAAGTAGTTGAAGTTGCAATAAGCTTTCTCTCGCTTGGAGCAAATAAACTACTGTATGGGTTAAAATGTGATCCTTCTTTTCCAGGACTTCTGTAGCACTGTAAAATAAATTCCCCAATATTAATTTATACATATATTAAGCTTAACAATCTAAAATCAATTATATTTTGTGATAAAAATTTACCAAATAGAGAGGATAAGCAAGCATGGGGAGAGGGACAGTGTATCTGAGCATCCGAGTACTATGGGGCAATTTCTTGTACACCCTCTCTGGTAACTGAAACGTTTAATTAAAATGATTAACTATTATTAGTACTCGTAGAAACTTACATTATGCATTTAATCGTGTTTATCAATACATTGCATGTGCATTTCTTTTTGTTATTGTTAGTTTTTTTTTCTAAGATCTAGACAAAATATCACGAAAACGCCAAAATACTCGAAAAGCAATGGAAGAAAAGTATTCGCATTTCGAGGAGAATCGTTCTATGCGAAGGACTCGAATATAAGTGGTCCATTATTAAAGCTATATATTACGAGAGAGTTGGTCCTATAAAAAATCAATTACTGACTGAACTACGACACTTGCAAATCTTTTTTTACTACAGCTAAAAAATAAAAACTGACAAGTGGTCGTTGTTAGAATTCAACTTGCCTAAACTAAAACTAAAACATTAAAACAACATCGAATTTTCTAAGTGTTAAGCATAAAAATTATTCGAATATCGGAAAATAGATAAATGAAATGAAAAAGACAAGAGTACAGATGAGAGAGGGAAAGATTACCGGAACCCATGACTCGTCGTTTTCAACATGGCCATGGTTCTGGTGGTGTGTCCGGTGGCTTATTCTCCTGCAAACCCAATTAAATAATATTCACACATTTAATTCTTAATCTCTAAATATAAATACAACTGTTTATATAATGTCGTTTTCGGGGCAGATTCTAACAATCTTAAATTTATAACTAGGGATAAGTAAGTAACAAACAAATACTATAATGTTTCGTAAAAATGATACATAAAAAATCTACTTTTTAATGATAAACTGATGAATACATTTAAAAACTGACATCAATCTCAAACCAAAAAAAAATATATAAAGAAAATTAATTAGACAAAGGTACATTAATTTCTTCAAGTTCAGGTTGGCTAATGGGCCATAAATAGGCCCACAGCATTTAATAAAAGTTTGGATTCTTTTTCTTTGGTTACTAAAGATTTGATGCTTTTGGAGTGGAAAAATAAAAGCCACCTCACAGTCACATGCATTAACTTAATTACAAAATTTGCCTATACAAAAAAAAAGATGGAAATAAATATAAACAGATTAACTTGCTAACATGCACCACAAATAACAAAAAAAAACAGTAAGAACATAGTAGAAAAGAATAAAAATAAACAACTTACCAACCATGGTAAGGAACGAGGATGAAAGAATGAAGAATGTGACCAACCACACTATTCAGCAGAGGAATGTCTGAGAAACTCCCATGTCCACTGTGTCATTATTTACACATTCAATTTCACATCAATTATTATTCATAATATATCACATTTACTACAAAATATTGAATTTTCCATGTTTGTTTCGATTTAAAACAACTCAAGAAGGTAAGAAAATCTCTATATGACGTGTATAAATCTCGAAAGTACATTGGTACAAAAGGAGTTAATAAAAATATTTAATTTCTAATAAAAAGTTCCGGAGATCTAGAGGAGAAAGAATTGGAAACATGGAACGTAGATCCATGAAATGCGGAATTATTAATAATAATAGAAAAGATATTTGTTACGAGTCTTACGACTAATCATCATCGTGGAACGTTATTGAAGAAAAATATCTAAAAACAGAAATCTTGGATCCTCTTTTCCTGTTTTGTTTTTGTGTTTGGTTTTTTTAATATTAAAAATTTTAAAGTAACCTCAAAAGAACAAATATTGAAGTTAGCGACAATACTCATCGAACGTGCATTCAAAGTAATTTAAGAATTCGAGGCAATTAAAAAGCAAAAAGTATCACAAACCAAATTTTTTTTTTTTTGTAAAAATTTAATAATTTGATAAACAATGATTAATTAAATAAAATAAAATTTTTAACGCAAGATTAAAAATTTACCAGTCGTGGCCGAGAACGAAGATGGCCCAGAAAAGTGTTCCTTGAGCGGCCCAATAAAGAGGCCAAAGGATCCAGCTATCAAAATACACGGCGGCGATGGCCAAAGCCGCGACGGCGATAATGTCTCTGACGACGTAACTCATTGATCTCAAAGGACTCTTAACCCAACAGTGCTTAGGAATCGCCGCCCTTATATCTCCGATCTTAAACGGTGGTTGTGCACTCGGATCAAACCTTTCTTCTTTCTTCCGGTCTCCGGCGCCGGAATCTCCGTTCACATAGGTGCGTTGGTCCATAGCAACAACCATCGCCGGAGAAAGAGAGAGAGGAAGAGAGAAGAGAGAGAGTCTCTAATCTCGTTTAAGGGCTCAGTGAAAAAATGTGGTGAAGAAAGGGTTTGATGAATTTTTGGGGTTTGTGAGATTTGTTTATATAAAGAGAGAAGATGTGTCGACAACTTTTGTTTTTTTGTTTTTAAATAAATTTATTTATTTGAAGGTTAAAATGGGTAATTTTTCTGTTTTTGTGGTTAAAATTGCTGTTTAATACTTTGTTACGTTGTTAAGTGAAAACCAAATCGGAGAAATGTGTCACGCTAAAGTAAGTTATAAAATTTTAAGAAGAAAAAACTTTACCATAATTGTTTCACCATTTTAATTCGTGTAAGTTAAAAATATCTCTTTGTCTGATTTATTTCTTTATATAAGTTGCCAATTCTGATTAGAAGATGAATATTTCTTGGTTTTTCCTTGCACGTACCAAGTATACCAAATCAAATTATATTCATTTCTTACTTTAGAGAAACTACCAACCCCATTATATTTATGAACCAAAACAGACGACAAGTATAATACTACAATATATAGGAGAAAACTGATAGATATGTATATGATGTAAAAATGACAATAAGTAGTGAAAAACAAAACTTGCAATAAAAGAAAACATCTTAAAACTAATGGCTAGTATTAATATATAGGGAATAGTAAAAAAGTTAGCTGATTAATTACATATCACACTGATTTATTTGACCTAAATAACCGGTTTGTAGCTGTTTTAATTAATGTAAACCACTTACATAGTCCACCATCACCGATTTATACAACGTAATTTATTGATTTTTTTAATTTATTTTTTCCATTTATTTGTCAAAAGAAGCTAAGTAGTTGGTGGAAATAAAATTTATGTTTGTTCATTACATTAATTATACCAGCTAGAGCCCTTAATATTTGTAGGCAAATCAGTTGGATTGCACTAAAGCATTTGATGCGGAAAAAACAACACAAATCGAGCAAATTGTGCGGCCAAAATGCTTTGAATGGTGATATAAAAATAGAGTAATTTCAACGATATTTTAATGAGCACCTAATATATTTTGAATAGTGAACTTATTTTCATAACAAAAATACAACGCCATTAAAGAATCAAGACATGTATGGTTAGTAGAGGAGACATTGAATTATACAAAAGCATAATTGAGGCGTTTCCTCTACCTTTTCTCTTAACTGTTTTGCCAACACGCATTTACGATTTAAGCATTAACTATCTATATATACATTTTTGGAGTACATTTAGCAAATAAATCATGGAGTTCCACCTTATTTACGGATGAATGCCATTGGCATTAATTTAAATTCGAGAATCATAAATTCAGATCTTCCTTAATTTTCTGAGTCATTAATGTGATAATCTTTAGGAAATATTTCTCTGTAAAAAAAAAAATCCACATTAAGGAAGGCATTAAAATCGACACTAACAATTAAATTATTTAGATATTCAATTATTTTAAGATTCTTATATCTTATTTGATATTCTTTTTTTTTAATATTTCATTCTTTAATTACTGCATTTAGAATTTATTGGTTGTTACCTATTTTTTGGTGAAATTTATTGGTTGTTACTTAATAAGTAATTATGGTGCGTTTATTTTAGTTAATATCTAATTTAAAGGATTTGTTTTCAATAACATGTATAGAAATAAAAGATTTTTCTTGCGACTCCATGATAAAAATATTAAACTCTTATTTTCTACATTTCTTACACATAATATCCTCTTATTCAATAACAAGAAATATATATTGCATATATTTTTAAAATATTTATAATATTTAAATTATATAAAAAGTTTGTAATATTAATATTATTTCAACTCTATACAAGTTTAATATATATATATATATATATATATATATATATATATATATATCTTATGGGAACCATTTAAAAGAAAACTTTTAAATTGACTTGACTTATATATCTTTTAAATAAAAGTATTATTAAAAAGAAAAATAACTAAATGATGTTTAATTTCACGGAACGGGTAATGTGATGGGACGGGTTTGGGTTGATATTTATAAAAGATAGTTTACCACGGGTGAAATCCTAAAATTAACAATCAAAATAATCTATCAAACAAATTACATTTTGATTTTTTTAAGAAAATATAGTCCCGCGATGTACCGCGGGTTAAAATCTAGTTTTCTACAATTATATAAAAATTTGAATACATTTCACATTATGCTATTACTCATGAAAATTACTTGAAACAACTTCCCTTTAATTTATTTGGAAAAAACATTTTCACATGATTGTCAATGACCGGAGTTGGCAACCTAAACGCACCGTTTTATAGTAATCAGAAACATAGGAAAGACTTTAATTAGTCATGTACTCCTGCCGGGTAATAGTATCTAAGCCTAAATTGCATAGGCTCACCTAGCTAGACAAGACTATCCTTATTTCTTGTTCATTGTGGAAATATTTGAGTGGCCGTTACACTTTCTTATTTTGGTACAATTGTATAAACTCTTTGTGTATCTATATATACAATGTTTATTACAAATACGCATTTCGATTCAGGTTCATCACATAATCTTCAAAACAGGAATATTTTTCCTATTTTTAATAATCGGTAGTAAATCGATACGTGAAATGGATGTTGACGAGAAAGGCTCCTACTTATATTCTCCAATTTCAAGTAAAAATGACCAAATGTTTGTAGATATACAAAGACGAGTCTAGAGATGCTATGACTCGATATCTGTCTAATTAAAAACTTGCCTCTCATGGAAAATCAAACAATAAATCCCACATTTCTCACTCCAAAAAGAGCTTTGATGTATCCCCTTTTTGATCAAATTTACGTCTTGTTTTTTTCCACTATTTGCATTTAAGCATTTCTATGAATTCGTACATGCATTTGGTTTTCTTAGGTCTTTTAAAGGTATATTAGGCATAAAAGGTACATTGTACTTCCCTAGCGGGCATCATGGGTCTATTGCAGAGATATCAATTGATGGTTCATTGCAGATTATCTTGAAGATTGGTCGTCAAAGTGAAGGTGCAGCAGACAACACATAGCGAGCATGAAGGGTCCGTTGTAGAGTGATTATGAATCATGTTTCAAGATCCAACTCGGATCAAAATGGCGTCGATATAGTCGATATAAACTTCTTTTTAAGCACATCAAAACTAGAAGTTTCCATTTTTTCTAAGCATCTTTGAGACTCAAATTTGTTTTGATGTTTTTGATGACGGATCTCTCATTTTCTAGCTAATCTAGTGAATATTTCTGTAATCTTGTTTCATAAGGAGATTATGAGCTTTGTCAAAATCCAAACATGATTGCATACTAACCTATATTTTCATGGATTTTTCTAATTTTTATGAATAAGAAAGTAAATGACGAAAAGGAAGAGTTACAAAATGGTGTGTGTGTATGTTTGTGCGAAGACATGAGTTTGCACGTGACAGTGCTAGCTATTCGACAAATGTTTACTACTGTGGGCTACTTGCTACGTACCATTTCTACTTTATATAATAGATATATGTGTTGAGATATGAGAATAATAATTGAGAATAAACCCCAAAATGCAAAGAGAAGTATGTGTTTGTTATTTAGCAGACGCACATGGTGGAGGACATCCTTCGATTTCCTCGTGATTTCCGAAGGGCCATTTTTTTTTTTTTCTATTATACAATTCAAAGCAATTGATCAAAAGCTCATTAATTTTTTTTTTTTTTTTTATTTTTGAATCGACAAAGTCAAAGTCCGTTAATAGATTATTACATTATTCTACCATTATTTAAAATTTTTTACTTATATAACCTTTCACAAATTGGTTAATGCAGTTATAACTTATAACTGGTACGTAATCCGTTGAAGTGATAGTCAAATGAAAATGATTTTACCATTTTTAATTTGGTTAAAAATTATATTTTTCGAAATTGTAACTTTTGTTGTTTTAATTACAAAGAGAATAAATTGCTATATATATCTAGTGTTTTGCATTAAAATTTTCTATTTACTAATCACATAATTTTTTCTTCTTCTATTTTTTTTTTCTTTACAAGAAAAAGAAAATTTAATTCTAGAACAAAGCCCATACTCTCTTTTGTCCCGAGTCAACCATCGTTGATTCCTACTACTAAGTCAATTACCACCTAGAGTGATTCAAATATTTCATTTCGTTTTCTGTTTACATTTTAAGTTACCATCATATATTACTATAGCTAATAAAAATACAAGACTGTCTTAAGGAAATAGTGTTCACTTATGCATTTCAGGAATCCTTTGTTTTATCTTTATAATATAGATTTAAAATTTTACACACGACTTATGATTATGTTTTGCCGTTTTGATAATCTATTGACTATTGTAGTATATGATTCGTATATTTCTCTATCTACGTACGACTAACTGCGCTTATCATACACGTCTCTACGTGTTTTATACAAATATTAATTTGTATTTAACCATCCGTATTTCATGAAAAAGTCGTGTACGATAAAGGAATCATTTCGTAGATACCCACTATGTTACCCAAGTTAGAAAATTAATTTCTTAAGAAACCATATATTAATACGTTAATTACCAAAAAATAATATCAAAATGTGGGCCCGGGGAATATGCTTCCCGTAGGTTTTTGTATAATTTTATAGTAACAAATAGTAGCTTTTGTATTTAAACCAAAGATATGTCTAACATGCGGGCTTATAAGATAAGAAAAAACTAACGTTATGTATAAAAACAATTGAACTCAATAAAAAGATCAAGAAATTCTAAGAGATTTGGTAAAGTTTTTTGTTTTTTTTTTTTGGTTAAAGATTGGTGAAGCTTTTCACCAAAAATTTGCCTCGTTACAACTAATGAAAAAAGCATACACATTTACACAACACAACTTTTGATTGAGACAAAACTAAAACAGAAGTCAAAAATAATACAAGTGTTGAGGGAATGGAGTTGGTATAGAACACGTCGTAAAGAAATGATGTCTTTTCGTGTATCAAGCATGCACCTTGCATTTTTTTGTAAACAACCCCACAACACTTTTCCACTTCAATTTCTAATTTTCACTTTTTTTTTACGATCCGATTATAACCTTATGTGACATAAATTTGTAACACGGACATATCCCAATTTTAATTTATTTTTTTTAGATCTTTTACTGATACAGAGATGTTATGGACATCACTAAAATGATGAGAAATATAAGTTCTCATCGATGTGCATATATATTAAAGACCATACGAAATAAATCGACCAACTCATAAATAAGCAAAACGACTTAGCAAAAACCTACGTTTTTCACGATTCGATATGCATTCACGTGGCTCATGCGTAGTCACAAATTTAGCACAAGGATCTACTGCATGACGCTTGCTAAAAGAAATATTTCCTGCCAGTGTGCATGAACCTTACGACCACATTTTGAGTCATCATCACAAGCACCAAAAGAGGGACTCTGGACCACAATCAAGTGGTGCAAGCTTATCTAGCTTTGAACCGTAGAGTACGTTGCATTCAGGTCATGTAGTAGTCTAGTGTAGATCATAGGTAACTAGGTAAGAATGTTCGAATTCATAGCCTTAGAGACAATATTATCTAGGCTCATTGTTATTATCACGACGACGATTCACAAACCTTATATATGTCACAGATGAGTTGTATATATCTACTTTTCCTTCTTTTTTTCTTCTTTTTTTTGTTATGAAAAGTTTATATCTACTTTTCATAACTAATCATAAACTAAATTCTCATTTACCAATATTACATCTTCATACTAATGACTAATGATCATCTATTTGTAGTTTACCAATTCGTAATTCAGTTGTTGTATGCGAGTAGCCATTAGATTGTACGTTTATATCATTCCAAAGATCTTTAACAATCTCAAAACTGAAAGATATATAACACGTTAAAAAAGTAGATTGATCTTGTTCGTACTCAATATAACCAACAGAGAATTAATGGTCCATCAATTGTCAATCTAGCTTGTGATGTGATTTTTTTTTCTTTAATCTTGTGATGTAAGGATACTTGGATTTTCATTCGCCGAAAAGTCATTGCATGTATGGCCCCGTCTTTCGAGTACAAACGCATTATAATTAGATTAAAGTCAGTAGCCAAGTACTAGCTAGTTTCCTTCATGACGAGTGATGTCGAACGAAAAAAGTTTTAAATATCTAGTTTTGTGGTTTTTAAGCCATATGTTAAAAAATATTATAAGATGAAAAAACAACTTACTACATAATTGTTATACACGAGAAGAATATGTATCCTGATTTATATAGATAAGTATTTAGAGGAAGAGATACGCTATTCGCTATATATGTATCAAAATATGTGCATATCGAAATAAATCAAAGCGCACACACGAGTTTCATTTCCAATAGAAAGACTTGTAGTTGTAGAAAAGTCAAAAGTCATTATAATCGATAGAATCTGTGTGTGTAAAATAAAACACGTAGCTAGGTCTATACATAAATAGTAAACTAATTTTTAATTCCCTTTAAATTATATAGAAGCATACAACCAAAAAGTAAAACAGTTAAAGATCACGATCTATCATGTATATATACACGTCTCTTCAACTCCACAAAGTGCAACCCATGCAAAAGGATGGTTTAATATCTAACAATGCTTATTATTCAAAGATACTATTACTCTATTAGCCGGAAATCAAGCTACTTGTTGATAAAAAGATGAAAATTAAAACCTAATGATTAATTAAAGGTTAGGTTTGTCTACCAATAAGAGTGTTTAAATAGATGCTTTGGACAATTAAAGATGGGCCGTCCATGCACGTGTGAACCGACGAAAGTGCACCGTTGTTTTCTCTTCATTGGGAAGCATTGGTTCTCTACTTTCTAAAAGTATCCAACCATCCAATGAACTTCTTGACCCTTAAGCATGACATTTCGTTCGACCCCCAACAAATTCTTGGTTTCTCTCTTTTTTGTTCGGTTCACCAAACTTTTCATACGAAAAAAGGTTCTTGTTAGTAAATGATTAAGTGGATTAGTTACAACTAGAGGTATTCTCAATGATCACTATGAAATTTAAATGACGGTGCATGTTTTGGAGATTCGAGAGCTAGAGCATCCATGTTTCGGTTTGGAATTTTCGGCTATAGAAGTTTTTTAGTTGTCGAACACTTAAATATAACTTTACCGGATTAGTGGGTCCAGTAACATTCTTTAGTAATGATTTTGTTTCCCGGAGTAAGAAACACTCACTCATGAGTAAACTAGACAAAGGTTTCTCAGTTGGTTGGGGGAAAACATAAGCAAAGGTAAATAGCGCTCAAAGGTAAAGTCATAGTTCTGCTTTTTGTTGGCATACTTATTTCATACATTTAGTCATGTTCATGTATATACACTCTATATATATGTTCAACAAGAGGTATTTGTTTTCTCAAATAAAATCATGAGTTGGAGTTTTAAAATTCATATCTTTTTTTTCTTCTAGAAATAACCGAAAAATGCCACAGGACGGTTTTAAGTTAGAGCATATCAAAAATACTCATTTAAATAGTTATTTTGGAATATATAGATGTTTGTAACATAGTGGTTTGTACTAGTGTCTTCATCGTATCATAACCCGATTCCAATTCCATAATGTATATATGTCCGATATAGTTATTACGATGTATGCATTACCACGTCTATATAGTTCATAACATAAATATAGTTGGCTTTCTGATAATTAACGGAAAAAATGTGTTGTTGTTCCATAAATAATTGATCCAAAAAAAATCTTTTGATATCGGATCTAAACGAAATATCCTGCCAGCAAAGTGTATTTTAATTTATATATTTATTATTTTATAATGAGGAAATCCTATACTATTATTTGGGGAGTACACTTTATAAGATACCCTTAACTAACCTTCCCTTTTGTAAGAATTTACTTAAGAATGCCATTAGAAATAAAATTTTATAGAGTAAATTAATTCAACTCATTAAGGATAAACAAGTCAAATACTATTTTATGCAATTTAATTAATTTAATTTAATTATAAAAACGAAAATCTATTATTAATTTCTTTTAAAAAATGACAAATCAAAATGAACATATAAGATTTGATATCTAACTTACCATATTAATTTGTTATTAATCATTATACTTCACCTCTCATCTTTATATGATTCTATTTCTATAAATAAATAAATCATTATATCATCTATATAATAAAAAAAAAAGTAAAAATTTTTCCGCATATACCAAGATTTGAATTTTTTAAAACGAATATAAATTATTCAATGTATGAAAGAACAAATTTAACGGGTCAAAAATTCATATTTGAGTAATATATTCCTTTTTTTTAATATCATCAATACTTAATAGATCAAAAATTTATGAAGTATAAATACTCTAATTTGATTTTTTGAAACAAATATTTATAATAGGCGGCGGGTTAAATATAATATATTATATGATGAAATGAGTTATGATCCTTATAACTATTTGAATATTTATATTTAATTTCATATCATTTTATTTTTAAAATTCATAATTTTACATACTACAATAAAAGATTTTAAAGATTTTGATTTGGAACATTTTAAAAAAGTTTAATTTAATATATTAAAGAATATCATAAATATTTAATAGATTAAAAAGATAAAAAAAAATTATAAATACATTAATTTGATTTTCTAAAAAGATATGTTTAAAATATTTATAGTAGACGGCGGGTTAAATGTAATGTATTATATGGTAGAAAGTTATGATCCATATATGAGACGGTATTTTAAGATTTTATGATGAGATGAGTTAAATAAGGTTTGACACTTTTAAATATTTGAAAATTTGATTCTGCAAGCAATTTTGAAAAGAATAAATAATAGATTGTGCCGCAATATTTTCATAGGGATTGTAAAATGAAAATATAGACTCCACACACGGATTGAATTTGGTATTATTATATACCAAATATATGTTCATAACATATTTGATTATGTGAATAATTGGTAAATTCCGTAATTAGCTCAAAAAAATCTCTATTTCAACAACCAATGAATCAGAATTTGAAAAATTAATTTTCTAAATTAATTCAAAATAATAGCTTTAAGTAATTCAAAATAATCTACGTTTTAGATGCGATTCATTTATGATATTTTGATTTTTGATCTAACTAAATTATATGCACTCTCATTTTGTGGTTGTTAACATAAATTAACTCATTGTTCAAACAATATTAATTTTTTTAAAAAATAATCTTATTTTCCGTTTTCATATCTTAAAAAAAATATCCATAATTGAATACTATAGAAAAAGGAAAATATATTCATTCTAATATTATATATAGGGACTGACAAAAAAATATTATTTTTTCACTTACTATTATAATATATCACAACTAACAACTTTATTCTAAAACATAAAATTTATTAATTTTGTAATAAATGAAATTCAACCTGTACTGTAGTACGGGTGATGATCTAGTCAGAAGATATTTGTAGAGACAATTATTGGTTATGGTTATATATGTGCTTTATATACTTTTGGTTTTAGAATTAGTAGCAATACATAGCACTTTCCACACATAGACAAAGAGATCGGAATCGGACATAAAGCCAAACTAAGAGAGATCAAATGATTTTAAAGACATAACCACGACACTATCACTTGTCAATTATTTTATTTTCTCACTTCACATTGTTCCCTCTCTTGTCCTTTCGCTAACTGTACATGACATTACCTTATCTTAAAATATTATTGTTTTGCATTATGTTTCTGTGTAAACCGATTAAGATAATAAAAGTAGGACGACGAACGATCGATACAAAAAAGGTTAATAATAAACAAATAACTACAAGGTCTTTTTTAAATCAATACGGCGACATAATATGTATTGAATTTCATTACAAGTATACTATGGAGATGCATACACTTGGAGAGAATATACGAGCATGCGTGACAACTGACATGAACATGTGAATATAAGATCCAAAAACTTCAATATTTTAATGAAACTTTATTAACTTCTTCAGGGTCTGTCCACAAAATCCACAAATGTAGTTCCGGAGTGGTTGGCTCACGAGGCTAACCTTTTCGAACTAGCTTAATAATAATGGTGTTTTGGTGTCAAAAAAAAAAAAATCCACAAATGTAGCACCAAATGATTATTAGTTTTTAGTATGCTTAATGTCTTTAACTATTAAATTCGTTGAGATCCTCTTACTCTACTGACCAAAGATTTAGTGTTTGTACACTAACTACAGGGGCAGTTTTTTTTGTAAAATGCAAAATCATGGAAGCTATGTTATTTTTACCAAAGATATCTAGCATGGTAATATAAAAACAGTTGTTCATAGTAAAAATAACCTACTATGAAAATGGTACATGTAAAACCATTTTTGTGTTGCAAATAATAATTGTAGAACTGTGAATCATCCATTAAATCGTTCATCATGAAAATATATTTTTTTTTTGTCAACCATGAAAAGAAAATTATTATTACAAAAAGACTATTAAAAGTTCTCGTTTGAAACATTCATTTTCCTTCAAATGAAAACTCAACAACCAAAATACAGTAAAAAGAACAAAAAAACATATTGCTCACATCAGCCACACAAAAAAAAAAGAAGTTTAAAACCTTTTCTCTTTCAGCCCGAGGTTATGTTATTGATGTGTTTCTGTACAAACGACGCCGTTTACCGTAGGCCGAGATGAGACTTTGGACAAAACTCAGATACGGCTAATGTCACGACCGAAGACGAAAGTGGTGAACCAGTTGATGGCGACATAGAATCGGTTTCTCCAGCTTACGACTCGAGTCAGATACGCCGACCTCCATATGAACCAGCTCACAAAACCAGTCATTGATATCCCTTTTGCGTCCTGCCCAAGTAAATCTTCCCTTCAAACACAAGTTTATGAGTGAAATTTCGAAGACGAGTGAGTCGAATTATGTTACCTTGCTCTCGCGAAGGTCGACTAGTGCTTTGTATCTACCGATCGTAGCCATGCTTCCAAGGTGCTTATACACAAATGGAGCTCCAAGTTCTATCTCCTTTGCGCTGTTGGCTCGTCCTCCATTGGCTTTACCGATCTTATTTAGTAGATTCGCCAAGTATTTCCCTTCTCTCTCAGCTACCTTAATTGCTCAGTGACATAGAAGAAAGGTATAAGAAGAGATTGGAGGCGAAAAAAGTATGAAATGTATCTACCTGAGCGAGAGCAGGGAGGGTTGGTTTTCCGGTGGTCTCCAGATATCCGCTGCAGTCACCAATGGCAAACACGTCTTGTACAGAAGGTACACGCATCCATTCGTCAATGCCAATCCTATCGAGGTAAACATCCAAAAAATCGAGTTGCTGTTGAATATTTTTTAGTAAAAAAAGGGTTTAATGGAGTTATCTTGATGAACTAACCTTCCAGTAGGATCTTTTGGAAGACCAAGAGACCTAACGAAAGAGGAAGGACCAACACCAGTGGACCACACTAAGAGTCCATAGGGAACTTCTGTGCCATCGTCAAGTATTAGCTTCTGAGACTGCACATCTTTCACAATCCCACGCACAAACCGCACTCCAGACTAATGTAAATGAAAACGAGTAGTTTTTAAGAAGAAATGCTCCATAAAAGTTAGCTCAAAACCTTTACATGTTCTAACTTCAAAATGAGTTCACCTTGTTCAACTGCTTGATAGCATATCGTCTGAGACGATCATCGAAAGATGAAAGTATATCCCTGGCCTGCAAAAAATTACTCAGCTCAAAAACAATTTGTAAAGTGATAAAACACACATAACGAGGAATTCAAAGAGCAGAAACAAACCTCAATCAAAGTAACATGAATGTCGTCCTTCACATGGGAATATCGTTGACGAACATCTTTCATAATAAAGTCACTCAGTTCACCACTAAACTCAACACCAGTTGGTCCACCACCAACCACAACGCAATGTAACAGCCTCTTTTTCTCCTCTTTCGATATGCCTAATTAAAAATAATTATGCAAAGACTGTTATGTTCTAATTCTAATTCTGATTCTTATCCTTCAGGGGATGAATTCTGTTTACCAGGAGTATCAGAGAGCATCAGATTTAAAAGCAGTTTCCTACGAATCTCCTGAGCATGGTGAACTTCACGAAGGAAGATCGCGTTTTCCATGACACCATGGATTCCAAACGTGGACGCCTCTGCACCGCTAGCTACCACAAGCTTATCATAAGTAATCTTGAACTTCCATGGCTTTAATGTATTCAAGCCATCAGTTAAAGTCTCACAGTGAACCTATTACCAATATAACAACATATTAAACCCCATGAACTTCACAAAAACAAAACTAAGTCTCACATTTTAGTTACATTAAGAAACTCCATTACTTCTCCCTCTATCTTCTTCTACCATCAACTCTCAGAATCAAGCTAATTTCTCTAAAACTAAGAGATACATACATTAACATCAACCTAAAAACCATAGATTTGCATCTTAAACTTAAAAACATGGTTCCTGCATCATCAATAACCTGATGATCTCCCAAAATTTAAAAACCTAATCTCAGAAATCAACAACACCGAGAAACGGAAGCAATACCTCATGAGAATCAGCATCAAGACGAGAGCAATTAGCGAGGAAGAAATAAGAACCAGGCTCTCTAGAAATCGCAGGTTGAATCCGTGAGATAGGCTCAGCGACAGACCTAAATTCGAGAGTACCAACACAAGTAGAAGCAAGAAGAGGAGTGAAAACCATATGGTTTCTCGGAGAAACACAAACGACGTCGTAGAGATTCGTATCGATTCCTTTCATCAATCGACAACCCGCCCAACCCGACCCGAGAACCACCACTCTCGGTTTCTCTCCTTCTCTCGTCGGTGCTAAACCTGAATATTGACTCCGATCCACATCATTTGGAATTTTAGCCGGAGATTGAATCTGAGTCTCTGAAGCTGTGCAGAAACGGGAAGCGAGAGTGAATGATCCGGTGCTTCTGAATCTGGTCACGATTGATGATGAAGTTGGTGAGATTCGTGTGAGGTTTTTGATCAAGAACATCGTTTCTTCTTCTTCGTCTTCGTCTTCGTTGTGTGTGTTTTTGAATTGAAGAAGCTTGTTCAGTCAAAGTGATGGATTCCGTTTAGGAATTGGCTTCCTGAGCTTTGGGGAGCAAGCATTTGAAATTTTCTCGACGAAGAAGATTCTTAATAAGTCTTTGGGCCTATCTGTTAAATGATTTGTTGGGTTTATTGAATAAAGATGGCCCATTAACAAATTAACTCATGTGAATCAAATTGAACTTTTTTTTATTTACTTATTCTTCCAGTCATATTAACATGTTATTTAGTATTTATTCTTACCTTTTTTGTTCTAGTATTATTGTCTTACCTTAAATTCATTTAAGTTTTAATATTGGAAAAATAAAATTTGATTATTGGGAGGTTCTAGCCGTGGACTCCTACATTACCTAGAAGTCTAGGATGGAACCATGTTTAACGTGAAAGTCATAATCATCAGAAATCATTTTACTTTGAGTGGATGAGATAGAAAAAGCGGACTAAAGCGTTAATGAACTAAACCATTATATTTTTTGGAACAGACATCGTTGCGGACCAAACTTATCTCTACGTAAAAGCGGTATATAGTTAGTCTTCCGCGGACTTGTACTACGGATTATAGTTTATGAATGGTAAACAAAAAGCGGTCCAAACTGCAAACGGATTTATCTGTCTTAACTGCCGTAACCATGTGAACCATGTTCTTTTTATCACCGACAACTTTTCTTTTCCTTGTAAGTAAGCTTAATTAGTTAGTTGATTAAATTGAGAAATACCTTTCCATTTTATTTTTTTGGTGTTCTTCTTCTCGTATTTGAAGATGCTAATGCTACTAGAAGTCCAACCGAACCAGCAGGCAAGAACACTAGTAAAAAACCTCATCATGCACTTAAAAATCACAACAATAATATGGTATTTTCTGAAATCAATCTAGGTAAAAATAACAAGTTCAAGTCCATGTAGAAAAGAACACAAATGCAAACGAGGTGTTATATATATTACACAGTCAAAAAAAAAAAACAGTCTGATATTACATATTAACTCGTTTTTAAAAATACTTTATTGCTTTATATATATAGATTATTTGCCAACTTGAAGGAGGAACTGGGAAATTTTAAGAAAATAAGATTGTTATCCTCTCTCAACGTCTGCGGCCTCTGCCGCCATGCGGTGGATCGTGTCTACCGTTAGCTGAAGGCTCACCGTAGTCGTTGGTGCTCACCATCAATGACCGTTCTGGCACTACCGTCATTTCATTTTCTGTCATATGCATATTTTGTTGTTTATATACATTTAAGCGTACTAAAAAATAATGATGAACAATAAATTAACAATAACAACTTTTGTGTATAAAAACTATCTAATTAAATATTAACAACTAGAGAGTCCAGAGTATTTAAAAACAAACCTCGAATCTCGATACCCTCATTTCCAATTTGTTTTTGAACTATGTCGAAACTCATTCAAAAATTTATGTTTTGTATTAAACCAATTTTTTTTTTAATTTTATGTTTTGTTATTTCTATATAAATTATATTATTTAGAATAAAAATACCTAAAACATCTAATAAAATAAAATTAACATAAGATGTATTATTTTAAGAGATATGCTAGTATTTGTATAAACACAAACATGAAGACCAATTCATAACACAATTGCCATTCTGTTTCTTTGATATATTTTCATGTGGAATTAATGTTAATACTGTAGCTTTAAAACACACAAACTCGGGTAAAACAAAATAGACCTTTTTCCTCTGTTTGGAGGTTCTTAAAATCGAAATATTTGCTTGGATTTTTTTACAAATACGAGGGACTAAGTTCCAGTTCAAGTTGCTAATTTATGCAATTAAAAAAGATATGTCAGTTTGATTAAATAGTCGTAGTATGATCTGTCCTTGTTCTTTTGTCGTAATGTCAACGCTTTTGAAGTGTGAACATAAATTAAAATTACTCATTATAGGCTATCATATTACGTTATATTTTACATTACAATAAGAAGCCTTAATACTATATTGTTTCTATCACCAGATTTCATAGTTTATAGCTTTCATGTGACATACTTTCTTACTGGATTCGTCGGCATAAAAAAAAGATATAAAATATATAAGAGTTGGTCGTGTGAAAAAGTCATCGGCGAAAGGGGGAAGACAATCTCGAGCGTCGTGTTTCATGTTCACTTGATTTGAATATAAAGAGAAATTGGATACATACAAGCTGGAGACAGAGGACATAAAACTACAACTTGTTTAAAGAATCAACTCTTATTTAACAAGTATTTTCAGCTGAAATACGTACGCATCCTCATATTCATCATTTTAATGTCAATTTACTTCAGTTTTATAGTTTTAAAATTGACAATTATGTATAGATGTGAAATCTCGCAATTTTATTTGCATGGTATAATGACGACGGCATGCACTAATCTAAAAATGTGAGAATACTTGGCATGTAAATAGAATTGGTAACTTTGCTTTGTAATTTACCAAATGTTTTATATTGTTCCACTCGAGTCTCTAGTTCACTACTTGTATCTTTTTCAGCGTTTTTATCTCTTTTATTTGCTTTGTAATTTTCAAATGTTGTCTCTTTTGGAAAACTCAAGGTGAATAAAGGCTTTTTATTAAATATATATATAAATAGAATTGGTAACGTTCATATAATTTCGAAAAAATGACTTCAAAAACGATATTTTAGCCAAGAAAAAATTGAAATGTGTTTTAACAATAGTTCGCCTGCAGAGCTAACACCGACTATTACGTACTAATTATTATATTATTTTATGTTCATATGTTATTCACTGCCCTTAATTTGTCTATCGAAAGTTCGAAACATATATATATTTATATATAGATGTAATATACATATAGGTCGTAAAAGATTCTGTGTATGCATTTAGGGATATATTATTAATCTTTTGTTCAAAAAAAATAAATAAATAAATAAATAATTAAGTTTTTCTTTTTTCTTTGTTTATGACGAATTAAGTTTTTTCTTTTCTTTTGGTGATTTTGTGGAGCAATCTTTTAAGACATACACTTTTCTACATACGGATCATGTGAATACCACCGCATCACCGGGTAAAAAATACCTGAATGAGATCTCTCACCCACTAACTTAGAAAATTTTAAATATACATAACGGAAAAACAAAGCTTTAACAAAAAAATAACGGAAAAACAAAGCTTATATATGAGATGAACCATTTTCGACAAAGAAGAAATATATATATATGAGATGAACCATGTTCGGAAGAAATTATTTTGAGAACAAAAAAAAATCTTATGAGATATTAAACGGATACAGATTATGGTGAGGTTATAAATATAGTGCTTGGAGATTGGATAATCAAAAAACCATATTATCATATAAAAGTAAAATTAGTTGGATTAATTACTGAGGAAACAGAGAAATAAAAAGGTACCTGGAAATGAAACACTGATGCGAGCAGAAGAGAGGAAAGCAAATGTGAAGAAGAGGAACATACATAACCAAAATCTTGACGATGAATAACCCATTTCTCTCTTTTCTTTGCTTTTCTTTTGTATCTCTCTCTCTCTCTCGTTCACCTCTTTTTATATTTGTAGACGCCACAAAAAGTCTCACACCAGCCCTCAGTTTTGGAAGACTTTCTTCAATTATATTACTATATACACTTTTAGATTTATTATACTTGCTTCAAACCATTAATTTTTAAAACATATTTTAAAACATATTTTGCCTTTTAAACATGATTGCATTTACATTTGGTAGGTATGATAAGATTGACGTGGATCCCCCCTCCCCTCCCCCAAATAAATTTAGAATTAAAATTAAATAATCAAATTCAAAAATATTTTTTTTGATATACCTCACATAACGCATATTTACCGAAGTAAATATCAAAAACTAATTAGTTCATCACATATATTCGCTTTGATAGCTCTTTCTCGATTTGAAACATGTGGATAGCTTTAATCTTTTTGAGATGAGGATCGTCTTGTATCTAATAGTGACTTAGGTTGAAAGACACTACGATTCTGTTGTCTCCAGCCAGATATTGTATATAGTGCTCTGAAAAGTTTGACGAGCTTTGTTATCACTAGAGCTAATGGATTTTTCTTCTAAAGAATTGGCCTCTAAAAGTAATAAAGGTATTAAAAGGCTTCAAACCCTATCTTGCCATGTTTCTGCTCATGATAATGAAAGTTGACTTTTGGAGACGTATCTATAATACAACACATACACACACTCATAGAAAGTTGACTTTTGGAGAAATTTTGTTTATTTTTCTTACTATTATTTTGCAGCTAGCTAGCTAAAGAAAGTGGGGGAAAAAAGATTATTGAGTCGAAAACATTCACATGGAAACTTAAATCAAAAGATAGGAATTACTAGCATGTTAAGTAGAAAACAATTGAGTTTATATACATATCAAAATCGAACAAGCTTATAACAATTGTGTAATCTGATAAATTATGATTAATCACATATCATTTTTTTGTTGAAAACATGTACAACTTTTTACAGTAGACTACTTCCATAGTTTCATAGTAGCCTACTTCATGCGATCGAACCCGTTTCTGCAAGCTTTTAGAATATAAACAATACACGAGCTCAAGTATTGGGTTGACATATATATTTTCGACATGACATGCCATGTTTTAGTAAATAATTATGTTTAAAGACTAACTAATTGGATCACGAATTTTGATTTTAGAGATATGTGATGTGATTGATGATCATACAATATTGATTTCAGTGATGTGATTTTATTTTCTTTGATACACTAAAATTAAGAAAATAAACTTTTATTTTTATGCTTTTAATACAATTTTCTATTTTCTGACAAACAAATTATACAATTATTATTTAAATTTTAATGTTTTAAGGATGATATCAAGGTTATAAAAGCATGTATTTCTGTAAGAAAATAATAATAGTCACCAACAGATGTCAAATATAAAAATATTTTGACTTTTTAACTTTAACACATGTTAGGACTGATTTAATAAGAAAATCTATATATATGTCAACATATTACGAAACACTAAACAAAATTAAATTTGATTAAAATAAATTATATTTCAATACAAAATGTTCAATTAATAGTGAATCTTATGATATTCATGCCAAAAAAAAAATCTGATATTTTTAGTTACGAACTCTTAATTACAATTAATCACCCACGCAACACAATTATTGTTATATATCTGTATCCTTAACCCATAACAAATTCTTCAACACAAACCTAATATTTAGGCCTGGGCATTCGGTTAACCATTCGGTTTCGGTTCGGTTGCGTTCGGTTTCGGTTAGTTTGGATATGGTAATATAATAACCATTCGGATATTTTACGAATTTCGGTTTGGTTCGGTTCGGTTACCTTTGGATATTTAAATAGATAACCGTAACTAACCAAATTTTTATCACGTTCGGTTTGGTTCGGGTTTTTTATCCAAAATAACCGAAATTTACCGAAACTAACCGAAAAAAATAGAAAAAGAAAATACAAAAAAAGAAAAATATTAGAAATAAAATTAGAATTTCATTCTATTTTGTAAAAGAGTATTTAACTTTGACAAATATAACAAAAAATATTTGGATATTTTGATTATTTAAAGTATTTGATTGTTTTGATTCTAAAAGTAATTAATATTTTAAGTTTATAATTATAGTTTTGGATATTATTTTTGGGTATCTTATAGGTTTTTGGATATTTCGGTTAACCGTTTGGTTATCGGTTCGGTTCGGTTCGGTTTCGGTTAGTTTGGATAGGGAATTTTACAAACCATTCGGTTATTCTAAAAACTTCGGTTCGGATATGGTTCGGTTTTTTTCGGTTCGGTTCGGTCGGTTATTTGGTAAGCGGTTTTTTTTGCCCAGGCCTACTAATATTCACATATCTTCGGTGCTAAATCATGGCAAGAACTGAGTTGTGTCGAGATAAGCCGTTTGATCCAAGCCATTCATTGAACATCCTTAGAGCATCTCCAACAGTAATGTCTGGAGGAATGTCTCACGATTAAAAAAATAGAAAATAATATAAAAGTAGGAGAGAGTGTAGACACAGTTTCTGGTTTGAGAAACTGTGTCTCCACTTGTTTTTTTATTATTGGCCAAATTCTTTTTTTATAATTTATAATTTAAATAAATAACCATTTTATTATAAATTGATTAAAATAGTATTTTTGAGACACCCACACAGTGTCTGATGGATGGAGATGCTCTTATAAAGTTGAAAGCATCAGACACAGGTTTGAGTACTACGTTAACAATGCCTAAAGAGTTAGTAGAGAAAAACTTATTTCCTTGGTTTAGTAGACATCGTTGTGTAAAATTGTCACAACACGATTCGGTACAAATGGTGGATTTATTCGAATACGATTCTAAAATTACAACAACTCTTACTATGAAAAAAGAGACAGATGGAAATTTCAAATTTTACGGATGGAATAACATTCTCGATCAAAGGAGGTTCAAGACTAGTGATATTATTGGATTTTGGTGAGATAAATTTTATGATAGACTTAATTTTGAACTACTATCGAGTGCTTGATTTATGGACCGGACTTCACAACATCATTTCTCGAACATGTATATCGGGTCTTATCGTGTTTGATCGAGTCTGGTTATATATATATATATTCCTTTGGCTTTGTAAGATGCTAAATATAATTTTAAGTATTAAGAAAGAATCGAGAAAAAAATTGGCTTCATGGTTTTCTTTTTAAAATGTGTAACTTAAAAACTCATAAAACAAAGCATAACTTCTGGTTTTGTATCCAATATCTTCAGATTTTATGCAACAAACAAGTTTACACATAGCATAAGAGATCCAAATAGTTCAAGTAATCAAAAGGATCGTACAAATCATGAAATTACCCAAATATCATCGTTTTTTGAATCCGTATTTCTTACGTTCATAGAACAGATCGGTTTTCGCACTCCCAAGGTTAACAATCTTGGGGCAACCATCTCTGTCTTTCTCCTGTTGCGTACACTCTTTGCAGTAATAAGCATCTGATATTCCGACCCCTCCGCATATAACACACCGACCTTGGAATGACCCGTAGTTGCATTCATCACAAATACGTACCAGAGTACATGGACGCACATAAGAATCACAAATCACGCATTTCCCGTCGCATTTCTCACACAGTCGTCCAATGGCAATTCCGGGTTGTTTCCGGCACATGATCAAATCAGGGTGATGCTTCGCCATAGCTACTGGAAAAGTGTTCAACCTGCAAACCAAAAAAAAAGCAAGAGAGGTCATTTGTCTATATACTCCTTCACAAAGACCAAGAGATAGATTCCGAGAGCTTGTAACAAACTGTTACAGAAGCAGAAAAGAAAGTAACACTTCAAAAATGAAGATTGTCTACAAATAGTTTCTTAGAGGAATTTCGTCGAACACCTTACAGGCATCAAGTTCCAGCGCAAAAATATTCTTTTCTAATTTCCAATTCCAGAGACCTACTATACTACCCAACAAAACTGTGGAAGAGAAACTATCGATAAGCAAATTGAAATCTGATCAAACTACCTAAAGCTCCATCAATAAGCATAGACATTACAAACCCTAAAAATTCAGAGCAACGAAACCAATAAACACAAAAACGAAAACCCAGAAGTATGGTGAAACAGTACTCACAAGTAAAGGGAGATCTAGCTTGAGCCAATCAAGAAGAAAGTAGCGACGAGAAATTTCCAGAGCGCCAAGAGCAACGAAGGAGACGACGAAGCAGAAGAAATAAAACGAATCGGGTCGGATTCTACTTCTACACCAATGACGAAGTATCCAGATTAGTAAAGTCGGTCCAATCATGATCTTTAAAGCCCAAAATTAAAGCCCATTACTTAAGTCCGTCCAAACCAAACCGGTAGACAATTTATTAAACCATGTCCTAATCAATAGTACCCAATTTAGACCAGGTCAAAAACGGTCCCGTTTATGAGTGTGCGGCTGCGCAACTGCCACTGTCAGTGCCAAATTGGTAATCTAATTTCATTGACTGTTAGCTTTGACTAATTTTGACCAGCGTGACATGGCTTTATTACTTTGGCAATGGTAACAACAGAGTGACGTGGCTTTTTCACAATTATAAAAAATTGATTATATTCTAGGCATGGAGGTAAAGTAAAGCAAAGAATCTATATTTTTGTATTTTCTCTAACAAATACAACAAAAATATTTGATACCTTGTGACTTGTGAGAACATAAAGAAGCTCGCTTATTTATATTTCTTGAAAAAAAAAACATTTAGAGCGTGATACGTTTGTTTTAATATTACACATTGCTTTTATGTATTTCCCAAAAACGTTAAACAGTAAATCGAAATTCACTAATACTCGTATTAATAAATGTTGTTATTTATGGGTAAACCATAAATACTTAATTAAATTATTGTAAGAAAAACAATTATAAAACCCGACCCCATATTTTCGTCCTTTAAAAAGATGGAGTCCTCAAATCAAAACATTACGTATTAGTAAGTTCCATGCAAAGGACAAAACATATAATAACAACAACTTCTCTCTCTCTCGCTCTCTTTCTTTTCCTCAAGCCTCTTTAATGGCGGCTGTTCAATGTCTCACTTTCCTCGTCTTGTTTCTTCTCCTAAACGCCACGTCATCTTCACCTCTTCCTTTCTTCCGGCGGCCGAACCAAAGCAACCATAGCAACTTCGCCAAGCATCCTCGCCGGAATCCGGTGGTTTTCCCGGTGAATCATAGTAGTTGTGATCTGTTCGCCGGAGAGTGGGTGCGGGATGAGACGTACCCGCTTTACCGGGCAAAAGAATGCGGCGGAGGAATCATAGATCCGGGATTTGACTGTCAGACGTACGGCAGACCTGACTCCGACTATCTCAAGTTCCGGTGGAAACCATTCAACTGCAATGTCCCTAGGTTATATAAACTCACTCACTTGTCACTAGCTCTACTTTATTAGACCAATACATCGATTTGAGTTAAAATTGGTTTAGTTATCCTGTTTTTTACAAAGAAAATTTCATTTTATTGAATGTTTTTTTATTGTTTATCAAAGAAAAAAAAAAGAAATTCGTTTATTGATATAGAGATGATAACCTGACATCCAATAGTAAAACTCATGTTTTTAGCAGATGAATTTTTAGTAGGGCCACTACACCAACCAATATTTTTCTAATTTGATTACTTTATGAAAAAGACAAAAACAAATTCTAGCTGGTTATACCATAAATTGTCGTATACAATAGTATTCGGATCATACAATGATCCCAAAAAAATTGTTTATATATATTTCATAGTTGTGGACATTCTTTCATAACACATTTTTCATAATTAGGGGTATTACATAAGTAAAACTAGTATAATTTATTTTTCTATTAGTTAAGTTATGAGAGATTCGCCTTTTCTAGTTGTGTAATAAGTACAAGTTTGAAAGATTCCTTTTTATCAAAAACTGAATTGATTTTACTGTTGATTAGGTGGAGTTTGGTGCGGTTAATATAATAAGTACTTATTATTGTAATGTCGACGCAATGATTTATTTACTGACCCTTTCTGATTTTATTTGGAAAGCAGATTCAATGGGGTGAAGTTTCTACAAGAAATGAGGGACAAAACGATAATGTTCGTTGGTGATTCGTTGGGTAGAAACCAATGGGAGTCGTTGATCTGTATGATCTCTTCATCAGCACCGTCCATTAGTACACACATCATTCATGAAGATCCTCTCTCTACCTTCATGATCCTTGTAAGTTCCCAACACAATTCTTCTATTGTCGGTAATTGAAACTTTTTTTTTTCTTGGTTTAATTTTCTAGAATAACCTCGTGAAAATTGAGGTCAAAAGTTGTAATTTTGAACGTCGTTTTCAACTGTTATTAGCTAGGCAACTTGACCTCGTCGGTGACAGTTTCACTGGTCCAATAAAACAACATCAGTTACTAATCTATTTTACTACTTTTATTGGTTTTTACTTTTTAGTTTTAAGTATTCTAATACTTCTATGCATAATGCATGAATATGGAATATTATTTTATTTTCAGGTACTAATTAGATCTAAGCACTTCGGATTAGAATAAGATCCACTAGAAAGAAACAAGTTCTCTTAACTAATCTGAATTATTAATTTTCTTGCTATAACGTTAATTATAATCTCTTTTCTTCATTCTCTTTTTATGGTAATGCTCATTTTCGCTCTATTCACTCTTTTATAATCTCTCTTTCTTTTGTTTCTCTATTGCTAGTTACCATTCAAACCTTAAGTTATACCTCAAATCACGTCCAATTCTTTGCTAATGTGTATATGCAATGACAGGACTACAACGTGAAGGTGTCATTCTATAGAGCTCCTTATCTTGTAGACATAGACAAAATTCACGGAAAGACAACTCTTAAACTCGACGAAATCTCTGTCGATGCATCAAATGCTTGGCGCACAGCCGACGTTCTATTGTTCAACACTGGTCACTGGTGGAGCCACACAGGTTCTCTACGAGGGTAAGCTAAAATTATAATCTCTAAACGTGAATTTTTCACATACCTATAACTAGGAGGGTAAAATAGATCGCATTATTGTAAATTAAGGGTGTAAAAAAAATGAGTGAATAGTGAAAGTTTTTGGGATGAGACAGGTGGGAGCAGATGGAGACAGGAGGGAGATATTACGGCGACATGGATAGGTTAGTGGCGTTGAGAAAAGGACTAAGAACATGGTCTAGTTGGGTCCTTCGTTATATCAATTCGCCTCTCACTAGAGTTTTCTTCCTCTCCGTCTCACCCACACATTACAAGTATGTACACTCTCTTTCTTTCTCTTAATCCTAAAATAGTAAAATGAATTATTCAACCACTAAACTTTCATAAATTAGTTTTTCTTTGTTTTTAATTCACTACACGAGACTTTGGGAGCTATGTGATGATGTTGATGATTAACACTACTCGAGAGTCTTATAAGCACGTGTAGTGTGCGATAGTAATTGATAAATAAGTTATCTTGATATTAACGACGGAAATTTATAAATAGAAAACACATCTAAACAAATGCGTTGGATAGAGGTTTTTTGCTAGATGTTGCCAAACTATATTAAATAAATTGGCTTGCTAGTTGCTTCCAAACCACTCTCTAGTACCCACCATTGTGTATGGCCTTTGCTAGCTATAGCTAGAAAGTGTAGACGTGATAAAAATACGTGTGTATATAATTGTAGTAGTTTTTCTTTAAATGTAAATAACGTTCCAACAAAAAAGTAGTTGCTTATGAGTTATTATATGTCATTTCAAAACGAAAATCCATTTTATCCTTGTCAAAAAAATGAAGATGGCTAATGGCAATTTGGCATGGTCTATCATTTGCCGTCGAAAAGAGAATTGCATTAGTGCATAAAAAGAAAGAAACAAAAGGATAAGAATAGTTTTTTTTTTGTTATATATAAAGGTCCACATATGAGCTGTGTTTTTGAATAGGGTCCCAAAAATAATAGTCCAATTGCTTTAGTTTTGCCAATGAGAAAGCTTCTCTTCCTTGCAACTTGCAAAAAGATTATACTATAAACATAGCCACCAACATAACCATTAATGTTGTATCCTACCACTCCTATAATCTTTAATAAAACTGTTCCCTGCTACTATTCTTTTTTTGCATGAAATATTGATAAAAATGACTTTTGGATATGTGATCTTAGCCCAAATGAGTGGACTTCAAGATCAAAAGCTTCAACGATAACTCAAGGAGGTAAAAGCTGCTACGGGCAAACGACACCGTTTAGTGGAACATCGTATCCAACAAGTTCTTACGTAAACCAAAAGAAAGTTATTGACGACGTGGTTAAAGAGATGAAGTCTCATGTCTCATTGATGGATATAACTATGCTCTCTGCTCTTCGTGTCGACGGTCATCCTTCGATATATAGCGGAGATCTCAACCCTTCTCTGAAAAGAAATCCTGACCGTTCTTCTGATTGTAGCCATTGGTGTCTTCCTGGTCTCCCTGATACTTGGAACCAATTGTTTTATGCTGCTTTGTTGTATTAAGATTTGATTTAACCAAGATCAAGCAAATGTATCTATTTGAATTATAGTTTCCTAATTTTTATTTGTAAGTTCACTAAGTTTGTTACGTTTAATCAAAAATATAATTGTGATTGGTGAAGTACTCTAATCCTACCTTTCACACTTGTCCTTTGATTTGTTGTTAAAGATGAGTCGAAATCGAATAAAGGAAAAAAAACATTCGTTGATAACAACATTCTTTGAACACTTTAAAATAAAAAGGCCTATACATTGGGCTTGATGCTCCTCAATTTAGGCCCATCTCAATTATAGTTTAATTCCCATTATCCTGATTAAATATGCTTAGTATAGTAATACTACTCTTCTGATTTCTGGGTGGATAATAACTTATTTTTTGAACAACAATTTTTTTTAACTGTAACTTTGAAATTTTTGATCGACAAGTTTAGGTTTAGCCGTCTACACATGTATGTATATATATCTTTGTATCATCATCGTGAATAAACATGAGAGCATATTCTCTTAAACAGGAGATTATCACGATGATGATACAAAGATATATATACATATATGTGTAGACGGCTAAACCTAAACTTGTCGATTAACTAACATATTTATTACTTTTAAGTTGCTAGAAAAAAACACATTGGGTTGCAATTTTTTTAATCTTAGAAAGAAAGAAAAGTTGATTGAAGACAATTTCAACGAGAAACAACGGACGACCGCATAAAAATCCTAATTAGGGAGTAGAAACCTACTTTGCTTGATTAATCATTTCATTCGGTCAAAAAATATATACTCATCTTAAACCAAGTCCAATCGTTCAAGTAGGACTCTTATATATGACTCAGTCTTCTGTTGAACATAAACAGCATTAAATCAAAACTAATAATCACACTATGACTGATTATTGTAATGATTCTAAGTAATGATTTTTCAATTCATTAATGAAGTTATATATGATTGCAATTTTAAAAGTATGTTGCCTAACCCCACGGGAATGCATCACATGTGGAAAGTAATAGTTTTATTTCGAAATTAATTATTTTTTATGTCTAATCATATTGCAAATACTTATTAGTAAAAAAATTTGGTCTTATAATACCGCAAATACTGATTTTCTTTGTCAACTATTCTTTAATTACAAAGAACGTAAGTTTAAAACGGAATATATATTTATTGCAATGTTCTAGAGTTGAAGAAAAATCCACTATAAATTTGTGCTAAGGTTATGAATTGTGATAGGGATAAACAAAGATTAAATATTTATAAATCAGAATATATACGTATATATCTTAATGTTTGATCATAATCTATATTTTATTTTCAACTATCATATTTAAGGATATTCAAAAATTAAGACGGTACTATTATTTCAACAAATACCGTTTCAAAGAAAAAACTTCCTTTAATGATGTCACAATATATAAAATCAAAAGTTAACACTCTCTTTTACCCAAAAAAAAAAGTTAACACTCTCTTAAGGAGACTTGTATTTTATAATAAGAAGACCTCGTGTGAAACAAGATCAATTAAAACTTTATATTTGTCTTTTCTCATAAAATCCAATTATTATTTGTCATAATATAATGTAAACAATGTGACAAATCCACAACGGTCATCAAATGGAAACAAACAAACGAAGGCTCCTCTCAGACTCTCAACGGTCACTTGCTAAGAAGCTGCGACTACGACCAGCAAAAATACTCATCCAATGAAACGACGCCGTGTTATATCTCTTGTAGGAGCCACAACGGTCGTTTTAATTCTTTTAAGATTCTGTTTTCATTTAATTTAAAAAGGAAAAAAAGAGTGAGTCATCAATGAAACACTTCTTTTACACTGATACGTTACCAAGTAAATCATCCATTATGCCTTTTAGACGTGTTTTTGACTTAATTGGAAATGTCTGTTTTGCCCTCGTTAAATAAAACAAAAAATTGTTTACTTCATTGTTTTAGCTATTTTTGGAGTGTGAATTACTGTTTTATCCTCGAATATCTCCTTTGGTTATGTTGGTTTTCCTTGAATTTTATTTTATTTTTAGACAAAGGGTTTTTCTTCTTATTTGCAAATTGCAACGATCCTTTTTTACAATAGAACATAGTCCACTAGACAATGACAAATTTACTTTTCTTATAAAATTTACATACATGTTACAAAAAAAAATTGTAAACATAAAAACTGTTTTTAATTGAATGATTCTTATTTTACACATAAACAAGTATACTGTAATAAAAAAAATCACATGGATATATACATTTTTCATTATCAAGAAAATAATGGTTTTTCATTACAAATGATATTTTCCAATTTCAACTTGTATAAAAAAGAGCAATTCTTTATATATATATTCTGGTCAACAAGAGTAGGATTCAAGCTATTTTTGTTTCCACAAAATAAAATCCTTTTTGTAGAAAGTAAAGGACAAAGCCGTAAATAAAGGAAATGGAAGTTGCAAGGGCATAAACGTCATTTACAAAGTCAAAGAGAAAGACTAAAAACTCAAAAAACTTTGAATAAAGCTCGATAAACACGGACTCTATTCAATTCAATATTCATTACCTTCTTCTTCCTCTATATTTAAACCTTCTCTCTCTCTCTCCATCGTCACAAAAACCAGAGAAGAAACAAAAAAAACAAAATCAATAATTCTAGAAACGATGTCTTGCTCCGTCGCCGTTTGTAATTCTCCGGTGTTTTCACCGTCGTCGTCTCTATTCTGCAACAAAGCTTCGATTCTCTCTTCGCCGCAAGAATCTCTTTCTCTAACTCTTTCTCATCGCAAACCTCAAACCTCTTCTCCTTCTTCTCCTTCCACCACCGTTTCTTCTCCTAAATCTCCGTTTCGTCTCCGTTTCCAGAAACCTCCGTCCGGATTCGCTCCTGCTCCGTTATCGTTTGGATCTGAGTCTGTTTCTGCATCGTCTCCTCCGGGAGGTGTTTTGAAGAGGAAACGACCTACAAGGCTTGATATACCGATTGGTGTTGCTGGATTTGTAGCTCCGATTTCGTCTTCGGCGGCTGCTGTGGCTGCGACGCCGAGGGAGGAGAGTAGAGAGGTTGAGAGAGAAGGTGATGGTTATTCTGTTTATTGTAAGAGAGGAAGAAGAGAAGCTATGGAGGATCGTTTCTCTGCTATCACCAATCTTCATGGAGATCTTAAACAGGTAATTTCAATTTTTCAATTTCCTTTTTGGTTTAGAATTGAATCGAATTGGAGATTTTGATTCGATTGATTTAACAATAACAGCTTAAATTAGGGTTTATTCATGCCAGATCTACGTTGATGCGATTAATTAGTAGTATAATCTAGAATTAGGGTTCTTGATGATGTTGTTTGAGGAAAATTGTATTTATTGATGAATCTCTCGATGAATAGTGTATTCTAAACGTTGTTTTACTTTGTGATAATTTCTCAGGCGATATTTGGAGTCTATGATGGTCATGGAGGAGTTAAAGCGGCTGAGTTTGCGGCTAAGAACTTAGATAAGAACATTGTAGAAGAAGTAGTTGGTTTAAGAGACGAGTCTGAGGTAGCTGAAGCGGTGAAACGCGGTTACTTGACAACAGATGCAGCGTTTCTTGAGGAGAAAGACGTTAAGGGTGGTTCGTGCTGTGTCACGGCTATGGTTAGTGAAGGGAACCTTGTTGTGTCTAATGCCGGTGACTGTCGTGCTGTTATGAGTGTAGGAGGTGTGGCTAAGGCTCTATCTTCTGATCATCGTCCGTCTAGAGACGATGAAAGGAAAAGAATTGAAACCACGGGCGGATATGTTGATACGTTTCACGGAGTTTGGAGAATCCAGGGATCTTTAGCTGTGTCGAGAGGGATCGGAGATGCTCAACTTAAGCAATGGGTTATAGCTGAACCAGAGACAAAGATCTCGAGAATAGAGCAGGACCATGAGTTCTTGATCTTGGCATCAGATGGTTTATGGGATAAGGTGAGTAACCAAGAAGCAGTAGATATTGCTCGTCCCTTATGCTTAGGAACCGAGAAGCCATTGTTGTTAGCAGCATGTAAGAAGCTTGTCGATCTCTCGGCTTCACGAGGCTCGTCGGATGATATCAGTGTGATGTTGATCCCTTTGCGCCAGTTCATATAGAAGAAGAGAGGATTCTTAGAAGACTTTAGAATATATGACGTTAGAAATTTGGAGGTTTTCTATGATTTAGTTCTTTTTGTAACTTGATTCATTCATTTATTTATTCTTTCTAACTTAGTGAAAAAAGTAAACTTAAATGTGGCCTATGATTACTTGTATGATTCGAGCATTGGTCGAAATTAATCTAATAATCAGTTCTTTTATATCTTGTTAGATATTTCAACACAAAGTGATTGTGCTTGTTGATGCTAAAGAAAAGAGCTTGGAAGAGATTGACTCGTGTCCGAAATTTAGAGCAAGATTGTGGTCTAGATGTGCGATTTGATGCAGTGTGTTAAACACTATTGAACAAAAACTTTTGAAGTCATTGAATAAGAATAAGAAACTCCTTAATTTGATTAATTTCAATCCACACCTCCAAGTTTCCAATATATATATGAGTCCATTTTGAGATGCAACGTGAAATCGACATGACATGTGATCCTGGTCAAAGAATCACTCTGCCACTATTGTTTCGAAGGGGGAACTAAGGTACAAGAGAATTTGATCGAGAAAATAAGTTATACCATAAAGAGAGTTTTCTTAGAAACTTAAGATGAAGAACCAAATTCCACTCTGACACAAAACATTGGGCCGGACACAAACCCGAATAGCCCAAAATATATTGTAAGATATGTTTTGATTTTGTCTACTACTGTAGTTAAAATCCCGTTAAATCTAATTCATTTTCATATTTTTTACTTTTTACCGTCAGTCTTGTTAGACATTGAGACTAAGACAAAACACTTGAGAAATCTGGTCTATGGTAGACATATATCCTAACAATGTTGACATGGATTAAACCCCTTAAATTTTCTATGCATTACATATCAATAAAAGTGAAATGATTTATAAATTGTGAAATGCCACATAGATTGAAAACATAAAATTTTATATAAAGCAAAAACAAATCTGTGCGGTGATATGATTACCGACATGGATAAAGTCGATAAAAGGATAAGAAAATAAAAACAAAGGATTGAGTTTGTGAAAAGAGGAAGAAGACAATGGTCAAAGAAAGAACGTATAAACAACACGTGAATTACAAACACATGTTTTTGTGTTGTAGGCGGAGAACACGTTGTTGTTTTTTGTCTTCCAATGGACCCCAAAAACGGCACGTTGTTCGGCTTTTTCTCCTTTGTTGTTTTTTTTTCTCCAACTCTAAATTCTTTTCTTCTAAACTTCTTATTTAACTTTACCAAACCAAATCTCCGGCAATTTAGCATTTCAGTCCCACACACATCATGTGTTCTACCAATTCAATGTAACATAAGTTATGTTTATAAGTTTATTCACTTAATTTAGCTTCCATCTATCAGTTTCATTTATTTCACTTTTTTTCTTTCAGAAACAAATTTATGAAGATGAAAGCCTAACAAATGACACCATGACCTACAAGATCGACATTGAGTTAATCTCTAAAACCTAACTTTACCTGTATTTTTATTTCCATGTGAAAGTCATGATTCTTTACCTCTATTTTTTCATCTCATTACAAGTCAATGTTTATTTTATGTTATTTTACAAGTCAATGTCTATTTTATCTTTTGGACATAAAATAATTATATTGTTTCCAAGAGGAATGAAGCTTGAAGAGAAGTTGTTGAATTAGACTTGTTAACAAACCCATAATCATTAACTAAATAGCAAAGAAAATATCAATAATATAAATCACACTCGCATGCAATTAAATATTCACGATGTAATTAAGAGAGAGTTCGTCCACTACAACTGGCTATTGGTTGGCATTTACTATTCTTTAAAATTTAGAATCGGTGTTTTTGCGTGTGGTCCCTCGTTTTCTTAGTTTATAAACTAGTATAGTTCAAGTCATTTACTTTTTTTTTTTTGTAATTTGTTTAGCAATGTAATTCAGAAATTAATGTGTTAGGCAACAAAAAAAAAGAATTCAGGAATTCATGAAATGGAAGTGAATCGTAGATACGTGCAAACAATTCACTGACATTATTTGATTCTAAGCATTGGTCTTTTGTCTTAATGGAATATGCATTTGTTAGAAACTTTTCATCGAGAGGTATGTTTTTACCTCTAATCGACGATTTGAAATCCCAAAAAAGTTTTAATATGGTGTCTTCCAAACCCTTTATCTCTGTCAGAGTCTCTCAGAGACTTGAGATTCTTTAGCTCTCTTACAACTACAAGTCGAGTAACAACCTCACCAAAGTAATATGTTGTAGTAATATGCAGTACAAGTATTAAATGAGAGCGTAATTTTGCTGAGGTTTTGGAATAAAAAACATGGTTCAATTGACTGATGAAATTACAGAAGTGTTATAGCGTTTAAATCGATCAAAACTTCACAAATTTGCTTACAACTTTTTCTAAAAAATATAGATATATAAATATATAATTCAAATTGTTAAAGACGACACAAAACTGTTGCATCCCTTTCAGAAGTTGCACAAAAAAAAAAAAGACGACACAAAATTTCAAATATTAATATGTTACATGATAAAAGTTTAGTTAAAATATAATTTTGCATTTAACTTTTAAACTGCAATAAAATTCACATAACATTTTTGTTAACAACGAAATTCTGAATCTTTGACCCATAATCTTCTTCGGCCTGAAACTAGCCGGGAGAAACCGTTCACATAACATTTTGACAACCCATATATACCGCCTCAACTGTGCTTATAATACTTCGAACATGCAGATATTACTCGATTTGTATTGCTGCCACTTTTACTAACCATTTAGATCATTATCTTGGTGATACGAAGATCAAGTGTGCATGATCTTGAATCAATCCTATAAAAGAAATCTAAAGATGATGATGTTGTTAGAGGTTTCTTCGGAGTTTCAATAACATAAGCATGTTGTATTGTCGGCCACCTTAATATCGAGTTTTTTCTGCTTCGTCGTTGTCTTCTTCTCTCACGACACTTATCAACATAAACAGCAACTTATGTCTCTACTATGTTTTGATCCTTAGTACCTCAAAAATATTATTTTAAAGCAAATCACATAATCTTAATCAAATGTCTCTCTTTCCATTATTCAAATATTTTCTTATAAACTCTTTAAAACCACGCGCCTTAATGTCAAACAGTTTCTTGATTACCTTTGCTTTTATTTTGTATAGATTTTTTCTCTCTTTCTGAGTAATTATACATATATAGAAGTCAATTTCGATTAGAAAAGAACATTAAAGTTTAGTACCAATGAATGACATGTTGCACTTGCAATGTCTAATATGTTTTCCAAGTGGATTGTTTCGATCTGTAACTTGGTAATATGGTATGGGTCCATTAAATCTTATAAATAATATCTTATTTTTTGGACTCTAATCTAAAGGATATCCATACAAGTGGTGGACCGTTAATATAGTAGTACTTCACGTTCACGGAAGGGCAGAGATCTTCTCAGAAGCAAACAAATAAAATAAAATTTTGTAACATTAATAATATATCTACCTTTATATACGATAAGCTGCGGCGGATTTTTTTTCATAAAGCGACGTTTTTTAATTAAGTAAATTCCATAGGTATTTAGATGGCAAGTGTATCGAAGCAGCAAAATTATTTTAAAAATTTTAATTAATTAATTAATTAGTAACTTGTGTTTTGTCAACTCATGAATTAGTTAACTTAACTTGCTAGTATTTGAAAATGATTATTGATGAACTTTGTTTCATGATCAAGATTATTGAGGAATATTCAAATAAAAACTACATTTTATATTTCATATCCTCAAGGATCACGTTGAGTAAATTATCTGTTTTATTACCCAACAAAAGACAAGAAAGACGATATTATTTAAAAGTAGAGGTGGAGGTGGTGAGTGCACGTCAATAGTGCGATCTTCTAGCAAAACATTAGTGAGTTCGGACAACTGGAGTCTTTGGTTCTCTGTTGGAGAACGTGGACCAACAAGTTAGTGACACGTAAGTTTCCAAAGTAGACCCCTCCAAAGATCTCTAGTTTTTTAGGTGCCCAAGTGATAAACGTACCTCTCTCTCAACCCCCTTTTGGACAACTAACTCGGTCGCTCCACGTTACTTACTCGCTTCCAATATTTGTTTGGTTCGTTAATTTTTATAAGGTCCTGCCCGTGCTTCGTGTACATACACCGATGCACCCTCGTCGACATCGATTGTTGACACTTTTTAAGCACTAAAAATTAGTTGGACGATGCCTATCATTAAGAGCGTCTAATATTGTTTCAATTTCATCTAACATGTGTAAAAGTATATATGTAGCGTTCAACACCTTTTGACGGAACACTAGTGTGAGATGATATATAACAAGGGTCGGCCCTGGAAATTTGAAGACCGAAAGCAAACAAAAAAAGAAAAAAGAAATTTATGGCCATCAATTAGTAAGAATCTGTTAAGAACTTTTAAACTAAAATAGGGGAAAAAGAGACTCCAACCCCTCACATTTATACACAACTCGAGATCTCTAACACTACTGTACATATACATTCTAAAAATCTATCGGCGACCAACCGCAAACTCAAACTTTTCCAGTTTGGGTTCATGACCGGCTTTGGATGTTAATATACACGCATGCTTTTCGAGATACAATAGTACGAGTGTCTCAACTTAGGCATGTTTGCTTTGGTAATGTTTTTTCAGAAATGCAAAATAACATAATGTTTACGATTTTTTTTTAAAAATCTACAAGATGTGAGTAGGAAGATCACAAAGTTTAGGAGAATGATTGATTGGATTAGATTAATAAATTATACTCTTTGAACGTAGTCCAAATATTGGCAAAAAAATGATTATAGCCCAAATCTCTTCATATGATTGGCTATTACGTAATTTGTTATCACGATTACAAGAATAATAATACTTCATTCGTAGATACAACCGAATATTCCATGTCTCTGATTTCCAATAACACGAGAGTCAACAAAGCAAAAGAAAAAAAATACTATAACGCACAACAACAAGAACAAAGTCAACCGAACAAACAAAGGTCCCGAAAATCAATCGACACGTTTTGTTAGTTTACCGTTCCCACGACTAAGTCGGGCAGATCTCTCTGCACTTGTCGGTCCTAACTTAATGTCCTTAACAGTAAAATTATAACACAAACCGTTTTCTTTGTTGAAGTTAAACGAACCAATTTATTAAACCGTTGACTTATCCAGTTTTATCCTTTTCAACGAGACCTAATCAAATCGCAACTTGAATTCTTTGTTGATAAGGATAAAAGTTAAAGTACTCAAGTTTTCTTTCTTACAACATCCCAAGAACTTCTCCAAGTGTCGTTACTGACATCATCAAAGTATCAAAACCTTTCTTCCTAATTATCCATTTGTCTAATTAAAAAAAATTAAAGCTAATTTAATTAAGAAGTTAATACTACTTAATACTGTTTTGAATTTCCCCAAGTGGGAAGTCTTTATGGCTTCACGATTTCAAAATCCAGAAAGACAAGTAGAAAAGAAACATCCACGTCGGATAATAAATTAAAATTCCAACTTTATTTCTCGTTCACATTTGACAGTTCATCACACGTATAAATATCGTCGTGTGTCCTTGGAAATTTACACACGAAAAGTTAGTTAAGAAAAAAAAAAATGGAGAAACAGAACATTATCACAAACACTTCTTCTTCTTCTTGGATTCGTGGTTCTTGTATTGGACGAGGTTGTTTTGGTTCCGTAAGCAAAGCTTTGAGTAAAATCGACGGTGGAGTTTTCGCCGTGAAGTCAGTAGATCTCGCCACGTGTCTTCCTTCTCAAGCCGAGTCGTTAGAGAACGAAATCGTTATTCTCCGGTCGATGAAGTCTCATCCAAACATAGTGAGGTTTCTCGGTGATGACGTGTCTAAAGAAGGGACGACGTCGTTTCGTAATCTTCATTTAGAGTATTCACCGGAAGGTGACGTGGCAAGCGGTGGAATTGTTAACGAAACGCTTCTCCGGCGTTACGTGTGGTGTCTTGTCTCTGCTTTGAGTCACGTTCATGCTAACGGAATTGTTCACTGCGACGTTAAATCTAAGAACGTTCTTGTGTTTAACGGTGGTAGCTCCGTTAAGCTAGCGGATTTTGGATCGGCGGTTGAGTTTGAGAAATCGACGGTTCAGGTTTCGCCACGTGGAAGTCCGCTTTGGATGGCTCCGGAGGTGGTTAGACGTGAGTACCAAGGACCGGAGAGTGACGTGTGGTCTTTAGGATGTACGGTCATAGAGATGCTCACCGGAAAACCAGCCTGGGAAGATCACGGTTTCGACTCGCTGAGTCGGATCGGGTTTTCTAACGAGTTGCCTTTTATTCCGGCGGGATTATCGGAACTCGGGAGAGATTTCTTAGAGAAATGCTTGAAACGTGATCGGAGTCAGCGGTGGAGTTGTGATCAGCTTTTGCAGCATCCATTTCTTTTTCAAGATCATCATGACTCGTTCTTGACCGAGTCGTCTCCGCGTTGCGTTCTTGACTGGGTCAACTCGGAGTTCGACGAAGAAGAAGAGAGCAACGAGTCGAGACCAGAATCCACGGTTTCAGCAATGGCAAGGATAAGTAAATTAGCGATGACCGAAGGGGCAAATTGGGAATCTAATGGTTGGACTGAGGTTAGAGACACTTCCGAAGAGTCGGGGACAATAAAGGAAGTTCCTGTTTCAACAAGGGTAGAATTGGGATTTAACACATCATCGGAGTCGTCGAGCGATGATTTCGTAAGACAGCCGGAAAATGAAGAGTCGGCGACGGATTTGGCGTCGGCAATGACGTGTGAAGTAATTGTATTGGTGGTAGAGAATATTCAGATATATGCCACGTTTTACACCAGTAGTATTATTATTCGTATTCTATATTGTTATTGTTGTTATCATTATCATTATCAAAATAATAATAAGAAGAATAAGTTTGCAAAATCTACATCTTTCATTCTCAGCCTTAACTTTTTGTTTGGTATTGCATGTGATTCGGATCGGTCTATCTATCATCATGAAAACTCTTTTACGCGAGTGTCCTTAACTCTCAATTGTTACCTCTTTTTTGTTGATAACTCTCATTTAACACACCCAATTTTTGGTTTGGTAGCTTTTCTTGGACCATATGTTATAGAGTAAAATATTGAAGTTCGTTAGAGAGGAACTAAGACCATGTAATTAAGTAAAGTTAGGCTAATAAAGTATGTGGTTAGGGTCAACATGAAATTGTCAGCCTATCCTTAAGTTTTTTTTGTCGGCGTTGGATAATATTGTTAGGTCAAATAGTCGATGTGAACTATAAAACTTTGTTCAACGTTTAAAAAGGCAGACAATAAATATGGTAATAAGGAAGAGAAAATGGAAGATGACGATGAAGTGGTGGGCAACGTTGAGTTGGCTTACCACAACTCATAAGTTTTTCAATTTAGAAAAAAGTATCAACATAGATAATATACGTTTAAATTAAAGAATATTCCACTCTCTTCATCGCTTATCTCTTCTTCTAAACTTTTTCTTTGTTTTTTTTTGCAACACTTTTTTCAATGGATAATTGTGATAGTATGATTGATTTTCACTTGGTTATTCCGTATGTATATTTTTACGATTTTATGACAATCATCTTTATTGTCACCTAATTACGTACTTTATGTTTTTAAGAAAGTTCAATACTTTTATAGATTTAATTGAATACCTGGCCAACTTAGCCAGTACCTAGATAGCAAGTGTTGTCGAGCAACCTTTTTCCTCTTTCACGATTTTTTGTAGGTACTCCCATATATCAAAAAGAAACATGTAAATTTGAAAAAGCTTTGTAGTTGAAGAAGATCAGCTAACCAATAAATATTAAAGATAACCAATAATACACATTTAAAAAATAATAACACGGAATTGAGACTCTTTACATTTTACCGAATGAAGAAATTTTTATAAGGAGCTTCAATCCCAACTGTTTATCGAGTGACCTACATTTCTTTATATTTTAACACATATTTTAAAATTTTATTAGGAGCCTACAAATGGTTTTATTTAAGTTTTTAAGATTTGATAGAAAAATAAAAAAAATAAATTATATAACTTAAAATTTTCCATTAGTACTTTAAAGTTTAAACAATGTGATTAGTACCTCTCCATTTTCTAAAATAAAAACATATTTTGGTTGAGAAAAAAATAGTCGGCCCATAAAGCCCATATTGTAGTAGTAGCCATGGCTCATGATGGATCTGAACTTATAGATCTCTCATCTCCCTCCGGTTTTAAATTTGACCCACCCGGTTTAGTATCTGAACTCCGGTTTATCTAACTTTGAGCCAGATCTAATATTATTTTAACCAGCATATACAAAAACTCTAGAAACAGAAAAAAATAAAAACTCCCGATTGCTTTCCCTTAGCGTTTCCTTCTCCGGCGATCTTCTTCTTCTTCTTCTTCGACTCACATTGCACCGTCTCTCACTCGATCCATCGTGCTTTCAGGTTCGTTATCTCTTCCCTGAGATTTTTCTGCGCAGTTCGATATTCCTCCTCTCTGTTTTTTAGCTGTATCGACAAATCTAAGCTAGGGTTCTTTCAGAGTGATTGATCGTGAACTTCCTTCGTTTGATCTGTTTTGTATTGTGATTCCGATCTCGTGATTCGTATAATTGAATCGCTTTTCCATGATTAGCTCTCGATTTTTGAATCGCGTTATACAGATGTCTCCTTTATGTACATTTCGCTTCGGATTCGAAACCGTAGCTTCGATTTTTGTGTTTGAATCGATTCGATTAGATATTTTCTTCCCTTAGGATCTGCATCGACTCGAATTTCGATCTTGAATCTCTGTTACTCGTGGATTCATGTGTGATTTGCCACTGCAATGTTTGATTATCTGTGGTGATTGTTGCTTGAGGTTTAATTTGATCTCTGAGAATTGACTGTTACATGGTGATCTATTTCGACTAAATATTTGTTGTTACATGTGTCTGGTGAGATATGCTGCTCATTGCTTCAGCAAGCAAAGTGAAAATAAGAACGATGTTATTATACTTCATTGAGATTGAAATCCATTGGAAGACATGTGAATTACTCACTACTGATCAACATATTCGTTTCATGAGTTCCTTTTCAACTTGCATTGCGTAGCTTATGTCTTATTGTTTATATAGTTTCCTGGTGGAACAAGCGGAGAATCACTTAGTTGAGTTTTCCTGTGGTAGATGCGGTTGTTTTTTTTATTATAATTGATCTTGCTTTTGGTGTGATTGTATCCTATACATATGTGTGATGTATGAGTATCGAAGTTGTTGTGAAAGATAGTATATGAGCTTTTACATTTTTTTTCAACTATTTGAAGTGAGATTATCTGTGAACCTTGTACTTAATGATCTCTGCTTTTCTTCTATGAGCTGTGTTTTACAGGCTATTTTGCTGTGTGTGTTGTTCTACACAGATGTTCTCATACAATAGTTTTGCAATTTTACTTCTATGTGCAGGGACACTCATTTTGGAAACATGCCAGGCCAGAAGATTGAAACGGGTCATGAGGACATTGTCCATGATGTCCAAATGGATTACTATGGAAAGCGAATTGCAACTGCCTCGTCTGACTGCACCATCAAGATAACTGGCGTTAGCAACAACGGTGGATCGCAGCCACTAGCTACATTAACTGGGCACCGTGGTCCAGTCTGGGAGGTCGCGTGGGCACACCCTAAATTTGGATCAATGCTAGCTTCATGTTCATATGATGGTCAAGTCATAATCTGGAAAGAAGCCAACCAGAACCAATGGACCCAAGATCATGTCTTCACAGACCACAAATCTTCAGTCAACTCCATTGCATGGGCTCCTCATGATCTCGGACTATCCTTGGCTTGCGGGTCATCTGATGGCAACATTTCGGTTTTCACAATCCGTGCTGATGGTGGCTGGGACACAACAAGGATTGACCAAGCGCATCCCGTTGGAGTCACTTCAGTCTCATGGGCCCCAGCCACAGCGCCTGGTGCTCTTGTGAGCTCTGGTCTGCTCGATCCGGTGTACAAGCTAGCTTCTGGTGGATGTGATAATACCGTGAAAGTGTGGAAGCTCTCAAACGGGTCGTGGAAGATGGATTGCTTTCCAGCTCTTCAAAAGCACACTGATTGGGTCCGTGATGTGGCTTGGGCACCAAATTTGGGTCTCCCAAAGTCCACCATAGCTAGTGGTTCCCAAGATGGGAAAGTTATCATATGGACAGTGGGAAAAGAAGGTGAGCAATGGGAAGGAAAGGTTCTCAAGGACTTTATGACTCCCGTGTGGCGGGTCTCGTGGTCGTTGACCGGTAACTTGTTGGCCGTGTCCGACGGAAACAATAACGTGACGGTGTGGAAAGAGGCTGTTGATGGAGAGTGGGAACAAGTTACTGCTGTGGAGCCTTAGGTTTTTGATGCCTTGCTATCTCTCTGCTCTTACCTTTAAGAAACTGAATTAAACACTTTTTTCTTTAATCCTTTCTTAGTCCGGTTTGGTGGATCTTTTTGAGGGAATGTTGAATTGGTTTTCTAAAAATTGATTCGAAACACTTTTGGATTTTTTTTTTCTTTTTCTTTTCATAGAGACCATTTTAAACTCGAAAAAACGAGATCTTCATGATATATAGTTTGTTTCTTCATTTGATATTCTTACTTCTTTCTCTATGGTAAAGATCTTAATTTGAAAGAAGTTTGTCATAACATGAGTTTTTTTAATCGATCTTATTGCATAAAATTAGATACGTGTTGTCTGCATTTGATTTGATACATGATGTTCTTATGATTCATAAAAGGCCTTGTTGACAAAAAAAAAAGATATATATAAACAGGCCCAAAAGGGCCCATTATAAGCTTACAGGATAAACGTGGGCTAAGGCCTTAGACCCATTTAGTTCTATATCAAAGATGATAAGCAGTAAGCACCGTCTCTCTCGGCGTCTCGTATATAAAATCTCATTTGCTTTCTACAAGAACACTCCCAAAATTCTCTCCCTTGAATCTCTCATACACACTACAAAACCAACAACTAAAACCAACTCAGAGCAAAAGCTTGATTTGATTTTGATACGATGGCGAGCATTAGCAACGAGCCAGAGCGTGAGCACAGAGACGAAGAAGAGACTGGAGCCAACGAAGATGAAGACACCGGTGCTCAGGTTGCTCCAATCGTCAGGCTTGAAGAAGTCGCCGTCACCACCGGTGAAGAAGACGAAGACACCATCCTCGATCTGTATGTATCTCCCTATCGTATGATCTAAATCGTACTGGATCTGATCGTTTTCCGTAGTAGTTCCTCAAGTTCTAGGGTTTTAGTTTCGATTAGGAGCTTGATTGTTGTTTTGGCGAAAATCTGTAGGAAATCGAAGTTGTATCGATTCGATAAAGATGGAAGTCAGTGGAAAGAGAGAGGTGCTGGTACTGTTAAGTTCTTAAAACATAGAGTTTCTGGGAAGATTCGTCTTGTTATGAGGCAATCAAAAACTTTGAAGATCTGTGCTAATCATCTTGGTATGATTCGTCTACGTTTGGGTTTATTGTATCTAGATCTGTATTTGTAGTAGTCTCTTTTCACTCATTTTTGATCGTTTCCTTTGGAATTTCATGCAGTTCGATCGGGTATGAGTGTTCAGGAACACGCTGGGAATGATAAGTCTTGTGTATGGCACGCTCGTGATTTCTCCGATGGTGAATTGAAGGATGAGCTATTCTGTATCCGTTTTGCTTCAGTTGAGAGTGAGTGTGAATTTTCTTTTGTGTATTTTTTTTTTGGCTCAGTTGATTAGATCTTATTACCTGATTGTTGCTATAGTAGCACTGATCTCTCTCGTTTTCTGTGATTATGGTCATTGTGTCATACCTTATAGTAGCTAGCTTCAACGTTATGATTACCTACTTGCTTCATTTTCTTTTTGCACCGTTTTGCTTCTTGGAGTAGTCTAGAGCGTAACTATTGTCCATTTATGGTTTATATCATTGGAGGATCTTTAAGTTAGTGATATTGCCGTTTGACAGTATGTTTTGGAAGTTTTCGTTTGTCATTGGCCAATTTAGAGATTTGATTTCGTTTCTCTGGTAGGTTTCATATGCACCATTCACTCTAATCAGAAAGTTGAAGAGTATCATGGTTGTTGCTTGATGATATAACCTTTTAAAGGTGGCAATCAAACTAGAGAAGTTTAACTATATAGCTTCAAGTGTATGATCTGCATAGATAAAAGAAGTTTAGTGTAATACTGGTTGCCTTAATGTAGCTTGGAACTGAGCTGTGTGTAGTATTCGGAAGTGTTTTGTGTTTTTGTAACACTTTTCTGTTGATTAAATGTTAAAGTCATAGTAGAGTTGCATAAATTATAATCAAGTCTTGTTTACATGATCAGACTGCAAAGCATTTATGCAAAAGTTCAAGGAAGTAGCTGAATCTGAAGAAGAGAAAGAAGAGAGCAAAGACGCCTCTGATACCGCTGGTCTTCTTGAGAAGTTAACAGTGGAAGAGAAGAAAACCGAGGAGAAACCAGCGGCGAAAGCAGAGGAAAAGGAGAAGAGTGAAGCTGTTGAAGAAAAGAAAACAGAGGAGTCTGTTCCCTCAACTTAAGATGCATGCATGGATACACACACATACGGCCAGGTAATCGATAGCCCGATGATGTGTTTTAAATCCATCGAAGGAAGACTAGGCTTTTATTTTAAATTGATACATGTTTTGAGTCGTGTTGAGAGTCTATATGTTTAGTGTCACAAAAGTGTCACAGGTGACATTTTGCATATTGCGAGATTGATTTTCGGGGTTGTTTGGGTTTTCATAATCTGGAAAAAAAGAGTATATTTTGAGTTCTCTTATGATTTTGTTGGAAACAGTGTGGAGTCAAGAGGTGGTTCCATTTTGATTTTGGAACAGTGGATGATTCGTGTGTTTTATTTTTGAAACAAGTCGTCTTACTTGCATCACTCAAAAGTGGTCGGTCACTCAGAATTCTAGATTTCCAAAATGATTGGCTAGTAAAAAAAGTTGGAATTAAATTAAGCGACCATTTGCAGTTAGATTTATGTTCTACTGATTTGGATAAGGACTCTATGCAGAGCCCTCTATATGTTGATCAAGTCTCTCTCTCGCTTTCTATCTCTGGTGGTCTTTCGTTATTCGTTGTATTACAAATGGACAAATTACGATTCAGGTTGGGTCATGTGTCACAATAGTTGACCGGACCCACCTAGTTTTCTTGGACTTTCACTAAACTGGATCCCGAAATTAAGAACCCATTAATTAATTCATGATGGTGACTTTGTCACACTTGTAGGACATACCTCACATTTGGGAAAAAATATCACATATGATATACTCACAAATCACTTGATATTACATATGAAAGTGATATTATTTCATTAAGAGTACTGCTTTGTCAGTGTGATTAGTAAAGACTGATTTGTCGGTGCGATTACAAAGACTCGAGTTAAAAAAAAAAAGTAGTAGTATTTACCAAAACAATTAGCACTAACATATAGAGTTATAGACGATCAACACGATTCAGTGAACAAACCACGTATTAAAAAAAAGTCTCCGATAGATATAAACACATTAGGCTATAGAATAGTGGCCAGTGTTGATGGCTGTATTATGAGATCTAAGGTGTGTTTACCCAAAAAAAAAAGAAAGAAAAAAGATTCACAAAGGTTTATTTTCTGCGTTCTCTAAGTAAATATGACACGTTCAATACTCGAAAGCAAAACGTAAACCTTATTTATAATAGTACCTTTGTTGATAGATAAAATCTCATATACATCTAATTATCGAACCAAAAGTGAAACCCATCTTTTCCTTTTAATAGAACTAAAGAAGCTTGATTTGGTTAGAACATAAAAGGACAACATAATTCTCTGGAGACTAGCTCTTTATAAACATTATTTGTATTCCAAATGTATAATAATTACCTCGATTTATAAATGACTAGAAACAGTACTTGGATATTTACTTTTAAAAGAAACCAATTGAGTCACTACCTTGTTTGTCTAAACTTTTTGTATTAAGCTCAAATCTAATTGTTAAGGAGTTCAAAGAACCTTCCTAATGAAGTTTACAAGATCCATGCATGTGCGTTAATTAAGGTATATATAAGACCTAGAAACTTCATCGAAACATCATACACAACTTTCAACACGATCAATCAAAGGGACGCGTTACTGCTTTTTCTTTCCTGTCTACTTTACTTTACAAAATTTAATAATTTCATATTCCTTTTTACTCACGCAATCTTACTTTTTCTTGTGTTTCTTCTTTCTAATTTCTTCCCCATTTGTTCCTATTTTCCAGTAGCCTTTTCTTTGTTTTTGGGTTGCATTATTCCGATCCACTTTTACATGCAATGTACTTTGAGATATATTTTAAAAATATGGTACGGATGGGCCCTACAAGATGACAAGACACTCAAAAGATTTGGTTGTTGAGGCTTTTAGAGGGACGAGTGTCTGATATTATAATACTTACATCGTCTTAAATTATTCCCAACCGTGTGCATGCATATGTCCTTTACGTTTCTTTGATGTGAAATCTGAATTATTGACGTTTGTTTGTACCAGCTATGCGAGAATACGACAGTAGCAAAATGTACACTTTGACTTCGCATGAATCATTCACAAACATTTTACATCTACATGCATGACAAAAAAACGTACTGAATTACTACTATTCGCTTTCTCTTTCTCGCGATGTGAATACTACAGTAGGTAAGTGTAAACTCAATAAGGGAATCGACCACACACTTATTTATCAACTTGATAAAACTACGACTATATTACAAACCATGTGGGTACTGAGAGATAAAAAGGGATTGGCTAGATGGTATGGTGCAAATTATTGTCCTCGGTTCTAATCTTGCGTTGATGCAAAAGTTACTACTGTTTCTATGGGCAATGTCTTGTTTACGCAATTTCGGAGAGGAAGAAGTGATTTATATCTAACATTTTCATAGATAATACTGCTATTTTTTTTGGTAAGATAAATAATACTGCTATAGTAATACCAACAAATATCTAATATATTTATTTCTAATCAGTCTAAGCATTAATAGATACAAGATATTGATTAGTTTTTTTTTCTTTTTTATTTTTTTTTTAATAAAGACAATAGATTGATTAGTTTAATTAGATGGACTAGGTTCGATCGTAGACCCAGTTTCTATTCAAAAGTTAGGATTATGTGGAATTATATAGTAGTTATTTCGAAAATTTAACACCCTCGGGCTATATAAGAGCATCTCCATCGGGAGATACTCTTCTGGGTATCTAAAAAACAAAAAAATTAATATTTTAATAGTGTAATATATTTGAATTGTTTTTTAATAACTAAACCAATAATTAATTGACAAGTGGTGAATTTGTTTGAGAAACGTTTCTCAGGATTTCTCATTTCAGATACGTTTCTCCCTTTCTCTCATACTTTTTCTCTTTTTAGTTATTATTTTAATATTAAGTTTCTACATGAGAAACATTGATAGAGATGGTCTAATTCTATCAGTATTGGTCACGCTCTATCAATGGGATTAGAGTATGCATTAGCCCTCATGTCGGCTGTTGCACAGTAATTTTTTTTTAGATTTTTGTCTTTCGTCTTTATTAATATAATTTTATTTTTTTACTTATGCCTTTTATTAAAAATTGAATTTCAAATTATTATAAAACATTGATGTCTCGGTATCAAATTCAGTACCTATCAAAATCAGAGATGGACCAAACCATCTATTATTATATAGGCTACTAATAACAACAAATAAGACAATTGAAATAGACATAAATATTCAAAATAATATGGGGGAAAATAATTAGAAATTATAGAAAATGAGTGATAATTGATAAATGAGAAAATGGCAAATTCATTTAATGAGGAAGGGACCCTCCCAATTTGAGAGAACTAGTCGACGAGTTTGGTGGATCCCCAAATGGGCCTCCCACTTTTCTCCTCATTCATCTTACATTAATTATTACCATGTAAACTAAGTAATAATGTAACACAAACCAGTAAATCTAAACTTAATTTCAAAATCAGAACTTTTATTTCATACATATATATATATATATATATTTTTTCAGTTTACATGGTTTTATATTTATATGACCCATACTCTTATACAAAAACAAATATCTAATCATATAATTAAATATGTAATCGTAAAGTCTAATATATTAGACTGTCTTTTGTATATATATAAATATTATGTAGTACCAAAAGATACCTACGAAAAACTTTGTTTTCTAAAATTAATACAATATTTGTTGGAAAACACTTAAAAGATCCCTTCTAAATAGGGATGTTAATTCTGGGCTTTAGCCCACTGGGTACCCGAAACCCACGTCAAATAGTAAGCCCATGGATCTACTTTTTATCTTAAAAAAACGCGGGTTTAAAACGGGCCGGGTACCCGAATAAAGAGAATCTTATACGGGTTTACCCTATCGGGTTATGGGTACCCGTGGGTTTTTTTTTTTTAATTCATTCTAACAAAAACGACGTCGTTTCTTCTCAGAGACACAATTTTTCTCAGAAACCCTAAACGCCCAAATTCGATTCTTCTCAGAGAGACACGATTTTTCCTCTTCACCTTCAGATTCTTCCTCTTCACCATAAGATTCTTCCTCTTCACCATCAGGTTCTTCTTCTTCTTCAATTTTTCTCTCAAATTCAATTTTGTGTAGCTTAAGTTTCGATTTTTTGTATCTTTCTTCAGTTTGGAGTTGATGGGCTTTTGATTTTGGGATCTGCTCGAAGAGGGTTTGTGAAGTTAAGGAGATTTGTCGGGTAAATTGACTTTTTTGATGTTTTGTAAAGTTTCGTCTTCTTAAGTCATATAATTTGTGTTTGCTAATCTTGTAACTCCGTGACTTGTGGTGTGATTACTACTTCCATGGGTTTGGTTTATGTTTGAAATTTGGTTCTTGTGACTTGTGGTGTTCCATGGTGTGTTTATATTTTGCAATTTATCAATAATGACTGACTTATAAATGGTAACAATCATTTCAAGTAGTTACGTTTATGTTTGAGATTTCTAGCAATGTTTACGTGTTACCAAACTCGCTTTTGTGACTAGGAAGACAACAAGTAGCAAACTTAAGTTGTTGGTTCTCCTTTTGGTTTTTGTTGAGAATCAATTCTTAAAAATTATTGAATGTTTATCTAATTAATTTATAATGATTACTAAATTGAATTCAGCTACAATTTCAAATGTTATATAATAAAGTTAATAGGAAGTTTGTATTAGAATTAATAAATTAAAAAGAATCAAATACAAATACATATAAAATACAAATATTCATAAATCCAAATAAAGAAGAAAAAAAGGTAATATAAATTCGGGTACCCACAGGTTACCCACACTCGCTCGGGTTTTTTTCGGGCTTACCCATGAGAACCCGAAACCCATCGGGTTTTTTGAGTTCGGGCTTTTCGTGGACGGGCTCAATTCGGGTTCGGGCTGGGCCGGGTTTTTTTACCTACGACTACATTCCTACTTCTAAATCAGGAAATATTCCTACAACTCATGATTTAAGAAAGGCTTCCTTTTTTTTACTTTTCTGTATATGATTTTTTCACTACAAAAAAAGTGAGCATTGATAGCAGTCCACTATAGCACGGTTTCACAAATTGCTATGAACGATTGATTTGGGATTTTGATTACATGTAATAGCATTTAATAAACGCTATAATAAAAAATTAATAAATGGGAAGCTAAAATCCCTAGTTCCGCCAATACTTACCCAAAAAATTTAGAAAGCCGCCAACACTTAGAAAGTTTTTCATATTTTCTCAAAGACCTAAAAGAAATCTCTCAGACTCACTCACTCACGAATCACACAAACTCGTCGCTTCCACCGTTAAAGCTAGTTGCAGCCTCTTCTCCTCCCTCTGTCCTCGCCGTCTCCGCCACTATAGCTGAATGTCTCTTCCCTCCTCCTCCTCTAGCTCCTACTCTCCCGAACCAACTCACCTAAACCCTAACTCCACTCCAATGGCTCCTCCTCTGCCGCTGCCGCTACCACCAAACCTAACTGACTCAACCAAAACCCCACATCTCTGCCTCTCAATCTAGATCTATCTCTCATGATGAAGTTTCAATTTACAGTGGAGGACAATCGCCTCGTAACGGAGAAGCTGAATTCAATAGAGAGAGGGAAGATTCGAATAGTCTTAGATCGGGAAGTAGATAGAGAGAGAGGATGTGGTTATGTTGGTGATGGACGGATTACTTCAATAAGTAGAGATGATTTGTTGACTCTTATTCTTCTCCGTCTTCATCCTCACAAAATGGTAAGCCATCTCAATTGGTTACTGTAGGGTTTTTAGATTTCTTTAATTTGGAAATTGGAAGCTTGAAACCCTAAAAAGGTACTCTTAATTAGGAGAAATCTGTTAATTGTAAGCTTGAAATCCAAAAAGAGAACTCTTTATATCTGGAGATGGAACTCGTGTGTGAAACTCCTCAGTAGGTGATGTTTACTTATGTTCTTTAATTTGTTTTGATTTGGTTTTATCTCTTAACTTCAGATGATCCATTGAGATGTATTCCTAAAACTTTGTTCAGGCCATCTCACTGGATTTGGTGTTAAAAGGCAGTCTTTTTTTTCCAATTATGAAAGTTCTTTCTATTAAATTATCATATTGATTGCTAAAATGTTGGAAGGTACTTTCTTGTTACTGCTAGCCTTTTGTGTTTGATTTCTTGTTTTTTGCAGCTTGTATAAGGGTATTGCTCCACTATGGGGACGTCATATTCCTTGTAAGTTCTGGCCTTTATGTATAGATATATAATAAACACACATATATATACAGTGGAGAATGAAAGTTGTTGAAATGCATAAGATATTCATAATAATATTCTGATGTTTAGTTGGGTCTTGTTTCTGTGTGTGTGTGTCTGTTATAACTTATAGCACTATGGTTCTCGTCGTGATAGTAACTGAATTTGGCATGATATTCGATTGTGTAGTTTAATCTGCCTAATGCTATTTACTTAAGTTTTATTAGCTGCTTGCCCTTTTATTGAAAAGTAGATTCTTACATTGTTAACTTTGCTACCTAGGGTGGATAATGACCAAGCAATCTTCCTCTTCCAAGCTCTTCTTCTATGAACTACATAGTGATGATTTCAAGGTAAAATTTCTGGCTGATGCAAGGTGAAAGCTTTGTTTAGAATAAGAGCTTTGTAATTCATCACTTTGAGAAAGTTGAATCTTTATTTGTCAATAACTGTTGTATTTTTCTGTTAAGGACGATTCAACATGGCTTGAGCTTTTTGATCACTAGAATGTGATAAGTGGGTAGAGAAAGGAATAGCACCAGCCATAGCACCAAGCTTGAAGCAAGAACAAGAACAAGTCTTCAACAATGAAGCACCATTTGGAGTTTTGACGCAAGAACCAGAACAGTTGTGCATCGTTGGAGAGCAAAATGGTTGTGTGATTGTGTAGGAAGAAGAAGGAGAATCAGTTATGGATCAGCTGGTGGACCTATTAAGCAAGTAGAGGAGCATTTAGAAGATGAATGCTCACGGAGACGGTAAGTTTTAGAAGAAAATTTGTTTGTCGATAGGGTGTTTCTCTTTGTCCTTTATCTCATAAATTAGTACTCTTGTTGTGTAAGAGTCGTTGAAGTTTTTTATATAAGATTTGGTTTGTATTAGTTCTTTTGTAAGACTTATATGTTTCTTTATGGATTTTCTATGAAATAAAAAATATATTTAAATATATATTTTTGACCAAATTTAATTTATATAAAAATATATGAAATATAGAATGCAAAAGCGTATCAATTTTAATTGAAAAAATAGCATTGATAAAATGTTACAACATAATATATCACGGCGTAAATAATGAGTTACAATTGAATCGAATATAACATTTAATTAACGTTATAGTAGAATAACCTATTATAGCATTCTAAAAAATGCTATCGTAGGTGAAAAACCTACTATAGCTGCCGATGTCATAGCATTTGTGAATTCGCTATCTAATATGTATGATAGCAAATTTTCCGCGCTAACAATGAAGATATTTCTTGTAGTGTTTGATACTCCTTTTATTAATTAAAATTATTAATTTGCATGGTATGTGTAAAATGGAAAAGTAAACATTAATTTCATATTGAAAATTTTAAACATGTTTTTGTGAAACAAAATAATGACATAAAACATTAAACTTAAAGAAACGAATTAAAGAAGTAACTGCGGGAATACTTTTTACGTAAAACATTAAAGTTTTTGAATTTGTAAAAGTAAACAACAATTTCAAACCAAAAAATGAAGGTATTAATTAAGTATTGTCGTTGCATGAGTAACAAATAAAACAATGTTTAATTAGCAATTGCAATTTATAAGTAGCAGCTCAAAAGTTTTTACATACACGACAATTGACACATTCATGAATTTTGTTTAACATCAACACATTGATAATTTTATGCATGTAGCGTGAGTGCGTGACAATATAGTTCTTTGTAAGTTTTCCTTCGTTTTATTTATGCGGGTTTCGTTATCTAACAACTTGATCATTTGATAGATAAACTATCTTTTCTCTACTTATTTTCCGGATTATCAATACTTTGCATAGTTTAACAACACGATTCATGCTCCAATAAAAGAAACATCGTTTTTAACACACAAACACGTATCGTAAGATTTTTCTACTATACGACTAGTTTGACATTACGTCACGTTCTTAAAATTTATTGTCGAGGAAAAATCTGTCTGATGAGCATATGTTTCCACGACTTTTCTGTATATAATAAAATACATCACGTAATAAGAGACATGCCCTAATTATCAGTCAAAATTCTGACTTATAATATTCTTCGGAGAAGAAAAAAATCAAATCTGTTTTGCTTTTTGATTGTTCTTGAAACAAAACTAAGGGTAAATGAAAATTGAAAGGTAATTAATATTGACCTAATTAAAGAGGGACGTGGCTTAATTAGGTTCATCATTCAAATCGGTTGTTAATACATGTTTAACCACACGTTTAAGGCTCTTAACCTTGAAAAACAAGCTGCATTTGTGAGAGTTAAGACAGAGTTAGGTCTGCTTTCTGATTTCACACGAACATATCGTGAGATTTTCTTACTAAACAATCTACACACTCTATGTGTGCGTGTTGAATTTTGGTGAGAAAAATGTTAGAAGAAAAGTATTCTCTTTTATTTAACCATCCTCGGATCATTATCAAACTCGGCTTATTTAAAACAATACTTGTGCTTATCTATATATATGTTTATTGTGGAAATATTTTGTTGAGTACGTGGTATGCAAATAATGGCATGATGCCGATAATATCTTCACTTGTCTATACAAATTTTTTTAAAATTTTTTTTTTATGTATTTTGAGCAGACATTATTGTCAGCTGGATGAGGAACCCGAAAGAAAAGAATTATTGGTGTTACCATTAAAGTATTGATAAAGATATCTTAATTAATTGTAACTTCAGTGAAATTTTCATATAAAGAAAAAATATATATTCATTTGTTTGGTTCTTATCATAATGGTCCCAAGATCTGCTGCACAAATGGTTGTATCTCGAGGCATCGATGCCATTACGGTAAAAGCAAAGAGTAAAGTTAGCTAAATAAAGCTACACAACATCAATACCAATTTTATTAACATATTCAGATATTCTTATATTTTTAACGTCTGAATTTACTTATTCTAAATTATAATATGAAGAAACATAAATATTTGAACATTTTATATCGATCCTTAATAAGTGCTTAGCTTTATAAGAGCTCTTAACATAATTTAAACTAATTTTCGCATGTAATCAATAGACTTCGATGATAAACTATTAGTTTGATTAAAGAATGGCAGTGAAGTGATAGATAAGTTATCTCTAAACATAAAAGAGTTGGACCAAAATCTCAAATCTATCGCTTTCCTTCTTCTCATCTATTTGACTATTCAAATCTATATAATTCTCGTATAAGAAGTTTAAATATATATATTTAAATAAGAGAGAATAAATAGAGTTCTTCATGAGTTAAAATCGATTCAGTATTAAGATGTTGATTACATATTTTAAAGTTTATATCTATTTAATGTATAGAAAGACTGCATTTGTGAGAATTGCTAAACAAATTTTGGGGTCAAATATCTTTTATTACTTAAGATTATAGTGAAACATAATTTTTCTCTTGTCATAATAAACCTAAGAGTGTCAAGTTCAATTTAAATAATTTAAATCAAAGTGAAAACATATTGAGACAACCGATCGGTTGTTCGCGAACAACCAAACAAAAAAATACATAAACCATTTTGTTTTCATTTCTTCATATTCAAACTAATTGTCACCAAAATCAAACCTAACAAATAAACGAAGTGACCTTGTAAATTTAAACCTTAATTAACCCTTTATCAGGATTAAAATAAAAATAAAAACCTTAATTTTAAAAAAATCTCTCAATTTTTTTTTCTTTCACCTAAAATTGACGCCAAAACAAAAACGGAAACCATGATGAGCCAAACTAACTGACATATTAATTTATATATCTGATTTGTTATGAATTTTAAAATTAATAGAAACCCAAAAGTAACTCTAGTTTTTATGAACTTAATTATCTCTTTTTCATATGAGATACTTAATAATAATCGTTGTAATTAATCTTTCGTATAAGTATGGATTGACATTTGTTTCTTAGCCAATTCTTGACTAATATAGATTCCCAATTTAAAGCGTATGCTTGCTTGTTCACTTGAACTAAATTGAAAAAATTCTCATCACTTTAAAAACTTTTCAGTCCACAGTTTTGTCCATCAGCATATTCTGCATACTTTGTTTTCACCATTACGATATTTTACAACAAACCACTAAACCAATGCAACACAGTTAGACAAATAGTAGACCTATCTAGTATCTATGACTCTATATATGTGTGTGTGTAATTTTGCTTTTTGCATTAAATATGCAATTTTTTGTGGATAACTATCACGGTTTAATAGTGCTAATCATGTTTTAAATAGTGCTAAATAACAAATGTTACAGCCCATCATTAGTTGTCTTATTACAGAGGTAGAGGATGCAGTAATAGTACCTATATATCATATTGAAGACAAATTACTATTCAACTTAAGTATGCTACATACTTTTTTCTATGTTGTCAAATTTCAACTATTATACATATATATAGATGGTAAATCAAGAGTAATGAACATAATAATTCAAAAAAAACCAATTATATATTACCGTTTCTGTTATCTTTCTTTTTCTGTTCTCACTGTTTTATTTTTCTTCTTAAAAACACAAAATCCACAAATAAATAATTAATAATTTTCATCATATTTAGATACATAAAAAATAAATAAACATTAGAAGGAAAAAAAATAAAAAAAAAATAATAAAACATTGGTAAATTTTTTATTATATCAACGAAAAAAAGAAGAATTTTAAGCAAAAATGCTAAAATTAACCACTGTAAAACATAGTTATTTGTTTCTGCCGAACATTTATAAAAATATTTTTACAAGACTATATTGTCAACAACATATATTTTTTAATTAAAAAAGTGAAATAAATATAATAAGAAAAATAAAGTAAACTTAAAATCGAAAAAAAGGAGAAAGAAAGAACAAAGCAATAAATGAAAACCTGCAAAGTTTCTTCTTTGCACCAAAAAACACACCACTCCCTTCCTCTCTTTCCTCACTTCGCTCTTTCTTCTTCTCCTCCTACTTCCCAACTTCTCTCCTCTCTCTTCACATTATTATATTCTCTCTGTTTCTTCCAATCCAATCCAATCCAATCCAATCCAATCCAATCTCTCTCCCTTTAACTAAACTGAAATATAGCAGTTTTGCTTACACGGCCATGAACCAATCACCATCTCTAATCGAACAGGGTATTTCTCAACAGGTCTGTTTTCTTTTCTTCTTCTGGGTTTCTCATAGAAACCAAAATCCTCTGTTTTTCATGTACTCTGTTTTGATATCTCTGTTCTGTCTGTTGCAATGAGATTTTTTTCTTCTGGGTTTTTGATTTTAGGAACAATGTTAATTTATACAGTGAATTTTATGTGGTCGAGATTTGATTTTTCGTATTTGAAGAAGAAGAACAAGTGGAAGTTTTAAGTGTTTTTCAATGTTTTTTCTTCTTTCTAATTTTCCTCTGTTTTTGCTTCATTTTTTTTATGAATTTTGGATTGTTTTCCCAAGTAGGACTCGGTAGGTCCTCTTGCTTAAACAAAGACGTGAACGCTTTTCATGTTTGGTGATATTAGATTAGTTGTTAACTTGTGAAATTGAGTCTTCTAATTATTTATGTAATTGTAATTTGACAAAAGGTTTGATTTTGAAATATAGAAAAGTCTGTATTTTTAAGGAAAGAAATGAGTTGGATGAGAAAAGTCCAATTTTTTTTTATTAGACTGTTTGGTTTTCTAGTTGACATCTATTGGAAGATAAATGGTTTTAAGTTTATCTAATTAGGTTAAATTTAGGTCATACTTAATGGGATTTAGGGTATCAATGTTTATGTGTACATAAACTTTAAAATTTATAATCTTTGTTTTAAATGTTTCAGCATTCGAAGACTGTGTCTTGTGCCAATGTTCTCACTTTGGCTTACCAGAGTCTTGGAGTGATCTATGGTGATCTTAGTACATCGCCTCTATATGTTTATAAAACCACTTTCTCTGGGAAACTAAGCCTCCATGAAAACGATGAAGAGATCTTTGGAGTGTTCTCTTTCATCTTCTGGACATTTACACTCATTGCTCTCTTTAAATACGTTTTCATTGTTTTGTCTGCAGATGATAATGGAGAAGGTAAAAGATTAATCCTTTTTGTCAGAATTATGAGATGTCTACTTAGGTTTTCGATATTGATCAATCGTGTGTGTTCTTTGGTTTGAAGGTGGAACATTCGCGTTGTACTCGCTTCTGTGTAGGTATGCCAAGCTAAGAATTTTACCAAATCATCAAGAAATGGATGAGAAACTATCAACATATGCAACGGGAAGCCCGGGAGAGACTCGGCAGAGCGCAGCTGTTAAATCATTCTTTGAGAAACACCCAAAATCTCAAAAGTTTTTGTTGCTCTTTGTTCTTTTAGGGACATGTATGGCTATTGGTGATAGTGTTCTCACTCCAACAATCTCAGGTGAGTTTCCCAGAGAACTTCTCTGCGATGAAACGTATGCAAAGTCTTCTTCTTTGGTTCAATATTGTTTCTAAACATTTTGTTTCTTGCAGTTCTTTCAGCTGTTTCTGGAGTCAAGCTCAAGATTCCCAACCTTCACGAGAGTATGTCTGAATCTGTTTTTGCTTACTAATTCATGTCTAATGTCTAGTTTTGTTTCTCTTGTCCTCAATTCCAGATTATGTTGTCATCATCGCCTGTATCATCTTGGTGGCGATATTCTCAGTCCAACGTTATGGTACGCATAGAGTCGCCTTCATTTTCGCTCCAATCTCCACTGCTTGGCTTCTCTCCATCAGCAGCATTGGAGTTTACAATACTATAAAATGGAACCCGCGTATAGTTTCTGCGCTTTCGCCTGTTTACATGTATAAGTTCCTCAGAAGCACCGGTGTAGAAGGGTGGGTTTCACTTGGAGGAGTTGTTCTTTCAATCACTGGTAAAAAAATTAGTTAATGAAACTATATGTTATAACATTATCAAAGTTTATGTTCTACATTCTTATATTGTGTTTATTCTCCTCCTTAGGTGTTGAGACTATGTTTGCTGACTTAGGTCACTTCTCATCTCTGTCCATAAAGGTAAAAGGCTTTTAGCTTTATAAGTGAAAAGAATCATCTTTTAGTAACAAAATGCTGCGTAAAATCGAAATATAGGTGGCTTTCTCGTTCTTTGTCTACCCGTGTTTGATTCTTGCGTATATGGGCGAGGCTGCGTTTCTCTCTAAACATCATGAAGATATTCAGCAAAGCTTCTACAAGGCGATACCCGGTAAATTCTTAAACCGTATAGTATGCGATCACTCTGAGACTTTTGAATAGGATTAACTCAGATAACTTTGTTTGCAGAGCCTGTGTTCTGGCCAGTGTTCATTGTGGCTACATTTGCAGCTGTGGTAGGAAGCCAAGCTGTCATATCCGCAACGTTTTCGATCATAAGTCAATGCTGTGCGCTCGATTGCTTTCCCCGGGTCAAGATCATTCATACTTCAAGCAAAATACATGGACAAATCTATATCCCTGAAGTTAACTGGATGCTGATGTGCCTTTGCTTGGCGGTAACAATCGGGTTAAGAGACACTAACATGATGGGTCATGCATACGGTGAGACCATGATCATTAACATACATTTCAAAAGTTTTTAAAATGTTGAAAACTTTATGTTTAACCTCTTTTGTTTCCGCAGGACTTGCTGTGACCTCTGTGATGCTTGTGACTACATGTTTGATGACTTTAGTGATGACAATTGTCTGGAAGCAAAGAATCATTACAGTTCTCGCTTTCGTGGTCTTTTTCGGTTCCATCGAGCTTCTCTATTTCTCGTCATGCGTCTACAAAGTACCCGAAGGAGGTTGGATCCCGATTCTCCTCTCCTTAACATTCATGGCGGTAATGTACATATGGAACTACGGAACTACAAAGAAACATGAATTTGACGTTGAGAACAAGGTATCAATGGACCGGATAGTCTCTCTGGGACCGAGCATCGGAATGGTGAGAGTTCCAGGAATCGGACTGGTCTATTCGAATCTTGTGACGGGAGTTCCAGCTGTTTTCGGACATTTCGTGACGAATTTGCCGGCATTTCACAAGATTCTGGTGTTTGTATGTGTGAAATCGGTTCAGGTTCCCTATGTTGGAGAAGAAGAGAGATTTGTGATAAGCAGAGTAGGGCCAAAAGAGTATGGAATGTTTAGAAGTGTGGTTAGGTATGGATACAAAGATGTTCCAAGAGAAATGTATGATTTCGAAAGCCGGTTAGTGTCTGCTATAGTCGAGTTCGTTGAAACAGAACCGGGACTTGAAGAAGAAGAAATGTCGAATGTTAGGAGAAAGAAGGAAGAATGTATGGAGATAATGGAAGCGAAAGAAGCAGGAGTAGCGTATATACTGGGACATTCATATGCAAAGGCGAAGCAATCATCGTCAGTGTTGAAGAAACTAGCGGTGAATGTTGTGTTTGCGTTCATGAGCACGAATTGCAGAGGAACAGATGTTGTGCTTAATGTTCCTCATACTTCTCTGCTTGAAGTTGGAATGGTTTATTACGTCTAAACAGAGAAATACTAAGCTTTAACATAAGGTTAATACGGTTTAGTAGTAGTAGTACAGTATAGAGAGAGATCTAACTTCATTTTCAGTTGTTTTTTAGCAAAAGTTTTAATGTGTAAATATTCTTACGGTTAATGAATGAAAATCAAGAAATGATAAATCTGTAATTAGATATATTTATAAAGTAAACCAAGTTCAAATATGTTAAAACAGATTTAGATATTCATAATATTTGGCCAAATTAGTATATAAACCTCTATTTTTGTCTTAAGCCCAGAGAGCAAGCAATGACATAGAGGCAGAACCTAAAACCAAAGCCACAAAACAGAGCTTCTTGAGCCAAGAACCCGATTCACCGGCTGTCGTCAACATCTTGTTATGGAAGAAATCCAATGCAATTAGATCAACCAAGGCCATGTATATTAGAATACCTGAAGAGAATGATCCCAATAAACCCTCCATTATCAATGCGTTCGGGTTCTGATCATCGTATCCGGTCGCTGCAAATATCACCATTCCTAGTACAATCCCGAGAGGCGTCGTTACCGCGAACATCAAGCACATATACACCACTGTCCCTGCCTTAAACCCAGCCTGACCATCAAACAATATCACATATTAATCCTATGGAAAAAAAAACACTATCCATGAAACTCACAAATGCTATATTTGGTTCGGTTTTCGGATAATTGGTATGGTTTTGATTTAGACCATGAGCAGCTCTAAAATAGAATGTCACATTCTATGATATGCAAAAATGTCAACATCTATCAAAACTATTACTTCTTATAGGTTTCTTAAAAATCATTATTTCAAAAGTCAGAACCAACAACTAGTACTTTTTTTTCACAGTATTTATTATTCTCCCCTAACTATTTCAACTCTAATTAAATTTGCAATAATTAGTTTACCAAAAAAAATAAAAAGAAAAAATCTAACCTGAGCAATGCAACCACCAAGACCCAAACCTTCAAAAATCTGATGAAACGAAAGTGCAGCAATCAAAGGTCTAATGGTACACTTATTTTGTGACATTCCCAAAGTTACTCCAATAATCACCGAATGAAATATAATCCCAATTTCAAGAACTTGTGACACTAATCTTTGTTTCATCTTCACAATTTCCTCCTCACTATTTTCTTGTATTTCCAAATCAGCCCCAAACTTTCCTTCTTTCATCTCTAACCCCCCAACCGCCTTACCCACCGGCATATACTCCATCCCTCCGCCACCACCACCACCGTGTCCCATATGTTCACTCGCCGTTAAATCAACCAACAAAGCCGTTATAGCTCCGATCATCGTAACCAAACCAGCAAACGGAAAATCTTTCCACGGATGACGTGATGACACTTGGCAATCAGCGAGTGACTCAAACGCTTCCGGTAACACGTGGACTAAAGACGTCGATAGAATAACGCCGGCGGCGAAACACTTTATCACAAGAATCGCTTTATCGTAGAGAGGTTTACCGTGAAAGTATTTAGCGAGTAAAACTGGTCCCCAAACACCGAAAACACTTGTGAGAAAGATGGCGAAGACGGCGACTATCTTTAGATGAGAGGCTGCGTCGCCGTCTCTACAAGCCGTGGCTCGTATCGCCGCCTCTGTTCCGGTGACGCAAGAAGCCATTGATGATGATGATTTGTGGAAGAAGAAGAAGAGAGAGAGAGATTAGTGCGCGGACCACTTACACGTCAAACGGTTATTAAAGAAGTGCGTTATTGAGTAAGACTTCCATTTTTGATATTGGGAAATTTAAAGGAAATTTATTCTTTTTCCATTTTTTGTTTTTGTTCTTTTGCTTTCTTTGAAGAAGATGACATTTTTGAGATTGATTACTTGTTCTTTGTTCTGACTTCTGACTTATTATATTATGGGCCGTTTTAAAGCCCATTAGGGCTGAGTAGCTTGAACCCTAATTTGTTTGTACTTGAGATGGCATTTCAGTTTATTTTAAAGCCCACTAAACCACTAATCCACTGATAATACTTAACTAAGCAGAGTGGATTAGTGGTTCAGTTTGATTTACAATCGGTTTGGATTTAGTTGGTTCGGTTACACAATGCACACTCTCTAAGAAGTTAGACGAGGACGTGTTCTTTTCACTTTCTGTGTTTTGTGACCTTTGACCATCGTCCTATGGACCTTTTTTCCAACCAAATAAGTTTCAACAGTTTAAAGCCCAATAATTGGGATATCAATTCAAAGGAAAGATAGATTCCTACTTTGTAATAACCTTTTTCTTTCTGCTTTCTCATAATTTGCAATTTTAACCTTTAAAAGTGATTTTTGATGTAAAAGATATAAGTTCATTACACTACCCCGCAGTTTATGGATTTTTAATTGACGCCGATGTGCTATTACTAAAGTTTAAGAGAATTAATTAAATGTTCATATATATTAATACTATGCAGGTTTTTGCTATGTTAAATGGTAGGACTGGACAAAAACCCGAAACCCGATACCCGAACCCAAACCTTTGCACCACACCGTCCCGCAACAGCACCATCTCGCACAATACCACACAAATGAATCAGAGAATGGTGAAAATATTCGGATTATAGTACGGTACCATTGAACCACACTTATTATTTTGCTAAGCCTACAACAATTTGAAAATTAAAATCAAAATGAGATAAATTCAACCAATAATTGGTTCGACTTATGCAGAAAGATGGGGGCAGATAAAGTACACTCATCAGCTTCCTTGTTTGGCAAGAGGACATCAACACCTAACTGCGGGCTGCTTTATCTTTCTAGGGTATTCAGATTATGACTATTGATTTGAAGCCTCTCACATAAACACAATTTAACGATTGGTGTAATTAGTATTTAATATCCAGAAATAACTATAGATTTATATCTATTGGTTGATCAGCATTTTCATTAGATATGTTATCAACACAAAAGAAACGTTGCATTAGATTGCTAATGAAGTTGACATGTTCCTAACATGTGAAGTAAATTATCAAATATAAAGTTGAGTATAGAGTTAGAGTTAATTTGTAACCAAGAAACAAATTCAGATTTCTCATCTTTATGTATATATACATTTAACATTCAAAAATTATTTATTTTAGACTATATTTATTCTGCATTCGTTATGTGAATTTCATAATAAATAATTGTGTATTTAAAATCCATCAGTAGTATGAAAACTATATCTATATTTTTACTAAAGATCAAAATATCTATTATTGAATTATTATCAAAAGATCATCTAACATCATCAAAATATTTTTTTTTTTTGGACAAAACAATAATCGAAAATAAAATGTAAATTTTTCTTGTATATTTTTTCAAATCTACAGTTAAATAAGAGAATAGCCTTAGTGAGTTTCCATTTCATCGACGTTAAATTTAGGGACATCACGACATCAATTCAATTTCAATCTCATTAAATTCAGTCTATGAATTAATTTCCCAATTTATTTTTGTTTCAGCTCCAATAAATTTATCATTTCATTATAATTATTGGTTGTTTTGAGTAGTTATATTTGTCGTCATGCATGTGTTATTGTGTTGCTTGAAAATGAAAATTTAAGCGATTGTCCATTGCAATAAATTAAATGCATACTCCAAATATATAATAATTGAATACCATATCATCCATGATATTTATGATATGTTAACTTATAAATGATAATTATGAAGAGGTAAACTATTGAAAAAGAAGAACAAATTCACATATGAATTGGAAAATATTATTTATATGAAACAAAGGAAAAGAAAAACAATCTTCTACAATAAAATTAGAGAGTATACTTTAACAAAAAAAAATTAGAGAGTATGTATATATATATATATGTGATTTTCTCATAAAGCTAAGTTTGGCTGCATGAACGTGTTTTAAATACCTCTGTATATTGACGTTAAAAGAAAACAAAAAAGCTTCAACAATAATTCCCTCCACTCGATTTAGTAATACTAAACTTATATACACACATTAATGTACATGTACATAAATTTGTGCGAGCCATATGAATATCACATGGAGTAATTCGACTAATCAGGAAATGAGTTATATCTATCTTTAAAATAGAGGACGGCCCATCAATAAAAATTCGGTTTAAAACCTAATAAAAAGGGAACATAAAGGACCACCATCATCTGCACAACCATTTAATTTCCTTCGTATTAATTTCACACAATATTGAGAAATATGTACATTACAAATTTACCATTAACAATGATTCGAGAAAAAATATATTTATTTATTAAATAAAAAAGCATATGATAATTGACAATTCTTTAACTACTTTATAGCTCAAACAAGATAGGAAAAATGCCAAGGACAACAAATGGTGGCACCTATTTGAGGAAATCTTTTTAGATTTTATATGGAGAACAATGATTTATCATACATTAGATCCCGAAATAAAACAAAAATCATAATTATATAACTATATGTAGGGTTCATGATTTCGATATGTCATGCCAAACAAAATGCAAACTCAACCCCACAACATGTCATGGATTCATATATTGATTATCTTAACGTTTTGTGAGTCGATGGTTTGATTGTTCTTAATTTGTTGATAGATGATCGTTGATTTTTGTCCGGTTCGACGGTTGACATGCACAAGTGTTAGCATTTTATTGAAGATATCATTTAGCAGTACAATCTCTTAAATGTAGTCTAACAATTAGGCACAAAATAATCAATAAAAATGAAAGGTAGTATACCAAAACCATCAAGCAAAAAACATAATTTCACCAAAAATAGTCACGGAATTGCATAATTTCTTTCATGTCTAGTCATTAATCAAGGAAAAAGCGAAACGATTCGCATATTTTGCTATTAGGTGTATTCAGTTGGATAAAACACGCGATATATGAATCTCGGTAGCTAGCTAGCTACACATCTCTTGGATCCACAAAGAGCGAAGACCGCGATTTTGTTTTCTCACTCAAACCAATCTTCTGCTTCTCACATTTCAACGGCTTGATACACCACATATCATCGTCACACGAAAGCATTTTCCAATGCGGAATACATCTTCCCAAAGAATCATCGCCGTTACTTCCTTTGTCGACCTCCACCACTACAACCTTACACGCGCAACCGTCATCTGATGCAGCCATGTTATGAACGTGCTCACACAAAGTCCTAACTAGTTTCCCACTAAGTGGACCTTCCGAGTGGACCCCATAAAGGAAATAGAACCCAAACGGAGTAAACAGATCAGGCAAAACCGTTAATCCCAATAACGACAAGAATTTACCAAAAAAATTGGAAACTTTAGTGAATAGCAAATAGCTCAAAGGAGCTCTCTCGATCCTAAGTTTGAAGACTTTGCTACTATCCCAAACACTAAGCATCGCCCAGCTTCTGGTGTTGCCATCATTGTAGTAAGCCAACCATGTCCCAATACTTAACTTGTTCCGCAAGATTTTGTTAATGTCTTCCGGGAAAAATTCTGTCGTAGCTGCTACATATCTCCGGTACAATGACTCGGCCTCTTTCACCTGTCACTTAAAATTTTTGGTTAGTGTTAGTGTGTTAATTTTATGCTATACATTTTTGTGATATGTATTTAAGCTCTATTTTTTTTTGTAGCTTTCTCATTATATTATTAATGTCTTTATATATGATGGATTTAATTTTCACGCTAGAAATACAAAAATGTTTTAAGCACTTTTGTTATCAATGAGAGTACTAAAGCAATGTGTAATAAAATCACCTTTAGCTTCCTTATTCCAATGTTAGACGGCAATTTTAAACCGCGGCCGGGGTTGACGGGATTGACCAGGATTGCGGGGTTTCGGAAGACCACATAGCCAAGTTTCCCGACGAAGAGACCGAGAGAGGCCTCATTGTCCTTTTGAGTGGCCATGTAAGCATAGTCAGCATTGTGAGACTCGAACCATTCCTCAAGCTTTCTCACCAGAATCGAACCAATGCCACGGCGTCGATAGGACGGGACAACTCTGAGACCAAGAACATAACCTAGTCTCACTGACTTATCATGAAACTCCACTGGCTTTACTGAGCCTTGTATGGAACCTACCAGCTTGTTCCCAACCTCTGCCACCTATTAAGGTACATTAATTCGATAAACGTTATTTATATCAATCCCAATAGTACTTCACTTAATAATCCTTATTACTATACATATACATAAATAAATTAACAAATTACAAAGTTAACGAACCCTAGCGTCTTTCGGCTAATAGAATCATATATGTTTTTGTAGCTAAGAACGAAAACTATATATCTTACATAATAACGTAGTTTTATTACCTATATTTTTTTAAAAGATGATGTTTTAAAATATTTATACAGATTAATTAAGATGTATATATGACATGTCTAATACATCTTACTTTTCCCATCTCTCTATTTTGATATATCTTACTATAGAATTATCTTAAAATACGAAATTTAAAATGACATTCAAGCAAAAAGTAATTTCATAACATTCTTTAAAAACCCGAGGGAAATATATAAATATTACGCGCGAATATATATTATTGTCGTTCAAAAATGTATTTTTCTTCTTTATCATTTAGGCTTTTGAAAGAAGAGAACCATCTCATATTTTGGTATGATTTTTATTTTAAAACAAGGAATAATCCTTAAGAGAACATAAAGAAAAAGAGAGTGAGATTTTAACCAGCATAATGAAGAAAGGACTATTTCGGATTCTGCATATGGGATCGCCTAAAGTGTCTGTGAAGAGAAGAGTTTGGTGGTCGTGACCAATCTCACAACTCTTCTCCACACGACCCATTTGAATTCTGTCCCTACGATCATCGTAGCATCTGATCACCACCTCTTCATCAACTTCTTGCCATTGCCCCACCATTATTCTCTATCTCTCTCTTTCTCTTTCTCTATAGGGGAAATGAAATGAAAAGAGTGATAGCAATTCATACAAGGAGGAGACCTATCCTATGTTATATTGTGGAAATCTTATAAATAGACACACAATATGGAAGTTAATAAAGTGTCCGGACGACTAAAAATATAGATATGTCATTATGTTTTTGTATATTAGTTGGAAACTCATAAAAAGTTTACTATAACTTGACAATTTCATTGATTCTAGGAAAACAATTTATGTGCAATCTCTCATATTTGTAGACTAAAAAGAATATTTTAGCAACAGAACAAATTTAATTAAAATTAGTTCTAAATAACAAAATTTTATTTCTTCGAAACAATTTTATTTATTAGGAAATCTTGAATACAGAATACCATCTGAAAACCTATACTCTATTAGTTTTGGAAACCTGCCTTCATACTTTGACTCAATCTTTTAATAAGATAGTAATTGTTTCAAGTTTATGAATTTACCATCTAAAAGAATTTTATATTTGACTAATGTTGTTAGATATGCACAATTATTCTTTAGTAATTAAAATCACATTTTGACAAAATAAGATCTGAAATCTTTGTTAGGTGTGCTAATTAATCATGTGTTTGCATTAAAGTTTTCCTAACCAGTTCAAAGATATATCATTCCATTTTGGCTATTTTGCGTAAGAGAAATAAAAAAAATAACTACAAAAACATTTGTCGATCGCCTCGACCGATTAAAAGAATCGCCTGAGTTTAGTTTGGTCTCATGTGTTTTTTGTGATGAACCGATAGAAGACAGGGATCACCTCTTCTTTAAATTAATGTTGTTATGCCGAGGAGATTTGGTCAGGGCTGAGCAGTAAGCTTCTTGGTCAGAAATTTACTACAAGATGGGGAGATATTCTCAAAATCCTCACAGACAAGTCAATGGGGAGTGAATGCCTCTTCCTAATGAGGTACATTTTCCAGCTTGCTATCTACTCCATATGGAAGGAACGAAACAACAGGAGGCATGGGGAATCACCATTACCGTCAGCGCAACTGCTTCGTAACCTCGACAAACATGTTCGGAATCGGATCTCCTCGATACGGGAACAAGGGGATACAAGATATGATGGATGCATGGAAGCTTGGCTTGCTTCAAGATAAGCATAAAGAAAAAGTAGTCTAATGAGATGTATACAAACCTTTTAACCAATCGTTGCACTTGATGTAAAAACGTTTTTTTCGAATAAATTTTACATTTTATTCAAAAAAAAAAAAAAAAAAGAGTTTAGTTTGGTCAGTTTCTTACCATTTTAGCCTAAATTAAATCGCTGACAATTTGTATATATCAGTGATGCCTAAATGTATAAATGGAAAATTTGTAGAACAAATGATATGCATTTGCTGAGATACAAAATTTAAAAGGATAAATTTTTATATTTTTTTTGTTTCGAACAAAATAGATCGTGTAATATATAGTGTAAATTATAATATAAGTGACTATGTTCAGTCCATATCTAATAACGACTAGAGAAGTGATCTCTCAACCTCTCCACACAATAAGTGAACACTCATTCTTCATTTGTCCCCTTCTCTTTCTTTTTCCCTTTTATGTATTATTATGTCATAGTTTCTGATGTTTTTATTCCAGCCGCTATAACAACTATATAGTAAATTCTAGATTTTCGATGAGTTTACTGAGACTGAGCTCAGAGCAAAAAAAAAAAAAACAGGCCAAAGAAAAATGTGGAAGCGTACGTTATTTATCTTTTTGTTGATCGATTGATTAGTATTTCTAAGTTAGCTTGATTGATATATGGTTTAATCATCAGAATATGTAATTATGTAGATTATATGAATGTAATTTTCGTAAGTTTAAGTAAGTATACCTCATGTTGAATTCTTTTGCCATTTGATTGTATATTGAACCACGTACTCGTTGTTCGTTATAGTTCCATACTTCCATATTGATTATGTTTATATGAATTGCTAGGTAGATCCGTTGATTGTGGACGGTACATTGTCAAGTGTAATTTCAGAATAATGTGTTGAATATATTGAATGATAATGCAAGTTAAACTATTTTTTCATTGTAACTATAATATGCAAGTTTCCTGCTTCTTAAAGAATAGTTTAATCTGTGATTTAAACAGATAGAAATAAAGTTTTATCCCAAAAAAAATACAACTAAATGAAGGAGAGAAATTATGAACTTACTATTTCTGTTATCATACTAAAATAAAAGTTGGCAGACCAAAAGCAAAATCATACAATAATATGATTGGGAGATGTTTTGGGAGTGGAGAGAAGAAGTAGAGAACGAATCATATCTTCACTAACTTAACTAACCAAAGCCAAAACGAATACGTAACTCAATAAAGATTAGCAAATTTTCTTTTTAATTTTAGCATTTGAAAATGGTTTATGGATTTTATTTGATTGATTATTCTCTTTTTTTTTTATAATATTAATTATCATGTTTGCAATGTATTTCTTAACATTGTTGAGTGTTACGAGTGATGGTCCACAACAGACTTGACATGGAGCACAAGTTTAGAGTGGAGAACAATATCCTCGGATTTGAAATACACAAAGGAGATTACTAATTACAATGTCTTTCAAGTTAAATGAAGCTTATAGACTTTCGTGAAATTTGGAAGTTAAGCTTTATGAATCCTTAGTACATAGAAATTATATTAAGAATTCCTTTGGTTTAGAATATCTACAATGAAAACATTAGGGAGATTGATTAAGAAAATAGAAGTTAGAAAATGATTATTTGTCTATTTTTTCGACACATTTAAACAATTTTACAATATCATTTGTTATCTATCTAAACACGATTCAATCTAGTAAAACAATCTGCAGAATATAAAATAAATCATCAAAATTAATAAAGTTAATTAATTTTAAATTGAAAATTAAAAACATGGGATCATCTAATTTAAAACAAAATTTTTCACATAAAACATCAAAAATGGAGGATGTTAAAGATATTAAAAGGCCTTAAAAGACATTAATAAAGCCCAACTTAGCCCAGATAGACCCATAAATATATTCGAGGGTATAAACGTAATTTAATGGTTAGTATCTTCTTATTCTGCTGCTGGGAGCTTTGAAGCGGCACGGATGAAACAAGTTGACGCCTCATGACACGTAAGCGCTTAGTAACCTCTTCTTCAAACCACAGACTCACTTATCCACCGTTCGATCAGAAAACTCCACTCAATCTCAACCCTTCAATTTTATTAAATAAATCCTACGACCAAATTTATTTTCTGTTATCCTTTCATTGTCTTCTTCCTTCCTCTTGAGGTTTTTGATAATTCCATGGATTATCTTAGTTTCTACTCTCATGGTGGCTATCGAGAAATCAATCACTCACACCTAAATCTCTGAAGCTTTTGAGTTTCAAAGTTTTCGAATTTGAAACTTTCTCCAGAAAATTTTGAAGCTTTTTTCTTCCTTAGTTATGGCTTATGTTCGTGGCTTAGCTCCGTTGACCTTCTCACCGATTTCTCTCCGAAGATTCCGTCCCCGACTTCATCGAAACCACGGCGTAAAACCCAATTCCCGAATCATCTGCAATCTGAAACTAAACTACTCCGCTGGAAAATTTCGCGAGCTCGGAGGATTATCTCGTTCCGTGGAGCTAGACCAATTCATCACAAGCGAGGAAGAAGAAGAAGCAGATGAGGTAGGAGAAGGGTTTTTCGAAGCGATTGAGGAATTAGAGAGAATGACTAGAGAACCATCAGATATTCTCGAAGAGATGAATCATCGATTATCTTCCCGAGAATTGCAGTTGATGCTTGTTTACTTCGCACAAGAAGGTAGAGATTCTTGGTGTACTTTAGAAGTGTTTGAATGGTTGAAAAAAGAAAATAGAGTTGATGAAGAGATAATGGAGTTAATGGTTTCGATTATGTGTGGTTGGGTTAAGAAATTGATTCAAGAGGAATGTGATGCACACCAAGTGTTCGACTTATTGATTGAGATGGATTGTGTTGGTTTAAAACCTGGTTTTAGTATGATGGAGAAAGTTATTGCTTTGTATTGTGAGATGGGGAAGAAAGAAAGTGCAGTTTTGTTTGTGAAGGAGGTTTTAAGGAGGAGAGATGGTTTTGGTTATAGTGTTGTTGGTGGTGGTTCTGAAGGTAGAAAAGGTGGACCTGTTGGGTATCTTGCTTGGAAATTGATGGTAAAGTTCTGAACTTTTTTTCATAATCTTTACATTTTTGGTGGATTTGAGATCATAGAGATGTGATATGAAGTGGTTAAGATGAGTTTCTTGATAGTTATCGATTTTTTCGGTCTAGCTATGTTAATGTGGTTGTGTTTTTTTTGGTTTGTATCAGGTTGATGGAGACTATAAGAAGGCAGTTGATATGGTTATGGAGTTAAGACTTTCAGGGCTGAAGCCAGAAGCTTACAGCTATCTAATTGCGATGACAGCTATTGTGAAAGAGCTGAATAGTCTTGGGAAAACCTTACGCGATTTAAAACGTTTTGCACGCGCTGGTTTTGTTGCTGAGATTGATGATCACGATAGGGTACTCATTGAGAATTACCAATCGGAAACATTATCACGCGGACTGCAATTAGCCACTTGGGCGGTTGAGGAAGGTCAAGAAAATGATTCCATTATTGGGGTGGTCCATGAGAGACTCCTCGCAATGTATATATGTGCGGGACGTGGACCAGAAGCAGAGAAACAGCTTTGGAAGATGAAACTTGCAGGGAGAGAACCCGAAGCTGATCTTCACGACATTGTTATGGCCATCTGCGCTTCACAGAAAGAGGTTAATGCAGTTTCGCGGCTTCTGACAAGGGTGGAGTTCATGGGATCTCAGAGAAAGAAGAAGACTCTGTCTTGGTTGCTCAGAGGGTATGTGAAAGGAGGGCACTTCGAAGAGGCTGCAGAGACATTGATGACAATGATCGACTCTGGTATGCATCCGGAGTATATTGATCGAGTGGCTGTGATGCAAGGAATGACAAGGAAGATTCAACGGCCGAGAGATGTTGAAGCATATATGAGTCTGTGCAAGAGGCTCTTTGATGCTGGTTTGGTAGGACCTTGTCTTGTGTATATGTACATAGATAAATATAAGTTGTGGATAGTGAAGATGATGTGAAGAAAAAGGAAAAATATCGAAATAGCTGAGACTCTGGCTAAGCTGGAGGGATCGGGATTTTCTATTTTTGGGTATATAAATCTGGATGTAATAAATAATAATATGTATATTATCTGTTTATGAAAGGGAAATAACTTGGGTTTAAATTATTTATAAAGAATCAGAAAATACATTGAAAGTTAGTCAGTTAACGCCATACCAAAAAAAAGTGATCAACGACATGATCTGTTGTTTAGTAAAACACCTTGTGAAAGAGAAGTAATAAAAACGGAATCTCACTCATCGAAGAAAAGAATGAGACTTAGTCTTTTCTTTTCTCCAAATTTTTATAAAAAAACTAAAAATTAAGTTGGTGAACCTTAAACAAGACTTGATGAGATGTTTTATAGTCGTCGATGAAAAATGTATCATTGAAGCTTCATGTTTCTATCGTACCACTGAAAAACACCTAATATACCTAGAAAAAGAGCAAGCGTAACAATACTGCAGATTCTCGCCGAAACAGGACCTCCGGTGAGCCTGGACGACGCAAGCTAAACGAGATGGTGATCCAAGATCCGCTGTCATCCCGCCACCGTAGAGTCGTTTGATTGGAGATCAGGGTTTCATCTCTTGGCCGGTTTAGTTCGGTTAGTGAACCCGAGGCGGTTTTAGGTTTTGGGTTGTTTTGTTCTAAGATTGATGTTAGTGGGTTGGGCCTTCGACATTTGTATGGATCTATATCCGAAAATAGCCCAATAACATTTATTTATAAAAATTGAATACCTTTTAACAAAAAAAAAAAGAGCAAGTGTAACAAATGATTAAGATTCGTGCTTAATATAAAATGGGATACATGTGCAATGCACGTTAGCATTCTACAAAAGATATTGCGGTGGGTTAAAAAACCAAGTCCGGCCTGAACTCAAACTCGAAATGAGTTTGCCCAAAAAACTCGAAATCTTAAAATCCAAAAAATTTAGTACCAACAGTGCAACCCAAAAAAAGTAAATTTGTTTAATATTTTGTTTTATTTTTAAGTAAGAGCATATTTAAACTATAATTTGGTAAGTAAGAGCATAAATTAAATTATATTTTTACTAAGTTTGTGATTCATCTAACGAGATTTTTTAGCAAGAGTATGACAAAAATTCCATAACTCCATAAAGGTTTTAAGGTATCAAAATTTAAGTGACAATATAAGTTGAGAGAAGGAAAGAAATAGAGACGAGTATCAAAACCAAAAACAGAGACAGGTTTTAAACCATGTCATAAAACAAAAAAAAACTGAAGTCATAGAAACAACAATTTTCTTCTCATTCTCCCTCTTCTAGTTCTTCCAATATCACTTGAGTCTGATAATCATGAGCTACTTGCCATTATTGTAGTGTCCTCAATTTCATCATCAAAGTTCCTTTTAATGTCACCTAAAATTTGAAAATATAAATCAACCAAACAAATGAAGTTGATTACAGAATATATAGACTATTCTTTTACCTTATAACTTAGCATAACCACATATCCAATTTCGGATACAGAGCAAGGCTTGAACATTTCTTGGAAGGAGGCAGTTTCTGTAAACGACCCACCTCCAATACTAAACGATGACTATGCTGCCACTACGGTGATGGGAAGGCTAAGCACATCACAAGCTATAGAAGCCAAATCACCGTAGCGTTTTCCACTGCTTTTCAAATAGCTCAGAATCTCCATGTCTGTAAAAGACCTCAAATTTAACCTTGGTTCATCCAAATAATTTTGCAAATTCGATTTAGTGTTGTCAGAACCAACCAGGTTGTATGCTCTTCTCAAGCTCAAAGAGATCATGTATGATATATACAATAGTTAGAAAAATTTGATGAGTACGATACAAACTCGTAATAATGTAAGAATGGAGAAAAAAACTTATATAATTCGGATCATCATCTAGTGGTGATTTAGTAAGAAGTTCATGTGGAGTTGGTATTGTTGAGAAGGTGGAAGAAGAAGTCCAAGTGTTTTCTTTGTGTTTTTAATAAGATCCTTCAAATTCTTCACAACAACTTTGATCTTTTCCTCATAAGTACTCGGATTTATTTTACCATAAGCTGACTTAAGAATTTGTACCTTCAACCTTGGATCTAAAATAGCTTCCATAGCTAGAATGATATCCCAATACTTATCAGACTTTTAACTGCATATTCCTAGCCATCTCCTCCACTCTCAAATCACCATAGTCTGCATATTTCTTCAATAGACCTCAATTTTCTATACTTGAAGAAAATACGCACCACCTGTAGGATATTTGACACCTAAGAAGTAAGTAGTGATGGTACTAAAAAAACTTCAAGAAGTCACAAATTCTCTCTCCACGATTCCACTCATCCTTTGAAAATGATTTGTAATTTCTGACACATGCTTTGAAACTAGAAAACGCCTTACGAAACTTCAGAGCTCTAGTAAGCATATCATAAGTCGAATTCAATCGAGTAGGAATATCTAAAAGTAACCCATTTCCACTCTTAATCCTTACACTCTCTACACATACTGCAAAGGCTTCTTTCCTTGAATCATATGCTTTGATGAACTTGACATTGTCTTTAATGTTTTTCAAAAGATCAGCGGCTACTGATAGTCCTTGCATAATAAGATTCAAAACCTGAGCAGCTACTGACTGTTTTTGGAACTCCATGAATCGCCTGCGGTTTCTCAAAAGAGTATTGATCATGAAAGTTCTTACATTTTAATATCAAAGTCTTGACAAACTAAATGTAGAATCTGACCTGGAAATATTCGATAATCTTGTGAGAGTTTTGACCTAAAGGACCAGCGTAAATCACTTGTCCCCCTCTCTTCATAAGAAGAAGTTCATTAAAAGCTTCAAAGATATCAATGCTAGGTTGGTGGATTGTGTAGACAACAGTTCTTCTTGTGTCAACTGTGTTCTTCACAGGAGGAGATGAAGCTTCTTTTTTATTGTTCATATAAATGTTATTAAAACAATAATCTGTTTATTGGTTTGTTTGGCTTTGGAATATGTACCTAAAAACTCAACTCTCGCTCAACTGTTTTTTCCCAGCTACAATATTTGGCGGGAAGCCAAACAATAGCCTTAGCTGCCTTACTTTAACATAAACATCTCATAACCATTAGATCAGCAACTACTGACTGTTATGATATCTAACAAGAAAAAACTTCTCATCACACAATAATCCATTATTACTAATCATCTGGAACCAAAAATTTTATTAGCTAATTTTTCACCAATATATAGAGGTATTATATCACACAAAGCTACACAGTTGAAAAAAGGTTTTTCGCCAAAATTTTGTTGTTCAACCTCCACCTATCATCAATATAATAGGTAGTCAGACAGATATACCCTGTGACAGTACCACGAGTTGCCACAAATCTGCTATGAAACAAAAACCTCTTTCAACTTTTTTTTTTCTAACTCATACCGCCAAAATATAATTTTCAGTTATTTATCAACATATAGGTTGACAATTTAGATTCAAAAAACAATCTCTAGCTCTAACAAGCGGAAACTCAACATACCATCATATTGTAGCTAGGGAGTGTTCAAAATTTCAACATGATCTAAATAGACACCGGCGTTTTTACCATCAAACACTTTTGGTCATGAAAAATTGATTCGGCCATTGTTTCATTTGTAAGAATTTTTTTCATATTCCACATATAGTATGTGTTGTGGATTTCTAGTTGTTTGTCTAGAATTTCTAATGTGCTGTGGATTCTTTATTTGTTCAAAATTTGTACTCCATATATGAGAAAACATAATTGGCAGCATATACATTAAACAATATGCATGGCATACATATTTATATTCCAATAAACCCTCATAGTCTTAACTCCAATCAAACGCAAAAGCAATACAATATTAATTTTAAATATAGTTTATAAACTAAATTTAATAAATGATTTTTTCTTTAAATTAATCTTTATGTTCAAATTTTCATTTACATATGTTTCTCTGTGGTTCCCATTTTGGTCGTTTTTTTCTTCCTTGTTACTATTTATTCGTTTTCTTTCATCAGCCTTAAATTAATCATTATGTTTTAATACATTTACGTTATTTAAAAATATATTGAACTTAAACTAAACTAATACAAATTTATATCAAACCAAAGAATAAAAATCAAATTAAAAACAACTGTATGGTTTCAGTTTCTAGATAGATACGAATTCTATTCTCACTAGAAACAAATCCTCTATATATGGGTCCGGACGACCAAGACGAGTTCCTGTGTAATTTTTTATTTTACTTTAATAAATAACGGGAGGCAATGCCTCCCGGTGCCTACCAAAAAAAAAAGAAACAAATCCTCTATATATTAAAAGATAATATTTTTCGATAACATGTCAAATCCACATCTTTTCTCACTTATTTTATTTTTCATTTTTCTAGTTTTACTACACTTATTACCAAACAAATTATTTCCCAAATATTATCTCTTACCTGTTTTGATTATTCTAATTCTAATTGCCAAACACATTCGAATATTCTTAAACTTACCAAAAACAATCATTTCAAAATAGTATTATTAATTTCTACCATAATATTTGAATAAAAATATTCTAAATATAACACGGATGATTTCCTAATAATTTATTAAATATTGGTCTACAATCTACTTTAATTCTGATTGAATATTTGTCTCAAATATGCTGAAGTTCCAACGGCCCAATGTTGATTAAAATATTTATAGTGAGCCCAAAACAAACTTTAATGACTCTAGGACCTCTGTTTCTTCGTGAAAGCAAAGCCGGAAGAAGAAATAAGAAAAAGAAATTGAGAATCACTTTGTGATGGAGCTCGAAGATCCAACAATGGCAGATTCCACGATTAAGCTTACCGTCAAATTCGGAGGCAAATCAATACCACTTTCGGTATCACAAGATTGTACAGTCAAAGATCTTAAGTCTCTGTTACAACCAATCACCAACGTTCTTCCTCGTGGCCAGAAGCTCATCTTCAAAGGTTTGCTTATTGAAATTTGATTACTTTTCTCACTAATCGAGCTAATTTCTTGTAATGGGTAGTTTTCAAAATTTGTTTTTTGTTTCTTGAAGGTAAGGTTTTGGTTGAAACGTCGACTTTGAAGCAATCTGATGTTGGAAGTGGAGCCAAACTCATGTTAATGGCTTCTCAAGGTCTGCATCAAGGGGTCAGTGTTCTTACTTTTGTATGTTGCTTAGTTGTGTAAAAGATAATCTTGAAATTTGGATTCTTGATCTTTAGTAGGATCAATGTAATTGAGGTTAAGGTGTTATTGTATTGAAAATGAACAGGAAGGTCCAGTACTTAAGGAAGCTAGTACAAGGCCAATCTCTAGAACTGTTGTATCTGATAAAGTAGATCAGAGAAAACCTAGTCTCCTTGTAGACAAGAAGCGCACTGATCGATGGAAAGCCACAGGAGTTATTGCTTTAGCTCAAGCCAATTTGAAGGTATATACATGTTCATTATCGTGGTTTTGGTTTGGAATTATCTTTTAGTTGCTAAATTGTTTATTAGTTGAGTTTTCTTTGTTGTGGAAAAGGAAATACCCGAAGAAGTGTGGGACTGTGGATCTAGAGTCCGAGTACTTGACATCAGTGAAAATTTTATTAAAGAAGTACCTACCAAAATCAGCTCCTTTGGTTCTATGCAGGTGAGAAATGCTAAGTTCAAATAGTATATGAGAAAACTTCATGTATATTTCAAATATTTTTGTTTAGTGAAGAATTAAGGATTATAGTATGAGTGCATTTGTAGAAATTGCTCCTTCAAGGAAATGGTCTATCCGATGAATCCATTCAATGGGAAGGGATAGCATCTCTGAAGCGCCTGATGCTTCTGTCCATTAGCCATAACAAGTGAGTTTTCCGCTTTCACTCTCTGAACTTGTCTTTCTTAGTAGATATCATTGTACAAGTTTTTCGACTAGCTAAACTAAAGGAAAAATTGATATGAAGTTATGCACAAATCATAATCACTAAGACTTTAGAACACAACTTTATACTTGTGAATGTCAAATGGTTTTTGATGAGGAAATCGTTTTTGTGATTGGGGTTTTGCAGTCTAACTGTTATGCCAGCAGCAGTGGGTTCACTGACGTCTCTTAGACAGCTTGATGTCACCAACAACAAGTTGACAAGTCTACCAAATGAGTTAGGACTTCTTACGCAGCTCGAGATCTTGAAAGCCAACAATAACAGGCAAATAAGCTTTACTCATATCTCTTAAGTGATCGAAAAGACAAAAGTTACAGTCTTAGCATTGTGATTTCATTGATAACTTTTCTCATGGTCTCTCTATCTTTTTGTGTTCTGCAGAATAACTAGCCTTCCTGAGAGTATCGGAAACTGTTCCTTCCTCATGGAGGTTGATCTTTCAGCAAACATTCTATCAGAACTTCCCGAGACACTCACCAAACTGCGTAATCTAAAGGTAAATAAAATCAATCTATTGACTACTCTTTGTCCCATGGATGGGATTACAAAGACTGACTTAGTGTTTTTGGTGTTCAGACGCTGGAGCTGAACAACACGGGATTGAAGACGCTGCCATCGGCTTTATTTAAGATGTGTTTGCAGCTCTCAACTTTAGGACTCCACAACACAGAGATAACTGTTGAGTTTCTCCGCCAGGTTTGTTTGTTCACAGTCTCATGTTTGAGTCTATAGTTCCTTCTTTGTTTTTTGAACTGAATCAAAGATATTTGTGTTGTGGTAGTTCGAGGGATGGGATGATTTTGATGAAAGAAGACGTACTAAGCATCAAAAGCAGCTTGATTTTCGGGTTGTGGGATCTGGCCAATTCGATGAAGGTGCTGATAAATCTTGGTGATCGGGTCAAGTCGAGTCTCGAATCGTCAGAACTCTTATATTTGTGGCAGTTTCAGTCAAAAATCCGTCTCCTTAATACCTAAATATTTTTATTTACTCCAATTTGAATCTATTTTTCCCGTAGGAAATAATAAGCATTGTGTAATTGAAGTGTACCAAATAAATTGAACCACTCTCAAATTGAATCCAAAGTTTATGCAATCAAACCGAGTAAACGAAAACTACAATTAATATACAAAAGGTACATTTAAATACACATGAAAAATCCGTCAAATATGAGCATTATGTATCAGTCTAAGGTGGTGCTCTAGAGTTCACCCTAGAATTATATTTTGAATTCTTTGCTTCAATTTATATTCTCTGTAATTCTTATTTATGTGAAACACTACCTGCAAGGAAGACATGGAAAAAGGAAAGCTCGAGATTTGTTTGATAAAAGCATGTTCAGATAGATGGTAACGGGTGTGTAAAAACACACATCAGCAATTGTACATAGAAAGAAAGACTAGAAATAGAACGAGAGATGATAAAATGGGTCTCTATCCCCCGCAAGTAAAAATCAGTCATCTCACCCACAAGCATCCATAGAAAATACGTAGGGCAGATGCAGAGACAAAAACACACAAATTTGCTCTCAAGAGTTTCATCTTTCTTTCATTCTGTCTGTTTTTCGTTTGAAAATTCTCACCTGAAGTAGATAGAGACGAGAGGAATATCGACATCATTGTCATCTTCATCCTCACAAGCCACCACTACATCAAGATGGTGGCGATAAGGCGGTAACTCAACTTTGGCGATATCCCGAGCAAGATCCACAACCTTCTTGTCCATCCTCTCCTTGTGCCTTGGGAACATACTGTTGAACAGAAGACAGCTTCCACAAGAGATGCTGTATGCGCTAAGCCCTTTGTCCTCCAGCCACTGTAACACCTCACGAAGAGTTGGGTTTCCCTTGAGAACCCATCTGTCCCAAACAGTCCAAGCCATGTCACGGTGCTTCACCACCTTTGGTGGAACTGGTTCAGCCATGGAGAAGAGTGGAAGTGCCAGGTTGGCAAACGTGTTTCTGTAGTCTTCCACTTTGTGTCCTCCATCAAGGACCTTGTACAGCTCGAGGCAGACCAGCCCAGTAGCCATGGCTGTTGAAGTTGCAATGGCTGGAATAATTCTCCCTGCGATGAACTTTGCTTTCAGCTTGTCGACTTCAGGGATGGTGTAATTCCTCGCCCTCATGTTGGCTAGTCCCGCTATCACGTCCATGTGATAGTTTGTATCATCATCCTACAAACACATCAGATTCAAAATGACAACAATCAGTTAAAAATTTTAAACAAGACAAGCCAATATCAGTGAAGACAGAATAACATTGGAGGATATATACCTTTTCGAACTGAATTGGTTTCATCCTGAAGTCTGGAGACAAGTTACGCCTACACTGCTCGATCTTAGAAATGAGATCGTTGATGACTGCAGCGTCGTCCACCGAAGCACTGGTTAAACTGGTAGCTTTCTCATCAGTCACAATCCTCACATCTTTCCTGGGCTCAAAGTCTGGGACTATCACTCTGTCCACAGCTTCGGCTGCTTCCTTTGGGTTCTTAGTCCACTCAGGTATTGGGATCCCAAATGTCTCTGCTCGTAAAATAGCAGTTGCTGTGATAAAGTTAAGGAGACTTGGATCAGAAGACGAGTACTGGAGTGGACGAGGGAATCTTTTTGGAGCAGACCAGAATGGAGATCCGGTACTAGTCGCAGCATCTTCAGGAAATGTGAATATCAATTGCTTGACACGGTTTACAAAGTAATCCTCAAACCTAGTCACACAACATAAGAAACACATAAATGATCGCAAAAATCACAGACTCCACAAAGGAAGGAAACAATTTCTTCCGACTTCTACATATTAGTTGTAAACTGTTGCGAAATGAAGTTACCTTCTAACATTGTTCCTAAAAATTGAATTTTAGTTTCCTAATGATTTTTTCAAAGAATAATTAACAAACCCTGGGTGACGCACATGCCAAAAGCAGAAAAAAGAAACTGTAGCAGTACATGAGTAAGACACCATACTTTCTTTCATTCTATCATTACGACTAGACTATCTAAAACTAACTATTAAGAGAGTGATAATACCTCAGTCGAGCCCAGGTTAAGCAGTCTTGGAAGGTCTCACACTTCTCCTTGTCAAGGCACTCAACAATCCTCTCCAATGTTTCCCTCGCCTGAGCATCACCAGCACTCATCATTGAGTTAGTGTACTCAACAGGGCTAGAGAGATATGCATTCACTTCAGCGGGAGTCTTCTCCAGCAGACCCTCAAACTCAGAGCGAGCCCAAGTTAAACAGTGATCAATGTTATGCGGAAACGAATGCACTGTACACATGGGGGCCTGTTTCTCTGGTGGGTCCCTTGAGGCACCGTAATTTTCAGTTAGATGTGGGATAACCATCTGTGTGTTACACTTTGCACCAAGAGTTCCAGACTCAAGGAGAGGCTTCTGGAAATACAAGCACCTCGAATCAACATAGAGCCTCGCATTGACATTATCCAGTGCATTGACGACAACAGTTAAGTTCTCCCAGAAGGCATCGTCAAATACATTCTCAGTCTCAGCGCCTACACGGTTTTGCAGGGCCTCAATGTTGAAGCGGGGATTTATAGCAGCAGCAGCCGAAGCAGCAACTGTGGATTTAGCCTGTCCGATGTTCCAGTCACGGAACAGAAATTGACGACTGAGGTTACTCTTCTCGATTATATCATCATCTGTAACTGTCAGCTTTCCTTGGCTTCCACAAGAAACCCCCATCAGAGCCATATTTTTCAAGAACTCACAGCCAAGAGCACCAGACCCTACTGTGAAAACTTTAGCATCTTCAAGTTTCTTCTGGAACTTGGCTCCAAATACAGATATTTGGGCATCATACCGGCTGTTTCTTGGTGCAAAGTCACTCGAGTCCAGAGGTTCAGTGGGGAGTGACTCCACTGAATCAAAGTAGAAAAACTGATAAAAAAAAAAAAAAGAATTCCAACATTAGATCCCAATACGAAACTATAAACAATATGCAAGTGTCAAAAAAAGAGTAAGCAGCTGTAACTTCACGCGACATAAACATTAGAAAAAGGGAGATACGTATAAGATAATGTTTCTATTTCCTTATTAACTTTATCTAAACAGCTTTCTTTTAGCTTCTAATAGATGAAGAGAGCTTTGGATTTTATTACCCTTGGGTGCTTTTCAACTTTTGTCTTGTTACTTTGATTCGGTTTTAACAAAAGAGAGCTTTGGGTTTTAATTCTTGTGTTTAAAATTCTTAACTCGAACAGGGAACTTGGCAATTTGGCATGCAAAGACTAAAATACGTGTTCCCACAAGTATATGGAAAATAAATATTACCTGGAAGAGAGGATGAAATTTTCCAGAGCAAGCTTTAACAACCTCCTGTCCAACTATACCGCCAAACATTGCAGCCATGGGATTCAGGACAGCCTTGGCTCCAAAGGAAAAGTGTCGTAGAAGCTTCTGGTCAACATTCTCCACCTTTAAATCACCCTGCCCGGTATTGATGGCTGTGGCAATCGATATAAGCTTCTGAGCGTCCTCTTCTGAGCCAGCAACAGGAAATCTGCCAGCTTCAGCTTTAAAATGATCAAGTGCCTGGAATGCTAAGTGAAGAAGTGGAGGGCGGTCAAACTTAGAGAAATCACTAAATAGAAAATCCCCTGGATCTTTAAGCGCTTCCCTCAGTGGCTTGAAATTCAGCAACTTTGGCTGTTTCACTTGAGTGACAATACCACCCTTCACATATGTTCCATAGTTTGAAGTGTCCTCATCAAGAATGAATGAATATGGCCGTGCACTTTTTATCTTCCTTGGTTTCCCATCATTCAATTCAGTCATACCCTCAACTTCTGAGAAAACAACTAGGTCACCATCTTCAAATTCAAGCCTCTCATCGTCAACACAGGAAATAAATGCCTGGTTCTCATTAGAGATAGACGCAATGATGCCTGTATGGGGTTCTTCTCCATCAACATCAAGAACCGCAAATTCAGGCCCAAAATCACAAAAGACAGAGCCGAAAAGGCCCCTGACATCAGCCTTGACAAAAGCGATAGGAGGCTGATGGCTGTGACAATAGTCATCAAATTCGATTGCTCTTTCCATGCTTATGTCAGAGAAAACAACAACCTGTTTCACACAAAAGTAGATTCTATCAGCGTGAAACCAGCCAACGAGAAAAGTGTACACCAATCTTCCATACCAATATCAATAAACAATAGAACTAGCCTAACACCAAAGAATACAATTTCTTATATGCAACGACAATCGACAACCCACTCCTATACGATCCATTCATTCGCAGTGTTATCATAAACTCACAAGTCATCTACCGAACGATACAGTACACAAAAGACTCAAACCAGATAGAACCAATAACAAGACAAATGAGTTATCTACCAACCTGGAAACCAGAAAGATCCTCTTTAGTTAAGCTTTTGGTCAAGCTAGAGACAACCACAGCATTGTTAAGATCCTGTAACTTCTGAACAGAAGCATCCGCTCTATTCTTGCCAACATCATCCTCCAAGAAAACAAAGTTGCTAGATAAGTCCCATAGCTCTACAACTCTTTCATCATGCAAGGTCACAGACTTCACACCAGCAAGAATAAGATTCTTGGCTGAAAAAAAAAACGAATAAAGAAGATTGATGTTGAAGAATACCAACAATCAAAGCTTCTAATAACAACGCATACGAAATACATACCAATCTCGGCACCAAGACCGTGCATCCCCGAGATGAGAACATTGGAAGCAAAGAGACGCCTCATAGTCTCACGACCATAGACGGCAAGCTGCCGACTATGCAGATCTTCATCAATCTCCTGACGGTTCGAATTACCAAAAGCCATGTCGATTTGGTGAGCGACGCTATCGCCGTGAAATCCGCTACTACTACTACCAGAAGCTACAATCGAAGACTTATTATCAGACGAAGAAGAATCAGTGATATCGATACGGCGTTTCTTAGATGATGCTAAATCGGAACCGATGATGCTATTATCGTTCTTATCGTTAGCTTCACTAGCTCGCTTGTGAAGCATAAAGTGATGAAAAAACCTGGAGAAAACATGAGAAATTCCCATTAGATTAAGAAGAACAGTGAAAACAACAGGTTTGGAATCCGATCAGAGAATTGAAATACCTAACCCTAAATCTGGGAATGATTCTTCGGAAGCTATGAGAAGGAAGATGAAACGTACCTTTGAGGAAAGCAGACGAGAGAAGATTGGAATCGGAAAAGAGAACAAAAAGTTTGAGATCTGAAAAATTGAAATTGTAAGTGACGAATTTTGCAAAATCTTGAAGATTTTATTATAGAGAGACGAACGAAGGAAAGGGGTTCGGTTGTGGGATATATAAAACGACGTGGTTTTAACGGTTAAGGTTTGATTTGTCGCTCTTTCTCCGCGTGATTGTGACGGCAATTCTCTGACCGGGGGACACGCGTGCGTTACTATTTCGAAGACCAGATCCGGTTTAGTCAATTTCTTATGGATCCTTCTTATGAATCTGTATTAAATTTTGGAATATTGCTCTCTTTTTTTTTTTTTTTAATTATTACACAAATTTAAAAACCTCACATTTTCTTTTTAATAACTGGATATTTTACTTTTTTATAAATAAAGACTCAGATTTTTTATTTATTAGAATTAGATTATTGGATCAATTTCCAAGCTATGAATATCAAATTTTTTTACTTTTTTTTTTTTTTTGATATACCCGATCGGCTGATCCGGTCAGCCCTGGGGGAACGCACCGAAGTGCTACCATGTGGACTCACTACCACCCCGAAGGATGGGCTACCACACTGCCTAACCCAAGTTTGGAATGCTTTCCGACTAATGCCCGGGGGTAGCTGGATCGCCTGTTACCAGACTACCAGGTAAACTGCCTGGGCCGAAGCCCAAGCCCAGACTTCCCACAAAGTGTTGATAACAGCGAGGGAGGAAGATCAAACCTGGGTTCGGGGATTTCACCCTCAACTCCAGACTCGCCCTACCACTAGCCCACCACCTTGCGGGCAATTTTTTTTTACTTTTAAGGAGTGCTTAATTAGATGAGGAATTCCTTAAGTATTATGTATTGTTTTCTAAAAAATCATAATATCATAAATACCAAAAAAGAGAAAAGAACCAAAAGGATAACACAAAATATGAAATATGTGTAGTTAATGCAATAATCTCACATTACCAAAAAAAGCAACATATAGAGGAAAAGAAAAGAAAATCTTGTGAAATTTAGCATAAATTTATGAAATTCAATAATCAGGAAAATATATGAATTGGGCCCAATTCATAAATTAGTATTTTGTGGCCATTGGCCCAATTCTGAGTACAACATAAATCCATAATGGCTCTATAATCTCTTTAATTTGCTCTTTTGTGATTCTCTATCACACTCACCGTCAAAACCGCCATCGGGATCAAGATGAGAACCCATAAAAAAAAAATCAATTGCCAATAGTTAAGACTCTTTGTGATTCGATTACATGATTACATCCACCACCAAAATACATAGATACACAATCAAATCTCAAACATACCAAAATTCTTGAAAATGCTAATTATATACATTGTCTAGATTCAACTTCTATCTTATTTGCGGAACTTATATGCATTACAATTACCTCGTGATCTTCTCATTGCGGACCAAAACCGTTAACCTTCTATAGTTATAGTTCAAAGACACGTTTGTTTCAGTTGAACTCTAATATCACTTTGTAATGTGCATTTCTCTGCACACCCTTTAGTATATGGCACTCATATTCGTTTAACGATCAATATCAAAGTTGAAAGATTTGTTAACTATTGCATATATATCACTATAAATATATTTTTTGTGTTGGCATCGTCTACATATATAGACTAAAATTTTATTTTTTAATCATTAATTTTATAAATAAAACGCGATTCCAAATACTTAGTGGATACTAAAAATGGAAAACAAGCAAATTATATTTTTTTATCAAATACTATATGATTTGATTGGTGCTTAGGCTGATGGTGAAAGAAAAAGAATCCGTGTAACACCGTATAACTAATAGATTTAACTTAACTTTTAAAGTGTTTATATTCTGGTTAGGTGTTGTTAACTGGATGCTGAAGACACGTTTAACACCAAATCATGACAAGATTGTATAAAAAACCAAACTAGTCATGTTTTCGAACGCCTAAACACCTATCTAAAAATGTTAATGCATCTATTTTCTAGTCTAGAGATCTTTATTAGTAAATATTTTGGATATGTGCGAGGTGGGTCATTAGCACCTATCAAAGGGAAAAAGTAAAAACAAAGAAGCACCAACCAATAATTTTGGTTTTGAGGTAAAGGGTTTTCCAAACCAATAATTCAAATCAATTAATCCATTTTTTATATTTCTTATAACATTGTGGGGGCAACGATATTGACTTATCTTTGCGTCTTAATTATGATCGTTAGACAGTGCCATATAATATTGTGATCGGATACTGATTGCTTCATGCTTTACTTTCATCAAATACACCATTCTATATGGATTTTACTAAATCAATGATGACCATATCATGTCGGTGCTCTATTCATGACTATATATCATCATATACTCATATGCATGATTGCATTAAGATGTAAGTATAGGAAATTGAAGTTCCATGATGAGTCATATAACTTTTATTATAAGGTACATTATAGTTGAAATTGCGGTCTAATCATAAAAATATCTCCATCACATTTTATCATTGAAAGTAACATTTTGATACGTAAATAAACAACATATGTTATGACATCCATGAATTGTATTTGTATATCATAATTATTTGTATTAGTATCGTCATCGTGTTAATTGTACATATTCTATACTATGCGTGTGCTTAATATAAAGGGATTAAATTAGACGTCTAGTAGTTTCTTTCATTTTCCATATAAAGGTGGTGGAGTCTTATCAATTCTTAATGTCAACTTTAGGTGAGATTCCAATAACCGGTCATTCCAATTTTATTTGACGTCAGTCATTACGAGCTGCGTTTTGAACCGAACAAACCAAAAACATAACACAATAATTGTTAGATAAGGTTTTCAAAATTGATTCAATGGAGATGATAATGATGATAGTCATCATTAAATGAAATCTACTTACATAGATGTCCTGTCTGGTTGTCTCTAGCTTAATTCAGTGGTGGTTATCTAAACCGAATTTAACCAATCGGTACCAATTTAAATGTAATTGATTAATTAATGAAACAAAAAACATAAAAATCTACCGTTCAGCAAAACTTGTCAGGTGGACTTTTGGTAGGGACATTGGCCACGTGATTTCTACATTTCTAAATTTCCACTCTTTTGTCTCTTCTCTTACATAATTCTCTTTCACACCATCCAAATTCCAAATTACAAAACCAAAACAAAAACTCAACACACTCTTTCTCTTCATAACTCTATAAACACTCACAAATCTCAACCTAAAAGACTTCTCCGATCCATCACCGGATCTTCTCATATGGAACCCGCCGCTTCCGGGTCACCGCAACCCTCATCCCCATCCACATCAGCACCACCACCACCACCAAGCCGTTACGAGTCACAAAAACGCCGTGACTGGAACACGTTTCTACAATACCTAAGAAACCACAAACCACCCTTAACGCTAACTCGCTGCAGCGGTGCACACGTGCTCGAGTTCCTCAAGTACTTAGACCAGTTCGGGAAAACCAAAGTCCACGTGGAAACCTGTCCTTTCTTTGGCCATCCGGATCCACCATCTTCTTGCTCTTGTCCTCACAAGCAAGCTTGGGGATCTCTCGACGCTTTGATCGGACGGCTTAGGGCGGCTTACGAAGAAAACGGTGGACAGCCCGATTCGAACCCGTTTGCTGCACGCGCCGTTAGGATTTACTTGAGGGAAGTCAAAGAGAGTCAAGCTAAGGCTCGTGGGATTCCTTATGAGAAAAAGAAACGAAAACGTAAACCTACCGTTACCTCCGTTAGATTGGATGTGGATTTAACGAGTAGTATCGCCGGAGACGGGAGTAACGGTGATTCTCCGGCTACCTCCGGAGCCGTACCTTCCCTAGGTTAATTATTATTAGACCTAATTTGCTTATTATATCTATCTATCAATCTATATATGTTATCTATAATTTTACATTTTTTTAGTGTAGTAGCTACAGCTTAGTTATATATATTTTTAGTTGATCGTGAAAAGACATTTGTTCTTGAGTTGCTATATAGTTATTAATATCTTTGAAAGTTAGTGGTTCATAGTATATAGTATATAGTATATACTACTTTTTTAACGAAGATCTTCAATTTCTGATATGAGGATGATATTGTTCAGAGAATTAATGAAGACTATTTTAGATTCAAAATTTTGTGAAAGTGATGAGAGATATAAGCAACGATGAATGAAAGAGGTGAGACGTTTTTGTCTTAGTGTGTATGGTTTTTTTTTTTTTTTTTTGTGTTTTGTTGTTGTTAATATATATATATATATATATATATATAATTAAATCCATATACGTTGATTTTTATTTTGTATCTATTTGATTATTTTTGGGTTGAAGAGCAGCTTTCATTCTTCACACAAAGTTTTGATTTTAGTCTCACATATTTTGTCTCTATCCGATTATGTCCTACTATATATTCTTAAATCGATTTCGTGACAAATCATCCAATTATTCAAAGCAATAAATTGTCATCTTTACATTTCCATTTACTTTTTTTTTTCAAAAACTTTAAAACTACATTTCGAGTGAATTGGTAAAAATGTTTTTAATTAAAGTGGATTTTTCAATTGCTTTAGAGGTGATCTAATAAATAATTATTGAACATCTTCATGGATTCTCTTCTATATATTTTCACTGCTAACTTGTTTTTTTTTTACGTAGCCGACGGTAAATTGTCTGGACATTTTGCAAGTTCATGTAGCATTCGACAAATATGTCATTTGTCGCTTAATCGTTCGTTATTGTGATGATTGTTCACTAAAACTTCTGAAATTTCATGTATAGATATGTATGTAAGATTTCATGATACGTTTTAGGATACCTTCTCCATGTTGGGCAAGGAAAGCATTCGCACTATAGATGTCCTCGTTCTTCATATTTACAAAAGGGTCATGGATTTAGGTCTTAATCCGGCTAAAACGTATGCTATTCTCTACGAGTGATTAAAAATGGTCGGTCGCATCATGATGAAACCAAGATAACTCTCAAAAACAAAAAAATAAAACAATTATTAAGTTTGTTATGTGGTATATTTACTTTGTACTCCACAGTACGTTAATACAGAAAAATATTTCCGAGTCGTCACAAGTGCTTGAAGGTACGTACGTGAATGTGAAAATACTCACACACACGTGTACATAAATAGGCTTGGAAAGATATTACAAACGTGAGAGGAAGAAGATGTTGGCTACTATTTTCCGACCGACATGAGGCCTCCTGTGATCTTAAGTACGTGCAAAAGTAGCCACCCGTGTGCTTTCGCCATGTACGTTTTAAGTTTTAACCTGTCAGTGTCAGGTGTTTGCTTGCGTCAGTCGTCTATCTCAAGAAAAAAAAGTGTTTTCGTTTCTTAAAATATAAGGACTCCACATAATTGAACCAGCTTTTGCTCTTCACGTCACTGAATTTTTGGAATAGTGTCTTTTGAGATTTGATCTTATTTCAATGATTTTATTTTTTAATGAGTACAATCACCTTTTATATCTCTAATTATTTCAAAGGGAGTAAAGGTTAATTTTCTTTGTTTAAGTCTTAATTACTTGACTGACCCCCAAACTACTGAAGCAAATACACTACAAAACCTTTTTGGGAATATCATAATCTATGGGTAAAATTTAGAAATCTCTATTATCAACTCCAAAATGAAATAAGGCTAGAAAGAAATCCAATTCCTAGAGTTATTTTATTTTAAAGAAAAAATAGAAAAATAAGTTTAAAATATTCTAAAACCGGTTAAATATGCGTCAACGAGCTTATCTTGGTTACATCTCTTTCTTTATATCTCCTCTTCTCTTATATGGAACTCTTGATACAAAGAACCTAATCAAGAGATGCAACAGTTGTTGGTGGGTCATCATCTCTTGGACGGTTGCTTGCATCATATAATTGATGTCAAGGCTATTCTCAACCAACTCCTTAACCACCAAAACTGGTGCCACAATTACTTCAGAGTTTAGAGGCTTCGTTTGCTTTGGCTCAAGCTCGGATGCGGCAGCTTCTAGCACCTCCACGTCTGGTGCCACAATTACTTTCGAGTTTTGAGGTTTCGATTCAAGCTGCGACGCTGCAGGTAACACCACCGCTACCGGTAGTTTTGAAGTCACCGTCTCCATCACCGCTTGCTGTGTTTTCTTCACAGGTGGAGACTCTTCCTCCTCAATCAATGATAGGTTTTCCGTCGACTCAGAATGAAGCTTTTCTACCGACACCACCGTTTGGGTCAGCTCGTTTCCGTCTTCCTTTGTTGCCTCTAATGACTGTTTCGTTTCTATGGTCTCTTTCTCCGACGTAGCTTGTTGTGTTGTCTTCTTTCCTTGCTTCATCTTTGCCTGGATGTTTCTCCACCTCTCAATCCTTTCATCATACTGTGCTATCATCTTATCGTACAGTGCCGTTATCTTATCGAACCCTGCCGTTATCTTATCAAACTCTCCCATCGAATCGTTCGGCTCTGATACCAAGTTGATACGAGCCAAAAGTTTTAAGCAAAACCTTCCCTTTAACCCAAGTCTCTTTCTAGAGAATTAGGTTAATTGTTGGAGATTGGTTTCTTATTAATCAATAGAGACCCTTATATAGGTCTTGATACAACTTAATCATAACCCTAATGCATAATAGAAAACACTTTAACATAAAAAAGAAAACCAAATTCATAAATAAAACACCAAAACTAATTAATTAAAACGTCATAAGTGTGGCCTAACCGTAGTCACGTATCATCTATTTGATACTGATGGAGATAGTAATTCAAGCTGCTCCACTTGATCTCATTGTAATCAAAATAGCTAAGGACATGATTTTTAATAGGGTGAAAGAACAACCAGGACCTATCACTTTCTCCATCTAGGAATTGAAAATTGATGAAATCCCATTCCCATGGAACACGTTCGAATATCCCAAGATCTTCAATGAGTGGAATTGCAAAATCAACTCCTTCATCCACACTTTTAAGTAAACTCACTACGCTTCTCATATCTCTTTTGTGGTTCTTGTCATTATAAAGACCGGAGAATCCATCAATAACAACACATGCAAACCGAAGAGAACCCAATTCCTGAGCAATGTTCTCATGGATGCTCGAACAATACATTCTTCTCGGTTCAACCACATGGTTGCAACCAAAAAGGGAACAACCTTCCCTTACCCTAGATGCATATTGACCATTGGGAATGAGACGCGCCGCTCTGTCGATCACCACCGCTACAGCCGCTGCGTCGACATCCACAAGGATGGTCTGTCTGATATATGTGCAACATTGGTACTCATTTCAAAGAGATGAAAAAGGAAGTTTTAAGTAGGAATGACATTATAGACGAATATGAAAACTGGAGGCACGCAAAGGAAGAAAAGAAATATGGTTTATTGACCAATAGCCAAAACGTTCATCTGATCCTTTTTGTGATTTTTGTTATTGTTTATACGGAAAAATCCATCTACGATGATGTAGGCCGACTTAATAGGCCGACTTAAGAGCCAAGAGATCATGAGACATATTTTCGTGAGTAGGACAACAATACCAACTTCCGATCTCATAGACAACGTGGTTACAACCATAAAGCGAGCAACTTTCTTTGATCCTCGCAGCATAATGGGCGTTAAGAATTGTGAAATATTATTTTGAAATTTTATAATTATTGTTAAACTTTTAGTTGTGTTTGGTTATATAAATATTAGAGAATTAATTGTAAAATTGTTTGGAAATATAAATTCATTTTTAATATGTGTATATTATCAAAATTTTATTTAATATTGTGAACCATCTTTTTGTCTTAACCGGGTAAAAGGTTAGGTGCCAAATGAAATGAGTTATGTCCTTAATTTTTTTAAAGAAAATTTAATGCATTCACCGTAAAAAAAAATGAGAACGCTGCAACTTTCTAAATTAACATTTGTCCCATCATAAATATTTCAAAATTGAAATGATTTTTTCCCTATTATTTCTGCCTCGGTTCTTGTTTGTAGTTTGCTTTAAACTGCTCCAACAGTGTAAAATGCATAATCCATAAAGCAGATGGATTCTCCGAACCTTTCTCAAGACTTTTGACGTTCTTGGAGATGATACTAATATTATAACAAATTGTATCATAATATTCATATGCATCAAGAGGTGTGGGACATAACAAATTAGTCGTATACCTTTTATACAAATCGTTAGGATACAAATCACGTTCATTTTTTTTTTGCTAACATATTTTATTTAACTATGATTATACAACATTTCGATGGAAATTATTTTACCATTACATCATACTTTCAACTGTAATAGATGGATGTATACTTTAAAGTGATGTCCTCGAGTTTGGTTCAGTTATGATATGATAACATATGTTTTGGTGCGTTAGACTAGAAAAAACATTATAAGCTCTACTTTTAATTATACATAACAAATATGTTGAATTTAATTATATATTTGTCAAAATTGTATATAACAAATACTATTTTGAAATAAAAAAATCAGGTGGAGTTTCTAACTTCCACTCTTTTGTCTCGTCTCTTATTCCCTTTCACACCTAACTAGACTCAACACACTATTTCTCTTTTTTTTTCTACAACTCTAAGGCCATCTTCATTGGTCAATGAGGGTGTCTTTAATATGTAAATAGTAGCGATTAAATGGTCTAAAATATCTATAGGAAAACACACAATTTCTACTATTCACATATTAAAGACATCCTAATTTTAATCTTTGGGCCTAAAAAACCATTAGGATCACCAAAGTTATATAAAATAAAAAACACCCTTATTTTGATAACCAATGAGGATGGTATAAGAACATACAAAAAAAAAAAAACTACTAATTAACAAAACAACCCAAAAGGTCGTATACTTTGGTTCAAATATCATTATAATTAGAAGGATTATTTTGCAAAAACCCCATGAAACAAACTAAGCAGGCGTAAACGAGTCCTTATTATCTTCCTTGTTTATTGTTTTGTTAATTACTACAACACATGGCTAACTATCTCTCTCTCTCTCAAAATATGCTATTAATTTTGTGATTAACCAATGGTCTCGCGACCTTGCTTGTAAAGAAGTTGGAAGAATGAACTCTGAAACTCTATTGGCAAAAGAGTTTTTAGCTTATGTAGAACTTATTTCTAGTCACTTTCATCTAACTTTTGCGTTTTCTCTAAAGCTTCATGGTATTTTTGCTATATGGTTTTGTATTTTAAGAATTTTATGATCCTCTTCGAATGATATAGGTTACCAAAATATGCCACCCTTCTTGTTCTCCCTTTGCTCAATATGAGATCGCAAAATTTGGGATAACTTTAAATTAGAAGATAAATGAGGTGTGCCTGCATAAATTAAAAGATACATGGTATTTTAAAGGTAATTGTAAAGATAAACCACAAAGATTCACCAAATTCTAAAGTTAATATTTCCAAGAATTTTAATAACAAATCATAAAAAATTTCTAAAATTCACCAAAAATAATCGAAAGATCTAAAAACTTCAATCAATATAAATTATTTGGTTGTATACACTCCCTAAATAAGATACATTAAAACAAAAAATTGTCAAATCGAGGTTTGCCTATTCAAACGTAAGCAAGACACTATCACAACACACTAGAATGTTGAGTATTATTCAGAGGATGCTGCAATGGAGTAGACGGGTCTTGAGGGAGACTATCTGATGCTCCATATGCCTGAAGTGTATATTTGGGTGATGTTAAACGTCACTAGTAGAAACGACCAATGTTAAAGAAAAAGTAAAAGCGCAATCTTAGTAGAGATCATAAGCTTTGAATTCAATCCATTATGAGTTTACAACAATTCTCACTAACCAACGGATACTTCTACAAGTTGGACACTTACTACGACCTATGGACATAACTCTTCCCTAAGAACTAGCTTTCTGGGCGAGAGAGCTGACATATCTCTAAGACGATCAGTACAAACAATTAGTCCAATCTTCTCCTTCTCCATAATAATGGTAAAATAGGAAAATTCTTAACAGGTAGATGATCACGTAAAACTACTACTTATCTACCAAGACTCATGTGTACCTCGTGAGAACCGTTGGCCTGCCGGGATTGACCTCCATAAATGTTATCCGTATTTCCATAACTTGCAGCCAATCCAGGGCCTTACATAAAAAAAATTCTCAACATAACCAAAAAGCTTCAAAATCATTACTTGACCAGTAAACACCCTGTAATGTGATTGCAAGATGATTAAAGAAAGCTTAAAAACTTACTTGGGTTTGGAGCTGCCTCAGCAGCTGCATTTGCTTCTCTAGCTTTTGTCTCCAGATTAACCAATTCTTCCTGAAGTTTCACAATCTCACGATTCAAGTGATCGATAGTCTTCTCCATACCGCGTTCATGGTGAAGGTTACTTGCTCGTGTCTTCTTCTCAAGCTCAAGAGCAGCCCTGTTTCAAATCCCAAACCCCAAACAATCCATTACTACTCCATAAGCATCCAAAAAACCACCACCTCTTAAAACCATCATATGAGTATACACTACAAGATAACGAATCCAATGTTCCAACAAAAACCAACAAAGAGAATTCAAAATTTCACCTTCCTTTACGAACTTCTCCTCGAAGAACCTCAATCTCCGCCTTAACCTCAATAGCTCGATCCGAATTCGGTTTCGCTTTAACCATCTCACCATCAAGCATAGCCAACTCTGTAGCTAACTCCTGTCTATCATTAGCTAACCTCTGTACATCAGCCCTAACCTGACCAAGCTCAGCTCCAAGTCCATCAATCACACGAGCCTCCGCCTCCATCCTCAACGCATTCTGATAAACCTCACGCACCTTAGCTTCTCCTTCCGCTTTAACTTTCGCAGCGGTTTCAAGTAACCGTTCGAGCTCACGCTTGGCTAAATTGAGCTGGTCTTTGAGTCCAATGTGTGCCACAGCTAATCGTTGATTGTCATTGAGAAGAGATTGGATTTCACGGTGTTGGATTGCGATTCGATCCTCGAGGATTACAGATCGAGCTCGATTTCGATCGGATTCGATAAATTGAGATTCTACTAATCTTGAAGATGATGAAGTTGAAACTGCCGACGATGGAAGATAACGATCTCGTCCGGCCATAGTTTCCGATCTCCGATTGTCTTCTCCGGTTTGCGAAAGTATCTTCCCTAATTGAATTATCAATTATCGTTCTTTGTCAAAAAAAAAACATTTGGATAATGAGTTCGTTGCTAAAGTAGGCCATATCATCGAAAGCTAAAGTGCGCAGTATCAAAAAGAACACGTGTTATGATATGCTTGATTAAGCCCACTTGGCCCATACTAAGCCCAAACCGGAAGCCGTTAGTCCTATGTTTAACTGGAAAAAATATACGAAAAATGAATACGTAAACACCGACGCAAATTAAATCCAACTTTATGAGTTTTTTCTCATATGTTTAATTAGTTCCTTTCATATGTTTAACTAGATAACAACCCGCACGATGTGCGGGATGAAGTGATTCAAGTAAAATTATTATGATTAAAATTATTATCCGGGATCCAAGATCCGTTTGTGTAAAACGAAACATGTTACTATTTTTTTTTTGTTTTATTCAAATTTGGGACTATTTCATATAAGAATATGTTTTACCCGTGAAATATTTGAACTTTGAATAAAGCTTCAACGTGATAAAAAAGTATTGAAGAAATGTTACCATTTATGGCAATATGTCTTTCCGTATGTTTTAAAGATTTCGAGATTTTGTAGTATAAAAAGAAATTATATTTTTTTTTAATAAGTATAAGAAATCCAAAATTTAGCAAAGATGAGATTTGATAGTTTCCAAGCTAAGATTTTGTAGTGTTCCAAATCTAAGATTCTTAGATTATGAATGGATTATTTACGAAATGGTTATAATGTGGCCATATTTTGGTTTATTTCTTCGGAAAGTTAGAACTCCTCCAAAAAATAGGATTTTAAGTATTCGTAACAAAGCTAGAAAGGAGATTATCTTATTTATTTAAGTAAAAAATTTATGAAAGATGTAAAAATTTTGTAGTTTTGAATTCGAGATTCTTGAACCAAATGTATATATTTTATCATTTAAATATAAACATAAATATAAATATAAATAAAAAGATTGTTTACCCATCCGCTAAAGAAAATTTATATAAATGTGTATAAAAAAAATATAAATATAAAAATATAGTAATATAAGATAAACAAAAAGTGTAAGTGTATGTTTTTAATTATTAATGGGATATATGGATGTATGAGACTAATGGCAAATTCTGTAAATAATCTAATAAATCTTGGGTAATTATCTAAATAGAAGCCAAATCATTGTGAGAGCGACACATCAGCGTGGCAATCTTGTTAATAACACATGATGGTAAGGTTTTTTTTAAAAAATGTTTCTCTATTAATATATAGGGGATTAGATATTCCAAAATGATGCAAGTGGAACCGGTATCGCAATCTCTTGTATCGCGGGAAAAATTGTCAAAATATCTTGGACGAAAAAAGCGATTCCGATCAGATCTTGTCGCAAAGATGAGGATTGAAGAAATAGATGATGGTATCGCAGAAGTGTCGATAATGCTAGTTCATAGGGCCGACAAGATCCGGCGGAGGGTCTTCGTCAAGATCCGGCGGAGGAAGATCCAGCGAACGCCCAGTACGCCGCAAGGGTGAAGGAAAGCTGCTCACTTTATGGCTGTAATCAAGTAATCTTGAGAGGAAGTTGGTATTGTTGCCCGAATCATGAAAATATGTCTAAAGATCTTTTGGCTCTTAAGTCAACCTATATAATCGTGGATGGGTTCTTTGGTACGAACATTAATAAGAATCAGGAGAAGGATCACTGGAATGTTTTGGCTATACTGAAGAAGGCAGACCACGGAGTCATTAGCCAAGGAATTATTACGGTTGAAGACCCAGAGATTTTTCAGGTTGGTCCTTGGGAATGGGATTTTATTGACTTTAATTTCTTGCCTGGAGAAACTGATAGGTCCTGGCTCTTTTTTCATAAAAAAAACGAATCTTGTGTTTGAGGGATTTGATTTCTTTGGTGCTCGCATTCGTTGGTCTAGTCAACTATTACGTGCATGAGTATCAAACGGAGCAAGGGACTGTTAATGTTTCTTCAAAGGTTGCTTACCTGAGACTTGTTTATGCTAAGAACGAAGAACCAATGGAGGGTGTTGATGAGTGGCTGAAGGGATGGTCGTTGGCTGAATACACCTACAACAACAAGTCTCTGTTTTGCCTAAGTTCATCATTTGATCTGAAGTATCTGCTCAAGACAAATAGGGTAACGGTAAACGAGCATAGTGGTGGATTGAAGAAAGGCATGAGGTGAAGAGAAAGGAGAAAGCTGAGTCTTCTGCAGGGAAAGAGACAAAGAAAGGTAAGGAGATGAAGAGAAAGGAGACAGCTGAAGGTAAGAAGGTGAAGAGAAAGGTATTAAATCTCACAGTTTAATTAATATTTGTTTTTTAAATATTATTATGACAAAGACGTAATGATCCAAAATTTTCATGCATATATAGGTGAGGATGATCTGTCTGATATGTGTGCAACATTGGTACTCATATCAAAGAGATGAAAAACGAAGCTTTAAGTAGAAATAACATTATAGACAAATATGAAAACTAGCCAAAATGTTCCTGTGATCCTTCTTGGATTCTTGTTATTGTTTGTACCAAAGAATCCATCTACGATGATGTAGGCCAACTTAAGATCCAATAGATCTTGAGACATCTTTTCGCGAGTAGGACAAAAATACCAACTTCTAATCTCAGAGACAACGTGGTTACAACCATAAAGCGAGCAACTTTCTTTGATCCTTGCGGTGTACTGGCCGTTGAGTAGGAGATTCTCATTTTTGTTTCTCGGTATGTTCACCGGATCTTCAGGAAAACCTTTCGCAGGATCTCCACATGTCTTTAGATATTTTGACTACCATGGTGCTAGGATCAAGTAGAGCAGCTTGAATTACTACCTTCATCTGTATCAAAAGGATCAAGGTATTGTGAGCATCTCTTCAAGAATAGCCTATTTAAGAAACGATGAGGCAGATCTTTTGTGGATTCTTGGGTTAAAGGATAGAGTTTGGCAGAGTAAAACTACAAAGGGAAATGCATTTACTATCTCAACTAGAAAATGGCTCACACGTTGCGTAGGTTTAGTATTATATTATGTTTTACTTACTATTTTGTTTCATATTTTTAAGTATTTACATTTTTGTTTCTTTAATCAGAATTGTAGTTTACAAATTTATGATAATGTTGTAAATGTGTTATTTACATATAAACTTGTATTATTCATGTTATTCAAAAAATATATTTACTTTTCAGTAAAGGGAATGAATCGACTAACGTTGAGTTGACCTAGTGGCTAAACTCATTGATTACCAAAAACATAGGGATCTTGGTGGTTACAGGTGCGATTCGCGTTGGGAAGAGTCTATTCTCCTAAAGAAAGTAAAGTTATATTACATAATCTAGGCCTCGCATAATTATAGTAAAATGAAATATCAAAATTTTTAGGCAACATAAAAACAAAATATTAATAAAATTAATTTTATCTAAAATAATAAAAATAATGTCATGTCATCTAAAAGTTAACTCAGATGGTAATAGTAAATTTAGAATTTTATTTTCTTGTGAGATCGTAAGTATGAAAATAACAACTTTTAATTGTTTGGGTATTAAATTGCACAGTTTAATTAATATTTGTATTTTTTTTTGGATTTTTCCTATTTTAAAACTAACACATCATTTATTATCTACCTAAACACAAATCAATCAATACTTCAATAGTAAAACAATCTGGATAATATAAATCGTCAAAATTAATAAAAAATAATAATTAATTTTTCATTTAAAATTGAAAACATCATCTAGTTTAAAACAAAAAAAAAGTTCCCTAAAATATCAAATAATAAAAATAGAGAGAGTATATATTAATACTATTACTAGTTCGTAAAATCAAAATAGCATAAATCAATAAGAAAATGGCTTTTCGCAGACAGCTTCGCCAAACCATACAAAATATTTTACCCTAATAAAAACCAGAGTAAATGAAAAGATTAGTTTTTGAACACTCGTATATATATTTATATATAAATAAAATCGTAAATGTAATTACCTAAATTTTGATTATGAAATCATACAATCTAAATTTTTATCCATTTTGTATCGCCAACTATTACTTTTAATTAGTAGTGTTTTTTTTGGCTGATATAATTTTTCACTGACAAAAAGTTAAAATCGTACGTTCATATAACTGAAATTGAGAAGTAGAGTAAAAACTGTAAAATAAGAAGATGACAGAGGCGGCAAGAGCTAGAGTCCAAGTCTACGGATTAGCACGAAGCTCTGATGTTTCTCAGAATGCTTCTTTTTGTTTCTTACAGAATCTTACAGACTTATTAAATTCCGACATTGACAGAAACTCATTTTTCTTTCACTCATTCAACCAAACTAAACGTTAAAGCAAAAAACACTTCAGGTCTTTTTAATTTTTTTTTCCCACCTCTTCAATAAATTTTAACTGAACTCAGTCAAACATTGCTTCTTGTCTCCTCCCCCACCGTTTACAAATATTTTTTTAAAAATTTTGTTTTGTTTTGTTAAGAAAATAAAATAGAAAGAAAAGAGCAAATACCGAGAACCGAATCTTCCATGTCATCTCTCAAAGCATTTAATGATGTGCATCGAGTCTCACATGCTTATTTTTCTCCGAGGTGCTCAAAGATGTCTGTTCTCTCTTCTTACTTTGTTCTCATTTAAAATTTAATTAATTATGTAATTTAGAGAATGAATCTATAATAGTAATACATTAGCAAGAAGAGAAAACAGTTCCCAATGGGACAGTTCTAATTCTAAAATATATCCCCTCTATTAGCACCTAAACTATTTATTCCTCCTCTAGAGAGTGGTCCTATTAACTGAGTCCTTTAATTTTATATAATTCATTTTTAGTATGAAATTATGCAGGAGATAATCTTTCACTAATTAATTAGCTCAAATTATATATCCACTCGGATTTTGTGAGTTTTATTTGTTTCTGTTAAATAAATGAAAAGGAAAGGCCAAAGTTGAATTTTTATAGTTTAGTTTACCAAAATAGTTAGAAATATTTCTTTATCTTTATACTATTTCGAAATAAATAAATAAAAACCTAAATAATATCTGAGTTTTGACACTTCAAATATTACCGTTAAAAACTTATAGACTAAAAGTTAAAAACATGACACTGAAAATTCAGTTAAAAAAATTCATCCATTGACGATGTTGGCAATCATCTCGAAATTTTGTCATTCAACTAATCAAAAAATCATTAGAAAATATCTGTTGATTGCAAACTGTAGTTCTTTTTTTATATGATCATTTAATTTACTTATTAATAGATTTAACATTTTAATTTTTTTAAAAGTGTAGTTGCTTTTGGTTTTGTAGCCTTGGTTAGGGGTTGATTGTGATTTGGTCACTTTGAACGACTTTTAGATTAATTAAACAATGTAGGCAAATCTTGATATGCATGTTATTTTTTAATCGTTGATATCAATTTGGAAGGGCAATAAGACAATTCTAGATAAATCTGATGCACCATACATTAATTGTGGGTGCCTAACACATCCAAGTTGATAATTTTTTGTGAATAAAATTAAACTACTCATTAATTAATATAAAATATGTGAAAAATGATGCTACTATCAAGCGAATGAGTTTGTAGAGATTATTGTGGGCGATGGTCACAAAGTAGTCAAATGGTTTTTTCATGCATGTCCCCGCTATTTTGGGGTTAAAAACATTCCTTAGAAGCATCACATGAATTTGATATATTATTAAGAATCATAACCACTTTCTAACACTATAGTTTCTAGGGTTATGCAGTATGTTTTATGGGTAGGTGATATTTTTTATTTTAACTAAAAAGGTTTAAATTCTTGAATTAAGAAAGTGGTCAATTTAGGTCAGAGATCAGTTTTTGTTGGATGTATATATTTTAGCTTTTAGCCATTAAGGATTTTATATATACAGTATGTGACAACTACAATATTTTGAAATTAGTAAAGGCTGATCATTTTTATTCTAATACAAAATGTTAGAAGCGGTGAAATTAATTAGTGAGATAAATTAGATATGGTAAAAGTGAAATTAAATGAGGGATAAGAAAGAGCCAAGGAAAGCTATGAGAGTAAAAGAGAGGAGTTTCACTTGGGAAAGAGTGGATTAGAAAGCTTGGACTCATGTGGAATTCATTTAATGTGATGGTTGAAACTTCTCTTGAGGCTTTTATCAAAACACCATTTATTTTAAGAATCTCTTCAGACATTAATTAGGGTTTTCGTAAAAAAACACTCTAATTAGCTTTGTGTCGGATCTCGTTTTGTGGGTCTTGCATTAATTTCCTCTGGATTTATGTTGTTATTTTAATTATATTCACACAATGGATTCTTACTTAATCCCTCTCAAGATCAATAGTTCGAAAGTGATGCATGTATCTTCGATCTCCTCATTGTTAATGATTTATACTCGCCTTTTTATCTATACAAAACTAAAGAATTATGGTAGACATGTATATATTTGAGAAACTACAAAATATGTGAACCAACCATGATAGTCTAAACTTAACATTTTACCCATGAGTGATTGACAAATTAAATCGTCATATTGGTTAAACCTATACATATCAAATCTCATCTACTATATATATTATTTTTTTTTTTTTTTTTTTTTTTTTTTTTTTTTTTTTTTCATCTACTATATATTCGTATTGGCCATTGTAGACGTGTTAAATATACTTTGATTAATATATGTTTTAGTTACGTATTTACCCGTTTATTGGAAACCAAATGCAAGATATGTGAGTTGTGCTATGTATGATTGATAAACATACACAAGACTTTTTCGGAATTAATTAAAAAATACTCAATTCTAAAAACAAAAGAATTCTAAACATACTCAATTCGCAATCGTATCTCCTCCATAAGTGATCCCGACGGACACAAGTATGATGGAGCTCTTCAAATTTGGTTTGCATCAAGGAGTACATAAACTTGTTTCTTCTACGTCTTTTTAAAAGTTCAGATAGTTGTAGCATTTGATGGAAAAACAGTTTTTTTTTTTTTGAATTAATTTTACATTCAATTCAAAAGAAAAACAAAAAAATAATTCTTATAACATATATAATCACGTAAAAAATATTGAAGTATATTTTAAATAAAATAATATTGTTTTTCTAAAGAAAATGGTTAGTTTCTATTTTCTCTAACCAGAAATGGAAGTTTCTTTTGTTGGAAAGATGAATAACATCAGCCGAATATTTTGTGTTTTTACTCAAATTAAAAAGTCAGTTTATCAATTTAGATTAGCGTTGATGCTATTGTTTGTTGCCCATTGTTTCTCATGTATCGTAGTATACGTCGGATAATAAAAAGATAAGTGAACAGATATATTCACAATGATCTTATAGAGCATTTAACCACAAAGTAAAAATGCCGTTAAAAAACAACAATATTAAAATTGAAAAATATGTTCAACTCAGTAAAATTTCATATTTCTGATCTTGACAAATATCTTAATGCTTTTGGTACGTAGATAGACAGAAGTCATATGGAGGCTTGGTTGGAAAATCGAAGAAACAGTGCACAAATACTTGTTCTTCTTGGATTCAAAAAGGTTAGGTCTTTGAATACTGTGTAAAGAAACTACATCTACAACTTTTGGACGTTAATTAGGTTATTAGGTTGTTCAAAACGATGTTCAACGTCTGTCTTGTTGTGGAATTTTTATGGATTAATTATTAGTCCATCATCTCCCATAATATTTATCACACCTCTAAACTTCACATCCATATTATTAACTATGTCATTTAAGTCCTTTGTATGTTTAACAAAATTTAAATTTGTAGTTCGCTCTTACTTTTCACAATATTTATGAACCCTCACTTATACATATATATATTCGTGTATTTATGTGGAGACATTTAATCTTGTTTTTAAGCCAGTGGTAAAAGCAAGACCACTTTTTGACTACTATTGTGCAACAAAACCTATGTTTTACTAGAAATGTGTGAAACCACACTCATTCGTTAATGCTAAGTAAACATTAATTTCATTTTGTGGTGCCAAGAAAAAACCATTAGTCTGATATTATCTTTATATAAACAATTGAGGCGTTTACCATGGTTTTTGTCTTACTTTGGTTTTAGTTAAATAAGACAAAGTTTATCACCAAAGATGGAGTTTATGAATTTTTTTTAATATGGCTCTACGTAATCCGATGAAAACAAATGTTGCTTTTTACGCATCGAATTCGCTGACCTAAGATGCTTCGCAGAGATTCTGTCCCGATTTTTATATCTTCTTTAAATAGGGGAAGAAAATAATGATAATTATCCCAATTTCTTAATTCAGTCCCTTGTTTAATCAGTGTCTTCCCATGAAAACTCGGGCCTCCCCAACATTACTATTCTCATAATCACTTTACAAAAGTTTAAAATAGTGACTATGTATTAATTAATAGTATAAGGAGGAAGTGTGTGTGAAGAAGAGATTGGTTGAAGTTTTGATGTGAATGTCTTTCAAGGCAACAAACATTCACGTTGGAGGCCATTTCTAAAGGGAGTCTCGGTCCTAATTAGGGTTTCACGTCATTCTCACTTCTATAGTGTATTATCCTAACATTACCCACTCTCTCTCTCTCTTAATTTTTATTTCTTTTCTTTTCATTCTTATTTTTTAATTGCCTAACCAACTTTTTGTTTCGTTTTTCATTTTGTGTAAGAATAAAGTCAAATATAGGCCGCTATATTTTTTTCAAACATGTAATATATAATATATATATATATATATGGATAATATATTTTTAATTGTTTATAGGGTGTAGAAAAGGTGACAATTATTATTTTTATATTCAGATTATAGGTTTCAAATTTATACATATCTAAACATCTATTAAAATACGTATGTGAGGATTAATTAGATTCATACATCTAACAATATTATATAATATTAAATAATAACGTAGAAAAGAAACCCTTACAAGGCTCCTTTATTTAGGACAATCTGATATACTTAGAAGAAGAAAAATATGAAAACTTGTTTCATGATAACTCCAAAACTACGAAAATTATCGTTGATGCTTGTTCATGATCTCAATTGCATCTGGTTAAGAAGATTTCTAAATTAACTCATGCATAAGCTGGTTCAGAGGTGATCTCAGTCAAAGAAAATCACGATTTGTAACCAGCTGGTTTGAAGGTTGTTAATTGGTTGCAGTTTAGCTTGAACCAAGTTGTTAGAAAGTTGGAACCAAATTATGTTGTTACGTTCATAATGTATAATCATTTGTGTTTTTCGTGTTGTTAAAAAGTTTCTAATTACACAACCTAATAAATATCTTTCCTTGTAACCACCAATCTCACTCTCCTCGACTTTTGTAATTTTAAAAAGAGAGAAGATTAAGACATCGAGAGACTATAATAAAGAAAGATAAGAGAGGTTAGTAATGGTACGACTGTCGTGTATATGTGTTAAAGAAAGAAGAGAAGAGTCAAAGGACAACGTGGGGAAACTTCTCATACTGCATTCGGACGCCAACCTAGCACGCGCCTTTGCGGTGCTCACTTCTACATCTTCTTTTTCTCCTAACTTACTATTTTGCCCTCACATTCTCATAGTCAAAAACGTCATTACCAACTCTTTTTTAGACGTTAATGTGTACATATCCCATCTTAGAGTCCAAATTAAGGATCTATTATACACTGTTCTTTTGAACTATTTAAATTGCAAAAGATTCAAACAAGACTTGATTTAAAACGACACTTCTTTTATAAAAAATTTCTAAAATGATTCTTACTTATTTTATAACGAAAAGAATACTTATAACTTTGTGGCGAGAAGAACAAGAAAAACTAAGAATAGGTGTTTTCATATTTAAGTTAAATCTATATATACATTTTTGGATCACAATTAGCAAATAAATCATAAAGTTGAGAAGTATTTACAATGGCATGCCATTAGCATTAATTATTTAGATTTGTTTTATTTAAGTAAAGATTTTTAAATGAAATTCATTTCTCATATATTTAGCAAAAGTCTCTACAAAATCTTTCCTTATCTATTTAAGTAAAGATTTTGAAATCAAATATGTTCTCAACAATTTACCAAAAATCTTTACACAATCTTTTTAAAAATCTTGACTTAGTTAACTTCTGATTTTTATCTCCAAAAAAACAAAAATTAATAGTAACGAGTGATGTAAAAATCGGGAATGTTGATATTAAAATTTCTTCTACTTCTTTTTTTTCATATAATAAAAATTATTTTTTAGGGATACTTTCTCAAAACCTCTAAATAAAACAAAAGGTTTCAAAAGATAGCTTCTCTTTTGGCGGGTCGACACGCAAACCCGCAACTCTCTACGGGCTTATCCGCATGAACCTGCGACCCGTAGTGGATAAAAATATATTATTCAAAAAAATAACAAATGATGTTTAATTTTACGGGACGGGGTTATATGGTGCAACGGGTTTAGATCGATATTAATATTAAACAATATACTATGGATGAAATCTTAGAATTAAAAATCAAAATTTAATTATAAAATCAGAAACACTAAACAAAATAAACAATATTAACAAAACAAATACAATTTAAAATTTTGCTAAATAATTTTTTTGTTATAAAAAAATTGACCCGCGGGGTAAAATCTAGTAATAAAACATTTAAAGTTAAGACATTATAAGAAAAGCCATTTAAAGTTGGAATTAAATGAACACATGTGAACACCAACCTCGCTCTCTATAGAAAGCCTTCAAAAACCTATTATAAATACACACCTCTCAAACTCTCTCCCTTTAACTCTAAGTTTTTCTTTCTTCTTTCTCTGCTCTCAAAGTTCAAGAGAACTCTATCCTTATTAACTTGCAACGATAACTAAAACCGGTGTAATCGTGATATATAGTAGAAGATGGGCGGTCCGGGATCATCGCCATGTGCTTCGTGTAAGCTTCTTCGACGACGATGTGCAAAAGATTGCATCTTCGCACCTTATTTTCCTCCTGACGATCCTCACAAATTCGCCATTGTTCATAAGGTCTTTGGAGCAAGCAACGTTAGCAAAATGTTGCAGGTTCCATTTCCTTCTCATTTCCCCATAACTATATGCTATATATTGTTTTTTCTTCCATGATATTTTGGTCCGTTGAAATTCCTTGCATAAGCTTCTTTATTTTATCCAACTCTCTTCCAAAAAAAACATTCAATGTGTGTTTGATCAAGTATCATGTTTATAGTATACCTATACACATTAAAAATAAATATATTTCACTTTAACAACTCTTATTCACTTTGATGTTATTCTGAATTGGTTAATTAATTATATTTGATAAACTATATGGAAATATATGAATTAATAATCATAATTTGTGCTATAAATTAAAATATGTTATATAAAAAAAATGTTTACATGATTCGTTTAAATGGTCACAGGAGCTACCGGTTCATCAAAGAGCTGACGCAGTGAATAGTCTGGTTTTCGAAGCAAACGCACGAGTTAGAGATCCGGTATACGGATGCGTAGGAGCAATCTCCTACTTACAAAACCAAGTTTCGCAGCTTCAGATGCAACTAGCAGTGGCTCAAGCCGAGATTCTCTGCATTCAGATGCAAAATGAGCCAACATTACAGTCTCATCATCAAGTTCTTGAACTAGACCAAGAACAAAAAGCTCTCTTGTTACCCAACAACAACAACAACAACATCAATAACTGCAACAACAACAATAACAACTTGGGTTATGCCATGTCTTCTGGCCAGTTCAACTCTAACTTTGCATCTCCAAGTAGCATAATGCAAATGCAGATGCAAATGCAAATGCAAGACCCTCTTAAGCAAGAGTCTCTTTGGACTTAATGTAATAATAATAATATTTAATTTTCGACAAGTTTGCTACTTGGTTACGTTGAAAAAGAGAATATGGGGACAGATTTCGTGTAAGGAAAGTAGTATAAGTCAAAGCTTAAATGCATGCATGTGATGGTGATGAGATGTAGTTTAGAAGCTTTAGAACTAGAGATCTGTTTTTTTTTTTTCTTCTTTTTTTTTCTTTTCTCTTAATGTGGTTTCTCACTTCTTCCATTTTTCTTTTACCATCGTTTGAACAGTGAAAATTAGATCTAACTCCATTCCAATTTTATTTTTAATATTAATTAGTTTCCAAGAAATTGCTCTACCCATTACACACTTTTTCTTAAACAAACCGACACAAAACTTTGGCGCGTTCAAATTAAGAGAAATTTACATTGTCTTATGAATTAGTTTAAAATTAAATTACTTAGACCCAAAAAAAGATATTTCTTTTTATTAAACTTATTTAATTTAGTCTTACAAAACATGCAAAAGCAACTTTGCTTTTTCTGGAATCAATCATTTTACTATATACTAAAAATGTAGATGTTGTTTCTACTTGCGATAAACTGAAGTTGAAATCGAAGAAGAAAACTCAAGTTGCAATCTAAAAAACAAATCTACATGATTCAACCTTTACAATTTGACTCACAATAGATATATTCGACCGACCTGATTTGATTAATCATAAGCTACACGTTAGAACACAAAGTCGCCTCTACTGTTGCTTTTGTACTAATCCTTAAAAAATCATATAAATTTCATCAAAATTAAGTTAGAAAAAAGGAGGTGGTGCTGTTGAATTTGATTATGTTATCTATTGATAGTGTTCATGTGATCAGTAGACGAAAAAAATTCAAAATATTGCCTCTCGACATGGGAAAGAATCTAATGACTAAAAATAATCGATCATGTTCTTTCAAATTTCATTATATATTATATTTTAAAATACACTTAACTTGTTTTTGACGATCGTACCAAGCCAGAGAAGTTATAACTGTCATATTCATATCATATATATATGCTAGTATATAATTATTGGGATAATAATTCTCTATCTTTAACTTTACGCGTAACAATTTTTTTAGTTAGGATTTAGGAATAATAACTCTTAAATTTTTTGGTGAAACTTTCTCTTTCAAAATTTTATAAGTAAATAAATTAGTAAGTTAGACGCATGTATACATCTAGTTAAAACACGTAGACGTCCATGTGATCCATGCACGTGTGTAAATATATTTTTTTGGCCATGTGTGAACGAATTTTCTTATTTACCAAACCAAGTTAATTAGAAAAAGCAGAAAGAGTCTTAAGAGAAATAATATGATTATAATGGCAGAAAAGATTTACAAATACATCCAAAATTGTAGCCGCTTGATTAATTTATCTACACGGTACACCTCAACGAAATTTTCCGTTGGTGGCTAACGAATTCAGGCTGTGAAGTTAAAAGAAAATAAACAAAATTATAGCTTCACATGAGCGATCTTCAAATTCTACACATGACAGAGTTAAGCATGTTAATTAAATAGCGTGTTTTGTTTTTTGGTAAACATGTTTAGAAAACTAAAAGACTTAAATAGCGTAAGTTTGTAATTATATTACAAAACCTAAAAACTTAAATGTAAAAAACCTTATGGGACAAAATGTGGTAAAGCACCTAAACAATAAACTTAAATTTTCAAATTAAAACAAAATCTCAGCCAGAATTATCTGACCAAGTGTTTTTTCAAAACAATAGACTGTAGACTCTTACATAGTAAAAACCAAATTCTAACTAATTCATCTTTAATTATCAAAAAAAAAAAAAAAAAAAAAACTAATTCATCTTCTCATGTGAACATGAATGGAAATAAAAATGGTCGGGACAATTAACTACTCAAGGAAGAGATACCACAACAAGATGGAAGAAGTATATCTGATGGTCCACTCCACTAATGCAGCAAAGAGCAAACCCAGTATACATATGGAGGCCCATTACTCTAGTATTGGGCCTTAAAATATTTTTGTCCGAGAAAGAATAAATAAACAGTTATACCTTTGGATTCGGTGGCTTTAATTGTTTTCAAATGTTTGGACAAGTGTTATACTCGCCTAAAACAGGATGACTCCAATTTTTTTGGGGTCAGAGACTCAGAGTGTCTTAACTCTTTTCTTCTTTAAACCAAGGTTTAAACTTGGATCAATGTTGCCACGTAGCCAAATCTCACCCCCACACAAAACAAAATTCTTCTGCCTTTATATCGAACGAAGAAAAATCGAATTTTGTAACCACTTTTGATTTTAAAAGTCACACGCCGTATACGGCACACCAAATGACCAAAAACATTTGACCACCTTTTCTTTAATGTCTTCTTAAAACACTTAAAAGCTTGTGTCCCACTACTCTCTTCTTCACCTCCTCCAAGTCACAGTGACCAAAATCACACACTATGGATCCAAATGAATCACCAATCCAATTTCGCCACATGGTGGCCATGCCTTATCCAGGTCGAGGCCACATCAACCCAATGATGAACCTCTGCAAACGCCTCGTCCATCGATACCCTAACCTTCACGTCACCTTCGTAGTCACAGAAGAATGGCTCGGGTTTATCGGATCCGACCCGAAACCCGACCGGATCCATTTCGCAACTCTCCCTAATCTCATCCCCTCCGAGCTCGTCCGTGCTAAGGACTTCATAGGCTTCATTGATGCGGTCTACACAAGATTAGAGGAACCCTTCGAGAAGCTTCTTGACGGCCTAACTTCGCCGCCTCCGAGTGCGATCATAGCCGACACTTACGTCATTTGGGCAGTACGTGTCGGCAGAAGAAGGAATATTCCGGTGGTTTCTCTCTGGACTATGTCAGCCACAATTCTCTCTTTCTTCCTTCACGCTGATCTACTCATAAGTCATGGCCATGCTCTGTTCGAACAATCAGGTAAAACATCAGTGAATAAGCAAAAAAGTTCCTTTACTAAAACTTAGTATTGATTCTTGTTGAATCTTGGTTTGTTTTAGAATCTAAAGAAGAAGAGGTTGTTGATTACGTACCCGGTTTACCTCCGACTAAACTCCGAGATTTGCCTCCTATATTCGACGGTTACAGCCATCGACTCTTCAAGAAAGCCAAGTTGTGTTTCGATGAGCTCCTGGGAGCTAAGTGTCTTGTCTTCACCACCGCCTATGAGCTTGAACACAAAGCTATTGATGCTTTTACCTCCAAGCTCGATATCCCGGTCTACGCTACCGGTCCTTTAATACCCTTTGAAGAACTTTCTGTCCGAAATGATAACAAGGAACCTGATTACATCCGGTGGCTTGACGAGCAACCGGAAAGCTCTGTACTTTACATATCTCAGGGGAGTTTTCTTTCGGTCTCAGAAGTTCAGATGGAGGAAATAATTGTAGGAGTGAGAGAGAGTGGAGTTAGGTTTCTATGGGTGGCTCGTGGGGGAGAGTTAAAGCTTAAGGAGGCTCTTGAAGGTAGCTCGGGTGTTGTGGTGAGCTGGTGTGATCAGCTGCGTGTATTGTGCCACGCAGCTGTAGGCGGGTTTTGGACACATTGCGGGTTTAACTCAACGTTGGAAGGGATATATTCGGGAGTACCAATGCTCGCGTTTCCGTTGTTTTGGGATCAGATTTTGAATGCTAAGATGATTGTTGAGGATTGGAGAGTCGGAATGAGGATAGAGAGGACGAAAAACACGGAGTTGTTGATAGGGAGAGAGGAGATTAAGGAAGTAGTGAAAAGGTTTATGGATAGAGAGAGTGAAGAAGGGAAAGAGATGAGAAGAAGGGCTTGTGACCTCAGTGAAATCAGTCGAGGAGCTGTTGCGAAAAGCGGTTCGTCTAATGTTAACATCGATGATTTTGTTAAGCATGTTACTAATACGAATTAAGGCTCAATGAGGTTTTGTTGATTCAATACAAATTAAGGCTCAATGACAAGTTCACTAAATCATATGTATCTTTTGAACTGCATATAAGAATGACTAGAAACAACCACCAAATTAAAGCTAACTCAATTTCTTACCATATGTCAAGATTTATATGAGTTCTAATGGTGGGAAAGCTCCCCCTCCTACTTAATTTTCAGATGCTTATGCATTATATGCTTCATCATTTTTCTTGCTTGTAATCTAAATGATGCTTTCTCTTTAATCAAACCCAAGACGTCACAAAATACCTAAAACACATCAAAATCACATGAAGACTCAAAAGATACAGGAAAAAAAAAGAAAAACAAAATTGAAGTAAGTATTTTTTAAAAAAAAATTAACGGGATTATATACCAAGGCTTTACTATTCAAGAAATGATCATACATCTTAATTTTACAACTAGATTGTCTCTGTCAAATTTTCAACTAGATTATTTATTATTCTGCTAATTATACAGAATGATTTGCCATGTGTTTGTTTTCATAAACAGTCTGTTTCTTGGGATTATGTTTTGTTTCTTTAAAAAGTACACCACTTGACTTTCTAAAACCGTTTAAAAACAACTTGAAAAAGCAGTAGACATATTCTCTGCAGCTTTCTCATTTTCTTAGTCCTCACTGCTTAGTGCTTACACACAAGCCGAGTCACAGTAACCAGAAGCACCCGTTGCACATCTTATGAATCCCATCAAACCTGAGCCACTCGGAGTTCGCCACGTGGTGGCCATGCCTTGGCCAGGAAGAGGTCACATCAACCCAATGTTGAACCTCTGCAAACGCCTCGTCCGGCGAGACCCAAACCTCATCGTCACATTCGTCGTCACCGAAGAATGGCTCGGGTTCATCGGGTCCGACCCGAAACCTAACCGGATCCACTTCGCAACTCTCCCCAACCTCATCCCTTCCGAGCTTGTCCGGGCCAACGACTTCATCGGCTTCGTCGACGCCGTCCTCACCAGATTAGAGCAGCCGTTCGAGCAGCTTCTTGACCGTCTAAACTCTCCGCTTCCCACCGTAATCATCGCCGACACTTACATCATTTGGGCAGTGCGGGTCGGAACAAAAAGGAATATTCCGGTGGCTTCTTTCTGGACTACGTCGGCCACGATTCTCTCCCTCTTCATTCATACCGATCTTCTCGCAAGTCACGGCCATTTTCCGATCGAACCATCAGGTATACTCAATTTCAGATAGCAAAGTTTCCATTTTTATTGATCAAAACCGTAAAGTTCAATCCTTTTCTTGAATCCGGGTTTGTTTCCAGAATCAAAACTAGACGAGATTGTTGATTACATCCCCGGTTTATCTCCGACAAGACTCCGTGATTTGCAGATCTTTCACGGCTATAGTCTCCAAGTCTTCAATATATTCAAAACCTCTTTCGGTGAGCTTTCCAAAGCTAAGTATCTTCTCTTCTCTTCTGCTTATGAGATTGAACCAAAAGCCATTGACTTTTTCACTTCCAAGTTTGACTTCCCGGTTTATTCCACCGGTCCGTTAATACCCTTTGAAGAACTATCCGTTGGAAATGAGAACAGAGAACTCGATTACATTCGGTGGCTTGATGAGCAACCGGAAAGCTCTGTTCTTTACATATCTCAGGGGAGTTTTCTTTCGGTCTCTGATGCTCAGATGGAGGAGATAGTGGTAGGAGTGAGAGAGAGTGGAGTCCGGTTTCTTTGGGTGGCTCGTGGGGGTGAGTTGAAGCTTAAGGAGGCTCTTGAAGGTAGTTTGGGTGTTGTTGTGAGCTGGTGTGATCAGCTTCGTGTGCTGTGTCACGCGGCTGTAGGCGGGTTTTGGACACATTGCGGGTTTAACTCGACTTTGGAAGGGATATATTCGGGTGTACCGATGCTTACATTTCCCCTTTTTCGGGATCAGTTTCTGAATGCTAAGATGATTGTCGAGGAGTGGAGAGTTGGAATGAGGATCGAGAGCAAGAAGCAGACAGAGTTGTTGATAGTGAGTAATGAGATCAAGGGATTGGTAAAAAAGTTTATGGATGGAGAGAGTGAAGAAGGGAAAGAGATGAGAAGAAGAACTTGTGATCTTAGTGAGATATGTCGAGGAGCGGTTGCGGAAACCGGTTCTTCTGATGCTAACATCGACGCTTTCCTTAAAGATATTACCAAGATCGTCTGAGTTCTATTGTTGTTAATGATCAAAGTCTATTAGTATTTGTATAAGTTTGTTAAAGATTCAAATTCTGTAGAGATTTGAGATTGTTTGTAAAACTCTTATTTATAAGTTCATTTGTTCTACTCTTTGGTAGAGCTTAATTTCGTTTGTGCCTAATTTTTGTTTGACTTTAGAAAATGAATCGTGAGGAGACAAATATAGAAAATAATGTATAAAATGAATTGATTTTTCTGTTAGAATAAGATATTACTATAGATTTTTATATATCTTGGATTCTCTGTTGAAATACTATTGTAAGTTGTAATCAATTATCTATGTGACATTATGTTTGTTATCCTATAGTACTATTATTTGGGAAGTACATCAATAAATTATAATATTGAGAAGTGTAAGAAATTATATTATATGCCATTACAAATCTCTAATTATAAACATAATTAATTCACGTCACTAACATTATCCACTTCTTAATCACACGGGTCAATGGGTCATCAAAGAGATTTTCAAAGATTACCTAAACAATATAATCAAATAATTTTGTAATTGATTAATTATGAAGATTTCGTAAACAATAATAATGAATATTCATTCGAATAAAGTAAGTATCGAATGTTTACCTACACAATAACGCATATATATTAACATTTTTGAAGTATATTTTAAGGAATCGAATTTGATCGGGTTTTTTTTCCTGATTTTGACATAGAAATCTTCAATCGGATATTTCCTTAAATTTTGGCAAAACCAAAAACGAAATTAATTCATAAAATCTAACAAATATATATTTTCTCAACTAATTACTACACCCAAAATCTATACTATTAATTGGGAAGCATTGCAAAATAAATAACCTCATTAAGGATAAAATATTACATTGAATGCCATTGGAAATTTTTCAATCTATGACTAACTAAAAGATTTCGTCAAGGGGTATAATGGACAATTTGACTATCACTAACACGCGGATCTTGGATCCTGTAGTCGGATCTCCATTCGGTAAAATACGCGGGTTTCGGGTCTACAAACGGTAAAACACGCGGATCCTGCATTATATTCATAGTGGGCTTTCAAGTAAATAGGCCCAATACGATGCCTGATATTTATGATCGAGATCTACCGAAATTAAAGTTAAAAATAAATTAGAATCAATACCTTCACATATATTTCCATAACAAGAAAATCTAAAAATTCGAATCAGAAAATATCATTTCTTCTATATTTCTATAACTACCCAATCTCATATATTACGTTGATTAAAAGAAAACTTATTGCTAGATTTTCAATTTCATTTATGAGTTTTTACCACAATTAATAAAATCCGTTTATATCCATATTTAGTTATGAGTTTTACCAAAAAAAGAAGGAAATCTATATATTCGATTTAAACAAAAATCAGTTCACCGATCTTTTTATAACAACCAAATCCCATATATGCAATATATTAGAAGATAACTAATTTCTTTATATTGGAAGATAGTTTTAATTCAAAATTTCACCGATCTTTCTATAACAACCAAATCCCATATATGCAAATCTAAGAAGAAACAAAAAATGACATTTACGTATTTAAACTTTAAAGATATTACCAAAACAAACGTATCCCATAAATTTCGTATACAAAATAAGGATAGATAGTAAAGGTAACAATAATTCGTTCAAAAATATTCAAATTTGAAGGTTGTTTTCAATCTGATTCGAATTCAGTTAACATATTTTCCAAATATAACAATAACTATATATTCATTACATCTGAAATCAAGTATATACCTTAAAACTTTATTTAAAAAATGGATTTGCAAATATATTCTTTTGATCTAATAGGTCTAAACCCTAGCCGACCTCTTTTTCCAATAAATATAGAATGTCTAATAACAATTTCAATACTCATTAAGCTTTCAAACGACCCCTAACCTTTTGCTACTCCTTTTTAAAAAATGGCTGCAAAAGACCAATTTTGCTACTTCGTTTCTCATTTCTAACAATGGATGAAATCTTGGTATCACCAATCTTGCTAACATCAAACCTTTCAAGACAAGCTATAGAATCCAAGTGAAATCGTTCATTCGTGTAAAGGTGATTAATGCATATCAAACAATGGCAAAAAAATTTGTACTTTGCATCTCTTATTTAGTACTTTCATATTAGCATATACTAGGGAAAAACAAAGTTTTCTATATGAAGCAACCAAAATTAGACTGGTAAATATGCAAATCTAATAAACATAGTGTCTAAATTATGATCTCACTAACCTCTAACATATAGATTTCTGAAAAGCTCCAATGACTGATAGCCTCCTCCATATCTTTATGTTACTCGCAATTTACGCTTGACCTGAATACATTCAAATTTGTTTGTAACATGTTTAAATTTTTGGTAATATCTATTGTTTTCTAATAATCGTATTAGTTTTTTTTTTCTTTGTTTATCCTCTTCTTCCATTAACATCACTATATTTGTAGTATATTGAAATATATATATATAGAAGCTAAATTAAGTAGAACTCTTTTCAGGTAACAGAATATACGGTTAAAAATTTATGCGTTAAAAAAAATAGTTCGGTAAACTGGAGTTTTAATGTTCATCTTGCTTCTGTAGCTAACGACAAAAACTACACGAAATCAAATTCGTGTTAGTTGATTTAATTCACTGAACAAAAATTTGGATATTCAATTGACAATAATTACCCATTGAAGATCTAGCTTCTTGACAATCCTTGGACAAAGATCTCTATTCAAACATAAAAATTCACAGATTGGGAATTGAACCAACATATTAAAAATCAGTAGAACTATAGATCTGATTCAATAATATCCTTACCTCTTTAAAGAATTCACGATTTGCAACACAGTATAAACGGAGACGGAATAGCTGTCGCAATTGATTCTTCGATCGAGCCATGTTCTTAGTTTTTTTTTTATGTTATTAGTTTTGTTCGGTGGGTTTTCCTTTTTTTTTTTAAAGATGAGACAACGATTGTTCCTTTTACAAAAACATTTCTCTGGATTTTATTAATAAGACAACATACATCAGCAAGAGTACATAATGGGTTTACAAAATTAAGCAGCCCATGAAAAGCCCAGTCGATGATACGCTAAGGAAGAAGAAGAGATATCTTCACTCAGACACGTGTTAGGCAGTAAGAAGCAACAAGGACAACAACGATTGTTCTGTAATAAAATAAAATCTGTCCAAATAAATAAATTAAAATTCATTAATATTAAATGGGTGAAGGATGCATTATTAAACACATAAATTCTCCCACTGTTCAAATTATATTTTATGCACCAAACTATATATTTAAGAAAACACATAAAATTATCTAAATCTAACGCTAATTTATTTTTAAAATTCTCAACTTTCAATTCTAAAACTAATCAAATAGAAAATACAACTTTTGCACCAAACTATTTTTAAAGCACAAAATATAATTCTACAATTATTATGCTAAGTTTATGGTATCTATACTATTTTATAATTCACTAACCCAACAAAATATATTAATACAAACTTTATGCAAAAATATTCATAAAACACTTCTCCCGCACGGACGTGCGGGTCAGGATCTAGTCTTTATTTATGGCATATTCTTTACGATTTTTATAGATAAAGAAATCAAATATGATGATTTATTGCTAATATTACAAATTTGAGCTAATTTCCTAAAACCAAATATGATGATTTTTTTTTTAGATGAATATGATTAAATTTCAATACAGCTTATACCAAATTTACATGTGTTTTCATTCTGTTTTTAGGTGAAGAGAGAATCTACCTAAGTTCTGATAATATAGACCCTTCAGACACAAGTTCTGCGAATGATGGCGCTTATTCCCCTGATTTTTTGAACAATGTTAGAGTTTCTGAATTGCCAAACCATTGTTTGCGTCTGAAAGATGGTTGTCTGGTCATGTTACTCAGAAACATAGATCCTAATAAAGTTTTATGCAATGGGACAAGATTACAGATCACTCAAATAGCAGATACAGTAATTGAAGCTAAAGTTATTACATGTAATAGAATTGGTAAGATTGTTCTGATTCCTAGAATGCTCATCACACCATCAGATACCAGATTGCCTTTCAAAATGAGGCGTAGGCAATTTCCTCTATCTCTACCTTTTGCTATGACCATAAACAAGAGTTAAGGACATACACTAGAGTCTGTTGGACTTTATTTGCCTAAGCATGTGTTTTCACATGGTCAACTATATGTGGCAATCTCTCGAGTGACGTCAAAATCACGTATGAAGATTCTTATATCCAATATTTTAACTGGTAAAAAAGTTTATGGATAGAGAGAGTGAAGAAGGGAAAGAGATGAGAAGAAGTGCTTGTGACCTCACTGAAATCAGTCGAGGAGCTGTTGCGAAAAGCGGTTCGTCTAATGTTAACATCGATGCTTTCGTTAGGCATGTTACTAATACGAATTAAGGCTCAATGAGGTTTTGTTATTTCAATATAACTTCAGGCTCAATGACATGTTCACTAAATCATATACAATATATATCTTTTGAACTGCATATTGTATAAGAATGACTAGAAACAACCACCAAATTAAAGCTAACTCAATTTCTTACCATATGTCAAAATTTATATGAATGGGAAAGCTCCCCCTCCTACTTAATTTTCAGTTGCTTATGCATTATATGCTTCATCATTTTGCTTACTTGTAATCTCTTTAATCAAACCCAAGACGTCACAAAATACCCAAAACACATCAAAATCACATGAAGACTCAAAAGATACAAGGAAAAAAAAAGGAAACCAAATTGACGTAAATATTAAAAAAAATAAAATTAACGGGATTATATACCAAGAACTATTTATTAATATTCACGAAATGATCATACATCTTATTTTTACAACTAGATTGTCTCTGTCAACTTTTCAACTAGATTATTATTCTGCTAATTATAAACAGAATGATTTCCCATGTGTTGTTTTCATAAACAGTCTGTTTCTTGGGATTATGTTTTGTTTCTTTAAAAAGTACACTTGAAAACAACAAATGTGATAATCAGCAAAAACAACTTGAAAAAGCAGTAGACACAATCATATAAAACCTTTATGGCCTAAAACAATTTGATCACATTTGTTATAAAAGTTGGCGTTGAAACCAAAACATATTCTCTGCAGCTTTCTCAGTCCTCAGTTCCTCACCCACAAGTCACAGTAACCAGAAGCACACATTTCACATCCTATGAATCCCATCAAACCTGAGCCACTCGGAGTTCGCCACGTGGTGGCCATGCCTTGGCCAGGAAGAGGTCACATCAACCCAATGTTGAACCTCTGCAAACGCCTCGTCCGGCGAGACCCAAACCTCATCGTCACATTCGTCGTCACCGAAGAATGGTTCGGGTTCATCGGGTCCGACCCGAAACCTAACCGGATCCACTTCGCAACTCTCCCAAACCTCATCCCTTCCGAGCTTGTCCGGGCCAACGACTTCATCGGCTTCGTCGACGCCGTCCTAACCAGATTGGAGGAGCCGTTCGAGCAGCTTCTTGACCGTCTCAACTCTCCGCCTCCCACCGTAATCATCGCCGACACTTACATCATTTGGGCAGTGCGGGTCGGCACAAAAAGGAATATTCCGGTGGCTTCTTTCTGGACTACGTCAGCCACGATTCTCTCCCTCTTCATTCACTCCGATCTTCTCGCAAGTCACGGCCATTTTCCGGTCGAACCATCAGGTAGTGTTAATAAAAACCGCAAAGTTCAATCCTTTTACTATAATTCGTGATTCTTTGTTAAGTTCTATGGGCTTCCAACTCAAAACCAATTGGCAATGAGTGGAGTGGCCCATATCCCTTTATATATTACTTAGGATCCCTTCCAACTTCCGATGTGGGACATTATGTCCTAATATTCTTGAATATGGGTTTGTTTCTAGAATCAAAACAAGAAGAAATCGTTGATTACATCCCCGGTTTGTCTCCGACAAGAGTCCGTGACTTGCAGATCTTTCACGGCTATAGTTATCAAGTCTTCAATATATTCAAAAAGTCTTTCGGTGAGCTTTCTAAAGCTGAGTATCTTCTCTTCCCTTCTGCTTATGAGCTTGAACCAAAAGCCATTGACTTTTTCACTTCCAAGTTTGACTTCCCGGTTTACTCCACCGGTCCGTTAATACCCTTTGAAGAACTATCCGTTGGAAATGAGAACAGAGAACTTGATTACATTAGGTGGCTTGATGAGCAACCGGAAAGCTCTGTTCTTTACATATCTCAGGGGAGTTTTCTTTCGGTCTCTGATGCTCAGATGGAGGAGATAGTGGTAGGAGTGAGAGAGAGTGGAGTCCGGTTTCTTTGGGTGGCTCGTGGGGGTGAGTTGAAGCTGAAGGAGGATCTTAAAGGTAGCTTGGGTGTTGTAGTGAGCTGGTGTGATCAGCTTCGTGTGCTTTGTCATGCGGCTGTAGGCGGGTTTTGGACGCATTGCGGGTTTAACTCGACATTGGAAGGGATATATTCGGGAGTACCGATGCTTACATTTCCGGTTTTTTGGGATCAGTTTCTGAATGCGAAGATGATTGTTGAAGAGTGGAGGGTCGGAATGAGGATCGAGAGCAAGAAGAAAACAGAGTTGTTGATAGTGAGTGATGAGATCAAGGGATTGGTAAATAGGTTTATGGATGGAGAGAGTGAAGAAGGGAAAGAGATGAGAAGAAGAACTTGTGATCTCAGTGAGATATGTCGAGGAGCCGTTGCGGAAAGCGGTTCTTCTGATGCTAACATCGACGCTTTCATTAAAGATATTACCAAGATCGTGTGAGTTCTGTGGTTGTTAATGATTAGGGTCTAGCTATTAGTATTCGTGTAAGTTTGTAAAAGATTCAAACTTTGTAACGAGATTTAAGATTGTTTGTACTTTTGTAGAACTCTTCTTTATAAGTTTCATTTGATAGACTCTTTGGTAGAGCTTAATTTTGTGTGTGCCTAATTTTTGTTTGACTTAGAAAATGATTTGTGAGGAGATAGGTATGCTTTCATTTTTGTTTCGGCTGTTGAATATATATGGTCCAACGAGGTCTACTATATATTGTGCAAGAATGCATGCCGAAACATAGAAAATAATGTATAATAACTATAGTAAGATGTGTATTGCTTTTGTGATTTGATTTATGTGTTAGTATAAGATATTACTATAGATTTTTATATATCTTGGATTCTTTGTTCAAAAAAAAAAATATATATATATATATATCTTGGATTCTCTGTTAAGATACTCTTGTAATCTATCTATAACCTAACATTTTGTTTGTTATTGTATTTAGCAACCGAACTCTTTCGACCTAGTGATCCTAAAAGATCTTTTGGTTGTCCACTAGGTTTAAAAACGTTGCCTTCTCACCAAACTAACTCAAAACATTACTAAGCCCTTTGAAACTTCTGTCCTCATTTCGCTTCATGATTGAATAGTTCAAAGAAAAAAAACTAAACATTTGATCATGTCTTTGATGAAAAGCAACACCATATTCACTTCTCTGGTGATTATTGTGGCTCTTTTTGGAGTTTCCCTTGGAAGAGTCCACAACTTCGGCGACTCGATGGGTTTAGATAATCAAGCTTTAGTTCCACCACCGCTTGGATCATCATTCTCCTCCTCTTATCATTCTCGGTCTTTGTTGACTAACACAAAGAATATTGAATATCTCTTATGGTCTCAATGTTGCCTCCTCCTAGTGACTATGAGATGGGTCCATCACCTTCTTACAACGCTGCTTCAGTCTCTCAGCGTGTTTGGATCGGCTTAACTTGCCTTCCTTTAGTTTGCCTTCTAGTCTTGCTTTGATGTCTCCAACGTGCTTTATTGTCTTGTAAGTTTAGATTAATTTGATGCATTAAGTTTATGCGTTTTCGTTTCGTCTTTATATCAGTGTTCGTCTCTACATGACATCGTTAAATTTAACACCCAAATATTTTGCCATTGTGGAGTTTATATAATCTATAATATCTAACAATAAATCTAGTTTAGTTGGTTACCGAGGTTTTCATTGAGATTTTTTCAAGTTTTTATTCGGTTAGTTAGAGAAATACTCCAATTCTGCATCTATACTATTAATTGGGAATCACTAGATATTAAATAACCTTATAAAGGTAAAATATTACATCAGATGCCATTGAGTTTTAGTATTTTTAAATAAATTCATTAAGGGTACTATAGTAATCAAAAAATTAATATATTTAAATAAAAAATAAAAAATAGTAAAATTCTTTTAAATAATTATTAGTTTGCAAAAAAAATTAAACTCATTTTCTCTCTCTTATTAATTATGAACGAAAATATGAAATTAATTTCTAAAAAATTGTTAACCAATGATAATTGAAAAACTAAGATTTGATATCCAACTAAGATTTTATCTAAACCAATCCTAATAGACTATTCTATATCAAAAATAAAAAGAAAAATAATATCATTTTTAATTCAAATTTTTATCAATGGAGAATTTTAAGTTTGAATAATTTTGTAAAAAAAATTAAATACAAATATTTAAGATTCAGTTTTGTTATAATATTTTCACTAATTTTGAAATATAAAACGAAATTTTATTTCAAAATTTCTAAAAAACGATATTAGATACTAACAAATATTTATATAACTATGAAATAAACTCAAATAATGATAAATTTAAAGTAATTATCATTATAGTCTTCGTTTAGAGCAAGTTTCGGAAATATCTAAACAATAGATTGTACATATTAATTTCGAAATATTTTATGTTTTATTATTCCTTTTCAATCGGATCTTCCTTAAATAAATCCATGATATATTACACAGTTTTCGAAATAATGTGAACTAATTATATATTTAGCATTCAAAACAAATTATGCAGCAATAGCATATCCTTTTTAAAGATGTATCTCAAATTTTTATTTTTACTCCAAAACGTCGAATGAATTATGATTTAACAATGAAATGAAAAATATGCAAAATTTACCTAAGGAAAGAAACATTAATAAATTTGTTAAAATATATTTATAACTTTAACAGCGTACATATTAATCTGTAGATATATTGTATTTACACCAAACTAAAACTGAATCCATATCCTATTAACATCTGTAATCAGACTGTTAGAAATGTTTCGATTAGCTTAGAAAATAAAAACGTAACATCATTTAACTTTTGCAACTAAATTCGTTCGGATCTTAAAATATAATTATGCACTTACGCAACTGAATTTCGTTCATTACTCTAACTTTATAATATCTATACTATTACAAAGTTCACTAACACAACAAAATATTTTATATTTTTAAAATCTATATAACAATTTCTATAAAAATATCTATGCACGTACGTGTGATTTTAGATCTAATACACTAAAATATATATCATAAAAACAACAAAATAATTTATAATAAATTAAAATTTGTTATAAATTCTTTTAAAATATGAAACCCCGCACGTACGTGCGGGTCAGGATCTAGTAATATTCTAAAATCTGATCTTACTAGGAATGATCTTCACACATCTCAATATTTTATCAACCAATATTAGTTAACATATTTTGCAGGGAAATTGATGGGTCAATAAATTTAATATGCCACTTGATGTCTAATGCCTTAGGACATTTTTTCACTATGTTTTCGATTTGGTTCTTCGTTTTTTTTATATAATTTTTGGTAGGGATAATTTTTTTTTGCTTGTGTATGTAATCTTACTAATTTTTTAATAAAATTTACGATGAGAAAAAGAATAATATCCATATTCATAGTATAAACATAATCTAATATACATGGTTTGATATGATTTTAGTTTTTTGGTTCGGTTCATATAAGTTCGCTTAAATTAAAGTAGGATTTTTTGTTTTTTTTGGTAAAAACACTAAAGAGGCTAAAACAAAAAAAAGATATTTTTTACTTGGGGAAAAAATGTTAAAGCCCACAAGACAAGACAGAGATTTCTCCCATGCTCTGTCTTTAGTTTAACCGCCGCCTCCTCTCTCTGGTCGGAGAAATCTCCAGATTTGGTATTTCTCCAATCTTCTCGGAACCCTAATTCAACAAACCTCTCCTTCAGATTCATCTTCTCATAATCTCCCTAAAGCTCAAACCTTTCTCTCAATCCTAAACAATGGCAACAGAAGCAACAACTACAACCAAATTCCCAGAATCCGATCTCCGTCCAATCCCACAACCACCGGATTTTCATCCCGCAATCATCGTTCCAGCTCAAAACACCACTCTTAAATTCTGGCAGCTAATGGTCGCCGGTTCAATCGCTGGCTCAGTCGAACACATGGCTATGTTTCCAGTAGATACAGTCAAAACTCATATGCAAGCTCTTCGTTCATGTCCGATTAAACCAATCGGAATCCGTCAAGCTTTCCGTTCAATTATCAAAACCGATGGACCATCAGCTTTATATAGAGGTATTTGGGCTATGGGACTTGGTGCTGGACCAGCTCATGCTGTTTATTTCTCGTTTTATGAAGTTTCTAAGAAGTTTTTATCCGGTGGAAACCCGAATAACTCAGCCGCACACGCGATTTCGGGTGTTTTCGCTACTATATCGAGTGATGCTGTTTTTACTCCAATGGATATGGTTAAGCAGAGGTTGCAAATTGGGAATGGGACTTATAAGGGTGTTTGGGATTGTATTAAGAGGGTAATGCGTGAGGAAGGGTTTGGTGCTTTTTACGCGTCGTATAGAACTACGGTGTTGATGAATGCTCCGTTTACCGCTGTTCATTTCACTACTTATGAGGCGGTTAAGAGAGGATTGAGGGAGATGTTGCCTGAGCATGCTGGTGGAGAAGAGGATGAGGAAGGTTGGTTGATTTATGCTACTGCTGGAGCTGCGGCGGGTGGGTTAGCGGCTGCTGTAACTACTCCGCTTGATGTTGTTAAAACGCAATTGCAGTGTCAGGTGATTGAATTCTCTAAAGCTACTGACTTTAAGTATCTGATAGCCAAATGTGATTATAGATTGGCCAACCTACTTGTAGTGGTTGTCTCTTGATCCTATAGATCACTTGAATGAAGAAAGATATCTTCTTTTCTTCTCTTTGGATAGTTTCAATTTCAAGACTATGATTTTATAGGTAAAATGTAGATTGTATCAAACATTGTTAGAATTGTGGTCATGAAACTTAATATTACTGAATTTACATGTAAAAGTCGCATGCTTTGGTCTTGTGTGGCATAGATATTACTAAATTTAGGGGCTATGTTTCTATATACTGTATGTTGTTTCAGTTATCAGCTGAAATATGTAGAAAAAGACCAGAGAAATGTCAGTTCTAGGTTTAGAATACCTTGGCCGATAGCGATTTCATAGGATTCAGGTTGTTCTGAGAATTTTGTTTCTGGTGATGTTTCAGGGTGTGTGTGGTTGTGACCGATTCAAAAGCGGTTCGATAAGCGATGTGTTCCGTACAATAGTGAAGAAAGACGGTTATAGAGGACTTGCTAGAGGATGGCTACCAAGAATGCTCTTCCATGCTCCAGCAGCTGCGATCTGCTGGTCCACTTATGAAACAGTCAAATCATTCTTTCAAGATCTCAACGGCGCAGCTTGAAAAGACACAAACAAACATGTGTTTGGCTTAATTCGCTTGCCTGATTCAGGTGATTGATTCTTCATAGAGCTAGCTACTGGTTGGTTAGTGTTAACACTAGCTCTTAGAGAGATCTCTGTTTGTATAATTTATTTGTTTTCACGTAATAATGTTGTCAGATTAGAGTTACGACAACCCCAAGGCCTTTTTCTGATTTGCATTGACAGAGAAATTTTGTATTTTTATTTGTTTTTGTGAGAAAATACTATAAAGAGATAGATGAGCTTAAAGAGTGTCCATTCACAAGGTCAAGGATAAAGATTCGATTCTTATTGTTTGATTTATCAATTTCTGTGAACAAGTTTCTTACAAGGACTTGTACAAAAAGAATAAAGAGAAGATCATATAAACTTTATCATGAACAGAATGAGTCATGAGCTAACAACTTTGGCAACGATCACAGTGACATCATCAAGCTTACCTCCTGCAATTTTCAGAACCAGAGATCAACTCAGAAACTAGTCTTGTTTAGCATAATATGTCAGGATCATGCATCAACATTGTTGTTTATTTACCTGTAAGCTTCTTTCCTAGTACCTTCTTCCAGAGAGGAACATCAAACCCCTGTTATATTGAAGCATATACGTGGATTCAGATATAATTTGCGTGAACCGGCAAATTCATTCTTAGATCATGTTAAAATCTTACCTTGGCTCTTGCTTCTAATGCATATGGAGACTCAAACTCTGTATCTCTTGAATGGCTACTTGCCACTTCAGCTAATAACCTCGCTGTAATAGTTGAACAAAACAAACCATGTCACTTCTAAACTTCAGATTAAAATATCAAAGAGAGATGGTATATACATGATTCTGCAACATCTGTATGCTTGGTCACTATCGAAACGATCTCATGATCAAACACATTGTCGAAAAGCCCATCTGAACCCATCACGATCACGTCGCCCTTCTGTACTTCCACTATGCTAAACTGCTTGAATTGCAAAAGCATGTTACATGAGGTACTAACAAAATTACACAAATCATAAGATTGGTAAGATATTTACTTACCGATGCATCTAGAAAAGTTTGAGCAGAGCCCTCAGAGCTAAGCTGGTAGGGACAGTCAAAATAGTGCTCTTGTGGAGTAGTGGCAAAAATGATCTCACCTGAAAATGAGAATGAAAGAAGAAGATCATTTTTAAAGGCTGAACATGAAACAAGAACCTAGCATCTTAAGGTTATATAAGGATAAGAAACGAAAACCTTCACGAAGAAGCTTAAGTCCACAGTCACCAACATTGCCTATTTTGAGAATACCCACTTCCTCAAGCATAGCTAGAATACTGCTTTCATCAATAACCGGGACATCAAGCTATCCAAAAAGGTACAAAAAACCAACCTTTGAAGAGAATAACAATTAGGAAAAAATCATTCAAATCTCACTCACATTGTGGCAGAACCTCTGGAAGTAGTTGCGGTATGAGCTTTGTCAATGAGGAAACCAGGATCATATCTGACCTGTTCCAATTTAAAGCAATCACTCAAAAGATAAAAACTAACACTTGCAGACTTGCAGTGAGATTTCAAAACTCACCTCTTCGTCATCAACTAAACGAGAAGCATTAGCCATGAGTTCTTTAGAGAACAAGGAAGGATCAACATCTTGTTCAGCCCAACTGAGACACAAAAAGATACAAACTTTATCAACATTAAGATAAACCCATAAAGAAACTCAAAAGTTAGCATAAGTAAAAGATAAAGCTTTACCCGGAGACACCATCTGCAACAGCCATGACTCCTCCTCTATAACTACTTACAAACAAAGCATCTTCTCCACCTTTCTCTACCTATACAATTTCGACACTAGATGTCGATTTTTAATTGCATAAATATTCTCTAAGCAATTCCAGTACATTACATCCAAAGAAGAAAAACAGAGACTTTGGTCTGGTGTTACCTTATCTGGATGAGGGATTGCGTGAATTCCGACAGATAAAGAGAGTTCAGGCCTAAAGGAAATGCAAACATATTTGACAAACGAGTTCTCAGTTTCGAGCTTGGTAAAAACTCGAAAATAGTACTTTAAGGGAAAAGAAAGAGCAGAGACCGAAGTGGTTGGAGTTCTGATGGAGCACAGCGACAGAGGAAGTCAACGCGACTAGGGTTTGGAAGATTCAGATGTGAGAGACGAAGCGATGGTCTTGCGTGAGGAACCATCATTCTCGTCACTGGAATCGCCATTTCCTGCAAAGGTTTGCTCTCTTTCACTCTCTTTCACTCTCTTTCAATCCTGTGGTTGTGTGTGGTACTCGAGAAAATGTCTGGGGAGTCCCCTTTTGGCAAAACAAAACCTCATATCTCCCCCTTATAAACAGAAATTATTATTGATTTAATTTTAATTCGAAAAGTGTTGGTTTTACCAGTATACCCCAACCGAAATCCAATATTTACAGTGAAAACCCGGATCTATTCGAACCCAGACCCGACCCATCTCTCCCAACCGGATACCCTAATTCCTTTATTCTCTGTTTGAAACGGAACGCGAAAATCTTCTCAATTTTCTCTCTCAAAATCAAAATCAAAATCTCTCCCTAGAATTTCTCCACTCTTCCTCTTATTCTCCTTCTTCTAAAGCAACTTCAGATTTTCTTGGGAGATATCGATTTCGAAAGCAACTTCAGATTTCTCATTTTCGAGTCCTTTGTTTCGTTTTCTCGTTTCTGACAATGCCTCCAAAGAAAATTGGGTTAAAGAGGAAGAGAGGAGTACCAACGACGGAGCAGCAGCCATCCTCGACGGAGTTATACCATCCTCGACGGAGCAGCAGCCATCCTCGACCTTAATTCCGGTTTTAGAGCCAGCGGAAGAAGAGAATGAGGAAGAAGAGAGTGAAAAAGAAGAGAATGAGGAAGAAGAAGAGTATACCAGTATTATTTATTGGTATAACTGGTAGAACAGTATACCAATATTATTTATTGGTATAACTGGTAGAACTGGGAATACTATTTGTTTGAATTCTGGGTATAACTGGTAATACTATGGCATTACTATATGTTTGATTTCTGGGTAATACTGGTATTACTAGGGTATAACTATGTGTTTGAATTCTGGGTAAAACTGGTATTACTAGGGTAGAACTATGTGTATAGTTTCAGGGTAATACTGGTAATACTATTCGCAGAATAATGATATATGAATGAATGTCTATTCTGTTGCAGGAGATCGACGAGGAAACAGAAGCAATACCACCGCTGAGTATGTATTTCCCGCCTTCGGAATATGTGAAGAAAATCAAGCTATCAACTCGGTGCTATATTCACGAAGTGTTGACTACATTCGATACGTTGGAGCCTCTGATGAGCAAGTCTGAGAGGGCATATTTTGAGAATCATCCGAGTTTCCAACACGTCTTACACATGCCAAGAAATCCAAACCACCGAGTTATGGGAATGTGGATGCTCCTTCTTCACACGGCGCGCATTGAAAGGAAGAAAGAAGTGTGGTTCATCGTCAATGGTGTTCCAATCCGATATGGTATATCGGAACATGCATTGATATCGGGCTTCAATTGCAAGAACTATGCAGTTGGGTATAAAAATGTGGGAAGAACCAACTCGGAAACTATTACTACAAATGTAGCAGAACTAGTAAAACCAGTATTACTGACAGAGTTTTTGTATTGTTTTGACAGGATAAAATGAGGGAGAACGTGATCATATATTTCAAATGCCAATGTCGCATGTATAGCTTGATGATGAAGACATCATGGGAAAAGATAACTCTCTCCATGTTAGAAGCTTACCCAAAATTGGTCTTCTACTTCTTATCTAGCATTGTTATTGGGCACACAAAGATTGGAGAAGATGCTACGTCCATGGAGTCATATTTTCTGAGAGCGTTGTATGATATGAACTATTTTGGGCTATAATGTTTCTAATCTGTGTTCATTGTTTACATCCCACATGAAATTGATAGTATCATGGTAGCTGGAGGTGAAGAAGAATATACCTTCTTTACTATATCTTTGTCTTATAGTTGTTGTTTAGATTTGTACAATTGGTAATACTAGGTAAAACTATGTTGGTTTTGTTTTTTTTATTTATACTACTGGTACTACTAGGTAAAACTATGTGCACCGTCAAATTTACACATGTGTGAGTCAAATTTACACATGTGCGCCGTCAAATTTGGGAGAAAACAAAAAAAAATGGAAAATTTTCAATTTTGGGACACGTGGGGCCCGTCTTATTCACGTGTGCGCCGTCATTTGTACACGTGGCGCCGTCATTTGTACTACTTTTTATTCAAATTCCTTCATAAGTTATACTAGTTTTACTAGTATTACCAAATCTCGTTATTAGTACTACTTTTTATACAAGTTTTACCCATTTGCCATAGAAAAAAACATAGTATTACATCAGAAAAAAACTAGTGTTACATAGTTGTCCAAGTCGAAATTGTTTTACAAATCATAAAGTGCAGATAAAATCAAATACTATGATTGCCAAATAACAACCACAAACAAAACAAAACATAACCTCCACTCTCCACAGTTGCTCTTCCTCTGATCCCAACAGCACAGCATTGTACCTCATTTGCAATTTAACATTACTTTCATCTAATCCAAGCTTCGTGCATATCCTACCTTCTAACATGGAGAGAGTTATTTTCCCCCTGATGTATTCATCATCAAACTATACATGCGACCTTTGCATTTAAAATATATGATCACGTTCTCCATCATTGTATCCTGCAAAAACAATACAAAAACTCTGTCAGTTATACTAGTTGTACTAGTTGTACTACAATTCTGGGTAATACTAGTATAACTAGTCAGACTACATGTAAATGGGTAATACTAGTGTAACTAGTCATACTACATACATCTGGGTAATACTAGTATAACCAGTAATACTACGTATATATTTTTCAATAGATTCAGGTACAATTCTACCCAGTTATACCAGTTGTACTTTCGCGACAAGAACTCAAATCGAATGGTTTCGGGTTCAAAACTACAATTCACTATGATTCAGTTGCTGTAATCCATTTCTTACCCATTTACAGACCTATTCGACCCAGAAACTTTGCATAAACTTCCAATGTGCATACCCAAACACAATAACCCAAATCTAATTGAATTGAATCTCCTACATTTCTAAATCCAAAACTTCAATTTGAAGCTCTATGCAGCTCGAACAACATACCTTTTCTCTCTATCTCGACGCAGCTCGCCGGAGGAGAGGATACGGCTGCAATGGCGACTCAAATCGAATTTTCCGGCGAGGAGAGCTCGAGCTCGAGCGTTCTCACGTTTTTTTTTTTTTTTTTTTTTTTCTGTTTTCGATTTTTTTTTTCATTTCAAAAATTAATTAATTAAAATGAGGGAAAAAAAAAAAGAAAGGGTAAAATCGTCAGATCACATTTCATTAATTGAGAAGGGGATATGTAGACATAAAAGGGATATAAGAGGTTTATGATTTACAAAAGGGGAGTTATGAGACATTTTCTCGTGGTACTCTCTATGTGAAGGTTATTTAGATGTAAGATATAATTATATAATCGCAAGTGTTAAAATCAACAAGCACCAGTGGTCTAGTGGTAGAATAGTACCCTGCCACGATACAGACCCGGGTTCGATTCCCGGCTGGTGCAATGAGCTGTGATAATATTGGCTTCAGCGTTGGTTGGGTCCTTCGCATTCTTCTGAATTATCAGTTGAGATTTGCCACACCTCTGAGCTCTCTTTTTTTTTCTTTTCTTGTGTTAACTAACTTTTAAGTCACATTTTCTAAACATTTTTTTATTCTACTCTATGAGCAAAGGAACCACAAATGTTAGTAATACACTCTCCATTTGTCTTTTTTTTTTCACTATCATATTTAAATTCTTCCACATTTTCCATATTTAAGTTTCTGTGATTTTTGAACAGTGGTTCCTCCAATATAGACTAAGCGGCCGACTGGTAACGAGTGTTATTTTTGGTTGTAAAGACTTTATACTGTAGAGATTTTGACTGTATAAATTTTAGAGCCGATTACTAAGGACTGTGGCTGTAGAAATTGTGATTTCAAATAATAAAAATTTAAAATCCAACGATGAAATAACGACGAAATTCGAACAAATTAGAATAATTAATTTGTTAATTAATAAATTAAATTAAATTTATTAATTAATAAAAATTAAATGATGTGGTACATTTAATTTATGAATACATTCATTATTAGATAATTATGAGTTCTTCGTGGTGATGATGATGAGAAATGATTATAAAAAAAAAGAATGAGAAATGAATCTCAAAAGAACAGAAAAAAAGTTTATGATTAATTAAAGTAAAAATATCGTATGATAAAATACATTTAGATATGTAGAAAGACTTTAGTTACTATTGGGGAGAGGAAAAGATAAATTTTTAGTTTTTATTTTTTTCTATAGTCACGATTATGAGACTTTACAAAGTAGATAAAAACAAAGATGACAAAAATAAAAGTGGTTGTGAGAACTTTTAAAACAAAAAATGTAGGACTGTAAATTGTAGCTAAAGCCTTGATAGTCTAACCCCAATCACCCCTTAAACAAGGATGCTACAAAGTAAACTGTTTAAAGATATAACAAGAACCCAAATTCCACCGGTTAGTAATGTTCATGTTTGTCACTATTCTTTCTATGAAATTCTCATTGGAACTGTAACCATATTCCTGAAATTCATAAGAGAAGGTCAAGTACTTAATTTACCATAGAAGATACAACACAACGCACATACATGTTGAAACATTTGAGAAACAAGATTTTTGTCATGTGGAAACTGATTCACCTTGTATCACTAGGAACTAAGTAAAATGACCATCCAATAATTACCCGTTAAGACCAAAACCATAAACCATGATTAGAAACAAGATTACATGATTAGCATAGCATAAAACCTTCGACCACCAAACAACATACAACTAAATAAACCTTACCTAATTACATCAACAAGCACCAGTGGTCTAGTGGTAGAATAGTACCCTGCCACGGTACAGACCCGGGTTCGATTCCCGGCTGGTGCAAAAAGTAGTATGTGAGCAGTGATGAAAATATCTTGAGCTGTGGTGATGAATCTTCGGATATGATATAAACCTCGCTTTAACCTGAGCTCCCTCTTTACTTTTCTTTTTTCTTTTGGGTCAACAATACTCACAATCTCTGTATCAACGAGCAGCAAAACAAAAACTTGAGATTTTGTCATCTGAAACTAATAAGGTATCTCAATACATATCATGTAAAGTGTCACATAAATATTCCATACAAAACTTTGAATTCCAAACTACTGAAGCACAAGAGAGATTCCACAGACATACGTTTTAAATATACTTATTATTAGTGATTCTCAAATCAAATACATGTGAACAAAAAGCTAGCTAGACTCTCAAGCACTGATGTTTTCGACACTGGCGCTTTTATCTACTCTCTTGAATATCCCTGCAATTACCTGGTGTTTGAAATGCCACAAAACACAACTTAGAAGAAGAAGAAACATCAATCTCTAAAGGATTCACGAGGCTAGAAAAATACCTTTCCAGGTCCCAATTCATAGCTGCTTTTAAGTCCTTTGGATAAGAGAGTCTTTACTGTTGTCTCCCATTGGACTGGAGATGTCACCTGTGGTTTCAACATTTATATCTTTGTTTTATATTTGAGTCGACAAAAGAGAAGTAATTCACATAGCTCTCTGAGTATTGATTTTATTACCTGGCGTGCAAGTATCTTCTTGATCGTGTCTGGATCTGCATGAGGCTGTGCATCGACATTGGAGATCACTGGGATCCTCGGACTTCTGATCTCCGTTGCTGCCAAAGCAGCTTCTAATCTCGAGACTGCTGGTTCCATAAAACTAGTGTGGAAAGCACCTGCAACAGCTAGACGCACCTACAGAGCCAATCGTCAACCAATTATGTTTCTGATAGCCTCAAGGAGACAGCATAACATAAGATAATGGAATTTGAGAGAGAGGATACCGTCATTCGGGCTTTGAATGACTTGGCTTTGGCTTCAACAACTTCGATTCCTTTAAGACCTCCAGATACGGCATAATTACCCTGTAATAGCAGACCTCTTAATGGGATGTGAAAATGATTTTATACAAGTCTAAAATGCACAAGTTTCATGGAGGACATATATACCGGACATAAATAATTTGCGATCTGAACTTTGTCAGCTTCATCTACTTCCTGATTTGCTGCATCACACAACTGCTGAACCTTTTCTGAGTCCAACCCTATGATACTAACCATGGCACTCTTAGCAGCATCTGCCGCAGCCTGAAAGGCATTTCATTAAGAACAAAGTTACCAAACAGCAGTTCAAAGTTCTAATCAGGTCACTACGACGTTCAACCATCACGAAATCTTACCTGCATGGCTTCTCCTCTAAGTTTTACAAGCTTCAGCCCGTCCTCGAAGCTTGAGAGTAAAAACAGTAACAGAGAAAAAAAAAAGAAAAATAGTTGAGGTTATGGTGCACATACAAATGGAACAAAGTAAAATTATTTCTCAAATAATCTGAAAGTTTTGAGATTTGTTACTACCACCTTTCAATTAAGGATGTTGATTCAGCAGTTAAACAAAAATGATAAAACGGCTTTCGAATGACTTATTTACTAGCAACAGATGAACTAACTCGTAGCCTAAATTAAATAGTTCTCATTTTAACCCAAAGCCTGATATTTTGAGCGTAATTGTTCCTAATTTTTGTATCTTTTAGACATGAGTTGATGTTGTATGATTTACTAACCTGAAGGCTCCAGCAAATGCAAGAGCAGTGTACTCTCCCAAACTGAGACCGCAAGTCACATCAACCGAGTTAATTATTTGTTCTCCGCCTTCACGAACACGGAGCAATTCAACTGCTGCTAAACTTGTGACATAAATAGCAGGCTGAGAAAGTCAAAGACCAAGAACTTAGAGACCATACCAAAATGTACATACATGAATATCGTAAAAAATACTAAACTGCAACATCACATAATAGATTCAGTTCCGCTAGATATAGGTAACAAGAACATAAATCTTAACTTGTCCCTAACCAAAAGTTGCAAAGACTGAGATCAAAAGAAAAAAAACAGGGAACAGAAAGACACCTGGCTTATAACCGTTGAATCAAGCTTCTCTTTTGGTCCATTAACACAAATATCCAAAAGATCATACCTGAATTAAGCCACCATATAGTTTATTCATTCACACTAAGTGAACAAAAACAAAGAAAAAGGTTCAAACTTTCAACAAAGGAACATACCCTAAGATATCATTAGCTTTCTTATACAACTCTCCAGCTGCTGCAACACTCTGAGCCTCTTTCCCCATTCCTACTGCTTGAGCTCCCTGAGACATAGAAAATTCATCACAAACTCATCTGAATCTGTCAGCATTATATCTAAACTGAAACGATTACAAGCAAAGTATATGGCTTTATGATCAAGAGCCTACATTATAATCACAATCACATCAATCAGATCAAAATTAGCAAACTTTTCAATCAGGGCACTTCGAAATTTCCTAAATTGAGACGAAATCATCAAACTTTCTTCCATCAGACTCCACATTTTCACTCTTCAGATTGATAACATTGCGCTAAGATTCAAATTCAAATCAAGTAACCGGAAGTTACCTGACCGGGAAAGAGAAAAGCAGAGGTGGGTTTGTAATCAGCGAACAAAGAATCATGAACAGTAGTACTCTGAGATCCAGCGGAGACACTCATTGAAACCCTAGATCGGTTGAGATTCTTGGCGGCGAAGCAAAAGGAGGCATTTTTAGAACAGGTGAGATTGTGGAGAGATACGGAAGGGAGGAGCAAGGAAGAGGAAGCGGTGGTGGCCATGGCGGAGAGAGGAGTGCGCAGGATAAGAGAATGAGACGGAGAGGTGCGTAAGATAGTACGGTGAAGCAGTGAACGCATTCAGAGAAGTAACAGTTTTTAAAAAAGCTTTAGCGGAGTTAACGAAGATGATGATGATGGTAGATGGTGGAAGTTGAGTTATTAGACCAACCGTTTTTGTTTTTCTTTTAGATCCCAACAAAAAAAAATTATTTTACTTGCAATCTTTTTTTTTTGTTTCGGTAATGGAAAATACATAAATGTGTATTTTTATTTCATTGTGAAGAAACTAGGGTTGTGCAAGAATACACACTTGTGTACTCGTTTCGAGTGAGATAAAAGATATTGTAAATCAATTATTCGCATCTTTATGAATATAGTTGATCGTAAAAATCGAGTCCAATAATGAGTACATCCCAAAAATGTAAGAGTACCTACACAATATCAAATCCTAGTTCTAATCATTGTAGTGTAAATATCTTTGTAGTAATTCAACTTGGGATCAGTAAAGCTTATTGTCGATTGGACTGGATACCACTCGTGTAAGTATATCCACTTTTTGTTTAAAAAAGATTATGAAGAGATTTATTTGTGATGTTTGGATCACTTGGATAGTTGGATTATGTCAAACCTTTTGATTATTTAGTTCAAAGGTAAATTTTTATTAGGATTCGATATAGAAAAGTGTTTTTTTTTTTTTCCTTTTTTCTTAATAGAATATGGGCTGTGCACAAAGCAAATACTTGCTAATTTTCTTGTGATCCGTTTTGTCCCGTTCAAGTAATTGACTTTTAGACTTGATAATTACCTCATCCGAAGCAATTATTTGCTCTAGCAAATACTCGGCCAAAATCTGATTACTTGCAAGTAACTTGACCCGCCTTGTCACTTGCCAAATAACTTGATCCAGCTTATTATTTGTAAGATACTTGCTACTTGAACTAAAATCCTTGAATATAAAAACAATCTCATACAATACAAATCTTAAAACATTCAAAGTTCCAATTTTTTTTTATTTTTTCGATTTTGGTTTTTATAAGCTATAAACTATAAATATATAAATTCAAACAACTTATTAAAACTTATTTTATATCAAAGCAAGTAACGGGTAGAACAAGCCGGGTAATAAATTTTATTTAAGACTTGATACTTGATTTGTACTTACAAGTAATAAATTTTTAGTACTTGTCACACGACAACGAGTATCTATACCCAGTCCTGTATATCCATAATATTGATCAAAACTATGTCATTAGATTCTATTATAGTTCAACATGGTACAACTACATTTCATCGAGATGTCCCAAAACACCACCAAACTTATGGGCTTATGGTAGTTGTAGTCAAATTTACTCATGTCGAGCATGACGGAAATATACACCTTGGGATCCTTGTCAGAGAAAGTTTTTGAGAATTTTTGGAGAGCATGGTGAAAAAACTCCTATATTGTGTAAGGAGTTAAACATATATGCAATTCATGGATCTCCAAAATGTTTTTGTCTAGTTTACTGGTAAATTAATTTTGTTCAATGAAATCGCAACAACACTATTTACGTTATTTTCAAGAATTTTTTTCTCGTAAAGATGGCCAATTGAAGATTGATATGATGCTATTTTAGCAAGAAAATTTGTTAGTGTAATTACAAAAAAATTGTGGGCTCATATAAAGTTAATAACTAACTAAATTTTAATCCGCGGTAGACCACGAGACGATTTGTTTTCTAAAAGTAGTGATTTGTATCATTTTATAAGACATTTATATTTTATAGTTTATAATTGTTATTAAGTAACGGTATACCACGGGACATTTTTGGTTTTATACAATCTTATCTAATCAAGCTGATTCGATATGTCTAATATTGATGGAGTTAAAAATTAATAAAATGAGGATTTATCCCGTATTGAAGCGGCGGATTAATGATATTATAAATTTTAATTAATGTTGATTCAAACTCGTCCCGCCATATTACCCCGTCCCGCAATATAACTTGTCCCGTATTATTATAATTTTTTATATGTTCAAATGTTCCCGTATTGATTTTAAATATATCAATTATAATATTGAAAAATTTATACTACTTTAAAATTTAATATTTTCCGTAAAATTAAATAGTTTAACTTAATAAACCGAATTAAACCGTATACAAACTTTTAAATTTGGATGCTTGTTAAGTTAAGCTTCCTGCTCATTCAGATTTGGATCATTTTGATCTTATTTATAATATGACTCTGAATTATTCTCTAAACATTTTAGCCGATGTGGGACGTTGAACACATACATTTTTTATTAATTGAGTAATATATGTGTCTTTTTAAAATTTCGAATCACAATATATGCATAAAAAATTGAGAATCTCTCTTAACTTTATGTATTATATGATGATCAAAACAATTAAAAAAAATCAAACAAAGATGATAGCGGAAGCATAATTTTAAATCTTAACCAAATCTTTAAATATCTTTATTATTAAATCTGAAATATTATATGGATATCCGGTTCACAATTTCGGATATGCTTTGAATCAATCCAAGTATAAAATATACTTAAAAAATACTAATATAGATTGGGCATTAAATTGATTTTAAAGAGTCTAATTTGTGATTAGCAAAAAAATTGGGCATTAAATTTGTTACCGGGTCTGATGGGCCGTATAAATTTTAGTTTAGCCTAGTGAAACCCTAATTTCCCTTTATCCCTCCTGAAGAACCGAATCGAAATTCGAAACTTTTCCATCCATAATTTTTACCTCCGATTTCGGAATCTCGATTGAGAATCTGAGAAATTTCCGCCATGAAGAAGAAAACGGTATGTATTTTCCTGATTTATTTATATATTATTCCTGATTTCTTTCCATTTTATTTCATAAAATTTCCGAATTGATTTTGTTCTAATATTATTTGATTTATATATTTTTCATGGTTTTTAAGAAGCTAATCAAGATAGTCTTGGACAATGGGACTATGAGAACACATCTCTGCTATTTGGTTTTGACGTCTTTTTACTAAAACTGGCGATAATAGCCTTCTTCCGGTATAAGGGATATGTGGTTAATCATTATTTGACTATGGTCATTTCGGATGCAAATAGTAAGGATAGTTTCTTTAATTGTTTTTTTTTTCAGCTCGTGTCCCACAAGCCTCTGATGTATAAATATGTGGCGTGATTTCGGACTAGTTAGAACGGAATGAAATCGGCGATCTATTCCTCTTAATAGGCGGAGATGATGGATACGTCCAATATCTTCAAGAAGTAAAGAACACATGAATGATTATAGAAGACGGGAAATTTACTATATCCTTTTTCTTTATCACTCGTTAAACCGGCGATTACGAGTGTACTCCGTTTTCACGGATATTACTCTCACTTGAAATGGTGGGATCTATTCGTCCAAACGGATAAAAATGTTAAGGATCTCAAAAAGCATTAGTAACCTAAATTATTCATATTTTTAATATATTTTTCGTTTATAATTGTCTTCTTTAAGTGTTTTTTTTTTTAGCTCATGTCAAACAAGAGATAGGGCTCTGGTTAGATCAGAGTGAAAAATAATAATTACTTGCCGGTATTTGAAAAGTTTTCAAAAAGTAAAAAATAAAAGCCATTACATCTTTCTAAAAATCCGGGACATGCAAACTATTATACTTTGAAAGATTTTTTTTCAATGACACTAGGATGTAATTTTAATATGAGTAAAGGTTTACTTTTGAAAGTGTACTTCCAAAATATTAACGGAATAATAAACATAAAAGTTAATGATTTTAAAAAGTTAATGATTATTATATTTTAGGCGATGTTGGACGTTGAATACATACATTTTTTATTAATTGAATAATATATCTCCGTTTTTAAAAATTTGAATCATAATATATACAGAAAAAAATTTGAGATTTTTTTAAACTTTATGTATTATATGATGATTTAAAATTTTGATTCTCCTATCAAACAAAGATGATAGAAGAATCAAAATTTTGAATCTTAACCAAATCTTCTAAATATCTATATTGTTAAATATGGAATATAAGGTGTAAGAGTTCGGTTTCTTATAATCCGATCCAAAGAAAAATATAAAATATGCAGTAGTATACAAGTTTAAATTAAATTTTGTATTTGGTTAGGTACCAAAAATCTCGGATAAATTTTTAATCTATCTGATACAAAATGTACTTCAGAAATAGATAAAGTTGTTTGGGAAAGTCAGCTAGAAGAAGATGATTAACTAACACAGCTTTTATTTGGTAAATTTTTAATTGGAAAAATCACAACACTCACTCTATTACGAGGAAAATAACAAAAGTACATCGAAAACAAAGGTTGAACCACTTTCAATAGAGCAGTTGTCCATCTTTAACATATCAAGACTAACAAAGTCTTTTTTTGATTAAAAACAAGAACAAAAAACGAAACCCCATAAATCCTTTAGATCCAACGGTAGAAGATTTTTATTAGCATCTTGGAAGATCCAACGGTGGAGCCTGCACCGACTGCAACCGTCCACGACCATTCTCGACCAAGAAAACCATAGCCAAACCCCATCCCAAATGTGAATCAATGTGACAATGCATAAACCATGCTCCTGTATTATACCAAAAATATGTCAAAATTTGGTTCACATTTTTGAGTCAATAAGATCATTTAATAACCTATGATTAAAAAGTATCAAATGCTTTGAGTCAATAAGATCATCTAACCTGGATTATCAGCGACGAACCGGATTGCCACCCAACCACCTGGAGGTGTTCCAATGGTGTTCCTCTCTGGTGGGTCAAATAAGTTAAACCTAGCCGGGTCTGTTCTCGGGTTGAAATTTCCAAAACCTGACCCGATCACGTAAAATTGGTACCCGTGTAAATGCATGGGATGATTCTCAGGCGTGACAATGCTTGTGTCTTGTAACACAATCTGAACATTAGCTTTGTACTTAAGCTTGTAAGCTTTGGTTCCTTTTATGGGCTGCCATAACCCGCGGCTAACGTTACCGGTGTAATCGAATTGCACCGGTGGAACGGGTGGAAAATCTGTCGTGAAGATTCCGGGCGTGCCTTGGTAGTAAGCTTGCATGACGGAGTTACTTCGTGGTAGCACAAAGGACATGTTGTTCATACTTGCCGCGAACCGGGTCCCGTTAGGACCCTGGCAACGCGGACTGTTTGGGTTGGAGCAGTTGATTAGTCCTAATCCGACGGTGAAAAAGAGGTTCTCGTCGACTTGTTGTGGTACTTGAGCTCGTTTCCAGTACCGTAGACGGTTGGTGAAAGCGGTTGCTGTTGCGGTGTCATTGAAACCGGGAAGGACCGGGAAAACTGGAGCGATCTGACCACGACCACGACCGCGTCGAGTTGGAGCGTTGACGTATTGTAAGATAGCGGTTGTGGTTGTGTTGTCAAAAGGAGCGTTTGCGCTGTTGTAGGCTCGAGCTGCCATGTAATAACGACCCGGTCGCTGATTTGCCGTGAGGAGGACGTTAGTGGTTTGACCGGGACCGATCATAATGACACTTGTGGTGAATGGTTTCGTGTAGGCGGAATCAGTTTCAACGACTGTGAACTGGTGGTTGGCGACTGAGAAGAAAAGCTCTTGGTTCATAGCAGCGTTGATGACACGGAGTTGCACCGTCTCCCCGGGAAAAATTGGAAAACGGATTGTCCCGGCCCGCGAACAGCGGTAAAGATCCCCTGGTTGACCGTTGATTGTGTAAGCGTCAGATACATTAGGTGCTGCACCCGTGAATTGTGCTTGCCTCAAAACGTCCATTGGGTTTCTATCCCACCATTCCCCTATTTTTGTAAGTATTATTAAACATTAGTTGTTATTATGAAAAGAACAAAAATGTAATTTGAAGTTATAAATGCTTACCAAGAAGAATTGGAATGTCACGTTTGGGCATAGAGAAGGGATAAGGAGAACCAAGACGAGGGTAAATGATTAGAGCACCATAGACGGTGGCTCTGAGCCAGCGGCTATGAGCGTGCCACCAAAGCGTACCCTCTTGGTCCTCGATTTTGAATCTGTAAGTGTAACTTTGCCCTGGACGGATCGGGCATTGTGTTATGTACTCTGGACCATCAGCCCACGGATTCCTCAGCTGTCTGATTCCATGCCTATCCCAAAAACAGAGCAAAAAACAGAGTATAAAAACAGAGAACATAACATATGATTGTTGAAGTTGATGATCAAATCTTTTAAATTACCAATGAATACTAATGTTGTAACGGGCTCTGTTGATGACAGTGATTGCGAGAGAGTCACCGTTCCTGACTATAAGCGTTGGACCAGGGAATTGACCGTTCACAGTGATGCTTTGGTGAGTTCTGCACAGCCTCTTCACTGGTCGCGGTTGGATCTAAAGTCATCGTCGTTTAAACTCGAATTAAGCGCATTCAATTAACGTAAAAACATACACAAAAGCTTTGATGTAACATGAGTAAGCTAGCTTACCACGAATTGTTGGACATGATGTTCAGCGGAAGCGAGGAAAGCGAAGTAGGCAAGAAGAGCAATGAAGGATACAAAGGAGAATCGCCGAAGAGACTCCATTTTTTGCTTCACTGTGAGAAGCTCTATGTTGGAGATTTGTGATATGAGTTTGGAGAAAAGGAAAGAGTGGTATTTATACACACTAAGCGGGAAAGTGGAAACAGCAGATGTTTTCGTGAATTCGTTAGCAATGAGACAAATTTTAATTATATTTTACTAGAGTGGAAACTAATGTTAGGTTTTAGAGTCAGCAGGAGGGAGAAAAAAAAAAATTTCACAATGGGTTAAGTTGATTTGGTGCACCCACTAGACTAATTGGAACTAGGATCCTCTATTTATTTGATTATTATAAATTTATAATCATGCAAATCAAATGTTCATATTCTTCTTCTCTTATGAAATTCACGTTTACATTCAAATATACGTATCTTTTTTTTTTTTTTTTTTTCCGTTACGGAGACATTATTTGGATACGTTCACATTCTTAAGTAACATATGTTCACGTTTTTCATTAGCATAAGTTCATTCTATCATATCTTTTCTTGGCATCTAAATTTAGTTTTACCCTCTTCTGTATTATATCCTAGAGTAGATCATATTCCTCTTTTTTTTCTTAAAATTAATTTAGACCTAATCAAAAATACAATACATATTAGGCCTGAGATTATTATCCGGTATCCGCGGATATCCGTATCCGTATCCGTTTTTTTTATCCAAAAAAACGGATATCCGGGAAAACGGATACGGATACGGATAATAAAATAACGGATATTCCGGATACGGATACGGATAATGTTAATTTTAAAAACGGATAACGGATATCCGGTTATTTTGTATTTTTATACGAAAATATGAGTATATTTATACAAAATACGGTATAATTATACGAAATATAGTATTTTTATACGAAAATACGGTATTTTTATACGAAAATACAGTATTTTTATATGAAAAAATGATTTTTTTTTTTTTGCATGTATACGGATATCCGCGGATATTCGCGGATAATCGGATTTTTAACGGATATCCGGATAGCGGATATCCGGAATTTTTGGATACGGATACGGACACTAAAATCACGGATAATACGGATACGGATACGGATACAGATATCCTAAAAAAACCGGATATCCGCTCCGTTAACAGGCCTAATACATATGTTTTGTCACCTAAACTCAAGTAAAGTTTTCGGGTTATTGTTGTCTTTAATGTTCTTTAATACATATCCTCTTATACGTAAATTATAAAACCTAATGAGTCGCTGCATAATAGCGATTGCAATTCAAAATCAGCCAATGAAACTAATAATGTGAAAAAAAAAGAAACTAATAATGTGAAGATAAAAAAATGAAAGAAGTGGTTCGATGGAAGTTGAAATTTGTGGTATGGATTTGGTATTGAACTCTATAACTAGGTAAGTAACCTTTGTTTTTTAATAAAATGTTAGTTAGTTGACCTTCTGAGTCACTCCACATACGCCCATGGGCCATGGTCGCACTCACACCCTCACTTCTATATCCCAATTCGTTTATATATAAAAATAGTTATACATTAGATGTTTATCGACGCCTTAATTTGACACATCTAATTGTACTATATACAAAACTCCTACACTAATTAAATGATACATAAACCTGTAAAGGTGCACGGGGAGCTATTTTCAACGTTGAAAAAAAGTTGGGGAGTAACGACAATCAAAAGTACTAACTAATAGTATGACTTATTTTTATTGTTAAAAATATTAACAAATGTAATTATCATTTTCAGTGAATTGGGAGGAAGCAGGTTTAAGTGTTTTAACTAACTTTAACAGATCTGGTATCTTCAGCAGTTCAGCTTGAAAAATCAGTCGCTTACCCAAACGAGTACATCTCGTATTAAATTAGGTTGCCTGTAAATTGACATATTTGCTAATAAACAAATAATACAAGAATCATGCTTTGATTTCATTTGTATTACTTTTTCTCGTATAAACTAAAACTACTATTATATCGATTATTGTTCCTTATAACCGAAGAGTTCCTTCTTATCATCTTATGGTTTCTTGCGAGAAGCTAAATTGTAATATTTAATGGGATTTATGTGTTCACTTTTTAGAACGTTATGGTTTATACGTAAAAATAAATTATATCTTTCTATTGAAGATTTTGAAATAAAAGAAAAAACGAGAGCTCAACTTTCATAAACAATTGAGGTCCACATTAAATGAGTTCTTAGGACGTCCACATTAAAAAAAAAAACATGTTAGTGAAAGAAAAAATCCTAAAATTGTTTATAGTCACATCATTGCAATTTTTCTAATTCATAATAAAGTTTTTGTTTTATGGCTAATTAAACTCATACATCTATAAGGTAACATAGAATATCTAAGAATAGTCCAATACAAAGCACCCATTTGATCTATAGGGCCATAAATTTGTGTAGTCGCTAATTAACTAAAATACATTGTTTAGTTAATTAATTTCTTAAATCAGTGACTTAAGCCTTAAGCCACTCTTGAATCTGAGCATCTATGAAGCTCCCTAGGTATTTGTAAGCTGCTTCGGAGGGGTGAATGGAGTCCCAAAACAAGTGATCCGAATGATTCGGACAAGTCTTTGATAAGGAATTGCACAAGAAGCTCGTTTCCACTGTTCCGCAACATCCTGTCTTCGTCTCCTTGAATCCTGTTTTTATTTGTACGACGATGAGTATATATTGCATAAATTAGTAAAAGATTCAGATTTAGATGACTTGTGGAACAAGGAAAAAGTTGTATATACCGTATTTGCTAGGGTTTCGGATCATGTCCATCACAGGGTCGTAGATGTTAGCGTAAAGGAACTTGCTTCCGGGTAGAGACGCTTGGATCTCAGGCAGTTTCTTTACTAGTTTCTGATTGTACAAAACGGAGTCTTTGTTCTCTTGTTCCACACAAATGCTTCTCATTTTCACGGTCATTTGGATCGGTAAACATCCCATCGGCGGCAACCCTCCGACTAGAATATTCCGGCAACCTAAACTATAAAGCTCCTACACACAAGAAGAAAAGACTCGAGAGTCAGCACGACAAATATAAAAAAATAGCTCCATGAAATAATCTGGTCTCAGACCAAGAAAACAAAATTTTCAAGATTTTACCCGGACAAAACCGTCAAGCCTCTTGAGGACAAAATCTTGGTAACCATAGATAGTAGGATACTCGAGATGCCTTGTGGGGATATCGTAAAAGTTCAAGATGAAATCATTAGGCCCTGCGCTTATGACCACTAAAGCGTTGTTAATTATGTTCATTGCTTTCTTGTCTCCTACGATACCTTTGAGACGAGCAATATAATTCTTGAACATGCGTGGCTGTTGTGAGACCGGGATAGCCTTGCTCGATAGCGAGGTCTCGTCATCGTAGCCAGCGCCCGCGGATGCGAAACAGACTCCAGTGACAATGTCTTGGTCGGAGATGTTTGGCTGTAGAAACGGAGGAACAAACTCTTTGATGTTGAGTTTGGTGGAGATTACGTCAGAGATTAGCTTTCCGTTTGAGAATCTCCCATTAGCTTTGTGGCCGGGAAGATCAACGCCATAAGGGAGGTGATTAGCCTTGAAGACGGCTTGTGAGTAGTAGTTGTTATTGCCTGTGTCTACCGTTGAGTCGCCGAAGATTAGAATCGCCGGGAAAAGCGGCTGCGTGGCGTTTGCATCCGCATTGTAAGACACGAGGAGTGTTGCAACAAAGAGACCAAACACTATGGTTTTAGATATACACATTGTGTATTTGATCACTTCGTCTTATTTTGATTTCTTTAAACTCTATATTGGTGAAATAAGTTGGTGATGGCGTTTTAAAGAGCTTGAAGGTGATGTTTCTGTTGGAGTGAGTTTATCTTTGAACTAGGCTTTCTGATTTTTTTAGTGTATTTTTTTTCTTAAAAAAATAGAAGCTTTGAATATTGTAGTCTAACTAAAGATATTAACGAGATTTTTCACAGATATTTTACTATAAAAGAAGAGTCTTCTATTCTTTTAGTCCACTTTATAAACTTATTTAACAATTTTAATTCAATTCAATTATACAATAAATATTTTACTAATTAGGTGTTTGACCTCTCTCTATTGGTTGACTTAAATTTAATTTATTTTTAGTTTTATTTTTTTAGCAACTCAAGAAATATTTAAATTTATAATTTATTCATTTAATTATGGTCTTGAATGGCTTTTAAGTTCAAAGATGCACAACATATACTAAAAACAATACGTCAACATAACGTAACATGGATGAAAATGTTAAGTAACATAATATATATGTTGACTTTTGTTTAACAATTATGATCGTCACTATATAACGCAATTTGGGTTGCATTATTTCATTTCGAAATTGTGTGGAATTATGTTTCAAAATTTTATGGGCTGGTTCAACAATAGGCCCAAACAACAATTATATCTCTATATTTTTCCTCGTGTAAAATGGAAAGTGAAATCAACGTAAGAACCCATAATGAGATTATGTAATGATATATGTTTAAAAGGTATTTAATTATGGATTATAATCATATCACTTTTTTTATGCAAATTGTTGATGTAGTTACAGTTTTTTTTTTTTTTAATGGCTTCTACTATCTTGGGAGTAAACTGATTTCAACATAAAATAAAATCTGAAATGGTAAACATAAAACTATACGAATTTACGGTCTCATCCAATTTTTTTACAGTTTCTTTTTTGAGTTTTTCACAGTGAGAAAATGAGACTTTCGGACTTTTAACTACAATCAATTTCTAAAAATTAACCTATGTAATAATATGATACAAATTAACCTATCTAATAATATGATACGATTAAATATGATTGATGTTATGTGTCTACATCTTCACAAAATCTCTTGAAATGTCATTTGGATTTTCCTCTCACGTCAACTTGGCTAGTTTTAAGATAGAGAGAGCAACGTGCACCACTAAATCATATAAAAAGAAAAAGGATCTTACGCACGAGATTATATCTAAATCAACGCGTATTCTCGACTGGAAAATATCTCCAATATCTAAGCTAAAGTCTTTATGTTATTCCTTTGATTTGTCGTTTATACTTATACCATCAGGTTCTTCCCCCTTAACCATTATCCCGTCTAATATTTTTGTTTGCAACTACTAAATTCTAGTAGGCTATATGTTAATCTTTCCAGAGTCAATAATTCGTTTTGTTAAATTTATAATTCAACGTGGTTCCAGTTCAGATCTGTACTAATGTTATTCGTGTTTGAACAATTTTAAACAAAAAAAAAATTGATAACCCAGAGATGATACGAGTTTTTACTATATATATAGCCGTCGAATTGTACACCCACAAGATTTTTAATGGATTTTAAACATATATAACAATTCATTAAATTGTCATAGCTAGTTTGTAATTTGAACACCTATCATCATCTTCATCATTTTTTTTAAGTAACTCAATATATTAATTTTTACCCAAATGGGCTTAAACGATGATGGGCTTACACGGCCAATCGGCCCACAAAAAGAAGAAGAAAAAGTCAACACGACCCAGATCGGAGATCTGAAAAAGGGTGGAATCCGGCAGCACCAGCACCACCTCCAAGCTCCGGCGATAACAAGAGGCCCTTCGTTGCTGCTCCAACCCGACACGAGCGACATGACCGGAGTTATCGATTCCCGCCACAAACCCGACGCCAACGACGGAGCCGACCAGAAACTCCTCTCCCGGAAAAGATCGAAACCATAGACAACCGACCCGCTAAATCCAGTCCTCCACCAAGCAACCAGAAACCTAAATCGAACCCTCACCTCCAGCGCCGTTGTCAACACAAGCCTCCTCCGTGACCGCCACAACTTCAATCCGGTCAGACGAAAACTAGATGCGGCAGCGATTAGGTCCGCTGGCTCAAACAAAAACCTAACCGCCAATCTCCTCACCCAGCCAACACAGATCCGACGGATCTGGCGCTAATCGTCTCGACTTGCAGTGACCCCCACCAATCCGCCCTCGACTTCCGCCGTCAGTCACAGCAGCCCCTCCGACAAGTGAGCCTACAACTTCCTTCAATCCCTCCTCCGGCGTCCTCAAACCAGTGGTACGACTAGAAGAAAGCACGAAATCGTCGGGAAGATCGCCACAACTAACATCAGAAGGCGGATCTACCACACCTCATCACCGCCAGAGAAAGAGGAGCGTCACCAACCGATTGAACCGCTTGCCCCACCATCGACGATGAAGCTCTGAACTAAAAAAGAAAAAAGAAGAACGAAACTTTCCTAGATCTACTGTTGAGGAGAGAGAAGAGAGGATATTATTTGGAACGATTGTCCTTTTTTTAACAATCTCTCTTCATCATCATTTGATAATTAAAAGATTTAGGACCGAATGTTTTTGGTTATGGTAAGCTCCATTGTTCCACTCTTTACGATGTAGTATTGTGGTGACTATATTCGAATTGCGTGTGATATGTTCTGAACATCCTATTAACTTAATGGTATCATGCAAAATCTATGTTTAATATTAGTGCTCATTAAAAAAAATATATATTGACATCATTTTTCTTCCAAAAACGAAATAAACATCTCAATGACATCAAAATTGTTTATAAATTATAGCTGTCATTTGTGACTAAAAATTATGGAGAGACAAGCAACCATATTAAACTAATCCTTTTTCGATTCATGTTAGTATTTAATATAGTAAGGATCATCATAGTTTCACCAACATATATAAGTAAATTCAAACTTTTGCTATATAGTACTTTATCAAAAAAAAAAAAAAAAAACGAAATAAACATCTCAATGACATCAAAATTGTTTATAAATTATAGCTGTCGTTTGTGACTAAAAATTATGGAGAGACAAGCAACCATATTAAACTAATCCTTTTTCGATTCATGTTAGTATTTAATATAGTAAGGATCATCATAGTTTCACCAACATATATAAGTAAATTCAAACTTTTGCTATATAGTACTTTATCAAAAAAAAAAAAAAAAAAACTATGCTATTTACCTGAGATATAAATATATTACATTAGAAATATTATTTAAAATGAAGATCATGATTAATGCCCCTGAGCGAGTAAGTTTTACGGTTTTAGAGAAAATTTCTCAATTTGAATTTTGCAGATGAACTCTTTTTTCTAATGTGTACAGAAATTAAAATTATTTTCCTTTATAGTATCATTATATTGTCAGCCGTATTTGATCTAGTAAAATATTTTTTCCAATCGACTGATTCCTACGTTAAAATATATTATTCAGATTCTAATGTAGAAAATTGTTTGCTTGCATAAACTGGTTCAGAAATAATTTAGAAACAAACAAACAATCAGTTCTGTCTTAAACGATTTTAACATTATTTTAACCCTTTTTCACTAACCTCATTCAACTACATAATTAATTATGTGGTTTATGATCCACCGTGGATATAAAGTGTTTTCGAATTGAGGGAAAAGACAGACTTGGCTCACGTTCTTCAATTAATTGATTGTCTTTTAGTTTCATTGTTAATTAAGTTTCAATCATAACTAAACACCCCCAAAAAAAATTGTGGTACACAGTACACACGAGGCTTATTCTTTGAGACTAGAAATTAATTTAAAATTTTAAATCATTAGTTTCATAATCAACCAATTTCAGCGCCGTTCGTACGTAATACATATATAGTCGGTGCCCGAAACCTCCGTGCTACGAAGCTTCCTCATACGTACTTAAGTATATGTATTTATTGGGGCATTAATCATTTGATGAATATGGGTTTTACCAAAACCTTAAGCACCATTAAATTCATGTCATTAAGGGGAGGGAAGTTAACGTCTCGAGCGTCGAGAGTCATAATTAACTGATTAATACTCCCTCCGTTCTTTTATAAATGATGTTTTAGGAGAATGCACACAGATTAAGAAATCATTTAATTTTTGTTTATTTCTAAACTAAAACATCATTTATTATCTAATCAACCAATAGAAAAATAATCTGCATAATATAAATCGTCAAAACCAATAAAATCCTAATTAATATTGCATTGAAAACTGAAAACATCATCTATATAAAAACAAAAACAAAAGCTTAAAACATCACTTATTTAAGAACGGAGGGAGTATAATCCTAGAAATTGGAGAATCATGATCTAACTAGATTCCTACGTACATTTGACAGGGTTATAATTAACATCGAATATAACGTAGTACTATTGGTGCAGTTTCAGTCTTAAGCTTTTGTCTTTTCGAGATGAGACATGTGACAATAGGCTTTAAGAAAATTATTAGAAAATGAGGAAAACCCATTGTTTTTCTTATATTCTTCAGTTAATTCGACTATAACCCGAGCGTAACGGATCCTCTGGCTAAATTTCTCCATTTTTACATATCAACAAGCTCCTCTCTTAAAAGAAAAAAAAGATCCTCTTACTATTTTCTATAGTAATTAATATCATTTTGCAAAATAGCATAAGTGTTAAATTAAGTACAAATAGCGTACGTACGGTTTAAATTTCTGATTTAAAACGAAAAATATATATATGTGGCAATGAGCAGTAAAGTGCCTTAATTAAGAAATACAATAATCAAGGACCCAAATTTTGATACTGCCCAGTGCCCACCAATTCGATTAATGCTTCCTTCCATGGCTAGTAGCTTGCCTGAGAGCATTTAGACTATGGAGTTCTCCAGATACGAAATGGATTATGAGCTAAGAATGTGTACTGTTTTATTCTAGATATTTGTCTCTTTTTTCGTAATAAACTCGTGTTTTGGATTTTCACACATATTAAAAACAATTATTTTAATATTACTTTTATATTAAATATTTTTTGATAACTATGAACCAATAGTAATCTAAGAAATTTAATCATTTTATTTTAAATGTTACTATTTGTAATATTAATCAATAAAAATAAAGATTTTTTGTAAAAAATTAATCTTTGTAGAACACAACAAAAACAACAAAAATGCTAGAACATGACATGGAGTATATATCAACAAATTATAATTGTTATTCCGCATCACTGTTTTATCGTTTTGGGCAACATCTTTTTTTTTCTGGTGTTATTTTATTTCTTCTTTTGGCCGAATTGCATTATAGAGAAGAAGAAAAACAGTTTTAGCAAACCTAGCGAAGATAAAAGAAATTTGGTTAACATATTTTTGGCTTTCTACTCAGTTAGTAGTATTTGTGTATGTAGTAGTTTTCACGTTCTGATGGTCAGCTTCTATCAGATTTCATCTATGGCTTTGAGTCTAGAACAACTATACACAAATTACAAGCTTTCCCTAGAAGAATCCTCTCACCGGATTTCGTTGACGGCAGGAGTTATCCCTGGACCGTTGCTTGCGTCTTGTCCGGTGAAATTGTCGAGGACGCACGACAATTCTTTAGTTTGGGTGAAAATTGTTTCTGACCTTAAGGGTCTTTGGCGTAAAAGCTTCTCATTCATGGAGGTAATCTCGGATCCTCCCTCCTCCCTTGTGGAGAGAACCTATCTATGTCTTTTAGCTATCTCAATTTGGTTCGCGCCGGCAACCAATATTGCTAAAGACTCTTTTCAAACGTCACGAATTCTTTTGATAGTGACTATTGTTAATTTTCCCGAAGTATTCGCGGAAGTGTCTTTGACACACCTTGAGCTCGTTTGTGGCATGTTGCGATGCAGCCTCTGTCTCCGAGTTTCTATGGATCTATCACCGAAGTCTAATGGTTTCTCATTTTATCTATCTACTTATGTTGTAACTTTGTGTTGGTTTATCCCTTTGTACCCAACCATTAGGTTGATGACTCTGTACTCTTTATCTCCCTTTGGGATTGATTAAATGGATAACAAGTATGCTTTTGTTCAAAAAAAAAAAAAAAAATGTTTAGCTTAGAAGAACCTACTAGAGCTTCCAAAACTGTTTGAAAATACAATAAAAATAGTACGGTTCGCAATTATTTGTAACGAATTTCCTTACTGGATAAAGCATCTATATTTTTTAACAAAAAAAATCAAAAAAAGCACATATATTAAAAATAATAGTTGTGAACTTGTGATATATTATTTAGTAGTTTGGTGTAAAACGTATAATTCTAAAGTATTGCTACTTTCTTTCTGATTAGTTTTGAGTCTTTTGACAATAATCATATTACTTCATATATTAATTTCTTCTATCAAATAATTATTCTTATAGTTGTTAGAAATTAAATTATTAGACAGATAGATTTTAAGACTAAAAAGTGAAAACTGATAAGTATTGACCAAAACAATGGGTAACTTTCATTGTTAAAATGTAGATTAATTGAGTGGAACAAAAGAACTAAATAGTTTTTTACAATGATGAGCACTATAATAAGGATTAAGGAGGGCTTGCTTAAGTTAATCACATCAAGAAGAAAAGGCATTTTAGTAAATACAACTTCCGTATACTACGTTTGGTCAAGCTCTGTTTAATCATTTTTTCTTCACTCTATCTATATATAACCTCGTCTTCCCCACAAAAACAACACACAACAATAACAAAGAACATAATAATTTTTTCTATAAATTCTCTTTCTTTTGTTAAAGCAAAACTTAGAAATCTGTTAGCAAAAGAAGAAGATATGGGAAACAGTTTACGGTGTTGTTTGGCTTGTGTACTTCCATGTGGAGCGTTAGATTTGATCCGTATCGTACATCTCAACGGCCACGTCGACGAGATCACTCGTCCAATGACCGCCGGTGAGATCCTTCAGGCGAATCCTAACCATGTTTTAAGCAAACCTTGTTCTCAAGGAGTTGTTCGTAAGATCTTGATCTTGTCCCCTGAATCTGAGCTTAAACGTGGAAGCATCTATTTTCTTATACCGGATACTTCTTTGCCGGAGAAGAAGAAGACAAAGAAGAGAAAAGAGCTCCGTTGCCGGAAAAAGCCTCTTGAAAGCGGCAGTGACATTAATAGTGATCATATGAGTACTAATAAGGATCTTGATGGTCATTGTTTGACATTTTGTGAGAAATATTTGGAAGATGTTATGTTGTCGGAGAAGATGAGTTCGGCCGGTAAAGAGAATCGTCACCGTCGGAAACATAGCCGGTCAGCATCAGTGTCCACGTGGCGGCCTCACCTTGATAGCATCACTGAGGATCTTAATTAATTAGTAGTTTTTTTTTTTTCACTCTTCGTTTAATTGTCTCTATTTTCTTAAATTCTTTTTTTTTTTTGGATCCGGAAATCGGATTTTTATTTAACATTCCCGGGGAGAAAAATTTCAAATATTTTATTTATTATGAAGTTAAAAACAAAACTATGTTATGTACTCAGTACTCATGTGGATAAGATCTATGGTACATTGATATATGTTCTACTTTCAGAATGTGGCAATGAGGACAAGATTCTAAGTTAAGATCATATGACCATTATCTAAAATTAAAACTTTGTAAGCATATGTAAACTGGATCTTATATGACAGGAATCGAATTGTATAGTACAATTAGGATCAAATTTCGAAAATGCAAAGAAAAATTCATGTAACTGAACCAAATAGTATATGAAAATGGTAAAATCGTATTTTGGTAACAAATTACTAATTCAATATTTGTTGAGATCAAGTGAATAATGAATATGTTGTTAGATGTCAAGTAATAATGGAAGAGGTTGGAATTTAAGGAGAATTAAATTGAAAATTTTCAATTATTAATGGGTTGGGGTTGATGACTTTCATTAAACTGTGGTCATTATAAAATCAAAAGAATTAAAATCATACTTTATATAAGAAGAACTGCATGTTCAACTGTAATGCAACGTATTTAGACCAGATAAATATTTTAAGTTTCGGTGGTTAATTATTTATTGGTAATAATGCGAACTCGAGACGGCTGATTAATTAAGGGTCCAAAGAAAGAGTGTAGAGACGTCAGGCAATCATGTAAGGTCATCACATGCAGATGTAGCCATGTAGGTGGACCAATCGATAAGTCTGTGGAACTGAAAAACAAACCATATGTTTTCAAATAATATTAAAAGTTTCAATCATATAAAGTGCAAAGCAAGTTAATGCTAGTATTCACTATATGTGGACAAATAATATAAAAGGTCTCAATGATTATACACGAAGAAACCAAGACAATGATTAAAAAAAATCCGTAAAATTTAGTAACAGTATATACTGGTTTTGATTGGTAATCCATTATCAAAATGGTAGATGCTATACAGTTTTAACAGTTACCTATCACAAAATATTTATTAAAAACGTTACTAATAGTTTTATTTTCAATATTTTTGTATAGTTTTTTCTTACAGTTTTACTCTATTTCGATAAAACTTACAGCTCCAGCTAAAAAAATTGTACAGCTTTTGATTACCACTCATACCCATTACAAATCTATTTCAAAGTAGTAGAGACTCTTCAGAAATATATATATATATATATATATATTTATATAAACAAACACATACATTTAAATACTATTGTCAAAAAAATGTACAATATAATTGCAATATATATATTTACAAAATTAATCAATAAGTTTTTTGGTTATATAGTAACTTTATTCCCGTTCTTTAATTATTATGAGCACTTAAGGTTAGTTAGGTTCCTAATAAAGTTATTTTGGTTCAATTTTTTTTTCTATCATATAACTAGTTAATACAATATTAAATAAAAAATTAAAACATTATCGCGGCCAGCATGATTTTCAATCTAATTTATTATAGTTGACATTTAAAAAAAAATTGATTTAAATATCATCATATAAAGTCATATAACATATATATGATAAATAGTAAATCATCTGTGAATAAAAATGTTGGCCAAGATCCCAACAAACACTAATGAGTAATCAACGTAGAGAATAATCTCATCATTTATTCAATAATCAAATATTGTTAGTTGTTCAATAACTTCAAGAACCACTAGGTGGATACACGCCTTTACAAAGGCCACGGGTGCACGCACACATCTTTGTTGGGCCAATTCCGAAACATTGTCCGTAAATATAAGTTTCACTTTGGCAAACTTTTTGGCATAATAAGTCGCCATTTTGTGCACTACATGTCTTAGAGGTTTGCGTCTTGCTTCGTATTAGTTCACAGCGTATGGCTGAAATAGGTGGTTTATATGATTCTGGATTTACTGATATACTAGTTGAAATCAACATGGTGATCATCACAAAAGTGATGAAACTAACAAATCTTTTACTTTTACTCATTTTCTTATTTTTCCGTTTTTTTTCTCTCTAGTTTTATGGAATATTTTATGTATACAATCAATCAATTTTTATTTATAAAGAGTTTTCATTTCTATTTTAAGATATAAACAAGACAGTCGTCCCGTAATAAAATGTTCAAAGAGAGGAAGAATACCACACATACCATAACCACATATTTCTCTCATTCCTTTGCTATTTTTAGTATATAAGAAAAAAAAAAATAGATTTCTTCCAAAATACAACATCTTATACTCCCTCTGTCCCAAATTATAAGAGGTTTAAGGGTTTTTTCTTTGTTCCATTTTAATAGATTTTTTCAAGTTTCAATGCACTATTTATACTTATTTAATAGTTTTTGACTGTTTAAATTTTGCAGTCTTTTTTTTAATTGGTTGAATTTTTATAAATAAGAAAACATTTATTGTTTCTTAATCCTTGTGCTTTTAGCCAAAACCTCTTATAATTTGGGACAGAGGGAGTATATTACTTGAAAAACATTTTTAATATAAAACATAACTCTCCCATGTGATTTACAAGATTGCCATGTTGACTTTTCAGAAATATATAGTTTAAATAACTAATTACCCAGTTATTACTAAATTAATTACCAATGTACATATTCTAATTAATTCGTTATATGGGACGCGATATTTTTAAATATTCTAATTAATTCATTATATGTAAAGGATCAATTTTGATTGGCCAGCTTATATGGGAATACTCGACATTACACCAGATTCCAAAATAATATTCTTCACTTATGAAATTCCATATTAATCGTGATTGTATACTTTCGAATCTGTTACCCAAATATAAAATATGCTTAATGGATCACTAATTCACTATATGTCAGATATAGAATTATGTTTTTTTTAAATTATTCAAATTCATTATCACTGATTACAAATTTACAACCATATATTTAAACTTTAACAACAACGTGAAGTGATATGTTAATGCCAACCATCGATTTTACTTCATCTTTTTTTGGTCAAAGTTTAGAGTTTTTACGTTCCTAAATCAGATAATTCATAAGGTTAAAAAGAATGCTTCTTGTTTCTCTGTTCAATAATTTTGGATTCAGTTTCTCTCTTTGATACCCAAATCTTATTGTAATTTTTTTGTAATGCCTCTACCTTTCATTTTCAATGATATTAACATTCATAACAAAAAAAAGAGGGTTAAAAAAAATGCGAATTAGTTATGAAGAAATTTGTTTTTCTTGCTAAGGTTATTGGATGACCTAAAAGCTAGGTGATGGAGACATCTACAAGTTAAGAAATGGAAAACAAAATTATAAATCTCTTAAAATATAATAGAAAAATAAAGAAAATGAAAGCTGGCATATGATTCGGCTGCCTTCACATGGTTTCCCATCCTTTATGTCCCATCTCTTCTAAACACCCATCTTTTCGTTCACCACATCTTTTTTTATTGTACCGGAAATAAATGATAACTTTTAAGAAAGGAAGAAAATAAAAACTGAAAATTTGGATGGGGTTTTACGTTGTAAATCAGTGATTTCAAAAGGTTTCTTATAGCCAAAAGTTTACACAATTTTGATTAGTTTCTACATCTCTTTGATGTGTGTCAAAGTGCATCTTTCTATTTTTGGTCCTTGTGCTTTGTTTCTAGTTGTTATGTTTATTAAGCTGTTTTTTTTTCATTTGTCTTATATTGTCCTCAAACTGATGGTGGATGGTAAGCCAACACCAAATTTGTTGCCGAGAAAGAAAAACTTACCACAAAATTATCCACTAGATTTACATTTTCTCTGATATTGTGACATTGGATACGTATGTCCTAGTATTAGAGCATTCTTACCACAAAAGCACTTACTCATAGTAGCGCCAACAAGCCCAATATAATAGCCCAATATTATGAGATAAATAAGTCCATAGGTTATATATATATCAATCTAAATTCATTGTGTTTTTGGTGAATCTTAAGTTCATTTCTCTTACTTTTCCTTGCCCAAAATAAAGTTGTAGTAGTCTATTTCATTTTCTTATTTTCAATCTCATTTTTTCTATCTAATAAAGCTTTAAGAGCTTGAGACTACTAGCTTTGGATTCTCCTACACCTAGAAGTGATTATCAAGCATCTCATTTGTTGTTAGGACTAGAAAGATTGTCACAGTACGTAGAGGATACATAAAAAATAGCAGCCAAACTATGTACTATATATGCATGCTCTCTAATCTTAGTTATAGTTATAACCTTTAATTATTTTGTGTACCTGTTCAAAAATATATGAATTAACTACGATGACATAGTTCAATATGCAGCCTTTGATCTATATGAATATAGTATGTCACATATATAGTTCTAGTTTTCCAACACATAAAACCCTTCACGCATGAGTTTAACCAAAATATGTTTTATTTGATACATTGATCTCTTATTGAAATATATCAATAAAACAGAAAAAGAACTACACTATAACATAATGATCATCCTGAGACTCAACTCAAGATCCTAAATGCTTATAGCTCTTAGATACTACATCTATGTATAAATATTTCTAGTTATGAACTTAAGATAAAAAAAAATGTCACTAAATCCATGTGATTCCAACAGCCGTAGAAGCTGAAACTATATATGCATCACAATAAATCCATGTATACTAAACACACTTACGACTACAAGAATCATTTGAACATAAGGAGTGGATGGCGGATGTATGAATGTGAAAGGCATGGGAATGGGTTTAAGAGGCTTGTTGTAGTACATCTGTTTTACAAAGCTTCGATGGACCAAACGCTCCAAAGTCAGGTAAACAATGCAACTGAGGGCAATGCTAACAACGCTGGAAACGTGGTTTGCTTGTATATTGCTAACAATCCTCGAAAAATGGTTCAAGACAATGATGACGTGTATGCAATATTCAATCATCTTGGGGTAATTCCAGCGGCTAGTAGAAGCTAAAACTATGTACTATATTTGCATGCTCTAATCTTATTTATAGTTATAGCCTTTTATTATTTTGGTGTACATGTTAAAAAATATATGAATTAACTATGATGACATATAGTTCATAATGCAGCCTTCTATATATATATGAATATAGTATGTTACATAGTTCTAGTTCTCCAACACAAAACCATTCACGCATGAGTTTAACCAAAATATGTTTTATTTACTACGTTGATCTCTTATTAATTAAAAAAAAAAAAAAACTACTATAACATGATGACATCCTCAGACTCAACCCAAGATCCTAAATGCATCTACCTCTTAGATACATCTATGTATAAATATCTCTAGTTATAAACTTATGATAAAAAAAAAAAAACGAATGTTACTAAATCAAGTTTTTAAGTCACTTGGAATTCCTCCTCTAGTGTTTACCGAGATCAATGGTAGTGAAACCTTCTTCAGCGGAGAAACGTGGTTGCATTCCAGTATCTCCAATCTTCTGATGCTCGACGTTAGGCAATTTATAACTATCGTCCATGGCCAGTGAGTCTCCTTGCTGCTGATGAACGACAAGTACGGAGAAATGAAAATCTGGCGACGTCAACATATCTCCGATCACACCTAACTCAGGGCACTCACTCCAGTCCGTGAGTCCGTACAAGACCGAAGACTCTAGGTCATGGTCTCGCCCTACTAACACCATGTCATAGGAATCTCCAAGTGAGCTAATCACTTGTGTAGTCTCCACGCCATCTCTCACTATCTCCTCCACGTAATGAACTTTCCCTTTGTTCGCTGCATGGCTCTTGAAATCGCAAATTAGATTGTACTCAGACATGTCGCTGTAATCCTCATCTTGAAGAGCGCTCTTGTGACGGAAATGTATCATCGTAACGTTAAGGTCCGGTTTTTCAGCCATCCTCATGCATAACGCAAGTGCTTCCGCGTCATCCTTGCCTCCGATGAAGAGCATCGCCACGTTATGCCACGTATTGGTCATCAACACGGAGCGACGTCCCTCGGTCTCTCCTCGGTCTATGAATATTGCGACCGAACAAGGTGCCGCTTCCAACACGTTAAGGTTTATGTTCCGGATGGGCCCGTTGACTTGTCCGACCGTCCCGTCAATCGCGTACTGCTTGTGGAACGGAATCACAATTAACGTCGCCTTCTTGTCGAGCGCAAGCGTACATACGTCATTGTTTATACTCGAGTAAGGCGCGGCTGCGGTAAAGTGTTGCGCCATGAGAGCTCCCTGACATAAAGAAGATAAGTATGTATTATTATCATCTATTTATCAATCTGCAAAAGCAAAAGCAGAATTAATATTGATCTCTTATATGATGAAAAAAACGTTTTCGCTGTTTTACCTGGTACTTTTGCTCGAAACGCTGGAAGGCGTTGACGATGTGAGTGGACTGGGCTGTATTAGGGTCAAGTTTGTTCATCTGATGGTGCGGTGTAAGGACTGCATGAGCTCGGCCTTTAAGCTCGACGAGATGCAAAGTAAAGAATGAGATCGGGTTAAACCGTGTCGGGTAAGTAGCTTCTAGAAGATTCACCATAGAAGGAACGTTTTCAACATTGTAGAGGCCAAGGAGAAGACGTAGCTGAAGATTGTGTTGTCTCGTGTTGAGGATTGTTCGTTTGCTTTTGCTTTTGTAACGTTTTGAAGGGTCGTAGAGGTACACGACGAGAAACCGTGAAATCCCGGTTACCAACAAAATCGTGATGATCACCAGATTAAAGCATTCTGTGTCAACAACCTGTAAAACCAGTTTCAAATTTTTTTACCTTAAGTTAAAAGAAGATTTACGTGAATAGGAAGAAACATATATTTCTATAATATTTGCTAATTCTTAACCAAAACCTAACTAAAAAACAAATTAAGCAACGTCTATTTATTTTCACCTGAGCGTCTTTCCACACGATAGTAGTGTAGACTTCAATGATACCTTGGCAACACATCAAGAAGGCCAAACAAAGCGCGTCTCCGATCTGCGTTTGGCAGTAAGCAGACGCAGCCGCTGTTCCAAGGAACTTGCATCCATAAGTGATCAAGAGAATGATCTCAATCATTACCACATGGTGCTCATGGCTCTCTGTGATCTCAAAGAAATTTGTTTGCAACCCACTAATGGCGATGAAACAGGGGAGGAACAAATTCGAAGCAAACATCTCGAGTTTCGCAGCAAGTTCCGTGCCTAAAGGCGGACCATCAGGGAGAGAAACGCCTAACCAAAACGCTCCAAACGCAGCATGGACCCCCATGGCCTCTCCGCTAAGGCTAGCTACAGATAAAAGAAAGAGGACCGGGAAGAACGGTACAACATCTTTCTTATCCATTGATTTGCTTTTCCTCTGGGTGAGCCATACTATTATAGGTCTAAAGACGAAATATATCACCAGAAGAAGTCCTACGATCATGAAAATCGCGTAAAGGCTAGTCATCGTCCGCTCACGCGTGTAGAGATTAAACGCGAGAGCGACGAACCAGCTACAAATTTCGCAGACCATTGAGCAGTGGGTGGCTAACCGACCTAGCTCAGAGTTAAGGATGTTAAGTTCAGCTAATACCGTGGTTGTAACCGGAAATGAAGTCATCGAGCTCAAGGAGATCGCGCTGCTTGTACAGCTAATCACGTCGCTGGGAAGTCCCATAGTTTTACTAATGAACAAAATCGTAAGGTTCCCAAGCGAGAACGGGAAGGCGTAAGAGGCTGTACCAATGAGGATGGCTTTAGAGCCAGCTTTTCTGATAATACTCCCATCGATTTTGAGTCCGAGGAGGAAGAGATGGATGACGAAACCGACGTTTGAAAGCGTTTGTATAATGATCTTGCCTCCAGCGGGAAGAAACATGTTCATGTATCTCACATTGTGTCCTAAGAAAGACGGTCCTAAAACAACACCAGTCTATACATATACACACAAGAAAATGTTTCAAACACACATTTTTCGCAATAAGAGATAGTGAATGTAGTATTTGAAAATTATACCAAGACTTGAGCAGAGATCATTCCTTGCTTTAAAGGTTGAAGGACGCGGAAGATAAGCCTAGAGGTGACGATGATGACTGACATTTGTAGCAATAGAAGAGGCATTGCGTATTTGAGAGGGTCACTCTTCATGAAAATGCCTTTTGAGGTCAACATGTTTTGTGTCTGGCACACAAGCTCTTCCAACATGAATGGACCGTGCACTTCGCCCAATTGCGACGAGTTGATATCGTCTCTGCCAAACGTCGACAGATCCATGGTCTTTATTTATCTGTAAAACGAAGAAAACAAGTAGACGGAGAGAGAGAGGGAGATACTAGGTTTGGGGAACTATCAAGGTTATGTTTTCATTTTTTGATGAGAAAATGTAATGGAGAATGAGAGAAAAAAACAGAGGACTCTGTTTTTACTTGTGGCTATGAAGGCTAACTTCTTCTTATCAGTAAATACACAAAAGAGAGATTGGTTCTTAGACTTTGGTGAGGTCAAAGAGAGAGAGAGAGAGGTATGTATGTGAGAGAATGTAGAAGAAAGATGAGCCTATATTTGTTGTTTCTATTTATTGTTTCTTTCTATTTTTATGTTTGGTTGATCTTCTTTCCACAAAATCTCCACCATTCTAAATTTGTGGTTTTGGTTTCACTTCTAAGTTCTAATAATAAATTAAATGAACTCACACAATGTGGAGATAATAAGGTAGATGTGTTGCACCAATCAAGCAAAGTGGGTTACATACCATTATTATTGCTTATGAAGCTTGAATGTACAAATCAAGCAAAAGGCCAAACACACACGAACTAAAATTAGGGTTATTGGCCCTTGACTATAAATACCGAAAGAACTTGACATGAATCCGCATTTTGGGTTTTGTTGAGAGATGCACACATCTGTGTGTTGTGTTGCTCAACCAAGACGAGATTTCAAGATCTGTTGGTGGTGTACGTAGTAACGAGGCGACCGTAGTCGTCGGAAAGACATTGATGCGCTGGTCCTGCCAGTTATCATTGGAATCCGCAGGGTTGAAGTCTAAGATCTTGTAGAGTTTAGCTCAGAGCTAGTTTGGCTCTGAAGCTTAATGTCATAGAACAGAGCGATAGATCAAGATGATAGGATTTTGATATATGCGTTTGCAATTGTAATGGCTTTCTTGTTCTAGTGAATTCGTTTCTAACAAATCTCGTGTCTCGATTTACTTTGTGCACTTACTTATTCAGTACGCTTCCTCACATACAAATACTGTATGTAGATTTAGCCCAAATCTGTTCTTTCTCTTAAAGAGGTCAAGACCAGCCTTGATACACACGACTTTGCCATGAGATCATCCATCGGAGAATTAGACGGAAGCAAAGGCGACGGAGACAAGAGAACATGAGGAAGCAAAGATTACTTTATTCAGAAAAGAAATTCCATACATATAAAAATCACAACATAACATAACATATATTCACCCGCGTATAACCCTAGTGTTAAATAAAAGAAACCACTGTGTATATGATTAAGAGTACGTGTCAAGGTTTAAAAGCCCTGAGATGAGAAAACATGAAGACAACAACAACAACTAAGAACATAATGATAGCAGCATAGGGAGGAAACATGGGCATAGAAGCTAAGTAACCTGAGATTACGATTAGTAAAAATGAGAGGCGATCTATAGTGAAAGCCAAAAGTGGATGTGTTCGGGGAAACACGGCATTGGCCAAGAGGAAGAGAGAGAACGCCAGCTGATTGAGGGAGCATTGGATATAGATGCTGGTACTGAGACTTGGGCGTTGCGTCCATGATGATGTGTAGCTTAGTCCAGCAGCAAAAAAATAGTTTAGGACGCATAAGCTTAGACGGTCCATTTTGTGGAATTCATGAGGAAGCGGGCCATGTGGTGCACCTTCCACTGCCACAAACTCGTTTTCTCGATACCATGGAAACCTAATAGAATCCGGGGACTGAGAAACTCCCTGGATCATCGGAAAGGAAAGAGTTGGATTCCTCTGACTTGGCGCCTGATGAGACTCATCCGGTTTACGTTGTTCTTCTGGTTGGATTGCGAGATCTGGTGACGGAGGAATCCTCACCGGAGATGGAGGTATTGAGTTGCTGTGAGCAGGAGATAAAGGAGTAAGATTGCTCAGACTCGGTTGAGTTGAGTGGCCCAACAACTGAGAATCACTTTGGTTCACATAAAAAGGAGGATTCAGGTTTCTCTGGTTTGGTGGTGCTTCATCATTAGCTACGGGAATGGGATTTAAGGCTTCGAGCACATAGAAGATAAACATAAAGATCAGCATGTCTCAGAAATGTTTGATGAAGCTAAAATCTTTACGAGAGAGAATTCTTTGATGAACTTATTTCTGATGAAGATGAACTTAGAGTCCATATTTGATGATGTATTTATAGAAAGAAAGAATCTTATAGCATAAAAGAAAGAGTCCATATGTGACAAAATATTTTATGCTACCGTAGTTGATGTCTTTGGAAGTCAACTAAGGCTATTGATGCAGCAAATATTTTGTCGCATCAAATATTTTGTCACATATGGACTCTTTCTTTTATGCTATCATTATGTTCTTAGTTGTTGTTGTTGTCTTCATGTTTTCTCATCGCAGGGCTTTTAAACCTTGACACGTACTCTTAATCATATCTACTGTGATTTTTTTTTTTTAACACCAGGGCTATAGTTCCAGAGCCGTGCCATAGTGTTAAAAAAAAAACATTGGCTTATGGGCATCCAATTTATTGAAAAATTTTGAGGGCATATTTTTCAAGTTTCATTTATTTATACTCTTAACTCTAATCAACTAATAGAACTACAGAAACATACTTACACATTGAAAGCTTTTTGATAATTAAAACAAACAAATCATGAGTTTACACAATAAAAATTATGGCTTTCTAAACTTTAAAATTATGAATAGATCGTAAATAGAGAATTGGTTGTTATGTAAAAGATTGATTCACCTGACTATTTTAAAAAACAAATCAGTAGAATTAGTTATATATGTTATATTAGCTTGAGTATATATACCACATGAAATATTACATGACTTAGCCATTCCATCTATGGAGTATAATATTATTAGTCATAAACTTTGATTTTAAAATTTTATTGAATGATTCTGTTGAAAGAAAAATAAAAAAATGTTTGGGTTACCATTCCATCTATGAAGGGTTTGAAGCTTCTTGTCTATGATCTAGGAGTTGGTGGAAGGCGCCTATCCGTCTGCGGTGGTGTGGTTTTGGTCATCGATGTGGTTGCTGCTCAAGTTTAACAGAGGTGGAGTCTCGAGGTCGTGGATCCCGGTAGAGGACGCCGTGGTGTGCTTCGAGGATCCCCACGGCTCAACTGTTGTGCTTGTTGCGGTGGCCATGGCGGAAGTTGGTGGCGATAAGGTGGGTTGCGCAGTTTTGATGCAGTGGTTAGCGGCAATTCCTCTGGTATTGCTTGGCTAACGCGGAGTTCGGCTTCAGCGGTTTGGATGAGCCACCACCCTCTGGATCCGCCGCGTTGTGTGTTCACCGGTCCGGTCGTGGTGCCCTCTGCTTGGTCTAATCGGAGAAACTGGAGAGGGAAGGAAGGGGATAAATCTATGGGTTGGGTTGCTAGGTCGGGACCCGACTCCGTAGAACCGGTTGTCGCGGCGGCTAGCTTTCCGGGAGATCTCTGGCGGATCTGGCATGTCGACGGAAAGAGATCGCGGTTGGGAATTGAACCCTTCCGACTGGTTTTTTCGATCTATTGACACTGCTGTGAAGTTGGGTATCTCGGGTTCACCGGATCTAATGCTCCGGCCACCGTGCAGTCGTCCATCAGCAGGGTTCGATCCTTCAATTCTGTCTCCGGCAATTTTCTTATTAGGCTTTTTTGTAACTGGGTCATAGTTTGTAAGGCTTTTACTAAGTCCATTTGGGAAGATTAAATGAATATTAACTATTAAAAAAAAAAAAAAAAAAAAAAAAAAAAAAAAAAAAAAAAATGTTACAAGGAATATTTTTTGTTTGGTAATTTTATTTTTTTATTTTTTCTGTTTTGATATATAACGATGGTAATTATTATTGTAAACATTTTTTATAAGCGGAGGCATTTTATCCTTAATCGCTTATGTCGATCGTCGGTGTTGGCACGGCTCAGCCGGGTGAATATATGTTATGTTATGTTGTGATTTTTATATTTATGGAATTTATTTTCTCAATAAAGTAATCTTTGCTTCCTCATGTTCTCTTGTCTCCGTCGCCTTTGCTTCCGTCTAACCAATTCTCCGATGGATGATCTCATGGCAAAGTGATAAAAAAAAAATACCTTTGAGAATTCTCGTCTCTGTGTGTGTGGATTTGATGGTACTGTCAACTGTGACGCAAATTGAATCAAAAGAGAGAAGAATCGTCGTCGTCGTCATAATTGCGAACTGCTTCAGAATTATTTTTTCCATGTTTATATATTCGCGGCACGTGTGCAAGCAAACGCCGCTGAGATTGTGTTTTTTTGGGTTTGACTTGTGAGCCGAAAATTTCGTTTTTTTTTTTAAATATGGCAAATTCTTAACATAATTCGTTTTTTTTTTGTTCCCTTAAAATTTTGTGAGTAAAGTAATCTTTATTTAAAGTGAGATTTAATTTATGTTTGAAAAAATATACAAGTCTATACCAACTACTGTATACAAGATTACACGATGAGAAGATTAATATATAAATGAATCAAACATCATCACTATTTTTTTTAAACAAAAAAGATAAAATTATTTAAAGATATTTACAATATGCTTCCTATGATAACCGGGCTCATCAATCATGCAAGATATATATATATATATATATAGATAGGTCAAGGTTTCATGATTATCTTATCCCATACAAATCGTTTACATGTATTTATTCAATCTCTATGAAAAATTAGTAACATCGGAATGTTTCCGCGGTCGATAAATTTTTAATTTGATAAATGCATTGCATGTAAAGTATTTGTTCGAGTATGTCCTATACATTTGCTTGTTTTGAACTGAAATTAGAAAATAATATTTGAAAGAAATGATTACTTAATTACTATATTGATTTTGGAATATGTATATTTTGTGGTAATTATATTGAGTATTGTCCAAAAAATTGTTTATCAATGACTGAAGAATATGAAATTTCCACTTATAATCGTCACAAATTGAATTATAATCAAATAGCTTTGGGTCGTTTACCAATTTCAGTAATTGACGATTGCACTATTTCTGACAATTTATAATTCACCTCAAACAAAAAGGGGGTAAACCCATTAATTTGATTAAAAAGAATTCAAAATTGTTAAACTATATAAAAAGTTTAATAAAAATACTTGTATTATATTTATACAATATTATTAAGTATTGAGGCACATTCTTTTAATATAATATATTCGTAATTAATTTCTTGAAATAGATAGGTTGAAAATACACTTTAGAATATTAAAAAGAGAAATTGTCTAATAATTGTATATACATCAATTCATATCTATTAGATTATAATTTGACTCTATTTGAAACATATTAAAAAAAAAATTCCTCGTTAAATGAATAAGGTCACGAAAAGGATTTCAATTTTCTTTTTCTCTTCTTTTTTTTTTTATAATATAATAGATTCGCATAGATCAATATGCATGATTTGTTTTTAGTTTTTCTAGGATCTGGTTTTTAGTAGGAAGTCTAGACCAATTCCCATTTTGTAGCTTATGCACAATTTCTTATTTACATGGAAGCCATAATGTTTTATTCATATTTGTTGTGATGTTAATTAATGATTCAAAATATTCCACATATTTCAATCTGTGGACCATTTGGGAATGAGATTACTTCGTTGGTTTGTACAACTATTCTTTTATTTTATTTTTTTATTAATGTCCACTATGATCGATATGTCATTGTACGAGTTGAGATTCTAGAGCAAGATTAATAAGTAATAGGAACAAATATGAATTCATTTATCAACGTATATTTTTTTCTACCATTTCAACTTATTTCAATAATTCTTTTACTTGTTTTGATAAGTGCAAATTTTGAGGTTCGTCAGTAAAAATGTTCGAATTAGTGAAAACCAAAAAAACTATGTATGTTATGATTTTTTCCGTTCATTCAATTAAATTTTATTCAGTGCTATTTCATACTTTAAAAATCAGTTTTTATATAGTATGAAATATACTTGAAATTTTGTTTTACCTAACATTTTTTTAGTCGTTCTTCTTTTTTTATATATATTCTATATGATTAATTATTTTTCATATTGAAATGAATCAAAATTGAGGAAGAGTTGGTGGATGATACTTGAGCATGTATTTGTTTTGAGTGCCTATTTATTTTTGATTGGATTGATCACATGTCCGAAATATGGTTATAGCTCTTATGTGGAGATAATAAGCTAGATGTGTTGCACCAATCAAGCAAATTGGGTTACATACCATTATTATTGCTTATGAAGCTTGAATGTACAAATCAAGCAAAAGGCCAAACACACACGAACCGAAATGGACTCTCAAGTGTTTAAAGTCACACAGATGAGAAGAGAGGTTCTTCTATAAGGCCAAGATGATAAAAAAAAACTACTAAGCACCACTCTGTACAAAACAAAGTATCGACTGTGTAACAAACAAATAAACAAACTGTGAATGAGCACAAAAGATAAGCCATAGTAAGAGTATTTTTTTAGAAAGCCTAAATGATATTACTAGTGACTAAGTCCCAAGAATGTTGATTTTTCATGAGCGACGTAGCGCGGTTGGGATATCGTGATTGTGTCTTCCTTCATAGGTAGTGAGAACAGCTCTCTCGTCTGCTGCAGATCTTTCCACTTGCTTCCTCACTCCACAACCTTGGTATGTGCACTTGTAGTAGCTCCTGAGGGTGATTAGAATTTAGAAACATAAAACAAGATTTCAAAATCTGAGAAATTAAAGTTTGTATAACCAACCTTGGATTAGTATTTCCCTTGACAACTTTTTGACCATATTTCCTCCATCTAAAGCCATCTATAAGAACATCAATATCACTTATTGTCTGAACCACAACTCTTGGCTCTTTCACTCCTCTGCTTACTTCTATAGACATTCCTTCATCTTCACCTTCTCTTTTCCTGTTTTACACAAAACTCAAAAATGTCATTTTCAAACCCAAGAACAAACCTTTTGCTTCCACTAATTCAAAAAACTACTTACATTCTCTTAATCTCAGGTTGTTCCTCCTCTTCATCAATCTCACCATATTCTGATTTAAAGCTTTTCTGCTCAAGATCACTATAGTCAAACGAAATCGAAGAGTTCTCTGATTGATCATGTGGTTCACTAACAACAGAAGCAGGATTAAACAAGCGCCTCCCATTAACCGATGATGGTAATGAAGATTGTGATGGTCTCTTGGTGAACTCAGGCTTAGGATGATTATGACCACCTTTATAAATGATCTCAGTGATCTGTCCATCAGAAGCCGTCTCAACAATCTTCTTGGAAACACAATCAGGATACGTACACTTGAAGTAACTCCTAGGGTTTTCGCTCTTCTTCACTTGTTTCTGACCGTATTTTCTCCAACCATAACCATCATTAGAGTTCCTACTCACCATGTATGCTGGTATCTTTATCTGACGATCTGTTCCAAAACTTTGATTGTTGTTTTGTGTTGCAATCTCATGAGGAATCATCTCTTGCTTCTTCTGGTGATCTTGAACACCATATGTTTCTTGCAAAGCCTGGAAAAATAACAAAAAACGAAACAAGTTTGATTCATCAATACAAGGGAAGTGAAGATGTTTCAAAACGCTAATAAAGGAAACACATACAGAAGAAGCGTTTGAGGGTTGCGATTGAAGCTGCCAAGGAAAATGATCCGAGTGATTGTTTGTTGTTCCATTAAAGCCTTGCAATGGAAACGTTCCTGTTGTTGGAGATATCAAACTCTGCAAGTAAACAAGACAAAACACAAGCCAGAGATCAAAAGACTGTTTTTTTTTCATTTCTGCAATAAATAGATGAAACTATAAAGAAAAATGGAAGCTTTATTACGTGTGAGGAGCTAAGAAGCAGAGGAGAATCAAGGAAATCGGAGAAAGTGAAGTTATGTGAAGATGGTGAAATCGGAATAGGAGGTGGTTGAGCCGTCTTGAACTTAGGTAAACCCGACCCGGTTCTCTCTTGATAATACCCACCAAAAATCGACCCGGAAACTCTCAAGTCTTCATCATCTTCGTAACAGTCAACGCCGGAAGATTCAAGGAGGTCGGTGAAAGAAGTCGAAGACATGATGGTTTTAATAAAGGAAACAACTTTAAGATTTCAGAAACAGAGGATTCGCTAAAAAAAGAAACTTTTTTATGAAATTGATCTATGAAATGGAAAAGAGGATAAAACTAAAAAAGATGTTAACAAGAGGATTTTATTAGATTGGGTAAAGACGACGACGGTGGCGTATTGAGCAAGGTTTTTCTCTCTCTCTCTTTTCTTGTCTTTTTCTACTTGGCCTAAATATCATTTTAATATTTATATATAAATGGTTGACCAGTAAGATATTCTTTTTTGATGAGTCGTCTCCTAAATTGTGATATATCGTCAAGTGTGAAACCGCGTTTTAAGGGTCTCTTTCAATGATTAAACCAAACCGAGTTAATTCGTTAACCAATATAACCGTTGGTTATACACATCAGGTTGGTTGGTACAGAATCGTCTTAAAGGACAACAAACAAACAAAAACAAAACTCACTATTTCTTGGCAAAAGAGATGACCATTGGATTCTGGGGAGTGATTTTGAAACCTTGAAGAGGTTGCATAGCTATGGAAGCTTGAACATCGTCTTCATATTCCACAAACGCGATTCCTGGTTTTGCGTCGATCATTCTTATTTCTTTGAATCCAGGGTATTGTTCGAAGAGAAGCTGGAGCATCATGCTTGTTGTCTCGTGTGGGAGATTCTGAATGAAGAGTATGTTGTTTGGTGGCATCGCTTCTTGCCCGCTCGGTGGGAAGGATGGCTTTATTAAGATGCAGAAGTAAAACGAAAATCATCAACATCATCTCCAGAAACAATAGAATATATATATAAATCATGTTATGGAGAAGGTTCACATGATGCAACAATGAAAGATTGTTCTGAAGATGAAGGTGAGAACAAGAACACTTACCGCAGGGACTCCGTTATTGGCACTTGGACCATTAGCACTTGGGCCATTAGCCGTGTTTGGTCGTTGGGATTCTTCACGCTTTCTTTCAACTGAAAGTAAGAAAAGTAGTTTGTTAATTTTAGATGCAAGTGAAAATTTTATAATTGTATCATTGAACCAACATCTAAACGACAAAATTCAAAAAGAAAAAACAAAGTTTCAAACCTTTTTCTTCTTGCTTCCTCTTCTTATCTTTTGGAACGAAAGTTCCCTCAGCTTTAGCTAAACAATCTGACTTTGCTTTTGCATATTGTAAGCGCTGCAGTCAAAAGATCACATAAAAAGTATGAAAAATAAATCTCAACCTGATTGGAAGTAGTTGAATAGTTTACAAACACCCAAAAGAGGTAAGATTTAGTTATACAAACAATGTATATAGCAAACAGAATAAAAATTTTGACAGCAGACATCATAAGAGAATGTGATTTGAGAAGGTCTATTAGCATCAAAAGCAGCAAAATCAAAACACACTTATAACTAAAGATTGATTGCGAATAACACGGTCAAAGGTTCCACTCTAAAATTATTGGTAATCACATAAACACACTAAGGCTTTCTGCTTTTACCACTTCAATCAATCTATAGAGCACACAGAAGATCACTTCCAGGGAAATTATACAGAGATTGATATACTCAAGAAAAAAAAAGGTAGTGGATACTAATCATTGGCTTCTCATCAACAGCAAGTCAGCAACAAAATCTAAACACATATATGACTAACAATCGATTGGGAATACAAAAAGGTCAAAGGTTCCAAAGCAAATTGCTAGTAATCAATCACACAAACACACTAACGATTTATGCTTTATCGCTTCAATTCGATCTATACAACACACAGAAGATCACTTTCAGGGAAATTATCAAGAGATTGATATACTCAAGAGTGATGGATACTGACCATTGGCTTATCATAGAAGGGGAAATTTTGCATCTGACGAACGGCATTGCTAGCAGCTGTGACTTCACTAAACGTAACCCAAGCTTGTCCCCGGAGTTTCGGAGTCTTCAAAGCAACCACATCAAGTATCCTCCCAAACTGAGAGAACAAACAGTAAAGAGATCTCTTCAATTCTGAGAAAACAAAAACCAAGTCAGATAAAGCATGAGATTGATACTGCCCTGAGCCAACACTAATTTACACGCCTATAACAATTGCAATTCAATGGCGAAAACAGACATCATCAACATATAAATCTTCCTTATAACCTCATCACTAGATTCAATAAGATTCTGAAACCCTAGAAGTTAGAAACAAACACTCTATAACAGCTAAAAACAAACAACAACCCTAACATTCAGTACTTTAGAAGCTTAATTAAGCTTGAATCATTGGTACACGAAGCTCATGGAGGTTTCAACTTTTGAAATTGACTCGACGAATTAGACAAGAGAGAAGAGAAATTTTACCCTCTTTCTTGATCTTTTCGTTGAGGTTTTGGATGTAGATTGATTGATTCGGTGGTATATCTGCCGTTAACATCTTCGAGTGAGTGAGCTCCGCGACGAGGACGATTCACGAGACTGAGGAAATTAGCGAGAGCCCTAATGGTGGGAATGAGAGAGACGAAGAAGAGTTTAGAAATATAGCTGCGTTTCAATATCAGACTATGAAACGACGCCGTTGCCGTTTTTGTATCAACGAGAATGAGCCGACCGGACAGACCGGATTGAATTTGACCGCATGGACCGAATTGAATCCGAACCGGAAATCGAATGAGTGGTCGGATTGGACTTTATAATCTCGAGATAATAAAATTGCAACATTCCGCCAAAAGTCTTGTAAATCATATTGATTCAAACGAACATGTTGACTAATGGTCAATACTATGGATGATTTTTTTGTTGTGTTTTATTTTTTTTAGCGATTTTAAACATTTGTATCTTCATAAATAGTGAATTAAACAGCAAAATCTTATATCTCACTTAAAATTGCAAACTTATTCTGAATAATGACCTTAGAATCTCAATATTCATGTGATAAGATTCATGAAACACCAGTTTATTTTATACAAGATATAGATAATACCGAAATTTTTTGAGAAAGGGCAAACTCATCGTATCTACATTTCACGTGTGAGCCGATTGAATCAAAAGGCATTGAGGATGCAAGGTACTAAAATGTCTTTGTTTTTCTTTGTTACATTTTCCTTTACAGTGATAAAATCATAAAACAAATTGAGGACTTTTCACTTTCATCCTTGAAGAAACATAGCAACCATTGCGACTACTAGAGAGTGATCAATGGATCCTGGAAATATCGTTAACCGGAACTTGCTTCTCCCTACGTAAATCTGTCTCAGCTTATACATCAAACTCGTCTGCCACCACATTTAAAGAAACATAATCAAATTGAGGCAAATTTTCAAGCACAAAGACAAAAAAATATCTTTAAGACAAGAATTCAAATTCAAGCAAATTCTACAAAGTACAAACCAAATGAATCCGACTTCAAATGAACGAAAGAAGGGGTTGTTTATGTTTCGACAATTGTGACGCTCGATGCTTTACCTATAACTACATCTCGCATATTCCATCAGCAAGTATGATCCAAACGATACTCTTAAACCCGGTAATCAAACAGTATGACTCTTGTCTAACTCTAGAATTTCAATAGTGATGATAGTAGATGTAATTGGAAGAAGATGAGTTTCTTACCTGAGCAACAATGGAATCTTGACTATAAATGGTACATGATTTCTGAAAGGGACAACCTTTGATAACAAGATGTTGCGACGATTCTCCTGCAAAAGAGACCTTTAACTCTGTCTTACTGAATTTGTTCGATGTCCGCTTCGCCGTTAGAACCAACTCCTTACGCTTTTCGATATCTCCTTTATGTAATTCCCACATTCCATTCTACATTACAACACATATACAAAGGTCTTAAAGTTACCTAATAAGAATTGCAAAATCGGGATCAAAATTGAGGAATCAAGGGAGGCTTACGTGGAGACGAGAGATGGAGAAGAGAGGAACTCCGGAGGAATCAAGGAGAGATTTCAAGGAAGAAGAAGATTTGCGGATGATGAAGACGAGATTTTCGGAAGAATCGGCAAATCCGAGATCGCCGGAGGAAAGTCCGGGAAGTTTCTTGGAAGCGAAGAGATCAACTGGAATACGCCGGAGATCCTCAAGGTCAGGGTGATAAGGAGTATCGGAATCCGCCATTCACATAGTCTCTCTAATAACAGTCAGAAGCGAAAAAGTAGACCAAGAAGACCAAGACAAAGCTGCTTTAGTTCAACGCCAATCTGTTTTGTTTTGTTTTTCTGCTTAAAGATCCGATAAATTTTTGCACCAATAAAATTGTTCTTGTTTTTTTTTGTTAATTTAATTTAATAATAAATTCATAGAAGAATGATACTGTATATATATTAGGTTAGAAAAACGTATGGTCTAATATATTTGTTGGAAAAAAAAACATTTTTAGTGAACATACCTTTGACATGAATTGATTTAAAAGGTTTCTTCTCTTCTTCATTCATCTCTCTCAAATGTTTTTTTTGTTGATACTATTGATAAAGGACATCCAAGCGATCTACCAATTTTTGGTTAGTTTTGTTTATCGGTAATTTTGATTCACAGACTTTACACTAACGGTCTTCAGTGTCTCTCAAACATAATCTTCATTTGCTACACAAAATTCACCGGTAAGACCATTTAGTAGACTCAAACTCCTCGTCGTCGCTCTCCCTATAATCATTCGCATCCTCTTCGTAATCATCAAACTCGTCATCTCCAAGGACCCTTCTCACATGTCTTTGTGAAGTCTCCTCGTCGTCTGATTCATCAGAGGCTTCACTCTTTTCTTTTTCTGTTTCATCATCATCATCTTCTTCTTCTTCTTCTTCCTCCTCGTCTTCAGAGATCTCTTCTGGGTAATCGGTCTTTGGATGATCTTCAGCTGAGCACATAAATATATAAATAAATAGCAAGTATTTCTTCTTATTTGATTCTGCTTCCGAAAGACTTGCGAGTACTAGCACGAACAGGAGTGTTGAAAAGTAAACGAAATACAAAACCAGCACTTCAAGGGTCTAAGAAGTTAAATAAGAGTGGAGATAAGTATATGGATGATGAAAGTGTACCGTTTGAATCTTCAGAGTCAAAGTCTGATTCATCAGATCCATCACAGAATTCTTCTTCATCCTCTACTATGACACTGAAAAAAAAAAAAAAAAACCAACCCATATTAACAGGTGACACAAGCGATAAAGACGAAAAAGTAAACGACCTCTCGCGAAAACGAATACGCACAGAGGAAACTGATTCTTGGTACTATCTTCGCTGATATCCATCTCTTCGTTCACAGCATAATAATCATAAACGTATTCTTCATTGTGACTAGATTGTATATCAGCTTCAATCTCTTCAGCTGCTGTTGGAATACATTCTCTAAGGAGAGGCAAGAAACTAGCGAGCATTTTCTGGTCCTCCAAGGATGTAAACCTACAGAAAGAGTGCACCTTTAAATACTGTGTCTCTTAAACCACAGCTAATCTATTTCTGACTCTGAGATCTTAATTACAAATGCACATTACTAGGGAACTTACTCTTGTTCATTGTCTTGTCTTTCTTCAGCATCAACACGAATAACGTCAAAGAAATGACACCTATCATGGATGCCTTCCTTGTTTCCCTTTCTACTCCGCCATATTTGCTCAAACCTAGCATTCTTTGCAGCAATCTAACAGATAGTGGAACTTTTTATTAAATGATTACAGAAGTCTCAAGTTAGCTATGTAAAATGGTACTGGATCTTCTCCTAAGATGCTAGTCTTAGAGAAACTGTTTGAGAATGTTCTTGACCAATAACTAGATACCTGTTGCTGTTGTACAGATTTGGTCAGGCGCTGTTCCTTTCTCTACAGGCCAAAAAGAAAAGCAATTCAAGCCATCATTCAAGCAGCGGTCAAGAGATAGACAATCTGGAATCAGGACTAAAGCAAAATGAAACAAGTTACATTGTCTTTCTTGAAAGCAAATTTCCGCTCCTCAGACTTTCCTTTGCTGCAACTTTTCTCATTAAGATCAGACTCCTGCAGAGCACAAAATGACGACTATAAGAACATACAAACAACAGCAATAACGTGCAGGGTTTGTAGTTTAACCAGACTATGAAAGTACACTCACAAAGAGAGAGTGGATAATGTCAGCGGTGGTTTCAGAGTCCGTGACTGTCTCCAAATGCCGCACTAGCACCTTCTTCGGTTTCGCCTCCTCTGCCACAGAAGGACCTATATCAAAGCTTCCTTGAATCCAAACCATAATCATACAAGCACAAAAATCCAGAGATAATATAGAATTACCTCTCTGACCTGAATCTGAAATAGATAGCTTAGATAAATCCAGAGTCGGTCGTTTGAGTGGTCTTTCATTTATCTCCAACCCTAAATGCCAAAACAAATCAGTTTTTCCCCTTCTACACGATTGCTAAAGACAGAGATCCAACAGAACTTCTACCAAAGATCAAAGAGAGAGAGAAAAAACTTACAGAAAGCATCGAGCAGAGACTGTCCAACTTTTCGCTTAACTCTAACAATCACAGGCTTCTCTCCTACCTCATTTTGAGTCGAAGAGCTTTCACCTACCACATCCATGGCTACTTCCAGAACTCCTTCTAAACAAAACAAAACAAAAATATAAACTTTCAATTCATTCGTTTAAAGGGAATTTGTAGATAAAGAAAACCATGTTTAAAATCTAGAAACCCATATCAAAGAGCAACAAACACATTAAGGTAAAACCAAGAAAAAATCTCACTTTCAAAGTTTGGTTTCTTCACATTTGTATCAGAAACTTCTAAAGCCCATTTACAGGTAAAGTATATGCTCTACTGTGGAAGAGTGAAAACCCAGAATATTTCTCTAAGCACATGTAAACATAAAGGTGACAAATTTGCAGAACTAATCCAAAACCCTATTGTGGAATTAGAACCCAGACGATTTCTCAAAGAACCTTAGACAGTTACTTGAGTCTGTAGTCGAGAAAATCAGTTTGTTATGAAGATAAAGAAGAAATAAGAAGAAAAAAAAACTGTACCTTTCGATTTCAAGAACTGCGTTCGGAGACGACGAAACCAACGGATGAAGAAGTTGTCGGAGAAGGAAGAAACTCGATTTCAGTATAAAGAAAAGTGATTTTGGAGACGGAGAAGAAACAAAACGCAGTCGTTTCCTTGTTTATCAAAACGTCGCGTTTAAGAAGGCGGAGTAAATTAGGCCCAAACCGTCAAAGCCCGTTTATTTTTTTCCAAAAGCAAAATATGGCTTCAGAAATCTCTCTTTCAGAGATTTTTGATTTGGCTAAAATCAGAGTTTTGAGACTTTTCAGATTATAAGTTTTTAACAAAATTAAAATCTGAATCAAGATAATTTTCATTTTCTCTTTAACGATGCAATGAACACCCAAAAAAAAAAAAAATCTAACAAATATATAAAACCGGGCCACACTATTAGAAGGACTTGGCTAATATGGTTTTTATAGTGTTGAAATCTATGATATTAGAATAACAAAAACTTATAATCAAGCGTAGAACTCTATATATGAGATCAAAGTTTGAAGTTTGATGCTGAATTTGGTGAACACATTGTTCTTACAACTCTAGTTGAGAAGAAAGTTGAGTATTAGGATGGTTATCGAGAGGCATGTATTGCGCCATTATCGCTCTTATCTCTGAGTCCATATATGTCTGCACACACACACACAAATCAATCAAATATATATCCAATATTAATGAACAAGTAATATAATGTTTTGAGATATATAATTACCCGAATTCTGTATTTATAAACAGTGTAAGCTCCTAAAGCAGCTGCACCTAATCCCATTATTATTATCCATATCACTCCCCAACTTAAATCTCCTCTTGCATCTTTGTCTGTACACAAACTAATGATTAGTCGATGATTCGTTTATTTCGAAAATGTGATCAATGATGGTGTAATATACTTATGCAAATGTCGTGTTCTCTGATGTAAAGTAAGTTTCCACTGCAACTACATTCATAGCTTCCCCATGTGTTCTTGCATTTGCAATCGCGGCATTGACACGCGGTTTTCTCCTCACACTCATTCACATCTGCATTTATGTACATCAAGATAATTTGATTTGAAAACTTAAATGTTTTATAGTTTATTTTTACTAATACCTTGACAGTCTTTGAGTCCATCTCCTTTGAATCCGGGAGGACATTTGCAGCCTTTCGAATGATCATCCTAAGAACAACATAAAGAAAGGAAATAACTTTTAAATATAGGATATGTCAAAACAGAAGATGAAAGTGAGTCGAGAGATCGTAAAGATTACACGGCAAGCGGAATATGTTTTTCCCATTTGAGTTTGTTTCCAACATCCTCCATTGTTTATACCACAACGTAATGCACCCGAAGCTACAATATCGAAATTTAAACATGTGAAACTTATATATCGGATTTAGGAATCTTAGAAGATATATATAGTTGAACTTTTCTACCTTCACAATGTGTATAACCGTCACCTAGAAACTTGACACCTTGAACGATAGGACATTGACATACTCTTCCTCTGAAAGTGTCCTAAAACATTACAAGAAAATAATACTCATTTTAAGGCTTGATATAATTGTAACAAAACACAAGTGATTGTTTGAGTACCCTGCAAGCTGTAATGTTGGTTGTCTTATCCTCCCAACACCCTCCATTGTTTTGTAAACACTCATTGGTTTCTATGTCTACTCAAACACAAAATCCAAAACCATACATTAACAATTATTATACCAAATGGAAAATGTATATATTAAGTAAAGAGAACCTTCGGTTAAACAAATTGGTGGCTCAGTCGTCTCACGAAACCCTGAGCAAAGAGCCTTAAGCACGGCCGATCTCTGCAACTTCCCTATGGAAATGAGACATCAATTATCAATTAATTACTAATATTTGAGTGTGACATTAAAAATTTTACTTGCTTCTAAGTTCTAACCTCTATATTGTCTATTATTTATCACAATAGTTGGTAGTATCGTCACATCTCCTCGCGGACCTTTTCCAACCTAAAACATTTTTGCAAAAAATGTAAAAGTTTAGACCGTTAGTAGTTTCAATGCTTACATCTCCTGAAAATAAAAAAATCTAACTTGTGCATCTTGTTCTTCTTTAAGAACGGGATTTTCGGCATTTGCTTCAATGTCTCCGATGCATTTGTCAATTTTCTTCACATCAACTCCTACTCGAAAAACATAGAATAAGATCTCAAGATATTAAAAGTACAATATGTCAAGATGTTAGGTTACCAAGAGATTGAATGACTTGATCAGCACATTTCTTGTTGTATTTCTCCTCTTTCATGGGACAACGAATGGCGAAGTCGGTGACATAATCCCACCAAAGCCAAGGCTTTCCACTTTCATTGGTCACTCTAAAGAAGCAAGCTTGGCGTAAATTTTGAATAATTACGTCTTTCCCATTGTATCCTCTAGAGAAATCTTGCTCCGGGTCGGGAGCACAATATCTTCCGCCATTGATGCATTGTGATTTACATTGTCTACTTGCCAGAAACGCTTCAGGACAAAACCTATATATATCGAATATTCAAAAAAAAAATATTATTTCAATATGATGAATGTTACTAGACATGTTTAGAAGAGAAGATAGTGAGTGAATTACCATGTAATGTAGTGGGGAGTGAAGCGAGTGTAGCCTCCTTTCTCAAGAATCTGAGCAGCTCCTTTGAATCTCTTAAGAAACTGGATCTGTGCATCACATTTGGATCCGCATTCATCATTGCTATTAGTCCATAGCTCGTAAGCTACTCGATCGTTTGGGTGTGGAAGAGCCTCCCGCCAGTCTAAACTTATATGAACCGGCTCTCCATGAGCTATGGCCGTTTTGATGGCACTCCCTAAAGATCTGCTCACCAATGCTGAAGGAATTGTGATATTTTGTAGGTAATCTGCATCTGACGTCTCATCCTCTGGTGCGTCCATGGTAATGAGTTGCTCGGGCCTATTATCCGCCACCAAGATGGTCGCGGCACCAGCTCGTTGCGCGTTCCACGCCTTTAAAGTGAAGTAACAATCTGAGACAACAACATATATATTAGGTGCCTTGTCTTACAAGTCACCACTTACAAATTTCTTGTGTGACAAGTCTTGTCTTTGATTGTAACAAAATAATCAAAGAGGAAGAGAAAAACACCTCCTCGATCGACGAGAACGAATGTGGGCAATCCAGCGACTCTGGATCTGAAAGAGATCTCAAAATCGTCAAAGTTCTTGCAACCTTTCTGGTTAGCTTTAGGATAAACCACTGCACCGGACATGCTTCCCCCGTATTGAGGGACGCCAAAATTTCCTAGGGCGCATTCGTATACTCCTCTGATGGACTCTGGTGAAGTTACTCGGAGGTTGTTCTTCTCCACAACGAACCTCCCTGTGCATGAACTCCACCCCATCACCCATACTATTACAACTAACCGTACATTCTTCGCCCTCATGATTACACAATAACTTTTTTGAGAGTTGATTTCGAAATACGCATCAATGGATAGCCAAGAAAATGTTCAAAAAGCTTCGCTTGACCGATCATTAAAGAATTGAAACTGTCAAAACAGTGAGCAAATATCTCAGCGTTAGAAGGAAGATTTTTAGATTTTGTTTTAGAATTTTTGTTTCAAAAATCCAAATATAATAGTTTTTGGTCTTTTGGAGAGAAAAAAATGAAATCTATACTAATAATAGGAGTCGTTAGGCCTAAGAGAGTCTACGCATAGATTTTCAAGCTTCTTATAAGGGAAAACTCATCAACAAAATAGATATGATCCAAGATAGTTAATAATTCTCCTTTTTTTTTTTTTTTTTGATTGAAGAATAAAACACATGGGCTCTATTCATAAGAAAATATGTTATCCCCTTACTACAATTGTATAGGTAAAACTTCTTCAAATATCTAATGATGATCTAGTTCATTCTTATGTGAGTAATACAACTTTTTTTTATTTATTTTTTGTTAAATCTCAGAGTTCCGGACTTTTGGCTCATAATCTCTCTCGGTACCCGAAGCCTCTCCTTCCCAAATGAGGATTGAACCCTAATGTGTACTCTCGCATCACTCTATCATGCAATTTTTTTTATGTGAGACAAAAATAAAACTTGTTTAATAAGTAATAATATCGACAAAAAGCTTCAATTTGAATGTTTTAATTAAGGTAGTTAGCAAATGTTTATTATATATGTGAACACTTAATAGCCTTCAAAAGATAAGCCGCATGGCAACTGGTGTAACACTGGAGTTGGTGTCGTCTGAAATTATTGGAAATTATCTGATGAAGAACGGACAGTTGGACATTAAACCAACTAGATACGACTTATATCTTTTGCCGCCTTTATTCTTACCATTTTTCCAATGAGAAATTGAGAACTATTTTATCATCTTAAATTTTAATTCTTTTTGCAATGAGAAATTGAGAACTATTTTATGTTCTTATTCATTCTTTTTGCAATGAGAAATTGAGAACTATTTTATCATCTTAAATTTTAATTATAACATATTGTCCAATTTTTCCCACGTTGAAATCAAGTGACAATAGAAGTCACTGACGGACGAGAGACGGCTTAGATCCTAAACCTTTTGCCATGCTTGTGCGTTTCCGAAAAACAAGGGCATTATTTTACATAATTAACATTTAATTTATCATAAAACGTATAGTGTATAAGAGAATGAAAGAATCAATCACGTTCATTTTTATTTAGTTGTGAACATTATATAGTTATATATTTATGTGCCAATTCTGAATTAGTACATTTTTATGTCAAATCTTAAGAATTTGAATAATTGTGCCGTACAAATTAATTGGTTAGACTTTAATTAAATAGTAGTTGAATATAATCCATCATTGTGTAAAGTACAAAATAAATGAGTAAATTTAGCGTTGAATTATAGCGCCATGTTTATTCTTTTAAAAAAAAATATTAATATTCTTTTTTTTTGGTATAGAATACGTGTTTCGTTGTAAGTGTTCCCAATAATGTTGAATTTGGAACATTTAAATGGTGCATTGATATATTCTTGTTATATTATAACATATATTTGGTAAAGTTGGGGTTTAAAACAATAAATGCAAATGAGAAAGAAACTGGAACTTGTAGTTTACAAATTTGTCTACCATTTTCGTGTTATCATTCAAGTTTGATATAATGTGTGTTTGAATTATAGATGAGCATAAAATGCTGAAAAAATATTACCAAAATTCAGGAGTCAGCATAATGCAGAAATGAAATTAAAAATCATGTTCAGATGCAAAAAGAAAGGGTACACATAGCAAATGTACATGCATGTCTGCGCCAAATATGAATACAAGATTCATTTAGGCCGTCGATGTATCTACCTTAATATCTTAAAGTTAAACCATTCAGTAGATTTGGTCTGCGAAATCTAATTATGTGGATTCTATAAACTAAAACATAATTTGTCTAATGGAATGGACTAAAGACAGTTTACTGAACTTTTAGTCCTAACTTCTAAGTGACTTCGTTAATCTCAATTGAATCCAAGAAAAAAATACATACTTTAACTTTTTTATTTAGTGTTAGAATTTATATGGTCTGATAGGTGATACAAAGCTGTATAATTTTTTACCTAATAGAGAAAGCAACAAGCGATATCAAATTAATAAAAAACGGTAAAAAAAAAGTCGTATTAAAAAACTGAAAATAAAACTCTTACATAACACTTTTGGTATCACTTTTGTGATAGATGATTGTTAAAGCGGTACACCTCATACTGCACCTGAAGAGAGTTACCAATCAAAGCCACAAATTTAATGAAGTATGAAACTTCTTCAGTATTTGAGACGTATTAAAATTTATGAGATAGATACAATAAAAGTTTTAGTGTATATCACCATATACTAAAAAAGTTATTTGGTTTGTTTACAAAAATAAAATATGTTATAAGTTCAAAAGACTTTCAAAAGAAGAAAGAAATACACATGAGAGTCATTTCAAATTCAACAATATTGAATAAGTTTATTATATAAAATTAGTCACAAAAAATAATCAACTAACATAAGTTTTTTGCTAAGAGAACAAACGAAAAATATAACATGCGCATAACATGGTTAGTTGGTTACCCAAGTATTCAAAGAAACACTCGTCCAAAGAATAATGCGAGTTCCACAAGTCCCTTGCCCACCCAAAACCAACAACAATCCGAGAAAAAAGTAAATACATCAAAAAAAAATATATTGGTTTCTTCTAAATAAGCTGATTTCTACCCTTATATGCATTTAAAAGAGGTTTGGATTAGTAACTTCTGGAACGTTTCTTGGATTTAGAGTTACAGTGTTATCGCTTATCAGTTGAAAAAAATAAGGAATACGTATGTCGGTTAAGTAAAGAAAAAATATGTTAAATCTAGAGATATTGATTTTGATATTTCAAAATAAAATACTACATCTCTATTAAGTTTGTTCAAATTGAATTAGGATTTTTTTTATTCTTTTAACACTTAAACAAATCAAATAAAATCCAAAAGTGTTACATGAATCCAAATCTTAAAGGAGTAAACTAGAGAGGCAAACAAATCTAAAACAAACTGAATTAGGATTTTTATTCTAGTATGATAATAAACAAATCTATTAGCTGAAATAAATGTGGAACCTGTAAAACATAATCATGAATTCTTTTTTTTTTTTTGTACATAATTTCCAAAAGTAAAATAGATAAATGATAAAACGCAAGTTTTTTACTTTTAACTTTTAAATCATAAGTTTCTTTGGAGTTTCTTCTATTGTACTAGTTTTGTTTTGTAAGAAGTTTATATAACAACTAGATCATCACCCGTACTTGTGTACGGGTTGAATTTTATTTTGTACAAAATTTTATATATTTTTGAATAAAGTTTTGATATTTAGTAGTAAGTGAATTTTTTTTTTTAAGTACATATATATATATAGAATAAATATATTTTTTTTATATAATACTAAATTATGGATAATTTTTCTTAAGATATGAAAACGGAAAGTAATATTATTTTCAAAAAATTAATATTGTTTTAACAATAAGTTAATTTATTTTAACAACCACAAAATGAGATTGCACATAATTCAGTTAGATCAAAAATTGAAATATCATAACTGTATCGTATCTAAAACGTAGATTATTTGGAGTTAATTAAGAAAGTTAGATATTATTTTGAATTAATTTAGGAAGTGCTTTTTTCAATTTGTAACTCTTTGGTTGTTGAAATAGAACTTTGTTTGAGCTAATTACGGAATTTAGCAAATATTCGCATCATCGAATATGTTATGAACATATATTAGTATATAATAACTTCAAATTCAACTCGTGCGTGGAGTCTATATTTTCATTTTAGAATTCCAATGAAAAAATTGCGTACACAATCCATCATTCGTTATTTTCAAAATTGCTTACAGAATCAAATTTTTAAATACTTAGAAGTATCAAATCTTATTTAACACATCTCATCATATAATCTTAACATGCCTTCAGTTATAAAGATCATCTCTTATTATCATATAATACATTACATTTAATCTGATGCCTGCTATAAATATTTTAAATATATCTGTTTAAAAAATTAAATTAGAGTATTTATAACTTTTATCTTTTTAATTTATTAAATAATTATTCTATTCTTTAAAATATAAATTAAACTATTTTAATATGTTCTAAATTAGAATATTTTTAAAATTTTATGTAGAATATAAAATTATGAATTTCAAAAAAGAATTGTATGAATTAAAATATAAATTTCAAATAGTTATAAGGATCATAACGCATTTCATGATATAATATATTATATTTAATCCGCCGCCTATGGTAAATATTTTTAAAGATATTTTGTTTTAAAAATTAAATTAGAGTATTTATAATTTTTAAATTTTTTATCTATTAAGTATTGATGATATTTTTAAAAAATATAAAGGAAAACTATTTTAAAATGTTCTTAATTGAAATATTTAAAATTTTATTAGAGTATATATAATTATACATTTCAAAAAAAGAAATGTATGAAATTGAATATAGATATTCAAATTCTGACCAGTTACTTAGTCAAAAAATTTGTTTAAAATAATATATTTCTCAAGTCTAAATTTTTGACCCGTTATATTTTGATTAAATTAAATATATATATATAAAAATTCAAATCATAGAATATGTGGAAAAAAATCTATTTTTTATTATTGATAATATGATGATTTATTTGTTTCACAAAAATACAATCATATAAAGATGAGAGGTAAAGTATAATGATTAATAACAAATTAATATCGCTCTCTACATCAGCCACGACGATGATCGACATCTTCTCCGGAGCCTTGACTTCACTCTCCGTCACAATGACGGCAGAGCTTTTTGGGACGAAGCATTTTGGAGTTAACCACAACATTGTTGTCGGAAGTATTCCACTTGGATCTTTTTCTTTCGGTATGTTAGCCGCTAAAGTTTACCGCGACGGAGCCGCCCTCTATGGAGACGATGGCAAGTGTTTTGGGATGCATTGCTTTCAAACCACTTTGGTATTTTGGGGAATGCTCTGTTCGATCGCTGCTCTTCTCGCTGCCGTTTTATATATATGCAACCGCAAGTTCTATTCGCAGAAGCCGTAGAAGACGAAGAAGACAACAACAACACAACAACAACAACAACAAATTTTGATGGCAAAACGTAGCTATTATTTTGAATTAATTTAGGAAGTGCTTTTTTCAATTTGTAACTCTTTGGTTGTTGAAATAGAACTTTGTTTGAGCTAATTACGGAATTTAGCAAATATTCGCATCATCGAATATGTTATGAACATATATTAGTATATAATAACTTCAAATTCAACTCGTGCGTGGAGTCTATATTTTCATTTTAGAATTCCAATGAAAAAATTGCGTACACAATCCATCATTCTTTATTTTCAAAATTGCTTACAGAATCAAATTTTTAAATATTTAGAAGTATCAAATCTTATTTAACACATCTCATCATATAATCTTAACATGCCTTCAGTTATAAAGATCATCTCTTATTATCAATAATACATTACATTTAATCTGATGCATGCTATAAATATTTTAAATATATATGTTTAAAAAATTAAATTAGAGTATTTATAACTTTTATCTTTTTAATTTATTAAATATTTTTATATTCTTTAAAATATTAAATTAAACTATTTTAATATGTTCTAAATTAGAATATTTTTAAATTTTTATGTAGTATATAAAATTATGAACTTCAAAAAAGAATTGTATGAATTAAAATATAAATATTCAAATAGTTATAAGGATCATAACGTATTTCATGATATAATATTATATTTAATCCGCCGCCTATGGTAAATATTTTTAAAGATATTTTTTTTAAAAATTAAATTAGAGTATTTATAATTTTTAAATTTTTGATCTATTAAGTATTGATGATATTTTTAAAAAATATAAAGGAAAACTATTTTTAAATGTTCTTAATTGAAATATTTAAAATTTTATTAGAGTATATAAATTATACATTTCAAAAAAAGAAATGTATGAAATTGAATATAGATATTCAAATTCTGACCCGTTACTTAGTCAAAAATTTTGTTTAAAATAATATATTACTCAAGTCTGAATTTTTGACGCGTTATATTTTTCATTTATTGATTAAATAAAATATATTTGTTTATAAAATTCAAATCATAGAATATGTGGAAAAAATATATTTGTTATTATATTGATAATATGATGATTTATGTTTCACAAAAATACAATCATATAAAGATGAGAGGTAAAGTATAATGATTAATAACAAATTAATATGATAAGTTAGATATCAAATCTTATGTTTATTTTGATTGGTCATTCTTTTTAAAAAATTAATAATGTTTTTCGTTTTTATAATTTAAATTAATTCAATTGTATAAATTAATAGTTGACTTGTTTATCCTTAATGAGATGAATGAATTTACTCTTTGAAATGTTATCTCTAATAGCATTTTAATGTAACTAGATCATCACCCGTACTGTACGGGTTGAATTTCATTTATTACAAAATTTATATAATATAGTTATAGAATAAAATCGTCATATAATTAGTAAGTAAAAAAAAAAAATTTATGTCAGTCCATATATATAATATTAGAATGAATATATTTTTATTTTTCTGTAATCCTCAATTATGGATATATTTTTTAAAGATATGAAAACGGAAAATAATATATTTTCAAAAAAATAATATTGTTTGAACAATGAGTTATTTTATGTTAACAACCACAAAATGAGAGTGCATATAATTTAGTTAGATAAAAAATCAAAATATCATAAATGAATCGCATCTAAAACGTAGATTATTTTGAATTAGTTAAAAAAGTTAGCTATTATTTTGAATTAATTTAGGAAATTATTTTTTCAAATTCTAATTCATTGGTTGTTGAAATAGAGATTTGTTTGAGCTAATTACGGAATTTACCAATTATTCACATAATCGAATATGTTATGAACATATATTTGGTATATAATAATACCAAATTCGATCCGTGTGTGGTCTATATTTTCATTTTCAATCCCTATGAAAATATTGTGGCACAATATTATTCATTATTTCCAAAATTGCTTGCAGAATTAAATTTCCAAATATTTAGAAGTGTCAAACCTTATTTAACTCATCTCATCATAAAATCTTAAAATATCGTCTATTATAAGGATCATAACTTTCTATCATATACTTACATTTTACTTTTGCCGTCAAAAAAAAAAAAAATACATTACTTTTAACCCGCCGCCTACTATAATATATTAAACATATCTTTTTAGAAAATCAAATTAGTATTTATAATTTTTTTATCTTTTAATCTATTAAATATTTATGATATTCTTTAATATATTAAATTAAACTTTTTTTAAATGATCCAAATTAAAATCTTTAAAACTTTTATTGTAGTATGTAAAATTATGAATTTAAATATATATATATATGAAATTAAATATAAATATTCAAATAGTTATAAGGATCATAACTCATTTCATCATATAATACATTATATTTAACCCGCCGCCTATTATAAATATTTGTTTCAAAAAATCAAATTAGAGTATTTGTATTTCTTAACTTTTTGATCTATTAAGTATTGATGATATTAAAAATATATATATTACTCAAATATGAATTTTTGACCCGTTAAATTTTCTTTCATACATTGAACAATTTTTATTCGTTTTTAAAAATTCAAATCTTTGTATATGCGAAAAAATTTACTTTTTTTTTTTTTGTAAATGATATAATAATTTATTTATTTTATAGAAATAGAATAATAAAGATGAGAGGTGAAGTATAATGATTAATAACAAATTAATGTGATAAGTTAGATATCAAATCTTATATGTTCATTTTGATTGGTCATTCTTTTAAAAAAATTAATAATATATTTTCGTTTTTATAATTAAATTAAATTAATTAAATTGCATAAAATAGTATTTGACTTGTTTATACCTTAATGAGTTGAATTAATTTACTCTATAAAATTTTATTTCTAATGGCATTTTAAGTAAATTTTTACAAAATGGAAGGTTAGTTAAGAGTATCTTATACAGTGTACTCCCCAAATAATAGTATAGGATATCTTACAAAAGATAAATTATTTTTTTAATGTATTTCCCAAATAATAGTATAGGATAAAAATTACTACGTGATGTCAAAAAAAAACAATTTTATACATATACATAGATAATACCGCAAGTAAATCAAATTGCCAAAATTGTATTAAAAAAGGCTACATCAGCATTAATTACAATTCTAATTAGAATCCAACCGCCTATTTCCTTTTTCTTGTATTACTAAACTAACCACATCTTCCTTTCTGATTACCATAACTTAATCCTATCAAAATTATAATATAGCATATATTCTCTCTGTATAAATACAAATCCCCACATCAAGTATCTTGCTCCTTTATTCACAATCTCTGTTTATTTCGATATCACTCTAGAAACATGTCTCGGAAGTTTCTCCCGTGGTTGAGCCTAGTCGCTCTTCTTTGGCTTCAATCTTTCAATGGCACCAACTTAAGTTTCCCTGCTTATTCTTCACAGCTTAAAGAGTTTCTCAAAATCTCTCAGTTTAAGCTTAATTATCTCTCTTTCGCCTCTGACGCTGGAAAAGTCCTAGGTTTTATCTCCGGTATCGCCGCCGTTTATCTTCCTCTTCCTCTTGTCCTTCTTGCCGGAGGTTCATTAGGGTTTGCCGGCTACGGTCTACAGTATCTTTCCATCGTCAGGAAGATGTTTACCTTTATCGTTTTCTCAGATGTGGTGTCTGAGTTTCTTGGCCGGGAACAGTATCTGTTGTATCAACACAGCTTGTTACAATCGTCGCAATCAATAGTTTTCCGGTGAACCGTCAAGTCGCCGTGGGATCACGGCAAGTTATCAAGGTTTGAGTGGAAAAATCTACAACCGACATGGTCACTCTTTTTTTCACACGTCTCAACGCGAAGAAGCTTCGGGTTATCTCTTGCTCATCTCTCTAGTTCCATTGGTCGCTTGTCTCGTGACGGCTCCTATGTTGATGAGACACGGAGGCAGACAAAACGACGTCGTCTTCTAACGATGTTAAAGTCGGGTTCATCGTTTTGTTCGTCCTGACTATAGCCACGGGGATTTACGCCGTGGCTACGAGTCTTGTCTCGGCTCCTGCGGTTTTAGTACTTGTAGGCATTGCTCTGTTTCTTCTTGCTCCTCTTACTATACCAATTGGAGTTGGATTTAAAGAGCTCATGTCCTCTAGAAAAACTCAACAAAAGGTACACGATCTTGAAGCTCCTCCCGATAAATTTTATTTCGAAGAAGAAGATCACACGAAAGAAGAAGAAGAGTTTGAGAAGGAAATAATTGGAGTTAAAGAAGAGGTCGAGTGGACACAACTATGGAAGAACTCGATTTTTGGATATATTTGGACTTTATTTGTTCGGTCCAACGTCGGGCTAGTGTTTTATGAATTAATCTTGGTCAGATCGCTGAGTCTCGTGGCTCCACCGCGACCAGTTCCTTGGTCGCTCTCTCGTCGTCGTTCGGGTTTTTTCGGCCGCTGCTTCCTTCGTTACTCGACTACTTCTTCTCTAGGTAAAATCATTACTTTTTTTTTTAAAAATTACCCTTTTGATTATTACAACCTAATCATTATATTCCTTAATAATACAACTACGTTGACCTAACAGGCTAGCACGTATAATTATAACATATGTTGCATTCTTTGCATCTATCTACGTGTTTGGTCTCATTCATCGAACAACCTTCGACAAATCGACACCTTCTTTTAACCAATCTCCTAATACTCGGAAAAAGAATATTTTTCTAATATTTAATTTTATTTTTATTCATTATAGGAACAATACATGCCATCAGTCCGGTTTCTATGGCGGGTTCACTGGTAGCAATGGTTGCTTCGTTTTCTCCTCCTCCTCATCGACTCCGATATCGCTCTCTACATCAGCACGGCGATGATTGGCATCTTCTCCGGAGCCTTGACTTCACTCTCCGTCACAATGACGGCAGAGCTTTTTGGGACGAAGCATTTTGGAGTTAACCACAACATTGTTGTCGGTAGTATTCCCCTTGGTTCTTTTTCTTTCGGATTGTTAGCCGCTAAAGTTTACCGCGACGGAGCCGCCCTCTATGGAGACGATGGCAAGTGTTTTGGGATGCATTGCTTTCAAACCACTTTGGTATTTTGGGAATGCTCTGTTCGATCGCCGCTCTTCTCGCTGCCGTTTGTATATACGCAACCGCGAGTTCTATTCGCAGAAGCCGTAGAAGAAGAAGGAGAAGAAGAACAACAAGAAGTTTTGATGGCAAAACGTAGCGTTTTCCGTTGGTATCAAGCAAACCGCAATTTTGTTGGTAGCATCCGTAATTTTTTATTTAACCGATGTAAACCGGTTTAAGAGTAACCGACGGTCAGGTTTTTTTTGTATATGGGTTAGTCGAAGATGTAAAAAACTAGATAGAGTAACAAAAGTATATACATTAGTAATCATTGATCGACATTTTATAAAGATCATTTTTAATTATATTCTTAAAATTGTTTTGAGAGCAAATTCAATTTTTTATTTTTTTTGCTTAAATTAGTGCTAGATCATTTATGAATGCTGGAAGAATTTAAAACGACTTTGTTTGATTATTAGTGGAAAATAGGACTCGACGAAATTTCGGGTGAGTCTAATTATTATTATGCCACAATAATATTCTGTGGTACGTAGTTGGTGTTCTTGTTGGTTCGAACGTGGGTTCTTATTTAGTAATTTGAATTGTAATGTGAACCAGGTTTTATGGGACCCCAACAATAATCAATAAACTTTTTCACCTAAATCAAATTATTTGCATTACTCTATGATGTCCAGATATTTTTATTGGTAAGTGATTTATTAGACGTCGGTTTTGCGAGAGTGACGACGTGAACGTTTTCACCCACAAAGGGGATCTAAACCAACATATGGTCGAGATCAAGACATGCATGATTTATTTTACGCAGCATTTAAGATTTGAGCTTCATACCTATATTATATACAATTTATGCCATAAAACATTTCCATTGAATGTTAAAATCCACGTATCCAATATACCATTGTTGATATAAGCTAGATACAGACACAAAAAATACACATTTTTAAAACTAAGATATGATTAATTTTCTTAATACTGACCAGGTGTAAATAGCTTGGTGATGGAGAAATATATCATTCTTTTAAATTTGTTGTCATGATCAGTGGTTAAGTCCACGAAACAACTTACAATAAATGTTACCATACGTGGCCACTGAAGTGGCCTGGCCAATTTTACACTCACAATTTTAAACAAGATCTGATGTATTTTAATAATTTGAATAGGTTAGTACTTACGAAGGTGGTCATTAATCCTAGTCTAAACTCAGAGAGCATTTTAAGAAATTAACCAAATTGCATACGGTCTTTAACATGAGTACATGACTACTAGCATGTACCATCTTGACCCATTGTAGTAGGTAGTACAAAAATATTTTATAAACATCTTTTGAATCATGATTAGAATGTTTGTGGCCAATTTCAATTAAGGTGAATAGTTATTCGAATAGTGTCTGTATATATAATTCGTCTCAAAGGAGGTTTAATGATTTTGCCAAAGTGTTTTTAGATAATTTAGAGTGCAAAATGTGTAACAATTATTGTTGGACTTTCATAGTCCGTTTTAATGTAGTCCTTAGCCGAAGGATATTCTAAAATCCTATTGTGAAATGATTAAGAGATTTTGACCAGTTACTTATTCATGTTTATCTACTTCTTAATCTAATTAGATTAAACATAAGTTAGCCTCTATATATTGATATTGTTTATGGTATCAATTCTCTTAAGATTAATAACACATACGTTTTCCCAGATAGCATTATTTGTCTTAGCCTCAAAAAAATTAATAGTTTAAGTTAATAAACGTTATAGTCATTGATTTACATATAGTGTTGTTGTTTTAATAAAAAGATATTATTACAAAAATGTTTTGTATTTCAATTTGCTGAGAGACATTAAACCCTTTCTAACTTATTTGACCAACAAAATTTCCTTAAATTTAGTATCAATTTCTTGTTTTGACCATACTAGTTATATCTTTAATTAGATCCTGCTTTCTTCTTTATCTTTTGTTATCAGTTTCAAGAAGAACAAACGTACAAAATAAGAGAACCAGCATGGTTGAAAAACCAACTCACTCCTACAGAAAACAAAGCTCTTTCCCTTATAAATTACCAAAGACATTTCAAATTCAACAAAGTAAAAACAACAAATCAAATAATTTTCACAATGTATACATCTAAAACCATAGTGTTTGGTCTCTTCGTTGCAACACTCCTCGTGTCATTGCAATGCGGCTGCAAACGCCACAATGCAGCCGCTTTTCCCAGCGATTCTAATCTTCGGGGACTCAACCGCAGACACAGGCAACAACAACTACCATTTACAAACCATCTTCAAGGCTATGCATCTTCCTTACGGTGTTGATCTCCCCGGCCATGAAGCGAGCGGAAGATTCTCGAATGGAAAACTAATCTCTGACATCATTGCTTCCAAACTCAACATCAAAGATTTGGTTCCTCCATTTCTACAACCAAACATCTCCGACCAAGACATTGTAACTGGCGTCTGTTTCGCATCCGCTGGTGCGGGCTACGATGACCGGACCTCGCTATCGAGCAAAGCAATCCCGGTCTCACAGCAACCAAGCATGTTCAAGAATTACATTGCTCGTCTCAAAGGTATCGTAGGAGACAAGAAAGCGATGGAGATCATTAACAACGCTTTAGTGGTCATAAGCGCAGGGCCTAACGACTTCATCTTGAACTTTTATGATATCCCCACGAGGCGTCTCGAATATCCTACTATCTATGGTTACCAAGAGTTTGTTCTCAAGAGGCTTGACGGTTTTGTCCGGGTAAAAAATCTCATATATTTTGTTACTCTAGGTCTGAGACCAGTAGTTGATATTTCTTTGAGTTACTATCTTAAATATGTCGTGTTGATTCTCGAATCTTTTTTTCTTATGTATGCAGGAGCTTTATAATTTAGGTTGCCGTAATATTGTGGTCGGAGGGTTACCGCCGATGGGATGTTTACCAATCCAAATGAACGCGAAAATGAGAACATTTTGAGATTTTGTGTGGAACAAGAGAACAAAGACTCTGTTTTGTACAATCAGAAACTAGTAAAGAAACTGCCCGAGATCGAAGCGTCTCTACCGGGAAGCAAGTTCCTTTACGCCAACGTCTACGACCCATTAATGGACATGATCCAAAACCCTAGTAAATACGGTATATACCATATCTTCCTTGTTCCACAAGTCATCTAATTCTCAATCTCACTAATTTATGCAATATGAACTCATCGGTGTACAAATGAAAACAGGATTCAAGGAGACAAAGAAAGGATGTTGCGGAACAGGATACTTGGAAACGACCTTCATGTGCAATCCTCTTACAAAGACTTGTCCGAACCACTCCGATCACTTGTTTGGGACTCAATTCATCCCTCAGAAGCTGCTTACAATTACATTGGACAACTTTGTGGATGCTCAGATTCGAGGCTGGATTAAGGCTTAAGCCACTAAACATTACGAAACTAATCAACTAAACAATGTATTTTGTCTTGGAATTGACAAGGCACATTAATTATGGCCCTATAGATATCTATTGTATCTAATGGGTGCTTTCGTATTGGACTACGATTAGATTTTCTTCAAATTTACTCTCATATTAATATACTCTACATACAATATTTCCCCATATTACAATTTTGTAAAAAAAAAAAAAAAGGAACACTTCTTTTCTTTTTCTAAAAAGTGAAAAGAATGTTCTACAACTTATGAAAGCCATGAGTCAAGAGACAATAAATTCCAATAAAAATTGAATTTAATGATCATGACGACGACATGTTGAGACGAAGATTTGCAGCATCGTCAAAGGATTCAATCAAAACGAAGAGTGTGACTAAGAGAAAACGTTACGAAGCAAAGTTAAAAAAGAAACATACAATGAATGATTACACGTCTTCATGTCATGTATAATGTAACCCCAACATTTACTCATTGCTAACTTCCCTACTTATTGATATTTATTATGATTTGATATCGTATGACTTATGAGTTATGATACAAACAAAACAAATCTGACGCATGATTGACGTCAGATATGACGCCATAGGGAACTACAAGTCTCTTTCTCCAATTTCTAGGACAACCAAATTTAGCATGGATACATATCGTCTGAATTTACTTGTGTTTTGTGTGTTCGACTTCTTTACTTTATATCCTAAAATAAAAGAATGAAAATCAGAACAACTTTTAGTGATTTATGGAATTTTTTCGTTCATTTATACACAACCTTCTTTTTTTTTTTTTTTTTTTTTTTTTGAACACTACACAACCTTTTTACTTATTCATATTTGTCTACGAAATCATGTTTACTTGTTCCAGATGAACCAATAATCTTAAGAGAACTTTGTGTTTGCTTTTACAATTTACAACAAAAAAGAAAAAAAAAATGTGAAGTGAGAAACTTTAGATGCTTCTTATAAAACTTTCTCATATTCAATGTAAATGAAACAATAAATCATCAAACATTTAATCAAAGGTGCACAAAAAAATAGATGTGACTAATGTTAAGACTCTCTCATAGAGCTTGATGATAGGTACTGAAACAGAACTCACTACTTCATCATCTTCAGTCTTCTTCAAATTCATCCATGGTTTCGCGGCTTTCCACTCCTCCCAACCTTTCCTTACATCTTCAACTCCTCGTCTATCAAACCATCATTCCTATCTAAATGCTCCACCCACTCTTTCCATGGAGATTTCTCAGAATCCAAGAATCTACTCACCTGTGGAACCATCACCGCTCTGTAAAAACTCCTCTATTTCCTTCTCCACTTCTTCTGATTCACCTGTTGCTTCCATCCCCGGCCCTCTCAGGCAATCTACGCACTTCGAAACTGTTTCCTCTCAGGATCAGTACTTTCAGATGGAGCAAGAGGTAGCACGATTCTTGTGAACTTGTTTAGAGATAGTCTTATGATGTCTCTAGGAAGCAGCTCTCTCTTCACTGCCACGGCCGTTCCAATCATCTTCCGTATCTAACTTCCAAACAAAAATAACAATGATAGTGATTTAGTTACGCTACTATAAGCAATCCATGTTACTGTATCATTGTGTATATATACATTACCTGATGCAACATGAATGATTCTCCCCATATGGAGATCTCGACAAAGCCGAATCCAAGTGAATTCTCTAGCTTTCCACTACGACATCGAACACTTTTCTGAAATGAGCACCACTCAGCTTATCTGTCTCATCTGGCTCGTAAAGCCATTTGCACGACTGTTCACCTGAGAATTATCAGAATTGAGAGGAATATGTTCATCAGATTCACCATCCACTTCTTTTTCTTCTTCTTCTTCTTCTTCTTCTTCTTCTTCTTCAATTTCTCTGTGGTTCTCCTCTGTAAACTCTGATTCTGATGCTTTAATTGATTTTGGTATTCTTGGAGGGCGTCCGTTTCTTTGTTTTATTTTTTGTTCCGATTTCCTTCTGTACCGTGACCGCTGTGTATAGTTATGGAAAGGATATTCACCCTACAAGTAAAAAAACAATGCCAATGAAGCAAAAATGTAACAAACTTGAAGTCTCTGATAACCAAAGAAAAGATGCAAAGACACTCACCTCAAATTCTTTTAAAATTTCGTTGAAGTCCGTAATGTGATAGTCCAATCTCATCTGAAGTAAAGCTATTCTTGATCCCAATAACATCAACAGGGAGGAGATAAGAATATTTCCGTAGCGTACACTCCCTTCGGGGATCAAATCTCCTATGAAGATACAAAGATTTAATTGTAAATGAGTCAAGTATGAGATTGCAACCTATCAAATGCTAAAATCATATTGCACCAAGCTCAGGACATGATAAAAGTTCTCACTCACCTATTTGATGGTAAAATACTGAAAACTCTGATATTCTCACGACATGATAAAAGTTCTCACTCACCTATTTGATGGTAAAACACTGAAAACTCTGATATTTTCAGGAAGGTGTTTGCTAATGCATTTAGCAAGAACAGTGCCCTGAGGATCATCCTTCCACGCCGTCTCAGGGATCTCCATTTTCAACGATATTGACGTTGCCAAAGAATGAACCTAAAACAAGTTACCAACAAACAACAATCAAAGACATACACAGTGCATCAGAAGACAATCATTCGTTATGCAACAGAGCCAAGAAAAAAGCTTACTCCTTTATCAGTTCGACTACTTCTAGCCCAACCAATCTTATGAAGATCACCATAGTTACTATCTCTAATCCCACCTGCCTTGTATATAGCAACTTCCAATTCACCCTCAATAGCTACAAATCCAAGATGTACATGAAAACATGATCTTTCAGAGATGTACATAGTAAAGAACCATGCAATTGGAGGAACTAATAGAAGAATTGGGGTTTAGGGTTTATGCTAAGATTCACTGTCGAGAGTAAAAATCCAAACTTTAAGACTTAAAACTTACTTTTGAGAGAAGGGTCGTCTCTTTGAATCTGCAAACCTGAAAATGGAGGATAAAGTCACAAACTTTGTACAGAAGAATGCTTCAATTCATAATCAAAATCAATCAGGAACTAAAAATCTTACCTCTGTAATCAGTACCCCACGTATCCAATTCGAATGACGACCTTCTTCTTCCGATATGATTCCCATTTATCAGCGAGAAAGTTGTCGGAAGAAGGACGGTGAGAGTGAAGTAGACGACGGCTGAAATGCGGTGGAGGAAGAGAATCGTACTAACGCTGGTGTGACCCGAATAAGTCGGGTCGGATACCAGAAGACCCGTGAAGGAATTGGAATTCGTAGAAACGAGACTGCCATTGGAAGAAACTGGGCTAGTCTCTAGAAAACGAAGCGAACATAAAAAAGCTCCGGTGAGTTCTTCTTCTTCTAACTAGAAGCCGTTTTTTCGTCATATAAAACAACGTGTAGTTTCAGATATATACTAAAAACATCACGACGTTTGAGCTCACCAAGGGGAAACCATAAAACCCTCTCGGCTCACCTCAATTAAACGCTCCATCATCACCTTCGTTTCTTCTCTCGCTTCCTTAGTCCATCTCCAAAAGTTAATTGGTGATAGAAGATCATGAATGATGATGCAGCCATGCATATATGAAGGTAGTGTTTCTTCATCTCTGTATGAATTAGCCAATGGATTTTTTTTGCATGTTAATTCAAATGGATCTTGAAACCAAAGTCACCAACATGAATGCTTGTTTTTGTTTTAAAATTAGCGGGAGGGTTTTTTATTCAAAGGCTTGAGACCAGAGGCCGTGATGATGATGTAGAACAGCGTCCGGTTGTGTTTAGTGGGACGGTTGTTGGTTTATGTAATTTTTTAGTGACTGGTTAGAAAAGAGAGCACTTATGGTAGGTATATGTGAAGCTTGTATATGTTTCCATCACCTCTTGTGTTTGGAAAAGAGTATGATAGCAGACGAGCCTAACCGCACACACTCAGCAAAAGAGGTCAAAAAGGGATAGTCTGTCTGATAAGGCACATGAACATCAGAACATGATGAAGCCTACTCAGGCTAAAGAACAAGCCTATGAAGATGAGAAGTCCGAAGAAAATCTCTTGAACACTCAAAAGGACAACCCCAACTCACTTAGCAAATAGGTAAACCTGTAGCTAGACAAAGAGCACTCTAACCAAAGAAATAACAAGAACGAAGAAAGACGATTCAGCTTGGTGGTGCTCAACTGACAAAAGCTAGAGTAGAGCAGTTAAACAAGTGCCAGGAAGTCGAGAACGATAAAGAATATAACGTCCACAAAATTGGCGGCCGTGATTGAAACCGCAGTTAACCACCAAGGATACTGAACGTAAACGGTAAAACAAACACAAGAGCTCAAAGAAGCAAATGTCCGCTTGAGCAGCATGATCTTCGTGCGTTTGAGAGAGAGCCTGCTCAAGAAAACAGTAGATGCCATATTCTCATCAGGAAACAGTGAATTCAACGCGTCCGAAGTCTACGAGAAATTCCCAGAGGATCTCAGTAACGATTCCGAAAAGGCGAAAAGAGTAGTTCATGTTTTTGCTTTGAGTAGACTATCAAACTCTTTTGATCCAATCTGTTTCACTACTCAAACAGAGAAACACTAAAGAAGTGGTATACAACATCAATGGCTATAAGAACTCTATACCAAAAACACCAACAAGTGAATGAATCACAACAATTTGCTCTTATTGATCTTCATGAATGTTGCGAATCGCCGCAGTGATTTTCTTACAATCAAACTCCATCGTCTTCATCCAATTCTCAAAATCTCCAATCTCCTAACAAAATCAAGTAACCAAAAAAACACACAGATCCATCATTAAACAAACAAAGAAGACGAAACGAAATTTGAAGATCGTAGAGATGATGAGAAACCTTAACGGCGCTATTAACGGCGTGAGTGACGGCAAGCCATTGATCCGTTTGTTTGCCGAATTTCGCCACCGTAACTGCAAGATTCCTAATCTCCGACTCAATCCGTTTCTCGTTCACGAAACATTCTTCTACTCCTCCGTTCACCGCCTTCACAAGAAGATCCGCCGTTCTCGCTGCGTGTCTGATCGCTTCCTTCCTCGATCTCTCTGTTTTCCATTTTATATCTCTGTGAATCTCACTTTTTTATCCTCGATTTTTGATCGGAATTAGCTGAGGAAAGAGACGATTCACGTACCGGTTTTTTCCCGGAGCTGTAACGACGATCGACGATTGTCATCAATTAGCTGTAGGAGACTCGATTCCAGTGTTCCAGACTCTTCTTCCGTTTTCTCCTTCTCTGAAAACGGTAACACGCGTCCACGCGCCGCCGAGAGTGACTTCGGCGTATTCATATTATCTCTCCGGTGAATTGGTTCGGTACCAATTGAATTAAATTAATTATTCCCGACTATTTCGTGTCGTATCATATAAAGTATAAACAGATACTTGTTGCACAACGCGCCGTTTAGATTCCAAGGAAACGTCAAGCATTTCGTTTTAAAATACTAATTATTTTAAAAACCATGTTTTTCTTTTTTTTTTTTTTTTTTTTTGCCTTCTAAATTCATTGATATCAAATCAAGATTACAAAGTCAGTATACAGAAACTTTGAAAACAAATTATTGCATAAGCATGTATATGCGCCATATAGTGAGAAAGATACACAAAAAGAAGTGAATTTGACGATGCTTTCCGCAGATTAGCCTTACTCGCTACCGGATTATGAAATCCGTTATTTTTCTTCTCTATATTCGATCTCGCTCTCATGTGAATTGTATGCCTGGATAGCTTCTCTTGCCTTGATCTCCAAATTGCACACCGCATGTATAAACATAATGCTTCCATCATAAGTTCTGAAACGGTGACTATCGGATACCAATACTTCCGTAACCGAGTCTTTTTCTTTTCTTTTTTGAGTTAAAAATAATAATTGTTGTTTCATGTATTTGTGAAATTAGATGTGTTTTAATTTTTAAGAAAAACTAATGATTTCTCTCTTTTACTTTAGATTTACCATTTTGTAAACGGTGAACCCAATTCTTACTCTCTTTTTTCTTTTTCTTACCAACTTAGTTCATATAGCTGATCAAATTTAATATTTGGTTTCAGTACAGAGATTAATCATATCGTCGACCAAATTGAAAATTAATTTTTTTTTTGCAAAAACATATAGTTTATATTGTGGACCAAAAAAAGTTTGTAATTTATGTGCATATAGTTCATGATGGATATGATCAAACTTAGATGTTGAAATTTTGTAAATATCTAGAAACAAATCCACAGCCTTGAAAAATGATGGAATCAAATCTCTTTGTTTAATATTTGTTAAAAAATTTATTTTTGTTGTAGACCAACTTGGGTGTTTAGTTTCTCTAGACAAGCTTAATTCATGTTGTAGACCAAATAGTATAAAATGCATATGTTAAATAATGGTTTGTCTTTTGCTTATATTTTGCTTATTTTTTAACTTATTTTTGTTTTCTTATATTTTAGTAAACTTCAATAAAATATTACGTAAATGCAAATTATGTTGATGAAATTGGCTAAAAAAAGAAAGAAAATCGCCGATGCGAGAAAGATCCAAAATGTTTATATATTATCGGTATGACTTATTTAAAAATTATACTTATATTTATTTATCTTTACATTTAACAGACTTGAGATGGAAAGTTTATTAATTGCGTCGACAAAAAGAAGCAACCAGCATTTGACAATCCTCTTTGAAGCAGCTAATATTTGACAATCTTCTTTTAAGAAATCACAAATTTTATGTATTTTGAATTTGTGATTTTAATTTATTGGTTAATGTTTTGTCTGAATTATAAAATTTATGATTGTGATTGGCAATCCTGCGGTACAAGGTTTACAATTTTAATAATTACCAAACATAAAAATGGTACCAAAAATGTTATCTAACACGTTAATCTTAGCTTTTTTATATTGTTTTGGCTTACCGTTTCTTTTAATTGCTTTTAACTATTTCAGAATTGTTACCGTTTTCTCTACCTGTTAAAAATTTTGTACTATTTGTGTCATTAATTAGATATTACTCTTTCCATTTCAAAAATTAGTTGTAGTTTTTAAGTTTTTTTTTGCAAACTAAAAAAATATTTAATATTTCTGTTTACTTCTAATTAATATATTATTTCATTTGATATCATTAATTAATTAATAAGTTAAAAATACGGATATAAAATATGTCAAAATCTAAATTAAAAACAAAAATGACAAAATTTGAAATAAAATTAACTTCTAAAACGATAACTAATTTAATACGAAAGGAATATATATTTATATCGATCTAAGAAATTATATACATACATACCAAATACATTGCGTATGTTAACAAGAAAAAGATGAGCTGTAGCCTGTAGGTAATTGCTGGAATTAAGAAAACATTAATGTAATTATTAAGAGCTTTTGGGACATTGTGTAATCAAGAATTCAAATAATACTGGTACTATATGTATGTAATTGCGTCATGTGATGACTCTGGAACTCTGTTAGGGATATAAATAGATTCTGTTTGGGTTATGATTCATTAATTGATCAAAAAATATCCTTTAATTAAAAACCCACATTTAATACTTCTAAATTAGTGATAATTAGTGGTACATGGGAATGCTCGTTGCCAAATTTATATGTTAGTCAACGCTTCCATTTAATGTTAAATCTCATCTAATTTAATAACTATAAGCTCATAACTTAATTAGTAAAAAAATCTCTTGAATTTAGAAGTTTCAAATTTCCACGACTATAAGTTTCTGATTTAATGTGGAAAGTATGTTATTTACAACGAAATATTTTTACTTTTCTATTTCAATAGTGAAAAAATATTCGTACCAATTAAAAACAAGTTATATATTATATTATGTCATTAATTACAAAAAGTTGATTCTTTATATATTATATAGTATTATTTAAAATATGGGTAAATTGATTTGTTTTGGGGAAAAGGAGTTCATCTAAGCAACCTTACATATATATAGCGTGAAAGAAAAACCTTTCTGGTGTCAAAAATATAGGCAAGATAAGTAAAATTTACCCCAAAAAAAATCTAATTATATAAAATGTCATGCATTTGTTAAAAAAATGTTTGTAATAATTTCCAATTTTCTTATTGAAAAGGGATTCTCGAACCTAAACTGGTTTTCACGTTATAACCAAAACTCCGATACGTTTTAAAAAAAATATCGCTAAATTGCTAAATTTTTAACAAAAAAAAAATATATCACTAAATTGACGACGTACCTTTATCCACCTTTTTTTTTAATGGTCTCAATTATTCACTTATTCTTGTTGTTATGTAAATGTTTTTTTCAGCTTCATGTTGGTTTAAAACAAAAAAAAAAAAAAACTTAATGTTGAATTGGTTATTTAAAATTAATATCATATGAGTACATACATATTAGAAGGTTTAGGGTGCGAGGATTGAATTTTTCTCATGGGGGCGAAATGTGCACATTAGTCTATAGGAAAATGTCGTGTGTGTCTTTGCGGGAGCTACGTACGATACTACGTTAGCACGACTAATGTAATTAATCTATATGAAAAATAAATATAAATCAAATTAATCAAAAGCCTACCCTTAACATAGTGCTGTGCTTATGGTGTTGCCAAAAAGGGCATTTGCCTAAAGCCACCAAATTTTTTTTGTGATTTTTAGGCCACATTTTTATTTATTTACTGAATCATTAGGCCACAATATTTTGTTTTAAGATTTTTTTGCCCTAAGATTTTTTTTTATACTTATTTTTGCCTTAAGCCACCATATACCTTAGCACGGCAGAACATGGATCACCGTTCAATCTCGTAGCTTATAATAAGGAATGTAATAGTATTTAAAAAAAAAAACAGAATTAAGAAACACAATTCTGATCTAATCAAAGTAATGAACATTATTATCACTCGACAGAGAATTACTGTATCCAGTCGCCGGAGGAGGATTATACATAGAATTGGTGGCAGATGAATTAGAAGATGAAGAGGACGACACAACCATGGACGGAGACGGCAAAGAAGCTGGTGGTGTAGGCGGTGGAGCTGGCTGAGAGGACAACAACCTCGGTGGTCGTGGAGGAGGAGGCGGTGGCGGTGGTGGTGGAAGAAGAATCGCTGCCCCGAGATCATGATGATCACAACTCAATGATGAAGTTGTTGTAGTGTTGTGGAAGTTGTTGTTGTTTTGGAGAGAAGTGATGGTGGTGGCTTCTCGGTATTTGTGGCGGAGGATATCTGTACGGACGGCGGTGAGTTCGGATTGGAGAGACTGAATGTGGTGTTGAAGAGCTGAGATTGCTCCCATGCAACCGTAGATTGGATCTCTAAGTCTGAGGTTTGCTTCGTATACTAAACTGTTTGCTGCGTCTCCTCTTTGGCTCTCTCCCACTTCCTACAACATTTTTAGTCCATAGTTAATAATATACATACGGTTTACAAAACAAAAAAAAAAAAAGTTAATAATATACATACATAACCACATGAAATTAAGATAAACTATACAGAATACTAAAGTTTTGAAAGTATGTAGGACATTACCAAAATGGCAAAATCGTAAATAAGACGGCATTGAACGAAAATAGTTTTGGATTAATTAGTTTCGACAATTCCAAAGTTATTTGTTTAAATAGCGTGTGATTTGGAAGGTGAATCGTTATATAAAATTAAATAATACTAGCATGCTAGTTTACTATCACACGATCGAAAAAGGTTTAGAGAAATGTTGGAGACGAAAATTTGTATAATTGCACAAAATGGTAAATTAATAGTAGCTATTAAGAAAAATACTAAGTGTATAAAATTACGATTTATCTTCTAAGAAAAACTGATATATACTGATGTTATTTTCAAATATGATTTAATATACGTATAAATATGCATATAGCTCAATCAATATTATGTGCGAAAAAAAAAATAACTTACCATATCTCAGTCTTAGTACTGTATGTGCATCTAACTAAGGATAATGAATTTCTACCTATGCCAATTAGATAAACCACCTTGCCTTAACAGATTGGATAAATACGTATTTTGAATAGATTTGGAAAGAGTCAAATTAACAAAAAAGTGGTAGATCCGTTCAACTATCTCCACATTAATCAAATATGATATATATGGATCAAAAGAGTAATCAAATCAAGAAACCTTAATTAAGAAAATAAAATAAATATTCATTAGTGTAGAAAATATATGTACCAGAAGCATCTTGGAGACGTTACTTGCACCGAAGACTTTATGAACGGCGGCGAACTTATGAGGTTCGTGCGGCGAGAAGTAAGGCGAGAAAGGACACTCCTCCGCACAACGACGGCGGAGAAGCTTACAAGCGGCGCATGGTGTCACGGTGTTCAACGTTGTCCCCGGAGGCACCGCCACATGTCTCCTTATACCCATCACGGCATGATCCGTCGTCGATTCGAAGGTTGGATCTTTCTTTATCTTCTTAACGATCTCATAGTACTCTCCAAATCCTTCCCTGTTGTTTCCAATCATTTTCAACACCACTAATTTGATTGATCAATCAAAAAGATCGTTAATAGATGTATATATGTTGACTTAATCTTACCTTTCTCGGGACATTCACGCATGCTATTTATAAGTTTGTTTTTGAGAGTATCAATGGAGGAGGAGGAGGAGAAGAAATGAAGAAGAAGAAGAGGAGAAATGGAAGAAATATGAGTTTCTTTAATAAGGAGAGTCATTAAGGTGAATTAAATGATCTTTCTTTATTTAAAATGGAAAAATCTATAGACTTCTATACTTAATTATATTGTCTAGACGATTAAAGAAGTCTTACTGTCCTCCTCTTGTACGTTAAGGTATTAATTATCAATATTCGAGTTATGACTTATGAGTAAGCTCAAGATTTGGAAGAGATCATAACTAGTATCGGACCAAAATTTTGTAGCTTAATGGTTTTGTTATTGTGATATATATATTGCATGTTGTTACTAAAAAAACAACAGTCTATATTCAAAGATACAGTATGTGGTTAAAGACCATAATAAAATAGCTTTTTTGGTGGTTTATTTCAAATAAGGTTGAGACCCACGATCAAAACAATTCATAATATATATAAACTTTAATTAGAGTAGGTGGTTAAAGAAAGTTAGTTGAAGGGAAAAAAAAAAAAAACTCAAACAAAACATGGCGCAATTGTACCAATCCTTGTATTTGAGCAAGCACAAGGTTTCTAAAATCAGGAGGAACCATATACCGATTTGATCAGTTTCAATCAAAATATGGATTAAACGTAGCAAAATCACCCTTAGAAAATAAAATAAATCATTAAAAAGACTAATTTTGGTGCTAATAGTCTAAAGATTAAACTCATTTTTTATGTTCAACGAACCTTTTCATTGTTTTATCTTTGGTCAACCTCTTCACGTGTTAGTTGCTACTAAATGTGAAAATATATCAAACTATGAGAAAAAATCTAATACGATATATATACAAAATAAAATGGTTCCAAAAGAATGAAAAAAATGCATAATATTGGACATGTGATTGCACGTGAAGGATGTTTCCATATCTAAAAACCCAAATTAAATGCTTAACCAGTTTATAGTTTTTAATCATTGACCGTGATTACAAAATTATTGTTCGTGGTTTTCTTTTTCTCTAGTGTTAAGTACTCTCACGTATTGACATGCATGACTGAACAAAAATATAAAGTCAACAATCAACATCGAGAACATGTGGACACTGCCGATCTCATCAATTTCACACTCTTCGATAATCGGTACACGAATTTTCCTTTTCTCAAGTGTGTAAATGTATTGTACATGTTGATGTTCATGTGGACATAAAATAGTTATGAAATAGTATAGTATTAATTTGAAAGGGCTTGTTATAACGTTACATGATAAATTAGGTTTTATTTTATCAGTGAAGATGAGAGACTCAGAAATTTATAATAGTAGAGAACCCCATCTTCATACTATGGATGGAGGTGCTCTAAATCCTCCCATTGGAGGTGCATTTAGAATTCAATAGATTTGAAATCTTTTATTATATATAAAAGAAGTTACAACAAAGTTGATTTTGATTTGCACACGACTCTTTGTGTATTATTTCTACAACTCTATGAAATTAGGAGACATAGTCAAATCTATAAACTCGGAAACTCTTCGTCTCTTCATAGATGACCCAGCTCTGCAGCTTGGTGATGGAGTCATCAGATCTATCACCTCAACATCGACCTCAGTCGTCGTCGAGGTGATAAGGTTCCTTCTTCTCCTACAATCTTTCTCCATAGCTTCAGTGGATCCTACCGTTCCATGTGATACTTCATCTTCAACAATCTCTACCAAGCCAAAACCAGTGAAACTTGCTAATCTGTCGTTGAATACAGTCTCGGGTTCTTTCTCTGTAGCTTCAATGGATCCTACAGTGATATGTGATACTTCATCTTCAACAGTCTCTTCTTCTAATAAGCCAAAACCAGTGAAATTTGCTAATCTGTCTTCTTCATCAAATACAGTTACGGGTTCTTTCGCATTTTCATAATGCCGGTCATGAAGTTCTTTTTCACCCGGATACAAGTCATCCGTTGAGCTTGTATTTGAATTCCCAGGCTGGCTTTGGTTGCTACTATCCTCCTCCTCCTCATTCTCTTCATTATCCTCGGGACTCTCTTCATCTTCGGGTTGAGAACCATTGTCTAGCTTTGTGAAATACGGAAGATCATCCATAGCACAAACTTGGACTTTCATATGTAGAGGTAAACTTGGAGATTTACCACCGTGGTGTGCATACTTTGACGAAAAATAATTCACTGTGAGGTTTAAACTGATCACCAAGACACAAAAAAAGATATATAAGTTACGTCGATAAGGAAATGGATATCGAAGTATAGCAACATACCTATTCCAAGCTGGAAGATTTAACATTGTGTATACAAGCTTGATCTTGCCTGCAATCCCAGAGAAGGATTTGAAAGCAGCAGCAGCTTCTCTCACTGCCACCGATTCTCTCGGATGCTGCCAAGCCCATTCAAACTGCAACACGGTTTCTACGTTAGCCAGACTAAATTTAACAGCAAAACATTCTATCCTTAATCATAAATGAGAGGCCAAAGCTGGAGAACAAATGAAGTAAAAACCGAATCTTTTGCCACGATTAACAAATATTAGTTCAAGAGTGAAGCATTCCGGTATCGAAGATAAGATCTTTAAGTCGGTATAAACAAAAGGACCTGAAGGGCAGAGACGTTTGTGGGGAAACCATAGATACAGAGAACCATTTCCCATGGACGTTTTCTCTTTGTTCTCCAAGCACCACTAGTGATCTCTCCATTGTGCTGCCTTATTCTCCGCCTCGGGTTTACCGTAAACCTGCAAACCAGATTATGCAACCAATTACTGAAATTGATTAGAACAGTAACTATGAAGAAGTAACCAAACATCTGAAATTCAAATTAAACCCTCAAAATCCCATATTTGATCTAATTTCAGACGAAAATGAATTCAATCAAATAAACCCAAAAATGATTCAACAAGCCACAACATCAGTGATCCAACAGAATCTTCAATTCCAAATTTGCGAATTGGGGAAAAAAACACACGAAAGCCAGAGATGAGAGAAAGAAGTACCCGATATAGGTTTGACCCTTATGACGAGGGCTGAGAGAGGTCAAGAGGTAACAAGCGAAGAAGCCTTTTCCCTCTTTTCCGGTGACTCCATCCTCACCGACGGGATCTAGGGTTTTCCGATTTCCCCTTTTCTCTCTCATCTCTCTCTTTCTCTCTTGGCTTAAATTCGACCGTTGAATGGAAAGAAGATCCATTATTATTACTTTAAAATCCGTTTATCTCGTAAGGATGATAATGGGCCAACTATAAGGCCCATTATTTATAAGGAATGGCCCAATTTGGAAACTAGAATCCGTCTCTTGCAACGTTCATTATTAAGCTATTTGCGTTGAAACACCACCTAAAAACCCCAAACAGTCTCAAATTAAATTGATAGTAATTACTGATTATTTCTATTTTGGCCATATATATTCTGAGTTTTGAAATTTGTTTGTGGGATAATATATTAATATTAGTACAATGCATTAAGTTACAAATATATGTTAGTAATTATTAAATAAGTTATATAATTTATTTTCTATATTTTATTTTACTTTTTTTTTGGGAAATTGTTAAAAATACCCCTTTTGGTGTGCCCCTTTTCAAAAATGCCCCTTTTAGATGTCCATTTTAAAAAATGCCCCTTTTTAAATCTGAAATTTTTATAAAGTTTTATTAGGTTTATAAGGTACTTATGGATTGTAACTACTACTTGAAGACTCGATCCAAGTATTTATAAGGTTTTATAAGGTGTTTTTAAAGGTTTTACAAGTTATTTTAAAGGATTTTTAAGGTTTTTCAAAGGTTTTACAAGATATTTTAAAGGTTTTTAAAGGTATTTAAAATGCATTTATAAGGTATTTATAAAGTATTTATAAGATTTTAGATAAATAGAAATGTAGTTTGTGTATGTTTTAATAATATTTCATACATATTTGGATAAATCTTATATTTTTAAGAGCATTTTTTATAAGGTTTTAAAAAGGGGTATTTTTGAAAAGTGGCATTGAAAAAGTGGCATTTTTACAAAAGCCCCTTTTTTTTTTTGCTAAACATGTAAATTATTTTATTTTACTTGGTTAGCATGACGTTGTTACCCATTAGATAGGTCTCCTAATGATTTTGGAGGTTATGAAATTTGCTCACTTATATCAAAATTTTCCACAACTAAAATTTCAGCTTTCAAACTCTCTCCTCATATTATATCCTCTTTTTTTTCCCTTTCCCTTATAATAAATGATTTATTAAAAAAAAAATTGAGTTTGTCTATATAAGAATTTATTTTTAACTTTGGCTTAGTAGAGATTTTGGTTTATATTTATTTCTTTTTTTTAGCTATAGTAGACTTTGATTTTAGAGAGTTTGGTACAAATAAATTTTTTTATGTGGAAAAATAAAGAGTTTTGGATTTTTGATATCAGATATTTTTGATACAATATAATTTTTAATATTAGTTTTCTGTGGTATTCAATCATGTCCCAGTTTTTTTTTCATTTTTTTTCACTCGGATTTTCTTTATTGCATAAATTGAAGAAACTAGTGTTGAGAATTTTTACTCCTCATAAAACCGCTAACACACTAACCAAAGAGAGTCATGTTGCTTCCATGATATTAGAAAGTTTTAAAGATTTACGAGATTAATTATGAGCCAAGATTAGTCATGGAAATACTGTATTGTAGATAGGTTTATTTACTAATAATTTTCGATATCTAAGTTTAGAAACTTCGCTATATCAGTAGATATAATATTGTCATTGGTGTTTATATTAGTTTAGAAAAAATAGTTTACTTCAATTAAATCAGTAAGTCATAAAGTTGTTAGGAAAAAAATGAATAGTTTCTAACAAAAGTTGTTTATCTTAGTTTAGAAAAAAATAGTTTACTTCAATTAATAAAATTAACTGTGCATTGCATATTGATTGCATGGACACATACAGCAAACGTATTCTATCCGTGTAGCTAGTTTTGCAAAAAATGCTAAACAGAGAACCGTAAGTAATTAGTGCCCTGCAAAACAAATTAAGAATTATGGTTTCGTAGTTCCTTCACGACCACAACTTTATAGCAAATAAATAACAAAGACTAATTTTCTTGCTGTAAATAAATAAATAACTTAGCTTCCACAGTCGGTTTCAGTTATCACATAGACAAAAGAAACGTGTTCTCTAACTCTAATCCTTCCTTACATACTTTATAAGATATTATGCTGATTCCTCAAAATTAATAACATCCAGTCGGGTAAATATTCATCTAAATTAGTTGGAGGATTATATAAATATGCTCTTAGTTTCATATATTTTCTGTTTTTGTCAAAGGAAAACCTGGCCCCTGATAGCTTTGAAACGTCCAATCCAGAGAAAGGATTAGTCATGGATTTAAAGAGTAAATTCCAGTGCTTGGTAGCTCTTGTCATACTCCATAGATCCACCGGTTTGCGTATCTTCCTGAGAATTTCTTCTCTCAAAATTTCATCAGGTAGATCCATAATTGTTGTCCTCTTCTCATTCGCAATGTCTTCTTCAACCCCAACCCTTCTTTTCATCTTCTTAAACACATGATTTCTTCTCATCTTCTTCTTCTCAATTTTCTCTTTTGTCATCTTCATCTTCCTCTTCCTCTTCTTCTTCTTCTTCTTCTCAATTTTCTCTTTTGTCATCTTCATCTTCATCTTCATCTTCTTCTTCCTCTTCATCTTCTTCTTCTTCTTCTTCTTCTTCTTCTATATGATGAGCACTCTCTCCGAAGATCTCTTTAGATGTTTCTTGTTGAATTTCCAAAATTAATTAAAGCACTATTTCCTTAGTTCTACTCCTTTTCTAGTTGAATTTCCAAATTAAAGCACTATTTCTTTTCTCGATTTCTCCATTTTTTTTAATCATTACTTTCCAATTTTGCTTGCTACACTTCCGTTATTGGTTTTTTTCTTTCTCTTTTTGGAACAAGTGAAGCGTGTAGTGCAAGAAATTTCCAATTATACGAAAGACTTTCTTTTTGGATTTAAAGTAGTTTTACTTAAGTTTGATGTCCATTTTTCTATTTTTAGTTCTACAAATTTCCTTTCAAGAAAACTAATTCACGTTCAATTTCTGTATTCGATTTTTTAATTTTGTTTAGAAATGAATTGTTAAAAAGACTTTGTTAATAAATAAGCAAAATTTCTAAAACGAAATTTATATTTTAAAACAAAGCTTAGAAGAATATATTATAAAACAAATATATTTTGGAATGTAACATAGTTATAAAAATAATAATTAAGAACTATATTTTTCTACTAAAACTCCATTCGAGATTTACCTAGGGTGGTCATCAGTTAACTAAGTGGGATTATATCCTGGTAATTAGTTAATTCAAAACTCCTAAGATTATACCTTATTGTATAAGTGGGATTCCAATCAAACTCCAATCAAAAGCTAAACCATCCAAACCCCCGCTTATGTGACATTTAGTAACTATCGAAAGAAAAAGTGTATATATGGCGGTGCTTAAGTTACATTAGAAATCTGCAAATGCCTTATCACCAAGTAGAACAATGACGATAAACGTTGTAAAAGATAACAACATCATAAACTTGTGAAATGACTACTAAGACTCAAACTTTAGACCAATTTGGAAAACTAAAAATATATATGTGCCCCTCAGTGGTCGAAGTCTTAGTATCATCTGACTTCTTGGTCCATTCTTGTTTGGTTCATTCTTGTTTGATATCAATACCGGTTTTGTTTTTTTTTTTCCGAAATTTTAGAGTGGAACTAACGAACTCAAACCTAAGGAACCATAAGAAGGATTCACTATATGAAAAGGATACCATAAATTCATGTCCCCTCTAATCGTCTTTTTTGCAACAGGGGAGTTGAAACGTTGTCTAATCTCTTCTTTGAATGCGCTTATGCTAAGGAGATTAGTGAATTCTTCTTCTTAACATCTACCTTTACGCCAGGTCTAGATCTCCTTGGAACTCTAGGTTGGTCAAAAGCTCCTTTTTTAAACTCTGATCTTGTCACTATATGCAAGCTCCTCCTCCAGGGGTCATTTTATGAAATCATGAAACAGGGGAACACAATGCTTCACGCCTCAGAGGAGAAACCGACTGCTCAAAATCATAAAAGATGTTTCAAAGTATCCTCAAGTTGTCAAGTGTAATCTGGCTGGTCTTGATTCAGATGTCTCTTCCCATCGAAACGCTCACGCACAAAGTCAACAACAGCTGCAACCATCTAAACATTCATACATCTTTAAAATTGAGTACAATCGAAACAAATAAGATCAAAATCATGTTTTGATTGTAGTGACTGTTTGGATTTTTTTGGTTTGTCTGTGTGATCGGCTAGCTGAGGTTTTATAGAGAGATTTTCGTAAGAGGCTATGATTTTGAAGGTAGTGGCCATTAATTTCGTTTGATGAGAATTGGTGTGAATAAATGGAGAAGTGAAGATGAAGTGGGGAGTTGATTACAGTGGCAATGTGAAAATGAATCGATACAGTTTGTAAGGATAAAGACGATGGCTCGATGATGACGTAGGGTTTCTAGGTTTTTCTTCTTCTTTAGTTTGAACAGTTTAGGTTTTGAGATGGGCTAATTAATATTGGGTATAATGCGAATGGATTTTTGTAGGTTGGACTTCTCTTATATTTTTTTTTTGGAAAGAGATTGGGCTTTGTCGTAGGCAAACGTTTTTCTTTTAATTTTTTTTTCCTTGCTGACGTGGCAAGTAGAGAAAGTAGTTTTAAAATAACTGATTTGGATGGCTTGAAAAGCTTCAATTAGTCCCTTTTATTAGTAAGAGATTCTTTTCTATCATCACTAATGCATCAACGGTACTTTGTGAGAGACTTGTTCCTCCCCAGATCAACGAAGATTCAGAATCTGTACATTTTTTTAATAGAAAAATGTTCTTATAAAATCTATTTAACTTGGAGAAAAAAAACTGATGAGATTCAATAACTATCTCTTCTAATTGGGTGAAAGAGATGATATTTAAGAGAGTTGTTTGTGAAGAAAAATGACAAAACATGGCGATTTCGTATAGAATACAAAGCATTAAATAGGATGATTATCCCGAATAAGTTTTTAATCCCAATGATTGATCAGCTTTTGGATGAGCTTAATGGAACTATGGTGTTTAGATTAGCGATAAAATCCTTACGTTCTTATCTTCTTTCTCTCTTCTCTCAGCGCAAGATTTTGAATACGATTATGATTCCAAATACACAAAAAGTTTTTTTGAGAGATGAGATTCAAATTGGAGCTCCTCGCGACGGCGAGAATCAAATCAAAGGCCAACGTCCATACCTAACTCCATCTCTTACGCCGATTACGTGACTAATCGCAATTGGAGTATCAAAACTTTACCTAAAGGTAGGTTATCATCAAATCAGAATGAAGGAAGAAGATATTGAGTAAACAGAATTCAGAACCAATGACAGTCACTACGAATTATTGGTAATGCTGTTTGGGTTAACAAATGCTCTGACTACTTTTCAAGCTCTGATGAATGAGTTATTTAGGCAGTATATGAGGAAGTTCATATTGGTGTTTTTTTGATGATATTTTGGTCTATAGCACTGATAGACAGAAACATATAGAACATTTGAGCATTGTGATGCTATCGTCGGAAAGATGAAAGAAGCCATTTTAAGTTGATCTTTTAAGTCGTCTGATGATTGGCCCAAGTTTTCGTACGTACATAATTTTCTTTAACCACTTTGAAGCTCTTAGAATGATTTAAATTTGAATACTTCAAGATCATTATCTTGCAATCCACCTCTAATACAATAAATTATTTTGGTCCATAAAAGAGGCCACTTCCGAGATATACTTAGGTGGATAATGGTATCATGTCAAACGATTAAAAGAATAAATAGTAAACAATTGTTACTTTGCTAATTTGATAAGTTAATTTCACTCAAAAGCCTAAAATATTCATTTAGGAACTTGACTCAAAACAAAATAATTTAAAAACATAATAAAAAAAAAACAAATCTAAGCAATTTAAAAATAATTTTGAATTTTTTAAGGAAAAAACTTGTATATTAAAGAATTATAATATATTTGAATCTAATCTCAAAATTTTTTTTATTTAAATTCGATCACTATATGTTTTAACTGATAACACATAAAATAGGAAAACTTACGTAAAAATACACCAACTATTTTTTTTATTTTCACAGATACAAAAACATTTTATTTTTAAAGAGGTGTTTAAATTCATCAACCACATTTTCCCTATATCTACTTTCCTAATTCACACCAAACAACATAATTTGCCACATTTTTTTCCCTTTGCGCCTAGCTAAAACCAAAAGGTGGGCAGAAATTGTAATTTGAGCAATTCAATAATCATATAAAATTAAATTAAATAATTAGTTAAAATTTGAAAATTGGCCTAACAAATGATGTTGAGATGAATAAGAAAGGCTGGTGCTTATGATGATGCTTTAATAATGATAATGATTCCTTAACCTTCACTCATTTTGAGTTGTAATATCCAATCAAGTGGACAATAATAGCTTCTTCTTTTTTTCTTTATAAAGCTGCAAACTGTTTTTAATTTTTGAAGTTCGGTGAGGCTATACATACTTTTTTTTTATCCTTTTTCATCACTGGATGTGGAACTCCCATTCAATTATTTCATATGTTCAATAATAGAGTATACAATATTAAATTGAAGAAGCCATATTAGATAGCAGAAATCTGAAACTGGCAAGGTAAAAGTTGAACAACAGTCTTTACTAATTTGGTCCTCTTACAAAATTTTTTGGTATCAACGTTTCCTGGTATCACCATTGAATGGACCTAAATTCTAATCGACTATTCAGAACTAATTAATGAAGATTTTACCATATACAGATTAACCACTATTTTCGCGAATTTAGATGAGTTTGTGTGTCTTAGAGATTATTTCATTTTGTTTCTCCAGTTTCTTTTTTCTAATTCATTGAATTAATTCGCTTTCAGTAATTTATTCATCCAATTTGTTTACCATACACAACTTAATATAATTTGCGTGGTTGATTAAAAAAGTAGTTATGTATGTGAGTAAAATAATCCAAACTATAAATAGAAATATATTTTCTACATTATACAAAAGAGTAAAGTATCTACAAATGCAATTTTAGATTTGTTGTACATAGTAACACATTTATCAAAAAGCACAAAATAGATACCTACAATTTGGTACAGTATTTAAATACACTAGGTCGAAACCCGCGCTACGCTGCGGGATATTTTATAGAATTTTTTTTACTTAAGACAGAGCATTTAGTAACAATATTGGAAACATGATCCAGCTATAATGATTCAGATTAATACTTTTCCAGTAGCTGAAATTGACTTCGTAGAGAAAGAGTAACTAACAATTTTGATGGCGTAATACTCTTTCATTACTAAGAAACTCAAATATGGATATTTTGCAGGAACCTTAAAAAGAAACTTAAAGCACTAATTGCAGAGGTATTTAAAAGGAGTTTTGTGGAATTGATGATGGGTGAATTGATGAGAGAACTTTATAACACAATGTTTTGTGGAAAGCTAAAAGAAAATCAAAAGCTGGCGAGAAAAAAAAAATTAAGTCTATGTCTCTATGACTTTAAGAAACTCCTTAATCACTATCGCATCCATCGATGTGTTTTCCTTTGATGAAGACGTTTGGAACTATGCACTGTCCAGTCCATTCTGATAAAGCTAATTGGATCTCACCTCCATCACCTAACATGAAGTAGAGATTGGTTGTAACTTAGCATCGAGAAATACAAATATACAGGTATTGACAGGGATTTGGTTTCTTACTCATTTCATCGAGCACAAGTACTTTAAAACTTGCTCCTAGCTGTGTCAGTAACGGCTTCACCCTCTGGCAATAACCACAATATGAACTAAGACATTACGCTTCAAGAATAACCTTAAGACCACCGATTCAAAAAGTGGGAAGAGAGACAAGTTCTAGACAGATAAAGCAAAATCAAACTCTAGACTCTATGCAGCAACAAATTAAACTTCATTTCAAGATTCTAAATAGCACATTTTTTCCAGTCAAATTAGTCATAGGAACTTGCACGGGTTAATCTTCAATAAATAAGAAAGCACATGATAATCGACAAAAACTCTAGCTTCTTCAAAGATTTCTAGACTACCAAAGTTGAGAACTGGATCTATCAGTCAGTATCTACTCCATGATCACATCAATAATCGTCTAGGGGAACCCACAAATAATCTCTGAATTGGATGATAATCACTAAAATAAGACAAATTTTAACATATTCACGATGAATAATTCACAAAGACTAATTAAAAGACAAAGGCATAAAAGTTGTTGTTAGTACCTGAGAAACTTGCTCCTCTCCTCACATTCTGTTGGCTCAGCATTCTTGTCCTTCTTGACCTTGTTGTGAGAGGAGAACATCTTCAGTTCTTGAATTGAAAAGAAAACAAAGCAAGAAAAAGTGATGACTTTAGGCATATGAACCTGCTACCATTAAAATTTAGGATAAACATTCACAAAAATCTATTAACACAAACTGACGAGTAATTTTTTCCAGTATGTTTCAAAACCAAAGTTGACTGCTTTTTGTATCAAGAGAAAAAAAAAACACAGAAAATTTCAGCTTAAATCGACATTGCTTAACAGTCTACAGAGGCTTAAACTAAACCATATTATCTTTCTCTTAAAGACCAAAAACCCAGAATTAGACCAATCACAAGAGCTAAAATCTTACACCATTCTACACTAAAGTGAGCTACAAGATTTTAGACAAGACATCAGCATTTCTCCTCGAGGAAAACAGAACAAAATAAAAAGACAGACCAGAGAAGAAGCGAAAGATAAACTCTTTGGGACAAACCAAGTTGTGAAAATCCGTCTCTATCATCACCTGTATATATACCAATAAAACAAATTGATGATTTCACTCAATAACTTTAGCACCAAGAGCTTACAACTTCTCAACGATTTTCTCACCTTCTTCTTTAGACAATCTAGCTTTCAAAATTGCATGACTATTCTCCACCAATGCTTTAGCTTCTTTTAAACCCAAATCTGTAAAACTTTCCAACTCATTTAGCTTAATCATCAGAAGACTACAATTTTTTATCTCAAGCACAATCTTCTCCACTTTAGCTTTCTCACTTGCACCACCACCACTTTGTCTCTGATTCGATCCATCCACGATCCCACCAGATCCAGATTTCATAACAGCAAGGGTTCGGAGATTTCTGATAGCGACAAAGAAGAGATATCGTCTATGAGTCAGAACACACGCTCCGTTGGTGGAGTATGGTGCTCTGTTCGATCAAACGTCGATGGATCTGTTGGGAGATTCCTCTGATCGAATTATGCTTCTTCTTCGCCTGAATTTGAGAACTAAGCTCATCTTTTAGAACTCTTTCAAAGCTTTCGTTTTCTACGCTCTATACAATTATGAAAGAAGAGCGGCATATGCAATCGTTTGAGACTATTGTTCCTCCTAATTTGATTGTCATTCGATTAGAGTATCGGTAATTGAACTGCTCCTTCTCTCCTCTGGTGGTCGGGTGTGCGTTGCTCGTCACCTTCATCGTTGCCATCGACATTGCCATCGTCACTTTAGAGCATCGACAAGTTTTAGTAGGCTCAATTTGGGTTTTTTTTACTGTTTTTTTGTGGGCAAACAAAAACAATTGGGCTGGACCTGTAACACAAAAAACATTATTAGTGAGAGAGAAAATGACGTGGAAACGAGAAAGATTATTACTGGACGAAAAATGTTGAGATATATTAATCGTTATGTTTTGATTGGGTATTCATTTTAATGAGGTGTCAATCCGAGAGCAGCCTAAAAAGCTGAGGTGTCAGACTTGGAGAGACTCTTAAAAGTTTTATTGTATTGATACATTAATTTTTCTTTTCTTTTTCTCTGTTTTTAATTCTGAAACAAAAGTAGTAAAAACGCAAATAACCACTGCCAAATCCAACCAACCAAACGCGATTAGCGTTTTAATTCAAAAGCCCAGTAAGGAAACTTCATAGCGTTTTTTTAAATAACCGCGTTTGGCGACGTCTGATCGCAAACGCGAATAAGTTGAACCCTGAGTTTATCATTCCACATCTCCTTATAGCAATCACCGTCACCACCTCTCCGCCGTGCCTCCACCACCACAAGCAAATCATTCAACCGCGAAATACAAATCCCGATAACAAATTTCCCATTTTGCCCTTCCATTTCAAATCCATACTCTTCTTCCTTCTTCTTCTTCATCCTCAGATTCTCCTCTCTCGCAAACCTCTCCACTTCCTCCGCCAATTTCTCCGGCGACTTCTCCGACAAAAACCTCTCCGATTCACCAACCGAATTACTACAGCCATCAAACAATCCAGACAAATCTAATCCAGACGAGTAAGAAATCAAATCAAACGCGTTTAAACTCTTCACAGCTTCTTCCACTTTCTGATCTTTCTCACAATCATCAATCTCGTCATGGAACTTGATTTGCTTAAGACCTCCTTTAACAAACCAAGGATCTTTAAGAATCTCATCAATGGTGATTCTAGTCTCAGGGTTGATATCTAGAAGACGAGAAATGAGACGTTTCAGATCTTGAGACATCCAACGAGGAAAACGATACTCTCCTTTATAAATCTTCTTGTACATATTCATCAAATTCGGATCGTTAAACGGTAAATAACCGGCGGCGAGAACGAACAAGACGATTCCACAAGACCATACATCAACTTTAGCACCTTCATATCCCTTTTTAGATAGAATCTCCGGCGCAACGTACGCCGGAGTACCACACAAGGTATGTAATAACCCGTCGGGTCGGATTTGATCCGTTAACGCGCTAAGACCGAAATCTGAAACTTTTAAGTTTCCGTTTTCGTCTATTAACAGATTCTCCGGTTTGAGATCGCGGTGGTAAACACCGCGAGCGTGACAATAACCAACAGCAGAGATTAACTGTTGGAAATATCTACGGCTGAGTTCTTCGCTAAGACGTCCATGTTTTGATATTTTGTTGAATAATTCACCTCCTTTAACAAACTCCATAGCGAAGAAGATCTTCGCCTTTGTAGCCATTACTTCGTGGAGTCTAACGATGTTTGGATGTGATAATCTTCTCATGATTGAGATCTCACGTTTGATGTTGTTGGCTAGAGCTGGATTTGTTAGGAGTTTCTTCTTGTTGAGGATTTTCACGGCGACGCTTTGACCGTTACGACGATCACGTGCGTGGAAGACTTTAGCGAATGCGCCGCATCCGAGAAGCTTTCCGAGCTCGTATTTGCCGAATAAGGCGGCGTTGTTGTCGTCGCAGGGGATAATCTCGATCTCTGGCATGATTGATGAAGCCAGAGATCGATTTAGAGATGATGATTGATGAATTGGAAGACTTCGCCGGAGAATTTGAATCTGTTTTCGTTTGCGCGTAATGCAGATGGTAGGAACACGTAAGCGAATTCTTCTTCTTTGTCTTTTTTTTTTTTGTTGGGGAAGTTTTTTCTTTGTTGTGTTTACTTTTTATGGAGTAAGAATTTTAAAAGGAAGTGGTTAGGTATTTAAATGGACGAGAATTTAAGGTGTAACGCGGAAGTTTTTTTAAAAAAGATAAGTTCAATAGAATAATGGATTAAGGATAAAAAAGCAATTAGAGATGCCTAAAAAAAAGAGTTTAAACTGAAAGCACTTTTTTAGTAACCGTTACAGACTTTATTTGTTGTCAAATTCAAAAAAAATAAAATGTTAAAGGTTTTTAATGTTTTTAACAATCCATCTATTCAACACAAGAAGCCAAATTTAAACAAATAATGTAATTGATAGTCTTTGATAAAATTCATTCAAAAAATAATACTATATAAGTCAACTGTGTTAAAAATCTATTTTTGAGTCGATGCATATGTATATCTATTTCCATAAATCATATAGAATGAAAAAGTTATATTAAAAAGTGATTATTGTCGTTCTGTTTCTTTTGTACAATCGACACCTAATTGCTTTTATTATGCATGACAAGTTCCACAAATTATTACGTGGTCTTCGTACTCACTCAATTATTATGTTGTCGATAGTTTCTACTTCATTTCCTTTACCTACGCGTGATCTAATCACCTAACATACTCTCATAACTCTTCTCGTACTTTTTACATCTAGAATATTTCAGAAGCTTGTAGTATTAATTATGGTTAGCAAAAATAATACATCAATGAATTTCGTATATCAGTTTTTGCGTGTCTCATCGCATGTGGTTTTTTATTCAACTCTTAGGTAATGAAGATAGCGACTTGGTTAGTAACTTTAAATTAATAACAAAACATGTTCCACGAGACAACGGCAGGTGTCTCTTACACACGTGGCAATATCCCAACGGTGGACGGCTCGACGCCGGCTTCCAGCTGGACGGTTCAGGATTGTGGGCCGGCCGTTGAAAAATCGGTGCTGCTGAGATATGCTTATATTATTTATTAATTAATCTCTGATTGCAGACTAATTATTCCTCTATTATTTAATTTGATTGACTAATTATTTCTCTGTTATATATAGACTTGTAGCCAGAAAATAATAATCTTTGCTCGCGTCGGTAATCTGATTATTTTTCTAAAGTAGAATAAGAAATAACATGGGCCGTATACCATATTCACATCGTGATTGAAATTTTGCATAAAATAGCTTTTCAATAGAAGAATCAGTCAGTCAATGACTTTATACAAAAAAAGGACCGACTTTTAAATTGTTACATGGGCTATGTGTGAATGGTGTAAGCTGTATGTGAATACGTAATACGTTAGCATATATTATCAGTATATACGAATAGATTACTTGAGTGAGTTTGATATGACTACAAAATTTAAATGAAATCTCAACGAGTCCCGCAAATAGATGTTTATACTTTTACGTGGATGCATGATCGATTATATATGTGCGAAGAAAAAATGTTTATTGGGCTTTTGGCTTATTCCTATTAGTCCAAATGTTACGAGCCTAAACCTATGTGATATTAGGAAGCCCGTACGTTCAAGAAGCCAATACATATTTGTTTGACACCAAAATTACATACTCATACGACCTTACTTGAACAGGAAATTACATACTCATGAATTATGTAAATGGGCATCATCAATCAATTCATCAGCAAAAGTTTCAAGTAGGGGTTGTCCTAGCAACATGTCTAATGTATAATAACTAATAAATATTTGAGTAGAGACATTAGATATGACGACGAACATGCATATAATTCATTATATAATGTATATATGTGAGTATATATATTATAAAAGATCATGGCATGTACAACTTGTTGCCGCACTTGCATCTCCAAGCTTCGGGGTAGTATTCGGCGGTGACAGGCGTCCCCGGAGGCACCGGAACATGCACAGGCTTGCACGGCGTGCATCTTCCACACTTAGAGGAGCACCGTGGCGGAGATGAACCCAATCCCCTTAGAATCCTCCGTAGCTCCGCCTCCTTGCTCCGGTCACCTAATTTCCTCGTCTTCTTCATCACTACGGTACTCTTGCCTTCCTCCTGAACACTTACTCAAAACCATATAAATATCACATTTTTCATTACTTAATATATCAAACATATACATATCCTACTTTATTATTTTCTTCTTTCTCGGATAGAACACATATAGAAACACAAAACCAATTAACCAAATGATATGGTTAATCAAGAATAATTAGTATTTTCTAATTAAATTTCAATAATTAGTATCTTCTAATGAACCCAACTTCAGCTGCTATCAATGTAAGATAGTGAGAGGACGGTGTTACATCACGCTAAAATACGCATATTATTGCTAAAATGCGCGGTTTAGGTAAAAAACATTTTTTAGGACAGGGTTGGGGAAGTGAGACAAGACGCGGGAATACCGCTCCGGAAAAAGCGCTACGCACATTACCAAAAAAGGGCAGAGAGATTGAGAAGTTCCAAGAAGCTGTCATACGTTAACGTGCGCCGTGGGGGCTAATATTACCACTCGATCGAGATCGTAACACAGACAGAAGCAATGCAGGGTCCCACGAGAGGTGAACGGACCAAAAGTTGAATACTGTCCTTGTCCTCGTGTGCGCTGAAACAAATCCGACGGCTGAGAATTTCTTTAGGAGTACATGGCATCTCTGCATGACCAGTCAGTCTCGACATGCCGTCACAGTCGCTGACTGTTCAAGCGCAGTTTAGCCACACCCCTTTTGTTTGTGTAGTCCTTTTTAAAGACCCCCACATTATAAGCTTATATTATTTTTAATGTCTTTAATGATGATTCAACATCAATCTTGTCTTCCAAAGATACTTGAATCAGGAGAAAATAGAATTTAGGGAGCTTTTTGGATTTTATGTGGTTATAGTTATTAGATATAAGTATAACACGGTTTTTGATTCCCTTTTTCCTAAATAAATTTTTGACTCAAGCCAAAAAAAATAAATCTGTATTTTCTTATAAAAAAAATATTGGATCACTCAAAAAAAAAGTAAGAGCTAAAAAGCTTACGAACCTGTGGATAGAAGTTCCCTAGTTTCCCAGAGATAATATTCCTAATATCTGCATTTTACAACAGTATAATGTAAATGGTACTGTAATGATTATATGATCCGTACGAATCAAATATTCAAAGATATTTTTGTTGGAGAATGACAAGGAAAGAAAGAAAGAGGACTTACATGGAGAAGAAAGCGAAGTGGGAGTTATTATGAAGGTGGTAATGACACAGAGGACGAAGAAGAGTAGTAATATATAGAAGAGACTGAACTTGTCTCTCGTGTTTTCTGATGTTGGTAATGATGATGGTAATGATGATGACAATAATGATGACGATGATGATGGTCTCTCGAAACCCATGATTACGAAACTTTCTGAAAACCCCACCTAAGAAGAAGGTAGCAGAGATTAGTTATGAACTCGCTCCTCTTCCATGCAAAAAAAAAAAGCCTGGTGGGTTTATAAAAACCGGAGATGAAAATGGTAATCAAGAGAAGCTTATTCAAAAGGAATTTTATATGTATTTTGGTTTTTTTATGAATTGGGTTTTCTCAAAAAACGAGAGTGAGTAGTGTGAGTGGTTGAGAGTGAGAAAGAACAATTGGAGTCGACTATGAGAGAACAAGGAGGGGTTAACTGCAAAAATGTGTGATTAAATTTGGGAATTTTTTTATATAATAGGATAATAAGAAAAGAAAAAAGAAGATAAAATAGTATATGAGTGGGAAATGAGAGAAAGAGTGTAAGAAGAGAGAAGTAATTAAGAAAGGTACCTAAGCATTGCTAAGTTTGGGAGTTAGATTCTCCTGCACCCTATTCTCTCTGTCCATGTACCCTTCCTTTCTCCAGAAATTGCATTTAGCAATCTTCCAAGCTATACATATATATACACTATTTTATTCTTATGTGTTTTCTATGTTTCTTAATTTTCTTTCATATGCATGTATGTAGTATATACTATATACACATTTGTGGTGTGTGCCACATCACATTAATAAGATATGATTTCACGTGATTAATTAGTATAATCTCGATTTTGTTTCTTTCTAATTAGGGTTTAACATAAGTACTCAAGAATTAGGGTTTCATTTAGTTTATTATTGTTGGGAAAAAATGACTGCTTGGTAGAAACTTTTTTTTTTAATCATAATTAAGGTAGAGAGATGAGAGGTGATTGATTTGAAGAGAGAGGAATAAGGGAAGGCCGTAGGATGTAAGATGAGTGAGATTCCAAAGGCAAGGAGGTATGGACAAAACATCCCAACAAATGTGTAAGAAGGGTTCCATGTTCATTCCTAAATTATACATTTATATCTGTAGTTTTAACAAAAACTTTTTACTCATGATATCAATTCACACAAAGGTTATATACTAAAGAATCTTAATGGTATAAATGGAAAAAACCAATAAGCAGTTGAAACGGTACTATTAAAATATAAAATGGCAAACAAATTGCAGTATAAACTTTTAACAATGGGATTATAGTAAAATTGCTATAAAACAAATCTGTTTAGATCTTTGAAAATGTGACCACAAAAATATTTAATGATGAATATTGGCACCAAGCATCAGCGAGACAACAAACTGTTTGGAAAAATATCAATGCTTCTAACTTAATTTCTTGTTACGTTTGACAACACCATTTTATGCGCTGAAGAATATACAACAATATAATCGTAATACCAAATACTTTATTTTTGGAAAGAACCGTATGATCTCTACTTGGTAAAATTTTGTTTTCTATGTTGAATTGGTAGTATTATTGTTGGTAGAATGCGTCTGATTACAACTATACAATTGTCGTTAGGACATACAATATAGCCTTATAGCCTCGAAGTTTCATAAAATACCATTTTTTATTGATCACTTTAAAAATTACCATCACTTTATAATCTATATAACAAAAAATTACTATATTGTACCATGATAGTCTTTGTGAAGGGGTCATTCTTTTGGATAACATCGTCATTCTTTTCTCCACCAACATGAAGCGTCGCTGATGAAGACTCTTCAAGAAACCGTTTCTTCAAATTAAACACACGTTCGAACGAGAAATAGAACACTCAAATTTAAAAAGATTTTCTCTGATACCACGTGAAAGAATAGTCTTTGGTAGATCATTGTTTGTTATTAATCGTGTAAGGTCCAACTATTTATACACAAACATTAATCGATGCTATCTCAACATGAGATAACCTGATTCAACAAGAGGAAGTGGGTAAACCTCCATCGACTACTATATCTACATTATCTTATACTTTTTAAATCCTTTATCACAATAGTATCTCCCTAACATAATTCTATATATAAAGATAGAAAACGTCTAGAAAATAGAGAAGAACAAATCTAGGGATTTTTTTTGTGTAATATAGTTTTGTTTAAATTTGAGATATTAATAGTTTAAAAAGTTTTTTTTCTCTTAACATTTTTGATTTATGCATATGTATTCTAGTGGGTTGTACTAGAGGTACTAAATCATAGTTGTATTCATGTGATATTACAGTTATAATATGGATATATGTTAGTTATATTGAAACAAAAATCTTTGTGGAGAAAAGAAAATTTTAAAGGTAAGAACTATATATGAACTATTTATAAAGTACTTTCTTTTAAAACTATAAAAGTTTATACATGAATTATGGATTGATATTTTGCATATTCTCATTTTTGTTCCGGTACCGTCTTCTTCACAAATATTATGACGTTTTAAGAATAATAATGTCCCAATTTAGGATGGTATGATTTCATGTAACTTATTTAAAATACAATTTTATTTGATTCGAAACCTTAGAGATGAAAGCAGAAAAGAATTGGTCGAAAATTAGGTCACCCGTTCTGCTAACACAGGTATAACAACACATGAGCTGAAATTATATGTAGAATGGTCACATAAAATTGTTGATCATATTCTTATAACTATTATGGTTGAATTTTCTTAACTAGTCGACTAGGAGAGAATACAGAAATCTTCATGCATAGGAAAATATTGGGAGGGCCGGGTCACATGCCAAGGTAAGTATCTCTATCCCTGACACACCACTTCTCAATTATTTTATAATAAGGTTTAATACAAAGATCTGACACACTGTATCCTTTTTACATTTTATCATGTTATTGTTATTTGAAATTTCATTTTGTTTCTTGACTGAGACAGATGGGACTTGCATTGTTTCCTATCTATTATGTACTGATTCAAAGATGTCAAGAATCATGCAGAAAGAAAAACACTATTTTTTCTTAGGCCAATAAAATAAAGAGAAAATACATATCAGTCTAGGATCTGAATAATCACGCAATCACCCTTTCAAAAATATGTTTCTAAAAGCATAGTGTAAAAACAATGAGAAGAAGAAAAAAATAACGCATTCCGCAAATCACATGCATTTTCTTTTGTAAGAGGCATAACTTTACAACTTATTTTTTCTCATAAAAACAATCAAACTTATTTAATAATAATAAAAAAAAAATTTATTTAATAATAAGGTGTCACTTAAATAATCTTTAAAAAGAGTAGTTCTTTGAAAATTTAGGAATAACACTTGAGATTTAGAGTTTAGTTTTTAGGATTAGAACTTAAATTTTAGGGTTAGGGTTTAGAATTTTTTAGAGTTTAAAGTGATCAAGGGTTTAAGGTTTAGTTTTAGGTTAGAGTTTATAAATAGAAAATTTAGCGTTTAAATTTGACTACTTCGTTAATTTTAGAAAATATAGACTATTCTCTTTTTTCTGCCCCAAAATAAAAATAAAAATAGATTACTTTCTTAATATCCTCTTCTTTTAAGAGTCCCATAATAGTAGTGTATTATTTTGTTAAATCGATTATTTTTTAGTCCAAATTTTATTATTATTTAGAATGCTAGAAAAAAGATGAAATTTTCTACTTCAAACTTCCTCGCTAACATTGAAATCCCTACGAATTTTAGAAATTTGTCACTGACTTGAGACAGATTTTAAAACAATTATTAATAAAAGAAAATAGATGGCCGGTAGAGGCGGATAGGGCATTGGTAGTCTATTTGTGGGCCGAATGGTGATGGATCCAACGAGTTAATGTAATCTCTTTAATTAATAGTATAATTTCTTCCAAGCTCACAAGATATATAGTTTCAACTTCAATTTTGAACATGTCTTTAAATTGAGCTGATTCCAGCAAACGATTTTTTTTGAAAAAAAACTTATAAAATGGATATGTAATTTTGACAAGAAACTTTCCTTGTGAAACTTTATAGTTGTAATTTCGCTATTTAATTAGTTAGCATGATATACAAATATAATTATATTTATCAAATTTTAATTTATAAACTATCGAATTTTAATTATTTCGATAGTTTTTTATGCCATATAAACTATCGAATTTTAATTTGTCAAATTATTTTTGTTAAAAGGTTTTCTTGATTTTAATAACACAATAGTCAACCAATATTAAAAAATTGTCCAAAAAATTAATTATGATCTTTTCTACACTATAATAATTTATTTTGTTAGATTTCAATATAGTTTCATCATCAACAACATAAACTATGTGTCTTAACTGATAGAAGATAGCCTTCTTCGTATCTCATATGATATCTAGAATAGATCTCATCATGCTTATGATATCTAGAGGGTAGATCTTTTGTCATACTGATAAAACAAGTCCGAGGAAGAGGAAAGTGATAGAGGGAGAGAGAAGAAGAGGAGATGGCAAGTATGCAAATGTAAGGACGCCAAAAGTTGAAAAGAGAGAAGAAATAGAAAGAGACAAGAGATGCACGAGCGTTTTGAATTCATGCCTTATGTGTTTTCAGAATTTGGACCACTTTCTCTCTTTTTTTTTTCTTCTCCTTCACTTATTATCAATATATATATATATATATAGTTGAAGAACAAATATGTCTAGTCTTGTGGCATTTACAAATGTTCCTCTTCCTTCACTTGAGCTCATTATTGGTAAATCATATAGTTTTGATAAAACTCGCCTTAAAAATATTTTGCTTGTAATTAATATACATTATAACTTATAAACTATGAATGAATTTATATGTTTACGTATCAATCTCACAAAAAATTACAAAATTGAGAAAATTTCTCTATAAATTAATATTTCTATAAATTAATAGAATTTCTCAGTCCCGCCGTTATTAATTTATAGAGGTTTTACTGTAATTACAAGATGTAGTAATCCTAGGCACGTAGAAGTAGAACTGATCGCAATCTCCACTTTTAAGTTGTTAGTTTAAGTTTCCATTTGAATAGGGATTACACAAAAACTTTGTAATTGGCAAGTGAAATCAAAACAAAGTAGGAACCTTCGGTTTCCTTGACAAGGATATATGTTGCTCCCTCAAGAGTGCCTCATCTTTTTATCATTACATCTCTCAAAATCAGCACGATCAAAGAAAAATAGCTGTTATGGCCTTATGGGCCAACTAGGCCTTAAATAAGGCCCAGTAAGTAGTTATATGTCTCAAACATTTTGTCTTGGGACCGAGACGAATAAGGACAGAGAGGAGATTACAAACAAACTCGCGTGCGAATCAGCAGCTTTCACTACTTTTTCTTAAAAGTTTGAACATTTGAAGAAAGCAACAAACAAGAAGTGAGTGTAATAGATTCACTGTTACACTAATAAAATTATGATTAACAAACAAAAATGTTTTTTTTTTAATTATTATTAAGACAGACTCCAAGAAAGAAACAGAGGGAGACAAAGGTTTTTGTTTCTCCGCGACGGTGTCTGAGGAGATTCCTGAGGGTTTTTCTCTTGGATTCTCAGGATTTATTCAAAACTACAATTTAAAAACTACTATTTTTGAAAACTGGTGAAGATCAAAGTTTTCGATTCTCGGAAAAAGAAAGAAATAAAAAAACCAAAAAAAGAGAACTAAACGCCAATTATAGTCGATTTATTGTTTAGGAATCCGAGAATCATCTCACCATTAACGAGGCTATTTATTTTGTCTTGTTAATTAGGAGCAAAATCGTAAAAAGAAGAATATAAACGAACCTCATTCCAATGCTAAGCAACAAGCATTTTCTGTGAGTGAGAGAACCACAAAGGCTCGAACTTTGGCACTTCCTCGTGCTTAGTTTTTTTGCTTTGGCTGCTACTAGTGTACAAAAACAACAAACAGGTGAGATTTTGTTTTGTCTTTCGTTTGTTCTGTTCTTCTTCTTGTTGTTCATCACTTGAATCTTTATGCTCTGTTCTTCTTTAGCTTTCACGTTTTGGCCAGTTTGATTTGTAAAACCAATGAATGCTTTGTTGAATGGTTTCGTGTTATGGCTTTAATTACAAAAGATTGAAGATTTGGAACTGTATTTGTCTTGCCTGATTTGACTCTTTTGAAAATTGTCAATCTTTTTGCTGTTTTCTTTAACAAGATTGTACTTTTGGATTAGGGTTTTTTCTTCAATCAATGGAGAATGCCGTTGCTAAAACATCGACTCCATCTTCGAATATATCAGAAATCATCTCCAAATTCGCTAAAGTCTGCAAATTTAGATCCATTGGTGTGTTCCCTGACCAAAAGTTGAATTCCAACGACCTTTGTGAAGTAGAAATCTTGGTGGATGATAAAGCTAAGGAAACTGAAGTTTGTGATTTTAATCACAAACCCTTTACAAAGTTTCGAACTTTTCGTTGGGATGATGATGAGATATTGAAGCTTTTCGACATTGTTTCATCGCTTAAACTAGCGTATGTTGAGTTTCAACAAGCTCATTTACCTTATGATCCAGATAAGATCATTGAAGCAGACAACCTCGTCGTGTCTCAGCTCGAGGCTTTACGCAGAATCAAGCGTCTCTATCTCAAAACAAAACAGCTCAACGCGAAGAAGACCGAGTTTGCTGCTTCTTGTTTGAATGGATTGAGAGATGAGATTGAAGTGAATGAGAAGGAATTGGAGAAACTTAAGGCACAAGTGAGAGCAAAGGAATGTGAGATACACTCTTTGAAGGAAAGATTAGATTGTTTGGTTGCAGAGAGTAGGAAACTCGAAGAGAGGATTGTGAGTGTTTCTTCGTTTGAATTCGCTTTTCGAGCTGCTTCTAAGGCGGTTCACGACTTTTCCAAGCCATTGATCACTCTGATGAAAGCTACAGGTTGGAATTTGGACAAGGCAGTGGAATCTATAGTTGGAAATGTAACATTTGCTAAGACCTCAGATAAGAAGTATGCTTTTGAGTCATACATTGTTCGGAGAATGTTTCAAGGCATTAAGCTTAATCCGTTTGATGTGACCGAACTAATGAGCTTCGATGATCCATTGGACGCGTTAATAGCGTTTCCAAATTCCGCGTTTTCAAGATTCTGCGGTCAGAAGTATCTTTTAGTTGTTCATCCGTCGATGGAGGCTTCATTCTTCGGGAATATGGATATGAGGGGACTAGTTTTACTCGGTAAGCATCCAAGAACGATGTTTTATCAAATCTTTGCAAAAATGGCAAAGTGGGTATGGATTCTTGGATCATTTGCAGCTTCTTTAGATCTTAAAGCAAAGATCTTTGTGGTCAGAAGAGGAACAAGATTCTCAGGTGTCTACATGGAATCTGTAGTGAGTGATGAAAAAGAAGGACAAGGCGATTTAAGCGTCGAGTTCATCACAATGCCGGGGTTTAAGATTGGGGATTCAGTGTTTAAATCTCAAATTTATCTTTCTAAAACAAAAGAGTAAAAAACAACTCTGCAGATTCGATTATTTCAATAGTTGTAGGTAAAGAGCTCTCTGCTTTTTTGAAAGTTTTGTAGGTAAGTAAAATAAATTCTTTGTCCAAGAATCATTTGGTTTGTATCATTGTTCAGATTCAAGTTTTGGTCCATACTTAATAAATCCAAGTTTCTTCGTTATGTGAAACGCGAAAACATACACTCTTTATAATCTTCACACATGAGCTCTCCATAAAATCTGTAGACAAGTTCAGTGAAGATAAGGCTTTTAAAATTCAACCAACAGAATAGAAGCTCCTCTATGTCCATTTAGTCATCCATTTTCCCTTCTTCAACAATCAAACGAATCAGACAGATTTCAAAGCTTCTGCAAGCAACTTCTACAACATTATCTTCGAATGCATCTCTCGAGCTCAGCGAGTTCTTAGCACGTGCTGCATAAGGAGGCGTCGAGATAGGTGACAGTGCTAGTTTAGTTCCAACTACTTGTGATGGATCTTTCTCCATTCTTCTAGACGAGTTTAGTATGCTCCATGTTGGATTTCGTTATTTCTCCCTCTTCTCATCACATCAATTTAATGTTATATGAAGATACAGTATGAAGTATTTAAATGTCAACATTCTACAACAAAGAAGAAGAGAGTATAATAACATAGCTGGCCTTATTCCACATGTAAAAGCTCACATTTGGATTCTTGGATTGGGTTTGTGATAGAGAAAAAAAGACTATATGTTATTTATTATTACGAAGGCAAGATGCCCCACTGATGCAGAAACCCTTTTCCCGTGGTGACTTCAAGCACCAAGAGCGCTAGCACCGCTAACATTGCTGCTCTTCCGTTCCATGTTTCTGCACTTTTTGTCCATCCCCATTCCCACATTGTCACCGGCGCTGGTAACTCCCTCCTCTGTGAATCATACGTTGCTAATAGTTCTTCTACACTCCCGAGCGGAACTAACGACTGCCCAACAAAAAGAAAAGAATAAACCACCCCGCTAGTCAGAAGCTCGGTATACTTAATTGTGGACAAATGAACCATAGAAGTGAAGATAACAGATTCTTTTGTGGAGCTATAAGTAGATAAAAGATGAAGAGTGTTGTTACCTGTCGAGCTTCAAGGTTTGAGACTGCCATAGCTCCAACATATGGAAGACTTTCCACAACAGCATCTGCCAAGTCAGATATAAACATGGGTTCTGTTCCTAGCGCAGGTACTCTCCCCCAGTTTTTGATACCAGACTTCAAAGCCAACTCTTTATACTCAACATCTATCTCCTCCAGAGTTTCAATGTGCTCGCTCACAAAGCTGTTAAAACAGGAACAAACTTGAGTTTCAAATAAGCAGAACAAAAAGTAAAAAGAGACAGAATATTTACCTTATGGGTACAGCCAGAAGATTTTCAACACCTTTTTTACCAAGTTCAGTAATGGCTTCTTCAGTGTATGGTTTCAGCCATTCCACTGGTCCAACTCTGCTCTGTTGGAGTGTTGCAGAAACATAATAAAACAACAGAATGAGTGAAATTTCGACAACCAGCTAATTCGACAAAAATGGAAAATACCTGATAAGCAAGAGTGTAAGCATTAGTTATCTTTCTCTTGTCTAATTCCTCCATGATCAGATCAACACATTCTTCCATCTCTGCCTTGTAAGGATCACCGGCTTCTTCAACATATGCAAGAGGCACGCCATGTGCACTGAAAAATATTACAACCTGTAACATATATTTTGGTTTGAAGCACGTCTTAGGATACTTGAATTGGCAAAGCCAGAAAACTACAAAAGATTCCACTAGAGAATAGTTTCATATATAATCGAGTGAGCAGACACAAGATTGTCTACCTGACTAGGGGAACCAAATTTTTCCAACTCGCTTTGGATTAGATTTGCCATTGCCTTTATATATCCCTCCCGCTGATACCACGATGGTATAACAGTATGCTGCATGTTCACAAGATACTCGTCCTCTCTGTGTAAATAGTGAGTCCAGCAGATAAAGTTAATTAAATAAGATATGGTCTTGGTATACTAAAAAAGAAAGATGTGCAAGTCTCACCTAAATATTCTCTCCAAGAGTCTTAGGCTTGAACCACTAGTCGATATCGAAAATTGAGGATAAAGTGGTAGAACAACTAGTTTTGTAATTCCATCTCTTTTTATCTGAAACAAGATATATAAAGAAAATGAGTAAGACTCACAAGGTGAAAATTCAAGGTGTTCACACATAATTCACACAATAGTTCAGCTTGAAAGGAAATATCTATATTTTGCAAATGATGTTTGAGAAAAATAAATGTTGTGATCCATTGAACATGCAAATATGAAAAGATAACATTTGTGTTTGAGAGGATTGAGCCTTAAAATCAAGATACCGAGGACCATATTTGACATACCTGTTCAATGGCTTCCTCAGTGAACGGATGCCAATACCGCATACCAACATATACCTTTGCTGGGACATTTTTCTCCCAAAGGGACTTTCTTAATTCTTCAGCCTGGTGAAGATATAACAGGTACATCATAAGAGCGTAGAGGAAACTATGGCAGTAGTTAATAGAATGATGAGCAAGCTAAATTACTAAAAACCAAGAACAAAGATAGAAGAAACTATATACGTGAGGAGTTATATACATACTTAAGTCTTACCGCAATCTCCAGTCCATAAATTTTGCATCATCTCAATAACTCACTACTCTCAAGTTAAGGTGTCTCACACAAGCACAGGATATTTACAAATGGAAAGGAAACTGAAACATTTTGGTATACTAACTAGCCATTTCAGTTGGATGCAAGCATGATTGACAAATGTAAGCCTAGAATAGTCAAGCTATTTCTAACCCGTTTTGATTTCAGTACTTGAAAGTTGAAACTTGGACAAAACAGAGAAAAAGCTTCTAAAATGACAGAGAATAAGAAAAGCAGAGTAATTAAGATCATATTGGCATATGAGAACTAACCTGTGCATCGGTAATGTGGCGAAGAGGAGAACCTCCACCAATAGATGCATATCCTTCCTTGCTTTTGGGAGCCCTTGCTACTGATATAAACTGTGCTAATGGCTTCTGAAGAAACTGAAAGAACGGTGGCAACCGTATAATGTCCTAACAAACGATTCAACAACAAGCATAAGTCCTATGAAACATGTAAAAGATTGTATCTTTACACAATCAAAACATTTAATCAAGCATTTCAAGGAAGCAGAGAGATATATATTACCGGGTCGGCGAAGAGGTTAAACAAGAAAGGTTGAACATCATCTAAAGTCTCAGGACCTCCAAGATTCAATAACAAGACACCAATTTTGGCATCATCAGTGATAACAGAGGCAGATGAGATAGCATCACTGATAACAGAGGAAGATGAAATGTTTAAAGGGTTCGAAGTAACCAAAGCTGCTCTCAAAGGCAATGAATGTTTCCCAAGAAGCCGGTTTGATGAAGTAGTAGCAAATGCTTCAAAGGGTAATCTTGAGCAGTGTACAATAGATCTCTGTGAATCGTTACTCAATTGTGGCAAGAGTCTGCATATAACAACAAAGAGAGAACTAATCAGTTTGCAATGTGAAGCTAACAGAGATATAAACATCCGAAACTTACGGAGGACGAAAGGTAGAGTAGGAGGAACAGGAAGAAGAAGAGCAAGAAGAAGGAGAAGCAGTCATGGCTGGGCAATTCATTGCCAAAAATTGAAACTTGAAGAAACCTTAAAGCAACGATTGGATTTGGAGGAGCTCACAACAAAAATCTGATTTATATTTCTTCGAATTTTTTATTTTTTCATTTAATCAGACAAGACACAGTTGGGATAAAATGAAAGGGGCTTGAGGAGTGAGGACGGACAACCACACGTGTCCACACAGTTGTGATAATTTTTTTATTTATTCAAGAAAATTGCAAGAGACGAGTTCGGTAAGTGAATCCGGTTGAACCGGTTAGACCGGGATTGACCCATGATTAAATTGCTTATCCGCTGTCCGGTCCGGTTTAAAATATTTAACGAAACAGAGATTTTTTTAGGAGGCAATAACCGGACAATATATAAGATTTCTCCATGATCACTTGCTTTGTATCTTTGTTTCACATTCAAGTTTTGGTCTATAGTTGATAAATCCAAGGAGCTTAGGTAATCACACGAATGTCTGAGTTTCGCGGTTCGGAATCATTGTTTCTTCTCGGGATTCTACTAATTGGGTTTCACTTATGGTTTCTTAGTTGTCGTTTTGTTTATAGATTGTCAATTCTTTTCTTGGCTTTTCGGTCTTTCCGCTCTTACTATATCTTTGTATTTTCTGTCAAAATTTTTGAAAATGGTATAAATACTTAACATTGACACCAAAAAAAAAAAAACCAAGTTTCTTCGATATTTGAAACGCGAAAACATACAATATTCTTTTGTAGTTTTCACACATTTCAATTTCCAACTTTAAACTAATAAACTTAGAAACCTTAAGATGGTGTATTCAATAATTGCCAAACCACAAACAGTTTTTGTTTTGGTTGACAAATACAGATAAAACTTTTATTGTTCTGATCATTTATCATCTTTTCATTCACCTGAAAACAGGTCTCTGCAGAGTTCTCCATAGAATCTGGAGACAAGTTCAATGAAGACAGGACTCTTAAGATTCTTCCAACAGAAGAGAAGCTCCTCTATGTCCATTAAGTCATCTATTTTCCCTTCTTCAACAATCAGATGAATCAGATAGTTTTCAAAACTCCTGCAAGCATCTTCCACCGCATTGTCTTCGAATGCTTCTCTTGAGTTCAGCGATTTTCTGGTCCGTGTAGAGTAAGGCGTCGTGATGGGTGAAGTGAATAGCTTCTTGGCTGTTGCTGGCGTGAGAGGTGAGTGCATAAACTTGGAATAATCATCATCGTTCACACTAACTGCAATGGCACAATAAGAGAACAGAGAGATCAAGAAGCTGATAAATTCAATGTTAAACTTGCAATAGATGTGTATAAAAATTGTCTTACAAGAGGAAGTTCTAGGTTTAGTGTTTCTCATCTTGTGGTTCTTGCTTGTGCTGAGAAAACAGAGACAAGAACAGATTGGCTTCTTGAGATGATGATGTTGATGTCTAGGTTTGACATTGCCATGACGGGCACGAAGAGGTCTAATAAAGACAGGTCTTTTAACTCGGAAGCGGAAGAGAGAGACAAATCTGTTGCATGATTTGGAAAGCTTTGATTTGAAGTTAATCAAAGTTGCTTTCACTCTCATTGTCTTGAACCTTTTTGATGATGATGTTGTTGTTGTGATCCTCTTTGGCTTTTTTGTTTTGTTTTGGTGTGTATAAGGTTAGAGGATTGGCTTGTGTTGCGTGGAGTTCACGTCTTTGGATGTGAAAATATAATCATCATGGTGGAGTCCCATGAAGTTTTTAAAAACGGTGGAGAAATAATAGTTTTTATTGCACAAGTGTTTGGTGACTCTTGCTTATAAACAAAATCCAATATGATGAAACTGGTTTTGATTTTGTATATGAATATTCAAAAAGTCGTTGATTGATTGGTGGGTCAACGCAACAGCATATGTTGAACATAAACCAGTCCCACGTCTAGTGAAAATATCTCAACTTTTAAATATGAATTAACCGTATGAAGTCATGCTTTAAATCATATATATAAAAGTTGGCCAACTCTCTCCATATGAGTGACACATCATCACACAAGAAAATGACATGTGTCATTTAACATTATTTAAATTAAAAATCAGCAAAATCAATTGAGAGAAAATCAAAAGTCTCCTATTATATTAAATCCTCAATTAATCCATTTCTTAAATGATTTTTCCAAAATAAAAATAAAATTATAAAATTATTTTAATAAATCAATTACTACTTTCATTTTACTTTTATTATTTTTCTATTTTTTTTTTTTAATTTAATGGTCAATGGTCTCCACTCGATAATGACAAAACAATTATTTGTGTTGTAATTTAGTTATTTGCTACCTAATATCTTATTAGGTTAGTAATTTTACCTTGAATATTTTTTTATTATTACGTTATGGTTCATATCTTATCATATGACATTCTCTCTTTTCATTTTTGTATCTTATGGTAAGTTCGTAACATTGATATGCAAAAATTTTCAAGTAATAGAGTTTTGAGACGTTAGACATACCATAAAATTCAAGACAAATCTATTTATCTTATATGGCTATATGCAATAGCATAAAATCTAAAAGTGTTACTTAAATCACTCTTTAATTTTTGCTTTCTTTTTTCTTCTTTTCATACGAAAACTCTTGAGATCAAAATATCTTATATTCTTGTCGTGTGTATTCATAATAATGAACAAATACTAGAATGTTAGATATAAAAATAATCAGATTATACATAAAAATGTATAAATTGATATTTAGAGTCAAAAACGAATCTAACAATAAAAATTGTAAGTACATAAGATGAGTCTAATTTTATAAAGTATACAATAACAAACAAACAAAAAAATTAGCGATAAAAACAATTAACATATTTTTATCTTAACAATCTTCGAAACAAACCCACGCGTAGCGTGGGAATTCGTCTAGTCTTATTAAAAGATAGTTGCCAAAACAATTGATCTGGAAAGAGGAAATGTATTGAAAAAAAGAGTATCCTCAAAATGTTCGGCGTTAGTGGACATAGTAGACCGAAATTTTCTCACATTCATCATTGTGACTCAAAAGTTGATCCCACTTTATTCAAAGGTGTTCAAATGGATCATATTTGATTATCCTAATCTCATCATTTGTATATCTGTATCACCTTAGTATAATTATATAAAGTGGGACAAATACTAAAGTATTTCTACCTAAAAACGTAGCAAATTCAAAGAAGCATCGAAATGAAACTATTGAACTTGATTTTAACGTGTACTTTAACCAAGATAGATTCGTATATGTAAAAAGTTTTCGTTGAATTTTGTAGGTATTTGTTTTTATTAATAATTTTGATTTGTCCGTTTAGGACTAATTAATGGCTGCAAATGTTGTGGAACGTTTTAATATTTTCATTGAAAAAGCTTATTCAGAAGAAGAAAAAAGCTGCATTTTTCTTTTGTAATTGCCATTTGGTCAACCTCTTTTGTGGATTCTTTAAAACTGTTTACATTTTGCTACTCTTTATAATTCGATAAATACCTTTTTCATTTATTTTATCATTCGATGAAGTGTATAATCGTCATGAAATGATGTTAGAAATCTGTCAGAAATCAGAATCAACTGATTCTATGTTTTTTGTACTATTCTACTACTCCTTAATATTGTAGATAAAAATTTTGTTCTTATTGTATTTTCATTTTTTCACCAAATATGTTTCAATCAACCAAAATCCACCAAAAATAATTTCATTTAATTAATGTGATCACAAGCGTGTAAATGTTGATAATGATACCAAATAAAAGACATTCTTTAAGCTTTATCTAGTAATGAGCCCCACTAGTTTCGAATTTTAATCTATAGTTTCTTCTTTATCTGTCACAGACTCACATAGCTAGAGACTTTGCTTTCTCACCTTCTTCTTTATCTAAGGAAACAGAAAAACAGAGGTTTCTTAAGAGAAACATCATATAATCTTGTGAAGAGAGATGGGGAATTACAAGTTCAGAATTTCAGAAATGCTTCCAAATGCATGGTTCCACAAGCTCAAAGACATGACTAAACACTCTAAACCCAAAAACAAACCTTCTTCTTCTTCCTCAAACACTTGTAGCAAGAAGAAACCTTCCTCAGATTCTCTTCCTCATCACTCTTATTTCTCCAACAGCTTAGTAGCTAACAATCCTCACCATAACTCACCAAGAAACTCTCTTCACACAAAAAGGATGAGTAAAAGAAAGACACTTTACAAGCCATCCCTTAAATCTTTGACTCCTCCTCCTCTTGTATCTGCAAGTTTCAACAAGATCAGCAAGATCAACGGTCAAGATTCGTCTTACAACATGTTCCCAGCTCTTGAAACCTCCCCTGAGTCTTTTGTGTACAGTTTCTACGAAGAGGATGATGATGATGAGTTCGTTGACTTTTCCAGCTTCAAGATCAACACAAAGACCAAAGCTTTCACCAAGCACAAGGTCAAAGTGTTTGATTCGAAAGAGAAAGCTTGTCTTGCAAGTAATCCGATCAAGAAACCGCAGAAAAGCCATCTTTCTGTGAGAATTAACAGAGATAAAGAAGAAGAAGACGATGGTGAATATAGAGCAGAGAAGAAATACCAAAGGCAAGTTTCTAGTGGAAGAAAATCATCTGCTGGGATAAACCTCAAAAGAGTAAATTCACCTAGAATTCAACTCTCAGGTACTCGTAGAAGCACTTCTAGAAGATCAGAGAGCAAACAAGATGTTCTTGAGAGCTTCGCTGTGATGAAGCGGTCCGTGGATCCAAAGAAAGATTTCAGGGAATCAATGATTGAGATGATAGAAGAGAACAACATCAGAGCTTCAAAAGACTTGGAGGATCTTCTTGCTTGTTACCTTTCTTTGAATCCAAAAGAGTATCATGATCTTATCATCCATGTTTTCGAACAAATCTGGCTTCAACTTACAAAAACCAAGTAAAGAAAAGAAAACCTCTTAATGTAATAGTAGAGTTAACCTAATGGTCAAATTAGTATCAATATTTGTCTTGTGAAATTTGTAATTGTTGACTTCTTGTTGATGTTCATAAGAAGTTAGATTGAATTGTGGTGATTCTCTTTGAATCCCACTTTTTATGTATTTTTTTTTCTTATTTATTTCTCTTTTGTAAAATGTAAGCAAAATAATAAAAGTTGTTATCATATTGTCGTTTTAATACAAACATGATCACTAAGGGCGTGAAAACACTGTTTAATTAAGACAGAATTGATCACTAAGCATATTCTTGTCATCTCTATGATTATGAACATATAATACTACTCACAAAAGATGCATCAATTGATTTGATTATTTCTTAGATATATGAGGATGGATTTGCGCCATTATCATTTGAATATTTTGAAATTACAAAGTTGAAAATGGCGGTAAAAAGAGCAACCAGAAAAAGACAACAGTGAAGAGACATGAACATTTTGAAAATCCAACAAGTACGGAGTATATAGATGCATGAAGAGCATTGGATAATTGTTGAAGGTAGAGAGAGGACCACACTGACACATAAACTGAGATGTGATTAAAGAAGAAAGAAACAGATATGAGTTTTAATCCTTTTTCTGTGAAGAAGAAGGAAGAATGAAGAAGAAGAGGAAGAGGACCACTGTTGAAAATTCCATCCCCTACCTCTGTTGGCTTATCAAGTTTCAGCAAAAGACATGTGATATGCTATGGTTTCTGAGTGAATTTTCTTAGTTTACGAGCCAAGAAGTATTCAAATCAATGGGCCTAATGGATCTTGCAGTTTTGGATTATAAAGTTTACAAATGGAATAGGTGCTATATCATAATTTTAAAGAAGTGTGTCAGAGAGAGAACTTCATAATCATAAACTACACCAATTATTACGAACAAAACATGATTCACACGAACTTCTTTTCTATCTTGATCACCTAGCTTCACAAACGATTTTGTTCGCGTAAAACTACACCAACTTTTAAATTTAGCTTTAAATTCAATATGACCGAAACGAATCATTTTTAAAATAACAGTTATATATGAAATTGCATTCCAAATTTGGATTCCTTTTTAAAAACTTGTGAAAAATAACAAAACATTGTGTATAGTTTCATGTCGATATATGGTTGTTTGTGTAGTTGTATACTATTTTTTAAGTTAATTTGTCAACCATTTTTCAAATAGGAATGATGAGAAAAATTTCTATAACAAATTATATAACCTAGATTATTGTATCATAGTGTTTTTAATAAATCCGTTTATCCAAAACTTGAATTTACAGTAAAACCTTTATAAATTAATACAATTGAGAACTTGAAATTATGATATTTTATTAATTTATCGCGTTATTGTTTTATCGATACTAGAGGAGTTCGAGTTGTCTGGGATATAATTAGTGTTGTATTTATGGTGTTGGCAAAAAGGCAATTGTCTAAGCCACCAATTTTTTTTTGATTTTTAGGCCACATATTTTATTCTTTTAATGACTATTAAGCCACATTATTTTGTTAAGATAATCATCCCGCCCAATGTATTTGGGAGCTTTAAGGTGCATGTTGGAAGTAAAGCCACATAAAGGATTTGATATTTGTACAAATTGTGCTCAAGAGATGATCCAAAGTAAAACTCGTAGGACAATTTTACTTTGACCATAACATAAACCGTTGTCTAAACCATGTGTTGTAATTCTCACAATCTCTCTATCTCTTGTTTGGTTTTTAGTTTTTTTTCTTTGTTCTAGAGACAAAAACAAGAAACGATTTACTCTTTAATCTTCTACATTGATTAACTTGGATGATCCTTATTCCTCACACAACACACTTATACTACTTTCACCAATGATGACTTCTACTACTTAGACTCTTACACAAGACAAGTAGTCACCCTACACATATTGGAACTCTCATTCCTTGATTCACTCTTTTAGACTCTATGTTGGTATCTGCCTTAAGTATTCAATGAATCTGACAAGTCAGGCCTGGAAGACAGAAATCTCAGGGCTTAGGCCTTCAAAGTGGGAAGAAAATTATTGCAAGACGTTGTTAATTGGAGACATCATTGTAAGATTCTACGGGAAGCGGCTAACCTTCTACAATAAAGTGACAGAGACCATGATGAATGTTGAAGGCTTGTCAACCTTTCCAAAAATTCTATAGGAAATTCTTTCACTTTTTTAACATCGATAGGAAATATAATATTATAGTATAAAATTCTAAGCTAATAAAATAGGTAAATTAAAATATATATATATATATATATATATATATATATAATTAAATGTAAGAAACTACTCCTTTTGTTTCATATTAGTTATAGTTTAAGGTTTATACACATACTAGGGGAAAATTCGGGCTACGCCCGGTATACATTTGATAATTATACTAATTTAGTTTTAAATTACTTTTTACTTTTTTTTGAATATATACAAAATGATCATGTGATGTGATGTAGTATTTTACACTTTAAAAACCAGGTGTGGTACAATTAATTGTTCAATTTTATCAATGTTTAAATTTATTATTTGTAATATATATTTACAATTTAAATTTTATTTTTCTAAATTTTTTTAATTAATAATTAGTCCATATAATATTTTCTCATCTATATCATAAAATCTTATCATTTATTTTCAAGTAATCGTTATTATTGTTTTTCATTTCATTCTTTGTTCTAACTTCTTATGTAGTCCTCTAAATATGATTTTATAAAAAATTGCAGTAAAATGTGTAACTTAGATTTTAAGAAAATAATTAAAAAAATTTAGTGATACATAAGTTCTACGTACATCTATTGTTTTAGTAGTCGTCCGAATAGCATTCAAGCTTCCATTTTTCACTGGATATTATACATAAGTTCTACATATATCGTAGGAAACGCTCAATGCCTTACTGTCAATATCATAGCAAAATTGGAAGAAAAATATTTCCTACCAATTTTCCAGTGTTCTAAAATTGAATTTTCTATGATTATATTGATAGAAAACTATTTCCTACAAATTGTTTTCTATTTTTTACTAAATGAATTTTAAAAAATAAAATTAATTAAATTGTTTCAATATTATATTAATTCCGAAAATTATATTCAACCTGATGAAATAATCATTATTTAAGAATCCAATTAATAAATATTAAACCAAATTATTTGACAAAAAAAGAAAAGTCGAAAATCATTTTTGAAAACCAATTCTATCTACTTCTACATTGATGGATGACCAGCACCTATCCGGACGATGAAAGTCCGAGGAATTGAAAACTGGTACGAGAAATCGTCGATCAGACCAATGTGGAGTATCCTCTTGAACATATCCATCCCAAAGGCTGAGTTCTATGAGCTGAAACCAATACGATGTTTCGATGGAGTTATCGACTGAATCCTCTTGAACATCTCTACATGATTTAATCATGTCATATGAGAGGTATCCATCTATTAAATCCTGGACAAGAAGAGAAAGTTGGAATCAATGATCAAGGGCAAGAAGCAAGCAACATAGGCCACACAATCAATTATCTGAAACAAATGACAAAAAGAAAGTCAATTGTGAAAAAAAAAAAAACAAAAAGGAATCAACTGATTAAAGAAAGGAAGAAGCCAAAGAATATACATTTGTGTGCTAAGTAAAAAATCATCTAGAGGGAGCAAAAAGACAGAGACTATGCACAAATTTCTACAATTAGTTGCTTGCAAAGGAGAGAAATTGGTCAAGGAAATGATCAAAGAGAAACAGAGGGACGTTGTGAAATTTTTTTGTCAAGAGTGACGGCAAAATAGCTCACAAAGAAAAATACGGTGAGTACTTTAAATATAACTAAGCCAAGAAGAATCTATAGTTTTCAATTGTCTCTAAAGTTTTAAAACATGCTCTTGCTTTAACTCTAATATCAAAAAAAAAAAAAAGAGAGTAAAGAAGAGAATGAAAACAGAGAACTTGAGCGGAGAGGGAACAAACCTGAAGCTTGATGGAGAAGATCATGAGGATCCGAAATGAAACAGAGTGAAGAGACAACAATTCAACACCATCATGATAAGCGCTTCAATCCCACCTATGCAACAAAGCCAAAATCACCACCATCATCATTATTATTCAAAAATAATATGAAAATAAATCAAACCCAAGAGAGTCAAGAGAAAGATATATAACTACAACAAAACAAAAAGAAAATGCAGTGGCTAAAGTCTTCTTACATTCCTTAAAATAGCAAAAAGAAGATGACTAAACTTGCTAAGAGCTATCGTATCTCTTAATGAGTTCAGACATCAAATAAAAAGTACATCTAAGCGGTGAAGAAGGCTTTCCGCAACAGCATAAAATCAACAAAACTTCAATTTCGTATAACGTATTCAATTTCTTGAAAACACAGAAGCAAAGAAACGAAAGAGCCACTAACCTTGAACGACTCCCATTTCCTTTTCGACTTTTGCTTGCATCTCGCACAGGGTAGCATCTTCTTCCTCCATCTCTTTTAATCTCCTCTTCATCTCATCAAGCCCTTGATAAGATGAAATCAAAACCCCAAACCAAACAGAAATATACAAACGAAGTACAAGATAAAATCGAGCGAACACACATAAGAGACAGAGAAGCAGACCTTAACGGCGTCATCATCTGTCGCAAGCATATCATGATCCAACAACTCAGAACGTGAAACCTTCGTCGATCTCCTTCGATTACTGCAGCGATGAAGATGAATTTGAGGTATTGCCATGGACTGGTGGCGACCATGGAGCTTAAGAGTAGACACTTTGGCAGGGTCACCGAACAGTCACAGGTTTCTCTCTACCGATTTAGTCCTGCTTTTAAAAGAGATCGGAAGGAAGTAAATTGAAAAAAATATGTGGGGAAGATGAAACATCATGGAGAAAACGATACACTTTCCGCTACAATTGAAGCAATGTTCTGATGTGGCTTAGTTTTGAAATAAAATTTTGTGCTGATATTTATAGGGTTTTCATGAGGCTGACGTGGCTTCCTCTAAAATGATTTTGATTTTGCTGATGTGGATAGGTTGAGAGGCTTCAAACTATCCTTTTTATTAGTAAGAGATATACTAAATACCTTGGAAAGACAAAAACCAAATTTGAAACCGAAAAAATATATTAATTTATCAAGGTATTAATATATATATCGAATATTAATTATTATTTTTGATATCCAATTCTGAATCAGTGAATGAACTTGACATAAATCATAATTAACAAAAAATATATATTTAAATTTTATAAACGATAAATAAATAAATAAAAATCAAATTATGCCATCATTTTATATGTCGGTAATGCGAGCACACGACACGAGTGAATGCATAACCAATAAAATAAGAATTTTTTTGTTTTTGTTTTGTTTTCTTAAATTCAAAATTGAAAGCAAAGGAAAAAAAAAAAAGAAATCGAAATCGGAAAGTGTATATTGTTGTTGTTCTTCGATTCCTCGCTCTCCGCCGCGTTCTCTCTCTCTCAAATTCATCGGAAGCAAAGCAACCTTCTTCTCCGATCTTCGTCTGGTTCGTCTCTAAACCCTACTTTTTCTTCTAGTCGCAGTACTTGTTATTTATTTCAGTCGAAGCTAGCTTTGTGTCGATCTCAAAGTAGATCGGAATCAAGTGAAAGAGATCTCTAAAATCCAAATTGTTCCCGATTTATTGCAATGCACGACTCGTAGAATCGTCACCTACATTAGTCTAGATCTAATCGTCTAAAGAAATCGAAATTTAGTTTAAAGGAAATCGCAAAACCTAGTTATGGAATCGTTGCGTCTTGAGTTATTCGCTGGTGATGTAGGATTTAGAAAACCCTAATTTTGGTGTTTATACTTTGTCAGAATCAATGGCAACGATTAGGAACTTGAAGATAAAAACATCAACTTGTAAAAGGATTGAGAAAGAGCTTCACTCTTATGAGAAAGAAGTTGAGAGAGAAGCTGCTAAGACTGCTGATATGAAGGACAAAGGTGCTGATCCCTACGACCTTAAACAACAGGTACGAATTTTGAAATATGATCTTCTTCTTTTCGGTATTTCAAAGATTCAGAATCCGTCTTTGTTCCTTAGATAAGTTTATCTAGAAATGCTCATTCTCCTATGATGATGTTTGTGTTGTGTTGCATTTGTATCGTGTAAAAATAAAATGGTTACAGGGTTTCAGATTCCGATTCAGACTCGGTTTTTCATAATTTGTCTATGTGGTGATGCAGGAAAATGTGTTGGGTGAGTCTAGGATGATGATTCCGGATTGCCACAAACGACTCGAGGCTGCATTAGCTGAACTCAAGTCCACTTTGGTAATTACATTTTCCATTTTTATTGCTTGCTAAACATTGGTCTAGCTTTATGTATTCGTTTATAAGAAATGCAGAGCGGTGATTTGAAGTTTAAGAGCAGTACATTATCAAACTAGAACTTTATGTATCTATAGCGATTGGATTAATCCCCCGAATGAAAGCATCTTAGACTCTTAGTCCCTCTCTGAAGAAAACAATGAATAAGGACACAGAGGAAACTGCGAAATTCTTACTCTGTGTTCTCTCTAACAAAAACTGAATTTGCAGGCTGAATTGGAAGAGACAGATGAGAAGGAAGGTCCAGAGATTGAAGATGCAAAGAAGACAGTTGCGGGCTTGGAGAAGCAGTTTCACACTGAAGATGCCTGATTTATTGATTTAGCCATCTGTGAGTGCTTGCTCTGTATTCTGGAAATGGTCTCGTTAATCAATTGTAAGAATCTTCGTCTCTGTCATTTCTGTCGAATCGCATACACTAAAAATTGCGTTCTTTTAACTCTTAATACATTTTGGTGATTGTTCTATCATTCAAATGCCACACCAGCTATAATGTGTTATACCTGCAACTAAACGATTGAAAATTGATATAACTTGGACAACCATTATACATTTTGGTTATGAACTACAATGATGATGATAAACTAAGTGAAGATTAAGAGCATGGTTTTAGGAAAGGTGATCTGATATTTATCGGATTCTCAGCACACAATCACTTGGTTTGCCAAGAGATTCAACAATTTTCTCTTTGATGAGAATAATAAAAACATTCAAGATTTGTTCTACATAACGATTTAAAGTTTGATTTCTTTCAAATTTTAGCTTTTCTTGTCAATAACAAAAGAAATTAAGGAGGAGAAGAAAAAAAGGGAGAATTGTTAAAGCGTCGTCGTTTGTGGGAGAAAAAGTCAGAGTTTCTCATAATCCAAAATCTCTCAATCTCATTTGCCTTTCGTCCGACCACTCTTCCTGCTATTAAATCCCACCTGACAAATTGACAATCAATATTCAAGCCACTATATTATTCATTCCGTTTCACTGTTTTTACACTATAGGAAAAGAAGAAATTTAAGTTTCTGTTCTACATTTTATTAGTTTATCGACAACATAAAAGCTTTTGTAAAATAAAGTAAAAGACTCATGAAAAGTAATTGTTTCCCATTTGTGCTTAGAGATGGTGAACTTTTTCTAAAAATTGAAAATGTTGGATACTACGATGGCATCATATGTCAAACACGTTCGAAACTACTCTACAATAACACATTATCAACCTTATTAAATGGACCTAATTTATGATAAAGTTATGACTAATATATGCATACTACATCAAAAATCATCTAAAGGCTTATTCAAAAACCGAATCAGAAGGTGAACCAAAAAGTTTCATGAAGCATTATTGGGTAGTGAGTTTTTAACTTTTATCAAACATAAAATCAAACCTTATATAGCAATTTTGTTTTGGGTTTTTCCCCTTTAACACAAACTAACACAAATTTTACAGACATATTTAGGCTAAAAACGAATATTATATATTTGGAATAGATAAATATATAAACAGAAGAAGAGACTTCCTCTTGGAATGGGAGTTACCTATCACCGACAAGTCTGTACATTCGAGAGATGAGATCTTCCTCTTGTTCGGTCATACTGATAAACTCCCATTCGATGCTACTCACTTCTGCATTTAGGTTTAGTTTTATTCAACCAAAATTACATGAGAAGATACTTTAACGTTGACAAGTTAAGAGGATATATGAGCTAGTGTAGACCCCAAAAAAAATTAAGAAAAGATTTGAGACTAATAAAATTAAAGAGAGACCTTCGGAGTCATGTCGCGATCTAGTGAACTTGGTTTGCCTTAAACTGCGACCGCGACGAAGACGGTTGGTATTATCCATAACAACTGGAAAGTAGAAGAAGATTAGGTAAATATAGAGAGAAACTGAAATATTTTGTAGAGTTTGGAGCTCGCAAGGTAGAATAGATGTGAGGGAAACAAAAGTTATATAGAAAGAGAGAGAGAGAGAGAGAGAGAGAGAGAGAGAGAGAGAGAGAGAGAGAGAGAGAGAGAGAGAGAGAGAGAGAGAGAGAGAGAAATGATTTATTTTTTATTAAAATTTCTACATATTCCTTGATATTCTATCACTCACTTTTTATATATATCCCGATCGAATAAGTCAAAACAAAATTTTGAGATATGTTCGATTTGTTTGTTACTATTCAAAAAGTTCATAATGCTCACAATAAATTTTGGTCAGATTTTGATTTTTGACCTAAATTCACAAAGGAAATCTTTGAACGTCATTCGATGGCTTACTTTAACTATCCATTGTGTGTTTATTTGGTGGTAACATCCATTTTTTGTTTTTATTTTTGATAATGGTTTTGTAATATCCAAAATTTAAGAGGAAATTTAACAAAGTCACTAAAATGACGTGTTAGTTTTATTCTTCTTGGCTAGTGAAAAACATCACATGCAATTACATTTCTCAATAAATATCGTGAACACGTAATCCTACAAGTTATAATTTATATCACAGTTTTCCTTTTTATATTTTGGAAATTTTTACGGACGGAGATTGGAATGTGGATGAACATTAACTACAATTTTATTTTAGAGTTCTCCAATAACATTAGCTGAGATTTTTTTTCCACAAAATTTCTTCTTCATGAAAATTGGACAAAAGTCCCAATTTTTTGTGCTGTGATATAGATCTGTGGGTCGTAATGGTACTTATAAAGTCCAATAAAACTTTTGTTTTCTTGTGCCTTTTTCTCTTTAGATTCTTTGGAAATTTACATATGCATGCCCTACAGATAATTTTATTTATGCATCTACTCAATTATCGCCTCAGTGATGATAAATGCAGTAACTGTAAGAAACGGACGTATCAATTTCTTTTCCTGTCAGATTGAAAGTTGTCTTAGAGAAATCTGTACTTAATTATATGATGAGCATATCATTTTCTCAGCGTGAAATAATAATGAACCATTTATGATTTTACCCTCCATATATATATTAAAGAAATAAGTTAGGAGAAAAACGGTCCTACGTATTAGACCAATTCAAAAAAAAAGATGAGATTCCTCTAATTTATCATTATGTGATCATAATAATGGATATAAATTTATCAATCGTGACAAAACATTAAAGTTGATGGACTAGAACGACTTCATTGAAACATGCTTGCGCCTTGCAGCTTGCAGCTGTTGTCTAGTCACTTCAACTAAACTTGGTAAGAGCATGTCGAGACAAAATCATACATTTAATGTATGCTATATGGCTACATAAAAAAAAAAGATTTTATGTCGCGATCTTTATTAAGGTTTTGAAAGTTATTAATATGCAAATGATGGTTCTAAGTGCGAGAGGACAAGAATTTTCGTTAAGTGTTTACAGGATTTGATTGGCCTAAAAAGGGAAACATGGCTTAATGGCCCAACTCTTTTTTTTTGTTGATGGCTTAATGGCCCAATTTGATGAGCAAGTTCTAAAACTCCTATATCATGAGTCTTTGAGCTCTCACTTTCTTGAAATTCAGATAAGTTTGAGAGTCAAGATGACTAAGAAGATGGAGAGATGCCGGGCATGACATTTGAGGGCCGGATGGTTAAGATAGTGGAATGATTTTGTACTAAATGTTCGAGAGTCATGATGACCTAGTTATACCAAGAAGGATGGTTGAGACTTGAGAGCTGTGTGGTTACGAACAATAATGCATAAGGAACATGTGCATCATCAAATTGAATGTATATGATTATGTGAGCATGAATAATTTAGATGTCTTAAGCATGATACTATGTGATGTGATTGTATTGATTGAGAGTGGTTTGTTAATTATGGTGATAGCATGTGGGTGGAAACAACCTTAAGTTACTCATGCATTCTTTTATGATGCAAGTAAGGAGTCGTGCATTATTTAGCACAAATACTATAGAACCATCAGCATGCCTAATATTTTGGACTAGAATTTTATATTAAGATTTTGTAGCATTCGATTGTCTATTTTTAACTGTTGATGGAATGTTTATATCATTTTCCCATGCGTTTGACTCTTTAATTTTTTTTTAATATCCAAATGATTTAGAAGTCAAATTCGGCTTGGTTTTATTTCTAAATCGGGAATGTTTCATATATGACTCATTCAGTCTGAACAAGAAGTAGAAATTCAGACACTGATCATCTTCCTTTTTAGTCTCTGGCTATTCAAAGAATCACAGACGTCTTTGTTGAATTGAACCTTAAGTTCGAGGATATTATTATTGGTTACTTTCATGATTGTAGATATAAGACCAAAGCATATTCCGTAGAGATTTGTGTAAAGAATTTGCCGTTAAGAAAGAACTTATTAGGGTGTAATGTGACATACCCAAATTACAAATATTAAAGTAGATATTTTCTCCGTTTCACAAAGAGTGTTGTTTTAATGTTTTAATTTTGTTTTATAAAGAATATCGTTCTGTATTTTTAATATAGTTTTAAAACTAATTCACTTTTTCTACTTTTATAATTTATTAATTAGAGAGATGTATTATCTAGTCTATTAATTAATAAATGATATAAATAATTTTTTTTTTTTAATTTGTATGAAAAATGGTAGAATGACAACTCTTTGTGAAATATATAAATCACCTTTTCTTTTTCTCTTTCTAAAACTAATTGAATCTGGGTATACGTATGTGTTTATGGGAAATTTATCAAAGTTAAGTGTATGTGATATTCTATCTCCTGCTGTTAGCATTTAATTTACTGTCATAAGACCATGCGCAGTGGCAACACATTTGCCCGGGTGTGAGTAATAAAAAAACCTAAAATATTAGAATTGAGTGTGTAGAAATGAGAAACGGGTGTTAAGTTGCAAGTTGTATGCATCGGGTGTAAAGCCCACGTGGCAAGATTTGAGTGGATGGAAAAATTAGAAAAAGAAATCTCTCTCTATATCTCTCCTCTCTCTCTGTCCGCCTGCCAATTCTCCTCCTCTCTCTTCAATAAATTTTATAATAAATCTATTATTAACATCTATCCTCATGATTTTGCCACTGCTGATGCTCTAAGCCATTTATGTATCATTAAGCTATATGTTACATTACATATTATAGATACCGATTATGATAAAGGCCCGTCTCTACTCCATGGCAACATAGGCATTTGCCATGGGTCCAATGCCATTTTCAAAAAGTTTAGTGAAGATAAAGGGCCTAATTTTTTATTTTTTTTTTATTAAGAGAGTTTAGTTTTTTTTTAGTTTTACCAAGGACCTTTCTATAGATTAAGACGGTCATAAACCTCAGAGCTCATTATCGTTGTCCTAACTGTCCATGTGGTGATCAAGAAAATGTGTTGGGAGTGAGTCAAACATGAAGATTTTCGGATTGCCACAAACGTCTTGAGGCTGCATTAGCTAACCTCAAGTCCACTTTTGGTAAATACATTGTCCATCGTTATTGCTTGCTTAACCGTAAATTAACTCTTAAGCACAAATGAATTTGCAGACGGAATTTAAAGAAGGTGGAGGAAAGGAAGGGCCAGAGATTAAAGACGCAAAAAAAGACAAATAATAGAGGTAGCTAGCTAAAGAAGATGAATGATTATAACATCTGAGTGTTAGGTGTGTGTGAGTGGTCCTTCATCCTTGTCGGAATGGTAAAACGCTAAATTTCACGATAAATAATTACTGTAGGAATATTCTTCTTCTTTTTTTATGCTATCTACTAACTTAAAAATATCTTCGTTTACTCTAACTCTTTATTTTTTCCAATCAATATTTTGACGGAGTTACAAAATGTATAGCTGGAACAAGATGAGTGGCACAACTTGTAGAATTGACAATAACTTGGACAACCATTGATGAGAAGAATAAACATCGATCGATGTTTTGTTCTACTCATCAACAACATAAAGCTTTTCTTGTCTATAATGAGACAATTAGGGAGGAGAAATAGAGAAACGGGCAAGTTTGTGGAATCGGCGTCGTTTGTGGGAACAATGATCACAGTTTCTCATAATCCAGTATCTCTCTATGTCTTTTGCCTCTCGTCCTACCACTCTTCCTGCTATTAAATCCCACCTAATATATTCAATTCATGGCCAATAACATCTTATTAGTTAACTATTTCATTATGAAACATCAAGAGTGTCATTAATACTTAAAAGATCATATCAACGTTTATGAGCTAGCCAGGCATATTTGGAAGTAATATATCCTAATATATATACAAGAGGTATCCACAGTTAGATCGACCATTATCATATAAATAATAATGTGGTAAAAATTGTATTAGTTTTTTTTTGAAAGGTTGTTATATAGTGTAATGCTATTAAAGGGTTGGTACATGAGATACAAAAAAAAAAAACATGTGTTGTTTTAACTAGTAGTATAAGACTGTATACATATCTTAAAGTTTTTTTCACACAAATTAAAGAAAAAAAATTATTTTTTTTGTTTTACTCTTTATTAATATATTTTATATAAAAATATTGGTTAAGATATTAAATAATAAAGATAAAATTATAATTTTTACCAAACACCTGCACTAAAAACCTAAAACGTCATATATTATAAAACAAATTTTAAGTTGTAAAACAATAAATATCCTTAAAACATATTTATTGTGGACACCATTGCTTCACGTAAGGGTATGCCTAAACTCACACACAGAGACACACATATTATAAAGATAGCAATACATCAAGAATTTAAAATTTTATATGGAACGAGATATCTATACACAGAAGAAGAAGATGTTACCTATCACCAACAAGTCTGTGCATTCGAAAGATGAGATCTTCTTCTTGTTCCGTCATATTGGTAAACTCCCATTTCACACTACTTACCTCTGCATTTAAGTTAGTTATATTCAATCAAATATGAAATATCAAAGAAATTAAAAAGGAGAAGGTAGCTAAGTTAAATGGATGAGTATAAGCCAAAAGCAATGTCGATTAGATATTAATTAAACTAAAGAGAAACCTTCGGAGTCACGTAGAGTGAACTTGGTTTGCTTAGGACTGCGAAGGCGACGAGGACGGTTGGTGTTATCCATTGGTATTGGAAACTGAAAGAAGTAAAGAGAGTATCAAGAACAAGTCTACTGATGATTTGGAGTTTGGAGAATGCAATGGAAAAAGTAGATGTGAGGGAGAGAAAACTATATAGAAAACTTGTGACGAAGAGTAAAGAGAGAGATATAAAAAAGCGGTCCCCAAGCTATCGTAATGAGGACTACTGGACCAGTAGACTTGTTCTTGATACAACTAGATAAAATATCTATATCCACTTCAATCCATTATCTTTGATACGATTTGAAAAAAAAAAAATTGTAAATTACGATATAAATGAAATACTAAAATATTATATTTGTCAAAATTGAAGTAAAGTACCCTTGGCCCATTGGTTGACCAAGGGTTGATTAATGCTTCTACACCAAGAGGTCTGGGGTTCGAACAGGTCGTGGATCATTGAAGGTATCCATCAAGATTATGAAGAAAGGAGTATAGTCTGTCGTGAATCTAGTAAGGGTCGGAAGGAATTGTCAGTTGTAGTATCGTCTATGTAACAGTTCTCATCATTTGCAATTAATAATAAATCTAGACGACAAAAAAAAAAAAAAAGAAGTAAAGTACAAATTTAAAACTTTGGATACATGCTTCCCTCTCAAATTAACGGAATGAAAAATCACGCAGTAAGTCGTGGAGATTTGAATGGAATACCCAATTTTTATAGATATACACTAAATATCCAGCTATTTAAGCAAATATGAATCATAAAGACTTATCTTAAAAACCATATAACATGTCATGGATACAAAAAGAAAAAGAAAAAAATCCAGCTCCGCGTTGAGCCCTAATTGTTGATACACTCATAGACAACACAACCCAAAATAAGAAATGATGGGGATGAAATGTTTTTACTGGAATTTGCATGTATTTAAATCCGAGGACTCACTTTTTTAAAGCGAAAAACTTGCTCAATTTTTCTATCACCTAAGAGGCTGAGACGTTTATAGTGGTCGTGAAAATGGTGGTAATTTCGATCATTGATCACCTACGTACATAGAAACAAATTCACCACTAATGCGGCATGACTCATCTTACTAGTGGATCTTGGGATTTTTATGTAGAAACAATCAAACTCTAACATAGTTTTTGAACTAAGTAACGTGTTAACTATTATTATTCACTATAGTATAACGCTAGTTCTAATTTATATACTCTCTTTGTTCTTTATTATTCTAATTTCTAGGAAAAACTTTTGTTTCAAAAAGATAGATATTTCAAGTTTTTTATTAGTTATTGTTGATGAATTGTAAACTTCAAGAAAAATAATTGGTTTAGAGTTATAAAAAAATTGTAAATCATACAAAATAATACATTTATAATCAATTTTTAATAGATTTTTTTTTTTAATTTGTGTAAAAATCCTAGAAAATACATTAATAAGGAACGTAGGAAGTATATGACAGTTTGTCTTTTTATATATAATTTTGGAATTTCTACGGACGGAGATAGATGTGGTCCTGTGAGATATTAAGTTACAACAATATTAAGTGCAACTCTATTAGAGTTTTCCAATATCATTTAGATTCTTTTGTGTAGTCGTATAGCCCAGAGTAGCCAATGTGCCAAACGGTTTGTTTGGACTTTTTCTTAACACTTTTGGCATTCTACACACATTACCTTATTTGTTTATCGACGTACACATATTAACATTCTACTCACTTTCTACACACTTTTGGCATTCTACACACTTTTTTTGTTTCTCCCACTTTTGGCATTCTACATATACTATTTAAGACTGGACTCAATAAATGTATCAGTGATAATAAATTCAGTTTCTGTAATAAGAAACTGACACGTAACAAGCTCAATTCTGTTCAAGGTTTAAAGTTGTCTCAGAGAAATCGCTAGTGTTTGGACCATTAGGTTTTGTATCATATATGATGTTCATATCTCAGCGTGAAACTATAAAGAACCATATACATTATTATAAAAACATTTAATTCATTAGTACAAGACAAATCCTATTTCGTCTTTAACTAACGAAAAGAATCAAGGCTTAATCTCAACTAAGCTCTCCACTTATAATAATGTTAAGTTCATTTATGATTTTGGTTTCTTTTCAAGTACTCTCTTTTGATCAGTGTATCAGATTTGTTCTTTAATTAGATAAGTTTTTATTTTTTTCAATTGGTTTAAGTTGATCATGTAATTCCAGTATGGTTCCGATAAGTGATAATGTGTAAGTTGAGTCAAAATAAGAAGCATTAACAAAATTAATTCTTGAACTAGAGTACGTCAATCTGATTTTATTGTTAAGGAGGGTTTTTCTTATCATCTTGAAATAATAGTATCATATCTTATCGTTTAGGAAATAGAGAGATCATTTGTGTTTTCTATATTAACAGCTTTTCTTATGTATTAGACAAACACAGGGAAAACGAAAGTCTATAGTTTATCATTACGTATATATATTGATATTGCTTTTTGTTGTAGTACAATATTTAATTTAATTATATCATAATACTATAGCATGCATGGTGCAAGCGAGGACTTCCTTATTTATGTTTTCCTCTGTTTAGGTTAATCATAAACAGCAGATATTATAGTATCAACTAGACAAAAAAAAAAAAAAAAAGACAGTTTGAATAAATACATGGTTTGTTGATTGGTAGGTGTTTGATCGATTTAAGAACGGTCGACAATATTTCTGAAGTGGTCCAATGATTATAAATGTGAAGTAAGAACGACTACGTAAATTCACTTCACCGCACCCATTATACGAGGAACAGAATGGATTCATCATTCATTTTAACCTCCCCCACAAAACTACTCACTGAATGTTTAGATTTTACTTGGCCACCTCTATAAGTTTCAACATTAGTTTAGTTATTGTTACTTAATTTTATTTAAAATAAAATTATTGCTACTTGAAAAAAGTATTTATCAAAGAAACAAAATTAACACTAACATGTGGGAAAAATGACCAAAACTTGTTCATCCAACTTCCGCTAATTCGACTAAAAAAATCTCATAAAATCAAACCCAAATTAGTCCACGCTAAATGTGCTCTACAACAGTTAACTTTTTATTTATTTTTTTTTGTCAATCCTACAACAGTTAACTACATGTTTGTTTTAAAACAAAATAAAATGATAGATTTCTCAAAATCTCAAATCGATTTCAGCTTCCTTAGGCTACCTTCAGTTTTACCCCATATCATGATTTCGATGAAGAACAAACATTCACAACATCAAAGAACAGTTCCTTGTAGCTTTCACAAGATCCATTTACGATATTTCTAATAAAAACCGCCGTTTCCCATCAAGAAGAAACAGATAAATTCACAGCGAGCAATTTTTTTTTTTTTAATGAATGTAAAATATATTCAACCAAAAACAACTTTCTTTGTTGGATTTCTCACTTTCACTCACCAAGGTTTGTTTTCTTTCTCTCTACCTCTCACACTTTGTTTCTTGTTCGTTTGTTTCTCTCACACTTTGTCTACATTGATAATATTGGATCACAAGGATAATTCTTACAAGACACAACCCACACATACTTATACTACATCCTCTACTTGCACCTTACACATGCTCCCATACTTTAAACCATACTTCTAGATCCTAGGCTCTTACACAACCACACTACTCATACTTAGTTTTACAAGCAATGTTAACAAGTACAACAACTCTTAACCATTCCTAACAACTCCACTTTAGCAACTCTACTTAGGCTGAGCTTTAGACTAACAAAAACACACTTCCATTATTTGGGCCTTAACCAAAACTCAGCCCACTAGTCTTCTTAGGACCAAACCACACAAAGCCCAACTTCCTTCTTCTTGTTGACTTTGCTTCTTCTCCTTTTATGGTTGACTTTCTTCACGACACTTTGCGACTTTTTTCTTCTTCGTTGTGTTCTCTCTTTTCTTCATCTTCTTCTCACTGATTCCTTGGATTTAATAAAGGATCCAAAATCCAACATTATTACAATAAATGCATCTTTAAATCGAATGTTGTTTTGTAAGAAATCTGAAAAAACCTAGAATGTTAGCTTCTCGAGTTGAGGGGAAATGGATTGAGAAGATTTTGTTGCGTATCATAGCGATAGAGTGACTTAATTAATTGATCTACAAAACAGATTAGACAAACGCACGCATGTGATCTCTGGCTATATCTCAAATCTTTCGGCGTATGGTTAATGTCCCTCTGCGATAATTGAGATGTTCGAATTTTAAGAGAATTATACGTACTAAAAAAATTGAATACGATCCAATTTCAGTGATGCTTTATGTTATATTTAAAGCCCACTAACGTTTCCGCAAATTACTTGGAAGTTTTTTTGTTTCTGAAAGTATCCCCTATATATTAATAAAGAAACATTTTTTAAAAAAAACCTTACCATCATGTGTTATTAACAAGATTGCCACGCTGATGTGTCGCTCTCACAATGATTTGGTTTCTATTTAGATAATTACCCAAGATTTATTAGACTATTTACTGAATTTGCCATTAGTCTCATACATCCATATATCCCATTAATAATTAAAAACATACACTTTTTGTTTATCTTATATTACTGTATTTTTATATTTATATTTTTTATATACATTTATATAAATTTTCTTTAGAGGATGGGTAAACAATCTTTTTATTTATATTTATATTTATGTTTATATTTAAATAATAAAATATATACATTTGGTTCAAGAATCTCGAATTCAAAACTACAAAATCTTTACATCTTTCATAAATTTTTTACTTAGATAAATAAGATAATCTCCTTTCTATATATGTTACGAATACTTAAAATCCTATTTTTTGGAGGAATTCTAACTTTTCGAAGAAAAACATTATAACCACAATTGTATATAAACCAAAATCTGGCCACATTATAACCATTTCGTAAATAATCCATTCATAATCTAAGAATCGTAGATTTAGAACATTACAAAATCTTAGCTTGGAAACTATCAAATCTCATCTTTGCTAAATTTTGGATTTCTTATACTTATTAAAAAAAAAAAATCTTTTTATACTACAAAATCTCGAAATCTTTAAAACATACGGAAAGACATATTGCCATAAATGGTAATATTTCGTCAATACTTTTTTATAACGTTGAAGCTTTATTCAAGGTTCAAATATTTCACGGGCAAAACATATTCTTATATGAAATAGTCCCAAATTTGAATAAAACAAAAAAAAATTTGTAACATGTTTCGTTTTACACAAACGGGTATTAGATCCCGGATAATAATTTTAATCATAATAATTTTACTTGAATCACTTCATCCCGCACATCGTGCGGGTTGTTATCTAGTTAGTACTTTACTAGATATGTTCCCAATATTTTAGCTCTACAGAAAAATGAGTGATTTTGTTGGTTTTGGTAATTGCATTTTCTCAACATGCTTCGAACAATCTACGATCTTGTCTGGACACTTCACATTCAAGATCAAATTTCGATCTCATTTTGGATAGAATCCTAGCATACCGCGCTTAACACTCTTAATTAGCTGAATTCTTTTCATGCAGTTTTATTGAACTTATTTCGTATCTTCATTTTCGGGTCTTTAGGTCATCTCCAACGAAAGTCTCTTACAAAGTATTTTAAAATTAAATATTAAAACGAAATAGAAAGAGATGAGAGAGAACAATTAAGAGACGTATCTCATTTAAGATATTTAAGATACGTTTCTAGGTATTTAAGAGACTCTTCTTCCATTTGTCTGTTTTTTAATGGTCTATTTTTTCTTAATATTAAAATATTAATATTTAAATTATAAGAAATTCTAAAACGCATCTCAACAGTTGAAGTTGTTCTTAGTTGTTTAAGTTTTTTTAACACTCTTTTCACTCTCTCATAAGCTAGCTTTGCGCTCCACCGTGTGGGTCTTCTTTGCTACCCGTCATTTTTTTTTTTTTTTGATTAACCCTATCGGCTGATCCGGTCGGCCTCGGTAGGAACGCACCGAGGTGCTACAGAGTGGACTTCTCCCGATCCAGGTAGAATTGGGCCACCACACTGCCTGATCCGAGTTTGGAATGCCTTCCGACTAATGCCAAGGGGTAGTCAGGCCGCCTGCATTTCTGACTACCAGGTAAACCAATTGGGCCAAGGCCCAACTGACAGACTTCTCAAACAAATGTGTTTTTGTTTCCAGGGAGAATCGAACTTGGGTCTAGGAGTTTCACCCTTCACCAAAGCTTCCTCTGCCACTAGACCACAGAGGCTTGGGCAAAGCTACCCGTCTTATCATAGAGGTTTTCGAACAATGACAAAAAGCTAGTTTGGTTGATCAGATTTGTATCGAATCTCGCCGCTAATTCTCTTTTATTATAAGAAAAACAAAAAGATTCATATGGTAATTAATTCCGCTCCACATCTTAAGTAAAAGCTTTTCTTGTCCACAATAACCGAAATTGGTAAGGATGAGAAATGGAAAAACATGGGAGATCTTGTCAAAGAGAGTGACGTTTGCGTCATTTGTGGGAGAAAGAGTCAGAGTTTCTTCTCATAATCCAGTATCTCTCTATCTCCATTGCCTCACGTCCCACCACTCTTCTTGCTATCAAATCCCACCTGATCATATTATTCAAGTTATGACCAACATATTAATTATTCTATGTTATTATAAATTTAGTTTTCTTATTCTTATACAGTAAAACTAGATCATCACCCGTACTATAGTACGGGTTGAATTTCATTTATTACAAAATTAATAAATTTTATGTTTTAGAATAAAGTTGTTAGTTGTGATATACTCCCTCCGTTTCGTTTTAGTTGTCGTTTAAGGTTTTTGCACACAAATTAAGAAAATCATTAAATTTTTTGTTTTACCCTTTATTAATATATTTTATAATTTTTTCATTGGTCAAAACATTAAAACATTAATGACAAAACATTAATTTTCACCAAACATTTGCATTGAAAACCTAAAACGACAACTATTATGAAACAAAATTTTAATCATAAAACGACAACTAAACTGAAACGGAGGGAGTATTATAATAGTAAGTGAAAAAATAATATTTTTTTGTCAGTCCTTATATATAATATTAGAATGAATATATTTTCCTTTTTCTATAGTATTCAATTATAGATATTTTTTTAAGATATGAAAACGGAAAATAAGATTATTTTTAAAAAAATTAATATTGTTTGAACAATGAGTTAATTTATGTTAACAACCACAAAATGAGAGTGCATATAATTTAGTTAGATCAAAAATCAAAATATCATAAATAAATCGCATCTAAAACTTAGATTATTTTGAATTACTTAAAGCTATTATTTTGAATTAATTTAGGAAATTATTTTTTCAAATTCTGATTCATTGGTTGTTGAAATAGAGATTTGTTTGAGCTAATTACGGAATTTACCAATTATTCACATAATCAAATATGTTATGAACATATATTTGGTATATAATAATATCAAATTCAATCCGTGTGTGGAGTCTATATTTTCATTTTACAATCCCTATGAAAATATTGCGGCACAATCTATTATTTATTATTTTCAAAATTGCTTGCAGAATCAAATTTTCAAATATTTAAAAGTGTCAAACCTTATTTAACTCATCTCATCATAAAATCTTAAAATACCGTCTGATATAAGGATCATAACTTTCTACCATATAATACATTACATTTAACCCGCCGTCTACTATAAATATTTTAAACATATCTTTTTAGAAAATCAAATTAATGTATTTATAATTTTTTTTACCTTTTTAATCTATTAAATATTTATGATATTCTTTAATATATTAAATTAAACTTTTTTAAAATGTTCCAAATCAAAATCTTGAAAATCTTTTATTGTAGTATGTAAAATTATGAATTTTAAAAATAAAATGATATGAAATTAAATATAAATATTCAAATAGTTATAAGGATCATAACTCATTTCATCATATAATATATTATATTTAACCCGCCGCCTATTATAAATATTTTTTTCAAAAAATCAAATTAGAGTATTTATACTTCATAAATTTTTGATCTATTAAGTATTGATGATATTAAAAAAAAAGGAATATATTACTCAAATATGAATTTTTGACCCGTTAAATTTGTTTTTTCTTACATTGAATAATTTATATTCGTTTTAAAAAATTTAAATCTTGGTATATGCGGAAAAAAATTTACTTTTTTTTTATTAAATAGATGATATAATGATTTATTTATTTATAGAAATAGAATCATATAAAGATGAGAGGTGAAGTATAATGATTAATAACAAATTAATATGGTAAGTTAGATATCAAATCTTATATGTTCATTTTGATTGGTCATTTTTTTAAAGAAATTAATAATAGATTTTCGTTTTTATAATTAAATTAAATTAATTAAATTGCATAAAATAGTATTTGACTTGTTTATCCTTAATGAGTTGAATTAATTTATTCTATAAAATTTTATTTCTAATGGCATTCTTAAGTAAATTTTTACAAAAGAGAAGGTTAGTTAAGGGTATCTTATAAAGTGTACTCCCCAAATAATAGTATAGGATGAAATAATTAAAAGGTTAACTTAAATTTCTGTTACAAATTTGTGTTACATACGTATATATATAATCACACATATTAAGAAAAAAAATTAAAATTTTATTATAAATGCATCATTTTTTGTGATTAACAAATTTCTATAACTCTAAACCAATAGTATTCAATTATTATTTTTGAAGTTTACAATTTCTCATCATTAACTATCTTATTGAAACAATTTTTTCAAAAACTTGGATTAATCAGGAACAGAAGAAATATTATTAAAAACTAGGACGAAACCCGCGCTACGCTGCGGGTTATCTTTTTGGATAATTCTTTTTAGTAGTAAGATAATTTGTAATAACTAAAACATATTTTTTGAAAACTTTATTAAATCAAACACAAGTGTACCTAGAATTTTTGAAGAATTTGTTTGGCATCAAATGTCTTTCTAAGGCAACACAATGCATGAAGTGAATGCTTTTTATTCGAATTCCATATAGCCCTTATAAGATCTCTAGCACATTTATTTCTCTAAACCAAAGTTTGTTAAGAGAAATGTACTAAAATCATTGAATATAAACTCAAAAAAACAAGTTAATTTGAATTTTTTGATAATATAAATATGATTCCCTTGTAGTTTAGAATTTGATGTTTTATCTTACTTAGATTTTAGTAGTTTTTATTACTCCCCCAAATTCCATAGCTTTGAGTCCGCTATCGCTATCCCGAGCAGGAGTTATTTTTTATTTATATGGTTAGATTTTGTAATTATAATTATAGTCTCTCTTTGCCAACATTAATATATAATAAGAAAGGTTATGTTGAAAAAAAATATTATAGCTCTATTTTCAATTGGTAATTTTTATGCTGTTTTAAACTCGTAATTGATCCTTACATATAATGGATCTTCACGGTTAATCAGCTTACCGGTTTTATCGATTTGATCAAAGCCAATTTAGATCATATCGTAATCACATTCCATACTATGACTTCTTATATATATATATTAGTAGTTTACTGGTAAATGTCTACTATTGAATTAAACATTACATTAAGATAGAAGATAGAAGAATTAAGACAAACAATACTAATGAGGCAGCATGATGCACCTCTTAACGCAGTAATATTTTTGTACATGAAGTATTGTGATGTTGATTTTAATATTGTGGGTTATTCAAATAGCGAATCGTGTAGTGTAGTTATAAATATTCATAATAGTAAATAGAAGAGAAAAATGGTAAATTGTTTACAGTTAAAATAATTCATATAATTCTGATTTAATTTAACCGCCAAATGGAATTTTGTTTTTTTTTGGAATTCTAAAGTTAGATGATTGATGGGTATAATTTAGTCATATAACATCATGGAGTTTGAACGTATGAATAATAGAAATAGTTGCGATGAATTAGGTATATGAGTTAGGTGTCTACTTTAGAATAATGGAATGAGGTAATGAATCAAATAAGAGATTATGAATAAAAATGTATTATAGTTTCTTTTAGTAAAAACGTAATAATATATATGTAGTTATTTTCCAAATGTAAAATTAATTTTATTTTTTTAAAGTAAAAATTGTCACAATTGAAATTTTTGTAAGGATAATAACGAATCTTTTATTAATACTGTAGTGTATGAACTATAATTCAGTTGGATACTGTAAATCTAAGACTTGAAGAAGATGTATTGTATTCATAGATTTTTGACGATGGTAAGAACTACGTTTTTACTGCCATGGTGAATATCTAAGCTTTTATTTATATATTTTGATTTGTTAAGACTTTACATTAATATCACATTTTAATTGAAGATTATAACCTAATCTAAAGATGATAATTTCCGTTAAGCATTTATAAATAAAGTTATATATGTAAGTAGATGAGGTCAAAGATGACATAGACATTCATCGCAGAGAATTATTTCATTGTTATACTTATACCAACATAAAATCTGGATTATGTACCATGATGCTAATATTATTATTACTCAAAAGAAAAATGAGAAATCATAGTACACATGCAGCTAACATACTTGCATACACCCTGAGACAACACAGGCCTATAAAAAAGAATGGAGCTTCCATGGCTCTCTCTCATCACCTTCACTCTTTCTCTACTTATCAGCTTCAGCTTCTCTTCCACTGTAATGTTCTTCTGAAACTTTAAAATCATTCTCCATATTTTTGCAGTACAATGGATAATGCATCTTTGTGGAACAGAAAACACCGAACCCGTAATCTCAAGTCACGTTAGTACAACTCTGTACCTACAAAGGAGAAAATCCAAATAAGACTACTTTATTCTCATATAAAGATTTAGGATTTGATAGCTAATCTACTCACACCAATCTATAATCTTCACAAGTACAAACCAAAAATCATAAAGATCAGATTGTCCGTCATTAAATTTAAGCAGATACACTTGTCATTCTATTGAGCAGTAACTGAAATAACAGAGACGACGCAAAAAATTCATAAGAGGATTCTGTAATTCCTCACCCTTCATCACCACTATCCTCTTCATCTTCTTGAGGAGCTCTCTTCCGCTTTAGCGGAGCCTCTGAATTCCCAGCACCACGCGACTTAATCGTTCTCATCGTCATCTCCTTCGTCATTATCCTCTTCCACACTATTCTCTTCCTGCTCAAAATAACTTGCATCCCATCTTCAGCTCGACCAACTGGCCTCACTAAGTATTATGTCCTAAGATCCCCTACACAATCTTATATAACAAAACCAAACATAACCGTCTCAGTTTCAAAGCTTAAATTAAGTTTCAGTAATCAAACAACAGAATGAAAGAAGACTATGATAACTCGCTCCTTTTTCGAATAAACTTTTCTGCAAGAACCCTTTTCAGATAAGGGCCACAAAGGCATAAACTTTGAAAGAAGAACATGAGAACTCAAAAGCTAAACACTTTCTAATCTAATCTAATTAATCTTCAGCATCCTTATCATCATCATCATCGTCATCTCCATCATCATCATTGTCATCTCCGTTTCCATCTTCATCTTCATCTTCGTCTGAATGTACAGGAGGACCACCTAAAGACTGCAAAACATGAACATCATCATCGTCAGCGTCTTCTTCCTCATCATCATCATCTCCATCACTTCCATTGTCATTGTCTTCTTCCCCTTCGTCGTCGCTACCTCCTTCACCTCCGTCTTTAACTTGTTCTTCATCACTATTGTCGTTGCTTAAAACTTGAATCTCATGTTCTTCTTTGAAGTATTTATCATCATCAACGCCAGTCATGTTTCTCGAAAAGCAAAAGCTTAAAGATTTTCCCGAGAAAAGTTTTCGATTTTCATGGAGAATTTTAGAGAAAGAGAAAAAACATGTTATTGGGCTGGAAAGATTACACGGTGGAAAGATGGTTTTTAGATTTTTTGTCAACTAAGTGGGTTATTAAGTGGGTTTTTACTTTTGTTGGACCTAAACTTTAAAAATAGTGAGGTGGAAAAATAGAATGATATTATTGGAAGAGAAACTTGAGCTGTATTATTTGAAATGTTCTGATTGGGTATCGATTTTACTGAGGTGTCACCTCCAGAACACTCCAAAAAGCTGAGGTGTCAGGTCTGGAGAGACTTTTGTTGTTTTTATTGTATTGATAGTATAGTTAGTAACAGTTGTTGTTTTGAATTACACTATTCATTGATTCTTAAATAATCTTAGGATTCGAATTCTAACAAAAATAAAATTAAATATTTAAATGTTTTAGAAAATATGAATTAAGTTTAATTAAAAATAATAGTTTTCAAAATACAATTTGGTATCTAAAATTGATTTATATGTAAAATCTTTTTAAATTTGTTAATATATGTTGTCAAAGAATTTTTTAATGTTTGTCAATACTTTTAACTACAGATCCATCAGATATTTAAAACTATAATATATGATCTAGATTTGGTTTGGATAGATCCAAGATTTCACTATTTAGATCCGGACTCTCTGGATATCCAAATTTCGGAACAAAGTAAAAAGTAGCTTGGATAGAATCTTGGATCATGGCAAACAATATTGTCCCTCACACACAAACAAACATTTTCTTTTGTTAAACACACATATTATATACTATATAGAATTAGGTCAAGGAGATATATATATATATATATATATATATATAATTATATATATTTAGAAGAAGAAAAATAATGTTACGTACCTGTCACCAACCAGTCTGTACATTCGAAAAATGAGATCTTCTTCTTGTTCGGTCATATTAATAAACTCCCATTTCAAACTACTCACTTCTGCATTTTCTTTTAAGTTTTATTCAATGAAAACATGAGAATATATGTATTAAATGGATGAATATAGACCAAAAGGAAGAACGATTAGAGAAATTAACCTTCGGAGTTATGAGTGAACTTGGGTTGCTTACGACTGTGAAGGCGGTTTGTGTTATCCATTTGTATTGGAAAAGGAATGATCACATATATTTTTTGACAAAAACTGAAAAATTGGAGTTTGGGAAGAAAGAGATGTGAGGTTACAAAACTATATAGAGAACTTTTGAAGAATAGGAAAGAGAGGTCCCAAACAAATAGCCTCTGTAACTATAGCTGATCACTAACCCTTTACGCAAGGAGACTTGTTGATTGGCCTGGACAAAATGTAGATACTATAACTTTACGAATGCAATTAAATGCTAAAACTTGATATTTTTCATAACTATTGCAAATCACGAATACAGATATTTAAAATGATGGATATTCGCTCCACTTCAAAAATAATAAATTAATAATACATGCATATATGTGTATTAATATAAAGATAATATAGAGATATTAAACTATATTTATTTATTATGTATTGATAAATTTAAGAAAATTTATATAATAAACTTATTATAATATTACTAGGTTTGAAAAATTAAGAGAAGTTGAACAAACAAAAAAAATTAAGAGACGAAAATCTCAAATGTGAAATTCGAAATATTGTTTTGCAATTTATATGTAGTTAATCTTGATTATTATACAATTTTTAGATTTTCATCTTGTTTGATAAATTGGACAGAAGTGAATATATATATATATATATATGGTCGAATATCTAAATATTCACATAAACTCAGAAACTATACATTCAGCTACTTTTATACTATATAGTAGTAGAAAAAAATTCATTCTGATCGGGAAAAAAGAAAAGAGAACGATTTATAGGTACCACTATAAAAAAAAAAATGCCTAGTTGTTGACACTCTCAAACAACGTACGTAACACAATATTTGACAGAAGCGAAGATAGTGACGAATGTAATTGTATTAGAATTCGAGTAGTCACTGCACACTCATTTAAGCGAAAACTTGCTTTTATCACCTGCTGGTTACAGTAAAAATGGTGGAGTTTAGCAAGTGGATGGTGATTTAATAGTTTTGAGGGTAAGTATTTAAAAGTCACTAGTTACGTTCAACTATATTATGAAGAAATTTATGTGGTTTAAACTACTAAGTCGTAGCAAGTTGAAAAGAGAAAACAGTGAAGTACGTTTCTCCTTTTTCCCATTATTCTTGTGTCTCACTGTCTCTAGTACGAGAAGTTTGCTAGATGGCCTTCGTTTTCAACATCGACGATGCTTCAATGAAAGAACATGATGGTGAAGAAATTTTAGATCATTGTTGTTTGTTCATTAACATAGATACTGGACAAAATAAAAACTGTCCAAATTTTTTATTTTTTTTTGAACAAAGGACAAAAATATGATATGATTGTTTTTCTCTAGTATAATATTTGATTTCATTAACTCAAAAAATAACTCGATCTTGGTGTTGCCTATACAGCGTGGGCGTCCTATGATCCTACCTAGGTTTTCTCCTGCTTAGATAAATCATAAAACTGCAGATATTGTAATATATAAAAATATACGGAATAGTTTGTTAAAATTACAGAAAAAAATCAGAGAAAAAATTGTACCATCACACATGGTTGCAGGCTTGCAGCTGTTATTAGATCACTGAAACTAACATTCATAGAGATTGCCGAGACAAAAATAAATAAAGGACAAACAAAATTAAAGAGATACTGACAAAATGATCCTGGGTAAATAAAAATTAGATCTTTTTAATTGGTAAATAATTTAAATGGGTGGGATAAAATTATAATTGATAAAATAAAATAGTACAATGTTAATTTTTTCCAACAAAATGTTTATTATGTAATATCACGCTATATATTACATCTGAAAACATGTTTTTTTTCTTTGTAACACGATATTTTATCTAATAGTAAGTTGACACACACAATTATCAATATTCTTATTTTTATGGTAATTTATATAACAACACGCCATATTTTCTCACGTAATTTAATAAAATAGCATTAAATCTACAAAAATTAAATCGATAGGTTCGTCAAATTTGGGGATAAACTACAGTTTCAGTAGGATTATTTTGCAAATTAACTCAAAATAAAATATGCATATAACATTAACATCCTTAACATCATGATGTGTGTGTGTATAAATAAATATATATGAGTCATGCCCAATTTCTAAAACAAGATCAACAAATATTCAACTTGACAATTTCTTTTTTGTTTAATTAGTAACTTGACCAGTTAACACCCAAACCAACTATAGCTCGAAAGAAAAAAAAAGTCCATAGTTTGTTGAAACTTGAAACCAAGGTTGGTCCTTCTTGGTCGACAAAGTAGCTAAAGTGGTCCGATGATTATAAATGTAATGTACGAAGGACTAGACTCCCGTATTAACCGCATCCAATGAACGACATATGATTCATGTCAACCTCCCCCACTGATAAACTTATGAACGTTAGGATTTTACTATATATTATTTTTCTTTGATAAGATAAGAACCATTTTTATCCACGCATGTGACCTAGTAATACATACGTTAGGGTAAATGCCACTGGCTGATAGAAGCTTCGGCAGCCGACCTTGTGATGTTTCAATGAATACTTACAGAAAAGTAATTATGAAAAGTCAAAAAGTAATATGCATGTGCCAATTCTATTTTTGAGTTTATACATATATAACTTTGCACTATGTTTCTACTTTAAGTTTTAACTATATTTGACACTAGATAAGGATCTATAATACGAAAATATTAAATTATACGGTAATTGAAATATTGTATAAATTATTTTAAATTATAAAGTGATCATGCTTCCAAAAACAAGTCTGTCGGTGTAACCATAAATCCCATAGTTAACCATGTAGACCCACACTTCATAAGAGAAGTACAATAGTAATTAGTAAAAGCATATGGTAAAAGTAAAATTTTAAAATTCTTCTAGACCAATTCTTAGGAATGTGAATACACACTACTAGATTTTAAAGTTAGTATAAAAATATTTTGTAAATTGTATCTCCTTATAAAAATAACTTTTGGTTTTATACAATCTTTCCTAATGAGACTGATTTAATATGTCTAATATTGGTAGTATTAAAAAAATTAAGGATTTAATCCGTATTGAAGCGGCGGATTAATGATATTTTAATCTTTTTATTATTGTTGATTCAAAAATCCATCCCGCCAAACCCGTCCGGCCAAAAAACTCATTTATTTTATTAATGTTGATCTTATTTATGATATGATTCTGAATCATTGTCTAAATATTTTAATCGATGTAGAACGTTGAACACACATTTTCGTCAATTGGATAATATATGTCCGTTTTTAAAATTTCGAATCACAGTATATGCAGAAAAAAAAATTGATTTTTTTTTTACTTATGTATTATATGATGATTCAAAACAGTTAAAAACAAATCAAACAAAGATGATAGGAGAATCATAATTCTAAATCTTAATCAAATCTTCTAAATATCTAAATTATTAAATATAGAATATCCGGTGTATGAGTTGAGTTTTATTTAAGCCGATCCAAGTATTTTTTTGTGAAGGAATTTAAAAAATAGGTCGGATATCCGATTAGTCCAGAAGTATTTTTACCCACCCGTCACCAAAGTGTTGCAAAAATACCAGTATAGATAGATATACTGTAGTGTATATATAAGGTACTCTTTTTGCTACTTGATCTGGGCTTGGATTTGGCAAAAATCCGGAAATCGGAAATCGTTTATGCAGTTATCTTGCTTTGTTTTCAGTGGGTTTCATTGTGTTGGGTTTCGCATTCTTATTAGTGGGTTAGAGCCTTTTTATTTCTCTATTTTTGTAATAGGCTTCGGTTCTTCAGTTTGTACCCATAATAAATTATAAATATGAAAGCTTTTTGATTAAAAAAATCACTAAAAAGGAAAAAAAAAAGAAAAGAAAAAAGAACAACTATTTAGGCAACCTGGCAAGTCAGTAGTCAGATACCCTGTTCTAAAAATCCCCGCCTAGTCCCGATTACTCCCCGCTTAATCGCTAGGCCCACGCTATCCGCCTCGATTAATGACTAATCCCCTAAAGATTGCAAGTATTAAAAAAACTTTTTATTTTTGTTATTCAATTATTTGAATTGGGAGTTTGTGATGTTTTACAATAACTTATGTTTAAATTTTGAATAAAAATCATAAAAATTTGTCTCAAAAATACATATTTTTATATTTACTGCAATTTCTGTAATTTTGAAAACAATATTAGATTAATATGTTTTAAAAATATTAAAATAACCCTAAAAGTAATCCCCGATTAATCTCCGATTTTAATCCGATTTTCCGATTAATCGCTAGGCCCATACCGAACGTCCGACTAGCGCCTAGCGATTTTTCAAACAAAGGTGAGATATAAACTTATTCCATCACCTTTAACTATTTCAAGGTGATGAGATATTTCCAACAAAACTACATTTTTTAAATCGTCAAGCACTACAAATGATCGTGTGGCCCAAAAAGCCCAGCAGCCAGATTTGACTCATCTCCTTCTTCTTCCTTTTTGGTCAAACTTTGACTTTTCTGCTAAAAAATTAATTTAAAATCGAAAAAAAAAGTTCACCATTTCTTTCTCTCTACTCGCCATTCGCCAAGAAGTTTCCTTTGATTGCAAAACTAATCTCAAACTCAAAGATCTGCCCTTTCGGGATTTTCCAGATCTTTCCCTCTCTAACCCGTTTTCTTCTCACCTGAATCCAATCAATATCGCCGGAGAGAATTCACCTTCTTCCAATTGACTCGTCGGACATAGTCCGACCTTTCAATTCGTCGATTCTGTTTTCAATTCACTGATCGATTGATTAGAAATGGGTTATTTGTTCTTCTGAGTCTCTCTTTAGCTGAAAGTTTGTTGCTTTACGACACTTCAATTTACCCTTACTTGTTCAAGTTCTTCTTCAAATTCGTAGTTATGGCGATTAGAATTACTTTCACTTATTCCACTCATGTTGCTCGGAATCTCGTCGGGATCCGTCCCGGCGGTGATCTCCGTTGCTGCTTTGAGTCCTTTGTTCGTCCTAGATTCTTCACCCACAAGCGTGATTTTGATAAATCTCCTCGGAATCGACCTCCATCGATATATGGTAGCATCGCGAGGGAGCTCATCGGAGAAGGGAGTCAAAGCCCGCTTGTGATGGGTTTGATCTCGATCTTGAAGTCAACGTCGGCTCATGAGTCGTCGTCAACGACGATGAATGTTTTGGGGGTTTCATCTTTCAAGGCTTCTTCTATTATTCCGTTTCTTCAAGGATCGAAATGGATGAAGAATCCGCCGGAGGTTGATGACGTGGACAAAGGAGGAACGTTGTGTGATGATGATGAGGATAAGGAATCGAGGAGTGGAGGAAGTGGATGGGTTAATAAGCTTTTGAATATTTGTTCTGAGGATGCAAAGGCTGCTTTCACGGCGGTTACTGTTTCTATACTTTTCCGATCGGCTCTTGCGGAGCCAAAGTCGATTCCTTCCACGTCTATGTACCCTACCTTGGATGTAGGTGATCGCGTTATGGCGGAGAAGGTATGACTTTTACCCGGTTCTGGAATTAGTTCTTACATGTTTAGGATGGAAGTAGTTGTATGATACTCTTATGGTTTATTGAATGTGTACAAATTGTTTTAGTGAGCTTGATGGCATTGGTGTGAAGGTTGTTCTATAGACAATTGCTAGACTGCACCTTGAGCTTTGTTTAGTTGCTTGATGTAGGATTGTGAATGAGACTCTTTTAGTTTCTTATGGCTAAACTTTTGTGTGCCTTGGTGTTGGTCAGGTCTCGTACTTTTTCAGGAAGCCAGAGGTTTCAGATATAGTGATCTTCAAGGCTCCTCCAATCTTGCTGGTATGTTACAGTTCAAAGTTCTTGTTATTCAGATGTATCAGCTTTTGTGTGGTATCTTATATTGTAAACTAAAGTATTTGATGATATTCTCCTTTGAATTGCAGGATTATGATTACAGTTCCAATGATGTATTCATAAAGAGGATAGTGGCAAGTGAAGGTGACTGGGTTGAAGTAAGCCCTTATATCCAATCCACTTGTTGATTGATCCTTTTCACCCATTGAAGTCTTTTTTCTCCTCGGTCGGTATTGTTTTATGTAGAGGCTATCTTGGACAACAAGTTTTCTCAGAAATGGACCCAGACCTTTTTCTGTTTTTAATCAAATTTTTGTCTAACCTGTGGATGCTGTACCATGCAGGTTCGTGATGGGAAGCTCTTGGTGAATGACATTGTGCAAGAAGAAGATTTTGTCTTAGAGCCAATGTCATATGAAATGGAACCAATGGTGAGCAACTTATACTTACCATTTTGTTCATCCTTGTTGAGTATCAGATTGTTTACAAGGTTTGCTTTTCATGTTTATTTGCAGTTTGTCCCCAAAGGTTATGTCTTTGTCCTTGGTGACAACCGCAACAAAAGCTTTGACTCTCATAACTGGTAAACTCTACGATCAAATACATATTATCGATTATAAGCATTCTTGTAATCAGCCATTCATTGTTGCTAATCGTGTTGATTATGGTGAATGTATATGCAGGGGTCCACTTCCAATAGAGAACATCGTTGGAAGATCTGTGTTCCGGTACTGGCCACCGAGCAAAGTATCAGACACCATATACCACGACCAAGCTATCCCAAAGGGACCTGTTGCAGTTTCATGACAAAATAAAGTTGGATGCTTATTAGGATTAAAGCACAAGATTGTGCAAAACCAGTCTGGTCAGAATTGGGCAGGCTTGGAATTGTAACTCGGAAAGTTATGATATCTGCGGATACATACTGTATCGACATCTGGTTCTTAGCTGATGGTGGGGAAGCCGGAGATGTTATGTGTACAAAAGGAATGGAAGATGCAAAGAAAAGAAAAGGATTTACTGTGATTGTTGTGTGTTAAAACCCTGAAAGACACTCTAGTAAAGCCATAAAGGCAATTGGTAAACAAAAGTGTAATTTTTTTGTTTTGTTTTGAGTTTCTATTATTAAAGAATCGTGTAAACCTCCTTTTGTGTTGTTGTATGAAAATTGGTATATTTTATATTAATGTTTTGGCAACTCAATTATTTTCACTGAGCATTAATCTAGTAGTTATAATAACTAGATCGCTGGTCTGTTTATGACTATGTTTTCTAAGAGAAATTGAGTAATATTACTTATAGCGTAGAATGCAAAGATGTTTATAAAATGTGACAAGTTACTTAAAAAAAATAGTTTACACAAGGGAAAAAAAAAAGAGAGAGCTCAGAGGTGTGGCAAATATCAACTGATGGTTCAGAAGAATGCGAAGGACCCAACCAACGCTGAAACCAATTTCTTCACAGCTCATGCACCAGCCGGGAATCGAACCCGGGTCTATACCGTGGCAGGGTACTATTCTACCACTAGACCACTGGTGCTTTGATGATTAGGCACGACTAAATATTATAATATAGGATATTACTAAAGTAAATCATGTACACAAAAGTTCCCTTCAAAAATTCAAGTACAAAATCGGTAATATGTATATAATTTAATTGCATAATAATTTTTTAATTCATAAATAAAATTGAACTAAATATATGAAGACAAATGTCATATGAGTTTCTCAAAGTCTCTCAAATGAAGCCTCTCTCATTTCTCTTTTTTGCTTTTTTAATTTTTTAGAATTTTTATTAGGAAATTTTTTCAATGAGAAACCAATGGAGATGCTCTAAGAAAAATCTTTAAAATTAAACCTACTATGCATTTGGTTGAAAACAATATTAAAAAAAAATCAACTCAACTGTTTCGTCACCAAGCACGAACTCCATTTGACTTCTACACAAAACCTAGATTAATGGAGACATACTTAAAAAAAACTCAACACAATACCATAAAAATACAAAAACAAAAACAAAAAAAAACAAAAGATGGGACATTGTTGCTGTTTTGAACCAGAAACTTATTTTTCCTACAACTATGACAGAATCAAACACAAAACTGTACCTCTCTTTCTCTCTCTTCTTCTCCTCCTACTCTTGGTCTCAACATATTAATAAAACTGGCTATGACTTTAGCTTTTCGTTTTTCTCCTTCCATATTAGCTTGAAACTCTCGGCTCTTCACCAACTTTCTTAGCCTCTCCTTCTAACTCCGTAACTCCTAATACATCACCGGCGCCTTGAGCCACCACGCCTGAACACTGTCCTATTGCTCTTTTTCGACTCTCTTCTTTCTCCACCGCCACAGCTTCAGCATCTTCTTTGTTGTATGGATCACTGTTCAGATCTATCCTCGCTGTGTTCACTTCCTTCTCCTCCTTACTCTTATCAGACTCAGCCAGTTCCATGTCCTTCTTCTTCTTATCTTCTGCTGCTGTTACATCGCGCTCCAACTGCTTCTTCTTCCTCCTCATCATAAGCGTTTTGAACCTTCTCTTCACGGTGCTACACACAGTGCACCCACATGTAGGCTTGTGTCTACCTTTCCCACTTGGTGGCTGAATGCACACGATGCAAGAGCATCCAGCCCTGTGCCTTGGATGTCTGGTCGTGGTGGCAACCTCTGGCTCGCCTATTGTGTCTCCTAAGACTGCTGCACTCGCCAGTGCATCCAAACCACACGGTTCTTGCTGACTTTTTGCTGCCTGGCTTTCCCCAGTTCTTCTCTTCTTGTACTCTACATAAATACACACACAGTTAGTTTCCTGAGACTTGAGATTTTCAATAAGCTGAGTATATGAAAGGTAAGCTGCGTTAAGGAACAAATTTGCAGGATACCAAGCAACAATCCATATTTTGATAAAATTCCAACATAAGGAAGGCGCAACAAGCACAAATAACAGCTAGATATCCAATTATATGAACGCCCAATTATAAAATGCTCACACTACAACCACTTGGAAGCAGTCTCTCACTATAATGCAACAAGCTAATGAGAAGGCACCATGAGAGGCCAGGGTATAATATATTTCATACCTCTTCCTACTTTAAGAACATTCTCAAGTTCCTTCAGACTCTCCTCCGGTGCAGAACATGAACACCTATCAATAAATATAATATTAATTACAGCGACAGAACCCCAAGGGAAAAAAAAAGCAAATTCTAAAATGATCATTGATTCAAGCGATCACGAGATTAAAAAAAAACTTGTGAAAGTTCTTACCTGCTAACGTCCCAAACATTGTCTATACATGTCCATTTAAAGGGAAGAAGAGCGTCTACAGGTAACCTTCTCCATTTAGAGCAGTCGTCGCAAGTTGCCCATCGTTCCTGTTCACTGGACCACAAAGAAAATTGTTAGTAAATCATTTGCAAGCTGGAGATAAGCACCAAGTGCAAGTATTGAAAGTAAACCATAGGAGAAGATATGTTGCCCTGAAGAAAGAAAGAACTTACCCTGAAGGTCTTGTAGTGACTATAGTCCTCTTTCCAAAGACAGGAGGTTCCTGTGGATAACATTAACATGAAATATGACTTAACTCGGGATCCAAAAAGGGTAATCACATGCAACCCATTGGTTGTAAAAAAAAAATAACAAGATCCACCACTTACGTCATATTCTTCAATTTCTTTCTCCTCAATGACGACGATGGTAGGCTTTGCACTAGGAGAGGGACGAAGCAAGTCCTGAGCTTCTTCCCAGGTGAGTCTCAGCTCCATAGATTCTTCACTATGCAAAAGAAGTCTCTTATTTTTTGCCCCAATGGTTCGAGTTCTCTTCTTCTCTTTAACTCGTGTAGGATCATCACCTATCCTGCCCCCGTTAGTCTCACTCTTCTGTGAGCTCAAATTTTCAGGCATACCGTTCAATTCTTGCGGTATTAGTGAGGGACACGATGAACCATTTATGGAGGGTGGGTTTTCTGTAACACCAGACGATGATGTGTCCTCGGTTGAAGTTCCATTGGTGAGACCACAACCCTGTTAATATATATTGGAACCGGATAAGAATGAAGCTAAGCAGAAAATAAAAGCCAGCACATTCCTGCAGAAACCAGTTCATAGAAACCCAACCTGCATGTCTCCAGCATTAGCTGCCTTTCTGGAACCCATGATTAGTTTTCCACCAGGATCAACCCGGCTGAAAGTTACTGTACAGGTGAAAAAGAAAGCCACACGATGAGAAAACCAACAATAGTTTTAAAAATGGTTCATGAAGATTTGATGTTAATACCAGCATATGCTTGAAGCTTTAACTAAAACATGAACTATGATATAAGTACCTGTATCACCAGCCTGTAGCATCATGGACTGTATGCATGGAGTGACACCTTCTAAAACATACATTCTACTGTTGTTATTGGGCCAATATCTGAACTGGAACGTCCACTCCTTACCCCTCACATCTTGGATTTTCAGAGGAATGCCTTCCGATTGACTAATCGGAGGAAAATATGCCTACATACCGATGTAGACTTCAGTCATAACTCTCCAAAATATTTCAAGGACAAAAAAAGACAACACCATAGAAATGGGAAAGTTACCTCTGCACAGGCTTTTGGAAGAACTAGACGACCAATGCGACCAGCATCACTGGCACTAAGAGTTTTCTCAAAGAGAGGTACAATGTTCAGATTCAAACTAAGATTGTTAAGATAAACATGGAGTCACCAAAAGCATGTACAGAATAAAATACTTGAAGCAAAAAGTAGTAAATAAAGGATACTTTCCAGAGATCTGCTGAACCTCTTTATCCGTATATTTTGGCCAATACCGCGGAAGTAAGTGGCCTTTCCCTCGCCCTTCGACAGGAGGCCTTCCAATACGCGCCTGAGCGGATTTACTAGCCACAGGAGGAGTTGAAATAGCAGGTTTTGATGGCTTTTGCAGTATGTTAGAGGCAGAGCAATGGACCATGTTGGACTGAGAAGCACTGATGTGTTTCTTTCCCTCGACACCCTCGGTTGCAAAAGATGGGCTAAAAGGATTTACAGCCAAACCCATATTCAAAGATGGCTGTGAAGGTGATGATTCATGTATTTCCCCAGCAGCATCCAGCCTATACCCGGTGGTGGTGTTTTCTGAATTCATTAGCTGACCAAACCCACGGTGAGGCATGAACTCTTCCCTTTTATCTCCGCCCATGACTAGTGGCTGAGAAAAGAGACCGGCTTCGTTTCTTCCTCCGTCAATATTCATTCCGCTTTCGCCATTTACATGTTGTCTATCTGCTAACGGTTTCATCGGCAATCTGCTAAAAACACCTGGATTCTCACCCCTCGTGCCCTGCAAATATAGTAAACATGAAGACAGAATCATTTATCAGAACAACAACTTGAACATATATACTCGAAACGGCGGAACCCAAGTGAACTGAGGCTAGTCAAAACTCACCAAATTGAGTTGATGGCAGCAAGTACAAGTACTACAACCAACACCACCATAGTCCATAAGCTCAATCGTTACCTTAGAAGCAATGCATCCACAATGTAGTCTCTGTCATTACAGAATCTCAATCAGAACAACAAAACATCGCCACTAAACTATATATAGAAAAAAAAACATACTCATACACTTTCAAAAACGCACCTTGTTACACAAATAGCATTCCCTCCAACCAGATTGGTCCTTATGGAATTGTTCACAGAAAAGAGAACTCTCATACGCAGATCTATAACACAATCATTACAACAACCAATCAAAACATCAATTTTTTTCCTTTTATGTACCAAAATCACATATATTTTTTTCCTATTTATAGATTAAAAGAGTCAAGATTGGCACTAAAAACCATCTACGTAGTCAAAAAACCAGAACAGAGTAAAGAACAGAGAATCAAGAAGATAAGAACAGGGTCACGAAAAGATCGAGACTTTAGTCAAGAATCGAACAAAATTTGGTGTATTGAATACGAAATTAGAGAGATTGAAAGATACCCGCAACGATAACAGAGATCAGCGAGAAGACCAGATCGAAGAGGCCAACCTTTCTTCCATTCAACAGTAGAAGTCGTACCACATGAAGCGTTCATGCACATCTTTGACACCATTTTGACTTCAAACATCACAAACCCACCTAGATTTTCGAATCCCCAATTCCAAAATCTTAAAACCCTAACACCACACAAAGAGCTAGAACCACGAATCGGAGATGAAATCGACGTGAATTGATGAAATTGAAGAGAAGAGACTAGTCATGAACATGCATCGACGTTGGTCAAAATCAAAGTCGTGTGTAGAGATCAGAGGATTGGAGAAGGACCGGCGGGAAGAGAAAGAGAAGATTTTGACGGCGAATTGAAGGAAGAAAGAGGACTGTAACGGCGAGAAGAAGAAGGCAACGAGGTTTTTTTTTTTGTTGGTGATTTTTTTTAAGTTTGTTTTAATTTTTCGATGTGAAAATTAAAACTTTTATGGGTGAGATAGAGAGAGAGAAAGAGAAAGAGAGCATGCAAGAGAACGAAACGCATAAAATGCATGCACGACACTTGAAGACTTGAAAACTCAAAAGTGAAAGGAAACTCGCAGAGATTTAGAAGAGACACAAAGTGAAAGACTTTGGTTTTTTTTTTTTTGACTTTTTTTTCTTTTGTGTTTTTGGTATATATAGAGTATAGACATGAAATTAGGGTTGGTAGGAATCATATAATTTGGAAAAAAATAGTATGATGACGTAATTTTAATATTTGGTTATATGTATTCAACTATTTTTTAGGTATTTTACTTTGTACAGTTGGGGATATTCATATTTCTATAAATGATTATTAATTGGAAACATGTATGTTTTATTTTTTGTAAATCATAAATATATAGATTGCATGCATGACACTAACAGTAACACACACATGCACACAAAAGACTTGAGGTTCTTCTTTTCTCTTTTGACTTTCTTGGTTTGTGATTGTGGATTGTCTAATACTCTAAGAAATCAAAATTTGTATGTGTTTATTCTTTGTGATCGACTCAAATATTTTGAGTCCATTAGGAATGATTCATTGGAAACTTTTTTACTTCTCTATTCAAAACTTGCATGTATATTTAGTGAAAATTTATGTCCATGCACACCACTCATAACCAAGACACAATCAAATTCGTATAGACTTAAGACTCTTTAAGAAAACTTTGGTGATTCGGAAAATGTATTACAATTGATTTCATAGTTCATTGTTGTATAAAATATGAAAAAACAAAAAAAAACTAAATCGTTTTAATTTAAGTTTGTAAAAGTTTTAAAAAATTATCCTAAGAAAAGAAAATAATATTACATATATTGTACTTATCTAATAAGAAACTATAATAGAAAATTTTGATCGCATACATGTATCTGCTATATTGTCTATCTGTCATTCTCTGTATTTGTATTCTAACCAAACTTGCGCCTCGAATGCCATAAAACTTAGAGTGGATTGAGGCCGCTAGATGAGCAGAAATCGACGATTCATATTAAATATATAGTCTTATGATAGAATATATATATTCCTAAATTGAATACCAAATTTATAGAGAATATGCAAATAAAATCGGAAATTTTGGTGGAATATAAATTTAAAAATCATTATGGCATAAAGTGAAAAAAAAATAACATTTCTTACACGGACGAAAATACCATTGGCAAAGAGAAAAATTGCAAAAATTAACACAATATATTTCGAAAGATTTGTTGTTAATTGATTTTGTATATCATGTTTTTTCTTTGCCATTTTGCTACATTTCAACATAACCTGCTATCTATGGAGAGTTGGAGACCATGCGCATGATAAACATACAGTATAATAGTGTTCACACTTCACACGATTAAATAACATGTTTTTTTTTTTATTACGCATGTGATTTTCCGTCAAATAACACGTTACAACCGAAGAATATATCATCTATATGCTCTAACTTTTGCTCATGCATGCATATGCTCTACTCACTTCGTATTTCCCATTAACTCATATTCTAAATCTAACTAAAATGACAGGATATCAACGACCTTACTAAGTTACTATTTAGGTTCTTACGTTTTTCACTCCCTTTTTGACTTTATAGGCTTCTAACACCTATTTGGCTACTGTTGGAACGAGTAAACTTCTAACTTTAACTCGGTGAAAAATGTCGCCGTCTGGTCAAAAAAAAAGTGTTCTATTTTCCTAATTTTCATTATACACTTATGGAATTTTCTGTTTGACAGCAAAATATATAGACATTATCCCTTTTTGGATTTTTCCATATATATATTTTTTTTGTCAAAGATTTTTCCATATTTTTATACATGGAAAGTATCTTGATTTTACCATGCAGAAGAGATAATCAACTCAGGGCCACTTTGCCCTTATCCTTTTATTAAATAGTTTTATTTCCCCCCATAATTAATTCATGAAACTGACTTGGATAGTCCGAACCACTAGATTAGTAGATTAGATTGGCATCTTACAATTACAACTGGATTATAAAACTGAAATTGAAATTCAATTATAAAATTCAAAGCACGTATGAACTTCTTCTTTTTTTCACTTTGTGTGTTTTCATATAATTCCAAAAATGACATTTTACTGGTACCGAGAAGAATATGATCATGACTTTCATCATAATTATTGGAATTATATATTTTACTTTTGAATCTAGACTTTTACATCCAATCCAGTGATTAGTTTGAATTACAGATATGATGTTATGATCAAGTACTGAATTCTCAAATTTGATATTATGATTAAGCGGAGCTTTTATGTTTTGGCCATGTGAAACCTCTTCTTAGAATAGTTGTCATCACGCGATGTTGGCTAACGTAACCAGTATCATCAATCTCGTACCACACATGACATGAGAAACAAAGAGCCGCAGTATTCTTGATTCACCTTTTTTCTTTTCTTTTTTAACCAAAGCATGCAATATTCAAACTCGTGATCTTGAAGAATTTTTTATTTATTTATGTAATGATGATGACTAACTGATTCACCGGCTGAGTTGAACTACATACATCATAACCATGTTATTTTCTAATATTTATGTACACTTTGAAATTAACAATATAGTTAGGATATTTTTAAAGTAATTAACATGCAAAGGACTTTTTAGGACGGCATGTAAGAAAACAGAATCAACTGATAGAAACTGCAATAATGCCTGATACACACACACAGCTGTAACTGGGGCTCACGTTCCCAGCTTGCAATAGACATTTTTTTGTTTATCTTATTCATAAAAGATATAATTACAATACTAATATCAGGGAATCTCATTACCCCTCATATAAAGTATAAAAAACAATAAAGTATCAAACATTTCTTAAAGGAAAAGTACAGTATGGGAGTAAAACTATGTCATATGTAATCCATATAGGTTCCTTGTAAATATAACAAAGAAAACAAAAATCAACGGCAAGTTATAATGTCATAGGAATGAATTTGGAATCTTTAAAAAGGATTAAACAAAAAGAAAAAGAAAAAAACACTCATTGTGCAGCAACACCATGTCTACCTAAATTTGGTCAAAAACATGTTTTACGTGATTATATTTGCCTTCATGAAGTATAGACCCACAAAAACGTCTCAAATAGTAAAGACAGAACGTGTGTAAGTGACAAACACAGTTGTATGTAAAGGTAGGTACAAACGCTATATGGACAACCTAGTGCATGCTCAATGAAAGATATACCAAAAATGGCACTTATTTCATAATGCTCAAGAAACATATGAAATTTGGAATTCAGATTTGGTGATAACTTGAACTAAAGACACAAGATATCGATATGAATTCTTACCTAAGTTTTTAAAGAGTCAAGGAGCAATGTCTTGTTAATACAAACGAGCTGAAGTGTGCGTCTTTCCAGCATTATCATTTGTTGGAACGGGTCTCTACTTGTTGTCTTTTCTCCTGATTTTATCTCAAGATTCATATGTTAGTTTATTGAAATAATACTGGTAAATAATAACCAAATTATCCTAGCAAACAGAATTCAATTTACCTCTGTTTACTTGGTGACGAGCTTGCATGACCTCCTTGTTGGGGTTACATCTAACAACAATTAGTAATTTTTGTGTCAGGGTAACATATTGTAAGAGATGTTAGTGAAGAACAGAAAGAAGTGTGTGACAATGTTCACCGTACATACTCATTTTCGTCTGAGAGGCTCTTTGCAACAGATGATGAGGTCTCATCTCCCTGGATTTTTGGGTGATTTACTTCTCTGCTTTGCTCATTATCGTTCTCTGATAACGTGTCATTCTCAAAACCGCATGTGTCTCCTGCTAGTTTAGATTTATGGTTTGCTGATAAACAGTTTACATAGTCGTCTTCATCATCATCATCTCCAGTGCCTCCTACTGAAAACTTGGGAACCCATGTTTCCGGAATAGAATCAGGGGCCCGAGATGAACCCCAGTGCGAGCTACCAAGCTCAGCGTTAAGGAAAGGATATGGCTTGTCCCTCTCACTTGTAACATCTGTAACAGAAGTTAAGACAGGAATTTACATGTGAGAGTTCACCAAGATAATATGATTATATTTAGGTCTGAAACTAGATCCAAATATATTCTATGGTTCTAGATATAAGATCTCTGCACCATGGCTTTGGACAGGATGATAGACAAGCCACTGAAGATGTTTCAGAAATATCAAAAAGGGAGACAAACCTGAGTTTAAGCCTGCAGATGTAAATCCTTCAGCAAACCAATTGTAAGACGCGTCTAGACCACCTTCTCTCTGACTGGTAGATTTTAACTTTACTGGGTTTGATAGTCTGACCTGCTTTCCAGACCCAACTTGTCGCTTCATACGTTGATCATCCACATCCCAGTCTTCCCACGATTCTTGGAAAAGGTTATAATTCAGATACTTCTTGTCTCCAAGGTTGCGAAACGAATTAGTTTCCCTTTTCCTTTGTCTTGTGTTGGTCTCAAACTGTGAATTGTGGGTTTCATTTGTCCAAACTGACAAAATTTAGGGGGAGTGATGGTTCAATACTTAGGAAGAAACACATGTTTGCAAAATCTTAACATGTGATTCACAAGAAATCTTCATAAAAATCAATACCTGCACTAGACGAGCAAGATTCTTCGCTGTTAAGAATAGTGAGTAGTGTCAGGATTGCAGTTCATTCTTTATAAAACATATGAAACACAATCAGAAACAAAAATATCGCAGATGCTCACCTACGCAAACTATGGCTGTCTTTATCTTCCTCAGGTACAATGGATGACCAAACCGGTTGGTCAAATACATTGTCAAAATCAAAGTCGGAGGTTCTGAAATAACTAGATGTTATTTCTTAAAAGTTCAATCAGCATGAGTTCAAAAATGGCTTGATGCACTTTAAGGAATTGACTTACGCTGGCTTAGCGAAACTTGGATGATCGATATTCGTTTCTAAAAGATGTGATCTTCGAGTTGGTGAATCTGAAATGCAGAAAAAAACCAAGTAGCAAATAAATAGGCCTAAACCCCAGTAATTCCAACAAATATGAAGATTAAATATTTCTCCAACTTCAAACACCAACAAAAGAGGAAACTAAGCAATACTGAAAGAAAGTGAAGTAAACTAAAGAGATAGGATTTATAACTTCCAATCAATGATATGAAACAATGAGTCAATGAACTTCCAAAAGACATACGCTTAGATTAGTTATTTTATGAATACAACTAACAGGTCAAATGAAAGTTCTTTGATAGCAGAATATATGCAGGTAGCTGTTATTCCTAATTTAGTTGAACTAAACCCACCTCTAATGTTGGACCTCCAGGTCGTTTCCAGGTAATCCCTAAACACACACAAGAATTTTAATGTCAAACTGCACAATATCACAATCATAAAGTGACGAAATGAGAGATTTTGAAGAGCACCTCTTCTTTTTCCTATGGTGTTCTTCAGAAGAGCGACTCTCAGTGTAACCCTTACCATATTTCAGGAAATCAGGGTTCAAACTTTCCTTTTGGCATGGCTGCTCGCCCTTCCAGTAAAAACTAGCTTCCCCGTCATCAAGAAAGGCGGACTTAGCTGGTGAAGGAAGGAGAAGAAATCAAATTCACACATTTTATTATTTGATCTCGCGAGGAAAGAAAGAAACAGGTGCACATATCTTATATCAGAAAAGATTCCCTATAGCTCATGTCACACCACATGGAATTGTGTTCATTACATTTTATACTAGGAAAATTCACTAAGAAGTGACATGCTACTTTGATCAAGTCATTTTCCATAAATTTCAGAAGGTGGTAGGTTGCATAGATGATGAGTTGTAAATGGAAAGAAAATAAGCCTTTTGCATAAGACATTACCATTCCATTCATCGTCAGAGAACCTGCTGTTGTTGAAATCTGCAACGTCGCAGAAGTAACCTCTTGAGTCGCTATATTGTTTGTGCAAGTGATCACTGAAAGTCTGCAGTTTTTGCTTTCTGCCCCCATCTTTAGCATGTATGCCAATTGGTGACCTATAACGGCTGTCATCTTGGAACATTTTGCTACTTTCAATTATTGTGTCCTGTAAGAGGGAGATGAAAATATAGGGTCAGGAAAAAGTTAGAAACGAATGGAAGACAGCTAAAAGATAAGATGACGAGACTTCGTTACCACTTCGTTCTCAAAGTCGTTGAGCCTTTCCCTGACATGTGATGTACCTGGTTGACCAGTATCCTTCCATGGAGAGGAGCACCGGTACACAAAGGTTCTTTCACATCACAAGTTAAATAAAATCACTGATCTATATCCTAAGTGGTACATATTACTGCTAATGTAAGAGAAAACAGTATATATATAAATAAAAGGGAAAACAAACAAAATGCAAACCAGTGCCAAGAAAAAAAAAATACTCGTGAATGCTAATCACCTGTCTGATGGTTGTGGAGAACTATCTGGAGTTTCCGTTTTTATTTTACCTAATCCTGAAAGGAGAAAGTAAGAGTCACACGAGAGAGGCACAGTAGGATATCCTCTTAAAGACTGATCATGATCTAAGTACCCATGGAAAGTTTAAAATTTTCCACTACTCTGTGATCTCTGAGACCTATACCTTCAACTGAAAATGCCATGTGAGCCTCAGACGGAGAACATTCTTCCAGGTTGGTTGTTATATGATCATCACCAACCAAATCAAAGACAGATAACTCTGAAAAATATATAATGTCCATATCAACTTAAAATTTGAGACTTGCAGATGGCTTACATTCTGATAAGCATGCAGCTAAAAGTGATTGCGAAGTAAAACCAGAATGAAAAAAAACTACAGTGAACCTTTCTAGTTTCTAGACATTAACTCAATACTAAAATTATAGTGGTTACTTACTCCGCTCTGTGCCATCCATCAGATCTGCTGTGGTGTTTGCTTTCTTGAAATCACTTGTCTGGTTGTCAGGGAGACTAAACAAAGTCCTGTAATACAGTAAAGCATCAAAATATCTATGAAATGTGCAGTTCTATTAGCAAGATAACCAAGATGATATACATGCTGAGAAAGAAAATATGTGCAGTGGCATTATGTGAGAGCAAAACAAAGAAAACTGACTTTACCTCTTAGAGGAAGTAGGTTCTGCTATATGGTTAAATGAACTTCCTGCATCATTACATACAACATGAGCAGAAGAGGACCAGATTCGTAAATCATGAGTTTTGAGACCTTACCTACTCCGGAAATGTTGTCCTTAAGGCTGTAGAAATCAGTATCCAGATCTTGCATTCCTTTTCCCGTTAACAAGTGACACAAACAAGAAGAAAGCAAAGTGAATTATATGTCATGGTTCTGAGCGATAAAGCAAATAAATGGTCCATAAACTGACTCCAATTATGACTCAGAACGACTGCTGGAAGTCATAACAAGCATATACTTACCATTTTCTGGACAAGAAGATTTGCATTCAGGAGTAGCGGTTGACAAGTTCAGCAAATTGAGAATATCCAGAGATTGGTGTTCTCTTGAGTGTTGATTACTATTGTTTATATCATTAGTACAGCTCTCAATCCCAACTGAGAACTGATGCTGTTGCTGTCTCCTCTGCTCAAAGTATTGCTTTTGCCTTCAGGTTCAACAAAGATGAAATTAAAACTGTGAGCACCTGCTGACAAACATATCATTAACAGAATAAGAACGAGCTTACACACCTCTTCTTCACTGACGTATGTGACTGAATGCCCCAAAAGGTGCCCCGAAAAGGCGAAAACAATAACAAGTCAGAATTAAAACAAATTATAAGAAAAATAAGCTAGTATCCCAACACCCAGAGCTTTTATCTTCACAAATTATAATGGATACCTGAATCTGACTTATCTCAAACAAAAATAGCATCACTAAAAGGAAGAAGCAAAAGTCACTCACAGCGGCCACTTTGCGCCTCGATCCTCCCATCCATTGCAGCATTATTAGCAATGCCACTTCTTAGGGTTTGCAAACTGTAAGACTGCACAAAGATCTCGAAATTAGAATTTCAACTTCATCCCGAACAATTCGACCCAACGATTCCATATCTAGGTTGCGATTCATTAACAATTAGTCACTGAGACTGAAAATTTTGATTCCTAATCCAAAATTTCCAATCAGATCCAAACGAATCCAGGCAAAATTTCTACGAAATCCCTAAAAAACATACAGATTCGAGAGAGGAGAAAGAGATATACTTAGAAAATTCGAGAAGCTTCGACAGTCTCTGAATCGCGTCCCCAAAACGGAGCTCGGAGCATAGAAACGATTACGATAACCTGATAATTGCTGCTACACAACGATGAAGCCGATGATCTTCAATCAAATTTGCAGCTGGAGAAATCAAAGACAATCCAGCGAACGGTCTTTCAAATTTCAAAATTTTCTGAAGAGCATTTGGTGTTTTTTGATTCCCGCTGCGTAATCTCTGCAAGTGCACATTATTCAATGACAAAACAATGGGCCTTATAAAGCCCATTGTCGATATCTAAATTGGGGCCTCTATTAGCCCATATTACTGAAAATCGTCGACTTTTGTAATTTACTGATTGGGTAATTCAACACGTGGATGAGATTTATTTGGTTTGAACAAGATTATTAACGTTAGAACCTAGAAACCTCCTATGGTCCAAGTCCAGCAATGATGAGATTTTGAAATGATATAACATCAATGTCCATTCAAAACAATGGGCACCACTAATTATTGCAATCGATAGAACGAGCCATTTAAAGACATTTTACACAAAACATCTCACAAAAACAAAACATGGGAATATTTTAACAGATTTCACAAACATCATTATAAAGTCATTTTGTTCTTTTTTCTTTTTGCAGAAAGTTTAAAAGTTCCTTGGTTTCATAACGATTGTGGAGTGGTTAAGGATGTGCAAGCTGAATTGTCCACCTTTCTCACTAGTATCCACTTTAGACTGTCCTGGAGGAGGAAGAAGCTCGAAGTTCTGGACCATCCTTCCAATGGTGATTCCCAAAATAGGCAACGCCAATATAATACCGGGACAGCTTCTACGTCCAACACCAAACGGCACATACCTGAAGTCATTACCGTTCGCTTCCACGTGCGCTTCTTCTTCAAAGAACCTCTCTGGTCTAAACTCTTCAGGTTTCTTCCAGCTGTTGGGGTTGTTTGCTAGCCACCAAGCATTGACAAGGATTTTGCTTTCTGCTGGGATATCGTAGCCAGCAAGCTTGGCGTCGTGGAGGTTCATGTGAGGCACAAGGAGAGGAATCGCCATTCTTAGACGAAGTGTCTCCTTGATCACTGCTTGAAGGTATGGAAGCTTGTGAAGCTCAGGCTCTGTGACTTGCACGCCTGGTCCAAGAACCGTGTCGATTTCGTTCCTTAGCTTACTCTGGATTTCAGGATGGTTCACTAGCTCCGCAATTCCCCATTCGATTGACCACAATGTTGTCTCAATCGCTGTTTCAGCAGAAATCAAGAAATCAGCATCACAAAACTGTACAAATCCCCATAGCCTCTTCAGGGGAGACCAAAAAACAATCTAGATGAGCCTAATTTGCTATTATTGTTAACAATTCCAAATTCATAGGATTCACTTAAAACACTAATGTCCAATTCCTTATGCAAGCAGAGACGTCTAAAGGATTGATTACGTATCCTACAAGTAAGAAATAGAAGTTACCAGCAACGTTGATGTTCTCGACGATGTAAAGAACGTTGTCCTCGTTGATTTCTCCCTTCTGTTCAGCTTCAAGGATATGATCAATGGCACATTTCAATCCTTCACTACCTGTAGGCTTAGAACTCGCAATTTGCCTGTAAAATAGATTCATCAATGTCAATTTCCAAAATCCCTAAAAATCAAACTCAAAAATAGAATCAAAAACGAACTCACTTCCTCTCATCAACAAAGTACTTCTTGAAAAGAGCGATTCTTCGATCCTTCACATCTTGACAAATCTTCAAATAACCTCTAAGGAATGGTCTAAGGATAGGGATGAAATCTCCATAGTTGTACTCAAAGCTCTGAGCTAATCGACTTCGCTCACCATTCAAAGCCTTAAGCCTAAGGAAAAGAGGATCGTCCTCACTCTCAAACCTTCTATCGAACATGATACGAAACATATTGTTATACATCATCAATTGCAAACGTTTCCTCAACACAATTCCTTTAGTAGCAGAATCTGGATTCTTCTTCACATCTTCAACAACACTCGCAGCTTCGAATTCCCAACCTTCACGATTCTGTTGAACAACTTTATTGGTGAAGAACGGAACCGTCATGATCCTTCTCATCTTCCTCCAATGCTCTCCGTAAACAGTGAACACCATATCTTGACCTTTCCCGGTGAAAATGTCGAACACGACGTTTCTCGTTCTGGATCCAAACTCAACGCCTTGTGTGTGGAGTACTTCTTTAGTCAGATCCGGTGAAGAGACGACGACTAGGTTTCGCTGACCCATCCTGAGGAGGAAGAGATCGCCGAATTTTTTAGCGTATTCGACGAGATTACGGTGGTTGAGATCATCTCCGACTTGAAGCCAGTTTCCGAAGATCGGAATCGGCATTGGACCTGGAGGTAGCTTCAATTTCTTGCCGCGGAGCTTTGCAATCACCGTGGCGAGAACCACCGCCACGAAGACGGCGATTAGAGACTTCTCCAACAAGAGAAGGTCCATTATAGTTTGTGTATCCGCAATGATTATTTTTTCCGGTGAGAAAATCGTCGGCGAGAGTGATTGAAAGCAGAAGAAGCTGCTGAAGAAGAAATGGAGAAGGAAGAGAGGATTTTATAAGAGGGAGAGGTTTGGTTGGTTTGAGAAATGAGAACCAACGGAAATAAGTAAACGGCGTTAGGTACGTGGGAGTTGGTGAATGATGAGATAATAAACGGCGTTAGATTTAACGTGATAGTGGGGCTTGGTGGTGTTGTTGATGGTGGTGGTAGGTAAAGAAAGACCACATAGTGAAAAAAAAGGGTTTGGTGAAGAGGGTAGGAGGAGGATGTGATTATTTTCATCTCTATCAACTAAAGTTCTCTTTGTCTTTCTATTTGAATGTGTCATCAAGAAACAACTAAATGTTTTACTATAAAAAAAACTTTGATTGCATATATTGAAACCGAAGTATTTGCTTAAAATAGTCATATACCTTATATTGAAATAAGAATTGTATATGGTGAGTACATCTTCTTTATTGGTATATATTGATTATTTCTTAAAGCAAAGATGGAATTTTTAGATGCACGTTCAATAAAGTTACATTGGTTTGGTTAATTAAAAGTTGTTTAAAGGGATTTTAAAACGGCTGCTTTGAGCTGTAAACTCTAAAAGAGTTTTGGTTACAAGTAAAACGTGAGTCAAATTTTGATGGCCGTGTAACTAATTGTTGGAAACCATTACCGTTTCAGAGAAAAAAAAATAGAATACCAGCAAAAGAGATAGATGATCTCAAAAAGAAAGTTTGGAAGGTATTGTTTAGGGCTGGCCATAAAACCCAAAATCCGAAAACCGATCCGAAAAATCCGAATGCACAGGCGTAGTATAGTTAATAACGATCATGCTCAGCTTAACATAAAGATATTTTTGGAAGCAACTTGTAAATTAAAAGACATCTACAAAGAGAATCAAAAAGTATCGAGGAAACAAAAGAGTTGGATTATATGGTTGAAAGAGGCAAACCGGAATTCAAATTAGTTTCAATTAAGTGAAGCAAGAAATAGGATCAATGTTCTTTAAAATGTAAATGGTGATTAGATTGAGTAGGATTATGGTATAATAGAGACTGTGGTTATGTCTTTAAGCACGTTCAAGTGGTGCATTCAAATACTTCTCCGATTTATATATTTTTAGTAAACTAAAATTGTTTATATATTGACCCATTCAAATTTTTTCCTTGATTATGATAATCTATTTCCAAAAGAGATGTCATATTTGTCCAAAAAAAAAAAAAAAAGAGATGTCATATTGATAAAATATAATAATTAAAAAAAAACAGAAAACAAACATCAAATTAATTTCGATTAACCGGAGAATTATTTACCAATAAATTGGCTAGACAACCTGCCCAATTAACTAACTGTTGTAGATAATTTTTGAACTGAACAATGTGCAAAACATTGCCAATGGTTTTGGACTTTTGCTTATAAATTGAACGGTGGAAATTGAATAGAAAAAACTTCGTTTGGATATTTTGTATCGATTTTAATTTTTCTTATAAAATTATTTGTAGTGACTGTGATATTATGGTCATGAATGGACACATTACGTTTTGTATCTATGTGTTGACATAAATCAAATATGAACTCAATATGAATTTCAATGACTTTTTTTAAAGTCAAATAAATCTAAATTAAACTGTTTTTTCCCATTTTGAATAACAGGAATTATCGAACAAGAGAAAAACAATTAGTCTTGGACCTCTATGGTCGGAATTTGAACGTCATGAGACGCCGTCAAATTTAACACCGTTAACGAAACATAATGATTTTTTTTTGGTTATAAAAAAAGAGAAACAACTAGTGGTGGTTAAAATATACGCGCGGCACAGTACAAGGCTTAGAATTTGGCGCATACACATCCATGAACTCTTTCAATGTCAAGAGTCAATTTGGCAACAACCACTCTATTGACTTCAATAAATATTAGCCTGCTATCTATTGCAGTCATCATTTTACATTATATTTGTTGTGGCGTATTTAGGATTGAAGAAAAAAAATGTAGAAAAATAGATTTAAAAATGAGTAATAAGTAATATAAAGAGATACTCACCTACCATTACCACGAAAGACAGCGACATATAGAAATTGTGCTACCTACCTCCCCACCATATCCACCACTATTTGCCCAAATTTGTCACCATACCTTCCTTCTCCTCATGTTATTATCCCACATCAGTCATCACCGGCTCACCGCAATCATGACCTTACATGGGCTTTCTTACTTGGGCCCATAGATTCATTGACCCATTGGCCAGAATTGTTTAGCTTATTAGCTATGTTCACCATATTGCCATACGTATCGGGTTCTTTCTTCCAATAACAACGGGTTTTAAACAGTGTGATCAAGATACGTATACTAAAATAACTTACCATATTATATGTTATGGTTCAATGGTTGTAATATTTATCATTTTTTCTCTAACTCGTCAGATGTTGTATCAACTTGAATAGTTAGATAAGTGTTATGATAATGAATAAAAATAGTAAGATGGTGGAAATAAATAAGTTACATTTGTGTTTTTTTTTTATTATAGAAGCAATCAAATGTATACCATTGATTTTTGAGAAATGAGAAAATATTACCATTGATTTTTACTATATCAACATACATTATTCAACTCCAACCTATTTTCAACATCAACTAACGGCCCTTAAAACAACATTTAAGTCCAAAAGAACACAAAGCATGTCCTGCACATAGTCATTGTTCTTACGCTTCACGTTGCTAAGACCACTACTCTCTTACCCCTATGTCCTGCAACAACTCTCCAAAGCCTGTCGTATCCATCTCTGTAATGGTCAAGAGACATACACAGCTGCCTTATAGCTTCTCTTTTCTGCTCAGCCACTTCTGATGCAGATACTCTCGTCCTTTCCACTTCTTCTGTAAGCTCACTCGACCGTCTTCTCAGCCTCACTTGCTCCATGTGAAGCTCCTCCATATGCTTCTCCATTTCCTTTATCTTCTCTTCTCTCTTCCCAATCTCTTCTCTTAGCATATTGCTCTCATCTCTCATTACGCTGATTTTCTCAACTTCTCCTCTAAGTTTCTCCTCTGTTTCAGCTTTCTCTTCCGTGATCAGCCTTATATGTGATTCCAGCTCTCTAAGTTGCTCCCCAAGTTGGCTTCTTTCTTCGAGCATCTTCGACATTTCTCCCTTGATCTGTGCTTTCTCGGGAAATATCTTTTGTTCAGCATCAGAGACCGCAGTTTTCAATGCCCGTATCTCGTTATCTCTATCCTGTAAACTAGTTTTCACCATCGCTAATCTCTCCTGCAACTTCAAGACTTCTTTCTTCTCTGCATTAAGCTTGTTTATGTAGTCATCAGTGTCTTTCTGAGCCAACTCAAGCTCATGCTGTAAACTCTTCAGCTTCTCCTCAGTATCTTTACCGTGTTCGAGCTCAATTTTCAAAGAATAAGTCTCTTTCTCAAAGTGTTGAAGCTTCTCTTTCGCGATACTCAGTTCTTCCTCCAAGGCTAGCACTTTTGTAGCTGCTGCATCTTCTTTAGTGTCCTCTTTATCCAAATCAAGACTCTTTTCTTCAGCACCAAGATGAGTTTCTTTGTCAAAGGACATGCAGCTCTGAAGCTGATTCTTCAGGTTAGCGATCTCTTCTTCGTGCATTCGCATCTTCTCATTAGCTTCTTTAAGCTCTCCCTCATAAACAGCATTTTTCTGAAGGAGATCAACATTGTTGTCATTATTAACACTTTCCTGTTGTAGAAGGAGTTTCTGTTTTGTCTCTTGAAGCTCAAGCTCTAAATCAGCCATCCTTCGGATCAGTGCCTCGTCAGCGTCTTCATCATTGGCAGATGAATGATCAGAATCAGAACCGGAATCAGTCAAAGATGATGAATCTTCCTCTTCTTTATGGCCAGATTGACGGCGACTCAACTTCTCTTTGGTAGGAGATGATAACTCAAGAGAGCTCTGTGACTGAATCTCAGATGTATGGTTCTTCTGAAGTTCACCACTAGCTTGATCATAACGCTCAGCCAATGCACGATACATGCGGTAGAATTCCTCGACAAGCTGGATTAACTCGGGACGCTTCTGAAAATACATCTGAGCTTTCTTGGCAAAAGAGTCTGCGTCTTCTTCAATCAGTTTCAACATGTGGTTCACTCGGTCATCCATCTCTGACAAGCCAAAACAAGAACAAGAAAGAAAACGTCAGAGTTTGTTTCTTTTTGAGTAAGTGGAGATCTCAATGCTAAGTGAGGCAACATACTCTCAAGATTCTCTGCAAGCCATTTTGAGTTCTTGGGAGAATTGTGACTATCCCACCACCATGAGTGTGATTTCTTAGTCATAGACCTCTTAAACTGTTTCTTGCTCTGAGCCTGAGAACATCAGACAAAGTGAGTAAATGTTAGGACCAAGAGACTGAAACACAAGGATCTAATTAGCATTTAAAGACATAGATGAGTGGAACGAATTCTTTACCGTAGACGAGGCCATGATCTTGAGGGTGCAGAGAAACCCAAAAACCCTACAAGAAAGATCAAGACTTTAAGCCGTTTGCACGCATTTGAAAAAACAGAGACAATTTTGATGTTCAAAGACTCGGACTTTCTAAGATTGAAGATGTGCTTGAGTTGAACAAAACCATTGGAACAATACTAAAGAATGAAAGCAAAAACAAATTAGATGAGATAAGAGGACACGTGAAGATTCAACAACCCATTTGACATTTTGTCACAAATCTCTAGAAAATCCAGAGATAAGAGTTTAAGCATTTATCCACATTTTTTTCAGCAGAGAAATCAATGAAACTTAATATATAAAAAAAGGCAAATTGCAGAAATAAAGAAGAAGAGACAAAATTTGCAGAGAGAAAAAAGCTTACTTTACGCAGATGATGCAAAAAGACAAGAAGCTTGTGACTGATTAATACTCAAAAGAATGGCCTCTCGAAGCCCTTTTATATTCATTAATCCTGCGTTGAAGATGAAAATTGGAAACGCGGCCAAGAAAGTGAACACGCTTTTTCTACACGTCTTTAAACTCCACAGCTACTTATGACTCACCTGCTTATTTTAATCTCCTCAAAAGTTTTTTGTTTTTTAGTACAATTTTGTTTCAAAGACTCAATAATTGTGTTATGATATGGGAGAGAGCATTAATGGCGGATCTTCAACGCCCAAGATTTTGCATGTGGCTCTATCGTGATTCGAGTTCTGATCCATCTCTCTAGGCCTAGAGCGAGAGAGAGAGAGAGAGATCAGAACCAACCTTCAACAAACCTATAGAGATAAGTCACAACTTTCATTTACAAGCTAAGTCAATGATGAAGAAAACATAGACTTAGGTGAAGAAAAAAAAAGTAGATAACTTGTGGATTCTTGATGTTAAGTTTAGAGAAACAAAAGTTAAGTCACTTCTCTCTTTCTATGTATTCATCAATCTACAACAAGAAAATTAGCAACAACAAAAAGGAACAGAACAAAACAAAGATCAGAGGGTCTTATGTGTATCATCAATAGCTCTCATTGTTTTCATTGGGAAAAGGTTCGAACATCGCACGCTGGTTTGACTCCATTTATCACATCACTCTGCTTCACATTCTCGCACGCAATAACAATTGGTATATGAACCTTAAATCCCAACCAATCAACACTCAGTTTCCCTCTCAAGAACACATCAACCACAGCTTCAAGCGTCTTCTCTTTGTTTGTCAGCAATGTAGCATCAACATCATAGACTTTGGATTTTCTGAGTCTTGTGAGGATCTTCAAAGAAGTAACGTTTCCCGGGTCCTGCTTGAATCCAGGAAGCATTTTCTTTCCGAGGTTTATGTTCTCAGAAGATATATCAGCTTTCATGGGGCTGTAATATAGAACCGTCTTGTCGTTGTTATTAGAGAGCTGAAGCACCGTGTTCAAGTTCGCATTCATCAGAAGATCTGTCGATGATTTGGCGACATCCAATCTCGAGAACTTGAGGTTTGTGACAAGCACCTGAGGTAGTATAGATTTGATTGAAGAGTTTGCAGACAATCCTACCAACAAGACGATTATAAGGACAATGGAAACAAACATGCAGGTACACGCGCAGCATTTTCTGAAACATCCAGAGGCGCATATCCTCTTGTCCTCCTGACCGATATGATCCACAAAGGAACCCGAGTTTCTACTCCGATCGGCCTCTTCTTCCTCTCGAAAGCCAGACAGTCTCGACCCAGAAGGAGGCCGCTTAAAAGACGAAGCCTTTCTCGGGTTTTCAACATCATCAAATCCGTTTCGAGATATAGAAGGGCTTGAGAATCTCGAACTCAGATCAAAAGAACCTTTGCCATAGCTACTATCTTCCCCTTCTCCTTCTTCCTCTATAACTTTTTCGAGAACGCATTGTTTCGCAGCAAACTCAGGAAAAACCAATGCAGGATCTCCAAATCCGGAATCCCTCCCAGGGGGAGGAGGAGGAGGAGGAGGAGGAAGCAGCTCCGACATTGGAGCTCTGTTTTGGATTTCATGAAAGTCAGATTTGTTTTCTCTCTCAAATCACAAGAAGCTGGTTGGAAGATAAGTTCAAGGGTCATAATTCTCTTAACGATAGATCAAGGCTGGCTCTTTCCAACAGATATCATTCGTTAATCTATTGTTGGCTCCTATGTCAAATTTCAATGGTCTAAATATAGCATTCTCCAGCTTTTCCTGTAACAAGCAATTTCAATATCACCGAATTTGCCTCAACTAGTCTACCAAACGACTTAACACTTTGAATTCCATTAGATCCCAAAAGACTACGCCTTTATGAATCTATCTTTACTCATTGAAAATCCCCAAAATAAAAGTTGAAACTTTGACTAACCGTGAGCCATAATCTTCACTTTTTAGACGTTTTAGCGGCACTTACATAGGTATCCGTCGGCCACCGGTGGAAATTTACGACGAAGAGTTGTCGTCGCCGGTGTATCCACCGCTGCATTTGGTGCTGGAAGAGAAACGAAAATTGCGGGAATAAGGAACGTCAATACTGGGCCTTAATGGGCTTAAAGTAAATTTCTATTGGGCTTAGTTCGCTTTTTGCTTTTTTGTTTTTCTTCCGAAAAATTAAAACGATTTTGAACTACAGATCCAACAAATTGGTCTCATAAAACAAAAAACATGGAAGTAAATAACAATGGTTTATCAACATCAGCTATAGCAATGAGGCTTTTAAAATCAATGAAGCAATAAACGATTCTAAAAATTCTCTTATTAAACACATCAAGAAGAAAGACTATAGCTGTCAAACGGCGATGACCGATTCATCGAAAACTAATCGAAAGAAAGCTTTTTACTGGTAGCCCGCAAAACACTGAGCCGTAACACTATCACTCAAACACCAACTCCATTCGCGTCACATGAAAGATGCACAAAAAACTTTCCATGAACTTTTTGAGAAAGGAACTACACGAACCAAAGAAGACGATAGAAGAGATAATTAACGGTTTATTAACCAACTAAATCGAAACCAGTGTTCTTTTTATTAACCAATCTCATTAAACAATAAACACACACACCCAAAAAAAAATCACGCATCAAGAAGGGGAAAAAAATGCACACTAGTCTAAAGGAGTTATACACAAAAGCCCACACACCACACTACACAGACCAAAACACAAAAGTACATGATCAAACGTTTTCTTCATGAGATTGAGAATCTTCGTCTCCTTGGTTTAGTAATATCAACACCTGCAAGATCTTCATCTATGTTCGAAGTATCTTTAGACCCATTTTTAAACGGATTTAACTTCCCAAGTTTCTTCGAAACAGAAGAGAAGAAAGTATGTTTGTTCTTCTTACTACTCACCAACGACGACGAATTCGAAGAAGAAGCTCCTGCGCCGTTCTTATTCTTCTGCATATCCGAAACATACATCTTCATCTTCATCAGCTCACTTCTCAACGCTTCGTTTTCTTTAGCTAACGTAGTATCAGCTTGAAGTTGGCTACGTGTCTTTAAAGCTTCAGGGAGAACAACTACTGCTCTTTCTTCTTGTTCTTCTACTCCGCTTCTTAGCTTTAACTGATCGTAGTAAAGAGCGTGAAGAACGATGTTTACGGGTAATCTCTTGTTCTGTGAAGCGTGGAGACGTGCGTCGTAAGAAAGCTTTAAAGGATCCATTGAGCTACATACTTTCTCTCTTTCGATCTCGTCTAGATTCGGATGAGCTTTCAAGAAGATGTCTATCGCTCTGTAAAGATCGTCGTCTGATTTTCTAGCGGATTTCGGAACAAGATTCGCGATAGCGTTGAATTTTGAGATCGTTAGCTCTCCGTAAGTAGCTATCTCCGCTAAGTAAGAATCAACGGTTTTAGCTACTCTTTGTAGTGAAACAGAGCAGACTCCTCTGTTGAAATCTCCACCGTTGAAAACACCGACGTTTTTCTCTTTTTCGACGAAAGCAGAGATGATTCTTCTGACACTATCGAGATCTAGTAACCGTTCGCCGTCATAGGTGAAAGACGGGATCAAAAGATCGTCAACGGAGACGTGTTCAAGAACGACTGAGATTCGTTTCTCGAGCTCATTCTTGCAGGTCAAGGAAGTGTCCAAGAAGACGGCGCAACGGAGGAGAGAACAGAGGAAATTGATGGGGAAAAGTCCTTTGTCTGAAGGTAAAAGAGAGACGATAGATTGAACAAGATCTCTCTGTTGGGATCTTTCGTCGGAATCATTATCTCCAGGATCGGAAAACTTGACTCCTCTGCCTGAATGGTCTCTGACGAGATCTCTTAAGGATTTCTCGGTGTAGGTGATAATTGCAGAGGCTAAGGAAGAAGGTTTGACTCCTCTCTGCTTCATGGAAGATACAACGTCGGCGAAGAAGTCGACGTCTAAGATACAAAGCTCCTCTGTCCACCAGTTTGGTGGTGTTCGACATGGAAACATTGCCTCGTTGCAAGCCTTTCAAATATCAAAATCAATAGATAGAAAACGTATCAGATAATGTAACCAAGCACTAGAACAATTCATGGATGTCAAACTAATGAACTTGTATTTCATTTTGCATAGCTTATACATATACTTGAGACTCACGGAACTGGAATAGTGTACATAGATATAAGTATGATTGTTCAATTTAAGATTCGGAAACCAAACCGAAATAAATTTGAAAAACAAGCGTATAAGAAGAAACACTAACACCGAATTAATTATGAAATATTCCTATCGAATCTAAATCGTAATCATAGTCTGACTCTGACAGTAATCATAGATCTAAACTTTAATATTAAAATAGAGTTTGTTTTAAATAAGCAAACACTAAAACCAAAAAACACTGATCTCAAACTGATTTTTCTATAAAAAATTGATAGCCGAAAGTTTTAAATCATATCCAAACTAATATTTGAAACCTATGGAATAATCAAATATTCTTGTCATTTAAAGCGTACATATACAATTGGTTATTTTCGCATTTTCTATGAATTTTTTAAATTATAAATCGGACATACCTAAAATTGTACTAACTTACTAAATTGGGTTATTTCGGTTACTACTACATAGGTAAAAAGAAAAACCTAAAGACTAGCCAAAATGGAGATCTAACACTTAGAAAGAAGTGAGAATGAGTTATGAGTTAAATACCTTAGCACCGACGACGTCGACGCAACGGCGTACAAGTCCAAGATCACGAGAAATTGGAAGAAGAATCTCGCAGGACTTGAGGACGACAATGGCTCCAGAGAGGCTAGAGAGAGCCACCTGTGAAAGGAAGTCTTGTGTCCGACCAGCAAGGTTGTTGTCGCAGTACTTGTCGGTCATCTGAAGGAACTCTGCGGCGCAATGAAGAGCCGCCACGTTCTGGACGGTGATCTCGAAGTTAACACCGTAACAGAACTTGGCAGCTTTCTCAAATATCTCGGGACCTCCGGGAATATCCGAGAGATCGATTCTTGTCACGTCGCTGTCTTTGGATTCCATTATTAGCTTCCTTATGTAGTTGCTCTTCGCCACTAACATGAACTATATACACGATAGTGAAAACAAATAGTTAAAATTTCTTGTAACTAAAACATGTAATCTAATGGTTTGTACTAATTAATATCGTCATCCTATATCATTACTCTTTTCAAACCTAGTTCATGAGTATATGACAAAATGACCAAGAGTATTAATGATGTGAATAAAGAACCAAGAGTTGTTGTTTACCTTATGAAGAGAGAAATTGGCTTCTCCGACTTCAACTACAACATCAGTCGGAATATCTTGAGAAAAAACCCTACAAAAATACATATATACTTGTTAGAATTTCAGATGATTCGGGATAAACCTGCCGGGAAATTTCTACGACGAAACTATTGGTGAAATTAGACCAATTCGTACCATTGACCGGTTCTTGCAAGACTCGATGACATAGTGTTCATGTTGATGGGGTTTTTTCCTTCTGTCGCCATTTTTTTTGGTTATGTATTGAAGGAGATGGAGGCATAATTGGAGAGTGTCTATATATTGAAATTTCTTTAACGTGGGTCCTCCCAATCCACCCAATTGCTATGTAATATTTTGTGATTGGCTTCTTCTATCTTATTTTTCTAAGTATTTAATTGTCGTTTTGTGATGTTGTTTATTATTATCTCTTTTAGTTAACTCACTCTAATCGTTGTGTTTTTCTTCGTCTTTTACTATCATTTTCACCATTTTCTTTTGACGTTTCCCTATTTGGATATACTTCTATTGACAGCTATTTTAGGTAACTGGGAAATTTATGTTTCACCAACTTTTTGATAATAGACTAATAGAGATCTCGATATTAGTGATATGAATGGTTTGTACTTTGTAAATAACATTTATAAACATATCTCTCTTAACATAATAACATGCTTAGTAGATTTGTTTACTGCTATTTTTTTGAAAGGAATTATATATACATATATATAAATTTTTAGAACTTGTTTAGTTTTTAGAAGTGGTTACTAGCAAAATTTATTTTGAAAGATTTGTAAATCCACATACATTTTGTCGTAAATAGTATATCTACATAAATCATTAATCTTCAAACTTAATGTTGTCTTTAACTACATTCAAATATTCAACTATGGTTTTAGTAAATGTTACAGTGATATTCATGGTAAAAAAAAAAAAAGACAACAAAAAAACATGGAGATGTAACAATGATTATAGTAATGTGTGACGAACATGAAAATCTTGCTTAGCTTAATATATAAAGCTGCTATGAGTAAGCAATCTCATCGTACCGGGACATAGAAGCCGGGACAAAGTGTGAGTGTGTGACAGAACATAACGGATCTAAATGATTGAATTCATTACATGCATATGGTGTGATTAGACAATTTTATGTGGTATAGTGATTAGTGATAACCAATAATCATTCATTTGGTTGTTGGCAACAATTTGTAGAGTGAATCATTCAAAGATGAAAAAACAATCTTACTTTTTTGGTTGGGTTAATGAGAAAATGATAACAAATTAAAGTTTCACATGTCAAAAGCCTAAAAATTCTGAATTAAAGAAGACAATGCGATGAATATAGAAAAAAAAGCAACGCATGTGAATAATTGACAGATAAGAAACGAAATTAAAAGTGGATGTACGATTAGAGAGAAGTAGGACCATGGAAGTTAGGGAAGTAGGAACATGTCATAGATAAGGCCCACCTCAAATATGTGGTCGTGCTTCATCGTAGAACCTCATGGTGTTTGGTTTAGCTACGTCGTCAAATCATCCATCAGAATCCAGTTTCAGTTTTGTCTTCCAATCATTTTTATACACGTGTTCCTATCGTCTTTAAAGATATCTCACGTCTCTTACATTGCCTAGTTGCCCTAATAATTTTCTGCCGGTGGCGACTAGTTTTTTAAGACTATTTGTAGTTTGAATGTGAAGATTCACAATGGGTCTTCATAAAAAGTTAAAAATCCTTACCAGTTTTCGTGATTTTTTTTCTATTTCAATGTAAGTTTGTGAATCTATGTGATAATATGTCATGTGAGTCTTTTTTTCCGGCTGACATACTGACATGTGATTCGATAAGAAAATTATTTAGTATCATAATGTATTTTGTGAAGGTGTTTTTAACTTTATGTTAAATTTAAATGCAAAACTTCCAAACTCTAGATTTCTTTTACGTAATTGGTTTTGCATCCAAACACAATATCGAATGTAAAATATTGAATTAGCTAAACAAACAATATGTGTATGTTAGCCCACACAGCTGTGGTCCAGTGGTAGTTGAGAATTGGGGAAAGGTTGGAAGGAACTAACCCATGTTCGATCCACGCTGGAAACAAAAAACACATTTGTGTGAGAAGTCTGGGCTTGGGCCAAAAGGCCCAAGCAGTTTACCTGGTAGTCCAGTAACAGGCGATCTGGCTACCCCTGGCATTAGTCGGAAAGCATTCCAAACTCGGGACAGACAGTGTGGTGGCCCTTCGGGGAGTAGTCCACTCTGAAGCACTTCGGTGCGTTTCTACCGGGGCTGACCGGATCAGCCGATAGGGTTTATCAAAAAAAAAAAAAAAAAAAAAAACAATATATGTTAAATTTGCATTCAAATATTGTACATGAACATTAAACACCATAGTTGTCCGCTATATGCCTATATCATGAGTAGGCAATAGACATATAAATTTCATTAATTCAGAGAGAATAATTATTAAATTTTATAAAAAGGTGCTAAGGCAAGGTCTTAATACAAAGTCTAAATTATTCAGATGAAACATTCATTTGGAAATAGGTTGGACCATAAGTGGATGATGATGCTATCAATCTATTAACAAAAGTACAAACACCCTGAGCTGTATTGCCGTCTAGTTTCAATCAACGATTCGACCATAATGGTTACATCTAGAGGATTGAACATTTCCAAATTCCATATTTTCAAAACAGATTAAAGCATATTCTAGATTGAATTCATCATTTGGATACTAATTTTTTTGTTACAAGTGGGGCTGTGTATTAATGAACAACGGTCCCGACCACGATGCGGCTAAACCGAGGAGACATTAAGCGAAGCAAAGGGTAAGAAAAGATGCAACTAGAAAACAAAATGAACCACAAATACGAACAGTTTGGGCCAAAGTTGGTTATTTGTCAAGATAGCCCAAAAAGTCGACGTCAAGTTTCCCTAATCACGCTTCTTCCAATTCACACACTAATGTCGTCTTCTTAGGAAACGCCATACGAGTTTATCCCATTTCGCTGTCATTTGTGCAAATCTCTTATCTGTTATATATGGTTGGGGAGGTTGCATGGATTCGGATAGAGTCAACGGTACGAAACCGTGACTAGAAGAAATATAGCTTGATGGAATTGACCAAGAAAATAAACAATCAACAAACGAGCTAAAGATCTTGCTTAGCTTGATCGAGAAACATAATTTGTTATTGTAGAGCCCATTTGTTTCATAACCAAGAAGCCCAACAATACATGCACTGATGCACACAAACATTTATGTCGAATTCTCAAGTCAAAAAGGGAGAGTTGTTTCAATTAAAAGAGCAATAAGAGGATTCATTGCAAGTTAAGATGAAGTTTCAAATTTAATGATGCGAGGATTGCATAGTAGACACATTGTTTATTTGGTTTGATTTTGGGATATATTGAGATAAAGAAGGAAACAAGTTACTTTGCAGGTATTTTCCTTTTTATGTTACACATTTTGTTGGTGTCAGATTTCACACATAAATCCGTGGAAAGAACTTATTATCGTTGATAGAGCGGCCACAATTTTAAAAGCCCAATTATAGCCCAACAATTGAGCTCGTCAACTCGTAAGCCCTACCATATAAAACCCAAGCAAAGTCGAATTCCAATTGGAACAGCCGCATTTAACAATGATTTATATGTCTTAACGATCACAATCAAAAGAGTCAGAGAAAATAAGCGAGTATGCAAAAATCTAAGGAGACATTACGCGTATTTATATATGGAGAAAGATGCTCGTATACCACCGAATCTACTATACAAAGTAGAAATGGGAGATCGTGGTGAGGATCTTCTTTCTTCGAGTTACCACAAGTAACATTCGTAAAGGTAAGTTTTATTTTCTTTGTTCCAAATTCATCCGTTGTTACTCCAAAAATCAATAAAATGTTCTCTTGCTAAGCCTCGTTTCATGATCTTTAGTCTTTTAACAAAGATTTTGACTCCAATATACAAGATTTTTGTTTGTTTGTTGTAGATTGTTTCTCATTGTGTGGACAAAATTTTGTTGGTTGTATTTGACAGTTAGCAGCAAATTGGTAATACTAGACCAAACCAAACCATCACTCTACAAACAGTCAATTTACAAACCAAACCAAACCGCCACTCTACCAAATATCAAACCAAAGTGGCAAAGTGTATCAATCAAGCCAGAATATTCCACATCCCCTAGTACCTAGTGAGAATGTAGAACTTTATGAGGTCATGAGTAGGACTGCACGAGCATGTTTGAATGGTTTGTATAATCAAGTTTATAGGAGAAGAAAACCGGTTTAACACATTTGTAGAAAACCGGTTTAACACATTTGTAGAAAACCGGTTTAACACATTTGTTAGAAAACCAAGGATTCAATAACCGGAATCTTGAGAGAGCACCTGTCTAGCGTTGACGACACCAAAAATTGAAAAATTGGCATCATTTGCGAGGCAGAGAGATCCATCCAATTCCAAAGGATTCTCTTTTCAAAAACCCTAAATCGACCCTCAAATTTGGAGACTGTGATTGAGCATGAGCGTTAGAAGTTGATGAAGAAAGTCGACGAAATTGAGGATTTCAGATTCGAAGATCTCGAAATGGAGACGGAGAAAGATAAGGAACGGATGATGCCGGCGACGACGAGGACGACGAGGATGTCTTCTTATTCATCTTCGTCGTCTCCGTCTCCATCTTCGGCTTCATCATCTGCTGCTTCGTCTCTCGCTGCGAAGGCGATTCGAGCATCTTCTGCACATAGAGACTCTTCTCTTTCTTCTGCTTACTCGTCTCCTTCTTCTGCTCCTGTTCCCACTCCTCCCAAGGTTTCGTCTTTTGTTCTTCTCTCTTTCTGGTGTGGCGTAGTTGTTGTAAATGATTCATGGGTTTACTCTGTTTTTGCTTCAATTGAAATGTCCCGTTATTGAATTGTTTGAATAGGAGGTGAATAAGGCTTATGAGTATACTTCTATGAAGAGTTTGAATGAACCAAAACGAGGCTTTTGGGGAAGTTTAGCTAGTAAAGCTAAGGCTTTTTTGGATGAGGATGATCCTAATCAGTTGCCTCAAAGTCCTAAGAGAACGGAGGAGAACATACCTTCTCCAACAACTTCTGGAACTAAGGTTAAAGACTAGGTTTTTAAAGTTGCATTTGCTCTTCCAGTTGTCTTGTGGGGTCGCATTCTTATGGAGTAGATATACATTTCCATGTTTCAGGAAGCTGGTCAGACAGGTAGGAAAAGCGAGAATCCTTCATTACAGAGAAGATTAGACGCGATTACTTCATCGTTGAATTACATTGGTGGCACCATTGGCACTGTTGTTGAGGTTAGTTTCTTACTCTTTATGCACCTGTATATGGCACTATAGGAGACATATGTGTTTTGTTTTTGCTTTAGGTTATGTGAGTTCTCTCTTTAGTTGTGTTTATACTTTAAAGAGGTATATGCATTCCTGTGTGTTGCGGTGCATCTTCTGCACCGTACAAATTGAGAGTTTGTTGGGACTGAGATTGTTATGTGTTTGTAAATTTTGTTAGGAGGGTATTACTGCTGTAGAGAACCGTACTGCAGGAATCATTCAAGAAACCCGTAAAAAGATTAAAAAAAAGCCAAGTCTTACAAGGAACCAGCAGAATCCTGAGATACAAGCAGATTTGGAAATTCAACTCAAGGCATCTCGCGACGTAAGGTGGCTGCTCTGTATCATTTATTGGTTCACAGCAGCAAAAATATATTTGCTTATTTCCGCTGCTGTTATCTCTTCAATGAATGATTAGAGAATAATAGTTTTTAGTATTGAAATCCAGCTATAAATACTGAACCTTCTATGACTTTATCTCAACAGGTTGCAATGGCCATGGCTGCCAAGGCGAAGCTTTTACTTCGGGAGCTGAAGATGGTCAAATCTGATCTGGCTTTTGCAAAGCAACGATGCGCACAGCTGGAAGAAGAAAATAAGGTTCTGAGGGAGAACCGTAGTGGCGACAGTCAGACAGATGACGATGATCTGGTATTGATTCTTTCTACTCTTTACAAAGCCATTTCTTTATGTACATTTCTGATCTTTGGTTGTGTGTTTTCTTTCATATATAGGTGCGACTTCAACTGGAAACATTATTGGCTGAGAAAGCTCGGTTGGCTCATGAAAACTCGATATACACCCGAGAAAACCTTTATCTGAGAGGAGTCGTCGAATATCACCAGCTTACAATGCAAGATGTGGTCTACTTTGATGAGAAGACTGAAGAAGTAACTGAGGTATATCCCATTAATGTGTCTTCAATGTCCTCTTCATCAGATAACTCTCACAATCCAAATCCAAGTTTCTTGGAGCTCAAATGAAACACAACAACGACTCTCATATGTTTCTTGTTGTGAATCAGACAACAAGACAAGTTGTTGTCTGTAATTGCTCTGTATCTGTAGAAATATATATACTTTGTACTCTTAATTTGGGGTGGGGGTCTTAAGAATTAGCAGTGAATGTTATTTATTACCCTTAATTATTTAAAATAAAAAAAGAATGTTCTATTATTCCCCTGAAACAGTATCATGAAGGCTAAAAAGTTTCAACTGGTAGTAGAAATTAGTCAATTATTATTGGATATTATCTGAAATTACAAAACAAACAATATTTTATAAAGCTACATTACAAAGGTTGCATAGGCTATAGGATTGTGTTTCTTATTGAAATACATTTTTGTAGTTTAGAAAGTTAGAACACCTTTTTAACATAGATTGGCCTGAAACGGCTTAACCAGCGGAACCAGTGAACCGCTTAAGTGCAGCGACATGACTTCATTGGTCGAACCAATGAGCTTCCCACCCACAAAGATTGCTGGAACCGGCGTGGAACACCCGAGCCTCATCAGGGCTTTCTCGATCTCACGACATTCAGGGTCTTTATCGATCTCATGGACTGTTGGGTGAACCCCGAGGTCTTGGAAGAGGACTTGGACCGCATAGGACAGGCAACACGAGCTCTTGCTGAAAATAACCACTCCTTTGTCTGACGACATTCTCACAACTTTGTCCATGGTTTCTTGAAGGAAGTCTCGATCAATCTAGGGCTTGTTTATTGGAGTAGAAGAAACAAAATCTTCCTTCCCTAGTGGATTGAAAGATATTTAAAACTGAAAACGCATGAAGAAAAGAGAGTGTTTTTGTTTGTTTGTGTGTATATACTACAGTATTAAGCTCGGTGTTGCCTGAGACTTGAGTTACTTGAATCATAGGCTATTTATAGGCAAACAAAGAAAAAAGAAAAGAATGTTAGAGACCAAAAAAAGAGAGATCACAGGAGATCGTCTAAAGGTTCCCCTAGTACATTAAAGTGACTTTATTAATATTTTGTTCTCTTCTTTAATTCATATTAGATTAGTATTAGTAAGGAAGGACCAAGAAAAGTTGCATAATCACAATTCACCTACCCTTTTTTCCTCCTAGATACCAAGATGAGCATTTTGATTTGAACAGGACCATATGTTTCTTTGTTGCAGATGCTAGAGAATATGGTACATCCGCACATGTTTATATATATATTTTGCAACTTTTTTCTGCATGAGGATTAGAATCTTACATTTTAAGTGGACCAAGCTTCTACTTTTTCTCTCCAAGAATATTATTTTGTTCAAGAAACATGCTCAGATGAAGGGTGTGGGTGTGAGATAGCCCAAAGTGGTGGGGAATAATCAGAGAGATATGCTTATTCTTCTCTGAATTGACGGTATTGTTCGCAGCCACGAAAAAGAGATCAGGCTGGGTTTGATGGATCGGATCGTACATGTGTGTCAACAATTAAAAACCCAATTCTTGAAACATGTCACTATACAACAAGATATGATTGTCTTTGTGAGATTCTCTCAATCTCCTTCTGATCATGAAGGAATAATAACTCCTATCGGTTTCTCTTGTGTGCCACTTCTCTTTCAACAATTTGCCAAGATTCTTTCCTATTTACCACTTGACTTATTTGATTAAAGACTTTAAAGTAGACCATTGAATCTGTTAGAAATCCCACGTCCTAAGTAAGATTAGACCTAGAGTAATATATAGATAACATGAACCAATATACTAATTGCCAATTAATTTTGGTTAAAGATTATGGAACTTATTTGGTCCAAGTAAGATATGTTGTCATTCCTAAAATGAGCACAATACGAGATGGACCAGAAAAATCATCATCTCGAAAGATAAGGATTTTGAGTTAAAAATCCATGAAACTTAACATAATTCCAAACTCAACATCTCTACATATTTGGAATTCATCTTTCTGATTCTAATATGGCCATCTAAATATCTCTGTTAACCAACCCTCTCTCATTACAAATTGAATGGTATATTTTGTCATCATTAGTAACTTTGATGTTTAATTGAATGGTATATTTTGTCATCATTAGTAACTTTGATGTTTAATTGTCATCATTAGTAATTATATTTTTGCTCCGTCTCTTATGTTAATCAAATTTTATATTCTTTCAACCAAACCTAACTCCATCCTGCTCATCCTCGATCCTTCCATGGTTAGACTAATTGTCAAGGAAGCTAATAAAAACCCACGTTACATGATTCTGCTAGGGTTTTATTTCAGCTACAAAAAGTTTGGGTTTTTTAGGTATTTAGACATTTTTTGGGCCAAATTTTCGTTGTGTCAATTTAGTTTTCACATTTTTTATTGCCATGCATGGAAGATGGGGTTTGTCCGAAGAGTAAGCAGGATCTCGTTCTTGCTAATTTGTGTTACCTGAAAGGTGATGGAGAATGCAACATGTAACCTTCTACGTTAACAAAACAAAAATAAAAACATGTAACATTCTTAGTTCTAACCGCGTGTCAGTAAGATATGATATTTCAGATTAAAATAAGGGCTAGACAAGAGTGATAATAGTCATTATTCACTCTTTCTATCTTCCTTTTACGACCACTAAGGGCTTCCCGTAAGATCGAGACTTACCCTTTAGAGAAATATTTTGTTTTGGATTTGGTAAAAAGCATTTCTTATTTTCTATATAATTAATGATTGGAAAAGGCGAGTAGGTGAGGTTATGTGGTCACTACACGATCATGAAACCCAAACTTGAAGAAGTGGCCATAGAGGATGATGGTGTATACATTCGATCCTACCGTAAACATCTTCATATATATATATATATATATATCCTTGATTCTTCTTTTGATTCGTTTTTTTATATTGCCTTAAACACCATCAAAAAATATATATATATATATATATATATATGTTTTTTTTTTGACATTTTTTTTGTATGAATGTAAAATTTATCCAACGAAAAAAATTGTTTGGTTTGATCCCAATTCCTTGATGGAAGATAGACGATTCCGTACGATGTAATCATGACTTGGATAAGCACCGTCGGTGAAGTTGGTTGTTGTCCATGCCGCTTCCGGTTCCTTTCTCTTCATAGAGCATAAACTGAAGCTTGAAACAAGTACCTCGAAAGTCAAAAGAAAACGAGCCGTACGCCGGAAAATTGCCGAAAGGATGTCATAGTGTACATTTGTTCCATGATTCCATGACTTGGAGTTTCCAAAATTTGACCTTTGACCTTTGAATTATATGTCTCTTCTCCTTTCACATTTCTTTGTTCTTACAATCTTACTAAATATATACCCACACCCTATTTTTTAAATAACTTTTTTTAGTCAACATATATCTTTGTTTTATATTTTTCATCTACAACTCTCACACATACTTTCGGATTTGAACCCAAATTATGGTCACACATATAGCTAGTACAAACTACCTTATAAGCCATGATCATAGTTCCAGATCTTTCTTTCTGAAGTTTCCGACAAATTGATATATTTATGTTTCAAAAGCTAAGAAGCTTTAAAGAAGGTTTCAAAACTGTGCTGTTTAGCTTTTAAGAAAATAAAACAGTATATAATATATTTTAAAATATATATGAATTGAAATTCATAACATAAACAAGAATTTAAATATTTAGAAAATTCACATTCGGAAATGTTTTAAAGAAATGGGTATGCAACTATGCATTGTCTAGACTGTGACCAAACTGAGAAGAACAATGAACGTGCGACCTCCTAGCTAGTGACATACCAATGACATATACAATCTCATATGTTTAATAAGTCTTACACAAAAATTATTTCTAACAAAAACGAATGGGTCGATTTTGGAACTATATATAATTTATAACATAGAAAACTTCTTCGAATCAGAAAAGAATATAAAATATGTGTGAGTTAGGATGTCACCATACAAAATCTCCACAAAAGCATGAACTCGATTCTCTATATAGCATCCAATCTTTCCTACATAAAATATATTTTATATTCTATAAAAAAAAACAGTATGGATCCATCCATTCTGATCTGTACCAGATTACAAAAATCAGTAAGATATCATAATTAAATAAATGAAATGCAATTACAAAATTGAGAGTTCTTTTGGATTCGCAGATGAACCATGCACCAATAAATACAAGTCTTACTTGTATCTTACCACGCGATTTTTTCTCTAATTTTTTTATTACTAATTAATTCATTAAATCACATGTCCAAATATTTTATGATGAAACATAAAGTAAGTAGTGACGAGGGAAGGACACCTCATTCTCATTTCATAATGTGACGAGATTGAGCTGTCGTTTTGTTGTAAATATATGGTCGGAGTCAAATTATTGATATGCAATTTTAGGTCATTTATAAAGACCATTAAAAATGTCTTTAATATCTCAACAATCTTATAAATTTAACTATTAGAAGGATCTAGATATGGATTCACATTAGAGTTTTTTTTTCTTTGACAGCAAATTCACATTAGACTTTGTGTTATATATTGTACATTTGTATTATGTTATACGAAAATGCTACTTGAAAATTGATGTTATTCAATTTGTTATGTGTTGCCATAACGCCATTGGTCCATGACTTTTCCACAAAGCATACTCTTATTATGAGTTGAGTCATTCTTTTTTTTCTTTTTGACGGCAAGTTGAGTAATTCAATTCTCTTGTCACTTACCGGTGGTTTGATTATAAAATAGTACTAATTATATAACTAAAACAATGTAAAAGTCGTCTCTATGTTAATTGAAGTGAAAATTAAACAATGTTGTAGTCTTTTTCACTAAGAAAAAGCACAAACAAAGATAATATTTTTACTAATCAGCTTAATATGAAAAAATTCGTCAAACTAATATAGAGACATAAAATACGACTTAGTTTTTGTTTAGATCTTAACTCAAAAAACAATGAATTATTAGTTAGATCATTATCAAGAATAACTTTATAATGCCTTAATCAAGACTAAAAATTTAACAAATACCTTCAAAACATTAATAAGTGTGGTCCAAATTTATGATTTCAACTAAATGACCATTTTGCAAAGTTTATAGTTATACTAGTAATTTTATTATAATAACCATGTAGATCACTAGATCCTTATCCTCAATCCCTAGAGCCTGCATATTGTCTTTTATCATTGTGCAATGCACTTCAAAACTCTAAAAAAAAAAAAAATTATTATTTTAGTTTTGCTATGATCATAACTTATAAAATAAAAATAAATAATATCAAGTGTGTATGTAAACAAGGACAATTTCTTTATTACATGTTACCATTTGTGTGTTGAAGAACACGTTTAGATATTTTATGTGTTATAAAGGCTTCTTCTTCAACCATTTTCGAAATCAAGCTTTTGAAGCTTCTCAACAATGGCGACTATTCCTTCCCACAACAACCTTCTTACCATCAACCACAAAAACTCCATAACCGGTCATCACTCTTCTTCTTCCTTAAATACCAATTTCTCAGAAATCAATTTTCCCGCCAAATTCAGAGTAGCTACGAGAGCTTTGTCCAGAACCGACGAGTCTTCTTTATCCGCCGTGATTTCTCGTCTCGAGCGGGAAAGGCGGGAACGGCAAGGTTTAATCGACGAAGCCGAAGGAGTTGGAGAACGGTGGATGACGGCGGAGGATATTCGCCGGCGAGATAAAAAAACCGAAGAAGAAAGAAGACTAAGAGACACGTGGCGTAAGATCCAAGGAGAAGACGATTGGGCCGGGTTAATTGATCCAATGGATCCAATTCTTAGATCGGAGCTAATCCGTTACGGCGAAATGGCTCAAGCTTGTTACGACGCTTTCGATTTCGATCCCGCTTCCAAATACTGCGGCACCTCAAGATTCTCGCGGCTCGAGTTCTTCGATTCTCTCGGAATGATCGATTCCGGTTACGAGGTGGCGCGTTACCTCTACGCGACGTCGAATATCAATCTCCCGAACTTCTTCTCGAAATCACGGTGGTCTAAAGTTTGGAGCAAAAACGCTAATTGGATGGGATACGTCGCTGTCTCCGACGACGAAACGTCTCGTAACCGTCTCGGCCGCCGTGATATCGCGATTGCGTGGAGAGGAACCGTCACGAAACTAGAGTGGATCGCGGATCTAAAGGATTATTTAAAACCAGTATCCGGTAATAATATCCGGTGCCCCGACCCGGCCGTTAAAGTCGAATCCGGATTCTTAGATCTCTACACAGACAAAGACAAAACCTGCAAATTCGCAAAATTCTCCGCGCGTGAGCAGATTTTAACGGAGGTGAAGCGTCTGGTCGAAATATACGGCGACGAAGATGATTCCGATTTAAGCATCACCGTGACGGGACATAGTCTCGGTGGCGCGTTAGCGATGTTAAGCGCGTACGATATAGCGGAGATGGGATTGAATCGGAGTAAGAACGGGAAAGTGATTCCGGTGACGGTGTTGACTTACGGAGGACCGAGAGTGGGGAATGTTAGGTTTAAGGATAGGATGGAGGAGCTTGGAGTGAAGGTGCTGAGAGTGGTGAATGTTCACGACGTGGTTCCGAAGTCGCCGGGATTGTTTTTGAACGAGAGTCGGCCTCACGCGCTGATGAAGATCGCGGAGGGTTTGCCGTGGTGTTATTGCCACGTGGGGGAGGAGCTGACGTTGGATCATCAGAACTCGCCGTTTCTTAAGCCGTCCGTTGATTTTTCTACTGCTCATAATCTTGAAGCTATGCTTCATCTTCTTGACGGGTCAGTTTTTATTTTATTTTAAATAGATTATATATATTCATGTTCATAATTATGAATCATAATCTTTTTTGTGGTGTTGCCATGCTTCAAGATCACAACAATTTTAAACAAAATTTGCATAACTCGACAAAAAGAAATCTAATTAACCAAAAGCCTTTATGTTATTTTTCTGTGGAACTGCAAAGTGACAAATTTTGAAGCCGTGGGATAAATGATTTCTTGGACGATACGATATCCACATTAAAATATTCAAGAAGAAACTAGTGTACATAGTTTGAATATTATATATACTGAGAGATTACGTCTAATTTGTGTTTGCGATATGATTGACCCGAATATCACGTGTAAATTATTGTCGATTTAGTAAATTATGCAACTAATCATACACTATTGACGTCGCTTTTAAATATAATTTTTTGGAAACTTTAGGTATCATGGAAAAGGAGAGAGATTTGTGCTGTCGAGTGGGAGAGACCATGCGCTAGTGAACAAAGCGTCCGACTTTTTGAAAGAGCACTTACAAATTCCACCGTTTTGGCGTCAAGACGCAAACAAAGGAATGGTTCGGAATAGTGAAGGTCGTTGGATTCAAGCCGAGCGACTCCGTTCTGAGGATCATCATTCTCCTGACATCCACCACCATCTCTCTCAGCTCCGTCTTGATCATCCTCTTTAATCACACACACACATATATAAATATACTCATTTTCATAATTTGTAAATTTCTCACATCCATCTTTTGGAATAAAAAATGTTAGAATCATCTCATCACTTTCATGCTTTGGTCAACGTCTCTTATTGATAGTTTGATATAACTTACGTTTACGAGGCGATTGGGTTGTGTTAATCAAAATGCAACGACTAAATTAAATCTTTTTTATTGGGAAAGATTGGTTTTGACCATGCATTTGTAATTTTTACCTATTATAAATACCCCATCCTTTTCACTCTCATTTCTCATTAACACAAAATCTTAAAAACTTCTAAAGAGTCAAACTAAGATCTACGATTTCAAAGCATGGGAGGAAAAGGAGGTAGCGGTGGAGGAGGGAAAGGTGGTGGCGGCGGTGGTGGCAGTGGAGGAAGGAGCGGCGGTGGTGGTGGTGGAGGAGGAGGGAAAGGCGGTAGCGGTGGCGGTGGAGGAGGAGGGAAAGGCAGTGGTGGTGGTGGTGGAGGAGGCGGCTACATGGTTGCGCCAGGGAGCAATGGATCTTCTTACATTTCAAGAGACAACTTTGAGAGTGACCCTAAAGGTTACTTTGATAATCTGCATGGTAGTGGACAGGGTAACAAGTGATTTTGGTCTGTATTCCATGTCTATGCAGTGAATGTGGTTACTATTACCAAATCTAATGAATGAATAAATGAGGTTTTGCTTTATTTGTCTTATTTATATATATGGTCCATAGCTGCCTTGAATATCAATACTAAGTACTACTACTGTTAAACCAGTTTCTCAAGAGACTCCGAAAATAAACAATGAGCTAATTTTGTTTATCTTTATGGGCTTCTCGAGTTCATCCATTTAAATTGTTTGGTTTTGATGAACATGTCATGCATGATATTTAATAATCACATAATCTCCTCCTCATCATTGTTGTGACAAGATAAAGAGAATGAGAGGAAACACACATGAAAATAGTTTTAGTCTTTACTTAACAATTACAAGAAACTAGAAACGGACACTTTTTAATTCATGTTCTCACATGAAAATGGAAACGAGAAGAAGAAGATTTGATTCTTCAGAGTGAAAGACCAGATTCTTCATCCTCCTCGAGAGATGAAGTGTAGACGAAGAAGAAAGTCCAGATCAAACCAAAGACTCCAAACAGAATCCAACCCAAGAGGTTGTTGCTTAGGCCAAAAGGTAATCCTGTTCCTTCCGTCGACATCCTCTCATCGACCAAAGCCATCGCGGGATTGCTCATCACCGCTGTCAAAGCAGCAGTTGCAGCCGCTGAAACTCCAGCCCCCATGACTGAGACGTTTCCTTGCTTTGTCTCCATTGAGCATCTCACTCCTCCCTTCTTCTTACCCATTGGAGGCAAACCTGAGCAACAATAATTAATCCAGTTAAAGTGGTTACAATCAAAATTGGTTTATTGTGGTTACAAAACTAAGCTTGGTCTAAACTCACAACACTAAATCAGCAAAATCAACACTATAAATCAACACTCCTTTGATTAGTTCTGACTACACCAAACCTTTAGATCAAAATTGTTTCTTGACTTCTTGTTGATTCACCACCAAAGTAAGATTCTGTCTTTACATGTTCCGAAAATCACTCAACAAATAGAAGCAACCAAAGATTTTCACTTTGCACATAACCAGAATGAATTTCTACTAAAAGATGAGATCTGAGTAAGAATAAGGAAGGCTTTTTACCAAGAACAGGAGCGGAGACGGCGACGGTGGGCTTGAGAAGGAGAGCCGGACGAGCGGCGGAGACGGTGGAAGCGGAGGCAGTAAAGCTAGCCATTTCTCTATTTGCTTCCCCTAACAACTGAGAGACTCTTCAATTGATTTGTGTTTGTTCTGTTTGTGTTCTATAGCAACAAGAACACTTTTAATTTCTTTGCTTGTGTTGGCTTTTGGATCAAACATAGCGACTAAATATGTGGTGGATAACAAATCTGTCCGAACCAACACAAGCCATCTAACTTGGATATGCTTCTATCCATACTCCACCAATTAGCTCCCTCCACGTGTCATATTTCATCTCTTTCCCTCCAACACAATCTTTTTCTCTCTTCTCTACTGGTTTAGTATGATAAACTGCATCCAGATTGCACATATAACAACCAACGAACAACACTATATATGTTGCTGTGAACTAAATCTGATATTATGCTCTGAGGAATTTTTGTGTGTTGTATCAAAAAGAACAAAAATTTACACAAGAAATCGTTAAAGAATGAAGCTAATGATAACATTTGGAAAGAAGAAAAGAATCGAATTGAATCTAAGTTTTGTGGTAACTTGTTTAAAAAATCAATCGTGGATGTTGCACCGTTGTAAGTAAGGGTGATGGTAAGGTACATGTATGTTCCAATAGCGCTTGTACTTGTCTATACCAATGTCCAGCCATGGCTTCATGATCCCGTCGTAGTGTATAACCGCTGCTTGTTCAATGTCGCTTGCTCTGACTCCTGATTCGTGACCTAACCCACCCACATTCCATCTCCTTTCCAACGGAAAAGTTTGCCCGAAGAAAGTTAACCAACCTATCGGCAAGCCCCCTGCTTTCCAAAGATGTCTTTTAACTCCCTGCAACAAAAACAATTTCACAACACACAAATAAGTAAGATGTGCTACTTCTATTGATGGACATAACCATTTTTCTTCTATATAATAAACTCAGAACTCATCAAGGTAACAGTGTGAATCTTGCTTGATGCAGAGAACTAAAAGGGGATAAAATGTTGTACCAGGTGGAAGTATTTCTGGTATACAGAAGTCAACTCCTGTCTTCTCCATTCTTGGAGATCAAATAGATTCATCCCGAATGCCCAAGTGCAAGCCTTGGGATCAAATTTCTGAGCAACCCATGCATCTGAGAAATTAATGAATGTGTCCATCGAACGATATGAAGGGTCACCTTCAAGACACGTCTCTACAGCTCCAACAACTTTCCCCGTCATATCAAGGCTCCACAGTCTACTTAGATCTCTTTGAACTACTACATCATGGTCGAAGAGTACGATCTTGTTTAGACCTGGGAAGATATCTGGGAGATAGAAGCGTGCATGGTTGAGCGCTGAAATGATTCTTGGGTCACTTGAATTTTGCTTCATCAGCAATTCAGCATGGTCCAAAGGCAGGACATTCATTTCATCAATGTTTAGGATTTGGATTGAAGCTCTGCCACATGGGTTTAATAAAAACCACATTGAGATTGCTGGGTAATTGAGTGAATCAGTCACCACATGGAATACTATTTTTTGCGGTTCCTGCAAGCAGTAATATCATTTGTTAAAAGACATGTGGCTTCAGCAGAGATTCGGAAATATTCTCATCCGAGCATTAAAAACCAAAAGTTTTGATCAGAAAATGGCTCTTGCATTAACAAGTGTAAGATGCTTGCAACATGATTTAAAATGATACTTGAGTAATAAGGGTCCTAAATTTTGAATCATGAAAACATAAAACAACAGAAAGTTTGTCAACAGTAATAAAAAAAAAGACGTAGTTAATAAAAAAAACCGTAGTTGTTCAATGAAAAAATCACACAAAATGTAACTTCCTTTTCCTAGTTTCATAACCAGACAAAATCCCATGGTACTAACCACAATAGAAGCCTAAAGCATTTGTCCAGATATCAAATTAAGGCGTATAAAGGAATGAACCACAACATGTTGAAAGAAAGAGAACAAAGGTGAAGCATTTACCTTTGATGAGGAGATTGTAGAGTTAACAACAACCGAACAGGCCAAAACATTGTCAGAGAAGACTACGTAATGGTAGAGATCAGGATCATTATAACTTTGTTGCAAAAGCTGCCTTTTTTCGTGATCCGGGGTAAAGTATTCTGTTGTCAACCGCATTGAGAGACAATGAAGCCCTTTTGGGGTAGTCCTTGCTGCAAGCTGCATTAAATATGCTGCTTGCTTCTTCTGCGCCCGAGCTTGTTCTTCGGTTTTATAAGTCATGGCTTGGAGTTTGGTAGCAATGGCAGGGCAGTTGTGAAAGGCACGACTGACCTTGTATAACGCAACTTCCATGGCCTTCAATCTGTTAGGAGTGCTGAAAAGAAACAAAACATTTATGTATGACTCTTCTAAATTAACACAATATTCATTATGATTTAGCTTCATAATTAAATGCCAGAGCTTTTTACAGGATAGAACAGGAATCCATTTGAATCAATCAGCTGTGCTTACCTCTTTGGCAAATATTTATCCTTAGTAGCATCACCGACAGCTCGTTCCAGCTCTTTCGTTCGAACTCTCAATTCCTTTACGATTTGGGAGTTATTCCCAGGTAGGGCCAAGTTCAGATAGGCTTTCGCTTGGATAATTTTGTCTCTGATCTCCTTTATCCTCTCATCTGTTGCTCTTTCAAGCTGAACCCTTGTATTCTTTTCACTCTTACCTGAAGGGGGTCGGAATTCCGTTTTATGATTAAGTTGAATATCTCTTGCTGAAAGATTAACCTGAGACAGGAAAAAGAACAGACATTGCAAAATTAAAGCATATGATCTGACTGACTATCTCGATGCAAAGTCTAAATTCAGTTTCCTATACATAAGTGTGGCAAAGCCCATGGGAGAAAGTGTCCTGTGATTTGATAATAAGATACTAGAATTCTCATTGTCAATTGCTTCAAAACCTAATCCCTAATCAAGTTCGTTATTATCTTCAAAATCGACTGGATTAAACTACGCACCTCCGCATTCGAGCTTACTGTGGTTTTCTGTGAAACTACTGCTTCTTCCTCCTTTGGTTTGTGATTATTTCCTGAAATACATGGTATCTACAGATAAGAAAGCTTCCACGATAATGAAAACAAATCAAAATAACACAAGATCCAATATATATTACCCCCATCAACTTCTGAGAGAAAGGTTGTTTTGTCTCCCTCATTAGAGTGCACAGTATCATTACTTTTATCCGAGGAATTTGATGAAACCACAGAATTAAAATCTCGATCCTGCAGAATGCGTTTAGGCTCCTTCAAGCCTTCTTCGTCCTGAATTACAAAGCAACCAAACTTCAACAAAATGAAAGATTAAACAAGGTTTATGGAGATGAGTGGCAACAAACAGAACCTGTTCAATAGCAGTAAGTCCAAGATCATCGGTCTTATATGTCTGCAGAATAAAGGTAGCAGCATCTCAGTTATTCATTTCTTGAGAAAATGAATCCGATAATAAGCAAAGCTACCATATATAATCATGGCACAATTAAACAGCAATATCGAAGAGTTCCTGGTGATGATTAGAACAGAATAAAACAGGGATCTTATAGGTCAGGAAATACGTACAATGTCTGATAATTCTTCAATGAATTCTCCTCTATCTGCCAAAAGACATCAGTAAACAAATTCAAAATCAAAAGCTGAGTCTACATCAAACAAAGGTAAAGCCAATAGCGAATTTCAGAGATCTAATTAACGCAATCAAGTAACTCTACACATGATGTTCCACTATACTAAGGCGATATCCATCAATCTAACATCTGCAATACTAAAATAGACATTGAATTCAAGAAACCGAATAAGAAGAAGCTCACCGACGGAAGTAATACTCTTGAGCCGATTCGAAACGAAAACAATCGGAGCTAACACAGATAATAATAGCAGCGAGAGGATCAAAATCCTCTGCCAACGACGAACTTGATTCATCAATGTGAGTCACTTCTCAGAAAACGCTTCATATATTTATCTCCGTTTCCGTTTAATCGTTCTCCACGAAGAAGAAGAAGCACATTCCCAGAGGGAGAGAACACACAGATCTCGGAGATTCTCTGCTTCTTCAACAAGCAATTGAAGAAAACGATGAACAGATTAGGGTTTTCAGATTCTTCTGCAATGCGAGAGAGTCTGTTTCTACGATTTCATATCTGGGAGATTCAGAGCTTCCTCGTGCATGATTAGAGACTTCTGCTCTTTTTTTTTCCACTTAATTCAGAAAAAAATAAATTAAAAATCAATGTATTTATTTTATTTTTATACGGCGAGGATCAATGTTGAGATATCAAGTGTTGCGACCTGGAGGCGATACGGATCTAGTGCGGCGCGGTGTACATGTGCAAGCAAAGTTACTACGATTTGTCTTCTTTTGATTGGCTTAGTGGACAATTCTCTCAAGCCACCATTGATGTTTTGACACGTGGATAGAGTGTACAGTCATTGATTTTCAAGAGTGGGAAATTCACGGCTTTTGTACTTTGGACTTTGGAGGAACAACCTGAATGTTTGAGGTCGAATTTGGAAATTGAAATTGTTTTTCTGTGGATGAGTTTTATATTTGATTGGTCTCTATTATGTGGTGTTGAATGTTATGTACAACATTTTTTTAGTCATTGTTTAATGGACGAATAAATTTATCTATTTGTCGATTTTTCACAAAAAGAACACGGGAATTAGATTCAACACGGCTAGTTCTTCTAACATACATTACTAGAACTAGCGTAGCTGACGAATTAGTGTTAAAACGTTTTTTTAATTGTGTCGAAAGTAACGTACGATTCGTCTTACACATGATGGCGAAATGTGTAAATTCTTTTGTCGCTTTAATGGTGATGTGTATCACTTTAATTTCTCTATAGATATTAACTAAACATGCACATATTATGTTGTGATTCATTTATGCGTAAAAACTAAAATTTATCCCCAACCAAAATAATTAAAATTTCATAACAAACTTTGGATGCTAAAATATTAGATTGATATATGTGAAGAAGTTATAATACTCAAAAAGATTACCAATTTACCAATATATAGTATTCGAATCGGTGTAGTGTTTGCTAGTAGATGTTTTTCTACATTTAGCAGCTGTTACATTATAATTGCAAAAGGAAGCAATATTGAGGTATTAATAAGGTTTTACTTCAACTAGGTTTGAATTTTTGAATTTTGTTTTATGGACAAATAAATTATTTACTTGTCGATCTTCCATAAAAATTGTGTGTTTTTGCGGGAGGTATGCGACCTACCTTGATAAGATGTATTTGTTTTTTTTTTTCAGTTTATGCCATTTTCAGAACTTCTCGAAGAAAAAAAAAATGCATGAGAGATTAATCTTCCAAAATATCTATTATGAATTTGACATCCACATTATAAATTAGACATCAACGAATCTTGACTTGACATGATAAGATTGACAAATATTTAGAAGAAATTTACTTGAGAAAACATTTGGACATATAGATTTTACATTATTTATTAGAATTCATTAATGGAAATATCATTGAATGTTTCTGGTCTTTTCTTGTAAACTTTATGTATATATATTTAAATTACAAATTCAATCATTGAGAACCAAATACTCTGTCAAGTGTAATTGATTCCTCCTCTTCATTGTTTAAAATTTGTTAATGACTTGATTAACTTTTTCTCTAGTTCCACTTCCAAGTATTCCCTAATGATGTCAAATTGTCAAAGAAACAAAAAAAGTATAAGGTTTATCTTATATAAAAAAAAAGAGTAAAACCGCAGAAACTCAAGTAAAAAAAAAAAAAAAAAAAAGGAAAAAGCCCATCACCATTGTTTCACCTCGGGAAAGCCCATTTACACAACTGGCGAAAAAAAGGAAAAAAAAAAAAAAAAGAGAGAGAGAAAAAGAAGAAACGTCTTTTACTCTTTACGGTATCGTTTCTCTTCATTCTTCTCTTCAACACGAAGACCCTCTCTTTATTAGAGAGACCCTTCTTCAATCTTCACCTTCTTCTTCTTCTTCTTCTTCCTCGATTCAGATCGTCTCCTCCTCAGTTTTATACTCACCCTAATCCTCCGAATCTATCTCCATTTTTATCCTTCTCTCATCCCCAGATTCTCCCTTCTCCAAGCTCTTCTCTCCGTCGACTCTTCTTCATCACTCTATATCTTCCGATTAAGACTTCTTTAACTCCGCTTCTCCTCGACCCTTTTCGGCTAAATTCAGTCTCGAGTCTCTATCGGATTTGGATTTGAATGTAGGTATCACCCACGAGAGTTGTTGTGAACGTAAATCTGGGTTCTTTTTCTTGTGGGTCGTCGTTTTTCTTCTACATGCAGTTTTGGGGATAGTACGTGCGATTCATCGACTCAACAGACTTTAAGGCTTTAAAAGAGTCGTTAAGAGAGCAATGGAAGGAGACATGGTGGCTAAAGTGAAGAGAGAAACGGTGGTGGCATGCATGACTTGTTCTCTCTGTGAGAAACTCCTCCGTGACGCCACTACCATTTCTGAGTGTCTTCACACGTGTTAGTTCTTCTTTCCCCTTTTCGATTTACGTTTCGATTCGCTTTTACTCCAATTTCCTTTGCTATTCGCAATTTCTCGTCTTTATCGTTCTTTGATTGGTTCTCTGTTGTGTTTGTGTTTTTTTTTTTTTTTTTTTGCTTCATGTTGATTTAGATTGCTGTTATGTGTTGAATCTTTGTATGATTCTTGTTGTTAGTCTCGTATGCCACTTATAATCTCCTCTGTCTCAGTCGATTAGATGAAACTCGGGTCAATGAATAGTTTTGTTTGGACTAATAGTTGTTGTTGACCAGAATTTGTTTACATTTAGACTGCAAGAATCCTCATTTGTTCCTCTGTTTAGGTAAATTTTTGCTGAGTGTTTTCTTCGTCAAAGATGGTATGTGGTCAAACTCATGCCGTCCAAATTAGGCTTCTTCTTGAATTTGGTTTTGGTTAAATCATGTATTGTAGCTGCATGTTGTTAGTTAGATTCAGCTTCTTTGTTATATCCAACTTGTAAGTTTTGTGTTATAAAGTTCAAGTAATATGTGATTTAATCTGCTCTTATTGGTTTAATGTCTGTTGATATTTGTATTAAGTAGCGTTTATCAGCCTCTTTCTTCTCTGGGATATTAATGTACAATTAAGATAGTTTCGATCATTTTCTGTTTGTACTTGCTTAATTTGTTTTCATATAGTCCAGAGTATTAGTGATCTTCCTGCATGTAGAACTATTTACTGCACTCTGTGTTTCATTTAAATCTTAAATTATATTCCTTTTGGAGACTAAATCGATCTACAAATCCAAACTCTACACAACCAGCTCTTTGTTACTGTTTGCGGAGAAATTTACCGTGTTTACTCTGATGGCCAAACCGGTCAAACAAATATATGCAGATGTCATTCTGTAATTGTAGGGGTTGACTAAATTACACTTGTTAGGTAAATCTGATTGATGTGCTCATATCATCTGATGTATGAAAGTTAAATGCTAGCAGTGTGGTTAAACTGCACAACTGAGCATCTTCCTTTTAACATCGGAAGTTAATGTGAATCTAGCAGCCTTTTCTCAATTCTTTAATCTTCAGAACGTCTGCATAGTGCAGAATCCCTTTTTGAGTTACTGCAGTGCCAAAATTAGGTGTTCTCGTTTCTTCACGGTTTTGTTTCAGGGGATGCATGCAGTATCCTCATCAATTTTGTGATGCCATCTCTTTTGCTTAGGTTGTTAGCTATAGATGAACATGATTTTAAAACCAAACTGGATGATGCTAATGAACCACTTGTCTACAAGCTTCTGCCATGACAATTGGCATTGCTACAATGGATGTGGTGGAAGGAGTCTGAGAATCTAAACTTGTATCTAATAAATTTCAAACTTGGCAGCGAGCCAGCTTGCATTGAGCCTCAAACATTATGCTATTCATTTTTTTAGTTAAACTTTTGTTTTTATGTAATTTGGTCGCATTTGTTACAAGAGATTTTGTTCTTACTTGATAGTTACTATATATTGAAATGCGACAATTTCTTATTTTAATTTTTATGCAGTTTGTAGAAAATGCATATATGAGAAAATCACAGAGGATGAGATAGAGAGCTGTCCAGTATGCGATATTGACCTCGGGGGTACCCCACTGGAGAAACTAAGGTAGTCTTCTTCTCTTCTATTTCTTACACAATTTTCTCTTACTGTTGTCCGCTAAAATTCATAACTATTATATTTGTACCATAGACTGTTAGAAGCCTTTTGGCTCTTACTGTTGATGAAACGAAAATTTTTTACATAATGCTGAAGATTTGTACATGATTATGCTGAGATGTGCCACATATGGAAGGTTTTCCCATAATTTTTGTGGCATAATGTGAAGTTATTAAGAAAAGTCATTTGATTCAGAATCACTTATGTGTTGGATAGTGTAATACTTTTGCTGACACCAACAATTTTTGTTAGAACTATACTCTCTCTTACTAGCTGGTCACCAATAAGAGCTTTGTTGGTGGCGAATTTAAACATTTTCTAAGAAACCACTCTTATGTATGCATTTTAGGCCTGACCACATTTTGCAAGATTTGAGAGCCAAATTATTTCCTCTAAAACGAAAGAGAGAGAGAGCGCCTGAAGTTGTGTCCTCTATCACATTACCTGCAAGGAGGAAGGAGAGGTCTATCTCGTCTTTGGTGGTAAGCACACCTAGGGTTTCAGCACAAGCTGGTACAACAGGAAAAAGAACAAAAGCTGCTACGAGAAAAGATGTAAGAGGTAGTGGCTCATTCACTAAGAGAACAGTGAAGAAGGAAGAAGAATTTGGAGATGATCATATAGAGAGCGCAAGCTCGCCTGAAACACTTAAAAAGTTTACTCAGAATAAAAGGCAGGTAAAGAAGGTGATTAACGCAGTTCTCTCTTTACCTTTATGTTTTTATTTTCTCTCTTTACCAAGTCCAAACACAATGTTATGACTGATTTTGATCTTCATATAGTTCCATACATTTATTTATTTATTAATTGTTTTTTTTTGCAGTCTTCATATGCCGAGCCTAACCAGTCCCTCTCAAATCGAAGAAACAAGGATGTTGATGAACCATGGGATTCCAAATTACATCTTTGGAAACCTCTAAATTTTCTTGTGGATGTGGCAAACGGAACAAAGGACCCAAAATCTGAGCATGGAAATGCATCTCACAATGATGTTCAGGGGAGTAAAACAAAAACAAAGGATCATAAAAGAAAGTGTAAACTTGAGGAAGAGATCAACAATAACGGTGATCCCACAACATCAGAAACTGCTACACTTAAACGAACGCGTAGGACTCGCCGCAAAAGGTCATCCAATTTTGGGGATTCAAGAATTCCACCATTACCAGGTGCAGCAAGCCTAAAACAGGAGAGGAGAAATGGTCATGTTTGGTTCTCACTTGTGGCGTCAAATAATCAGTGAGATTCTTGTTCTGTATCTGAGCTTTAATTCAAGATTTTCTTTGTCTTTTCGTTTTTATCTCTTGGTATCTTGACAAGGCCTTACTGGTTTCAGGGAAGGAGAAGCATCCTTGCCTCAGATTCCAGCAAACTACTTGAGAATAAAGTAAGTTTCTCTTTTTGCTTGGCTCTGTTTTCTTGTCACTAAGTTTTTATATGTCAACTGTGACTCATTGGGTTTATGGTTATCTATTCCATTTCGCAGTTGTTGTACCCAGAGTTTCCATGTTATGTTTGTTTTATGTGGTATACGTTTATTGATAAAGCCTTCTTCTTTTTTGGCTCATCACACATAATTCTTGACTGGGGGGTGTCTATTTTTTTTGTTTGGGAGAATTATATTGTGCCAGAGTTGATCCCCTGTCTCATTATATGGTAGGGATGGAAATATTCCAGTTTCGTTTATCCAAAAGTACCTTATGAGGAAGCTTGATCTCAAGAGTGAAGCTGAGGTAACCAACCTTTTTTTTTTTTGAACTTACTATTCTGTTTCCATAGATTGTAGTTCTATAGATCGAGTCAATTCTTGTGCTTACTAGGATGACTAGAAAAAGTCCGTAACTGTTGGTATTACCTTGAAACTTTTATGACTCACGAGCCACACCTATAGCGTGATCATGGCTTAATGAGTCTCACCGGTCCATAAAGCTAAATAAGACAATGACCTTAAATGTTGGTTAACTAAGATCCTTAAATGTTAGAACTACAATCAACTCTCCCTTTTTGTTTCCTGCTTGCGTATCGCGAGTCATATCTGATCTGGACTTTTCTAACCATTGGCTTGATTCTTTGAACCATGGAAATGCCTATATTAACTTTAACAAGAAATTGAGGATCTAGTGGATTAAAAAGCTCACCCGATTATGTTTTTTTTTCTTAAACAGGTAGAGATAAAATGTATGGGAGAACCAGTGATCCCAACGTTGCAGCTTCACAGCTTAGTAGAGCTATGGTTGGAAACAACTTCTAAGCATCAAAGAGTCGCTGCGTCAATAGGTTCCTCTGCAAAGGAATTTGTAATGGTGCTAGTTTATTCTCGGAAGCTCCCTGAATGCAACAACTAAAGCATTATTCATTGAAGAAGAAGAAAAGTGCAGGAGCAGTGGAATGTGTTGTGTAGAAAGAAACTTAACAATTTATATTTATTTAATTACAATCTTGAAAAAATGGTGTGAGACAGACACTTTGTTTGTTATCCAAGAAGATTCAAAAATGGCTGTTTTTAAGGAGATTGTGTCCTTTTTTGGGCATTTGAATGTATGATAGGATAATGTTGTCATTTCTATAACCATTTGTTTCCTTGTTTGGACTAAATGGAGAAGTACACGGAATCTTTGTGAATCGAATGACTTAGGCATTATTGAGAAGTAAAAGGAACAAAACAAAACAAAAAAACTTATTCATGAAGTGTACCTTTTTTCTAACAATTTTATACATAATGTAAAATTAAAGCTGAGTTTTCTTATTTATTTTTTAAATCATAATTTTGACAGAAATTTGGTTGTCTTTTTGCATTTATTTGTAGATATTTCCGAAAAGCGAACTGCTGGGAAATCAATAAATTTGCACACAAAAATAGTTAAAATCACTTGGTATGTTATGTATAGAGTTTTACTTCAACTAGGTTTGGATCTTGTATCATTGTTTTATGGGCGGATAAATTATCCATTTGTCGATTTTCTACAAAAATTATACGTGAATTAGATTCTGCGCGGCTAGTTCCCCTAATATACGTTACTAGAACAAACATAATTGACTAGTTGACGTAACAATGTTTCTCTTACTGTCTCGAAAGTAACGTATAATTCGTTCATCACAAATTGTCTTGCACATGATTGATAAAGTGTGTAAACACTTTTTTCGCTTAATGCTGAGTGCGATAGTTTAATTGGAAAAACGAATTTTCCATATATTCCATTAATAAAGAGTTCATATACTTTTGCTAAATACCTAAGATACTTTACCAAAAATCCGTCGAAGGGAAAGACACGTCAAATGTGCTAATCAGAAACTGTTGTAATGAGATTTCAAGTGCAATCAATATTGAGTTATTACTAGGGCTTTACTTCAATTAGGTTTGAATCTTGGGCATTGTTTATGGACGAATAAATTATCTATTTGTCGATTTTTCACACAAAGCACACATAAATTATATTCAACGCGGCCAGTTCTTCTAACAGACGTTACTAGAACAAGCGCACTTGACGAGTTGGCGTAATTGTCTTTTATACTGTTTCTAAAGTAACGTACGATTCGTCTATCACCAACTGTCTAGCACATGATGGTGAAATGTGTAAATTCATTTGTCGCTTAATGATGATGACATGCGTTATTTTAATTCAGAAAGCGGATTTTCGATAGATACCCTATTAACTAAGCATGCACATATCACGTTGTGATTGATTTATGCCTAACAAATAAAATTTATCTCCAACAAGAATAATTGAAATTTCATAACAAATTTTGGATGCTAAAATGTTAGATTGATATATGGGAAACATGTTATGATACTCAAAAATTACATGTTTACCAATATCTAGTATTGGAATCGCTGTGGTGTTTGTTAGTAGATATTTTTCTACATTTAGCAACATTTATTATGATTGCAAGAGAAAGCAATATTGAGGTATTAATAAGGTTTTACTTCTACCAGATTTGAATTGTGGGTATATGTTTTATGGACGAATAAATTATCCACTTGTCGATAGCACACGTGAATTAGATTCGACACGGCTAGTTCCCCTAACATACGTTATTTGAACAAACGTACTTGACTAGTTGACGTAACGATGTCTTCTTCACGTTTCATAAGTAACGTACGATTCTTCCATCACCAATTTGTCTTGTATATGAATATATAAATTCTTTCGTCGCTTAATGATAATGATGTGCGTTACTTTAATTCAGATGGCGGACTATTTTTACATTTAAAAGCGGTTACATTGAGATCACAAGAAAAAGCAATAGTGAGGTATTAATAGGGTTTTACTTCAACCAGATTTGAATCTCCAACAATACTTTAATCCATTTGTTGATTTTCTACCACAAGAACTACACGTGAATTAGACTTAGCGTGGCTAGTTCCCCAAACAAACGTTACTAGAACAGACACACTTGACTAGTTGGCGTCACGATGTCTTTCTTACTGCTGCTTCGAAAGTAACGTATGATTCGTTCATCACCAGTTGTCTTACATATGATGTATATGTAAATTCTCTTGTCGCTTAATAATGATGATATCCGTCACTTTAATTTTAAAAGCAGATTTTCGATATATTCCTTATTAACTAGACGCGCACAAGATAATCTTGTAATTGATTTATACGTAAAAAATAAAAATTACCCTCAACAATAACAAATTGGAATTTCATAACTAATGGCTGCTGAAATGTTAGATTAATAGATAGAAAAAAGGTTCTAATACACAAAAACATGTACAAATTTAGCAATATCTAGATATGTAATCGTCAAAATGTTTGTTAGTAGATATTTTTCTACATTTATCAACACTTCTGCTAAAAACACATCATTGATCCGTAGAAGAAAAAAGACACCTCAAGTGTACTAAGTAACCGTTAGAAACTGCCAAAAAAAAAGAAGCTAATACTACTTTTTCTTTTACTTAATCAAAAACTTTTTTTTTGTCAAGTTACTTTATCATAATTCATAAACTTGGAAATTAACTTTCACTCTTTAATTAAATTCGTGGATAACTATGAAAAAACAAGTCGTAGATCTATTTAATTAAAAGAAAACAATACGGTATTATATGCAAAAAATCTTTAGATAATAGAGGTCAACAAAATGTCCTAAGTATGATGATGCTAAATTTGATTAGTTATTTTTCTTGTCAGAAAATTAGATTTGTTTTATATATGTAAGAAGAAGAAAAAAACCTAAATTGCAAAAATAATAATTACGACCCGAGTCTTCGAGTAGGACCCACCTCTGAATCTGTGACAGACGCCGGTTTCGTTCTCTCTCTCTCTCCTTTTTTTCCTCTCTTTGCTTTTCCAAAAATAAAGTTGTCTTTTTTTTTTAATAAAATGATTTGTTTCACTGTGTTGTTTTGTTTTGGGGTAAAAAAAATTCATAAGGATGCTTTCAATTTTTGTTTTCTTTTGGTTGAGTGATTGCTGAAGCCAACTTAGAGAGAGAGAGAAGAGAGAGTGTCTGTGTGTGTGTGCAAGAAAGTCTTCTCTTTCACACCTTTCGTTTTCTCGAACCTCTCCTTTAAAGATGGTGGAGGAATCTTGGGTTTGACAACTCATTAACACTGACCCTCTTTTTAGCTCTACAAGCATCCAAGGAACCCTCTTACTTTTCCTTCTTCTTCATTCCCTCTCTCTCTCTTTCTCTCAATTCCTCCTCTTTTTTAACCTTGATCTTCTTCTTATAAGAGACTCAGAGCTTTCAAGCTTAAGAAAGGGAACTTCTTTGGGGATGGGTTTGTGTAAAGCTTGAAACTTGACTACTTGGGTCTTTCCCATTTTCTGTTCTTGAGTCTTGTGAGTGGAATTTTTGTTTTCAGGGGAAAATTAGGGTTCTTAGGGTTGGTTAAGAGATGGAGGAGATAGAAGGAACAAACAGAGCAGCTGTAGAGAGTTGTCATAGGGTTCTTAATCTTTTACAAAGACCACAACAAGAAGATCGTGTTGGGTTTGACAGGAATTTGGTGTCTGAAACTAGAGAAGCTGTGGTTAGGTTCAAGAGAGTTGGGAGTTTGTTAAGCAGTAGTGTGGGTCATGCTAGGTTTAGAAGAGCTAAGAAAGTTCAGACTAATTTGTCTCAAAGCCTCTTCCTTGATCCATGTCAACAAAGAACAACAGAAGTTCCATCATCATCGTCTCAGAAAACACCGGTACTCCGGTCTGGTTTCCAGGAATTGAGCTTGAGACAACCTTCAGATTCATCACTCACTTTAGGGACTCGCTCTTTCAGTTTAAACTCAAATGCTAAAGCTCCTCTCCTTCAGCTTAACCAGCAGACAATGCCTCCTTCGAATTATCCTACTTTGTTTCCAGTACAACAACAACAACAACAGCAACAACAACAGCAGCAGCAGTTTCATGAACGGTTACAAGCTCACCATATTCATCAGCAGCAGCAGCTGCAGAAACATCAAGCTGAGCTTATGCTTAGGAAATGCAATGGTGGGATAAGTTTGAGTTTCGATAACTCGAGTTGTACTCCAACCATGTCATCTACTAGGTCCTTTGTTTCTTCACTTAGCATAGATGGTAGTGTTGCTAACATAGAAAGAAAGAACTCGTTTCATTTGGTTGGGGTTCCGAGTTCAACGGATCAGAATTCACTACACTCTAAGAGGAAATGCCCCCTGAAAGGAGATGAACATGGAGGCTTAAAATGCGGGAGCTCTAGCCGATGCCACTGCGCTAAGAAGAGGTCAGTTGCATATTTTTGTTTCGTTTTCATAGCCTCTCTTAACTAAGATGGTGAAATTAATCTGATTGGAAAAATTGACAGGAAACATCGGGTTAGGAGATCGATCAGAGTACCCGCTATAAGTAACAAGGTTGCAGATATTCCTCCTGATGATTATTCATGGCGAAAATATGGTCAGAAACCCATCAAAGGCTCTCCTTATCCCAGGTATACACTTCTTGATCATTCTCTGTTATTTTAAGAACTCCTGGTGGAGATAAAAAAGATTGAGATCACATGCGAAGAACCATTCTTTTATAAGTGTTCAAGGCTTTTGAGTTGTGTGATGAGCTGAGATTCATAGAGACTAAAGGGTCTAGAAATGGCTAAGAGATGACACAACTGTGAGTCTTTTTAAGAAGTGTTGTGTTGAATTTTCTGTGTGCAGGGGATATTACAAATGTAGTAGCATGAGAGGTTGTCCAGCGAGGAAGCATGTTGAGAGATGTTTGGAAGATCCGGCAATGCTTATTGTTACTTATGAAGCAGAGCATAACCACCCGAAATTGCCATCTCAAGCCATAACAACTTAACTCTCTTTTACCTTTATGGTCCAGCAAAAATCTTCTCATGTATGTTATGTTTTGTGCGCGATGATCGGGTTTGGGATTGCTGCAATGTTGTGATATATGATTGGGGCAAGTGCTGTTGTTGGGGTGGATTTGCTTGCGAGAGCTTGCTGCAATTGTTGGATTTGAGTAAAGGGGTTAATGTAGGATTTGTCAAAGACTCTTAAGTTTATTGCTCTTAATGATTAAAAGTTTGTTTCTGGCTATGTATTTTTTTTTTCTCAAGTTCGCTTATTATTATTTGGTTTGGTGCTATTTGAATGTGGAGATTGTTGCTAAGTAACTCAAAATATGATTAGGGATAAAGAATGTTGGATTCTGTTCTGAGTTTTTGAGCTGAGAAGTACATGAATCATATTGGAACAATGTATTAAGCACAATGAATGAAACTCATTTCAAGACAAAGTTGAGTTCGAGATTCCATTTTAGGAATAGACTACAAGTCCAAAAAGTATACAAACATTTCAACCGAAAAGGTATCAAATTGTAGTTTGACTCAATGATTTTATTATAATTTGTAAAACCCATTTATTGAAATTGAACGGGAAAATTAAATTAATACTTCACATTAGTAACACTTTTTGAGAAATCATTAGTAATTGTAATTCTTACCTTTTTTGTTTTTTTGTCTAAATAATACTACTTTTTACGCTAAAAATACTACTTTTGAATAGCGTATGATATGTAAAAAATAGGAAGCATAAGGTTAGTTTTAATTTTTTTTTATATAAAAACTAATTTAGTGATTTGCATTAATGAATATTATTAATATTTTTCTTTTATCTATAAAAAACACATGTAAGGGTGAAAATTATTCAATTTTATCTAATGAAATAGTACTTGATGACACAGTTCGAGATGATTGATATGGTAGAGAAAAATAAAAATGAAAATTATGATCTATTTTTTTTAAAAAAATCTAATTTCTTTTACTTTCAACCATTTTAGGTAAGTTATTTAAATTTGATGTATTAGATTTGTGTTTTATGTAAAAACTTTTTTAATATGGTCTTACTTTTTACATATTTCATACATATACAACAATTTCAACACGTATATTTTTCTTAATTTTACTTCTTTTCAAAAACCGCTTCTATACTATTAAACGCTTCGATTCCGCTTATCCGCTTCTCATTGCCAAAAAAGAAAAGAAAAAAAAGGTTTAATTCAAGTTGCAGAATATAATGGGGCCTTATACAGATCAAGTTGGCCCATTAATCTACAAGTGACAATAATCCACCAACTCGTTTCTCCTGACACAAAAATATCTCTCACCATGTCTTCTTCTTCGTTTTCGTTTCTCTGATTTCCTTTTTTGACTCTTCTTTCCAAAATGGATTAGATCTGACTCATGATCACGTGTCACGACAGTTCATTAGGTAAGCTCGTATAATTTTATCCACACATCTAAATATCTGATTTTGATCAAATCACCCATTTTTTTTTTTCCTTTTGTAGCTTCTGATTATATTTCTTCAAATCTTTGTCTTTATTCGATTTAAAAGTTGATGTACTCTGCATCTGATCTTTTTTTCATTGTTTTTCTCGTGTTTTATTACCACGTTGTGGTTGAGATTTGACGGCGGAAGTTCACGGTGGGGTACGAGCCAGTTGGATTCAGATTTTTTTGCCAAGTTGATTGTTTTCTAGTTGATTCATTGAAAATAACGTTCCTTTTTAAAAACCCGTTTGTTATTTGTCTTCTCAAAACGTAATCTTTTAGCTGTGATCTGGGTTTTGTCACAAGTGAGTTTAGTTGATTTCATCATCTATGTGTTTGTTGAAATGTCTGAATGAGTGAAATTTTGTTTCTTTTTATGGTTTTAGTGTCTTTGTCTTTGGTTATATAGAGGTTGATGGCTTGTGGGTTTGGATATATTGTAGGAATAAGCAAGAAGTTTTATGAAGAAAGATGGTTGCGGCGAAAGAGAACAAGTTTCTGACGGTGGCACCTTTCGAGTGTGCGTGGAGTGATGATCTGAAGTTCCGGGAGGCGGGAAGAGGTTGTGTTGCGTTTGATGCGTTTGCTCACAATGATGTCACGGTGGTGTTCAGAGAGAATGTGGGGACTCAACATTACCATTATAAGAAAGATAATAGTCCTCATTACATTGTTATCATTGGTAGCAATAGGAATCGTAGGTTGAAGATTCAGGTAGATGGGAAATCTGTGGTCGATGAGGAAGCTTCTGATCTTTGTCGTTGTTCTTTGGAGTTTGAGAGTTACTGGATTAGTATCTATGATGGGTTGATTAGCATTGGTAAAGGTCGGTATCCGTTTCAGAACCTGGTGTTTAAGTGGCAAGACCCCAAGCCCAATTGTAATGTCCAGTATGTTGGTCTGAGCAGCTGGGATAAACATGTTGGATATAGAAACGTGAGTGTCTTTCCTGTGACACACAATCATATCTTGCTTTGGAAGCAAGTGGATTGCCGTGAAGTTAAAGGAGATGAGTCTGGTGACGAGAAGTTTGTGGAGGAAGGGACTGGTTATGATTATGAACAATGGGGACTTGGGAATTTTTTGGAGAGTTGGCAATTATCTGACACAATCTTTCTTGTTGGTGAAGAGGAAATGGATATCCCTGCTCACAAGGTTATATTACAAGCATCGGGTAATTTTCCTTTGAGATCATCAGATGGGGATGTCATTCAACTTCGTGGAGTATCATACCCGATTCTTCATGCACTTCTTCAATATATCTATACTGGACGAAGTCAGGTACAATTTCTTATATCCTCTTCCCTTAACGTAATTGTCCCTTTTTGCCAGGTTAAATGATTTGTTAGGAACCTTCTTTTTTTTTAACTAAACATAGAGATTCTTTGTCTTCGTCATGATTTCCTTGAACCTTTTGTTTTTGATATAGATTTTGGAATCCGAACTTGCTCCATTGCGGGATTTAAGTTCTAAGTTTGAAGTGATGCCATTGGTGAGACAGTGTGAAGAAAGTATAGACCATTTAAAATTGAGCAAAAAAGCATTTGACCCCTGCAGAAAAGTCACACTCTCGTGTCCTATTTCTCACCCGTTATCTGGTTTTATGTTCCCAAGTGCTTTCCCTATTGATGTGGGGAAGCTGGTAAAGTTGTACTCAACCGGCGAGTATAGTGACATAAAAATCTATCTCAGTGACCATAGTCTCACTTTCCAATCTCACAAAGTCATTCTAAGTCTTTGGAGTGTCGCATTTGCCAAGGTGAGAATCTCTTTTAGGGTAGCAGTTCTGATGTACATGAATATATTGATTCTCAAGTTTTATTTATTCTCAATGAACATCCAGATGTTTACAAATGGGATGAGTGAAAGCCATTCATCAACGATTTACTTAACCGATGTATCACCAGAAGCATTCAAGGCTATGATGAATTTCATGTATAGCGGAGAGTTGAACATGGAAGACACAGTGAATTTTGGCACCGAGTTGATCCATCTTCTCTTTCTAGCTGACCGGTTTGGAGTTGTTCCACTTCATCAAGAGTGCTGCAAAATGCTCTTGGAGTGCCTCTCAGAGGTAATTTTTTTTCTTTTCACAATCCTCTAGAGTAAATGATACGTCTCTCTGTCATTATCATGTTTCTCTTCTTTTCAGTGCATCTGTTACAATATGGTTTCTGTATGATAGAGAGCTTAAATGCTTAATGAGCCGTGAAGTGGGTTGCGGTTTCAAGCCTTCTGAAACTAAAAGAGAAAAGAAACGAAGTACCACATACAAACTACAAAGTAAAAAAAATATTAATATTGTTCCATGTATATATTACATGCAGGGATGGCGTTCTCGTTTTGGAAGAAGGTCATACAACAAGAATAATTCTTTTATGCGAGTTTATTGGGCGCGGAAGCAGACAAACTAGGGCCTTTTCTCAAGCTAACCTCTAAACTTTGTTGCAGGATTCTGTATGCTCAGTTCTCCAAGTGGTTTCGTCTATCTCATCATGTAAACTCATCGAGGAGATGTGCAAGAGGAAGTTCTCCATGCACTTCGACTATTGTACCACTGCAAGTCTGAACTTTGTCTTGTTAGATCAGACCACCTTCAGTGATATTCTTGAGGTGTGTTTTCTCTTTCACCAACCTATTTTTTCTTATAAGAACCTCTGAACCCACTTGGAGACTTGGCCTAAAAAAACTGCTACATTAGTGCTTGTGGAAACAAAGGGTTGCTCATGCACTGATCAGTGTTAATTATCGTGGAAGTAAATATGTACTATGGAATTGTAATGGACATCACCAAGAGTGATGTATGACATCTCCTTTCGTTATGGCATGTAATAAACATTTCAGCCAGTATTAAATCCTGGAATTGCAGTCTGCAGATCTGACAGTGACATCTGAGGAAAAGATTCTTGATGCTGTTCTCATGTGGTGCATGAAAGCTGAGGAGTCACACAGTTGGGAAGTAATTGATGAGATGATGAACTATTCTGATCCAAAAATTTTGTTCAAAGAAAGGATTCAGTCACTTGATGACCTGTTGCCTCATGTACGCTTCTCTTTGTTGCCATATGAATTGCTTAAAAGGGTAAGTGAATCCTGACCCTGAGTATACTGAATGAACTTTATCATTTTTTGTTAAATTGATTGTGCTGATGCCATCTATGCTTAATGATCGCGCAGTTAGAAAACAGCAACCTAAGCAAAGAAATCCCTGTATTCAATCGTCTTGTAAGTTTTTAGTATCTATTTCCATCTTTTTCGTAGAATATTTAATTTTTCATTTCAAGATTGATTTTCTCCAAGCCCTCATTTTTTCTTGTGTACAGGTGAAGGAGGCTGCGAGCTTCCTAATTTCCGGATTGATATGCCCAGGAAATGAACCGATGTAAGAATTACATAGTCATGTATCTTAGGATTGTATACATCTCCAGTGGGTTATATTTCCAAAGTACTCAGTTATTAAAGCTTTTTACCTCTAATTCAAGGTTCCAACATCGGAGATCGAGTTTCAAGGAGCTTCAGTACATACGTGATGGGGATAGCAATGGGGTACTACACTTTGTGGGTACATCTTATGGTAGTCATCAATGGGTCAACCCCGTTCTCGCAAAGGTTAACCTCATTTTTATCTTACTTTCTTTATTCATATTGATGGAAATCGTTTTATAAGAACCATGACAAGGAATTCTGCTGGAGAAAAATATTTCCTTATACTTTGAGTTCTTTATGTTTCCAGAAAATCATCATTACATCGAGCAGCCCCACCTCCAGATTCACTGATCCAAAGGCTTTGGCTTCAAAAACCTATGTGGTATGGTACACCCAAGTTCGCTCGTCTTATATGATTAGAATTTGGCTTGAACTACAAAATTGACAAAGCATAAAATTAAATGCAGTGAACCTTCTTTCCTCTTGGATACAGAATATAACCATATGATTTCGTTTTTTCGGCACCAGGGTACTTCCTTTGCAGGGCCTAGGATGGAAGACGGCCATATATCATCCTGGTGGATGGTGGACTTAGGCGAAGATCATCAGGTCTCCTCCATAACTTCTCTTTCTATCACATACTCTGTTTTCATAAAGAAACCATCGGTCTAAAAGCTCCATAAACCATGCTTTGACGAACTAAGAGAAAATGTATTTGAGTAAAATGAAATTTAGTTTACGTTCTGAGAATATAACGGTGAGGATTGTTGGATACAGCTTATGTGCAACTACTACACCTTCAGACAAGACGGATCAAGAGCATTCGCAAGATCCTGGAAGTTTCAGGTATCTTATATATGCTGCAGTTATTTCATGTCCTCTTAATACAAGGTGCTTAGCAAAATTTTGTGTTGTTGTTGTCTTGATGGGGTTGAAGGGATCGATGGATGGGAAAACATGGACAGACTTGAGAGTCCATGAGGATGACCAAACAATGTGCAAGGCCGGTCAGTTTGCATCATGGCCAATCACAGCAGCAAATGCGTTACTTCCCTTTAGGTTTTTCAGGCTGGTTCTGACCGGTCCAACCGCAGACACATCAACTCCTTGGAACTTTTGCATTTGCTACCTGGAACTCTACGGTTACTACCGTTGAAGCGTCTGCAATGAATGACCTTTTGACTGTCTTCTACTACACACGATTTTCTCTTTTATCCTGTTTACCTTTTGTTCTTGTTCTTGTTCTACAGTGATCTTTGAACCTGAAAGTTTTTCTCAACAAATGTTAAAGTTGATTCCAGTTAGATTGTTTTGATTTTTATGCAAGAGATTCCGGCTGTGGCTGTAGCGTAATGAGTTCTACTTTGTTTGTTATGACTGGTTTAAGAATCTCTTGCATAAAACTGATGAAACAGATTCTCTTTTTTTTAAGTTACATCAATCTAAGTCTTGAAAGAAAAGAGGAAAAAAAAAGTATCACAATAAATACTAATATCAAGACCTAGACGAAAAACGAAAAATTACAAGAGCCGCAACAGTCGTGCTAAGCAAAATAGTAGTCGGTAATTCAATTCGTCTACAAAGTTTAGATATCCAAGAGTCTGCATACTGAAATCCGGGTGGATATGTCATGGTTTTCGGATGTCCAAGTGGGATCATATTTTCAACGAAAGGAGATAGAACACAGATGTGTTTAGCGATACAACAGACTTGATCAGTCTCTGGATAATATTTGAACAACCTCTTCTCACTGTCATGGAAGTAAATATTCCCTTGTTTCGAAACCATTAGTGGAATGCACTTCATCGTCACATGGTTGGGGCAAAGATAGCTAGGGAATAAACGTATTGAGTAAGTTTTGGTCCATGTTTCTTCTGCGAAAATGTATCCATGCTCAAGATGCTCCTTGAATTACGCGATCATAGCGACTGGTATTTACTGGATTTGGGCCGGAAGGAACGTTTAAGAGTTCTCCGGTGCAAGGGTTCAAAACGTTGACGTAGCATGGTATGGGGATGCAAACTAGACCATCACACGTCATCGAGAGTTGTGTGGCGGCGGCTTCACATTGTAGATAGACCATCTTAACCTCTTCGTCTCCTTGGAACTGCGACTCGGTCCGGTCGTCTCTGACGGCCAGGATTTTCGGAATATGTTGATGATTACTCATACGCCTCCTCCTCTCCGCGAACCTCTTCGACTCCAGTATTGATCTCCATTGTGTTGAGACGGTTTTGAATCTGAGGATGGATCTCAATGGTAGTTGAAGGAAGATCTCTTCTAGTAGTTCCGGAACTACGTACATCATCTTATTAGGTTTTTTTTCTTCTTCTTCTCCCTTGTGTCTCTCTTTTCTTCTTCAAGAGTTTATAGAATCGATTTTCAGAGTTTATTGGGGTTTGGTTTAATATTATTTCCGGTTTAGTATTAATTCTGGTTAAGCAACTGATTTAAACGGAAGTATGGGTTGGTTTTGATGGTTCCCCACTCTTAAGGTAAGAATCATGTATCTTAGGATTGTAAACATCTTCAGGTTTATATTTCCAAATTACTCGGTTATTAAATCTTTTCACCTCTAGTTCAAGGTTCCAACATCGGAGATCGAGTTTCAAGGAGCTTCAGTATATACTTGATGGGAATAGCAATGGGGTGCTGTACTTTGTGGGTACATCTTATGGTAGTCATCAATGGGTCAACCCTGTTCTCCCGAAGGTTAACCTCATTTTTATCTTACTTTCTTAATTCATATTGTTGGAAATCGTTTTATAAGAACCATTGAGTTGTGGTAAGCAAAATAGTAGGTGGGATCTGCAACTCGAATTGTCTAAAACATTTAAGGATATCCAGGAGTCCGTGACGTGGTGTCTAGATGGGTATACCGTAATTTTTGGAGCGGAATCCGAATGTCGAAGATGGACCATATTTTCAACGAAAAGAAATATAACATGAATGTTTACAGCTATACAATGGACTCCGTTTGTCTCTGGACAATATTTGAACAATCTCATTTCTTTGTCATGAAAGAAAAGATTCTCTTTCTTAGAAACCGCTAGTGGTCTGCTGTCTGCACCGAAACCTCTATGTGTGAGGGTAAAGGAAAGGTCTCTAGGGAATAAACATATTTATTAAGTCATGATCCATGTTTCTTCTTGTGCATCCAAGCTCCATATCATTACTTCCTAATGAGAATGATAAACATCGGTTTTGACCAAAGCAAGCTAGTCAGGTCGACAAAACCATGATGAGACCTATAATCCACAATTCTTTCGATCTTTAGCTATTATTACTAGTTTCCAGTAAGTATTCATAACTATAAATTATGTCGAATGTGACCATTGTGATATCAAACGAACCCATAAATCACTTCGAGCTAATCATATTAGATAAGTATAGTTTAGTATTTTTTTTGTTTAGAATGTTTTAGACTTTAGTGACATATGTTTTGATTCTTTAAATACGACATACGAAATTGAAAGATTTCATGCAAAGTTTGTGGGGTCTTTTGCGGGATTTTATCATTATGATGAGTATCCTACGAATATCTTAGTTTCAATTCTATTCAAATTAGAGAATTACACATGTATTTTTTTATGTTAAATTATATTAAAAAAAAACATATTATTTTTCAACTAGTGTAAGCTGTGTAACGTTTTTTTGAGAAAAATAAGACAAACTACATTGTGGCTAATACATGAAGAAGAGACTTAAATCCGGGTTTGGAGCCAAACTTGAAGCCCTCATCATACCACATATCCCCCGTACTTTTGATTGTTGAAAATTGATTTCAAATTTGTTTATCAATCCACTTGGTTATTTGAGCTCGTGAGTTAGGTTTTTCGCCATGCCTTCGTCCATTTCGCTCCCTCTAGATTTCATAAACCATGGCTTGGGGGACATATCGAGCAAAAAACCCTTCTACTCGATTTTGTTGATGCTCTGAAATATAAGTTATAAGTGTAGACCAATCAGTTGTGTACCTTACTTTGAAGATGTCCTTGGTGTGAGCAGTCCAAATTTCTGAGACAAAACAACATGAGAAGAACAAATGATCTCTGGTTTTCATGCTATTTTGACAAAGTAAAGTGTCTCCCGAGACCCTCCCCTCATTCCACTAAACCATCTAGGCACCTGTTAAACGCCTATCTTGAACTGCTAACCAAACATAAAAGGAGTATTTTGGTGTGGCGTGAGTAAACCAGACCTCTTTATGTCACGCTACCTTATTTGAAGTGGTTCGTGTATGATTCCATATGTCCTTGGTAGAGAACTTAGCTTTGAATATGTTATTTTTCCCTTTCCATAACACAATACCGTCCCTCTCCCTGCGATTTTGTCATTGTAAATGTAAAACATCTTCAATGGAGTTTAAGTGCTCAGCTCGGTGTCTTCTCCTTCGGCGGTGTACCCACACTTCCGCCAATGAAATCTTTTTGCTAATCATCATGTCAATGACGCCCCTATCTCCAATCCCACAACATCAACTAGACGACCCAAGTTAGACCAGTTATCATACTAGAAAGAAGTAAGCTTACCATTGCCCACGTCAACCTTGCAAAATGATTTGGCTGCTTTTCTATACTTGAGGAGTTTTTTTCTAGATCCAAGAGCCTATAGTTGTGCTTTCTTAAACTGGCTAGAACGAGCCCTAAGTATCGTACCAATAAATAGCCTACATCAAAGGAGAAGCGAGTAGCAATTTATTGAAAACCTGTTTCTGAAATTTCTGCCAAATACATTCGATTTTCGATACTTATCTTTAATCCCGAGAGTTTAGCAAATTCATCAAAAACCACAACAATGCCTTCTAACGAATCTTACCATCCGAGAGCACCATAAGATCATCCACAAAACTTAGATGAGTTAAGCCAAGATTCTTACACCGTGGGTGGTATACGAAATGCCTTTCACCCCATCCCACAAATTCGCCTTTGACTTCCAAGCAACTTTCAACCATAATTTTGGATTTTAAGGGATTTTTGAATTCAGAATTCACACAATGAATTTGTTTAAAGGGAGAAAACAAATTCGATAAACTCTATTTATTAAAATCTCGATCAAAAACTCGATCACAAAGGGATTTTTAATCTCTTGAAGAAAAAGTTAGGTTTGCTCAAGAACAATTGAAAAGCTAGGGGTTTGTGTATGAAATTGCGGATCTAATTATATAGGAGCGAAGTCTGTTTGGAGATTAGTCTTGTTTTCTTAACTTTTGGCTTGAATCTCCCATCTTCCCTTTTCTTCGGAGTTTGACATTATCTTCAAGGAGGAAAGTTTATTTTTCTTCGTTTTAGGGAAGGTCGGTTAGCGACCTTTCCCTTTTAGTTGAAGGAAGTCGGTGGATGACTTCCATGGGGTTTTGTCCATGGTCCAATTACTGGTCTAACATGGGCTTCCCCGTTTAATCGAATTGCTCGATTAATTTAGATTATGCTTGGTGTAATTCGGTATTGTTGTGGGTGCAAATTCGAACACTAACAAGGACCCTCCACTTTTGCATGCAAAAAAATTGATTAGCCGTACAGAAAATTAATTTGAAATGATTGAAAAATAAAAAATGAGTTGATAGAAAACATTCGTCGCGTATATCCGTTAGTTACTTCATTGTCCTGGGATTGGTATTCTACCAGTTAAATGTTTTGTTTCCTCCATAAATGGTGATGAGACTAATCATAGCAATAGTGCTCTTATGCCTCCATAATTATCAAGGGACTAATAAGTGAAAAAAATTATAAAAAAATGATAAAATGTACAAATGAGATTTTAATTACACACCTTTTTGGAAATTGATTGTGTGTGTTTACCTTCAAATGACGAAGTAACAGCTGAGAATATACTAGTGAGGTCTCTGTTGGAGCCAACTGTGTGATATAGCATGAATTGAGAAATTTCTGGCAAACTAGGTAAGTTGTAAGAGCGTTTCTTGCTTGAAGCATTTGATCGAGAAATATGATTATTAAGACAAGTCAACTTCACCCAATGGTTGCAATCAATAAGTGCGCATAAGTCGGCTCTATTACAATGGCCACAAGTCCCCTATAAGTGAGATATTGAAGTAATCAATACGAATAAAGTTAGTTCTATTCAACTAGTGATTGAACTTTCGCCTAGATATGGTTGACCCAATGGTTCGAGAAATATGATTATTAAGACAAGTCAACTTCACCCAATGGTTGCAATCAATAAGTGCGCATAAGTCGGCTCTATTACAATGGCCACAAGTCCCCTATAAGTGAGATATTGAAGTAATCAATACGAATAAAGTTAGTTCTATTCAACTAGTGATTGAACTTTCGCCTAGATATGGTTGACAAAATCTGTATCGATTTTTTAAAATCAATGTTCGTACAATCTACGACCAAAATGTATTTTCATTTTATTTATATTTCTAGAAATCTATAATTGAAAATCCTCAAAAAAAAATTAACCAATAGTATCAAAACACATATTATTTATAACCTATTTATAAAAGTAATATTAATTAAGTATGTGACAAAAAAATCAAATAATTCAAAAATTAATTTAAGGTAGGTTAAATAGCTTATAACGAAGACAAAAAGAATTATTTAAATTTCTTGGAACACAGTTAACTAAATAGTATGCTAAATATATTTAAAGTTTTTCTTCATCTTAGAACTAAAGATATTCAAGCAGTGCTAATGTGAGGAAGTTTATGAAAATTATTAATGTGAGGAGATTAACAAAGAGAGTCTCCGTGTTTCACGTTTATGTTTGTATGTCGTAAGAAATGAAAATTTATCCCAAATAAGAAAATTAGTTTGGTGATAAGCTTCACAATGTCTTAATGACGATGTATTAGTTTGATTACGTTAATTTTGTAAATACCATTTTATTTGAATTATTAAAAAATTATGAGCCTAAACCTGTACATTTCCTCAGACCAGAGATCAAACCATTTTATATGGGTTCTTCTCAAATATCACTCGAATCGACGATTTCTAAACTTTATAGGAGAATCGTTATCAGTTGAGCTATCAACACTTGGTAAAATTTCGTAAATATTGCTTAAACAATTTCGAGTAACGACATTTATTAGATTTTGATAGAATCAGGGGGTCGTGCACTATGGAAAGATGGACATGTGTGAAGTAAGGGATGGCGATAAGTATTCCAGATAATCAAAAAATAATGTAAGGTCTAATTGTTTTAGTTAAGATTCTTAGCATATGTAGACAATACCAAAAAAAAAAAAAACTAACATACTTGTGTTTATCGAAAGATTAGTGACAAAATTTCCGTTAGCTTTTTCGTAAATGGTAGATGAAAAACATATTTTAAGTTTGTTAATCATTTACTAGCTCATTACTATATCCGTAACGAAAAAAAAAACTCATTGTTAAACTGCATGTTTGTCAAGTGTGATAATTAATAGTCTAAGATTCTAGATAATATGGTTCCAGTATTTTAAAACCAACATTAGCTTCCGTTGGTGAATGTAAAAATGTAACTGACATCGAAGAGTAAGAGTAAACCATTAGAACGCAATTAATATTTATGAATGAGAGATTGTTGGATTAATATCTGCATACACGTTTACTCTCAAGATATTTATGTTTGTGTTAAAGTTCCTTCATTACTTATCGGCTTAGTTTTCCGATATAAATATATTGATTGAATTTCACTAATTTCTAAAGAGTATCCTCGTTTATAAACTATTTGTAACGAAAATAATTAGACTATGGTCAGATCGATTATAACTTTATAATATGGTTTCTTTTCAGTTGTGATTTGTGAATGACATTCAGCTTTAGGTCAATCTATTCGTTCTTAATTTGAATTGGGTTAGATGAATTGGAATATTTTTGACGTATATGTGGGTTGAAATGTTGAATCCAGTTTTTATTTATTTATATTATTCTTTTGGTTTGATTTTCAGTTATATTTGTGATGAGAAAAGTTATTTTTAGAATGTTATATTTACTGTATGTATATATCTATACAAGAAATTTTTCTAATTAATAATTTCTCTGAAACTTTTATTTACATCAAATCTTATATGCATATGTCATCCACACATATATTCGTGTCGAAGACGTTATATAATATTTCGAAGAAAAAATCATTGAAAATGTGAGAAATATTCAAACCATGTATAAATTCTTACCATGACAATACATAATCTTTTGCAGTAAAATACTTAAACCGTGGGAAATTTCCGAACTAACATCAATTTTTATTTGAGATTACTGGTTTATTATACGATCTCTTTTATGTTGTGAATGAAACTTTGTTTCAAGACTGAATTTATTCATTTCAAGTAGATACTATTTGGTTAGATTTCGAATTGAAAGCAACTTTGATGCATATGTGGGTTGAATCTCCTTTATTGATTTTGGTCTGGTTTCAAAATCAACTATATATGATAAGAGAAGTTAATTTTATTATAATATATGAGTGATTTCTTACCGTATGTAGATCAATATTTATCCTATTCTACAATCTCTTTTTTTTTGAATATAAAAATTTTATATGCATCAACTCATATATGCATTTCATACATCCGTGGACAGTTTTTAATTGGGTTAGTTTTTAATTGGAAAAACTTTGATGCATATGTGGGTTGAATCTAGTTTATAATTTTGGTCTGGTTCAATATCAGTTATATATGATGAATTGATGATATAAGTTAATTAGTAATGGTTTTTTTGCTGCGTGTATATCAACATAGGGTATATTTTCTAATTGGTTTACAAAAAAAAAAAAAAAAAGGGTATATTTTCTAATTAACAACATCTTTAGGATATTTATCCTAATTAACAATTTATTTTGAAAAATAAAATTGTTTTATTTTTATATACATCGAATCATATATGCATACATCACCACACATATATTCATGCCGTCGATGGTACATAATCTTTCGCGGTAAAAATTGTTTAGAACGCGCAAAAATTGATATATAAATATTTATAGAATTATTACCATGTGTTAGAGAATAGGCATATCAACATGTTACCTGAATTTCGAAATTCATAGCAAAGATTTCATGTTCGCTAATGAATATCATATACTATTGATAATAAAGACATTTAAGCTTTTAGAAGCTACAATGCATAGTTGCATACATCATCATTATACGCATATGCTTCACTAATTCCACATTTTAAAACAAATTCAAACTCGTGATTCAATTCAAGATATAATGATTTTCAAATATGTTAAATGATTCCAACGCATGATTCTTTGGTTATCTTAGTTAGGACTCTCTTAAAGAGAGACACATCACACATGCAACAAGTTGTGTGGCACCACACACAAGAAGATGGTCATCTTTGGTCGGATTCAACAACACAATTTTCCACCTTAAAATCATCCAATTTTAACAAATCTTAGTTCATTACACTCCTTGATTAGTCTAGTTTCCAACGAACATAACCATCCAAAAAACCCCCACAAGCATTCTCTAAAAAACCAAAAACACCGTAATACTATCAAAACAAACCATAGTATTGACCAACCTTGCTTCAATCCCCATTTTCTCATCCTACACAAAACCATTTCAATCGCTTAAACACTCAAACAAAACCTTAAAGAATTATCTACACAACGAAAAAAACAAAATAAAAATTCATAAAGTAAATAAAAAGTTATGATAAAATCAATCGAAGCAAAAAGCACACCAACACAACAATACACAAAAGCACCTATCCACATCCATTAACCTCCTCATCCTTACATTCGTAATCCTTAATTCCAAACCGTCGATAGATTTAAATCTAACGGTTGAAATTCAAACCTGAGTTGATACACCGATCCGAGTACTCATCATTTTAACCAATCAGAGAAGAGATTACAAACTCTGTCTCATAACACATCTGACTATATAAACATCATTCCCGTAGTTCTCGTTGTCCTCATCAGACAATTCTCCGACGACACATTACAGTTTCTTCCGATCAAATCAAGAGATCAGTTTAAAGATGTCAACAGAAGAAGAAAACGTTCCAACGACGGTTGATTCAGGAGCTGCTGATACAACGGTGAAAGCTCCGGAGAAGAAAACGACGGCGAAAGGTGGTAAATCTAAGAAAACGACGACTAAAGAAGCTAAAACGACGACGAAGAAGCCGGTGAAAGCTGCTGCTCCAACGAAGAAGAAAGCTTCTTCTTCTCACCCTCCCTATGAAGAGGTCAAGATTCGATCTAATTTTTTTTTTTTTTTTTTTCAATTTTTTCAGATTCATAGATTTTGATTTTGAATTTCTTTAATTTGAATTCGATGCAGATGATTAAGGACGCTATAGTAACGTTGAAGGAGAGAACTGGATCTAGTCAATACGCGATTCAGAAATTCATAGAGGAGAAACATAAATCTCTTCCTCCTAATTTTAGGAAGCTTTTACTTGTGAATCTAAAGAGACTTGTTGCTTCTGAGAAATTGGTTAAAGTCAAAGCTTCTTTCAAGATTCCTTCTGCTAAATCCGCCGCTACACCTAAACCGGCTCCGGTTAAGAAGAAGGCAACTGTAGTAGCTAAACCTAAGGGTAAGGTTGCTGCTGCTGCTGCTCCTGTTAAAGCTAAAGCGGCTGCTAAAGGAACTAAGACTAAAGCTGTTGCTAAGCCTAAGGTTACTGCTAAACCTAAGGCTAAGGTTACTACTGCTAAACCTAAGTCTAAGTCTGTTGCTGCTGTTTCAAAGACTAAAGCTGTTGCTGCTAAGCCTAAGGCTAAGGAGAGACCAGCTAAAGCTTCTAGGACTTCGACTAGAACATCTCCTGGGAAAAAAGTTGCTGCTCCTGTTAAGAAAGCGGTTGCTGCGACGAAGAAGGCACCGGCTAAGAGTGTGAAGGCTAAGACTGTGAAGTCTCCGGCGAAGAGAGCTTCGACTAGGAAGACGAAGAAGTGAAGAAGATGGGTTTAGGATAGGTTTGGGGGGAGATTGAATACATGGTGGTGGTTAGCTTCTATAGGGTAGTCTTGTATAATTGAATCATCCTTGAAGGAGCTTGCTTTCCAAAGTTTTTTTTTTTACTTTCTTGTTTCTTGGTTTCTTGTTGAAACTTTTTTTTTTTTCTTTGTAATTTTTGGTTTGTTTGAATTTTAAGCTTTTAATCAATAGCTATAATGTGATGGTTTCTTCACTCTTTACTTGTTTAGAAACTGTTAAAGAAGATTTACATTTCAAGCATTGACATTCACAGAGAGATATGTTTCTGTGTGGTTAGTGTTCGTCTAGTTCTGTCTTAATTGGTTCTTCACTGAATCTCAAGTAATGTATCAATGTCTTAAGGGTAGTGTAGATAGGACATTGTGGTTTCTTCAGCTGTGGTTTGAAGGAACTGGTCTTGAGACCAAGCTTGACAATGTTAAGGTAAGATTTATATGTCTTCCTCTGAATCATGTCATACATTTGCTTCCTTAGCTTATGCGTTTCAGGACTTAAGGAGTTACATAAATGAATGACATACCGGGAAAAAAAGCTAGAGATCTTCTTCGTTTATCTATCTTCGTCTCTCAATCTTGGTGTTTCTTGGAGATACTGTTTGAATCTTTCGACTTTCTGAATTGAGTATTTGAGCTCCTGTTGAATGTTGAATCTTGAAGGAGAAAGAACAATGTCTTTCCATATTGATCCAGCTTCACAAGCAGGATTTGGATTTCTGTATAGCTCGTAGATAGAATCCGCATTCTCGTTTAACCTCCCTACATTCTTCAAACAGTCTATCTCCTCTGGATCCACTAGCAATGTCTTTTCCTTTTCTTTCCACCCTATCAGCTGCACATTGCACCACATATTATAACTTGCATAGTTTTTGCATCTTATAGGCGGACGAGTAGAAGAAACACAGGTTTAACCTTTGGAGAACCTTCAAGAGCATTGGTGCAGTAAAGTCTAGCATTGTCAACTAAGTTGCAATAGGTAAGAAACGCATCAGCAAACCTCTTGTGAGATCTCAGCTGAGATCTCACTCTAACTGCTCTTCTACACATTATTGCTCTCCTGCATATATGGTAAACCAAAACCTTATGTTAAGAAAATAATGAGTAGAAGAGCAGTTAGTTGGAACATTTCTCACCTAATGCCTCGAATCACTGCTAAATATGCATCACACACCACTCCAACTAACTCTATCCTGTATGGCTTTCTCTCCCTTCCATCTTCTTGCAGCTGTTGTCTTTCGCCTATGCGTTCCCAATAGTTCTCTATAACATCTCCATTCTCACCAACCTTGTAGCCAGCTCCCATTCTGTAACGATGGCGATGCACATTCCTTGCCATGGTTATGGTCTGAACCACAAATGGTACCCAAGAGAGTGTTCCATCCATTATCACATCTCGCCCTTCGTTAAGAGCTGTAACGAGCAGCGATGATGCTGCATCCGTTGATGATTGGTGAACCTGTTTTATTTCCATTTCACTGTCAGAGTTTCACAACATTGGATATTGAGTCTAACATGAAGTATAATGACCGTCTTTGCTACTTTTCTAATGTACATTTCCATATCTGTATGAGTTACTTAAACTTGAGTTGATTCCTTGCACATTTTGTCGCGCTGCAGGTTCTTTTTACGTTAAGGATTCTTATTGCACCTATAAGGAAACAAAGAACCTTACGAATTCAGCAGTCTTGATCATATCAACATGGCCTCTGGAGCTTAAAGCTCTGTATATCACATCAGATTCTTTGAAAGCATCAGCTTCGATCACCACAGCATCAGCTCCTGCCCAAAACGGTCTGATCCAAAGCACACAAGCATGTACAGGTCAATGACAGATATGTTGATATAGATCTTAAGTGAACTTATTTTGATACTTTACTTACTCTTTGAGAATGTCTTTAAGCACAGTGCTCTTTCCTGCACCCATACCACCTCCCATAAGAAGTAGAACCGGGCTTCGGTCCTTGTGTGCAACTGGAGCCATAACTTCTGTACACTCAGAGTCATCAGCGGATGCTATCCCCATTGCTTTCATTTCCTCTACCAATGTGTTAAACACTCTTGCCACTTTTAGATTTTTAGTCACCCTCTCAAACCTCTGTTCCCTATATACCAACCAAGGAACAAACAGTCATTTGGGAAAAATCACTAAAGAGAACTTAATTTGGATTGCTTTTTGTTTTTTTAGACTCACCGCGTAGCCGCCATGACAATGTGCTTTAGCTTCTTCTTAGGCTCTACATCGGCGCTGAGTATCTGAAACAAATCCATGAAATGTTTTCGGTCTATTAGTTATGATGTTAACAAAGATAGGATAATGAAAGTTTATCTTTTGGTTTTTCTGCAGAAACCTGACTGATCATGAGATCTGCATGCTTCCAGTGGTAAGCAAAGTAACTGAGAATACATCTCTCAAACTCTTCAACAAGCTTAATGAAGAGAGAATCAGCACCAGGCTCTTCAGAGAAAAAGCTGTAAATGTCTTCCTCGCAACTACCTGATTTCCTTATGTACTCATTAGCTAACTTACAGAGATGAGGACACTCTCTCCTGTCCTTGAATCCCATCTGCCGCACTACAAAAACCACAAACAACATTTCCTCAAAATGTATCACAATCTATGATCATCAAGATTTCAAAGAGGCTATGTAGATTGATTTTACCAACATAGTGAGAGAATCTCTCAAGCTTCTCATGGCCTTTGTGTTTGTGAGACGATCTAAGACGAGGGATGTTCTTGGAGTGACGTAGCTTCCTTAGACGGAAGTGCAGTGCAAGGGCTAAGAGTAAGCCAATGGATGAGATTACCAAAATCTGTGTGAAGGTCGTCGTGTTGTTGTTGCTGTTTAACTCTGGAACACACATTGATCTGGATTTGTTTTGGGGATCATCAAGAGACATGAGATTAAGATTGTTAGAACTCTAAGATTGGGTCCATTCTTGAGTTTGTTTTTCTGTTACGAGACAATGTATCTGCTTTCTCCACGTGTGCTGTACTAAAATAGCTTCGAGTCCTATTACTCCGGAAGTTTGTGATTTGACTGACAATTTTGTTGTTATAGCCAAAATCTCAATCCCTATATATGATATAATAGTGTTTTGGCAAAGGTTTTATAAAATCTATTTGTTAAGGATATAAGTCTATAACATAAGAAGAAACTGTCATTGGATATTTGAAAATCTAAAGATATTGGAAAAATGAGTTACAGAGAAAGGCTTTGAAAAGAATGTTCTAAACCTAAGTAAAAAAATAACTAAATTCAGATCAGAGAAGAAGTAAAGAATCTAAAGAGAGATGGCAGAGATTTTTAGATAGGAGCTGTGCAAGTTGTTCTGAAATGGCCAGCCTGATTACACCGGCTACATCGAACAACCCGCTTCTGGCGTCCACGGTCCTCTCCTTGACTTCTCCTCTTCCTTGGCCGTGGTGGTTGTCTTAACACGCTCGGTGGTCTGATAACAATCTCTTCACCATCCTTACCACTTTCTTTGTCAGGTTCTGTTGTTTTCCACTCGGTTTTGTCTGGAACTGGATGTATGGTTTCTGCGTAAGTTCGCCGGTAATTTGCCACCGTGAAGTAACTCTCTGTGAACCGGTATACGTTCTGTCTGCAAAAGAAGAGGGCTGCAACTGCGTGGCTACAAGGCAAACCGTATAGCTCCCATCCACGGCACTGACAAGAACGGCATCTAATATCCACTATCCATTTTGCTTCACTGGTCATGACCTCGAATTGTGCTTCGTTTGCTTTGTGAACTTGGTACAAATGAGATTCTTCTATAGCCTCAAGGACATGTCTCTCAGCAGATGGAACTAGCATAGTAGACCATTGCATGCTTGTTTCACGGCGTTCATTGAACAGAGTCATCAGTTGGCGACGAATACTCTCCATCATTTGGATTATAGGAAGACCTGAGGCATCTTGAATCCAACTGTTAAGTGACTCGGAAACATTTGCAGTCAGATGTCCAAACCTTGTTCCTTCAAAGCAGTATGTGGCCCATCGACTGTGCTGGCTATTACGGATCCACAAGGCAGCTTCTGGGGATATCTGTTCGATCTCCTCGATTTTTCCTTCAAATTCATAGTCGGTGAGACATTTTGCTGCTTCCCAAAAAAGGTTCACAAGAATGGAGTTGTTGAACTGACTACGGAAGCTTTCTGTGAGACCATGGACACACAAGCCATGAAACGCCGTTGGAAAATTAGTATCTACTCCATCAACAATGGATTGATCTCTACTAGATAAAATTGTCAGCTTTGGCATGTTTTCGGAATTAACTTCAAGCAGCTGGCGCAACTCTGAGAGGAACCACTGCCAGCTACTATCATTCTCTTCACTAATAAGAGCAAAAGCCAAAGGAAACACCGCGCCGTCTCCATCAAACCCAGTGGCAAGCAGCAATGTCCCTACATATTTGCTCTTCAAAACAGTCCTGTCCAATCCAATGAGAGGTCGACAAGCATTAAGAAATCCACCGATTGATGCTTGAAAAGAAATAAATAATTGTTGAAAGCTCCCATCAACCGGGCTTCCATGAACCACAGCGACGCTCCCAGGATTTGTTCTCTTAATTTGGTCACAATATCGAGGAAGAAGGCGATAATCTTCTTCATATGACCCGCGAACAGCAGCCATTATACGTTCTTTTCCCCTCCATGCTTGCTTGTATGATAGTGTAATTCCATGAACTTGATGAATTTCCTCCAGTATCTCCTTAGGTTTGCAATGAGGATTTACTTTCAGCCTTTCTGTCACAGCCTCAGCAACCCACTGAACTGAAGCTTGATGGTGACCAAGGTGTGAAATACCACCACATGTGTGACTCCCATGAATAGTCCTTATTGTAAAGGTTGGTACACCAGGAAGCTTGGCACAGTGAATCCTCCAAGGGCAACCCTCACTATTGCACTTGGCAGTGAAGCGAGTTTTGTCAGATTTAACAGTCTGCATCTCAAAGCGTAAGGCAATTGCTGCATCTCTGAGTGCTCTCCTACACGCAAGGACATCCGAAAATTCCATACCAACAACCAAATTGTGCTCAGGAGCTGTTTGCAGAGACCGACACTGAATGATAGGAGGAGCCAACTCTAGCTGCTGAGAAAGGCTTATGTTCAGGCCAGGTATAGGATCTCTATTCATGCAATGACCGACGGCTAACTGTAAATTATCATTGAGATCCTGAGAAACTATTAAAGCTAGTTTATCATTCTCTGAAGTTTCCGAGTCATCATTATCAGGAAAGGAGAGGTCAAAAGTATGGTCATAGCTTTCATTTTGGTTTTCCTGAGAATCAACCTCATCTTTTCCTTCCAAATCTTGTTCTTCACTGTGAGTCCTTGAGTTTTGAAGAGTCAGTGCATGTTCCTGGTTGTGGTTCCAAACCTCATTTTGGTCACGGGAAACACCTATCTGCAGGTTAGTCTCGTGTAATGGTTCCAAAGCAAAATTGTAGTCATGAGTAGTAAACAGTTCACTATTCTGTCGAGCTTCCATAAACGAGATATCGTGGTTCCCCGCCATCATCAGCTCGTGATTTTTCATTTCATCACAGTAACAAAATATTGGCCAACAAACACTAATATCTGTTCCAGAATTCTAATTCAACCGGTACTGGCTTTTACAGACCTGCAAACAAGAAAAACAATGTATGAACACTATTAACATAAGACCTTGACAGAAGTGAGAATAAGAAATCGTTCCTCAGGATTCAAAACTTAGTACTAGTTTCCATATAAAAGGGAGCTATAACAATAAGCATAAGTCCCCAACTACCACCATCTCTGTTCTCTGTTGGGGTTTTAGCCGACGAACAAAACATTAAACACCCTCGAGCCACCAAACCCAATTCGAAATTTCACAAATTGATCACACAGACACGGATAAAAACAGAGATTCATGTACGAGAAAATTCAATGTTCGGAACAAATTCTACCGAAATTTGACAGGAAACAAACAAAGAGAGATTGGGAATCGAAACTTACGAATCAAAAGGGTACGAAGCCTAATCTGCAGAATCACCGAAGCGAAAGGGATTGGGTAGTTTCAAAGAGGAGGAATTTGGCGGGTAAGCAAGAGAAAGAGGTTGAAGAAGAAAATCTGGAGAAAGAACAAGGGCAAAGAAGGCCGACGAGATTTATTCTTCATGGGACAAAAAGGGCACCTTCTTGATACCTTACAATTTTAGGTTTCACGAGGGTATTTTCGTCATTTTAATTTTTCTTTTTGTAACACAATTACACAAGTCGTTTTTTTTTTCACCGGCTACACAAGTCGTATTATTGGACTTTTTCTTACTAGTAAATAGTAACTAACCACAGATTCGAGATAACTTGAGAAATACTAAAACCCACATATAATCCCAAAATGCAAAGACGAGATCAAGAGAAGTTAGGAGGAAGAAGAAGAAACCTTAGATCTAAGATCATCCCTTTACCAAGTTTTAAGAAGAAGAAAAAATCACTTAAGCAAATCCTAGATTTTAAAGATGGTAGATGATATTCCGAACAGTGAGATGGTACCATCGTCACATGCAAAGTGTTCATCGATCCTACGTGTGGCCCATCACTTCCGTCGCACCTATCCTCGGATTGCTTACCTATGTGAGTTGGATACAAATATACATGATGATAGAACTTGCCCATCTTCTAATCTCTTCAGTTGATTAATCTTTTGAGTGGCTTATTGGTTCTATCAAGGTGTTCATGGTGCGCTTGAGGAGTCAAAAAGGATTAACCCTTCATTAATTGATCGTGGTGTTCCACAGTTTAGGTTTTCCCTTATGTGTTGGATCCAAAGGGTATTAACATTGTTATTGTCATTGTGCGTTTTGTTTCCTCAACATCCTCATCATGTTTTTTTTTTTTTTTTATACTTTGTGTAGAATGATGAAACAGGTGAACAAGGACAAATTCTGCCTAATACCGATATACCTTATTTGCAAAGTTTCTGTCTAGACTATTACGAGAAAACCATCGTAGCCTTGATCACGGCCATTGGCATCAAATATTTGAAAATAGTGCCCCTAATCATCGCCGGATCTAGGAATAATTTTCTTCTCCTATATATAGATATAGATATATTAATTTAAACAACAACATATAAGTAACTAGCTTGCATCTTCTTCTACTACATTCATTTTTTGCAATCCATTCATTATTTTCTAATCTCTTATCTTTTCAATAGACACACACTAGATAATCAGTGAAAACCCAGTTTCTCTTTTTTTTTTTTTTAAATGTTTTTCACTATCCTTATTTGCAATAGCAATTGATTCAACTTCAAGTGCATCCACCCCTCTCCCTAATGATAACCAAGCTTCCGCAATTGTCAATGTCAGAGCCGTCAGGTTTGTGCTTATTGCAAATATTAATTGTTTGTTCAAATTTGCGTTTTTTTCCTCGTATATCTTTATTTCTCTACTTTTAGTCACATACTCACATTACATTCTTCTATCTTATGTACTTTCAGTGATCAACTTATACATGCATGTAAAACTGCTCGTGTTCTCTTCAAAGTCTTGGAGCTTCTTTCGAAAGAAGCACAACTTCCTCCTGAGGTAAATCTGATTATAATAGTTTATTTGGAGGAAATTTATACTATTGCCCGAGTTAATATATTACCAAAATATCTTTTCACTTATTTTTTGTTTTCTGTAGATTTTGGAAGCTCACACTGAGATCAAACAACTAGTCAAAATCTTTAGGCCTTACAACTTTATTCCCTACTTTGATTATAATGAAAATCATCCTATAAGGAGACTACCTGAGGTTATTCCAGAGATTTGCTCCTTTTTATCAAATTGTTTTTTTTGTTTACGTATAGTTTGAGTCTAAAAACCATTATTTGCATACTAATGTTTTGCAGTTGCGAGCTGCTATAAATGCACTTAATTACCAACCGTGGTCGGTAGCAAGTAACAAAAATAAACGTGATGAAGACATAGACTCAGGGTTGTTAAAACGGGTTAATAACGCCTGGCCAGCTCGAGCCCTCGAAAGACCTGCCTGCGAAGAGTTCAAACCCGCGGGACTAGAAATTAAGACTGAGGATAAGCCTGATGGTCATCAGGTCAGCAGCCTACGAATATCCGAATTATTAATATTTATTTTTACAGTAAGTTTTCTAATTTTCTTAGTATTTTTTGTAGTATTTATTACTCCCTCCGTATTTTAATAATTGTCGTTTTAGAATTTTTATTTTTTTGAATTGGATGTCGTTTTCAAATTTCAATGCAAAATTTCTTACTTTTTAATGTTTTATGACATCATAAAACATTAAAAAGTAAGAAATTTTGCATTGAAATTTGAAAACGACATCTAATTTTTAAAAAAAGAAAATCCTAAAACGACAATTATTAAAATACGGAGGGAGTATAAAACTAGCTGCTGAACTTAATAACCAAAACGGTGTTATTTGACTATGTAAACCATATGCTCTGTTTGATTTATTTATTCAAATGATTTCACAAGACAACATTCTTTGTTTTCTCAAACCTGAATTATATTGTTAAAATTTTATGTATTCAACACATACTTTTTGCAAAACCTCAAGAATTCCAATCATCTTTGAAAAACAAATAAAATGACAATTTTAAAAACCAAAAAAGGCAGAAGGAAAAATAGAGGAATGGAAAGTTGGAAACTCAAGGAATCCGTGTATATATCTATTGTGTTAATCAATTTATTTCTCTTGTATGTAGACTACATAATGTAGTATAGTATAATCAAGATGAAACAGAGCACACGTCTATTCTTATTTGCTGTAACAAAAGAAAGTACTAGAAGAAATTTTCTTATATTTCGGGTTTTGTCTCTTTCCTCGGTTTGGTCGCTGGTTTGATGTCTAACCAATTGTTGTCTCATGAATCACCTTTCTCCACTTCAAAGTTTTGCTGCGATTGCTAAAGCAGGCAAGTTGTTCCTTGGCGGAAACTTCAGATCCTCCCATCCCTCCTCTCCCTCCACCCTCTCAAAGTACTGATCTACCATGCTATCCTTCACGTCCTCTAGTCGCCTTGGCTCCCACTATAAAATTTCATCTAGACAACATTATATCAAAAATATGACATAACAACAAATAATAAATTGAGAGATTTGTTAAACCTTTGGGTTCCTATCTTTGTCTATCAATATGGCTCTGCACCCCTACATAAGTAAGACACGTTTTTGTAATTATTGTCTAGAAATGACAGTTTCAGGATGAAGATACAATCGGAAAAGCTGACAAAACCTCCATAAAGTCTTTGCTTAAATCTCCCTTCATCACATGACACACCATTCTGTACTCACGGATAAAACACTGCCCCACCCCTTGAAATCTTCCTTCTCTTATCTGAAATTTGTACATAGAGTCAGCTCTTTACCATGATAACTATAGAGGCCAGCAGTGCGAGTGTGCGACCGTCCCATATCTATTGATCAGTGTTCAAAAAATATTTTTTTGGGCAAAAACACTCTGAAGAAAAACTTGTGGGTAAAAAGGACCCAAATCCATAAATTTATGTATAAAAAGGGTCCAAAGAAAAATGTTGTGAGCAAAAAGAGATCTAGAGAATTTACTTTACAATTTACAAGTTTAAGGGCTTATTTTAAAATTTTTGCCCTTTAAATGTTTAAACCGGCACTGATTGTTTGTGACACATTTTGGGAACTAACCGATCTAAGAGTGATTTTAAGGCATGATGGAGAAGCCTTCTCCAATGCTTGAATGGTAGCTAAGATCCAATCGTCCGGTTCTTGAGTGACCTCTCTCTCCTAACCAACACATATAATGGTAGAGTGCAATGTCAAGGTAACTCAGTGAAGTCATGCTCACAACTAGCAAGTCAACATATCCTATATATTAATGAAAAACTTACAAGTGCAGAGATAATTTCCTCCACTTTTCTTTTCGAGAAGCACCTATCAATAACATCTAACCTGCTTAACGGAAACAAATTAAGATCCTGTCAATAGCAGTTGAAAGATGACACCAATACAAGGTTGCATTTTTTTAATAAAAAAACATGTAAAGTAATCATGATCAATAACAGAGAAAACGTTTTTAAACATGACCTAGAATGCTTGCGATGTTGGCATGACAAAATATGTAACACACTTGCCTGTGGTAAGCACTCTTCTGTCTCAGGTGCGGATACTCAGCGTATGCATCGAGAATTGTTGAGACAAAGGTTTGATCACTTGAACCAACTTTGCAAAGATCTGCTTCTAATGCAGTCAATCTCTGTGAAAAAAGAAGTACCTTACCAAGTAACGATCCTCACGAGTTTTAACGAAAAATTAATTTTTTTAAAAACACACTAAATCCATAAATTATTGAATCTTGTTAAATTATACAATTGCATGACTTTGAACCAGAAATATCATAGTGTATTAGTTTATGGAATATTAATATATAGATATTTTGCTATATAAGTTACATGAGTTTATACTTTTCAAATCAACGTAACCTCTACAATGGAGGATATGATACTAAAGATGTCAGCAAAGGAATTTCATACCGTTGAAGGCACAAAATGAGTTGCAAGACCACAAGCAAGCATATCAGGGCCATCTAACCTAGCTCCTGTAAGGCCAACATACTCTCCTGAAAAGAAGACAGGAAGGTTGAGAGAACCAGAACTTTTTTGGGCATGCAAAAACAAATTGATTTGTGTTACCAAAAAATCCAGGGAGCCTTGACAAGAAGTAAGAGGCCCCTACATCTGGAAAGTGCCCTAGAGCTGTCTCAGGCATTGCAAAAACCTTGGAGAAACTCAAAAGATATGAGTATATATAATTCAAAGCAATATATATCATTCATGGACATGAGGACATGTATAAGAAAAGAATACCGTGTTCTCAGTTGCAATACGAAATCGACCATGGGTAGAGAGACCAGCTCCGGCTCCCATGACAATACCATTCAAAATTGAAACCTATAATTATATATAAAAAAAAGAATTAATGAGGTAAGTATACACTTTGAGTATTAGAGTATATTATTAAAGGGACAGTATGTATGATGAGACCGGAGACCTGAACTTTTCTGTACGTGGCCGAAACATAGTGGGCCGTGTATCCAACATTAAAGTAATCGGCACCGCGTCTCCATTTACCTAGTCCACGAAAATAGCGAAAGAATGTGTAGAAGCTGTACTAAGCAAAAACTAAAAGGAAGATATTGAAATACCTTGTAGGATATCACGAACAATAGGTGGAATGTCACCACCAGCACAAAAGGCTCTTCCTTGACCCTGTTGCATAGTTATAAAGTTTTTGCAAACAGAAAAGATAATAAGGATAGTGATTAATTACCTTTAGGATGACAAGTTTCACACTAGGGTCTTCTTCATATGCAAGGTATAGTTGCAACAACCGAGAGATCTAGAGAAGATTGATTCAACCGACTTTATATGTAACTATGGCACGTACGAAAAGGAGTAAGAAACAACAAGGGAACGATTCAATACCATGTTGAAGGACAGAGCATTGAGCTTCTTGGGTCTGTTAAATGTCAAGATTCTAACACTCGATTTCTCTTCCACCAAAACCTGTGACCAAACTGATTTAGAGAGTGAAGAAATGACAGTTGTCGATTCGCAGAAAAGAAGAGAAAACAGACCTGAGAGTGAGAGGCCATTTTCTTCTTCTTCTTTTTTTTTTCTTACAGTTTTCATTCACCTTTTGTATCCTCCCGGACATATATATATTATAGGAAAAATATTTTGTTTTTTTTGTTAAAATAAATTTTAAAAGTTTTTATTTATTTTTTGGTTGATTAATAAATCTCATTTTTATGCAAACAAATATATGAAAATTTTAATAATTATCATGAAGACACAAGTATGAAAATCTGAGTGTCTCACACTCATCCACTAGCAACTTTAAAGCTTACATAAGAAACTGCTAAAGAACACATAAGAAACCTATAATAAAAGTCCAAAAATCCATGTAATTAGGGTTTCTTAATAAGTAGATTAATATATATCGTGAATCATCAATAGAGTAACTTAAAGAATTGTCGCTTTGTGCAACTCTCTTTTTCATAGTTTCAAGATTAATATCAACGGAAAAGAATATCATAGTTTGGTATTTCTTCAAATCAATTTTTCCTTCTTTTTATTGCACCTAACCTAATAAAGCTTTAATGAACTATAATCTATCTCATTAAGCTCTAAAAGCTAGAATCTAATTTTGCTACTTAATTATATCATATCACATTCCACAATCTACACGTTTTTATAGGGGTTGAAACTTGTCAGCTCATACCTGTCCTACAAGAGAGCTTTGGCTTAATTTCAAAATCCTATTATTGCATCAATAAGATATGACAACATTGACAGTACTACATGTGCCTAACCTTTCTAACTTTCGTCATGATCGATTTTTCCTTTGTTTTCTTAAACATATTGTTTTTATTTTCTCTCAGTTTAGTTAGAAATATTTATTTATTTTATAGTCGACCCATCTTTTCACTTGCAGTTTTTCAATCAAACAAAAATCACGTCGTGAAATGATAGAATGTCTTTATATACTCATCTTTCCTTTTTTTCCTTTCATCTTCCTTTTTTTGTCCGTTGGATTGATGCGTGCCACCGAGAAATAGAAAGGTGGTTTCGCTATTATGGTTCTTTTAACATTGACTTTTGCTAGTATGGTTGAAAAAAGATAGATTCTTATTTGGTATATTATATATGAATTATTTTTGTTAGTTGTAAAAATAATTATATCAAGTGGTTTGTAAATCTTATACTTTGTATGTTTCGGTCAGAATATATATTTCTTAAAAATGAGTTTACTACAAAACTGAAAAATAAAAGAAAACGCATCACAAAGCCAAACCGATCGGTCTAGTAGAGGACCGATCAGTCCGACCGAGTCTATGCCATTTGTCGTCTTTAGACCGATCAGTCTAGGAGAGGACCAATCGATCCGACTGATTCTATGCCATCCGTCAGCTATCCGACCGATCGGTCCAACCGTCTATGCTCCTCACTTCAGCTTTGATCGCCTGTATTTGACTCGAACAAGCTCAAAACCGTCCGATCTTAGCAAAAGTACCTAATACCTATACAAGACTCAAGACGTAACCAAAAAGCACAAAAGACGGATTTTGACACAACAAATGAACCAAAATGACTACTAAACATAGGACAAAAGACACCAAAAATACAACATATCAAAAGGTTCGAGCTAGTATAAAAATGAGAGGAGTGTCATCAAGGAGAATAATCTTCTTCCACACAAAAATCCTAGCTAGCAAGTTACATGTGTACTATACAATTTCTTTGTATTCGTCATACAGTTCATCATTAATACACAAGTTTTTCTTTGTTTCCTTTTATTTTCAGTCTAGAATTCTTCTCTATGGAGTTATCAAGAAAGATTAATTCCAATTTATTCACACCATCATTGGAACCGGATCTTGCATCCACAATGTGTGTTTCTCTTAATACCACAAATCGCGACCCGGATCAAAATCAAAATATGTGATGAATGAGTGGTTTGGATACCATAAAGTGGTTTGAATCAAAAATACAATGAAGGCTCTAATATTACATGGAACCTCCAATCAAAGCATGTGTAAGTACAAGAACACAATAGTTCCGTAGGAAAAATCTGAGCCTTGATTTTGTTTTCTTTTATTTTCAATACAAAACATGGAACCATAAGTTCCTACATACATGAGAGTAATTACATAAAGGGAAAGTAAGGGAAACATGAGATATTAAACTCCTTGAAAGGAGGAAACAAAGCATGTGTATTCTTATTTTCTACAACAAAAGAAATAAAAGAAGAACCTTGGTTAGGTCATTGGTTTAATGTCTGGCTAATCACCTTTTCCACTTCACAGCTTTGAAGCAATTTTTGAAGCACGCAAGTTGTTCCTTGGCGAAAGCTTGAGATCCTCCCATCGCTCCTCTTCCTCCACTCTCTCAAAGTACTGATCTACCATGTTGTCCTTCATGTCGTCCAGTCGCTTTGGCTCCCACTATAATTTCAACAATACAACATTATATCAACAATATGACATATAGCAACAAATACTAAATTGAGAGATTTGTTAAACCTTTGGATTCCTATCTTTGTCTATCAATATGGCTCTGCACCCCTGCATAAGTAAGACACGTTATTTTAATTATGTTCTACAACAAGAACAATTTCAGGACGATTATACAACTGGAAAAGCTGAAAGAACCTCCACCAAGTCTTTGCTTAAATCTCCCTTCATCACATGACACACCATTCTATACTCACGGATAAGACACTGCCCCACCCCTTGCAACCTTCCTTCTCTTATCTGAAATTTATACACATAGTTAGCTCTGTGCAATTATTGCATGTAACACATTTTGGGAACTAACCGATCGAAGAGAGATTTTAAGGCTTGATGGTGAAGACTTCTTCAAAGCTCGAATGGTAGTTAAGATCCAATCATCTGGTTCTTGAGTGGCCTCTCTCTCCTAACCAACATATATGATGGTAGAGTGCAATGCCAAAGTGAACTCAGTCAACTTAGGATCGCAAGTCAACATATCCTATATATTAATGAAAAACTTACAAGTGCAGAAATAATTTCTTCCACTGTTCTCCTCGAGAAGCACCTATCAATAACATCTAACCTGCGTATAGAAACAAATTGTTCATTAAAGATCTAGTTAAATATGGATCATGTAAAGAGCAATTGAAAGCTGACACCAATACAAGATATATATTCGACAAAATCATACACACTTGCCTAGAATGCTTGCGATGTTGGCATGACAAAAGATATATATTCGAAAAAATCATACACACTTGCCTGTAGTAAGCACTCTTCTGTTTAAGGTATTGATGCTGAGTGTATGCATCAATAATTGTTGAGACAAAGCTTGGATCACTTGAACCAACTTTGCAAAGATCTGCTTCTAGTGCATCCAAACTCTGTGAAAAGGTGTAACCTTACTAAGTAACGAACCTTGGCGAAGCAAATAGTGATTAACAAACAGTAGCTAGCTATAAAAAGATCTGACGTATTAAAGTCTTTCAAAATGTTGGAGGAAATGAAGGAACTCTAAGAAAATTTACAGATCGCAAGTTTGGTTATCTACACTTATAAGTTATAATTATAACTGCAGCCAACACTAAACCATCAAGTTGGAGAAAATAAAGCCCATGGACAAAATTGGAGCTAAGAGTTTTGAACTACCAGCTGTCATAGTCCATTAGTTTCAAAGAAATAAACAAAAACAATGGCATTCTCCTTTTTAGCATATTGTCAAATGTCAAGTTGTTATCAATGGAATGGAGTGTATCAGTGCCTCCTCTAATAGGAGAGAGGGCAAATACCGAAATCCACATTTAAAAGAAAAAAAAAAAAAGAGAGCGTCCACAATAGAAAAACATTATGATTATCTATTTTAATTAGGTTGATATAATGAATTTGTCTTAGTAGAATGATATATACGTCGTCATTCTTATTATTACGTTTCTTAAAAGAACTTTTCTAAAATATTAAAAACAAAGAGTTACTAAAATCAAGAAACGTAAACTATTAACTAAGTTTAAATTTATTACGTTTAGGTAGGGCTGGGCACAAGTACTCGTTACGGAACCCGTTACTTGCCTCGTACTCGCCTTGAAAAAACAAGTACCCGTTATTGTCAAGGCAAGTATCATGTAGTATAATTTAGATACTTGCAAGTACAAGCCAAGCAACAAGTAGTGGAAAAAAAATTAATACTCGGCTTGTTTGACCCGTTACTCGTCATTATTTTACCATTTTATATACATATATTTCATATTATATTAGTTTTAAGAATATATTTAAAAATTACATCAAAAGTAAAGTAAAATTTAAATATGTAAAAATTTTGAAAGTGTTATTTGTAAATTACTTGCAAGTAATTCGTAAATACTTGCAAGTAACTCGCAAGTAGCAAGTAATAAAGCAAGGCAAGTAACTAGCAAGTCGCTCATTTTTTAGCAAGTACTCGAAATTACAAGTACTCGTTTTCAACAAGCCAAGCACAAGTACTAATTTTTATTACTCGTACAAGGCAATCCAAGTAATAAGTATCCCTAAAAGAGCAAGTACTCGCCTTGTGCCCACCCCTACGTTTAGGTGGCCTAGTATCTAGTATTAAAAAAATGGTATATTGACATAAATTTAGTATCTAATATATCAAAATTATTAATTAAGTTTAAACAAAAAAATGAATAGTAAATGATTAACAAAAGAAGTTGTTGGAGGAAATGAAGAATCAATAATTAATGATACTATGAGAGATAGCATTACTAACAAAAATTAAGAGCATTGATACTTAAATTAGAAAAAGAATTACATGATGGGAAACACTAAAGACGTAAGAAAAAGGAATTCATACCGATGAAAGCACAAAATGAGTTGCAAGACCACATGCAAGCATTTCAGCGCCATCTAACCTAGCTCCTGTGAGGCCAACATACTCTCCTGAACAATAAGACTTGAAGGATGAGAGAGGGAGGTAGGCTCAAACTTTTGTGGACATGCAAAAAGAAACGACTTTTGTTACCAAAAAATCCAGGAAGCCTTGACAAGAAATAGGAGGCGCCTACATCTGGAAAGAGCCCCAGAGCTGTCTCCGGCATGGCAAAAACCTTGGAGAAAATCAAAAGATAGGAAAGTGACATATTTCAGAGATATCATATCTTTTTCATCCATACATGGACATGTTTAAGAAAATAATAATTAATAAGTACCGTGTTCTCAGTTGCAATGCGAAATCGTCCATGGATGGAGACACCAGCTCCGGCTCCCATGACTATACCATTCAAAATTGAAACCTATAATTTGAAAACGAATTTATGAGCTTATACAATTTAAAGTATATCCTAAAAGAAAAGTATGTGTAATGTGACCTGGGGTTTGCTATACGTGGCCATAACATAGTTGAGCGTGTATTGATCTCTGAAGAAATCAGCACCAAGTCTCCATTTACCTAGTCCACGTAAAAAAGAGAAAGAGTGTGTAAAAGCTGAAAATAAGCAAAAGGAAAAAGAAAGATGGTCATGGGAGGGTAATATATTGATATACCTTGTACGATGTTATTAACAACAGGTGGAACGTCGCCACCAGCACAAAAGGCTCTTCCTTGACCCTTTAGGATGACAAGTTTCACACTAGGGTCCTTCTCATATGCAAGGAATAGTTGCAGCAACCGAGAAATCTAGAGAAGATTGATTCAAACCAATTATCTAACTAGTGCACCAAAGGCCGGAAGAAATTTGACAACAATAGAAAGATTCAATACCATGTTGAAGCACAGAGCATTAAGCTGCTTTGGTCGGTTTAATGTCAAGATTCTAACACTTGATTTCACTTCCACCAAAACCTGTGATCAGTAATTGAATGAGAGAGAGAAGAACTGATCTTCGTAGTAAAAAGGAGAAAACTGACCTGAGATTGAGATGCCATTTTGTCAGTGTCGTCTTCTCCTCCTCTTCTTTTTTTAAGGGACATATATATAGTGTTTTTTTTTGGTAAGTTAGGTTAATTTTGAAAAAAAAAATCTGTTGATTTTGTAAGTCAATAAGTCATAATGAATGCTATTTAGATTAGGTACATGAGGTCGCTGCCCATTTGAGAAATATTTTTTATATCTACTTTTTTTTTTTTGACGGCATTTACTTGTACGTAAGAGATGAATTAAAAAGTACTAACCTACATGTTAACTTTAGATTGTGAAATTATGAGAAGATGAGATTTCTAAATTTTGACATTTTTGTTGTTGTTGGTGCATGTCATCATCAAAGTTAAGTATTACACGTGAATGACACATGAGAACACAGCCATGATTCGGCCTGACAGGCCCACTTTGGTTTTTGTTTCTAAACTCAACCTAAATGTTTATGATCAGTTTCCTGATGTGTATGTACATATAATTTCCCAATCATTCAAGCTTTCCAAATGTTTCATTTCTTTGTTTCTAACACGAACTTTTGGCATCCAAGTAACCATAGAATTTTCAGATGGATTACGCCAATGAAAGTAAAATGACTACCATAAGGCTTGTTAATGTCTTCTCTCCAAGAATCTGAAGTGGTTCAAACCTTGAATGATATACTTGATAATCAAGATAATCAATGTTGTTGATGCATCATCGTTAGTTATAATATACATGGTTTAATATTTTTTCCTTCCACAAGCTCTCGATTGATAACTTTATAGTTGTCTTGATAGCGTTTTAGAGATCTAATAGATTTTATAAATAAACAAAAGCAATGATTGACCAAATAAATAAATAAAATGAAGGCTTGATATGTGAAATTATGCTAAATTCTCATGGTTCTTTCATAGTTTCATACGCCATTTCAAGATAATGCTACTGTATAACACGTATCTTTGTTTGCCCCTGAAAAAAAGCTCAATCTCTGCAAATATCTAAGATTTATTGTAACCAATAAAATCATTATATTTTCTAAAACATTTAAATGTATAACGCCTATTAACTTCTCTTTTAACCATTTGTTTTTAGTTATTAACATAATTTTGCAGAAATGATAAAATTTCCAATTACTAAATGGGCAATTTTGCTTAACCATGTCCATAACTATAGATACTAGATTTTGTACCCGCGCAACTATAGATATTCTCTCATCTCAAAAATAAGATTTCGAACATAATTCTTCTGCATATGCTGATTGATTAGATAATTAAATACGTTGAATGTTTAAATACTCCACATATTGTAAAACACATATTATTCTCATTATGCTATTATCTTGCGCACACCGTTATTATATAAGTAACGTGGTAAATCATAACACGTACAATTATATAGTTACAAATCATATTAGTATTTATGATACTATATATTTTCTGGAAAATTTGATAACTTTATCGTTAGATGTTTTACCTCACACAACATAGTTAAAATTTAGTTACTAAGAATCCAAACCGGTACATAGGCCAGGCGTGTGGACATGGAAAAATAAAGGAACGTGTAGTCGTGCCTTGGTCGCAAAATTGCAGGTGGGATTAATGTAGTAGCAAAATAATCAAATAAGTGAAAAAAAAAGAGACAACTTATATGTGAAGCTTAGAGAAAACAAAAGATTTAAAAACGACTAATGCATACATGAACAACATGGTGGAAAAGTATAAACGAAGACTTAAATAGATCGTTAGAAAAAAAAAAGACTCAAATGAATTTTGACAATAGGAAAAGACTGGATATCCGTGTGTAATGCCAAGGTTCGGTGTATGAAGACGCCACTCGATCCTTTGAATACTATGTAGTGGTTTTTTTTTGTGTTTAGCCGGGATACTTTATAACAAAAATCCCGATTAATCCTAAGAATCTAAACTATTCGGCTATAGTGTTATATAAAATGTACACGATTGAATTTTCAGTTTGATTATTAGAATTCTTGAATATAGTTTTTGGTTTTTATTATGAAACATCTAAAATTATTTTTAGAAAGAAAAAAGGAGCAATAGACATAGCATGTGAAAGCTTATTAAGTCTTAACATGAAAATTGACCAATAAATTAATTAAAGACTATTATTATATGTACAATATCAGATATAGGAAGGTGTGGGTGATTGGTTATACAAAGTAGAGTAATTTGTTTCCTTCCCAAAATAGTAGTTGGAATCACATGCAGTAGAACCGACAAACAATTATGCAAATTGTTATAAAATGTAATAAAAAAAAAAAAGAAAAATGTAAAGTCGTAAGTGACATCAGATTGTGTAAAGTCATTAATTTTAACAAAAAAAATTGAAGTCTTTCATTTTTGTCTCTTGTTCCGGTTACCTTTCAAACAACTTGTGTATTAGTTTCACGCTTATATATTCATTCTAAACTGTAATAATATTTTCAAGGAAAATACCAAACATAATTCTTGTACAAAGCGAGTCAATATTAATTTTCTTCCTTTTTTTTTTTACATTTTTGTTTAACTTTAAAACAACTTGTATAATAGTTTATCGGTTATCTTGGCTGTGAATGGCTGACATGCAGAGGATGAAAATATTTTATTTAAGAGGTAATTGACGCATGATTTTAAAGACTTTGGAGTATTTTAAAGTCTTAACAATTTAGTTTCTACCAATCAGTTTTTTTTTTTTTTTTTACTTTTATTCTTTTCACAGTTCTCAAATCCACTTTTTTTTTATATATCAAAAACTTATTAGAAAACTTATTTTTTTTTACCCCAAAATACTTGAAAACTCTCTACAAATTTACATTTATTTTATCATATATTTTCTAAAATTTAATTTTTGTCACTATGCTATCACATGAATTTCATTTTTAGCATAATTTATAATTATAAAAATATTTAATAATAATATAAATAAATGTCACTGTATTACAATTTTTTTTTGTTACTAATCAGATTTTAATAGCCAAATTTATCTACCGCCAAATTTTTTGCACTCAATTTCTAATGCGAAATTTCCTATAACTAAATTCTTTATAGCTAAAAGTAAAAGTTTTTATCAATCATCCTCGTAAATCTTTTTCTTGTTTGACTAAATTTTTTTTGTTAGCACTTTAGGATAAGAAAAATTTACACTTGGTATGTATAATCAATCAAAACTAATATTTTAAAGCAACAAATCGAGTCAATATTAATTATCAGTTTCGTCGGGTTTTAGACTTTTAGTTATACGTTTTTGCTCAAATTTGGAATGGTATGAGCTATGAACGACTGCGTATAAGGGCTTACGAGTTACGAGTTACGACACATGTTTGTAAAAAAGTGACCACCACTCGCTTACGACACATATTTCTATAAAAGATTTATGTTTCGTTTTTTAGATTGATGTTTAACATAGTGCAAGACACGACAGGAAAACCACAAACAATCCTTGCCAAGAAAAATGCCAATTAGATGATCAATGATTGAGATATATTTTATCTTTTCTAATTTTATACTTTTATTTTTAGATTAGTACATAATTCCTTTTTATTTTTTTAGATTAGTACATAATTCCTTTTTATTTTAGATATAATAGGACTCAGATCCCCATGATATCGCGGAGGAAAATATTTCAAAAATCTATACAGAAAAAAAATCAAACGAAAAATTATATAAATTGAGACAACTTTCCAAAAAACTTTTAACCATAAATAGATATATTTTACGAAATATTATGATATGATTTTTGTGCACACCGTTATTATATAATTAACGTGGTATATTATATCATAACTCCTATACAATTATGTAGTTACAAATCATATTAGTATTTATCATACTGTATATTTTTCGAATAAAATTATTACTAAAATGTTTTTCACATCAAAATTTTTAAATCCGATCCGAATGGTGAACCGGACTACTTTTTGGATCACCGGATCAATGGGTCAATCATGTTCGATTATGGATCAATTAATTAAAATTTGTTTAATGTATTTAATATTTACAGAGATTATATAATTTTATACAAAGAATCATAATAATTTTACTATGTTTATTGTTTAACAAAATATAAAGTGTAACAATAATAATAAAATGATAAAAAAATTTAAATCTAGCTAACCGTAAAAAAATACTAAGATAGACTAGTGAATACGAAGTACTAAAAAAAATTCTAACAGTCTAAACCTTATAGTTTATTCCAAAATTAAATTTTCTTTTTTTTTTGAAAAAATATCCGGCGGTTCAACAGATTCACCGAATTGCGGGTTAATTGTGGGTTTTTATGATTTTAAAATTGCCGGATATAATTATCACTAAACTTAAACAAAAAAATATCTGAATCACAGATTAAATGGTCGGACCGGACAGGTCGGGTCAAACGTGAAAACACCGCCTCACTTACAACATAGTTAACATATAAATTTAGTTACTAAAAACCCAAACCGGTACATAGTTAGGTCAGGTGTGTACATGTAGTCGTGCGTTGCTCACAAAATAGCTGGTGGGATTAATGTAATAGCAAAATAATCAAATAAGTGAGAAAAAAAAAGAGAGACAACTTCTATGTGAAGCTGGGAGGAAACAAAAGATTTAAAAACGACTAATGCATAGATTAGCAAGATGGTCGAAAAAAGTATTAAGGAAGACTCAAATGGTCATTAAACAAAAAGACCCAAATGAAAGTTGACAAATAGAAAACAAAGACTCGAAAATCCGAGTATAACGCCAAAGGTTCGGTATATGACGACGCCACTCGATCTCCTTTTTTTTTGGGTCTCGCCACTTGATCCTTTTACTACTACAGTTTTGGTGGTCCTCTATTTTCTTTTATTTTTTGAGTTTAGCCGGAATATTTTATAACAAAAATCAAGAGTAATCCCACAAATCTAAAATATACGGATATCTTGTTATATAAAATGTTATTGAATTTTCAGTTGGACTATTAGAATCCTTGAATATAATTTTTGGTTTTTATTATGGAACATCTAAATCTATTTCGTAGAAAGAAAAAAAGAGCAGTAGACATAGCATGTGAACCGTTTGGGAGAAACCATCTTGGTATATTCAATCTAACCTTTTCTCATGTTCTCTTAATTGGGATATTCATTGTATGGTCTTAAATAGACGAAGAATCCAATCTCATATCGCATTATTATCTAAATTTTTGCTTTGTGATTATATGTGGTGAATCATGTAAACCTACTCTTTTATAGAGAAACCAATCTCGCAAACTCTTTACAGCGAGTGGAAACCGTCTTCAATTTTATCTTTCTCTTTGAAGCGATTTATCAAAAGCTTTTATGTGTCAATCATATCGTGCGAGCTGTATATGACCACTGTTTGATCGGAGATTTTTCGAAGCTCGTCGTCTTCAAAAATCTTCCTATCCATTGCAAACTTCTTCCAGTTAAGCATTTTTTAAAAAACTCATTGAACCTCTTTCTTTATCTTCATGTACTAATTCAATTTCAAGTTGTAGAACCTCCCTCTTTTGAGGACATAATTGAATGGAATGATTGTTGAAAAGAAAAACAGACATAGCACGTGAAACAGACATAGCTGAGAATAGAATCACGGGAATCAAAGTAGGCAAGAAATGATTTTAGGACACTCACAACACCTACATCTGGAAAGAGGTCCAAAAGCTGTCTCATATATGGAAAAGGAAAAATCAAAAATCTTGAGAAACTCAAAGTATATGGAAGGATATGAGCAAATTTCATAGCGAATCAATTAGTCATCCATGATTGCAGTACGAAAGCGACCATGGAAGGAGACACCATAAATTCGATCAACAACATTTATTGTGTATCCGTTGCACATATCTTCAGTCAAAATATATGAATATTCATCTATGGGATAGTAATAGATAGAGGAACGTAACATGATAAACGAGGAACCAACTTGGTTATGATACCAATTAATAGAGAAGAAGAACCGATATCGCGCGACTTTTTGGTTTTATTATTGATCGATATGGCAGAAATAAAACACAAACTGACGACAAAACACAAGCAAAACAAAAGTAGGATTACTTATGGATAATCACAAAACATCAACATAAAATAAAACCCATCACAAAAAGGAAATATACTTATACGATGCATCACCAACACACACAAGTCTCGGCTTAAGCCTGTGGCTTATAGGAGAAACCATTGACAGTGAGACCTCCATCAACACAAATGGTCTGACCAGTAATATATGAAGCTGCGGGTAGACACAGAAAAGCCACAAGTGATGCAACCTCTTTTGGCTCTCCAGCGCGACCAAGTGGAGTTCTACTAACCAAACTCTTCTTGTAACAAGCGTCTTTAAAAACCTGATATTTCACAAGATTGACATAAGAATGAAAAGTTATGAAAATAATATAAAATAAAATAAGCTGGAGGGTGTCATTAATTACAGGTTCAGCCATAGCAGTGTGGATAAAATTAGGAGCAACGGAGTTGGTTCTTATGCCATCTCTTGCCCATTCACACGCCAAAGTTTTTGCTAATTGATTCAAAGCTCCTGCACATCCAGACAACCAAAAAGATAAACTGTTAGAAATCCCAAAGAAAATTAGACCTTTATTGAAATGACTTTATTAGCCTATTGGGCCAATCAGTCAACCGTTGGAAATAGCTTTTAAAGTAAGACTAGTGATCCATCAAGATAATTAAGTAGTTTTAAATTAGTCTTTTATTTTTGTCTATCAATACAAATAAATACTGGATATGAATGAAAACCCTTATATCTTGACACTAAGGTCATATATTTTTGAACAAAAAGTATTTGCGTTTACTATGTATCAATCTAGTCATTACTACAGTTAATTTTGACATACAACATTAGCCAAAACCACTTATTAACGTAACTCATCAGCATTGAAATCATTTTTTACCAAATAGCATTCAAAAATTATGTACATAATTGGAATTTCTCTTAATCAAATATAGAAAGTTCGTATTAATATGTTTTATACATATATTACTATTGCATCTGTTATAATTGGAAATCTCTCTACTGATTAATAGTCAGTCCTGTTACCTTTCGTTAAACTATAAATAGATCCACACTCCATTGATACAACCCCTCCAACAGAGGAAATAAAGACGATGCTTCCAAATTCAGAAGCTTTTAGGAGAGGATGTGAAAGTTGGCTAAGATGATAAGCAGATTCCAAGTTTGTCGAAATATGGAACGAGAAATCGTCTGCTGCATAATCTATTGTTGGCTTTGTACGAACTACGCCAACGTTGTTCACCTATGTTGAAAAAAAATGAGCTACGTAAAAAATCTTACTATATATGTCATTACTTAATAGTTATATTTTTCATGTGAGAATATGCTTAGTTTCTTTAAAGTAAGATTAACTTACAAGAATGTTCAGCTTGCCCTCGAACATCGTCGAGACGGTTTGCATAAGTATTTTCCTCTCGGAATGAGAGGATACATCACAGATTGAACCACTTACTTGAAACCCTTTCTTTTCCCATTCGCTTAAACTTTGATTAAGCATTGTTTCAGATATATCGCATACATGGATTCTAGCTCCAAGACCGGCTAGCTCCTCTACTATAGCATGCCTAAATCATTCCACACAAAAAGACATATATAACGACGTCCTAAATAAATCCACAACAATGGGTAAAAAATATGATATAGCTAGAGAGTAGAAAGACCAACCCGATTCCGCTGGCTCCACCAGTTACAAGAGCAGTCATACCCTGAAGACTCCATCTTTTATCCATATTTTTTGTTTGGCTGTGGGTAGCAATGACTAGAGATACCACATAACATATATAGAGGCAAATTAGATAAAATATTACTATCCTTTTGATTTGACGGGGGCCAAAGAAATGTCTCCACCAGCTGTCAACAGTCTTTCTTCGCCCAACCTAATACAGTAGAACTTCTATAAATTAATACTGGATAAATTAATAAACACGATAAAATAATAATTTTTTGGTCCCAAATCGGGCTAATATAAAAATTAATCAAATTCGATAAGATAATAAGATAATAATTTTTTTAAAATCCCTATGTAAAAATATGGTCCCAATAATATCATAAATTAATAATCATATAAATAATATATATATATATATATATATATGTATAAATAAATAGAATATACTAATGCATTATTTAATGTCTAAGAATTTAAATTTTTGTTAGCGATTGTCTCTAACTTTATTTTATAAAACAATTGTTTTGTGCTTTTAAAATAAAGTGTTCTATTATATTTTATAACTACGTAATGAAAATAACTAATTTTTTCTATAAGTTTGTATAAATTGTATGCATAATTTTTATTTTGATAGTCATTTATGATGTTAAAATATGACACATGAGGTCATTAATCATAAATTTGAATTTATGTATATCATTTGTATTAGTGAATTCCCTTATAATCCTTGTAACTTATGGCTGAAAAACTTTTTTTCTAAATATCAATTCCAAAGTCCATAATTTAAGATCTAAAACATCAAGTTCATATTTTTTAGAAATTTAAAAATTAAACCAAATCTCTTTATAAATTAATAAATATTAATTTATACGATAAAATAATAAATATTAATTTATAGATAAATTAATATCACTATAAATTAATAAAATATCATGGGACCATAATTTATAGAGGTTTTATCATTGGCCTCCTAAATATTAGGTAATATATGCTTGATTGGCCTCCTAAATATTAGGTAATATATGCGTGATTGACCTCCTAAATATTAGGTAATATATGCTTGATTTGCCTCCTAAATATTAGGTAATATATGCGTGATTGGCCTCCTAAATATTAGGCAATATCTTTAATATTGTTAAACCCGTATAACCCATTGAACCGTTTTATAATGAATTGGTTAATGTGAGTGACGTGAAATAAGTATTGTTTTTATTAGAATTTGTATAGCCATATATTGTAATTTCTTACAAAATTCAATGTTACAACTTATAGATATACTTCCCAAATAATAGTATAGGATATTAGAGAAAAAAATCACATACTATCATACATTAGTTAAATAAAAGATAAATTGGTCCCAAAAAATCTCCACTCCTATTATTTTTAGATACAACTCAACTTTCCTCAGGAATGGCCGGCCTTCTCAGTGTATTTAGAAGATTTACAGAGAGACAAAGAGGAATTTTCAAGCTTCTCTTTATCTTTAATCCCTCGAAGTGCAAATGTAAAAGCGGATAATTTGGCGCGAAAAGTTCGCACCGAACCGCATCACATCACATATGTAAACAACATTCCTCAGGAATGGTTCTTTTGAATTTTTAATTAAAAGCTGTTGACAAAAAAAAGATACAACTCAACTTTTTATCACAAAAAAGGGAAACGCCCGAAAAACATCCATCTATTTTTTATTTGAACGTTTAATGCTTTCATTGTAGTCTTAAAATACCTCATATAAAGTTATTGGTAGAATCGAACGGCCCGCAACTTAACAGCCGTAAACGGGCGTTACAGAATCAATTAACGGCGTTAAATTTAATCCATATTTTATACAATCTTTTAACATCATTAAATGATTCTGTAACATCTGTTAGTGGCTGTTAAGTTGCGGATTCGATTCCACCAATATTTTATATATAAGGTATTTTAAGACTACGAATAATTAAACGAGGTATTTTTGTCCCAACCAAAAAATTGAAGGTATTAAACGCCGATATATTTTGCAATAACCTCCATTCCTATTATTGGTCCCCAAAAAATTTAATATTTTCTAATAAAATTTTATTATATCACGCCTATAAACTTCAATATGTTTAATTTATAAACGCAATTTTGTAAATACATCATTTTCCATTTTTTAAATCCTCGATTTTGCACAAAAATTATATATATTCTCTATCTCCAAAATATATCTTTCGAACATATATAAACTTTTACACATGTTAATTGACTAAATTAAATATATAAATACGTTCATCATCCACGCAATTCACATTGCAAAATACATAATTAATAATTTCTTATGGGAGATTGACACAAATAGCCCCCAAAAAGTTGTTTTTTCCAAAAATAGCACCCCATTTGAAAAGTTCCACAAATAGCACCATAAACTTCAATTAAACTTAATGAAAATATAAGATAGAAAATAAAAAAGAGAGCAAACACTAATCTAATATTAAATTGAATCTAAATTGTTTTAAATAGCGGAAATATATACCCTAATTTGGAAATAGGGAACCCAAATATAATACCACAAACTAATATTAAAATAAAAATCTCTTTTAAATGGTGAAAATATATACCCTAAATTGGAAATAGGGAACCCAAATATAATACCATAAACTAATATTAAAATGAATCAAAATCTCTTTTAAATGGTAGAAATATATACCCTAAATTGGAAATAGAGAATGCAAATATAATATTTTAAATTTATTTCTAATTTATTTTGTTGAATAGCTTTTATATAAAAGTTGTGGTATTATTGAAAAAAAAAGCTAGTGATAAAATTTTTAGAACAAAAACACTAATAGTAAGTTAACTAGTGCTATTTTTGGAAGTTTATGGAGTTTGTGCTATTATTATCAATAAAACTTGTTTTAGGGCCATTTTTAGGAATTTCTCATCCTATATTATGTTAATGTTTTTTTTGTACAATGCTATCATCTAAGTTACGTGATAAATCATACTGTATATCTTACTCCTAACAATTTATAGGTTATTAATAGTATTATCTGCACGACACCATTTTCCAAAACAATTAATACATAGGTTAGAGGTGTGTATATAGATGATAGATTAGAAGCCAAATTGGTACATATATAGGTTAGGTGTGCGAACATGGAAACTAAAGAAAAATGTACACAAAATTGCATGTGGGATTAAAGTAATAGCGGAAGAATCAAATAAGTGAAAGAATGCGACAACTTCTACGTAAAGAAAGATGAGAGTAAACAAAATATTTATTGACAACTTAAGCATAGATTAGCAACAGCCAACATGCATGGTCGAAAAAGTATAAACGAAGACTCAAATGAAAGTTGACAAACAGAAAACAAAGACTGGAACAAATCCGTAAGTGACATCAGATTGTGTAAAGTCATTAATTTTAACCAAAAAAAAACATTGAAGTCTTTCATTTCTGTCTCTTGTTCCAGTTACCTTTAAAACAACTTGTGTAACAGTTTCACGCTTATATATTCATTGTAAACTGAAATAATATTTTAAGGAAAAATACCAAACATAATTCTTGTACAAAGCGAGTCAATATTAATTAATTTTCTTCTTTTTTACATTTTTGTTTAACTTTAAAACAACTTGTATAATAGTTTATCGATTATCTTGGCTGTGAATGATTGACATGCAGAGGATGAACATATTTTATTTAAGAGGTAATTGACTCATTATTTTAAAAATTTTTGGAGTATTTTAACGTCTTAAAGTTTTAGTTTCTACCAATCAGCTTTTTTTCTACTTTTTTTTTTCAAAGTTTTCAAATCCACTTTCTTTTTCTGTTTTTTTTTTTATATAAAAAATCTCAAAATCACACCATTAGAAAAAAATTCTTTTTTTTGGTGAGCACCATTAGAAAAAATTCTTAGAAATTTTTTTTTCTTTACCCCAAAATAATTGAAAACTCTCTACAAATTTATATATATTTTATCATATAATATTTTTGATAAATTATTTATATCATTTTTTAGATCTATTTATTCTCATAATCATTTTCTTCTCATCATCACCATGTTCTTGAGAATACTTATCTATTCATTTATTAGTAAAATTTTGTATATTTCTAAAGTTTTATTTTCAATAAAATTTATTTTTGTCACTATGTTGTCACATGAATTTCATTTTTAGCATATTTTATAATTATAAAAATATTCAATAATAACAAAAATAAACGTCACCGTTTTTAAAGATTTTTTGTTACCAGTCATATTTTAATAGCAAAATTTATATACAGTTAATTTTAAAGTAAAAATTCCTACAACTAAAATCTTTATAACCAAAATTGACAGTTTTTAATCAATCATCCCCGTAAATCTTTTTCTTGTTTGACTAAAATTTGTTTTAGCAATTTTGGTATACATGTATAATCAATCAAAACTAATAGTTTAAAGCAACAAATCGAGTCAATATTAATTATATGTATCAGTTTCGTCGGGTTTTAGTTATACATTTTTGCACTATAACAATATTAGTCAAACAAATTTGGAATGGTATGAAGGACTGCGTATAAGGGGCTTACGACACATATTTCTATAAAAGATTTATGTTTCTTTTTTTTAGATTGATGATTAACATAGTGCAAGACACGACAGAAAAAAAACACAAACAAACCTTGACAAGAAGTTGCCAATCAGACGATGAATTTCTTACAAAGTATTTATTGAGATATATTTTATCTCTAAATTTTATACTTTTATTTTTAGATTAGTACATAATTCCTTGTTGTATTAGATATATTAATTAAGTCTAGACATGTATAGATATTTGACCTAAAGGGTTTGTGAAATACAAGATTGAATATTTAAAAATCTTAAACTGCTCATGGTCTCGGAACCAAGTTTTATTATGACTTCCAAACTCTAAAACTTTTTTTTTTTTTGCTAAGAGAGTAAATATCAATAGATGAAAGTTTTGGTGTTACAAAATATAAGACCTAGAAAGATGAACCTTGCCAAAAAAAGATAAAAAACAAGGAAACATTTAAGACTACACAATATCAATTAAGGGAAGAAACAGATCCTTAATTTAGCCATAGAGCCATGAGCTTTCTGAAATTCTTCATCTTTCTCCTGGCAGTAATAGAGTTGATGATGAGCCGGTCAATTTCCTTAAAGATATTAAGCGGCGGGACTGCAATTTGGTTGTGGATGAGATTGTTTCTCTGCCGCCATAATGCGTAGACAATCGCGTGAATTAGTAGTAGCCGAAGCGTACTTGGTGTCGCAGTTGTGCTCCCTTTAGCCCAAGACATCAGCCCGGACCAGTCAGCAAAAACCATTGGTGGAAGCCTCAGCTTCGCAAAGCCTGAGCTCCAGAGAACATGTGCAAAAGGGCAATGAAGAAAGAGGTGGTCTCTTGTTTCCACCGACCCAACACAAAGACAACAATCAGTGGATATTTGCAGTCCCCAAGAAGCCAGCCGTGATCTGGTGGGCAGCCTGTTTAGGTTTGTTACCCACAAGTGGACAGCATGCTTTGGTGTAGAGCCTTTAAACCAAACCAAAGGAGCCCAGTCTTTCTCTGCATCTCTAGGTCGAAGTATCTCCCACGTGTTGCTAGAAGAAAAACCTTGACATAGCTTGTCATCAACATACCAAACTCTAAAACTTGTTGTGCTTCACGCTGCATGACGATAATTCCCGAATTCATAAAGATAAATACATGATGGAATATCCCGAATTCATAAAGGTAATGAAATATTCTGAATTTTAAAATTTAGAACTGTGTCGGTTCATCAAAACCCACAAAGTTTTGCACCACTAGCTAGCATAGTCCATTAATTCCAAAAAAAAAGATGGCTTTCTCTTTTTTGGTATAATGTCATGTTGTTATCTATAGTTTAACGCAGTGCCGTGCCTACTCTAATAGGAGAGAATTACCAAAACCAAGAATCTTAAAAAATTACGTTGACGTTTTAAGTAAAAACTATAATGTAAACTTATCATATTTTTGGATTTCATTAAAGACAACATATATTATGATATTTTAAAATAGACTATTATAAGAGCCATACATTTTAAAACCATCCTAGCCCTCAAAACGACACGGTATTGGGAATATATATTATATACTAAAGGCGAAAAGGATATCCGATCCATACCATTGACAGCACAAGATGAAATGCAAGACCACAAACAAGCATATCGGGGCCATCTAACCTAGCTCCGGGGAGGCCAACATATTATTTTTTGTGCCAAGGTTTTAAAATGTTATAGGTTCTAACCATTGTGTAAAAACCTGAAAGTTCATTTTAATGAGATTTACAGTTTAGCAACAAAAAAATGAATATTCGTCCATGTGATAGTACGTAACACGAGAGCAACATGATAAACTGAGGGACCAACTTGGTTATGATATAACTATTAGAGAAGAAGGATGGATATCGCGTAAATAATGTTGAATGCTAAGAATTCCGTTAACCAAGCTCTCGCAAATCTGTTGAAGTCTCAAAGATGGCCAAACGTTATGGGAAAGTAGAGTTTCCTCCTTTTGGGTTTTATTAATGATCAAAAGCTAGAAACAAAACACAAACTGAGGACAAAACACCGAAGCAAAACGGAAGTAGGATTACTTATGGATATTCATAACCAAAAACAAATAAATCAAAAGACAAACATAAAACAAAACCCAACACCAAAAGGAAATAGACATATATGATGCATCACCAACACACACAAGTCTCATCTCAGGCCTGTGGCTTATAGGAGAAACCGTTGACAGTGAGACCTCCATCAACACAAATGGTCTGACCAGTAATATATGAAGCTGCAGGTAGACACAGAAAAGCCACAAGTGATGCAACCTCTTTTGGCTCCCCAGCGCGACCAAGTGGAGTTCTACTAACCAAACTCTTCTCATAATCGGCGTCTTTGAAAAACTGATTATTCACAAGATTTTATGAAATAAGAATGAGAAGTGCATGATGGTAATTGGAAAATAATTAATAAAAAAAAAAAGAAGCCAGAGGGTGTCATTGATGATTACGTACAAGTTGAGCCATAGCAGTATGGATAAAATTAGGAGCAACAGAGTTGGTTCTTATGCCATCTCTTGCCCATTCACATGCCAAAGTTTTTGCTAGTTGATTCAAAGCTCCTGCATATACACACAACGAAAAAGATAAACTACGTGACATCTATTAGGAATCCAAAGAAATTAGACCTTTATTGAAATGAATGTATTAGCTTATTAGGACAATCAGTTAACCTCATTTTTACATTAAAAAAAAAAGACAATCAGTTCACCGTTGGATGTAGTGTAATTGAAAATCTCTCTATTGATGAATAGTCAGTCTATGTACCTTTCGTTAAACTATAGATAGATCCACACTCCATTGATACAACTCCTCCAACAGAGGAAATAAAGACGATGCTTCCAAATTGAGAAGCTTTTAGGAGAGGATGTGAAAGTTGGCTAAGGTGATAAGCAGATTCCAAGTTTGTTGAAATATGGAACGAGAAATCGTGAGCCACATATTCTATTGTTGGCTTTGTATTAACTACGCCAACGTTGTTTACCTATGTTGAACAAAAATGAGTTACAAAAATCATACTATATATATGCATTACTTAATTCGTATATTTCCCCTATGAGAATATGCTTAGTTTCTTTAAAGTAAGATTAACTTACAAGAATGTTCAGCTTGCCATCAAACATTGTTGAGACGGTTTGCATAAGTGTTTCCCTCTCAGAATGAGAGGATACATCACAGATTGAACCACTTACTTGAAACCCTTTCTTTTCCCATTCGCTTAAACTTTGATTAAGCATTTTTTCAGATATATCGCATACATGGATTCTAGCTCCAAGACCGGCTAGCTCCTCTACTATAGCATGCCTAAATCATTTCACACAAAGAGACATATATAACGACGTCTTAAATAAATCCAGAAAATGGGTAAAAATTAGGATATAGCTAGAGAGTAGAAAGACCAACCCGATTCCGCTGGCTCCACCAGTTACAAGAGCAGTCATACCCTGAAGACTCCATCTTTGATCCATTTTTTGTTTGGCTGTGGGTAGCAATGACTAGAGATACCACATAACATATATAGAGGCAAATTAGATATATTATTACTAGCTAATGACCTTTCGGAGAGTGGGGGCATTAATTAAAGAAAAATGTGAATTACGTAAATGGAAAACATTTAGATTAAAAATACGTAAATGACAATTGTATAAAGATAAATTAAGTATATTTCACAAACGTAAAATGAATTTTTCATTAAAAGATAAATTGGTCCCAAAAAACCCCCATTCCTATTATTTTTAGATACAACTCAACTTTTTGTTCCAAAAAAATCTATATTTATTTTCTAATAACCTCCATTCCTATTATTCGTCCCAAGAAAGTTGATATTTTCTAATAAAATTATATTATATCACTCCTATAAACTTCAATATGTTTAATTTATTTACGTAATTTTGTAAATACATCATTTACCACTTATTAAATCCTCGATTTTGCTTTACAAAGTCAAAAACTATAGATATTCTCCATCTCCAAAAGATATAAATACGTTCATCATCCTCGCAATACACATATTGTAAAACACATAACAAATAATCCTTTATTATGTTAATGTTTTTTTGTACAATGCTATCAACGTGATAAATCATATATCTTACTCCAAAAAATTTATAGGTTATAAATAGTATTATCTGCACGACACCATTTTCCAAAACAATTAATACATAGGTTAGGTAGGTGTGTATATAGATGATAGGTTAGAAGCCAAATTGGTACATAGGTTAGGTGCGTACATGGAAAATAAAGAAAAATGTACACAAAATTGCAGGAGGGATTAAAGTAATGGCGAAAGAATCAAATTAGTGAAAGAATGCGACAACTTCTACGTAAAGAAAGATGAGAGTAAACAAAATATTTAATGACGACTTAAGCATAGATTAGCAACATGCATGCATGGTCGAAAAAGTATAAACGAAGACTCAAATGAAAGTTGACAAACAGAAAACAAAGACTGGAAAAATCCGTGTATAATGCCAAAGGTTACGTACTTACGTTCCGTGTATGACGATGCCACTCGATCTTTTTAATAATTAATACTACAGTTTTGATAATTATTTTGCTAATATTCTTTTGAGGTTCTTTAACAAAATAATTTATTTTATAGTTAGCCGGCCGATGATTTAACACAAAAATCCAGATTAATTTTAGAAATCTGAAAAATTCGTCTATCTTGTTATTTAAAATGTTTATAATCTATGATGATTGATCTTCTAGTTGGAATATTAAAATTCTTGAATATAATTTTGGGTTTTTAGTATGAAAGGTCTAAATCCCAATGACAAGACTATACCCCATTTCGATAGAGGTCATTTGAGAAGGTAGGTTAAGAGAAACATATCACGAAACATTTGGGCCTTTCTAACATATAGGCTGATGACTTCCAAAGACCCATAGGTTCGACCATAAAAAAAATCAAACGGACGAATCAATGGAGACTCATCCGAGAATTATGTTGAAAACGGATAAATCGACATTATTAAAACAATTTAACGTCTTAGTGAACACCTTCTTTGTACGCAAAAACCCTAGCAAGTTACCACACAATTTCTCTGTATTCGATACAGTTCATCATAATATAATCATCTCTTTGTTTGCTTATATTTGAATCAATAAAAGAAAGCTTCGAAGCTTTGGAACTGGATCTTGTATCCACTATATAGGTACAGTTTGGTAGTATTGGTACTGAAGATCGTTGTCTACTTGTCTGGTCAATGCCAAAATACATTAAAATCTCAATAAATTAATATTTCATAAATTGATGACTACTATAAATTAATAAATTCTTCCGTTTTCGAATTGGGTTAATGTAAAAAATAACAAAATTCGATAAAACAATAAAATAAGAAATCTTTTGAAGACCTTATAATGTAAACATATGATCTCATCAATATTATAAATTAATAATTATATAAACTATATATATATGTATTTAATTTTTTTTAATGAAATATAACTCTAATATTGTCGGTTTATTATTGAATTTGCATTTTTGGTTGAGCTCATCTCTAACTATAAGGAACTATATAAATAAAGGCAATTAAAAATATATATTTTATAACAAAGCTTCTTATTTTAAAATAGAAAATTTTCAAAGAATATGAAAATAGACAAATATCTTTGTTTGTTTAGATATTAATATTTTTTTAATTTATCGATAAATTAATAATTTATAATTTATAATTTATTTTAAAATTAATAGAATTTTATGGTCCCGATATTGTTAATTTATAGAAGTTTAGTTTTATATGATTGATAAATGAACGTGGATGGTTTTGAACTTTTGATACCACAAAGTGGTTCGGATCAAGAAGGAAATGAATACTCTGATGTCTGATCCGGCTTAATAGAGCCCTCAATCAAAGCATGTATAAGAAATAGAAAACAAGATTTCTTTAGGCAAATTTCTTTGCCTTTATTTGATTATTTCTAATTTCTTTCCAATTAAATAGGATATCTGGACCTACATATATGGAAGAAAATTCCATAAGGGGAAAAACTGGAAACGAGATATAACAAAAGAGGAAACAAAACACCTCTTTTTTATTTTCTATAACAGAACACATGAAGAATATTATAAAAGAATTGTTGTTCAAACACATAATCTTGGTATTTCAGGTTGGTCATTGTTAATGTCTCACCAATTGCTTCTCCACTTCACAGCTTTGGTGTGGCCATTGCTGAAGCATGTAAGTTGTTCCTTGGCAAAAGCTTTAAATCCTCCCATCCCTCCTCTTCCTCCACTTTCTCAAAGTACTTATCTACCATGCCATCCTTCATGTCCTCTAGTCGCCTTGGCTCCCACTATATATAGTTTCAAGTTTTTATGATAGTACGGCCTTATATCAACTATATATAGATTAAAAAAAAAACTAAATGGAAAGCTTTGTTATACCTTTGGGTTCCTATCTTTGTCTATCAGTATCGCTCTGCACCCCTACATAAGTAAGACACGCTGTTGTAATTATGTTGACAACAAGGACAATTTTATGAGGATTATACAATCGAGAAAGCTAACAAAACCTCCACAAAGTCTTTGCTTATTTCTCCCTTGAACACATGACACGCCATTCTATACTCACGGATAAGACACTCCCCAACGCCTTGCAATCTTCCTTCTCTTATCTGAAATTTATACACATAGTTAGCTCTTTCCCATCATTACATGTGACACGTACATTCTGGAACTAACCGATCTAAGAGATATTTTAAGGCTTGATGGTGAAGCCTTCTTCAATGCCCCAATGATGGTTGAGATCCAATCATTTGGTTCCTGAGTGGTCTCTCTCTCCTATATATGGTAGAGTGCATTGTCAAATGTAACTTAGGATCGTAAGTGAATATATCCTATATATTATTAATGGAAAAACATACAAGTGCAGATAGAATTTCTTCGACTGTTCTTCTTGAGAAGCACCTATCAATAACATCTAACCTGCGTTAAACAACAAACGGAAAGATAAGAAATAGCTGACACCAATTTTTCACTGAAGACATGGATCATGCAAAGAGCGACTGAAAGATGATCCACTAGTACAACGTTGAACTTTATAAAACATGTAATGTAATCATGATAATAACAGAGAAAAATGCGATATGTTGGCATGGCAAACAATATTCGGCAAGCACAAGTACATGTAGAAAAAATAAAAGAGACTAAATCATATACACTTGCCTGAGGTAAGCACTCTTCTGTTTAAGGTGGGGATGCTGAGTGTATGCATCAAGAATTGTTGAGACAAAGCTTGGATCACTTGTACCAACTTTGCAAAGATCTTCTTCTAGTGCAGTCAACCTCTGTGAAAAGTAGTAACCTTACTAAGTAACGATCCTTGGCGAATCAAATATTGCTTAATAATAGCTATATGAAAAAGTCTATAGTGCAAGACACGACAAAGAAACCTCAAACGATTTTTTTTGCATCACGGACCATTAGTTCCAGAAAAAAACAATGCCATGATTGCTGGCAATGGGGACACTAATTAAATACGTAAGAAAAAGAAGTTCGTACCGTTGAAGGCACAAAATGAGTTGCAAGACCACTCGCAAGCATTTCAGCCCCATCTAACCTAGCTCCAGTGAGGCCAACATACTCTCCTACATAAGAAGACAAGACTATGAGAGAGGGTGATAGAAAAATTTGTGGACATGCTAAATTCAGGGACGGCCATGAAGATAAAGATGAGCTAGCTAATGCATAAAAATTTTATTCAGAAACTGAGTAGATAACAAACTCAAACAAAAAAAAACAATTTTCTACAATTTTAGGACATAATATTAGTTTATGTTTTAGGAAGAATTAAAAGTTTGATCAGTTGCACTTTTACAAGTATTATACTTAAATTAAGGAGTCCATATAAAACAAAACTGTAAAAAACTATAGTTATAGAAATCATTGCAGCAATAAGACCCCATCCTAATTTAAAACAATAGTCTCATGTTTTTAATTAATCAACTCGGCGGATTCTCCAAGAGAGGAAGAAAACAATTCCGAAATAGAGTTAGAAGACGATTATTCAATGATCAAACTTGGTAAAGATTAAAAACTTTGGTAGTTTTTTTTTTGAACTCTTTTTCTTTGGCAGCTTAAAATTTGGTAGTTGTTTACAATGATGATATATATGATGCCTAAAAACATGGGCTTTGCCAGCTTTAAGGCAAAATACAATTTTATTACCAAAAAATCCAGGGAGTCTTGACAAGAAGTAGGAGGCGCCTACATCTGGAAAGAGTCCCAAAGCTGTCTCAGGCATTGCAAAAACCTTTAGGAAGTTCAAAACATATGTAATGATATATAAGCATATTTCATAGCCATCTCTATTTGTTATCCATGGACATGTATAAGAAAAGAATACCGTGTTTTCAGTTGCAATACGAAATCGACCATGGATAGAGAGACCAGCTCCACCTCCCATGACAATACCATTCAAAATCGAAACCTATAGTTTTAAAACGAATTAATAAGCGAATTATACACTATGAGTAATTCACTAAAAGGGAAGTATTCATGCTAAGACCTGAGGTTTGCTATACGTGGCCAAAACATAGTTAAGAGTGTATTGATATGTTACGAAATTGGCAGCGAGTCTCCATTTGCCTAGTCCACGAAAATAGGAAAAGAATTTGTATAAGCTGAAAGTAAGCAAAAAGGAAAAAAAGAAAGTTATTGATATATACCTTGTACAATGTCACGAACAAGAGGTAGAGCGTCGCCACCAGCACAAAAGGCTCTTCCCTGTCCTTTAAGGATGACAAGTTTCACACTAGGGTCCTCCTCATATGCAAGGAACAGTTGTAGCAACCGAGAGATCTAGAGAATGATTCAAGCCAATTATGTAACTAGTGCTCAACAAAATGGAAGAAGAAACAACAAGGGAACGATTCCATACCATGTCTAAGCACAGAGCATTCAGTTGACTCGGTCTGTTTAATGTCAAGATTCTAACACTTGATTTCTCTTCCACTAAAACCTGTGATCAAATTCATTCAGAGAGAGAAGAAGTGATGGTCGTCGCAATAAAGAAGAGAAAACTGACCTGAGAGTGAGAGGCCATCTTGACTGCTCTCGTCTCTTCTTCTTCTCTTCCTTCTTTGCCTTTTAATCCTCTGGGACATACATACAACAGGATCATGGAAAAATATTTTAGTTTTTGTTTTTTTTTTTGGTAAAAACGAAATATTTTAGTGTTTTCTTTCCTATTTTAATAAATAAGTTAATTTTCATAGACAAAAGAAAATAAAATAAGCACTATTACTTTAATCCTTGGGAAAATATAAAACTGAACAAAAAATAAATATTTTAGTTTTTCCGTCTCTTTTTAATAAATAAGTTAATCCATTCCTCTTAAACAATAATAAAAAAAAAAGTTCTTATCTCTTGACTATTAATTTAATCCTTGGGAAAAGATAAAACTGAACACTCTCTCGATTTGAACACTCTCTCGATTTTATAATTCTGAAGATAAAATTAATACATTTTAGATTAAAATTGAAACATAACATCATCTTCTTAGTCTTCTAACCAAATGTCATAGTGAAATTCGCCTTCGAACATTCTCGTGTTGTCTCTCCAAGTTATCTTTCATGGCAATCCCTTCCTTGACCAAATTCTTCTTAGACGTCTCACATTTTCTTTCTCTTCCGTTTGCTGTCATTTAGTAGACCACCGAGTCAAGTCAACCATCCTTTCCACCCCGCAGCTAATAGTGATGAAATTAAATCACTGACCTAGAGTAGCCATATCCACTGAAGGGACCATCAGACACATCTCTCCGTAAAGAGTGGAGAATATCTATATTTATTACAAATGTTAAAAAATAAAATTATTATAATAACTAACATTTGATTCAAAAAGAATTAAAAAATGAAATTTGTTTTTATTAGAAATAACTATGAGTCCACGTTTTAGAAGAAAGATATTGACCAAATAATCCTTCAATATTTTTATAAATGATACATGGGAATATATGATATATGAACAGTTACATGATCAGAAGAAATAATGCCAAAGAAGGAGGTGCAAAGCAGAACAAAGGAGTTTGTTGGCACATGTCTCAGATAACCATGTCGGTTGCATGCTTCCATGGCGTGATGATTATGACCTGGTTTCATGAAAGGTGCTTGTGAAATAAGAAGGATTTATGTTGGAATTGTGAATCCTAGCTTAAATCCTACAAGAAGAAAGGTTCAAGAAAAGGAAGAAGAATGTGTCGTGACAATAAGGTCAACGACACATGAAGAAGAATACACAAGTGAACAAAAGAAGGTTGGGCTTGAAGTGTTTTACTTTTGTCCTAAGAAGACTAATGGGCTGCGGATTAGTGAGGCCCAAGAGAAAGTGTGTTTTGTTGTATAAAGCTTGGCAAATGACCAAGTAAAGTTGTTAGACTCTAAGGAAAGTTGTTAGTAGAAGCATGGTCTAAAGTATGATGTAAGTGTTAGAACCTATGAGTATGGTCTAGTGTGTAAGAGTCCTGATTGATTAGGTCTAAGTGCAAGTGTGCAAGTGTGTGTCAAGTAGAAGAAGTAGTATAAGTATGTGTGTTGTGTCTTATAAGAATTATCCTTTGATCCAATATTATCAATGTAAACAATTAAAGAGTAAAACGTGTTCTTGTGTTTCTCTCTAAGCAAGAACAAGTCTCAGAGTGTCATAAAAAGAGAGACATAAAGAAAGAGTGAACTAACTTCAATGAGGTTAGATGTAAGAATGTCAACAATTGTGTTGGCCCAATGGTAAATCTCCCAAGTGGATGTACTAGGTTCGACGCCCGTTGGAAGGGATCTCTTCTCCAAAGGTGATGAATTCAACCAGGTGTGGGTCCCGCCTCTGGAAGATGTAGGGTCTTTGGGCTTGAACTTCCAGATATTCAAAAAAAAAAAAAAAAAGAATGTCAACAATTTAACATAATTAAGCAGTGAATAGCAATGCAAGAGAGTTATCAAGAAAATGATTTCAGATGTTTCTTCTGAGCATACTTGACACAGCCTAAGATCAAAATCCCAAAGAATCATCTTCTTGTAACTCGGTCATGGTCATGTACGCACTTGTTAGTTAATTTGGCAGTTCGAAATAGCAAACTCAATTGACCTTCAATAACAATAACCATAAACATTTATTGAAACCTAATGAGGATTAAGCAGATGTATTGAAATCGCTCTGCCATAGAGATTTGAATACGTAAACAAACTCTCGCAACCCTCTAAATCCGTTTTAAGCACAAAGATGAAAGGAACATAACATTATCTTTTCCCAAGAATAGTGCATCATATATAAATATAATCATTCAATGTAGTTCATCAACAATTGGATGATATATAACATCAAATGTGATGTAAAATCCACAAACAAATAAACCCTCTTGATATCTAAATCAATAGAACATAGATACACATACACACCTAACTAAATATAGAAACTAGTATAACATATAAGCATAAACTAGGATTTCAGATGGTGATAAAACCCAAGCCTAAATCAAACTAAAGCTACACATTAATAAAGTTACCTCTTGCAAAGCTCTGTAAAGTGCTATGGTTTTTATTTTTGCTAGAAAAAAACTTCTAAAATTTGAAACTTCATAAACATTGTCCAATCCAGAATAGCTCAATTCTATCTCAAAATTAAACTTTTCTAACAAGAGATAACGCAGCTAGAGAAGTTGAACTAACAAAGTTTGAACCTTTTAACCGAATAAGATAAGATTACACAACAAGATGCACAAAATATCCAAACAAAAAACTATTTAACCAAGACTTTAGCAGATGTTTACAGATTTCACATTTATTAAAGATTTTTTAAGCAAATTTTAAGCAATTTCAAAGGAATTTTTTTAGTACATTTTATTGTTATAAATTCGGTTTGTTTAGATGAACAGCTAAGAGTAGAAAAATTGTCATAAAATATTTGTTCATTACCTTGTTTTCATATAGTTCTCTAAGCTCTTTTTTCAACTTTTAATTCTCTTATCATTAGTTTATCTATGTAATGATCATTAAGTACTCTATTTAAGTTATGGTCATAAATAAATTACACAAAATAATGCTCATTACAATGTAATGTACTATTAACATGATGGTTCTTAATCATAAAAAATGAGAAGTACTCCCTCTATCCCGTTTAATTAGATATTTTGGTTAAAAGTATAAAGAGTAAGAAATAAGAAATGTTTTTCATTTATAATTCAACCAAAAGAAACAAATACCACACAATTTAAATACAAATGTTTTTCATTACAATTTTATTCTCGTAGTCACTTCGTGAAAGCTTTTGAGCTAGCGATCCTCTTACTCGTGTACCACATGTTTGGAGCAACACATTTTCTGATTACCTAGTCGATGTGGTTCATGGTGTGTTCATGGCTTTTTTGCTCTTTTCTTGTTCAACCTTCCTGGTTTCGAATTGCACAAAATTGTGGAAGGTTGGAAAGACTAGACGAAGTGGATTTATTAACACCAGTCTGATGCAATGAGTGTTGATCCTGAAAAGTCTCGGGAGTCTTGGTGGGAGAAAGAACCTCAACATTTTCGACACTCGGGGACTTTTGGTTCAAAATTTGAAATCATTTTAGCATCACATTTCTTCATCATTCAATACGGGCTTATGTATCAGCTCACCTCCTTTAAAGATAATCACAGTATTTGGGTATGTTGCTTCTCATTTAAACTTTCATTTCGTCATTTCATGTCTCTTGATTTATGCTAACTGTTTTTATACCTTGTTTCTTTCTAGCTTAAGTACTGTTGGTTATATTGATTATTATGCTCCTTTTGGTGGTATTGAAATGTGATAAAAAGTTCACATTCTGAATTCTTCATATGCTGAGAATAATAAACTTTGATTGTTTTAGCTTTTATAGATAAGTAGTATTTGCGGAATGCACTCCTTGAGGGCTTCTAGGACTGTCAAGCTCATTGTATTTTTTGTGAGTCTCTCCTCATCATGTCTGCTTTGAGTATAATGTCTTTGAACGAAATCTTCTTCTGCGTACTCGCGATCATCTCAACTGGATGGGGAATTTTACTTGTAAGCACTGGCGAATCCAAGAATTTTTTTTAATGAGGCACACTATTTTGATATAATTTTATTTTAAATATTAAATATTTATAGATTGTTTTATATTATATGTATACAAAAATTATTGTTTAATTAATTCAAAACAAATAAAATAAAATCTTAATATCGACATTGAGAGAAAGTGAATGGACTAAAAAGAATATCTCAAGAAGATAACACTAATATAATAAACTATAAAGTATTTGGAGAACTAACTGAAAATAGGGTCAAGTTGAACAATAGTCAATTTTAAAAACTTCAGTAAACTAGTATATTTACTATTTACAATTAGCAATATACCCAATTTTAATTTCACTATTTGTTTATGTAATTAGCCATTAAGTCAACGACTAGGCCTCTGGTCATTCATGAGGACATTGGCTTGGGCGTATGACATGCTCATGGGCTTCTTGTTGTTTGCTCTGGTGGCATTGATGGCATGGTTCTCCTTCATGTCGGAAATTCAAACAAGGATACTATTCAACCAAGATTTTAGCAGAGGCTACAGGTTTCTCACATCTTTGTGGTAAAAAGCTTTGCTTGAGTGAAAGATATATTGACCACTTTTTATTTGTGTGTTTGTTTTGTTTGACATATATACAAATCACTATATATTAATTTGATACAACTGATTTAATTGCTTACATATTATTGTTGTTTTATAAAAAGATTGGTTTACTTTTCGATAATGAGTTTCTATGTGAGGTAATCGGAAAAGATTCGAGTCTTTAAATCCACTTATGATGTGGATAAATTTTAACCTATAAAACAAGTGTGAATAACAAATAGTTCCTAAGGATTCAAAACTTAACTTAACTAGAAGTTCACAAAACAGTAGTTTCCATATAAAACTAGTATAAGTGTATAACAAATAGAGGAGCTATAACCAATCCATAAGCCTAATTAGTCCCCAAGATATAAAGTAACTAACTAGGAAGCATTCTTCTATCGGGAAGACACCAACACGCATCTTAATTTGCCAGTATCCTATTAATAGAAACCAATACTATAGACAAACCCCAAGCTTCCTATGATCTCCTTTGTTCCATGTGCCATAACTAAATCTACAGAAAAATCTGGAAAAAGAAGGCCGATCAGATTTATTCACACTTGTAGGTTTTACGGGGGTACATTTGTCATTTTTTATTTATTTTTATTTTTATAGTCGGCATAATTAACCTTTGACATGTGTGTGTCAGTCGTATATTATGTATGCAATTATTTTTATTACACGAGTCGATCAATATTCGTGAGAAGTGAGAACCCTAAAACCACATACCGATTTGCCAATCCCAAAGCAAATAAGATCAAAAGGTTAGGAGAAGGAAGAAACCCTCCCTTCTACAAACCCTAGATTTGAAGATGTCAACCGAGACTTGTCTTCCACCGAACAGTGAGATGGTACCATCGTCTCATGCCAAGTGTACAACGATCCTTCGCGTGGCCCATGCCTTATATCGCACCGATCCTCGGATTGCTTACCTATGTTAGTCGGAAACAAATCATGATATAGTGATTATAACTTTTAGTATGCATGTCATGATCCCTTAATTAAAAACCTTGTTGATTATTGTTTCTATCAAGGTGTTCATGGTGCGCTTGCGGAGTCAAAGAAGATTGACCCCTTGGCAGTCTTAAGTGAGGTTGCAATCTTTAACATGTCCCTTAGGTTCTGGATCCAAAGGGTATTACCATATCTCAACATCTGTTACATTGTTTTTCTATATAATATATTTTTCATCAATTTCTTCGAATTTTTTGTAGAATGATGAAACAAGTGAACAAGGGAAATTTCAGCCTCATACCGATTTACCTCCTTTGAAAAGTTTCTATCTAGACTATTACGAGAAAAACGTCATGGATGTGATCAAGATCATTGGCAACCAGTATACAGTTTTGAAAGGTATTGCCCCTGATCATTGGTTTGCATCCTACAAGTTTATCATCTACCTATTTTGCACTCCATTCGCAATTCTCCTATTAAGTAGAAACGATATAGAACCATCTCTTTTTGTTAAACGATCGAGTTTAATGGTTTTTTCACTATGCTTGTTGTAATAGAAATTGAGTCAAGTGCATGGACTGCTGCTAACCGTGCCATCAATGCTGCCATTCCCGCCCGTGAAGATTATAGGTTTGAGAATGTCTTATTGATTTAGATGTACATGTTACACTATATATAAGGAGACTCATAAGCTAATTAGGGATTAAACAAAGACTAATCTACCCTTTACATATTCACATTCTACACGCCCCCGCAAGATGGAGGGGGTTTAGTCACTCCAATCTTGTCAAATAGTTCATGAAATCGAGATCGTGCCAAGGGCTTCGTAAGAGCGTCCGCTAACTGGTCCTTGGTAGAGACATGAGCGACCCGTAAAGCTCCAGATTGGACATTATCTCTAATGAAGTGATAGTCCAACGCCAAGTGCTTCATTCGTGAGTGGAAGACCGGGTTTGCGCTGAGATATGTGGCGCCAATGTTATCGCAATAGATGATTGGAACAGACGATAGTATGACACCAAGCTCGGATAAAAGAGAACAGACCCATATGATCTCGGAAGCTGTATTAGCGACGGCGCGATATTCGGCCTCGGTAGAGGAGCGAGCTACACCTTTTTGTTTCTTTGACGACCACGCGATTGGTGATTTGCCAAGATAGAGGATATAAGCATTGGTGGAGACAAAATCATCGGTATTACGTGCCCAATCCGCATCAGAGAACGCATGAAGAGTGAGTGGTGAAGCAGCATTGAGATAAATCCCATGAGAAGCTGTTCCAGCAAGATATCTTAATACACGTTTTACCGCATTCCAATGTAAATCGGTGGGGCGATGCATGAATTGCGACAAACGATTGACAACGTACGCAATATCAGGTCGTGTGAAAGCCAAATATTGAAGGCTGCCTACCACTGTTCGATACTCTTTGGGATCATCAAGTAACGTTCCCGACATTAGAGTCAATGATGGAGTTGGCGCCATTGGAGTTGAAACAGGATTGGCATCAATCATATTTGTTTTGACTAGCAAATCAATGACATACCTCCGCTGCATTAAATGTAGGCCATGTGTTGTCCGAGTAGCTTCAATACCCAAGAAATAAGACAAATTCTTTGGATCCTTCAACGAAAACCGGTTGGCCAAGGCGGTGATGAATTGAGAGATGAGACTTTGTCTTGAACCCGTGACGATAATATCGTCAACGTATACCAAAATGTAGACAATGTCAGCTCCTTGAATATAAATAAACACCGAAGTATCAGCGAGTGAATTGTAGAACCCCGTGGTACAAAGAAAAGTCTTGAGTTCTTGATACCACGCACGCGGAGCTTGCTTCAATCCGTAAAGAGCTTTCTTCAGCTTGCATACATAATGTGGACGATCTTTGTCAATGAAACCGGGTGGTTGAGAAACATAGACCTCATCCGTGAGAGTTCCTTGAAGGAATGCATTGTTAATGTCCAATTGCTTGATATCCCACGAACGAGAGACTGCAAGTTGTAGCACTAGGCGAATTGTAAGCGATTTGACAACGGGACTGAATGTTTCTGCATAGTCGATCCCATATTGTTGATTAAAGCCTCGCGCTACCAACCGAGCTTTATACCTGTCAAGTACACCAGAAGGAAGATACTTTAGAGTAAAAATCCATTTTGTGGTTATGACATTCTGGTGTGGACTTGGTGGCACCAATTCGAATGTATTGTTGCGAATTTGGGCATTCATCTCTTCACTCATCGCATCACGCCACTTCTGATCTCGCAAGGCCTGATTCACGGTATTAGGTATATAAGGTTTGGTCGGGATTTTGGTGGCTGTGAGAGAGAGCTTTTGTTTTGGCTTTGTGATATGATTCTTGGCTCGGGTTCTCATTGGGTGTTGATTTGTGAATGCAGGTTCCGGTGAGTTTGGGTGTGGTTGCAGGTTTTCGGAGGAAGATGACGATGATGGAGCTGCTGGATTTGAGGAGGAAGAGTTGTTGGATCGGGTTGGGCTGTTTGAATGGTTTGGTGACTGTTGGGCCTGAGAATCCGTTTGGGCCTGCGAAATACCATGAGTATTTATTGAATTAATTCCTGAGCCCAAATTAACATTACCTGAACCTGCATCTTCACCCGAGAGTGACAAAGACGAAGATGATTCTCGCCTTGGTGACTCAAGAGTGAAGTCCGGCGCCGGGACCGGAGCAGGTGACGGTGGCGGTGGGTGAGGATCCGTGCTCGGGGGCGAAGGAGTTGTTACGAGTGGCGGATGAGGAAGTGTAATGTATGTCGAATGTGAGTGACTTGGAGATGAAAGATTTTCTGATTCGGGTGAGGAGACTGTTTGATTGGTGGCTGACGAGAACGGAAAATGATCTTCCACAAACCTGACATGACGAGAGGTGTAGATGCGGCCAGTTTGTTGATCAAGACACAAGTAAGCGCTTTGAGTGATGGAGTAGCCTATAAACGCACAAGGCAAGGAGCGGCTCTCCAATTTATGACTCGTATACGGGCGAAGCCAGGGAAAACACAAGCACCCAAACACTCGGAGTTTTAGATAATTTGGTGGTTGTTGAAATAACCTTGTATACGGAGAGGTGTTGTTGATCACCGGACTTGGTAGACGATTGATAAGATACACCGCCGTTGCAAATGCGTAAGTCCAATACGTCGTTGGAATGGAAGCTTGATGGAGCAAAGTGAGCCCAGTCTCCACAATATGACGATGCTTGCGTTCCGAAATGCCATTGTGCTCCGGTGTATGTGGAGGTGACGTCAAATGGGAAATGCCATGAGCTGCTAGGACTTGTCGGATAGCAACGAACTCACCACCATTATCAGAATAGAGTGTTTGGATCTTGCATTGAAATCGATTTTCCACCAGACTCTTAAACGCAATAAACGTCTCCCGTACTTGGGATTTCTGTCGCAGCGGATAATACCATGTGTATCGCGTGTAATGATCAACAAGAATGAGATAATATTTGAAATTATCCACAGAGATTATTGGTGACGTCCACACATCAGTATAAATGTATTGAAGAGGTTTTTGAGAAGTAATTGTGTTTGAATAAAATGGTAGTTTATGGCTTTTATTGATGAAACAATGAGAACAAGGAAACTGTTTTTGTGAAGAATGAGAAAGCGGTAAAGAGAATTGAGAAACAAGAGATTGCAAAATAGAAAAAGACGGGTGACCAAGTCGAGAATGCCACGATGGTAGAGATGTTTTTGGAGTTGTAGAGACGAAAAATGAGATGGGAGTGTTTGGGTTGACGGGCCACTCGTAAAGCTCATCCTTAGTTCGGCCTTGGAGTAATCGGGCCCCCGTGCTGAGATCCTTCACCTGAAAATGAGCAGGAAAGAATTCAACAGATACTCTATTAGTATTACACAAGCGATAAACAGAGATAAGGTTTTTATGAATATTTGGCACATAAAGTATATCAGTTAAGGATAGGGAACGAGTAGGGGTAGAGAGATTAGATGAACCAGTGTGCGAGATCGGAAGACTAGAGCCATCAGCAATGGTGACTTCTTCTCCACCATTGTAAGGCTGATGTAGAGCGAGATTATTCAAATCCGTAGTGAGATGATGAGTTGCTCCACTGTCAAGAATCCAAGGATTTGGATTGTATGAGGATGACGCCATGGCCATGTTAGCACGGGGCTGCCACGGAGTAGGAGACGGCGAGTATTGGTTGGGAGGCTGTGAGTAGTGACTCGGAGATGACATAGTACCATCAGAGAATTGACGCTGCGAACAACGGCGAGCACTATGACCAAACACACCGCAAATTTGACATTTACCTTGATAGCCACGCGACTGCTGATCATTGTGTGGTCGGTATTGTTGGTTTGTTTGGTTCGGCTTGTTGTTAAAACGTTGTTGCTGTTGGCGATAGTTGTTGCCATTGTTGTTCTTGTTGCCACCGTTGCCGCGATAGTTAACAGCATTTGCTGTGATTGGTAGAGAGGAAGAGTCAACGGGCGCCTGTGCTTGAAGTTTGAGCTCATGGTTAATCAACTTCTCGTGAAGCTCCGTGATCGATGGAGCTCTCTCACGACTTGCAATCTGGTCCTGCACCTGCCTAAATTCATCCGGGAGACCCTCAAGAACAAAGTCAATCTGGTCTTCGTGAGTGTAGGGAGCACCGAGTAACGCCAGCTGATCAAATCGTGTGGTAAAGCCCCGTACGTACTCGCTGATCGACATAGAACCTTTCTTCCAGTGTTTGATTTGTTGTCGCAGTTGGAGAATGTGAGTCCGGCTAGGCTTAGCGTATGTATCCACGAGCTTCTCCCAAGCCGCAGCAGATGTGTCAACCGTAGAGAGAATTGGCTGGACATTGACGGAGATCGCACCAAGTAAGGCACCGTAGATGAGCTTATCTTGTCTCTTCCATTTAGTAAACTCACGGTTAACGGTGGTGGTACCATCTGTGGTGATGGTAGGTTGTGGTGCGACGATGGAGCCATCAACATATCCGGCGAGACCATGGCCATCGAGTATCGCGTGAACTTGACGACTCCACATGAGAAAATTGAAATCAGTGAGTTTGGTGACGTTTGTCATATTGACATTGAGAACAGTGATCGACTCGGCCGTCGTGATCACAGTGTTGAAGGAAGAATCTGAAGAGGAAGCCATGGCGACTTGAAAAATGAGATTTGGAAAAAAAAATGAGATTTGAAAAAAAATGTGACGGCTACTGCTAAGAGAATCGTAGCTCTGCTACCATATAGGTTTGAGAATGTCTTATTGATTTAGATGTACATGTTACACTATATATAAGGAGACTCATAAGCTAATTAGGGATTAAACAAAGACTAATCTACCCTTTACATATTCACATTCTACAAAGATAACCGATCTTCCCTAGGACGCGGTGACAGGTTTCTGCTTATTACAAATCTCGTTTGCTCAAATTTGTGTGTTTCTCTCTGCTGCTTCTATATATGTATACATGTATCTTTCTTTCTCTACTTTCAGTTTCATCCAACATGCATGTAAAACAGCTGGTGTTCTCTTCAGAGTCTTGGAGCTTCTTTCCAAAGATGTACAACTTCCTTCTGAGGTAAATAATTGTAGACTTACTATATCTCTGGAAGAATTATGTATACTGTCTCGCTAATTAATAGATTACCAAAATATACAATACTGCTTTTGTCTTACGTTTATAATTTTTAATACTTTTGCTCTAGTTTTTGGAAGCCGACACTGATGTGAAACAACTAGCTAAAATCTTTAGGCCTTACAACCTTTTTCCCCTCTATATTGGTGGAGAATATTCGATGAAGAGACTACCTGAGGTTATTCCAGAGATTGACTCTCTTTTTATTTTTTTGGGTGTGATTTTTTGTTTAGTTATAATTTGAGTCTAAAGTGAACAAATATTTGCATACTTACATATTTTGCAGTTACAAGCTGCGATAACCGCACTATCTTTCCCATGGTGCACTATCTTGCCCATGCGGTTTGATGCTAACCCCAGCCCAGCCCGAGGCCGCGAAGACCTGCCTGCGAAAAGCCCTATACTAGAACACAAGACCTCGGGTATGCCTGCAGGGTTTGGGATCAGTCCACGAGTACCCAAATTATCATTATTTCTTTGTTCAGTTTATTTTCTCCTCTTTTCAGTATTGATTGTAATTTTAATTATATAATTTTGTGTTTTAACTTTACGATTAAAAAGGTGTCGTTTAGCTACTATGTAAACTTTGGTTATGACTGGAACGTCTCATATTATTGCAATAGAGAAACAGAGAGTACCAAGAAAAAACAATGACAGTGCATCAATAAATTAAGAACGACTCTCTTTCTTGATCCTATTATGAAGTCACGCCAGGCTTCCCTTAGCCAAATACGAGTTGAATCGTCCCTCCTTTGTGGCACTACAAGCAATATCCTGTGCCAAAGTGTTTGCTTTCGGCAAAGAAAGCTTGAACTTAACCGAATGAATCACCTGAAGAGCTTGGAGAATCTTGTCAAGGTACGGTAGCTTATAATTCAATGTATAGGAGACCGTTGTTAGCACTTCAGCAGTTCCCCGCGTAGACGATTGGTTCTTTCCTGCCACAGGAAGTAAGTAGAAAAGTGTTTGCTTCGGTTCAATTAGAGCGTTTTCGTAAGGTTGTGACGACCTGAGGGCCAATGATAAAAGGGCCTAACCTATGTTTTTTTGAACTGACATTATAAAATTTTGGTATATTCCAACTTCTAAAATACAGTATAAGATTAGTCCAAACAATATCCAACTTCTTGAGAGATTTAAAAATGTAATATTTACCAATTATTCTTTAATCCCACATACATGATACATCACGAGATAATACTTTTTTTTGTTGTTGTTGAAATCATATGCTTTAAATAGTATGAAATACTAATAATTATTATATTAAATAGGAATTGAAAATAAAATCTACTAACTTTTAATGAACAATTATAAATTTTGTGCTGTAAAATTGTTGGCCATAATACGTATTTTTGTCTTTGGGGAGTGTTTAAATATTTAAGATTCTAAAAGTTTATGGTAATTCCATAAATTTGGGTCGATACACTAATTTAGGCAAACTCAAAAACTAATCGTTGAACAAGTTTGTTTGATTATACCGCGGAACAAGGAACAGTCTTCATTTTCCCAGATTCTCCTCTCTTCTCTCTTTTGACCAAACCTCCATTTCCCAGGTAAAAAAACTTCTCTCAAGTTTTTACTTTTATGATCCAACATATCACGTTTTTGCCTCCATGCTCATGCAAATCTCAGAGCCAAGATTCTGAGTTTTGCCCACATTTGCTCCTTTTTTGTTGTGATAGTTTTTGAGATGAGTTTCAATGTTTTTCAGGATTCATCATCATCATTCTGAAGATGGATTCAAATGTTATATTTTCTCAAAATGTCATCAACGGGTTCGCGCCGGTGCTAACTTACGCAGCCTGCGAATGGTTCCTCATATTTCTCATGTTCATCGATGCTCTTCTCTCGTACCTTCTCGTCTGGTTTGCCCGTTACTGCAGATTGCAGATGCCATGTTTCCTCTGTTCCAAGCTTCTTCATCCTCTACATTGGAGATTTTTGCTCTGCAGAAACCACAGATCAGAGGTCTCATCTTTCATGTCATGTCAGAATCACGGCAACAACCTTGCTGATTGTCGAGGCATGTGTGATGATTGTCTCTTGTCGTTTACCAAAATGTCCGGTCCGAATCCAGATATGAATAGATTGCTTCTTGGTAAATTAGGGTATGATCTGCTCTCTAGAAGCCATTTTGCTCACCCTAGATCCTGTTCTTGTTGTAATAAACCGTGGAGGACGAGGCACCATACACAGAGACTGATTCGGTTAGGCTCTCGGGGAAGAAACTCTGCCGGTAAACCCAACATTCCTGCTCCACGGCATCTTAGCCGTCGAGGAAGCGGTGGAAGTTTGAAGAAGATGAGAGATCATATGGCAACAAGTGGTTCTGAGTATGTTGAAGTTGGAAGCCGCAGCGACGGTATGGCTCATGTGGGTTACACAGAGCTGAAGATTCACTCGGATTCTGAGTCCGAGTTCCTGTTTTCAGATGATGATGCATTCCTCCAAATAACTGACTTCAATGTTGAGCCAAATGAGAAACGTGCGCACAAGTCTCGAAGGCGGAAATCGTTTGAACACAAGAAGATGCCGAATCATAAACAGCCTGACTTGCAAGCCAACCAGGATAAGAACATTTATGTAGAAGATAAAGAAACCGTCGAATCTATAATGCCTGAGCATAATCTTGAAAACAGGACTCGGCAGAAACAACCTGTTAAGGCAAAGGAGCATCATGATGTACTCTCTGAGCTGATAACTATGAGTGAAGCTCGTCCGTTTTTACTGGGTTCACCTCGAAAGTATGATGCAGGAGCAGTGGCACAAAATGGTTTGTTTATTATGCTTTCTAATAAATTCCGCACAAACGCTCATGTCAGAACATATGCATTCACGTCATATTGTTTCTTAATTTGATGTTGTTTTTTGCAGAAAATGAAGCTGAGGTAAGTGGCAACTCATCCCCTTCTGGCGGAGAATTTTTGAGTCCTTCTGGAGAAAACGGTGCCTCTCGGGAAATCCGAAATCATGAGCATGATGATCCCTCAGATTTTGCTCAAAACATCCCCAGTTCAGTTATGGAGATAGAAGAATTTGAGGCAGCTATGGAGCAAAAAGAGTCTAATCACATGGATGTGCCTGTGTCTGGTTCTGTTGCAAATGAACCGTCTAGTGATGAGGAGAATGGAGTTGAAGGAGACTCCAAGCCTTTGATATCGAATACTATGTCAGATTCTCTGGAACAGGAACAGTCAGGTGAGGAAGAAAGCGAGGTTAATGAAAACAATGTGGCAGAAGAATACTTCAGTAATGAAGAAGAAGATGAGGTCAATGGACATACCGAGCCCTTGACATCAAATAATGAGTCTGGTTCATTTGCTGAAGAACGATCCAGTGAGGAAGAAGATGGAAGTAATATCTATTCGGCTGCAAAAGACCATTCCAGTAACGGAGAGGATGTTGATAATGAAGAATCGGAGCCAATGACATCAAACAATGTGACTGGTGTTGTCACAGAAGAACACTCGGATAAAGAAGAGCATGGAGATCATGAAGAGACTGAGCCTTTGACGTCACTAAACATTTCCAATGAAGAATCTTCATTAGAACACAGTGATAAAGATTCCTCAAAGGTAACAGAGACTCGTAATACTTCTAATGGATCACCGGAACTAAAGCACTCTGCTTCTGTAGAATCTTTTGTAAGCATCAGCAGTGACATCGAGGGCGAAAGTCTTGTTGAAGTATTAAAGCTACAACTAGAGCATGGAAGGAAATCCCTAAGAGATTTGAATAAAGAATTAGAGGAAGAAAGAAATGCCTCAGCCATTGCTACAAATCAAGCAATGGCGATGATCACGCGGTTGCAGGAGGAGAAAGCAGCTCTTCATATGGAAGCTTTACAATACCTGAGAATGATGGATGAGCAAGCAGAGCACGACATGGATGCACTTGAGAGAGCAAACGATGTCTTGGCTGATAGGGAAAAGGAGATACAAGATCTTGAGATGGAGTTAGAATATTATAGAGTAAAATATCCAGATGAGCCAAGAGAAGAAATTCTTGCTAGCATGGGGATTCTCGGTAATATAGAAGAAACAAGTGTCACCTCACCAACTGATGAGACCAGCAATAAGGCTTCAACAGACACCAAACTTACCGGTTCTCCATCAGCGGAAAATTAAGAAAGAATACACATTTCAGAAACGACATCAAAATTACTAGAGGAAGAATTCCCAAGAGTGCTCCCCAAGGCCTGAGAGAACTTTTAGTACTGATGGTCACATGAGACCATACAGAATAATCTGCAGAGGCATAAAGATACTGTACCAGCATTCATTGCAGAAGCATTGGTGAAGAAAGCAATTCCCAACATGGAAAGTGATTCTTTCAAGCGTAGCGTAGTACTCACAGGAAGGGCAAGAACGAGTGGGTTGTTTTAGTGAATGAGATTTCAGTGGTAGAGAAACATTTAGAGACACAAAAGGAGAGCTTGTGTTTGTAATAATAGGAAAAATGAAAAGGAGTAGAGTTAGTTGAAGAGATAGCTTGGGAGCTGCAGAAGTCATACAATCTTGAGATAGTGAGAAGATGATTGATCCACTTATAACCACCATGGAGTGCAGTGCAGGTGGGGTTTTGGAATAGTCTATCTTTTATCATGAAACTAAACATCATCCATGTTAGGAAGCTAAACCGAAGCATTCATTTATTTGTCCTTTTTCTTAGTTGTTTCATTTGTGTGGCTACCTTATTTTTTTGGACAACACACCAATCATCTCATTAAAACTACAAGATCCGAGGAACGACACATAACTGAAGTTTCAAACATTTATTAAATGAGGTTATCCTTTCCTACACTACAAGAAATCTAATTGTTACCAGACAAGGTAAAAAGACAAATCACATTGATAAGTTACCTTAGGATCAACGCTTTCTTCATATCGCTTCTTGAAGCTTTATAATAGCATCAAAGCTGAAACTATCACCTGGTTCGAATGTTTCTTCAAGATCTTCATAACTTTGCTCAACAGTCAACTCTTTGCCAACCTTAAGGTCTTCCTACAAAAGCATGGACAACCAAAATCAAACCATTTTGAACTCCAACCACAAAAGATGATTTACTCATTGACTCCAACTGGTTTTACACAATCAAACTAAGGCTGTTGACGATATTTCCAATTCTAGTAGCTAAATCTGACTTAAATAGAATCTACGGAGAAGCTTGAGGTTATGAAATACCTGTTTAACATAGTCTTCGATAGCAGAATTGATTAATTTCTTTATCACCTGCCTATAGACTTTAGAATATCCAAGGATCTCTAACAAAACATCTTTGGGTATCTGCAAATATAAGGAAAGGGGCACTTAAGCACACGCCAAAGAACAACTCAATGAGTGTATTTAAGTGAGTTTGCCAGCATATAATATCACTGCAAGACTCTGAATCTACGTGTATCAGTAAAGTGCATCGCATGATCTTTTCCATTGCCAAACCACTTGATGATTAAGTTATTTTACCATAATGCAAAAATAATGGGTTCTCTAAAATACACTGAAGTAAAAACTTACATTTGGGGTCTTCCCTGGAGATCGAAGGTTGATAAGCAAATGCAGAAGAAGGGAAAAAAAACAGCAATGGGAAAAACATTAGAGAAGCAATCAAATGAGTTAGCTACTAGTCATCAGCAACAAATCATACTAACTAGAAAAACAAGAGAGATTTCCAGAACCGTATGCAATCTATGAGCATCGTTAGCAAGAGTGACTTATATGTCCAACCTATTTAGTCAAATCTTTCTAAACCCAACAACGAAATTACAAAGTGCAGAGAGTTGAAGGAAACATGCAATCTAACACCAAAACGAATCAAACAACTTGCTTCCTCAAAGTAAGCTAGCAAACACTAATACATGTTCCTAAGCGTATAATCTATCCACAATAAATGAAGTTTGGATAGAGAGCCTAACTTAAGAAATCAATTTTATCAAAGTTTGTTTTTTTAAGATCGCCCTTGAGTAATATCTTCCCATAGCTAATACAGTATTCATGATGTCATACCTCCTTTAACTCTTCGGAACCCCGGTATTGGCTGAGCTGCAGCAACCATTTTCTCAAATACATGATTGAATACTGTTTGAGTCTTCTCTCCTGATACTTGTACATGCACCTATTCAAGCCAATAGGGAACATAAGGTGGAAAAGCAACAAAGTCTCAAGACACAGATTAGATCATGGAAAATTTAAATGTCATCATAATTCATCCTTTTCACCACTATGATGCTTCTTTGCGCAGAAACAACGGCATACCTTAACTTCATTGCTGTTTTTAGTCTCTACTTTCGTAACCAAAACAGATTCATCCTTAGAAGAAGTCTCTACATCTGCAAAGGGAAAGCACATCTTCACCAAAAAAGAAGAAGCTAAAACAACAAAAAGTATATAATTCTAAAGCTTGAACCTGATGGTGCTGCAGAAAAGGCGATAAACTGTTTACTCGTTGCTCTGTAAAAAGTAAAGAAGAAAACATCAACGATCCAAGGAAGAAACTAAACACTCCAGTAAACACAATCAATGGTTTCTCAGTGTAGTCATAAAACTTAAATATTGTTTAATCTCAATTTTGCTCATGAACAAGCTCATGCTTCAAGCAAAAATGCAGAAGTTATTGATACCTAGTTCTCGGAAATTGATACCTTGTATAGAGTTTCTGTTGCACTGAAAAAGATGGAGGAAGAGTTACAAAAGAAGAAAACTGAAATCTTGGTTTGGGATCAATAATCTGCAAATTAAAAAGGAAAATGTTGGAGGAAATCTACACAAATTTGAATAAAGCAAAGCAAAGAGATGCTAAAAAGAAGAAGAAGAGCTTACTGTAGAATAAAAGCTACAACAAAACGAGAGATTGTGGATGATTGTCTGCATTCTCGATAGCTGTTGGTTCTTCTGTGGCACCTTTGAACTCTAATAATAAGATTGAAGATACATTTCGAAAGTTTTTGTTAAAGACTTTGATTTCTTCGACAAAAAGTTTTTCCAGAACTTGAAAACTCGAGAGGAGGAATTCGCAGGAATTTCGTACGACAATGCATCGAGGTTAAAACCGATAGGAAATTGAGAGAGAAGAGAGAGAGATCACCTAGTGTAGGAGTAGGAAGAGAAACGCGCGGAGGTCTGAGAGAGTCGGAGATGAAGGAAGAAGCAGAACTCAAGGAAAGATGATTCTATCTTTTTCTTTTTTTATTTACGACTCTTCACTCTATTTTAGTCAAAAATATTCACTGACAAAAAAAAAATCAACAATAATACATTCATAAGAGATAATTCACAATTTGAAGGTTTAATACACTAATTTACAATATATGCTTGACTCCAATTTCAAATTTATCTAGATTTTTTTAGTAGTTTAAATTTTGGATTAAGGTTTAATACTCCGTTTGAGACTCTCATCAATCTGAGAAATAGGACTACCAGGCTTTAGAAGGTTCATTGGTTTTGTTTTGTCAAGGGTTTCTCCGGGTTTCTCAGAGGACAAAGCTTATAAGACTTCGGTCACTGATCTTTAGGTACTAATTAACGATCGATCCCAATTGATTCAGAATCTCATCTTTAATTCCCAAAGCGAAAATGAATAACCAAATGCGAAAAAGAAAAAAAAAAACTCATAACAAGGATGAGGGAAACAGAAGCAGAGAAGAAAAATGCTACTATACATGAGATTTGAGAAAGATATTACTACTACATAACACTTGCCCTATTACGAAACATATACAGAAGAAAATTGAGCTTACCATTGTTTTCTCCAAAGTCCTCACTGACTACCAAAAACAAAACTCTCCTCCTAAATCTCATTTTAATGTCTCACAACAACATACAGAAGGAATACCCAAATAATGAGACGAAACGCTTCAACCCCACCATTGCGAAACCCTGCAATTACATGTTGAAAATGCAGGTCTTTCAGTTCTCTTCTTAAAAAATTTGTCCATGGTCTTTGATTTTACTTATGATTTAAATTGCAAGGAAATTATGAGTACCGTGATTTTTAATAGTCTGAGATGTTGGCAAGGCAGGTAATGACATCTCTGCAGATTTAAGTAAATTGAATGAATAAGAAAAGTATCACTCTTTTGTAATCTAAAATTTCAGTCTCTTGGAAGCTCTAACAGTGAGCACGAGAAGAACAACAAGTAAAGAGAGATGGTTACCTGGAGCACAGAGAGACAAAGAAGTCATTGACGATGAAGATGGCCATGGAGCAGCAATGTTGTCTGTCAAATCACATGTAAAGCTGTAGCCTGATGTGTTGTCAAATATCAAGTCTGCAGGATAGCTTCGCAGAAGACAACCTATATTCACATTGTTACCCCAAAGATCGTTAACACTTATTCTGGCTAGACAACAACACATATCAAACAGCTTTGGAATATGAGATGAATAGATGCAAACCTTGTTGCATTCCATATGCTGCTTTTATTGCCCACAGGCATACCCAGAAACAGATAAAGAGAGCTAAAGTCAGGAAATATTCAATAAAAGGTAGAGGAAAAGATGATACAGTTATTAGGGAGTCTAAAACAAAAGTTACCTTGGACACTGAAATCTTTGAGATCGACATCACAAAGCTCATAGATATTTGTCATAACACCACCTTTACGTAACATAGAACCAATGACTGTTGCACAGACTATGGCCTGCTTGTTTGTTATTAGCATTTGGTTCTGTATCCCAGAGATGTATGCATTCAACGAGCTACAGCAAGAAGGGCTTGGAGCAGCCACATTACGACAAGCCTTGATCACTTCCGCTGGCTCCTTAAATTCCAACGGGCAAGCTGTAACACAAATGTACAGTCAGAATAATTTCCAAGACTATCCAAGGGAGATTCGATGAGAAAGATAATATGATACAGGTGAGTACCTTTGTTAACTTTGCAGGAAGATAAAATTCTAAATGCGGCGTTGGCTTTGTCTGCCGGAAGCTTCCTGGAAAGATATGAAAACACCACATTTTTGCAGTCATTAATTGTGTTGACGTTATTTGATCCTCCTAAAGGGATCTTATTACCAACTGTCATTTGGTGTCCCGAAATAATAAGCGCAGCTTCCATAATTGCAGGTTGGCAAATAGGCCTACAACACTCCTTAAGAGGATCAACAGTGCGACAGGCATCCAGTAATTTGCTACTGTTAACAACTTTCTCGAACGTTGTGACATCTGTTACTGGACAGGAACCTCCAGTTAGATTTGACGATGTTACAGAGCAAAGTGCAGGTATTGTCATGTTGGCTCTTCTGCTGACCAGGATACTAACGATATCTGAAAAACAATCTGTAGCAACTTTATCAGGCAGAACCAACTTATCTGACTTCACGTTGTGCTGTCCTTGGAAAATATGAAGTAAGCTAACAAACTGTGGACAACATATCACGTTCCCAACAAGTGCAGCAAACGGTTGGGAACAATCAGAAGCCGCTGTATCGATAATACTAGAAATTGCTTGAAAGTCTGTAGGACATTTGCCGGTTAACTTGGGTTCATATGTATCAGGAAAAGTAGGGTACATTGGTGGTGTCCAAGGTAGAGCAGGAGATGCATATTTGGGAATTACGGACGGCGATACTTGAATGGGACCAGATACTCCAATACCAGGTGGATTTGCCAATTCAGAGGTTGTCGATCTGCTACTATGCTCATTAAGCTTATCATGCGCAGCTACATCTTGGAAGCTTGATAACCAGATAATAAATAACAAGAAGCGATAAACCAAACAGCCTGATAAGAGAAGCAAGTAACCCATTAACAAACAGCTTTATTTATTTTCAAACTCCAGGAAATCATTTACGAAACCACGTTATTGCGATCACAGGGTTTGAAACTTGGAATCTAGTTAGAAAAAAGGTCTCCCAAGTAACAAGAACTTTTCTTATGAGTTAAACCTGAAATGTGTAATGCTGTTGCTTGGGGAAAACATTGCCAACATAAAACTATTAAACGCATCCAAACAAGTCAAAAAATAATAATTTATCATTGCAGTGAACTATGGAAACCCAAAAAACAGTTGGTAAAACTACTCTCATGATTCTTATTAGCGGCGGAAAAACATAAGACTTCAACTCATTTGTATCCACCACACAAACTAGAGTTCAAACTAAACTTACCCTTAAGCCAAGAAACAGTCTCTAAAGAGCCCATAGCTAACTCTCCCCGGGGCATTATTTAGTTTCATCAAAGGCACATACGGTAGTCAGATAAAAGCCATGACCAGCACCAAAGCTGGCAACAACCTTCAGAAGAAATAACAAAACCCAAAAGAAGTTAGTAACTTTTCCAATGAACCCATTCGAGACAATGAGCCTAATGGACATCTACAAGGATGGTAGATGCAGAAAAAAGGAAGTTTAGTGAAATGTTCGTTTGTTATTAAAGAGCTCTATTTTCTTGCCAACCACATCACTCTACTCCTCTTATTCATGAGTCCAACGAACATTTGGGTCTTTTTAAGTATTCTTCCAACTAGTAAAGGACATACAGAATCCAACCCCCACATATAAAAACTAAGATAAAAGAACCTATAAATCTTATGTTCTTCCACCAAATATTTTTGGCATCTAACAACCATTTGCTTTTTTGTATTCAAGATCCTAGTTTATTCGGATCCACCAAAAACACGAAAAAGTTAAAATTTCTGTTTTACCCAGAAAGCAGAGTCAATACCCAATTCTTAAACACTCCAAATTCTCCCCAAAGTAAAAATTACTAAGCTTCCAAATGAAAACGCAGAGACAACGATTAAACAACATTCATGTAACGAAACCATAAAATTTCTCGAATTGGAACTGATTTCAAGCCCTAATACGAGAAAGCGATAGCTAGAAGAAGAAGGAACAAGTGAAGATACCTGAAAATTTCATCATCCTCGAAAATCAAACCATTTTCTCCGAGCAAAAAGGTAGAGAGCTTTTTCCCACTAGAAATTGAAGAAACCCGTAGTATCAACTTCTCTTCCTCGGAAAATACTCGATTATACGGTGGTGGAGAAGAGCGTTGTAGCAGAAGAAGAAGACTGAGAGATGAATGAACCACACAAAAGGGAAAGCAAAAAGAAACTTGAGAGACTTCTTACTTTACCTTTCTCTCTTAACCCTTCACAGTGTTTTTTTTTTTTCTTATTTCCTTAAAACACCTTTTTCATTTTACCGTAATTAGGCATGGGCTTCAAAAAGTGATGACTCATCATCATCATCATCATTTTCATCATAATCTCTCGAATTTTTTCTTTACTTCAATGGAAAATTTACTATTATAGTGACATTACTGCTGAAGTTTATATAACGTAACATAATAATAATTTTACTAGAAATAATATTCCTTATCAAAATAATCATACCACAAAGTTAATAATAAAAGATGCAAATAATCGACCAAATTTTTTGATTGATGTTGACTTTAATATATATTATTGTGCTTAGGAATCCAAGACAAAAGACATCATCTTTTATGTAGATTTGTTGACAACGTTGCTCATGTCCACATTCTTTGTTTTGAATTTTGAGGTTAATTAATTATTAATTTGTAGTATTATCTATCTAACACATAAATACATAATATTTCCTCGTAAAACGTTTTGAGGTATTATTTTTATTTTAAAATACAAAACGTTTTCAAAGTTTTATACAAATTATATATTAATTTAATATTTTCTCATTATTTATATTATACAGTCTCATTGATGATTGGTTGAATTTTTTAAAAGTAGATATTAATATGCGTGTTTTGAACTAAAACGTCTTATATTTTGAAACGGAATAAGTAATAAACAAATGCAGCTATTACTAGCCCAAAAGAGTCGAATGGCCGGGCGGGCGTAGCTGGATTGGCATGGATAATACTGTCAAGAGTTATCCAGTTAGAGCTCTCTATCTCTCTCTCGAAATTTCATGAATTCCAAATAAAAATTATTGAGACAGCCAAAATTAGTGAAAGCTACAAATATTACAAACACACAAACTGGTGAGAAGATTCAACAAGAGGTGCGTGAAAACATACATAACTAATAACAATTAACAAGACAAGAATGTTAGCATTTACCATAACCAAACAAAAAAAACCCCGAAAGCTGATTTTGACAAGAAGAAGAAGAAGATAATATAACCAAGGGAAAAACAGCAGCATCATGGAGGAAAAGTCATTTCAGCTAGCCAAATGGTTTGGGGAATTATTGAACATACTATGCCACATGTAAGCTCTTGACAACACCATTTCGAGCTCTTGGTCTGACCAGTTATGTGTCGGAAGGTGTTGCAGGAACATTACCATTTCTTGAAAATCTAGCTTCTTTAGCTCTTCAGACCACTGCATTGTTCACAAACACAACTTGTATTCAATTCTCGTGGTACAAAGAAAAAAACAAATCCAAACTACGCAACTTGTATTCGATTCAATGTTTCTTACCGTCAAGAGAAAGCTAGCATATATATACACTAGAAAGTCTGGCAAGGCATCCCCTTCAGCAAGATAAGTGTCCCATAGGCGGTTGATGAGATTGAAAGGGATCTATAGAAAATCAAAGGTTTTGTAAATTCCCACAAAAAAAACTGTAATGAGACTAAACCAGATTTTTAAAAACCGTGGCAAATATTAGTAGAAGTTCAAAATGGTGTTTAACCTCACGAATGAGAAGACAGTTATACCACCGGAAAGCAAACTGAAGAAACTCCAGCCCATGCTCTTCCATGTGTCTTGAAACAGGTTCTAGTACATAACAAGGCAGAGGAAAATGTGACAGTGTTAACTCTATAGTCTATATCATAATCCAATAATCAGGCCTAAAACGGAAAAATAGGTGGTTGGTTAATTATGAATTAACGTATAGGAAATGCAGTACAATAGCATCAAGCATCATGACAAGCTAATTAGCATCCTAGATCTTTTCACTCTATAACATCAACTCAACAAAACAATTGTTCAAGACACAAATTTCCTTAAAATGCAGAAGATGTAAATGAAGGACTTCATGGTAAGCAAAATGGAAATTGGACCCAATATAATTCACATGATTCGGTAAACACATCCAATTTCAACAACAAGCTAGCAAGAACCTACCATCAATACGCCTGACCAGTTCCTTCAGCTTAAACACAAGTCTCTGGATTCCAGGTTGAGCAAACGTGTAATGATCTTGCATACCATCAAGTAGCTTTGTTAAGCACCAGTAGCAATCCGCTTCTACATCTGAGACTTTTTCAGCAGATAGATCAGACATTGACCAACAGTCTACACCGCCATCTAGATATTCTGACAAGAAAATAACTAGGAAGGGCGTGACCAGGTCATTTATTCCCTGAACGTATCCGCTCGCTGGATGCCTAATGGCCCTGTAAATTCAGCAAAATTAAATTTTCAGATTTAGCTTTCATCTGAATTTTCCAACTGGTTGTTGGTTGACCCAAGAACAACTATAATCACAGCCTGCATTCTGTAACTCACCACGTGTAAAGAATACGCTCCAGTGATTTCTGCACCTGTTCTTGCTGAAAGAAACTGACATCTGGTACAGTCCTTGGACAGTCAACAGCAATCTGAGAAAGAATACAGTTGCTAAGAGATTTTACCAACTTTTGTACATTATGTTAGAGAAGCACTGAGAGTAGAGGAAAAACCTGGCGAAGCATATTGATCTCATCATCAGATCGTTCGGAATCTGGAAGGTCATAAAATTGGCCAACAGATTCCAGATATTCAAGACGTTTTCTTCTCAGAACAGCCTCCCTTCTATCTGAATTAGGTGGTGCATATCCCTGTTGTCAGTTTATATTTAAATTCAAATAGACAAAACAAACCAAAATCCAAAATTGTTGTTGTAGAGAATGTTGATGGAAAGGGCTAATAACATAAATCATCTGACTAGTGCAAGTGTACCCTCATTCTGACTCTAATAAGCTAAACAGCTATCTACGGAAGATATTATAATGATCAGTATTGTAAATGTACATAATAATGATATACGGATTACAATTCAAATCAACAGAAGTTTAACATTGAATATGCTTAGATATGAAAGTCCTAGAGCGTACCAAGAGAAGCCGCCAGACATCAGGTCGCATATAGTGTGGCACACCATTCCATGCTAGTTCGCGCAGTTTCTCTGCAGGTAAGAAGCGGGAATTGAAGAGAAATTTTCATATTAACAAATTAACAGAAGATCAAAATAGAGTCTTTCCATTGAGCTATGAGAAAAAACCTAAAACACAAAGCCATGTCTGGCAAGTGATATCATTCACATAAGATTCTCACTATCGAAACAAATTCCGAGTCCTAACAATAGTAAACAAAACACTACATCAAAGGCAAAAGCAGTGTACCTAAGATGACAGTTGTTTCTGAAAGCACTTTGTTGAACTTCATAACTCTAGCAGAGTCACTTGATCTAACACCTATCTTCAGGTTTTGAACTTCTTTCACACTCCTTTCAGCACTAGAGTTTGATCGTAGCTTACCAGCATATGTATTATCATGTTTCTTACTTGAATTGTGATCTTCCACCTACAATAAGCTCTCTTAATTCTCAAGTCCCCTTCATACATAAAAAAATCTCAAGTCATTTCCACAAGTATACCTCAACGGGACTCTCGAATCGCTCATTTCGACCGGCGTCATTCTCCGATAAGCTCCGTTGATATGTTGGAGAGATTGGGTATGGAGGAGGATCTGATCTCCTAGTCAACAATACTTTACCAGGAATACTTCTACCTTTAAGAAACCTGAACCAAAACAACACAAAAATAGAGAAATTCAAATCTGAAACTATCTACACGATTCCTCACAAGTAGCATAACAAAGTTACAGATCTAAGACATTGAAATCAGAAATAAGAAATGCAAGATCGAGGAAGAGATTGATTGATTGATTACCCTTGGACGTTCTTAAGTGTTTGATTGAATCTGGAATCGTCGCGCTTTTGTTGCTCCTCTTCTCTCTTCTCCATGGTTTTTATTTGTTTCAGCTCTGAAATCTAACGTTCAACAACACAGCTTCGTGCCCAGAAGTGAAGGAAGATAGTTTTGATTGAGAAATGAGAGAATTTTGGGTTCGATTGCTTTCCATCGATTTCAAGGTCTAAAGGTAAAAAAGCGACGAAAAGTGATTAAAAACCATCTGAAGTAAAATTTGATTTTGTAATCGCAAATGATGGATTTAGGCGTTAATCTAAATCACTGTTTGCATTTTATTGGGGCTTTTCTTCGGTAATAAAGTAGGTACTTTCAAGGCGACTTTATTTGGTATGGTTTGGACTTTGGACATTAATAATGTTTACCAGTCATTCATAAACATAATTTGTTTACCAGTCATCGACACTACTACTCAACACAACAAAGTATGATTACTCTTTCTTTTTAGAGGTTTTTTTCTTCTTTTAATTAGAAAAATAGCCTGAAATAAACATTATAGTGTAGGTCAGTAGCTATACATAGACATTTCTCTCACATTGTCGAAGATCATTGTTCTCTCGCAGAGGGAAATAATGATTAAACGAATCTCTGTTGCATAAAGGAAATTAAATGGCTTCTTATTCATAATTTAGTCAGACTGGGTTTCTCTTGTTTACCGATATCAACAGTTCAAATGCCGCGGTCAAGGCGATGAGATGGGTCTCTCTGCGTCCATGCGCTCAATTACCGTTCTAGCTTCTTCTTCTGTTGCTGGAACCACATTCCTTATTTTCAATCCATCTTTCATGGCCTCAGGTCTCACACTGAAGGTGAAGTAGAACCTGTTAGAGACCTACCACCCAAAATCACATCACCTTAAACTTCTTCTCAGCCTAAACATGTAATGTGTATAGTTCAAAATATATTTAATGTTATATGTGTACACTTACTTCGCTGGACCTGAGCTCTGGACTTGTAACATGAGCTACAACCTCGATGTTTATCAGCGGTTCAGCTGAACTGGTTGCTTCTGTGTACAATACTCGTGATTTGAAACGAAGGAAGTTTCCAACATCCACCTGCATCATAAGAAAACATCCCCTTAATCGCTTTCGTTTATGGCTATCATATATCTCACTGTTTTTTTTCTTTCACATCACACCATAACTAGATGAAAAAATGAGAAAGAAATAGACTCACTGGTTTGATAAAATCGACGCGGTCAACTTCCAGAAAACGTGGTGAAACCCCAGCGAAGGTGTAAGCATTGGAGAAGGCCAACTCAAAAGCTTTGCGCATCAAGAAGCCTCCAAAAATTCTGCCATGAATATTTCGTTGCTGTGGCTGGCAGATCAATGAGTTTTCATGGGAAGTATCCTTAATTAGGATGCTGTTCCGATCTGCAAGAGCTGGCATGTCCAGGAATACTCGTCCTTCTGCTAATAACTCATTTAGCCTCTCTAAGTCCTTCAACTTCTCATGCTCTTCTTTACCTTGTGCTCTCTTTTGTTTTCGTAGTTTGTTCCTCTCTTCTGCCTCTTTCCACAGAAGTTTTTCATGCTCAGTTTCTGGTACGACTTGGTTAATTGGAGTTGACTTGCCTGTCTGGGCATCACGAGCCACAAATGTAAAGTTTGCTTCAAGGGCAACCGACTCAGCGGAATTGGCATCTGCAAAAAAATGGTTAAAAGGAAGATTCAGCAAAGCTTGAGATTGTTCGACATGATAATGATGATGATTATTGGTGGGTATTACAAAATTTTGAGAGGGGAAAAAAAACCATAACTCAACAAAAGATATCAATTTCAGTGAATGAAACAGAGATATAATTGAGTTAAAAGGTACCATGAAAGTAATATTTTTTTCCAATGATGACATAACATCAGTGAGCTAGATGTAGTTCATATTCAAATCCATCTCACAATGCTTCAAATGGTATTCACAACTATATATTTGTTTAGTCACCACCTCATTTAACAGTGAAAGCATGACCTTTCTATTTTGTTGAGGCAGTGAAGCTCCTCCAAACCTAACATTCAGATTTTCAGTCTTATTCCTCAAGTGTTTATCATGACCTTTCTATTTCTATTTTGTTTATTTACCACCTCATTTAACAGTTAAAGCTTATCCAAACCTAACATTCAGATTCAATCACATTTTCATTCTTTTCCCTAGCAAAACGAAGCGCCAACAACTCAAGTGTTTATCATCTACATAGTTTAAAGAGAAACTGATACCTTGACTTTGGAGTACTTGTAATTGCATCTCCATGGATGATCTTCCAACCCATGTAACAGCGCCAACTATACTCAGGTCAACATCCACACGAATTGGTCTTTTCATGATAATCCTATCCACTGAAGCAGTCACCAAAATCATTGATCTCGCACTGCTATCACCACCACAATGCTGTTCAGTAAGAGCACACAAAACCTAATTATCTTCAAAAACTCAATTGTTGACACAAAAGCCAAAACATGAGACTCATCACTAACTAATCAAAGGTAAAAAGCTTCTCACAATCCATAAAACTTCTAACCTTGAAGGAGATGGTTCCAGCAAGAGCGTCAAGATCTTCAACCAATTTACCAGTACGAATCTCATTCCAAGGATTCCTATACTGTTCTCGAAGAACAAAATCAGAAGAAAACTTGTAGAGAATCGAAGTCCGGCTTCGAGACGGAGACTTAGCCGTCAATTTTGAAAGAGAATCGTCGTCTCCGGTAGGGCTTTCGAACATATTACGTCTAGCTTCCCAAAGCGCATTAGTCACCGGAGAATGATACATTCCAGGCCATAAGCTAATTGGTTTCCGCATTGAAGATCCTGCATCGATTGAATTTTGATCAGGTTTTTCATCTGACGGGACCGTCGAAATCCACATCTTCGATGACGACCTCGTAGCCGGAATCCAAAATCCATGGCCTCCGGCAACAGGTTTCCCGCGGTTTCTCCGTAGAGAATGGGAGAGAAGCTTTCCCGCTGAAGATCTCATGGATCTACGATGACGGAAGCAGAGTTTTCGAATTTCTTTTTCTTTTACCTTTTCGAGTTTTCTCGTTAGTGCTAATAAGTTGGGTGGAAAGTATGAAAAATAAATTAATAAATATTCAAAATTTGAAAGTCCACTAAAGAGTAAAGAATAGAAAATTTCACATTATGTATTTGAATTGTTGAAGCAAATTATATTTGGCTAAAAGACTTGTGGCATCGAAAACGTGTAAACGCCAAAAAAAACTTTGATATACCGAACTTAATTATATTTTGGCCAAACAGTTGTATTAAACTAGTGTTATTAGAAATTAAAATTTAAATATCAAAGTTTCTGAAAGTTTTTCAAAAAAAGTACTCAGTTAAACTCGACTAAAATAACCAAAACTGTTTTGATTTAAAGTAACCAAAAAAAAGAGAAAAAAACATCAGAAGATGAATGATAAGTTTGTATTATCTTTTTTTTTTTTTTTTGCCAACCTCACATTAATTAATAAAGTTTGTATTATCTAGAAACTCATTTTTTGTAATGGAAATAAGATGATTATACAAGTTTTAGGCTAGTTTATACGGTTTATCGTTTTTGGAGAGAATATTGGTGGACAAGTCTAGGAGACGAGATAGGAGAACATTGTCTCTAACGATCCAGATTCACCCACCAACTTCAGAATAAATAAAAATTTGTTCTACCATGGATTTCTAATTGATTACTCACTTCATTCCTAAAAAATTGGTGTTCTAACTTTTTTGTTTGTTCCACAAATATTGATTTTCTAGGTTTTTTTTTATTTTTATCAATTAATATTGATAAATCGTAAACTTCAAGATGCAATGATTGAAAATGATTAATTGTTTCAGAATATTACTATTGGTTCAAAATTATTTTAAAAAATATTTAATATATAAAAGTAATCGTCAAAAAATTAAAAATGATTGATTCTTAATACATGTGACAACTCTAGAAAATCATTTGTTTAGGAAAAAGAATATTATTTATTGTCTTCAAATATTTTTGCTTAGGATAGAATATTTGATTCTTTGTACTTTCAAAAAACACAATTGTAAAATCTTACTTATTATTTATTTTTTCTTTTCCAGTTTGAGTTGACAATTGTCAGAATTCAACTCATAAGAATGACACTAAATAATAAAAACACTATACTTTGAGTAAATCTATAAATTTAAGAATCAAACCTAATTTAAGTGTGAACTATAATTATATACTTTAATAGTAAGGAATAATACTTTATAGATTTATTGAAAACTTATTTTATAGAGATTTAGGTTATATATATCTGGGTTTTGCTTTATTTTTAACTTTATAAATTTGATTTCGTTTGAGGAGGATCTTCGTTCAGAGGTGATTTTGAGTGTATGTTTTTATCTATAATTTTACCGTAAATTCGAATAGATTTATCATTTAGGTGAAGATTTGAATTTCTTAGTCTTTTACTTGGTATTATGTGATCTTTGATTCCCTAATCTTCTTTTTTCTACTAATTTCGTTAGTAGTTGGCTATTAACTAATGTTCGCATAATGGAATGTGGATTCGTTGACTGAGAATTACAATTTCTTATGAATTGTGAGAGTTACCAACTCTGTTTCAAAAGTTTGTGTTTATAAGAAATTGCAATTATCTTGATGCGAATCTGATTCCAGTTTCTAGTACGTCTGGTTTTGGCTTAAATTTGAAGTTTTGCAAGTAACTTGTGATTTGTGAAATTAGTTGAAGCATTAACTTGAGATTGAAGAAGTGCCTTGTGAAATTGTAACATGAGATTCAAAGTGATTTTATTGCAGTCACAGTGACAATTTCGTTTCTTAAAACTTTGTACTACTTACTCTGGGTTTGGTATAGATTTTTTGTTAGAATTCTATAGTGTCCCGAGTTGATAGAAAATTGTATATAATTTTTTTTGAATTTAATGTTAAATTATATTAAAAAAATATATATATTTTTACAAAAGTGCAAGCTTTTCTTAAACATTGCAAACCAAGCTTGGATGCGCCCCCGCATATATACTTCGAATCTCCTCCACATTTGATATATTTTATGCATCTAGATTCAATAGTTAAACTACAGGAAATAAGGGTATTAATAGCAGTACAGAATAGCGTTTTTGATGTTTATGCTATAGTTGAGTTTCGAGAAAAAATTTATAGCGTTTCAGAAAAGATAAACGCTATGGTAGGATGACCGCCAAAATATTTTATAGTGGCGCCTAGTTTTTGATTCTATTATAGCATATATGACAGTAAAACGTTATTATAGGGGTAACCGGGAAAGTAAAAATTTGGTTGCCTCCAAAAATATTTCTATTAAGTGGTAACAAAATAAAATTAAAAAATAGAGAAAAAATAATTAAAAGTGAAATAGATGGATTAGGTTTAATTACTCGTGTAACACTTCGGCCATCTCGTCTTCTCCAACTTGAGATTTTCGGCGATGGGAGACGAGAAGCCGGCGATTGTGATGGCCAATCGTGAAAGAGAATCGAGAGCTTTTGATTCCCGTTGCAGATTCCGGCGACAAAGACGATGGTTCTTCTTCCTCTACTTCTTCTTCGCATCAATCCAGCCACGAGGTCTAGTTTTTTTTCCCCTCTTCTCTAATTCACCTTCTGCGTCTTCTCCAAAATCGATACTTTTCTTCGTGTCACGTGAAGGTCCATTTCCTCAGATCACAAAATTTCCATCTGATTTTCTTCAACAAAAACCCTAAAATCCCAGATTTTTCGTTTCAATTGTGTACTCGGAGACTCGCAGACCTCAAAAGGCTTGATATTTCGTTTCTTTGATCAAGTTTCGCCCTCATGAAGAAGGTGCTTCATCGAAGTTTTAAGCCTGCGAAATGGTAAATTCAGTTTCTCATTTTCTTCTTACTCTGTTCTTGCGAGTTTCTTCACATTACCGGGAAGATTGATTACGACAATTGGGTGATTGCAAAGTTTTGTCTTTTTAATGTTTCCTGATTGTTATTTTTTTCAATAATGAAGCAAAATTGCTTTACAAATGGCGGCTTCACGCCTGAAAATCCTGAAGAACAAAAAGGATACACAGATCAAACAATTGAGGAGAGAATTAGCTCAATTGCTTGAGTCTGGCCAAACCCAGACAGCTAAAATTCGGGTAAGGAAGCAATCAAATTTTCATTTGTTTCTATGAAATCTATGATTTTGAATCATGGATTGTGAAATGCTTAGGTGGAGCATGTGGTGAGAGAAGAGAAGACAGTGGCTGCTTATGAACTTCTTGTTGCTCGTTTGGATGTGATTGACTCTCAAAAGTAAGTCGTTTGGTAAGTTGTTGTTGTACGTGTTCTCTTACTTACTCCGCTGTTTGTAGAAGAGAGCTATGATTGCTTATGAGACTCTCTCTCTCTTTATGCTTAGTTGGTAGAGAAATTGTCTGTTAAAGCTCCTGATGGTCCAACGAAGATCAAAATTTTGACGGAGATTGCTACGCATCATAATGTAACTTGGGAAGCAGAATCTTTGGTTGAATCAGATCCCAAGGAAACCGTATTGACGGTTGGTAATACATTTTTCAGTTCAATATTGCCGATGTTACTTTCTCTAGTATCTGTTTCCTCATTAGCATTTTCAATTTCTTTGAGCAGAGTGGAGCAAGTTCCTGTCACTCTCAGTCAGCAACTTTGGGATTTGTGCTTCTTGCAATGGTTGCCCTCAAACCATTGATTAATGTGTTATATAGGTGGTGTGGTTATTGATCATCTTTAGTTTATTCGATTTTCTTTTATCATATTGCTTCTATCTTTGTATTGAATTGAAAAACTTGTTTGCAGGTGCTATGATGTCAAGCATATTTACAAGAAAGAAGAATGGGTTCTCAATATATTATGTAAAGTGGAGAAAACACATTTGGATAGTCAATTCTATGAATCTGATAATTAAATAAATCTCAAGCTTCTTAATTCTCTTAGTTTGATGTTCGTTAATGGAATGTAAATACTAATTAGTCAATTTCTTTTTGTTCGTGCAATTTCTATGTGAATCCCATTGGTTTGCAAACAGGTACTACGAAATAGAAAGAATACAAAATCAATATATATATTTTTTAATGTTATTCAAAATAGAAATTAAAAATGGATTAATGAATTTAATCACTTTCAAAATTCTAAACTCAAAACTCTAAATATTAAAACTTAAACCCAATCCCGAAATTATGAATCCTAAAATAGAAAACGTCTACTTTTTCAAAATTGTCCACATATATACATATTCAATTGTTTTATACATAAATCAATTAATATTATTTGACGAATAATTAATTTGTAAAATTATACATAATCATATCTGAAAATCAAATATTATAGTTTATTTATTTGTAGTTAATTTGATAATTTGATCAAAATTCAATTTTTATCACTCTATACCCTAAACTCTATACCCTAAACCCTTTAGGGTATAGAGAGTTTAATCTTAAAACTAAGTTTACTATTAATCTATTAACAAAAAATATACAAATATATATTTTTATTCTTAATTTGATAAATAGAGAAATATGTTTCAATATTAAACTCTCTATACCCTAAACTCTATACCCTAAACCCTTTAGGGTATAGAGTTTAGGGTATAGAGAGATCAAATTTGAAACTTAGTTTACTATTAAATCCATAACAAAATAAACTTCAAAAAATTATTCAATAATACTAAGTACACTAAATAAAAAACTTCATAACATATTAAAAATCAAAATCAAAATTACTAATTTTTTTCTTTCACAAAAACGTTTAAAATAGGAGAATAAAAACAAATAAGAACATAGCCAATAGGAAGAGATCATTCGGATAGCTGACGTGGCGTAATCTCAGACCGTTGGATCAGAACTTCTGTTTCTCGATCAAGGGAACTAATTTTATTTCTTTTTTAATTTGCCTCAGCAATAATAAATACTCTTTGTTTCTCGACGTTCCGCCTATCTTCTCTTTCATTGGAAACGAAACACAAGAAACTCTCAACTCCCCGACGAAACGAATCCAAATCGACGACGACATTGAATCAGACTGACAATGACGAAGACGAAGCCAGTCGATCGACGACGACAATGAATTGTCAAACTCCCGACGATAAAGCCAATCGTGCCGAGTCATATATTTTTCTTTTCTGTCGATTGCTTTTCAGATTCAACAATTCTCTCTGATTGTTTTAAATAATTCATATTATTAACAGGTTGAAGTTCATGGAGATGGAGATGTGATCGTCAAATTCTCTTTCCTATTTGTAAGCTACTTAGGTATGTTTATTACAATTTGTATTACTTTTTAATTCAGGAAAAAATAACAGAAACTTATAAGAAGATGATGTTCATGTTCCTGTTCTTAATTGCAGAAGATTCGAGGAAGAAGTTGCAGAAGATTCGTGGAGGAAGGAGGAAGACGAAGGAGGAAGACGAAGAAGCACTTTTTTTTTTCTGTTTTTTTTTCTGTTTTTTTTCTGTAAAACAAATAATAAATAGAATTTTTATTTGGGCTTAATGGGCTCTCTAAAACCCACAACAAAATCCAGACCAAAATGAATTTATTTTCAAAATTTTAGCCCATATGAATTTGTCAATTAAAACATTTTTTAGATTAATTCTTTTTATTTACCAAAATATTATAATATATATATATCAAAATATTATAATATATATATATATATATATGAATTCATATAAAATATGATATTTTTAATATGTCAATTTATCCAAAAAACCTAATAGAATATAAATTAAATATAATTAGAAATTAATAAAAACGAAGTAATGTAAATGATTTGTATAAATACAATATTTTATAAATACACAGATACTGTATAAATACAAGATATCTACGTATTACAAAATTTTATAAATATATAATAACAAAAACGAACTGCTATTGAAAACTCTACAATTGCATATAAAGCAACGCTATCAATAAATAATTAAATATAGCACTTAAGAAAAGCGCTATCGAAAGTGGGAGACCTATTATCGCGGGCGATGACACAGCGTTTTTATTAACGCTGTCGTATTGTACAATAGCGTTTTTGTGACGTTATTAATACCCGATTTTCCTGTAGTTTTGAATGGTTTCAGGAGGTAAAAGTTCTGGAGGATCCATATTTGAAGAATATAACAAGAAATGCGCAGGTGGATATGTTGTGCGGGTAAAAAAGGAGTTTCAGATTCGTCAAATGAGAAGTTACATATGAAAAGTCCATGGCAAAATTCTGACGGTATGTTATATACAAGAGATCACTTAAACTTACTGATATAATCTGTTAATGTATGATTATGATTTGATGAATTATTGGGAAAATGGATTTTAGTGATATTGTGTCCTTCATAAATAGAGGGTTAAGCTTTCGGCTTTGTATAATAAGTATCATATTTGGCCACGTAAGAAGAGGGAACGTGAAACACTTGATGCATGAATGTTTTTGTATGTTTCTAAGAAGAAAACGTTTTTTTTTTTTTTTTTTGACATCACATATGTAGCAAATCAAAAGAATCAAAATGCAAAGCCTGAGGAGACTCTTCCCATTGAAGTTCCTTCCTTGTCCGTGGATGAGGTTAAAGAAAAGACTGACAATTTTGAATCGAAGTCTCTGATTGGTGAGGGATCTTATGGAAGGGTATACTATGCAACTCTAAATGATGGAAAAGCAGTTGCTTTGAAGAAACTCGATGTTGCGCCAGAAGATGAAACAAACGCCGAGTTCTTAAGCCAGGTTATAGATCTTGCTTTAATCCCCTTCCTTTGTCTTAAGGAAACTTGTATTTACATTCTCTTAGCTTGCTTCCTTCTCCCTAGGTTTCCATGGTTTCAAGACTAAAGCATGAGAATCTCATTCAACTGGTTGGTTATTGTGTTGACGAAAAACTACGTGTTCTTGCTTATGAGTTTGCAACAATGGGATCATTGCACGACATTCTACATGGTATAATGAGCTTCCTCGCCCTTCTTGTTATAAAAATTTCTTGTAAGAACTGTTTTCTCCATGGTTGTGTAATATATTGTTATTACAGGTAGGAAGGGAGTTCAAGGTGCACAACCAGGTCCAACACTTGACTGGATAACGAGGGTGAAGATAGCCGTTGAGGCAGCTAGAGGTTTAGAATACCTTCATGAGAAGGTTCAACCACTTGTAATACATAGAGACATAAGATCTAGCAATGTGCTTCTTTTTGAAGACTATCAAGCAAAAATTGCTGATTTTAATCTTTCAAATCAAGCTCCTGATAATGCTGCTCGTCTTCAATCTACAAGAATCTTGGGCACCTTTGGTTATCACTCTCCAGAGTAATCTTCCATAGTTTATAAACATTTTGTTGCATCTAGATGAAAATATGAACAAGGTAGCTAAATGTGACTTGCCATTTGCAGATATGCTATGACTGGAGAGTTGACACATAAGAGTGATGTATACAGCTTTGGAGTTGTACTTCTAGAGCTCTTGACAGGGAGAAAACCTGTGGATCATACAATGCCACGTGGGCAACAAAGTCTTGTAACTTGGGTATGTTTTTAGCTACTCTTTTTCCATCACAATTGATATATATCCTACTATGTTTTAATCTCATGTCTTAGGACCGTTTGTTATTCAGGCGACACCAAAACTTAGTGAAGATGAAGTAGAGCAGTGTGTTGATCCAAAGCTAAAAGGAGAATATCCTCCTAAATCAGTAGCTAAGGTACATAGACAAGTACTACATGTCTTTGGTCTTTTTAATCGCAGAAAAAATGATCTAATATATATGTAATTTGGTAACGCAGCTAGCAGCAGTGGCAGCATTGTGTGTGCAATATGAATCTGAGTGTAGACCAAAAATGAGCACAGTTGTGAAAGCTTTGCAACAGCTTCTTATAGCGCCACTCCCAATACCGCAATCCTAAATTTGTGCTCGTTTTAAATACCATCTGATATCTTCTTCGGACAACAGAGTTAGAATCTTCGTTCATACAAAGTGGGAATTTTACTTTCTACCAAAAAAAAAAAGTGGGAATTTTACTTTCATTTAATAAAAAAAAAACTTATAAATATAAGATTATATATATTATATCGACATGTTGTTTTTTTTTTAACAAAAAAAAATTTATGTTGTTTTTTGATAAATCTTGTGCATGATTAGGTATATAATCATTTATAGATATATTATTTTGAATTATTATAAGAGATTAGCTAGGTTACATATTCAGGCTTTAAAAAATTAATATTTTGTGCTCAAAATTAAAAAAAAAATAGATGAGTTAAAAGCTTAAAAATATTGAAACACAACAAAGCAAAAAATGAGTGATTGAGTTCAATCATAAGAGGAAAAAAAGAATACAAAAATATTACTTTTGAAAGAAATTAAAAACATTATTTTATTTTTTTATTTTATGTTTTGAACAAAAAGTATAAAAATATTATTAAGAAGAAAAAGCCAAAGGAGAAAAGTGGACTTTCCTATTGGCCGTTAAATAATCGCCATCCCCGCGGTTTGCCCATCTGTCTCCGTCTTCATCATCAAGCAAAAACTCATCTTTCTCCACTCACTCTCTTTCATCTACAGAGTTAATAATAATCATTAAGCGAAGAAGAACCCTAGAATTATTGATCAGAGAAGTCGCAGCTGAATCACTTTTTTGGAAAACCTAGATTTGACGGGTATCTTTCTTTTTGTTTTGAATTTGGATCAATTCTCTTGATTTTCTACCTTTTTAGAGCTTCTTGATTCGTTTCTTTTTGACCCAATTTTGCTTTCTGTACTTTGATTGCAAATATCTTACTCGATTTTGTTTCTGTGCCCATTTGAGGATCTTCGTTATAGACGCGATTCTTAGTGGTTTGAGCGTTAATTCGAGTAGATTTCTCATCTGGGTAATGTATCTGATTTGAAATTATTAGTTTCATAGTAAAGTTTTGATCTTTTTTTTTTTGCTTTCGATTTCGATAGTAGTTGACTCTCGCCGACCTTATCCGACGGCAAAAAGTTTGTCTCTTTCTGATTTGTAATGTTGCAGTTGAATATTAAGTCATGTTCGACTAATGGAATGTGGATTTGTTGATTGAGAATTGTATTTTTTTATTATGATTCGAGAGTTACCAACTCATTGTTCCAAAAGCTTGTGCTTATCATAATTGTAACTTTATGCAAATCTGATTACAGTTTCTTGTTTTAGCTTAAATTTGAAGCTTTTCTTTTTAGTTATGTGATAATGTTGCTGTGATTTGTTAGATGGTTTCAATATGCCTAAACAAATTTGTACTTACTAGTTACAATATTTGAATCATTTGGAGGTAGTGAGCTGAAGCATTAACTTAGATTCAAGTACTTCTCTGGGACATTCCAATAGAAGATTGTTACTTTTTCTGCATCTATAATCAGTTGCTTTGAATGGTTTCAGGAGCTAAAAGCTGTGGAGGATCTATATTTGAAGAAGAGAAGAAGGATGCGCAGGTGGATCTGTTGTGGGGAGAAAAGAGGAGATTCAGATTTATCAAATGAGGAGGTGCATCTGAAAAGTCCATGGCAGCAATCTGATGGTATGTTGCAGACAAGAGTTCACTTAACTTACTAATACTTCCTGTCTATGTATGGTTCCGACTTGATGATTTATTGGGAATAGGATTTTGGTGGTATTATTTGCGTACTAAATATAGGCTTAGCCTTTCAGACTTTTTAGTATCATATTTTCCCACATAAGGATTAGTATTTGACTGTTTTGAAGAAGGGAACTTGAAAACTTTGATGTTAATACATTATTTGCTTGGTACGTATGTAGCAAATCAAAAGAATCCAAAACCACAAGCTGTTGCAAAGCCTGAGGCGCAGAAGGAAGCTCTTCCCATCGAAGTTCCACCCTTGTCTGTTGACGAGGTTAAAGAAAAGACTGACAATTTTGGATCAAAGTCTCTGATTGGTGAGGGATCTTATGGTAGGGTATATTATGCAACTCTAAATGATGGGAAAGCAGTGGCTTTGAAGAAACTCGATGTTGCCCCTGAAGCTGAAACAAATTCTGAGTTCTTGAGTCAGGTTATATATTTTGCTTTGAATCCCCTTCCCTTCTTTTCCGTCCTTTATCTTCTGGAAACTTTTCTTTACGTCCTCTTGCTTCCTTCTTCTTAGGTTTCCATGGTTTCAAGATTGAAGCATGAGAATCTCATTCAACTGGTAGGTTATTGTGTTGATGAAAACCTTCGTGTTCTCGCTTATGAGTTTGCAACGATGGGATCACTGCACGACATTCTCCATGGTATGATGAGCTTCCATGCCCATTCTTGTTAGAAAATTTCATTGCTTGGGAAAAAATATAGAAAAAAGAATCAATTTCTCGATGTAATGTGTTACCATTACAGGTAGGAAGGGAGTTCAAGGTGCACAGCCAGGTCCAACACTTGACTGGTTAACAAGGGTGAAGATAGCAGTTGAGGCAGCTAGGGGTTTAGAATACCTTCATGAGAAGGTTCAGCCTCCTGTGATACATAGAGACATAAGATCTAGCAATGTGCTTCTTTTTGAAGACTATCAAGCAAAAGTTGCTGATTTCAATCTCTCAAATCAAGCTCCTGATAATGCTGCTCGTCTTCACTCTACAAGAGTCTTGGGCACCTTTGGCTATCACGCTCCAGAGTAATCTTCCTTAAAACCTTAAAAGTTTTGTTGCATCCAAATGAAGGTATGAACAAGTCAGCTAAAATGTTTCTTTCCATTTGCAGATATGCTATGACCGGACAGTTGACGCAGAAGAGTGACGTGTACAGCTTTGGGGTTGTTCTTCTAGAGCTTTTGACAGGGAGGAAACCTGTAGATCATACAATGCCACGTGGCCAACAAAGTCTTGTAACCTGGGTATGTTTGTTATCTGCGCCCTGTCCAAATCTGTATCCTGCTCTGTTTCTATCTCTCGTCTTACGAGTTGAAGTTTGCTGTCTATTATTCAGGCTACACCAAGACTCAGTGAAGATAAAGTGAAGCAGTGTGTTGACCCAAAGCTAAAAGGAGAATATCCTCCTAAATCAGTAGCTAAGGTACACAATTTCATCAATGAACAATTGCGATAATTACTCAATGCATAGAAACAATAACATGTCTTTGGTCTTTTTAATCTCAAATATGATCTGAAATTTATGAATCTGTAATGTGGCAATGCAGCTAGCAGCGGTGGCAGCATTGTGTGTACAATACGAATCTGAGTTTAGACCCAACATGAGTATAGTTGTAAAAGCTTTGCAGCCACTTCTCAAACCACCAGCACCAGCCCCAGTACCGGAATCCTGAGTTTGTGCGCCTTTTAAATACCACCCGATATCTTCTTTGTGCAACAGAGTTGGGTTCTTTGTTCATACCAGTGAGAATTTTACTCTGATTTGGGAAAAACATAGATATGATCTTATTATTAGTTGGCATTTTGATTTTGGTGTGAAAGAAGAGTAGTGAGTATTTCGCCTTTGTTATGTGATGTATTGTGGAAACAAGCTTTTTACTTGATTGGCGTGGAGAACAAAGATGTTTTGCATTTGGTGTTCTTTCGTTTTCCCTTTCTATGTAAAGGAATCATTTGAATATTTTTGTCCGACTACATTGACAAACTCTTTTAAGAGATTTTGATTCTACCATTTAAGATCTGTCGTTAGCTCTCTCTGAAGCTGCAAAATAATAAAAATTATGTGTCCATGTAAATTGTTGTCGTATTTTCTTTTCTTTTTGTTCCTTCTGGTTCAAGTTTAGTTATGGATGAAAGATCTAGCTAATCAAAATGGACGACACTAAAAAATGAAAAAGTGAATGAATAGGTCAAACAGCAATCGTACATAGTGTAACAAATCACGTACAACATGATGGTTTAATGTTTATTAGTTTAAACAATTATTTTGGTAACGGATTTTAAAATTAATAGAAACTCTTTTTTGTCAACAGAATTTTATAATAAAAATGGTTCGGTAATTCAAACTGACAATACCAGATCTTAACTAGAGAAGTCTTGAACAAGTGTTCCATGTCGGTTTTTTCAACAAACTTTATGTTGGAAAAGATGGCCACTCATGACTCAACTAGAGAAGTCGTCATTTCCTTGAGTTTTATATGCATTCTATTAGGAAACATATTGTTTTCCTCTATAATAGTTAATACACATCATGACCCACTATAGTTTTTCCAACTCCACACGGAAAAGGAAAGTAATTTGCGAAGGTTTCTAGCTCTAATAAGAGATCCATCCATATGATCATTCATGAGTATAAACTCAACCTATAAACCTGAGAAATATCAGTCTCCTTCCATGCACCACTTTATAAAACACTTGTAGCCATGAAACATCTAGGTCAGCCCTGGCTTAGAGGGGTAGGGCAGAAGTTCGACAACCCGAAGCTTGTTTTTTTCTTAAAATTTACATATATAAAAGGTCCAAATATTTTTTAAAAATACAGCAAATTTTACTTTTTATATAATAATAAGTGAAAATAAAATTATTTTGCTCTAAAACTCTTAAATATATTGGACCGGGACTGATCTAGGTCTTGTATACAATGGAGCATTGTTCAACGTTTTCGATTGTCAATTCTTGCACCTGTGGATTTTCCAAGTTGTTGCTTCACTTTCCGCAATCTTAAAACCCTCATGTGGACGGACTTTTGTTCATTCCATTAAATAGTTTATTATTACGTGCCTTTCAAACCTTATAATTTACTTGTGGACTTTTTGTTTTTGTTTTTTTCGTGATTAGAAAGTACAATGTTTATTTCATTGATGTGTTTTATTTGATATATCTTTTATAACCAAAGATGGCATATAAGAAATTCTGCCATATTTATGAAAGTTGCATAATTATTTATGAAAATGATTTTGTAATTCCATAATGATATGTTTTATTCATTAATAGATTTTGTTCTATAAACAAATCTCTAAGTGAGGCACGTCTAAAAAAAGTTATTAATTGTAGGATATGCTTATTTTCTAAATTGAAGGATTATTTATTTCTTACAACTCTTCTTATTAATAAATTGAATACAAGGTAAAAACATAAAACGAAACATTTATATAACTGAAGATGGAAATGCAATGAGAGGGAACTTGCGGCAAACATCGAGACCGGCGGCTTCAGCTAGATCAGGTTGATCCCCATTTGGTCCAGCCTCGACCCTCCAGTCAAATCGGCCTACAAGGTTGGCCACTGTAACCTCTACCAATCCCAAAGCTAGATTTATCCCGGGACAAATCCTTCTACCTGATCCGAATGGGATGAAGTTCAAATCCTTTCCATGATAATCCAAAGTTGAATCTAAGTGTCTCTCTGGTTTGAATTCTTCGGCATCCGGTCCCCATATCGCGGGGTCTCTTTGGATTGCCCAAGCATTGATTATGACCTGGACATGTTTCCATTACAAGTTTAGCCAAATCATTTGTTTTATGTATAGCTAGGAATAAGATGGTCAATTATTGTTATAATTTAGAGCTAATGTACACCATGTTTTTAACAACAAAATTTGGGAAACATTTTTTTTTAGTTTATAACCATGACTTAAGACAAATATATAAAGTTATGTATAAACGAGTTAACTGTTAGGTTAAGAAAATATTTCTTTTGCAAATGATAATCAACCGTGATTAAAAAAAGTTAAAAAAACTATTTGTGGTGTTTCTTTGCATATAAGAATTTAATTTGATAGAAATTAGTTTACCTCTGTCCCTGCGGCTATGTTATATCCCTTTACTTTGACATCTTCAGTTAATAGTCTAGGAAGTATTAATGGAAGAGGAGGATGCAACCGAAACACCTCTTTAATCACGGCTTTTAAGTATTTCATATTTTCAACTTCTTTTTCTTTTATGTATGAACCATGTGGCCTAATGGTTGACCGAATCTCGTCTTGGAGTTTCTTCATAACATTTGGATTTCTGATCAGCTCCGTCATTATCCATTCTAGTAGAGTTGAACTTGTTGATGTCCCTCCTATAAACATATCCTGATATAAAGTAGAAAAATTTACATATATCATTAGTCAAACTAATTTTTTTGCATTTGTTACTATAGTTATTAATGAATTGCCTTATAAATGATCCTACCAATATCATGAATTTGATGTCGTTTCTTTGAGCTTGGAATCCAATACTCTTCTCGCTTTCGATTGATAACAGTATATCGACGAAATCCTCTTTATGATTACCTGCCTCTAAATGTTCTTGCACCACTTTGTCCATAAGATCGCTAAATCCTTGACTTACTTCCTTAATTCTAGCATTGAAACCGTTGATCCTGTCTATCCATGCCAAAACCGGGACATAGTCCCCGATTGGGAACTCGCCTAAAAGCTCCATAATCTGCCTCACTCGCTTCTTGAGATCCCTTGCGGTTTCATCCTCGCTATGTTTTCTTCCCAAGGCAACTCTACTGGTAACATCGCTTGGTAGAGTAACAAAGAGTTCGCTCAGATTTTCTGATGAAGAAGAAGAACTTGCTTTCTCCAGCTTCTCAATCATTGCATTTACCTCTTCTTCTCTTATCTTCTCAAAGGACGCAACCATTTTGTTGGTGAGCAGATTGAGAATGCATACACTCTTCATCCAAAACCAGAGTAAAAAACATTGTTAGTTGATTAAAGGATATACATAAATATTAGAATTTGTATTTTACCAAATATATATATATATTAGAATTTGTTAGTTCATGCATGGGTGCAAGTTTTCGACGTCAAAATTATAAGAAGATAATATATATATTTAAACAATAAGTTAAAGAGGCTAGGAACTAAAGAGTGCTAGTAATGAAATACCTTCATCTGTCTCCAATATTCTCCATAGGGACCAAACACCACATCACGCCCACCATTCATAAGCCCATGAACGGCTTTTGATCTCGGGCGGTTGGCAAACTTAAGATCGTGTGTTTTCAATACCTCTTGAGCTGCTTCGCCGGAGGATACTACGAGTATGGGGACACGGCCAAAATGAAGCAGCATGAGTGGTCCATACCGGAGGCTGAGGGAATGGAGGGAACGGTGAGGGTGGAGGCTGAGCTGGTGGAGGTTTCCAATCACCGGAAGTCGCCATGGAGATGGTGGTAAGTTCACTTTTATGGCGGTTCGTTTGAGGAATTGTTTAAACAAGAAAAGGGTTAAGAGGCTCGTTAAGCACAAAGAGACCATCAATATCGTTTCCATTTCTTGAATATTGCTCATGTATGAAATTTTGTTTGATTGGTGATTTTTAACTCATCTTCTGCATGCTATTTATAGGGTTTATTGGAACTCATCGTTTTTGTCAACAAGCATGAATGTAGCCCGTATTTAGCGACATATAATTAGGTCGTGTAATTGCATCTTTGAATACGTTGAAAAGTAATAATACAATAGTAATTAAGGTTTCAAAAAAAAAAAAAAAAAATACCTAGTTAGTTTTCGGCAACTTTATCTAGTCCAGTCTTTTTTGACAACTAGTCTTTGCATTTTGGTCTTTTCGTTATTCATGTTTAAACAGTTCAATTATGATCAAGTAGTTATAATTTTGATTGTATTTTTGTTTACTTAGAAAAATAATATACTAACTAGCTATAGTTTTTGAAATTCAACGTAATCTTTCTTTTTAACAACTCGTATTAGAATATCAAAGTCTTAAGTCTTACTAATTGGTATATAATATAAAGAAGTTTTGAGAATGACCTTTTGTAGTTATGAATAAGAACCATCATTTTTTATTAGATTCAGTTTAGCTGCATATGATAATGTAGTAATATTGAATTGGATTGTACTTTTGTTTACTTAGAAAACAATAATACACTGAGGTTAGTTTAATCAGAATTAGCTACCTAGTTGTCTAAATTTGACCATGTTATAAAAATAAAACGGACAATTGAGATGAATGAATATATACATTATTTTTAATTATCATTACAGTTTATAAGTTAGTTATGTTCTGTTACTAAAATTAAAGTCGATGCAATTAATGTCACGTGTATTGTAGTTGTATTTTAACATTTCGAGGAAATTTCTTGAAATATTCCAAAATTTAACATTTTGAGGAAATTTCTTAAGATATTCCAAAATTATGTATTTTGAAAACTAACTCATGTTTTAGAATATTCTTTTATCTGGAAATTAACTAAATATCATAAATAGATAAAATCATAAAACCTATAGAAGAGTTTTTTTTTTGTCAAAATGATTCGGATGGTGACACATAATATATGTACCAAAAGATCTAAGCCAAATCTAGTTTTGCTACTTTCTTGTAAACTTTCAGTCCCTTTCATAAAAAAATAATTTGATATCAAAGATGTCACAATAATATTTGCAAATGCAGTGTTGGTTATGTTATTCAACAAATCCTGCAAAAATTATCATGATTATATTCTTATATCGACGATATTCGTCAAACGTTGAAAATAAGAAAATAATATTTGGCGACTGGTCAACAAAAGGCTTTTTTTTTTTTGAATTTTTAAGTCAAATTACTTTGTCAAACCACGAAAAAATGAGATTGCCGTGCCGTATAATAAGGGTATTATCGAAGTTTGAGTCATAAGTTGTAATTAAACTTAGAAGGTTTTCAAAGTAATATGTATGTTTATATCTATTTAGTATGTAATTAATGTATATCTAGACGACAAAAAATATATATTATCTAATGCATGTAACCAAACCAATATCATGTGAAATTTTTCATCATTAATTTATTTCGATGATTTTTCTCATATAGCTGCTGATGCAACGAATTAATGTTGTCAAATCATTGCGGATAAATTTTAATGTAATGTGTGCATGTGCAGCAAATACCTTTGCAAGGCTATTATATTGATTTCGGCTAGAATAGAAAATGATTTAAAAACTAAGTAATTCTCATGAAAATAATTTCAAGACGTGGATATTAATTTACAAAACAAGCTGTATAAGCTACTATGTATGTCATTATAAACACATCGTATCTCTTATGTATTATTTTAGAGCTGATTTGTCAAAATTTGTTAATGTATTGCTCTCATGTTTCCTTAAAACCAATATTGTTGGTACAATTTTATCATTAGATTTGAATGTGTCATACCCAATATAAACTCAATAAACAAGAAAAAATACAAATATCCTAGAATAGTCTAAACGAAATTAACACAACTTTGGCTGTTGAATTCATCAAAATTTCCAAGATTGAGCCCAACCGAAAGGCTTACGGTGGATACCTAGGCACTTAGAGACGAGGAAAGGAGTAGTAAGCAACGAAATGCATTTTGGAGTTGAAATAAACGAAGAACGAAGATTTGGCAACTGACTTCACTACTAGATATTTTGAGATTCATTTCGCAAAAGATTTGTCAACTATACTTTATTTACGATTTCGGTCGATTTTATCTAATAAGTAATTGAATCATTCACTTTTAATTCCCCGAGGATTAGAGTAGATGATAACTCTCATTTTTATGGTTTTAGAGTTTTTTAATGTTGAGTTTAAGTTTTTTTCGATAAAACAATATAGTTTTCGGTATTTTATATCTTTTTTTATTTAATTTTATTTTTAGCTTTTTGGACATTTGAGAGTAGGAATAAGAGTTTTTGATTAGAATTGGAGTATTTCAATGAAAATAAAAAGACAATTGATCAGTATATATACGTAAACTGATAGGTAAAGAATACGTGGAGACGATTTTAGATTATTAGTTTTTGCAATTTTTTGGATTTTCTTTTGTACAATATATAATTGCTCGACTCTAGTAGCAGCCATGGACGATTTTGTGAGATTCTAGCTTAGTTTGAAGTGTACTTTGAAATTTCTTTTCTAAATACTTACTTTTAATTATTTTGCAATTCAATTATATTTCTTTTCATATTTGATTTGTTGTTCTTTTGTTTCCGTGGCTGAGTAGTTTTATGTTGGGTTTGGGGATTTTTCAAAGGGGATTTCATAGTTTCTTAATGTCTTGTTGATTTGACATCTATCTTTTAGTTTTTCAACTACGTTGATTCTTAATGGTTGATCTATTTTAACCCTTGTTTGAAAAATCGCTAGACGCTAGTCGGGCGCTAGGTATGGGTCTAGCGATTAATCGAAAAATCGGATTAAAATCGGAGATTAGTTTTAGGATTATTTTAATATTTTTAAAACATATTAATAAAATATTGTTTTCAAAATTGCAGTAAACACATAAAACTGTATTTTTGAGATAAATTTTTATGATTTTTATTACAAATTTATGATTTTTATTAAAATTTGAACATAAGCTATTGTAAAACATCACAAACTCCCAATATAAATGATTGAATAACAAAAATAAAAAGTTTTTTATACTTGCAATCTAAAAATAATCGAGATATGTAAAATTAGGCGAGGAGTAATCGGATTAGGCGGGAAGTAATCGGATTAGGCGGAGAGTAATCGGGTAACTGATTTTTTTAGGGGATTAGTCATTAATCGAGGCGGATAGGGTGGGCATAGCGATTACGCGGGGAGTAATCGGGCCTAGGCGGTGATTTTTAGAACATGGATTTTAACCAACTAGATCATGTTCTAACTTGTATTCACCGTGGCACCAAAAGTTATATTGAGTCAATTTTAATGATAAGATGTTTTATCTGGAGTAGCCTTCAATGACAGCTGATGGTAAGATATTTTGTGAACATATCAACGTCGATTTTAATGCTTGTTTGAACTTCTATTGACAAACGACAATTTAGTTTTTAGGAATCGCATTAATTATTTCGATAGTTATTTCATACGAAAATAAGATAACTTTACAAATTTAAGTTTAAAAATGATCTTAATGCGATCTTTGTTAATTAATTTATTTGTTTTCTATAACACTTGAAGAATTCTCCTAATATTTTTATTTTTCGTTACAAAATTTATGTTTTTTGATATAAAAAATTTCCTAAATTAATCTAAATCAACATAGTTTATAGTATGTTAACTTGGTGTTTGTGGATTTAATCCCTACAATATATTATTTTGTTTGTTGTGCTGTGCAGTTACTTTAAATATTTAAAGTAATACATGTGCTTAAACAGTATAGGAGGTTCTTTACAATAAAAAGGCAAGCTAACTCGACACAGCTGCATACGAAAGAACAAGAATTACGAAAGTCAGTCAACTCCTTATCATCGAACATAATTCAAAGATTGATATGACTATACATGATTTGATTTTTGTTGTTTTACTATTCAAGTTTGACCAATAAAAAAGCTATTCTACATTTATATTCGTGTTTTCCATAAACTTTAAATGAATCGGTTAATTTTTGTTCAAACCAATTATATTACTTTTGTGAAATACTAAGAGAACCACCGTGCTACGTGTTGGTTATTTGCCTATTACTAAACCAAATAATATTTGTGATCCATAATGTGTTTATACAAAATTCATATTTGAAATATAATATTTGTCTAACAATGTATATTTTAATATGATCTTAATTTTTCTTAGAAGAGTATATATATTGAATAACCAATTCACCTCTAGGGTCCATGTTTCTCCTCCTCACTTGTTTGAAGGAGTTAGATGGTTGAAGAATCCGTGCCGAGAGAAAAAAAAATATGGCTATGATTTTTCGATTAGCCTTTCAAGCCTCCAAATACATTTTCTGGAAAGAACGAAATATAATTCAAGACTACATAATTATGTTTCTAGACCTCCGAGTGCTTTGATTGTTGAGATTAAAAGTCTCTAGTGTCATTTGGATCCGATATCTAGAGCTCAACGAGTGAGGCCGAATGGTGTCTCGGTTCTTGGTTCTTGGCTTGCTTGCTTTTAACCTTAATGTGCTCTATTTATATTGTCTTAAGTTATATTAGTTGAATGGTTTACAAAAAAAAAAAAAAAAAAAAAAAAGTTATATTAGTTGAATAATAGAAATGTTGACTACTCAAGTTAAGCAACTTGCCCGTTGTTAAATGGGTCAGTCAAACTTGTAAGTTAAAGTCCTGTAAATTTTCTAAAAAACAAATTCTCTTCAACTGTAAAAGACATTTTGGTTATTCGCTTTATGAGAAGGTTCAGTCTCTTTTCCAAGACTATCAAGTATCAAGCATTAGTTGATTTTAATCTCTCAAATCAAGCTCCTGATAATACTATTCGTCTTTACTTTATAAGAGTTGTGGGACCTTTGGCTATCACACTCCTAAGTAATTTTCCTCAAATCTTAGTTTTGTTGCATCTAGATGAAAGGATGAACGAGGTAGCTAAAATGTGTATTATTCTATATGACGCGAAAAAAGTGATGTGTATAGCTTCTAGAGATTTTGACAAAGAGGTACATGTAGATTATGCAATGCCATGTTGCCAACAAAGTCTTATAATCTGAGTATGCTTATTATATGCACCCTGTCCAAAATCCGTATCCTATTGTAGATGTTTTGATTTCTTGTCTTACGTTTTAGAGTTTACCGTTTATTATTCAGGTTACACCGAGGCTCAGTAAAAATAAAGTAAAGCAATGTGTTATTTACAAAATGAGAAAAATAAAGAATGGAAAAATGTGTGAATAATCAAATCCTACCATTCACGACTGACTACCAGATTCCATGTACTCAATATCAATGTTGGAGAAGGAACTCGTGTCGTGGCTGCCTTGAAACTCTTAAATAAGCTATTCTATACCGTACAACTTTGATCAATGACTCGAACAAGATGACCCGTTTGGTGGCCGGTAGACTTGTGGATGCGTTCATTTCGTGCCTTCCACGAATAATATATTATTGTTTGGAAAACAAGGAGAGGTAGGATGTAGCTGTCCCTATCAAGCGTGGGCACTCTCATTTTTCTTAGAGTTTCCAGCCAAGGATCAGCGGCTTCTCCTATAATTAGGTCTCCCACTACATCAATTCAAATTGTAAAACTGTAATGACATGCAAAGAACAAATGGTGACGTGTTTCACATATATGGTTCCCCACAAAAGACCATCCTATTTCTGCAAGCGAGCACCTGTAGATAACCTGTCTTTTATTGCCAACTAGGTTATGAAAGCAAAACGCGGAACACGTTAGGGAAACCAGATTATGTAACTCCATTGTTGCTGTATACTTCGAGTTCACAGTTGTTCTCATCTTTTTGCTCAAAATGTCTGTCATAAAATCTGATCTGCTTAACCAGCTAAGACAGAGCAACTTGCCTACAATGCATGAATCTCCTTGAGGCTACAGAGCAATTTGTAATTTTGACTTGAACATTAAATATTTAGTAAGAAAATTTGATGATAAATAACGAAAATTATAGATAAATTCACTTATGAAAACAATATACATACATTCAAGTGTCTAGTTAAATAGCTCGGTTGTCGCATTTTCACAATCAATATAAGACTATTAAAATGAAGAAGATGCAGATATAACAGTTGAAAACTAATAAGAAATTTGGTTTCTTTGATTAAAAAGCTTTAGATAATATTATAATAGAATATTTTGAACACACACTGATAGAAAAGTGTTCAGACTGTTCTCCTTCAAAGAAGAAGTTTGATAACAACATGGCAGTGAAATAGTGTTAAAGTACCTGAGAGACGTTAATGGCGATGATGGGTAGGAGATTGGACTAAGATCCACAACATAAATAATAGGCCAGGCCCAACAAAAGGCCCACTAAAGAGTAAGCCCACTTTTGAGGGAACTGAGATTAGGAAGAGGAAGAGGAGAGGGATCGGATCTCTGTCGAATATTTTGTCGACAACAGGCTCCAAGACGGCAAAGTTTCTCGTGACAGAGAACGCCACCGAGGAGGTTCATTCACCAACTCAGTAAAATATATGTTTTCCTTTACACAGTCAACAGTGTTTGACAATCATATAATTTTTAAAAGCAAAACCAACAAAACGTTAAAACAATGTAATTTTTAGTGTTTTGGACAGTGTCACACCTGTCCATAAAACACTAAATGAAAAAATGAATAAAATAATATTTTAATTTTTAGTGTTTAATCAATTAAAAATAAATACACCATCAATACACACATGGTTGGGACAATTAAAATTAGAAGAAGAGAGAATTAAAACCGAGTCTAACATTAAAGAATTATTGAAACGGAGTCGAACCATAACTAAAGTCAACTTTTTTACTTGGTTTGCCTTAAACATGATTATCATAAGGTGAGCATAAAACAAAAACCCACATGTATATATTTAAATACACATTGACTCAATGCTCCATAAGATATTATTCCAATTTTTATAGTCGCCAACATAGTAGAAAGACTATGACACAAGCTTTAGGGTTTTATGCTTTAAAAGTATCCACAAAAGCTAGATGTAGAGTATAAAATGGGGTCATTATATCCACACACACTTATATAGAACATATTTATGTAGATGTCGTACATATATAGAGATAGAGAGCAAGAAGGCGCATGGCGAGGCAACGTGAGAGTGTGCATGAACTGTTCCCACCACGTGTGAAACGTGAGTTGCGACTAACTTCCATGAGGTTGGCTCACGTGCGGGCCATGACTCGCCACGTTGTACAAATTTGTGGTCATAACCGTGGCCAGGTCACACTTGCACTCTCTTAGCTTTTCACAAAGGGCAAAGAAACCAAAAGATGTCGTAGATAGAGAGAAACAAAAGGAATATTAATTTTTTCTTTTTGGTATTTCACTGGTCGTTTTTTGTTGTTGTTCAAATTCACTTGTCGTTTTATATGTCTAATTAAGCATGTTGATTATCAATTCAATGTGGTGCCTTTGATTATGTATAAAATTATGTGTCTTTTTTTTGTATTTGAGAGCAAAACATGCATGTGTGTTATGACTACATATATAGACGCACATTGACGTCATATCAAGAAGAATTAAGTCAGTGTAAATAGCAAAAATAAATTTAAGAGTATTGAGTCAATGTTCGTTCAACTCTATGACACAATGGTTTTGACCTTATAGTTATAGTATAGATTTAATTTTCTTAAAAGAAAATATATTATTGTCAGATCTGATGATAAATTTCTAAACAGTGAACTTTATACATTTTCATTTCATAGCTCGAGACTGTAAATAGAGTATAATATAGTCAAAACAATAGCTATCAGTTTTTTTTAGTTCTTGGTTAATTCATACTTTTTCATATAACGATTCCTATAATTAGATTGGACATTACTAAGAACTTCATGATCACGTGAGAATAAATATTTCTTTTCTTTTCTCATAAACTATAAATATTATTTTCTAAGACTTTTAATATTAACCTTACAAAAAAGCGTGTGCTGTTGATTATTCTTGAGAATCTATACCAGAAATTGCTATAAATTGAGAGGCAATTCATGAGCTCTATAACTGCAACCAACACTAAAAATCCTCTAGTAAATCAGAAACACACAAAACCCTAGTTAAAAATGGCAGTGATGAGTCACAACAACGCAGAAGGCAGGCTATACGAGTCAACCCGGACTCGGCCGATTCCTTACTTACAAACTGGTGGCCAAGAGAACGGAGGAGACGATGACGACGACGACTGTGACGTTGCTCCGGCGGCTTGATCATCATGTGCATATTATCGTATGCTACTATAAACTTAAATAACAGCCATTTAATTAAGTAGTAATATAATTGTGCTTCTTGTCATAGAACCACACACACATGTAGCTGAAGTAGTAGATCGTGCCTGTATTTATCCATGTCGCAAACAGGCTTTTATTATTTACTAGATAAACAACATTTTTGACTTTGGAGTGTTGAGAGACTAGCTAGCTTTAAGTAACAATATAATGTATCGTGTGTCTATTATTAATGAAATAATATTAAATTATGTACACAAGATTTGTGGTTATAGTATGATCAATATGGATATATATATATTTCAAAATTCTCATCTTCCTTTAATCTTTTTCTTTTTGTTAATATTAGCTGGAAATTTTTAAAATTGGTACGAGACATTGTTTGTCTCATATTCCTTTGCTCAGCGTTTTGTGGCCTCTACCTCTTAGGACCACTTACTGCAAATTAAAATATATGACGAGCTAAAATGTGAGGTATATTGAGAATGAGTTCTTAAAATTACTTGGACTGTTATACTTAGAATTTGAGACTTAAGTACAATTGATGTTAATTCTAAAAATGTAGAACATTGTTAATTTCTTGAACAGCTGTTAGCCAACAATGACCAATGATGATCATTTATTGAAGAGGCGATTTTGATGCTCATCGATCAGTCGATCTCTTGGCGAAGTACTTGATCAACCTGCTAGTCGAGCATCAGATGATCAGAAATTCAGAAGCATTCAACACCACTATAGTTATCCCAATTTGTAAGTACATGTATTTATGTATGTATGATTGTTTGTATGTATGTATGTATCATGTATGTATGTATGTATGTATGTATGTATACATATATATTAGAAAATAGTCATATACTATTAAGTTTCAAGTCGTTATAGTATTGGACAATTATTATTCGTAACTATTAAAAGCGTTTTTCATTTTCAATCTGAACCTAATGCCTAGCCTAGCGAGTTGAAACATAGCTACCTAATAGGCTAATACACAATCGCTAAGTACAAATAATACAACTAAAAAAGTAACGTCCCTTGGATATGATATCACTTAGAAGTTAGTTATTTAAGTTTCATAAGATTATCAGAAAACAGAGCTGTGACGTCCTATCAGTTATTCAGTTTCCATATTTTTGCTTCACTATAAGCGATCTTAACAATTTCATGTGGACTTTTTTTCATTCTATTAAAAATCTTATCATTGCTTGCCTTCTAAATTTTATGATAAGCTGTCGATTTTATGTGTTTTAAAAATCTTTATTAGAAATTACAATGTTTTTTTTTCTTAATATATTAATGTCAATCCAATGGGTTTGGGTAATAGGCCAGACAATTTCACGGGTTACAAAACACTGATGAAGAAAATCTGGCGAAAAGACATTGACCATAGAAGAGGACGCCAAAGGTAATTTTTTCCAAACTAAATTAATTTTGAAAGTAGATACATATAAGAAATTTTTTCAGAAATATAAAAATTCCATAAAATAATTTATGGAAATGACTTTTATTATTCCATAATGCTATATTTTGATTAACTTTTTAATTATTAGAATAATTATTTTTCAGTTAAAAAAAAAGTACACTTATTTTCTTAACTGAATAAATTTCTTTATTAGGATATACTTATTTTCCGAAATAAAGGATAATTTATTTCTTACAACTCATCATGAGTCTCATCTTATTGATGTTGCACAACCACGTGAAAGAGAAAGCATGTTACATAACAGAAGACGGAAATGCAATGAGAGGAGACTTGCGGCAAACATCGATACCAATGGCTTCAGCTAGATCAGGTTGATCCCCATTTGGTCCAGCCTCTACCTTCCAGTCAAATCGGCCTACAAGGTTGGCCACTGTCACCTCTGCCAAACCCAAAGCAAGATTTATCCCAGGACAAATCCTTCTTCCTGAACCGAATGGAATGTAGTTCAGATTTTTTCCGTGATAATCCAAAGCTGAATCTAAGTGTCTTTCCGGTTTGAATTCTTCAGCATCCGGTCCCCATATCGCCGTGTCTCGTTGGATCGCCCAAGCATTGATTATCACCTAGACATGTTTCCATTACAATTTTAGCCAAAATCTTTTGCTCTCTATGTAGGAACAGGATGGTAAACAATTGTTATAATTTATAGCTAATACCATTTTTTAGTAATCAAATTTAGTGTATGACAAAGACTATTAAGACGTATATGTAAAGTTATGTGTGAACGAGTTAACTGCTAGGTTAATAAAATATTTCTTTTGCAAATGATATTTAATCGTTAGAAAAATAAATTTAAAATTATTTATGGTGTTTCTTTGCATATAAGAATTTGATTTGATAGAAATTAGTTTACCTCTGTCCCTGCGGCTATGTTATATCCCTTTACTTTGACATCTTCACTTAAGAGTCTGGGAAGTATCATTGGAAGAGAAGGATGCAACCGAAGCACCTCTTTAATCACGGCTTTTAAGTATTTCATAGTTTCAACTTCTTTTTCTTTTATGTATGAACCATGTGGCCTAATGGTTGACCGAATCTCGTCTTGGAGTTTCTTCATACTCTTTGGACTTCTGATCAGTTCTGTCATTGTCCATTCTAGTAGAGTCGAAGTTGTTGACGTTCCTCCAATAAACATATCCTGATATGAAAGTAGAAAAGTTAGATGTCATTACTCATAAAAATGTTTCATATATATTATAAATGAATTGGCTTATAATGATCCTACCAAGATCATAAATTTGATGTCGTCTCTTTGAACTTGGAATCCATTATTCTTGTCTTTTTCGATTGATAACAATATATCCACGAAATCCGCTTTATGTTTGTCCGCCTCTAAATGTTCTTGCACCACTTTGTCCATAAGATCGCTAAACCCGCGACTCACTTCCTTAATCTTTTTATTGAAACCACGGATCCCATCTATCCATCCCAAAATGGGGACATATTCCCCGATCGGGAACTCGCCTAAAAGCTCCATGATCTGCCTCACTCGCTTCTTAAGATCCCTTGCGGTTTCGTCCTCGCTATGTTTTCTTCCCAAGGCAACCCTACTCGTAACATCGCTTGGCAGAGTAATAAAGAGTTCGCTCAGATTTTCTGATGAAGCAGAAGAACTTGCTTCCTCCAGCTTCTTAATCATTGCATTTACCTCGTCTTCTCTTATCTTCTCAAAGGATTCAACCATTTTGTTGGTGAGCAGATTGAGAATGCATACACTCTTCAGCCAAAACCAGAGTAAAAAACGTTACTAGTTGATTAAAGGATATAAATAAATATTAGAATTTGTTAGTGCATGTTAAAGAGGAATAAATATTTAAAAAATAAAAAGTTGAAGAGGAATTAAAAAGGTCTAGTGAAATACCTTCATCTGTCTCCAATATTCTCCATAGGGAGCAAACACCACATCACGCCCACCATTCATAAGCCCACGAACGGCTTTTGATCTCGGGCGGTTCGCAAACTTATGATCATGTGTTTTCAATACCTCTTGAGCTGCTTCACCGGAGGAGACTACGAGTATTGGGACACGGCCAAAATGAAGGAGCATGAGAGGTCCGTACCTGAGGCTGAGGGACCTGAGGGAACGGTGAGGGTGGAGGCTGAGCTGGTGGAGGTTTCCAATCACCGGAAGTCGCCATGGAGATGGTGGTCGGTTCACTTTAGTGGCAGTTCGTTTGAGGAATTTTCTAAGCAATAGAAGGGTTAAGAGGGTCGTCAAGCACAAAGAGATCATCAATATCATTTCCATTTTTTGAATATTGCTCATGTAAGAAAGTGTTTGTTTGGTGATTTTGTGACTCATCTTCTGCGTGTTATTTATAGGGTTGATTGGAACTCATTGTTTCTGCAACAAGCATGAATCATCAGTTTAGCTTACATATAATAATGCAGAATAATCAATTTTCGTTGTTTGTGTACGTTGAAAAGTAATAATCCTATAGTTAGTTTTGGAACTATATGTATATCTCCTTCTTTTATTGAAAACAAGAATTTTTGGTCGTTATTATGTATTGATTTTTCTTTATAAAAAAGGCAGTATTGTGAACCAAAAAGAAAAAACACTTTCATTATGACCACGAGTAATATCATTTTAGCTGACTCATGATAGTTGTTATAATTTTGATTGTATTTTGTGTACGTAGAAAAATAACATACTAAATTAGTTTTGGAATAAGATGTAATCTTTCTTTTTAAGAACTAACGTTCATATATTAAATAATACTTTTTTACTAATCTATATATAATAGCAATCTAATAAATACCATTTGCACATCTGAACGATTGCGTCTTTTTATCGCAACTTTTCGTTAATGTTTTTATTAATTAAAATATATATTTTACGGTTATGTTTTTATTTTATAAATTGCATTCTGAATGTTTTCTACGGTTGCGTTTTTTTATTGTAACTCTTCATAAACAGTTGAAACCGCTTATTCGAATCATTGCAATATTTAGTTTATTTTACGAACAATTGCAACCTTTGGTTTATATATTTAGTTTATTTCACGAACAATTGCAATTTTTGGTTTATTTTATAAATAGCTATAACATTTAATTATCTACCGCCGCGTCTCTCGGTGTAACTTTTCATAAATTATTATTTTAAATCTTAATTTTTAATTACTAAAATGTATTTAAATGAGATTGTAACTATTTAATTGAACTGTTTCAACATTTGGATTATTTGACGAATTATTGCAACTTTTGGTTTTGTGTTACGAACCATTGTTATCTTTAATATATTTGATGAACTATTGCAACATTTGGTATAATTGACGAACCGTTGCAGTTTTTGGAATATTTGATATCTACGGTTGCGTTTCTCGGATAAGTTCGTCAAATTTTTAAAAAATATTTAAATTCTAAAATATATTTAAATGAATTGTTGCTACCGTTTAATTTAACACAATAGCATTTGGTTTATTTGACGTTGAACGTTTTGGCTTATTTATCAAACCATTGTAATATTTGGTTTATTAGTTTATGCTTTTTGCACTTGGGAATAGTTTTTTAGTTACAAATTATTGTTTTTCTAATATTAATATACTTAATAAATGCTTGTGAGGGTTTTTTTTTTATCATAATTTTTGTAAAATATATATTGATTTGTTATTAAAAAAATTCAAAATTATTACAATTCATTATGATTTTTTCGTTTGATATTTTTGAAAATGATTTTTGAAATATATTCCCCCGCGACATCGCGGGGGTCCTGAGTCCTAGTAATATCAATAGTTATCCATATAACGAAGAGTCGAGAATAACTATGATATATATGAATGAGAAATTATTATTAGAATCATTTACGCCAAATTTGATTTTGTTACTTTCTTGTAAGCTTTTTAATCTCTTTCATAGAAAATTCTAACTTTGATTTAATTTGATATCAGAGATGTCAGAATAATCTTTGAAACTACAGTGTAAATTATGTTACTCAATAAATCCTGCAAAAGTTTCATTGTTATATTCTTACATAAGTCTTAAGATCGACATTTTATTTAACAAAAAAAAAACGACGTTATTCATCAAACGTTTGAAGTAAAAAAAATATAAATATCGTGAGGTCAAATTAAGTTTTTTTTTTGTTTTAGTCAAATAACGGTTACCTCGTCAAACCTCGAAAGAAATGACAATGTCGGGACGTATCAAGGGTATATAGAAGTTTGAGTTCGTAAATGGTAAAATTAGAGATGAACTTAGAAGGATTCAAAGTAATATTGATGTTTATCCATGACGTATGCTTTTTTTTTTTGGCAACAATATCCATGACGTATGTATATCTTTACATATAAATTGTAATTAAAATAAGCTGGTTTTATTCTACAATATATAACTTGTTTCAGAATCAAATAAAAAATAAATGTCTATATTTAGTATAATTGCATATTCTCAAATTTTATAAATGTATATTTTCTTCTTACTTAATAAAAGTTAACTTTTCAAAAAATTTAAACCAAGGATTAAATTTCGTTATCAAAGTTAATTTCGAATTCTTAAATGTTTCACCTAGCTATTTGTTATATTATTTCATAAAAATAATAGAAGCAAATAATTCTAAAATTAAAAAAAAAAAATTTTGCTAGTCTGACAATATTTTACAGGATTTGTTTCTTTCATAATTAAGATGAGTAACAACATATGTTGTCCTCGTGTAGAACATGAAGCAGATCGTATGATGGACCTGATCCAACACAATTCATATAAATATTCCCTAAATAATCTTTGATTTTTGTCAAACATTTGATTTTTCTTCCAGGACTTTTCTATGTAAAAATGCGTGCAGCCAATTAATTATCTTGTCCTCACTGCTCCCCTTTCCATGATTTTTCTCGCATAGCTGCTGATGCAATGAATCTATCTTCTCAAATAGTTGCAGCTACATTTTTTAAGTCATTCATTTGTAGCTGAGAATTTCTCATGAATAGAATCCATCACGTGGGTATTAATTTACAAAAAAACGTGTAAATTACTATATGTGTCATTTATAAACACATCATATCCCTTATGTAAAAATACTAGGAGAACCCCTGCGCCACATGCTGGTTATATACAAAAACCAAAATAACACTTTTGATCCAAAATGTGTTTTATCCAAATTCATCTTAATTTGAATTATATTGTTTGCCATGTAGATGGTTTTCTTTTGTAAAAGACCTAACAACGTGTATGTTAATATGATTTTATAATATATTATGTTTTTAGAATATATGATGACTTTTTTGCTTTTCCAAACATACGATGACTTTTATTTGGAAGTTTATTCAACAACGAAGTTAGACTAGACTAGTTAAAATAATCAAAATGTCGACTAGTGAAGTTAAGTAACTTACCCGACGTTACTTTAGTAGTTGAATGAGTCAAACTTCTAAAATCAAATTCCGCACAACTACAAATAGCTACCTCATGTATTTTGTATTTTCATATATTCTACAAAAAAAATCTCTTAAATTGTAAATGACATTTTGATTATTCGTTTACCTGCCTCATTCAAATTGGAACAATATATTATATATAGTGTGTTAGTAATTTTCACTTGTGTACGTTTATATTTAGATCATCTTTATTTTGTCAGTCCAAATTGTGTAACATACTTGTAGAAATATTTTAGTGTTGCGTAAGCGTTTTAAGTTTTTTAGTTTGTAACTGATTTTAATAGATAGAAAGTACAAAGATATTCTTTAATGTATTTCACAAAAAAAAAACATTTTTAATGTAAAACTCCCAGTGAAATGTAGTATTAGCTACTTCTTCTGTTTTATTATAGGAATGAATTTGGGCAGAGACATTATTGGAACATATATAAAATTAGAAAAAAAAACATTAGGGTAAATTGTCATAGACGACAGAATATAACGATTGGAATAGACCTTCAAGTTGCGAATAATTACAAGATTACCAACCACAATTTTAGTCATGCGCATGGGGATGGAGAGAAACATCTGAGATTTAATAAATGTTCAACAGTTGAATTGACCTTCACGCGACAACAGATAAAACGAAGTGATATTTATTAAATTTTAATTTGAATCTATAACAAAAACATAGACGAAAATTATAGAAAAATTTAAACCACTAATCTAATAGCGTAGATATCTATTAATAAATATAACACTTATAGTTCGATATATGACTCTATGAAAGTATATGAACATGTATCTAAATTTATAGATAACTATTAATCAATTAACTAGTTGAATTTTTTTGATGAAATTCGATTTTTTTTCCAAGAAAAAAACATGCTTCGAGTGATTTCATGCATAGGCTATGCTCCATCGTCTTCTTCTTTTTCACTCTAAAATTTCTTTTTTGGTATTATATTTTCTTTATCTAAATCTTGACTCATCTCCACAAATATCCTTAGATCTGTATCTATACTTTGTATATTTATTTGTGAAGATCCAAAAAATGTTTTAGATCCATATTTGTATCGTGAAAGTTATATTTTCCGATGAATAAACAATGGTGGTGTGAATAATAAACACGACGTTGTTTTTCTTATCGGTTTGAATGAATTTAGAACAAAGTTGAGAGAAAGAGGAACATGAAAAAAAATAGACATCCAAAAATCAGACATATGTGCGTGGGGTTAAAATAAGAAAAAAATGTGCTTATTATTTTCAGTGTCTTGGACTATTTGGCATAACACCGAAAGTTTATTATCCAAAAATCTGATGTCTCCCACCCAATTATCTCTTTATTATATAGAATGTTTTAAGATATATATTTTGTTTTATTCTATAAGATGTTTTACAAATTTTAATGTAAATTTTAAATATATTTGATATTTTTGATTCTTTATATTTTATTGTTTCTTTTGTAACTAGTTAATTTTTTAAAATTTAAACATTAAATAATAAAAGTTGGAAAATTTAAACTACATACTTTTAACTAAAATATTATATAGTTCGAAATAGAGGGAGTAGCAGCAATACTTTTATTTGGGCAAAACTAGCAAGGCTATTATAAAATCGTAAATTAATTGAATATTAACATTTAATCTGATATAACATTACTTTTAAATTTATATCAATACCAATAAAATATAGGTTCACTAAAGGAAAAACTATAAAATCTACCACTTATTCCCAATTTCTTTCAAAATCTACCACATTCTTTTCCTTCTTTCAACTCATACCACATTTAGTATTTGAATTACTAATTTGCCCTCCCTATTTATCTTCCCAATTTATCTCTCCTTCCTATTTATCTCCCTTTCCTATTTATCTCTCCCCCTATATATCTTTCCTACAACATTAGCTTCCCTATTTATCTTTCTCTCCCTCGAAATACGTGCACTTTAACCAAGAAACATTATATCTCTTGAGACTAAACAATTAACTTTCGTTTTTGTCTCTAGATCTTGTTCCCGATTAGAAATTCTCTGTTGCGTCTAGATCTTGTCCCCGATTTCATCATCTTTCTATTATCATGAATCCCACATCTTGTCCACCAATAGTTCTCATTTAAGGGTTTCGAATTTTATTTTGATTTTTCACCATCTATTTTGGTCATCTATTTTGGTCCACAGATTAGTTGAGCATTATTGTCTTCACCTACCCGGATTATTGAATTTTTTTCCTTCTATTGCAAAATAACAAAATGATCCAGTTGTCTCCGAGTACTATTACTCATTCTATTACTCATTCGATATGAACTTGTCCCCGATCTAATTCTATTACTCATTCGATCTGAACTTGTCTCCGATCTAATTCTATTACTCATTCGATATGAACTTGTCTCCGATCTAATTCTATTACTCATTCGATCTGAACTTGTCCCCGATCTAATTCTATTACCCATTCGATCCCAACTTGTCCTCGATCTAATTTTATTACCCATTCTATCTGAATTTGTCCCCGATCTAATTATATTACTCATTCGATCTGAACTTGTCCCCATATAACATATTATTTAAATAAAATTATATGCAATTTTAAACGTGCAACATTTATTGCAACTTGTCTCTTTATCTGTCACAGCAGTCTGTCCCTTTATCTGACACACCAGTCTGTCACCATCAAGGGCAATTTCGTCCACAATTTGCATGTGGCAATGAAATGTGGTAGATTTTGAAAACTCTTTCCAATTGTGGTAGATTTTGAAAGCCACTTTTCAAAAAGTGGTACATTTTGCAAGATTCCCTTCACTAAAATACATAAGAAATGCAATTAAATTATAAAATTGTGAACGGTAAACCAAGTACAATTAGCATATGGTTGAATGAACCGGTTTACTTATTTCCCAGCCATTGTCTACGGCCTCAGGCCCAAAACCTCATTTATCATTCTTCTTCTTCTACCATAAACCCTAATTTTGGGGAGTCTCTGCACAATTTGCAGATCCTCAGATCCGATTCTGTCTATTTGTAATCCAAAGACAGAATTTGTAATCCATGACATCGAATTTTATGAAATTCAGCAGTCAAATTATCGGCAAATTCACCCGTGTAACTAGCTTACCAGCTCATCACACTGATTTGGTTCAAAGGGTTTCGATTTTAAAAGACGAGCTTTTAACGATTGGTAATAGTAAGGAAAAGTTCCAAAACGTTTTGGATCAAAAAGGGCAATGGTTGTTTAAAACTTATCGTGATGGTGCTGGGATCTTGGAGCTTATGGATCAACTCTTTCCTCGTCATTACTTAGCTCTTCAGGTTTCTTTTCTTCTTCTATCTTTTGTAGTCTATAAAGTTTGAATCTTGCCACTGCCCTGGTCGAATGTAGCTTCACTGTCGATTAGTTAAGTTTGTTTCTTAGGTTTTGATGTTATGTTAATGTTCAGGTTTTAGAGTGGAGGAGAGGGCAGAAGGATTACTGTATCCCATTGACATCGGAGGAGTATGCGAAAGGAATCAAAATTGCGGGTCGAGCTAGGGATATTAACCTTGCAGTCTATCTTTTCGATGAGGCGGCTAAGAAACGAAGTCAGACTGCTTCAGTTTACAATGCTTTGATGAGTGTTTACATGTGGAACGGGCTTGCTGATGAATGTCAGTCGCTTTTTAAAGATTTCAGGAGGCAAACGCATTGTGCTCCGACCGTTGTGACCTATAATATTCTAGTATCTGTTTATGGTAGACTTCTGATGGTAAAGAATATGGAAGCAGCTTTCGAAGAATTACAAAAACTGAAGCTTTCTCCCACTTCTGTCACTTACAACTTTCTAATTGCTGGCTACATGACGGCCTGGAATTGGGATAAAATGGAAGCTACTTTTCAAGAAATGAAGAGGGGTCCAGTTGAGCCTGATACAGATACTTATCAGCTAATGCTTCGTGGGTATGCAAATTCTGGGAATTTGAATAAGATGGAAGAAATGTATGAAGTGATTAAAGATCAGGTTGGGGTGAACAGTGGTCCTTTGGTCAGAGCCATGATCTGTGCATATTCTAAGAAAGCTGTTGATGATAGAGTCCAAAAGGTTGAAAATTTATTGAGTCTTCTCTCTGGGGAGGAATATCTTCCTTGGTTGAATGTGCTTTTGATTCGATTATACGCTCAAGAAGGCATTGTGGAAGCAATGGAGGGTAAAATCAACGAGGCATTTGAGCATAAGACATGTGTTAATAAGTCAAGTATTATGCGGGCAATTATTGCAGCCTACTTCAGGTGTAATGAAGTTGACAATCTTGCTAATTTCATCAAGCGTGCTGAGTCTGCTGGGTGGAAACTGTGCAGATCTCTCTACCACTGTAAGATCATGATGTATGGATCCCAAAAACGCTTTGGAGAAATGGAAGGTGTTGTAAATGAGATGGCAGAGACTAACTATGGGCTTGTAACTAAAACGTTCGCCATTATGTATAAGGCTTATAAATATCATGGAATGGAGTCAGATGCTGAGAAAGTGAAGGGAAAGATGCTGAAACGTGGGCTTTAGATGAACTTCAATTTGCGCAAAGAATTCTGTTGTTTTGATTTGTTCAGTGTCTTTATCAGGTGTGCGCGCTACCAAACAGAGTATCAAATGGTTAGTGCTGTTTCTGCCTTTGCATGTCTCCTGTTTATAGTGACTTACCAGGGGGTTGTGCTTAGCATTTGGTCTCTTTTTTTATCAATCAGGTTGTAGAACTGTGCTCCATGAGGCTGAATAAAAGATGCTGGCTAGGCTTCCATGATCTGTCATTAGGGGTTTTGGGATGAGACTAGCCCACATTTATTTTCTCGTCATGAGTGACTCAACTGTCACTATTCTGCCATAGTTGTACATGTTACGGGCAGAGTTTAAAATGTCCATGGCAGATTTTGGTCCTGTTGATAGATGAGAAACCTCAGTAAAACAGAGCCATGAAGAACAGTGCCTGCGCTATCTGGATGTTCTTGCATGTGTTTGCTGATAGGATTAGAAGAGCTATGATTTCCTTCTTATTGAAGGCTCTGCCAAGTGAAGTTATTTCCTTAAAGAGAAACCTGGCTGATGTTGCTGTGGCTTTCTCTTTCTGCCACCCCTGGGTTCAGTTTCCAGATTGTTGTAAGGTGAAATTCTCTGTTGTTAGGCTATCAACAGTCTTGTCTTACATTCACATACTGCTCTATTGTTTAGGCTTGAGCCCTGTTTGTAATTTGAAGGAAACCTGATAGCTCAGCTACGCATGATGTTTCAGTATAGTGGGACCTAGGTTACTAATTTACAAGTTGTCACGAATAAGCCATGGAGCTTTTGATTTTATTAAAATTCTTTGTTTCTTTGTCATTCAATTCTTTGCATTACTTAACGACATAGAATGTTGAACAATCTTCATAGTTATCAAATGCTTGTTTTGTGTACTTGAACCATTTTTTATACAAGGGACAATGAGGAAGAAGACAACAGAAAACAGAGCATTCCATTAATGTTTATAATTCAGTTTCAAGCAACACTGAAGGAAGTAGCAGCATTCTCGACGAACTTCCTAGCTCCTTTGAACCACCTCTTGTCTCCTGCTTGTGCTTTGCAGATGTAAAGCTTTCCACCATTCACAGTGGCTGTTATCAGTTGGTGCTTCCCACCTTCATCTCCATCAGCTGTTCTTGTCAAAACCGACAAGTAATAGTACTGTTTCCCTCCGATTTCTTGTGTAGATGTTTCAAGAATGTTTGCAGTTGCTACTGCATTTGCATCAAACCCTCCCTGCAGAAAAAAACAGTAACAATCTTTAAGGTATTGGTTCTTGTTTGAACCCAACAGTTTCCTTCACTAACTTGAATAAGAAATTACCTCAGAGGCTGTTTCGCCGAAGTAAGCTTGCTTTCCCAGGAGATAATTCACCTGCAGAAACCAGAAACATATCATCAGTTGTGTTGTGGTGATTATCATCTGATTGAATTTTTTCGCTATAAAAACAGAGTGAAACCTGAGAGAGGAACTGTTCGGGAGAACCATAATCAGTGATGGATTTCTTGTCTGTAGGAGTGATCATGACAGAGACATTGCTTGTGGCATCGAAGTTGTCCTCGAACCTTAGGACTTGTCCTGGATACTCAATTTCTTTACTTGGATTCCACTTTGATGGGATCTGGATTTTGAATCCTTCTCCTGTGAACGGCAGGAAATCTGTGTTCTTCTTTGGCTTACCAAACACATTAGCTGCAAAACACAATCAAGATTTGCTTCATGATTCTCATTGATATGATCGACATGTATAGAGAGAAAGAGGGATCATACCGGCTTCACCATAGGCGGCGTCAGCAGGAGAGACTTTGGATCCGATGGCTGCAGCACCAACGAGTAAGGTGAGAGCAAGACGGCGGGAAACAGCAGAGTTATCGTCTTCCTGAGACTGTTGAGCGCTACATACTAAATGGACAGGTCTCGAGAGGGACACATGACGAAACAACGAGGAAGGTGATGATCGTCCGGTGGAGGAGGCAAGTGCACTTTGGTGCAAGAAGCACGCGCTGTATGCCATTATCTTTTTTTTCTCTTTGTCTTTCTTGTTGCAACCTGAAGACCAAAAGTGATGAAAGTGTTTTTAAGTATGGAGTTTAAGAAAAGACTTGTTTCATTGGCTGGTTTTTGGATTTTGGAGCATCTTCTGTTTGGATGTCGGGATAAGGTTGTATAGGTGCTCCATCGTGCCACGTGGCAGTGATCCTTTTGGTCTGAATGAATTTCTAGATGTTTGTAATAGTTATGATCTAACTGGAAGTAAAATGAAACTGCTGGAAGAGTCTTTATGAGTACAAACAACATCTTTACTCTAGAAACTACCGCAAACGATTTGATAGTGAACGAAACATTAGAGCAGTATGAAACCGGTAAAAAGTCCGTTTCATGATTAGATAAATAAAAGCACTTTGGGCCAAAAACCACCGAAGTGAAATGGATCCAAACATATATTGTTAATACTTCATCAATGCCTCTGCTATCATGGGACCCAAAAACCAAAACCAAAAACAATTGGTCTTCATGCATCTCCCTTCTGTTCTGCTTTGTCTTCGCGTTGCCTTTTGTGGATATCTATCTTTGGAACATACATGTCTTTCTTCTTACCCGAATCCGAGTTGTTGCCTGACCTGGTCTTCTTTTTCTTACTGCTTTGATTCTTCGCCATTGGTGCAGCAGCTTCTTTTGGAACTGTGTTATGTTGCTTATTCCCGTGGGCCTGATCAGAAGGCATGTTCTCTTTCTTGTTACTTGCACCCGAACTGTTGCCTGATTTGTACTTTGATGGCTTACCCGTAGAAGCAGCTTCAGGCTGATTGATCCCATTGGTGGGATTATCAAACATCTTCTCTTTTTTCTTACCCGAATCAGTATTGTTGGCTGATTTGGGATTTCTTTGCTTATTGTTTTGCTGCCTCGGTATCGATGCAGCTTCTGTTGGAGCCATGTTGAAACCATGCTGCCGATTCCTATTTGTGTGACTTGGATGCTTGTTCTCTTTCAAACTCAGAGACCAAAAGAGAGAGTTGAGGAAAGAGTTTGGTTTCTCTTCCCATCCACCAGTATCATACATCTCATTCCTTGAATGTTTTGGTCCCATAGACTCCGGTGTATATGAAAGTCCTGCTTGACCATCATATGAGAGAATACCAGCTATTGCATGCATAGAAGCTCCGAGATGAGGCGGCAAATGTTCCCGTGGATGTGTTACCTACAAAATGCCAATAAACAGTTGGAAATCAAATCAAAAGAACCCTTGAAGTATGAGGTAGTTTTAAGCTCAAGGGTTTATAAACCCACCTTGAATAAAATAGACGCCATTAGTCTTTCCCGCAAAATGTACATTTGAGCAACTTCAAGGGCTGTGGTTCTGAAAGGCAGCCAGCGATCAACTACCAATTTGACTGAATTTTCAGGTGAAGACATCATTTTCGCTCCACGCCTACTCTCTTCTTTATGTATGTCCATTCTGTCTTCATTAGTATTAGCTCCTACTTCTTCTTCATCTTCTTCTTCTTCATCACTATCATCAGAATCACTGCTCCCTGTAGGAGCCACAGCTATCTCTGTTGAGACAAGTAACAAAGGAAGATCACGAGCAACAGTACAGTTTCTTATGTGCATGCCTCCATCTCCACGAGTGATCTCATCGAAAACAACTAAAGATTTATCATACTTTTTAGACGACAAGTTGAAGTTGTTTGACAGCGAATGCACACGGACTTTGGCACCACTAGCAGTTTCTACTATAGTTCTTCGATTATTACCAAAAGCTGGGCACAATCTTCCCACCATAGGATACAATCCTACTGCTAGCACAGCACGGAGTATACCAGGATCACGCGAATTTTGGCTACAACTAGAAATGTCGTTAGGAATAATCCCATGTCTTTTAAGTTCCGACTCAAGTTGGCTACGCATTTGATCCAACATCTTCATAGCACTTGGAGAGACAAAGTACTGAGAGCAAAACTCTGCCGAAAGACCTCTTTCTTTTGCGTTTTTCCAGCACTCAAAGGCAGCAACAACTGCAAGGTGATCACTGTCACCTCCACAAAGTGATGCAAGTTCAAGTTTTGCAGCAGCAGCTTTCTGTCTTTCACCTGGCGACATAGGCATAGTAAATGGTTCCTTGTAGTCCGCTGCACATGCCAGAGTAAGTGCTGGATCCAGACAGTTTACTAATACAGCGAAGAAAAGCATTTTGCTAATCAGAGGATGAACTGGGAGATGACCAAATTTCTCTCCAAGTTCGGTCAGCTCTTCCTGAGGTGTCAGGGCCCCGATATCCTGTAGTATGCTTAAGGCGTTTGCAATACTTTGATCAACAGGCGGGTCCAACAATTTCTGAAGGAAATCATTTGTTTTACAATTTGGATCAAGTATCTTAACCTGAAAATGTTATCGAAGGGCAGTGATCAGTAAGAGATTACATATGCATGAACGGCTCGCCGCATAGAGACAATTGCTATTAACTAGAAATTAAATGAGAGGAGCAGTACCTGTAAGCAGAGTTCTTCTACCGGCATCCTCTTGATTTCAGGAACTTTAAAATCTGGCATAGAGGCTGCCCGAAGTCTAGAATAGAGATGATAACAAATGCCAGGTTGGCAGCGGCCTGCTCGACCCTCACGCTGTTTTGCATTTGCTTTTGATACCCAAGAAGATTGGAGAGTTGAAACATTATTATAAGGATCATAGCTCTTTTCCTTCATCCGGCCACTATCTATCACATAAACCACATCATCAATGGTAACTGCTGATTCAGCAATATTTGTCGCAAGCACGATTTTACGACAACCTCGAGGGGGGCGATTAAAAACTTTCTTCTGTTCCCCTGCTGGAACCATTGAGTGAAGACATATAATGTCGAATTTAGCACTATCTGCGAAGAAAGGGTTATCAAGTAATCTCTGTCTTGTTTTATTTATATCATCCCATCCAGGTAGAAAAACAAGAATGGCACCATCTTCTGAATCGCCACATATTTTCCTCATTAACTGCTGTATAAGACTCACATCGACCTGCTCTGGGTTGATTGTCGCCATGTATTTATCAAGTAACTGTTGTCCTTGCTGAGAATTAGACTGGAAATTGTCTGCATGCTCCCTGATTATTTGAGCAGCTTCTAGTTGATTCTCTGTTTCAGCCAATTCTAATGCAGTCATACCATCTTTAGACTTTAAGTTCCAGTCCGCACCAAATGATAGGAGCATGCAGACATCACTGATCCTGCCCTTTCCAGCAAAGACCATTAGTGGTGTTAGCCAGGTTGATTGGTGTTGATAATTGTAGATCTCATGACTTCCTCTAGAAGAAACTAGATCTAAGAGGGTATCAAACTCGTCATTTGTCCAAGCCAAGATGATTGCTTCATCTAAAGCAAGTTTATCTTCATCCGTCAAATCAAGCTTGTGGTCTGGTATACTCAAGTTGGCAGAGCTTAGATGATTATCTCCACCTGATTTCAGAATAGAGAGCACATCCTCCAAATATAAGGTTCTCACCTGGAGACACAAATCAAGGAGATTATTTTTGGGCACAAAAGAATTACCATATTCGAGAAATAGAGAGTAAAAGAGAAATTAACTGGATAAGTGAATCCAGGGACACGGACAACCGGGCAACCTCCAAAATATCCTGAAAATCTCTCAGCATCAAGTGTAGCACTCATGAGAATCTGTTGGTCCAAAAATTTTAAAAAAATCAGCTATATAGTACTATAGTCAGGCCGTATTCAAAGACGTTTAATAAGCCATCAAGTCCAGCTATCTCAGGTTCTTAGGCCATGTACACAATTTTGTCCGAGTTCATTTGTCCTCAGTGAACTTTCAACGAAGTATCTTTTTTTTCAAAATTCTAGGAATGTTACTTCACAAACACAAAAAGATAGCAGGAAAGATATTTCGACACTTGTGCTGCGTCTTCTTTTTATTTCTAAAACCGGAGGGAAAGAGACACCTTTAAAGATACAAACCATACTCTCTTTCCTTTCTTTTCGGAGATAACAAGGGTGTATAGAGTCATCCCCTCTACTCTATCCCCTCCCCTCTTCTATTTAGTAAACGACAGAAAATTTTAACATAGCCAATCCTTCTTCATTTTGTTCTCTTGTTATAAGTGTATCATTGCAGTGAAAAGCAAAGAGGAACATAGAGCTTAACTAACCAGACGGAGATGAGGATTTGATGGAAGTAAATCCCTGCAAATCAACAAAAGCATCGCAAATTCATATGAGTTCTGTCGTACACCCAGAGAAAATAAATTAATTATCTTCTTTCATGGTGTGCAGCATCAGAGAAGATAAATACATGTGTAACAGTTTATTATTTAGCATATAATATATGGTGCGGCAACAATTGAACAATAGCCTTAACATCAGTTTCTTAGGTCACAAAGAGTTGATTTCATTGATAGACACATTGACAGGTTGAGAAACTCAACGTTTGAGAGGGCAAGGATGTCTACCTTATTATTGCCAACATGAAATCAGAATAGCAATCTCTTTCATGGATTTCATCCTACAAAAGACATTCACGCAATGATCAATGTAGAAAGCTACATAATCAAATTTACAGCCAAGGTGAAAGGTAGAGGATCTGGGATGACAAACAATAACAAGAAGGCTTGTCATAGTGACAGTTGACAATACCATAATTATTTATTCAAGCAATTTAATTTTCCGGCAATACTCATCATACATATGAAACACGTACTTAATGAACACATGATAGCGGAGCAGATAAGAAATATGTAAAGTACCACAATGATGTGAGTTATGTCGGAAACACTGCTAACAGAGCCTTTTCCTACAAGCACCCTCAGGAGAATGCCATTCGTGCAGAAAACAACTGATGAGTGCCTTCCACCTTTGCTTTGGAGTCGAACCTGAAATTTACATATAAAGTCAATGGCGCACTTGTCTACAATATTGAAACTCAACCCCCTTTCATGTACAAACGCAAGTGTCTACCAACAAATTACTAACCTTGTAACCAATGTTTTCTCCAATGCTTTCACCTCTTTCACAAGATATTCTTTCAGAAACTTCAAAACAGGGATAAAAAAACAGTAAGTAAGAAGTAAGCAGTATACATCGTACATGTGGATTAAAACTGCAATTTCAAAAGATCAACCTGACATGGCGGATATCCGACGAGGTTGGGTGCAAACAATTTTGCAAGTTTCTCTTTTGCTCGACCACATATGGTCTAAAAGATATTGAGGCACCTAAAACATAAACAATGGGCACGGCACTTGAGAAACCTCGAGAATGAAAAATTGAAGGCAATTTCAACTGAATACTCTTTACATGGATAATATCACAATCCCAGCTCACAGTAAGCAAAATTGCTAAGGAGATCTTTCTACTGAACTACAAAAAAAAAGGGTAACAAACACCTGAGTAGTTTTCCCGCAGCCAGTTTCACCAGAAATGAGAATAACCTGCATTTAGGATAAGAATATATAATGAATTCTTTTTCAAGCAGTGGAAATCACCACAGCAACCATAACCATACAATTAGTAAATTCTAACAAATAACATATCAAAAACTTCACAGAACCTGATTGGATTCCACTGCAGATGTGATTGCGTCTTTATAGGATGTGATGGGAAGCTTCGACCGCAGCTTAGAGATCTGTAACATAAATTAACAAAAAGAATTTCCTTTCACTTGCTGCTACTTGACATGATTTATAACTTCTCAATCTGTATTCTGGATACAGAATCAAATATTACAGTCCTTTCAAACAAAAGAAACACATCTCAACAACTGGGTATTCCTAACCTCCTTAAGAGCTTTATCCTTTTTAAGTCTAGAACTCAAAGATGCCACTTTTTCAAGAATCTCCTCATTGCTAATCTGTGGTTTCCGGAAAAAATCATCTTTCCATTGTCCTTGTTTACCCTTGTTACCAGAGTACTTGTTAAACGATGTTGCAGCGGTATCTCCGTCACAAGGTGGGTAGTGAGTAAATAACTCCTGCAGAATAGCATCTGATCCCGGCGGAAATGACACACATTTGAGCTTCTCTTTATTTGATTTCTCATTGGCTTCATTGTTCTTTCCATTCTTATGCCTACTTTTGAATATTGAAAGACGCCTTTGTTCCCCACGCCTATTAAAAGCATCCAAGAGAATCAGAAACAAGACTATCATCAAGTCTTAAACCATAGAAAAATGAATACTTTCTCAAAACCCAAAACACTATAGAGTAACTCACCCAGAACTTTTCGATTGAATACCCATTTTCCTGCACATCTGATGAATGACTCCACGTTCGCTATTTGATAGATTATGCTCAAACGTGTAAACTACACAACACAATGCAATGAAAATTCAATCAATTTTCCCCACACACAAAAAAAAAAGGAAGCGTCTTTCAATCCAACAGCACAATTAGAGCTTTCTCTAATCAATCCAAGGCTCAAAGACTCATAAATCATTTCTGATAAGAATCAGTCAGAACAGAAAACAATTAGAATCCAAAGAAGAAGACTTGGTTCTCGGAGCTAAATTCACCTTCGTTCCCGGAGGCTCGAAAGTCTTCGATGACCTTAGTGGCCCAAATCCTAGTAGCTTCGACGGAAGTTGGTTTCCCTGCATTATTATCAGACCTGAATCTCTTGTTCCCCATCGCTTATTAGGGTTTGCTCTGTCTCTATCTCTCTACCCGAGAAAACACTAGAGAGCTGAGAAAACTGTACGGCTTCTTGAGAGATTGAAGAAGCAAGCCTCGAAATTTGTTAGATGAGTTTCTTTTTTGCCCTTCCAGAGTTTGCTTGCTTGCATTATAAACCGCCTTCTCCTCTTTCTCCCTTTTTATTTATTTTTTCTTTTTCGGTAATTACACAAAATAAAAAATTATTTCATTTTATTATTTTGATATTAAAAAAAATAAAATAAAAAAAAAATCAAAGGTGGAAGCTCCCTTGGCCCATTGGTTGACTAAGGGTTGATTAATGTTTCTACACCAAGAGGTCTAGGGTTCGAATCCCAGATATCGCAATTTATTATCAAATTTGCAGATTAATGGAGGCAGTGTGCAGGAGATCTCCACCGATGTACAATTATAGCCGTTCGCCAGGATTCTACGCAGAGAAGGAAGTGTCGTCAGGTCGTGGATCATTGAAGGTATTCATCAAGATTATGAAGAAGGAAGTGTAGTCTGTCGTGGATCTAGTAAGGGTCGGAAGGAATTGTCAGTTGTAGAATCGTCTATGTAACAGTTCTCATAACAAAGATATGGAATGCTATAAGGCTCCATATTCTATAACAATTAAGGAATATGCTTCGGCCAACTTCTTCTTAATAAGGCCCATTCCTTTGCGCTTCAAAATGTTCCAACTTCTATGTATGTATGTAGGTAGTAGATAAGCAAAATCTTATAAGTAAGGAATGTTATATGTAATGTGAATATTATTAACTAGGGGCATATGTAGTTGGCCAATTGGGATACTTGTTTCATGCTTAAAATGAGCTTATATGTAACCAACCACGATTAAAAAAAACATGGCCTGAATAAGCTCATTTTAAGATGCTCATATATATCTTATCTATAATACAATGGGATATTGTTGTGAAAGGTTTGGAAAAGGAAAGAGGGAATTGCAATTTTTTTTTGGATGAGACTGAAAGAGGATCCATGTTCTGTGTTAGTCTAAATTGTTCGTGATTTAAAGAAAAAATAAGGGGAAAGAGAAATCATTTTATTATTAATATTCACAAATAATTCAATTTGAAAACTAAACTTTTAAAGTGTTAATTATGATATTAGATACTAAATTATTTTCTTTATAATTTATTTGACTAATTAAAATTTATGGAATTGTTGGAACTTAGAACCAAATTTCCCTTTAATTTATGTGTGCATTTTAACTTTAGTTTTGTAATAGAAGAAAACTTCATATTATAAACAAGAATGGCCAACATAAATTTTATTCATGAAAGATAACAATAGATTTTATTTTGACTTCATATATAAATTTTTGTTATCATGGACATTTTGGTCCACCTTCTTTGGTCCTCCAATTATCGTAGCAAGGACATTCTTCTTTGTGTCCATATGTTCCCGACGGTACACATAAACATTTGCTACAACATTTGTTGCAGTAAAACAAACATGGTTTCTTGTGAGATGTCGCTGAACATCGAATTTCACATGCCTTTGGACATTCTTCAAAAAAAAATATAGAACAACATTAATTAAATTATTTAAGTTATGATTTGATAAATCATTGACTACATAAAGAAAAAACAAATTTTTTTTTAAGAATTTACCTTCAGGTCGAAGTGAGCCTTCTCCTCCCGTCTGAAATTGGTTGGATAACGTAAATAAATTTGGAATGGAAATCAATGGATACAATAAAATTATACATTTTTAATAAAAATATACTAAAATTATCTAGTTTGAAAATAAAAATAATAAATATATCAAATGTTTGTGTATGTAATATTCTTGTTTGTATTATATTTATTATTCATTATTTGATATTTTTAATTAAAATATACCTTGTGGATTGCTGGTGCTTCAGCTGGACTCTCTAATTCCTCACCCTATACACACACAGAACAAAAATTGAAGAACATTTAATTTCGATGAATTCATAAACCAGAAGCTTAAAAACAAATATTTAACTTTTACATTAGAAAATTGAGTAGAAAACAACAAACTGGATACAACAAAGAAAACTATGAGCTTCATCATTTTATTCTCTTTCCTTTCACTTTTGATATTTTTTATAATAAATTTGAGGGTCAATGTTAAATCTATTTATAAACAATAACATTGGCATAATATAGAAGGTATTTTAAGATATCATGAAATTGTCAAATATAAAACATTTACTATATGTTGACACTAGAGCATTAATTATTCAAACATGTGTTTTCTTGACTAAAATAATTTTGGAAATAAAATAATGTATTTTGAAATTTTTTTTTGAAATTGCTAGAAATACTCATTCTTTGATACTCCTTTTAAAAAATATCCTCTTTTCTAATCATTTTCATTTATGCCCTCTTTCAATTTTTTTTTTGTCAAAGAAACCCCCTTTCAAATTTTTAATGACCATTTTACCCCTATTTGAAAAAAATTAAGACAACAAAATGACATAAATTAATTTTCCCGAAAATATTTCCGACAAAAGTTTCCCGCCAAAAAAAAATTCCGACAAAAAATTTTCCCGCCAAAAAAATTTCCAACAAAAATTCCCGCCAAATTTTTTTTTGTTTAAATAATATATGGATTTACAAAGATTTTATAAGGGTTTACAAGGGTTTAAAAGGAATTACAAGGATTTTAAAAGATTTACAAAGGTTTTTCAAGGGTTTTAAAAGGATTTACAAGTGTTTTGAAAGAATTTTAAAAAGGTTTATAAGTGTTTTTAAAGGATCTTAAAAAGATTTACAAGGATTTTAAAAGGATTTTATTAGTGGTTTTAAAAGGTTTGAAAGGGTTTACAAGGTTTTTAAAGATTTACAAGGGGTTTTAAAGAGTTTTTAAAAGGATATATAAGTGTTTTGAAAGGATTTTAAAAAGGTTTATAAGTGTTTTAAAATTATTATAAAAGGATTTACAAGGATTTTAAAAGGATTTTATAAGGGTTTACAAGGTTTTTAAAGATTTACTAGGGTTTTTAATGGTTTTTAAAAGGATTTACAAGTGTTTTCAAAAGGGTTTAAAAAGATTTATAGGGGGTTTTTAAGGGTTTTGAAAGGATTTACAAGTGTTTTCCAAAGGTTTTTAAAAGATTTATAAGGGGTTTGAAAGCAATTTAAATGAATTATAAGGGTTTTAAAAAGAGTTTATAAGTGTTAAGATTTTAAAGAGTTTTAAAGGTTTAAAAGGGTTTTAAAAATTTTTACAAAAGTTTTTATAGGGTTTATAATGATTTTAGAAGGATTTTATAAGAGTTTTAGAAAGATTTACAATGGTTTTCAAAAGATTTTGTAAGGTTAATACATAAGTATGGAATCCCATGAGAAGTGTAGGTTAATACATAAGTATCGAATCCCATGAGAACAAAAAAAATATTTACACACCAAACTCAAGTTTGGTTACTGAATTCCAAGAAACTAAAAAGGATTCATCTATCAAACTTATGAGATCTCACAACTTAATCTAGACTAGATTCGATTTATGGTTTCCTTATTTTCCTAAATTACTGAAGAAAATATTTAAACAAGAAACTAAAATTAAACAAGTGAATAAGCAAGAAGAGTAGAAAAAAAATTTAGTTACCAATTAGACGATAATTAAAACATCCAATCGATTACAGTAATACTAAAATAGCATGAATCAATTATTAAAATGGTGCAAGCGTCTAACTAAACATAGTCCTAAAGCATACATCAGTAAGCTACAACTAATCTTTTAAGGCACTAATCAACTTGAATTATCTAAATTTGCTAAAATCTCATTTGAAAATAGAATAATTAGCATCCATAGCAGTAAACTCCATTGAACTCACAAAACATCTTCACATCAATTCTTATTATAGCTAATGAAAAAAATGCTCAATTAATGTCGGTTCAAATTTTTTCACAAACATCTTAAGTGCAATAAGCCAATCTAAATTCATCAAGTATTGTCTAACATTAAACACAATCTAACAAGATTCAACACTAAACATCAACATTTAGACATCAATTCGTTCCAATCTAACATTAAGATTCAATACAAACTACTCACACTCACGGTCACAATTTTTTTTTTTTTTTCAAAGTCACATTTAGGCCTGGGCATTCGGATTTCGGATCAGATTTTTCCGGATTCGGATAATTCGGGTAGGAGAGTTTATTATCCGTCCGGATTTTATGACTTTTCGGTTCGGATAGGGTTGGATACGGATCGGTTTCGATCGATTTTCAGGAAAAAGGAAGAAGTTAAAATTTGGTTAAATTTTGCGAAAATGTATAATTTTAATAAATACAACTAAATTTTTTTGGATTTCTAAATTATTTCGGATATCTTTGTTATTTAGTATTTTTGAGTATAAAATTATAACTAAATATAACTAATATTTTTGAATTTATAATTTTATTTTAGATTTCGGATATTCTTTCGGTTTTTGCTTCGGATCTGGTTCG